>CAXAJV010000201.1:0-1343500 GCA_963969225.1 Xylocopa violacea | reverse complement strand
TCCTGTCGAGTAGGCCTCTACGTCTCCGAGGGACTTTTATATACATCAATAGCGTAATATAACTTAACCTAACACAACCTAACATCTCGGTACTAGTATTTAACAACATTCCTGGCGAGTTGGCCTCTACGTCTCCTTGGGAATTTTATATACATCAAAAACGTAATATAACCTAACCTAACCCAACCTAACCTTTCGGCGGTAATATTTGACAACATTCCTGTCGAGTAGGCCTCTACGTCTCCGAGGGACTTTTATATACATCAATAGCGTAATATAACTTAACCTAACACAACCTAACATCTCGGTACTAGTATTTAACAACATTCCTGGCGAGTTGGCCTCTACGTCTCCTTGGGAATTTTATATACATCAAAAACGTAATATAACCTAACCTAACCCAACCTAACATCTCGGCGGTAATAGTTGACAACATTCCTGGCGAGTTGGCCTCTACGTCTCCGTGAGGCCTTCATATCCATCAATAACGTAATATAACCTAACCTAACCCAACCTAACATCTCGGCGGTAATATTTGACAACATTCGTGGCGAGTTGGCCTCTACGTCTCCGTGAGGCCTTCATATACATCAATAACGTAATATAACCTAACCTGACACAACCCAACCTCTCGGCACTATTATTTGACAACATTCCTGGCGAGTTGGCCTCTATGTCTCCGTAGGAATTTTATATACATCAATAACGTAATATAACCTAACCTAACGCAACCTAACATCTCGGCGGTAATGTTTGATAACATTCCTGGCGAGTTGGCCTCTACGTCTCCGTGAGACCTTCATATCCATCAATAACGTAATATAACCTTATATAACCCAACCTAACCTCTCGGCGATATTATTTGACAACATTCCTGGCGAGTTGGCCTCTACGTCTCCGTGTGACTTTTATATACATCAGTAACGTAATATAACCTATCCTAACCCAGCCTAACCTTTCGGCGCTATTATTTGACAACATTCCTTGCGAGCTGGCCTCAACGTCTCCGTGGGGCCTTTCTATACACCAATAACGTAATATAACCTAACCTAACACAACCCAACATCTCGGCACTAATATTTGACAACATTCCTGGCGAGTTGGCCTCTACGTTTCCGTGGGGCCTTTATATACATAAATAACGTAATATAACCTAACCTAACACAACCCAGCCTCTCGGCACTAATATTTGACAACATTCCTTGCGAGTTGGCCTCTACGTTTCCGTAGGGCTTTTACATACATCAATAACGTAATATAACCTAACCTAACCCAAAGTAACGTCTCGGAGGTAGTGTTTAACCACATTCCTGGCTTGTTGGCCTCTACGTTTCCCTGAGACCTTTATATACATCAATAACGTAATATAACCTAACCTAACCCAACGTAACATCTCGGCTGTAATATTTGACAACATTCCTGGCTTGTTGGCCTCTATGTTTCCGTGGGTCCTTTATATACATCAATAACGTAATATAACCTAACCTAACCCAACCTAACTTTTCGGCGCTATTATTTTACAACATTCCTTGCGAGTTGGCCTCTACGTCTCCGTGGGGACCTTATATACACCAATAGCGTAATATAACCTAACCTAACACAACCCAACCTCTCGGCACTTATATTTGACAACATTCCTGGCGAGTTTGCCTCTACGTTTCGGTGGGGCTTTTACCTACATCAATAACGTAATATGACCTAACCTAACCCAAAGTAATGTCACGGAGGTAATGTTTAACCACATTCCTGGCTTGTTGGCGTCTAGGTTTCCCTGAGACCGTTATATACATCAATAACGTAATATAACCTAACCTAACCCAACCTAACATCTCGGCGGTATGTTTGATAACATTCCTGGCGAGTTGGCCTCTACGTCTCCGTGAGACCTTCATATCCATCAATAACGTAATATAACCTTATATAACCCAACCTAACCTCTCGGCGCTATTATTTGACAACATTCCTGGCGAGTTGGCCTCTACGTCTCCGTGGGACTTTTATATACATCAATAACGTAATATAACCTAACCTAACCCAACCTAACCTTTCGGCGCTATTATTTGACAACATTCCTGGCGAGTTGGCCTCTACGTATCCGTGGGACTTTTATATACATCAATAACGTAATATAACCTAACCTAACCCAACCTAACCTTTCGGCGCTATTATTTGACAACATTCCTGTCGAGTAGGCCTCTACGTCTCCGAGGGACTTTTATATACATCAATAGCGTAATATAACTTAACCTAACACAACCTAACATCTCGGTACTAGTATTTAACAACATTCCTGGCGAGTTGGCCTCTACGTCTCCTTGGGAATTTTATATACATCAAAAACGTAATATAACCTAACCTAACCCAACCTAACCTTTCGGCGGTAATATTTGACAACATTCCTGTCGAGTAGGCCTCTACGTCTCCGAGGGACTTTTATATACATCAATAGCGTAATATAACTTAACCTAACACAACCTAACATCTCGGTACTAGTATTTAACAACATTCCTGGCGAGTTGGCCTCTACGTCTCCTTGGGAATTTTATATACATCAAAAACGTAATATAACCTAACCTAACCCAACCTAACATCTCGGCGGTAATATTTGACAACATTCCTGTCGAGTTGGCTTCTACGTCTCCGTGGGGCCTTCATATACATCAAAAACGTAATATAACCTAACCTAACCCAACCTAACATCTCGGCGGTAATAGTTGACAACATTCCTGGCGAGTTGGCCTCTACGTCTCCGTGAGGCCTTCATATCCATCAATAACGTAATATAACCTAACCTAACCCAACCTAACATCTCGGCGGTAATATTTGACAACATTCGTGGCGAGTTGGCCTCTACGTCTCCGTGAGGCCTTCATATACATCAATAACGTAATATAACCTAACCTGACACAACCCAACCTCTCGGCACTATTATTTGACAACATTCCTGGCGAGTTGGCCTCTATGTCTCCGTAGGAATTTTATATACATCAATAACGTAATATAACCTAACCTAACGCAACCTAACATCTCGGCGGTAATGTTTGATAACATTCCTGGCGAGTTGGCCTCTACGTCTCCGTGAGACCTTCATATCCATCAATAACGTAATATAACCTTATATAACCCAACCTAACCTCTCGGCGATATTATTTGACAACATTCCTGGCGAGTTGGCCTCTACGTCTCCGTGTGACTTTTATATACATCAGTAACGTAATATAACCTATCCTAACCCAGCCTAACCTTTCGGCGCTATTATTTGACAACATTCCTTGCGAGCTGGCCTCAACGTCTCCGTGGGGCCTTTCTATACACCAATAACGTAATATAACCTAACCTAACACAACCCAACATCTCGGCACTAATATTTGACAACATTCCTGGCGAGTTGGCCTCTACGTTTCCGTGGGGCCTTTATATACATAAATAACGTAATATAACCTAACCTAACACAACCCAGCCTCTCGGCACTAATATTTGACAACATTCCTTGCGAGTTGGCCTCTACGTTTCCGTAGGGCTTTTATATACATCAATAACGTAATATAACCTAACCTAACCCAAAGTAACGTCTCGGAGGTAGTGTTTAACCACATTCCTGGCTTGTTGGCCTCTACGTTTCCCTGAGACCTTTATATACATCAATAACGTAATATAACCTAACCTAACCCAACTTAACATCTGGGCGGTAATGGTTGACAACATTCCTGACGAGTTGCCCTCTACGTCTCCGTGATACCTTCATATCCATCAATAACGTAATATAACCTTATATAACCCAACCTAATCTCTCGGCGCTATTATTTGACAACATTCCTAGCGAGATGGCCTCTACGTCTCCGTGGGACTTTTATATACATCAATAACGTAATATAACCTAACCTAACCCAACCTAACTTTGTGGCGCTTTTATTTGACAACATTCCTTGCGAGTTGGCCTCTACGTCTCCGTGGGGCCTTCATATACACCAATAACGTAATATAACCTAACCTAACACAACCCAACCTCTCGGCACTAATATTTGACAACATTCCTGGCAAATTGGCCTCTACGTCTCCGTGAGACCTTCATATCCATCAATAACGTAATATAACCTTATATAACCCAAGCTGACCTCTCGGCGCTATTATTTGACAACATTCCTAGCGAGATGGCCTCTACGTCTCCGTGGGACTTTTATATACATCAATAACGTAATATAACCTAACCTAACCCAACCTAACTTTTTGGCGCTATTATTTGACAACATTCCTTGCGAGTTGGCCTCTACGTCTCCGTGGGGCCTTCATATACACCAATAACGCAATATAACCTAACCTAACACAACCCAACCTCTCGGCACTAATATTTGACAACATTCCTGGCAAATTGGCCTCTACGTCTCCGTGAGACCTTCATATCCATCAATAACGTAATATAACCTTATATAACCCAACCTAACCTCTCGGCGCTATTATTTGACAACATTCCTGGCGAGTTGGCCTCTACGTCTCCGTGGGGCCTTTATATACATCAATAGCGTAATATAACCTAACCTAACACAACCTAACATTTCGGAGCTATTATTTGACAACATTCCTGTCGAGTTGGCCTCTACGTCTCCGAGGGACTTTTATATACATCAATAGCGTAATATAACTTAACCTATCACAACCTAACATCTCGGTACTAGTGTTTGACAACATTCCTGGCGAGTTGGCCTCTACGTCTCCTTGGGAATTTTATATACATCAAAAACGTAATACAACCTAACCTAACCCAACCTAACATCTCGGCGGTAATAGTTGACAACATTCCTGGCGAGTTGGCCTCTACGTATCCGTGGGACTTTTATATACATCAATAACGTAATATAACCTAACCTAACCCAACCTAACCTTTCGGCGCTATTATTTGACAACATTCCTGTCGAGTTGGCCTCTACGTCTCCGAGGGACTTTTATATACATCAATAGCGTAATATAACTTAACCTAACACAACCTAACATCTCGGTACTAGTATTTGACAACATTCCTGGCGAGTTGGCCTCTACGTCTCCTTGGGAATTCTATATACATCAAAAACGTAATATAACCTAACCTAACCCAACCTAACATCTCGGCGGTAATATTTGACAACATTCCTGTCGAGTTGGCTTCTACGTCTCCGTGGGGCCTTTATATACATCAAAAACGTAATATAACCTAACCTAACCCAACCTAACATCTGGGCGGTAATGTTTGACAACATTCCTGGCGAGTTGGCCTCTACGTCTCCGTGGGGCCTTTATATACATAAATAACGTAATATAACCTAACCTAACACAACCCAGCCTCTCGGCACTAATATTTGACAACATTCCTGGCGAGTTGGCTTCTACGTTTCCGTGGGGCTTTTATATACATCAATAACGTAATATAACCGAACCTAACCCAAAGTAACGTCTCGGAGGTAATGTTTAACCACATTCCTGGCTTGTTGGCCTCTACGTTTCCGTGAGACCTTTATATACATCAATAACATAATATAACCTAACCTAACCTAACCTAACATCTCGGCGGTAATAGTTGACAACATTCCTGGCGAATTGGCCTCTACGTCTCCGTGAGACCTTCATATCCATCAATAACATAATATAACCTTATATAACCCAACCTAACCTCTCGGCGCTATTATTTGACAACATTCCTGGCGAGTTGGCCTCTACGTCTCCGAGGGACTTTTATATACATCAATAGCGTAATATAACTTAACCTAACACAACCTAACATCTCGGTACTAGTATTTGACAACATTCCTGGCGAGTTGGCCTCTACGTCTCCTTGGGAATTTTATATACATCAAAAACGTAATATAACCTAACCTCACCCAACCTAACATCTCGGCGGTAATATTTGACAACATTCCTGTCGAGTTGGCTTCTACGTCTCCGTGGGGCCTTCATATACATCAAAAACGTAATATAACCTAACCTAACCCAACTTAACATCTGGGCGGTAATGGTTGACAACATTCCTGACGAGTTGCCCTCTACGTCTCCGTGAGACCTTCATATCCATCAATAACGTAATATAACCTTATATAACCCAAGCTAACCTCTCGGCGCTATTATTTGACAACATTCCTAGCGAGATGGCCTCTACGTCTCCGTGGGACTTTTATATACATCAATAACGTAATATAACCTAACCTAACCCAGCCTAACCTTTCGGCGCTATTGTTTGACAACATTCCTTGCGAGCTGGCTACTACGTCTCCGTGGGGCCTTTCTATACACCAATAACGTAATATAACCTAACCTAACACAACCCAACCTCTCGGCACTAATATTTGACAACATTCCTGGCGAGTTGGCATCTACGTTTCGGTGGGGCTTTTACATACATCACTAACGTAATATGACCTAACCTAACCCAAAGTAATGTCACGGAGGTAATGTTTAACCACATTCCTGGCTTGTTGGCGTCTAG
Source organism: Xylocopa violacea (assembly GCA_963969225.1). NCBI lineage: Eukaryota > Metazoa > Arthropoda > Insecta > Hymenoptera > Apidae > Xylocopa > Xylocopa violacea. The sequence goes on along the minus strand of CAXAJV010000201.1, from coordinate 1,337,049 downwards.
GTTTCCCTGAGACCGTTATATACATCAATAACGTAATATAACCTAACCTAACCCAACCTAACATCTCGGCGGTATGTTTGATAACATTCCTGGCGAGTTGGCCTCTACGTCTCCGTGAGACCTTCATATCCATCAATAACGTAATATAACCTTATATAACCCAACCTAACCTCTCGGCGCTATTATTTGACAACATTCCTGGCGAGTTGGCCTCTACGTCTCCGTGGGACTTTTATATACATCAATAACGTAATATAACCTAACCTAACCCAACCTAACCTTTCGGCGCTATTATTTGACAACATTCCTGGCGAGTTGGCCTCTACGTATCCGTGGGACTTTTATATACATCAATAACTTAATATAGCCTAACCTAACCCAACCTAACCTTTCGGCGCTATTATTTGACAACATTCCTGTCGAGTAGGCCTCTACGTCTCCGAGGGACTTTTATATACATCAATAGCGTAATATAACTTAACCTAACACAACCTAACATCTCGGTACTAGTATTTAACAACATTCCTGGCGAGTTGGCCTCTACGTCTCCTTGGGAATTTTATATACATCAAAAACGTAATATAACCTAACCTAACCCAACCTAACCTTTCGGCGGTAATATTTGACAACATTCCTGTCGAGTAGGCCTCTACGTCTCCGAGGGACTTTTATATACATCAATAGCGTAATATAACTTAACCTAACACAACCTAACATCTCGGTACTAGTATTTAACAACATTCCTGGCGAGTTGGCCTTTACGTCTCCTTGGGAATTTTATATACATCAAAAACGTAATATAACCTAACCTAACCCAACCTAACATCTCGGCGGTAATAGTTGACAACATTCCTGGCGAGTTGGCCTCTACGTCTCCGTGAGGCCTTCATATCCATCAATAACGTAATATAACCTAACCTAACCCAACCTAACATCTCGGCGGTAATATTTGACAACATTCGTGGCGAGTTGGCCTCTACGTCTCCGTGAGGCCTTCATATACATCAATAACGTAATATAACCTAACCTGACACAACCCAACCTCTCGGCACTATTATTTGACAACATTCCTGGCGAGTTGGCCTCTATGTCTCCGTAGGAATTTTATATACATCAATAACGTAATATAACCTAACCTAACGCAACCTAACATCTCGGCGGTAATGTTTGATAACATTCCTGGCGAGTTGGCCTCTACGTCTCCGTGAGACCTTCATATCCATCAATAACGTAATATAACCTTATATAACCCAACCTAACCTCTCGGCGATATTATTTGACAACATTCCTGGCGAGTTGGCCTCTACGTCTCCGTGTGACTTTTATATACATCAGTAACGTAATATAACCTATCCTAACCCAGCCTAACCTTTCGGCGCTATTATTTGACAACATTCCTTGCGAGCTGGCCTCAACGTCTCCGTGGGGCCTTTCTATACACCAATAACGTAATATAACCTAACCTAACACAACCCAACATCTCGGCACTAATATTTGACAACATTCCTGGCGAGTTGGCCTCTACGTTTCCGTGGGGCCTTTATATACATAAATAACGTAATATAACCTAACCTAACACAACCCAGCCTCTCGGCACTAATATTTGACAACATTCCTTGCGAGTTGGCCTCTACGTTTCCGTAGGGCTTTTACATACATCAATAACGTAATATAACCTAACCTAACCCAAAGTAACGTCTCGGAGGTAGTGTTTAACCACATTCCTGGCTTGTTGGCCTCTACGTTTCCCTGAGACCTTTATATACATCAATAACGTAATATAACCTAACCTAACCCAACGTAACATCTCGGCTGTAATATTTGACAACATTCCTGGCTTGTTGGCCTCTATGTTTCCGTGGGTCCTTTATATACATCAATAACGTAATATAACCTAACCTAACCCAACCTAACTTTTCGGCGCTATTATTTTACAACATTCCTTGCGAGTTGGCCTCTACGTCTCCGTGGGGACCTTATATACACCAATAGCGTAATATAACCTAACCTAACACAACCCAACCTCTCGGCACTTATATTTGACAACATTCCTGGCGAGTTTGCCTCTACGTTTCGGTGGGGCTTTTACATACATCAATAACGTAATATGACCTAACCTAACCCAAAGTAATGTCACGGAGGTAATGTTTAACCACATTCCTGGCTTGTTGGCGTCTAGGTTTCCCTGAGACCGTTATATACATCAATAACGTAATATAACCTAACCTAACCCAACCTAACATCTCGGCGGTATGTTTGATAACATTCCTGGCGAGTTGGCCTCTACGTCTCCGTGAGACCTTCATATCCATCAATAACGTAATATAACCTTATATAACCCAACCTAACCTCTCGGCGCTATTATTTGACAACATTCCTGGCGAGTTGGCCTCTACGTCTCCGTGGGACTTTTATATACATCAATAACGTAATATAACCTAACCTAACCCAACCTAACCTTTCGGCGCTATTATTTGACAACATTCCTGGCGAGTTGGCCTCTACGTATCCGTGGGACTTTTATATACATCAATAACGTAATATAACCTAACCTAACCCAACCTAACCTTTCGGCGCTATTATTTGACAACATTCCTGTCGAGTAGGCCTCTACGTCTCCGAGGGACTTTTATATACATCAATAGCGTAATATAACTTAACCTAACACAACCTAACATCTCGGTACTAGTATTTAACAACATTCCTGGCGAGTTGGCCTCTACGTCTCCTTGGGAATTTTATATACATCAAAAACGTAATATAACCTAACCTAACCCAACCTAACCTTTCGGCGGTAATATTTGACAAAATTCCTGTCGAGTAGGCCTCTACGTCTCCGAGGGACTTTTATATACATCAATAGCGTAATATAACTTAACCTAACACAACCTAACATCTCGGTACTAGTATTTAACAACATTCCTGGCGAGTTGGCCTCTACGTCTCCTTGGGAATTTTATATACATCAAAAACGTAATATAACCTAACCTAACCCAACCTAACATCTCGGCGGTAATATTTGACAACATTCCTGTCGAGTTGGCTTCTACGTCTCCGTGGGGCCTTCATATACATCAAAAACGTAATATAACCTAACCTAACCCAACCTAACATCTCGGCGGTAATAGTTGACAACATTCCTGGCGAGTTGGCCTCTACGTCTCCGTGAGGCCTTCATATCCATCAATAACGTAATATAACCTAACCTAACCCAACCTAACATCTCGGCGGTAATATTTGACAACATTCGTGGCGAGTTGGCATCTACGTCTCCGTGAGGCCTTCATATACATCAATAACGTAATATAACCTAACCTGACACAACCCAACCTCTCGGCACTATTATTTGACAACATTCCTGGCGAGTTGGCCTCTATGTCTCCGTAGGAATTTTATATACATCAATAACGTAATATAACCTAACCTAACGCAACCTAACATCTCGGCGGTAATGTTTGATAACATTCCTGGCGAGTTGGCCTCTACGTCTCCGTGAGACCTTCATATCCATCAATAACGTAATATAACCTTATATAACCCAACCTAACCTCTCGGCGATATTATGTGACAACATTCCTGGCGAGTTGGCCTCTACGTCTCCGTGTGACTTTTATATACATCAGTAACGTAATATAACCTATCCTAACCCAGCCTAACCTTTCGGCGCTATTATTTGACAACATTCCTTGCGAGCTGGCCTCAACGTCTCCGTGGGGCCTTTCTATACACCAATAACGTAATATAACCTAACCTAACACAACCCAACATCTCGGCACTAATATTTGACAACATTCCTGGCGAGTTGGCCTCTACGTTTCCGTGGGGCCTTTATATACATAAATAACGTAATATAACCTAACCTAACACAACCCAGCCTCTCGGCACTAATATTTGACAACATTCCTTGCGAGTTGGCCTCTACGTTTCCGTAGGGCTTTTATATACATCAATAACGTAATATAACCTAACCTAACCCAAAGTAACGTCTCGGAGGTAGTGTTTAACCACATTCCTGGCTTGTTGGCCTCTACGTTTCCCTGAGACCTTTATATACATCAATAACGTAATATAACCTAACCTAACCCAACGTAACATCTCGGCTGTAATATTTGACAACATTCCTGGCTTGTTGGCCTCTATGTTTCCGTGGGTCCTTTATATACATCAATAACGTAATATAACCTAACCTAACCCAACCTAACTTTTCGGCGCTATTATTTTACAACATTCCTTGCGAGTTGGCCTCTACGTCTCCGTGGGGACCTTATATACACCAATAACGTAATATAACCTAACCTAACACAACCCAACCTCTCGGCACTTATATTTGACAACATTCCTGGCGAGTTTGCCTCTACGTTTCGGTGGGGCTTTTACATACATCAATAACGTAATATAACCTAACCTAACCCAAAGTAACGTCTCGGAGGTAATGTTTAACCACATTTCTGGCTTGTTGGCCTCTACGTTTCCCTGAGACCTTTATAAACATCAATAACGTAATATAACCTAACCTAACCCAAAGTAACGTCTCGGAGGTAATGTTTAACAACATTCCTGGCTTGTTGGCGTCTACGTTTCCCTGAGACGTTTATATACATCAATAACGTAATATAACCTAACCTAACCCAACCTAACATCTCGGTACTAATATTTAACAACATTCCTGGCTTGTTGGCTTCTACGTCTCCGTGGGACTTTCATATCCATCAATAACGTAATTTAACCTAAAATAACCCAACGTCACATCTCGGCTGTAATATTTGACAACATTCCTGGCTTTTTGGCCTCTGTGATTCCGTGGGACCTTTATATACATCAATAGCGTAATATAACCTAACCTAACCCAACGTAACATCTCGGCTGTAATATTTGACAACATTCCTGGCTTGTTGGCCTCTATGATTCCGTGGGACCTTTATATACATAAATAACGTAATATAACCTAACCTAACCCAACCTAACATCTCGGCGGTAATGTTTGATAACATTCCTGGCGAGTTGGCCTCTACGTCTCCGTGAGACCTTCATATCCATCAATAACGTAATATAACCTAACCTAACACAACCCAACCTCTCGGCACTAATATTTGACAACATTCCTGGCGAGTTGACCTCTACGCTTCCGTGGGGCTTTTATATACATCAATAACGTAATATAACCTATCCTAACCCAAAGTAACGTCTCGGAGGTAATGTTTAACCACATTCCTGGCTTGTTGGCCTCTACGTTTCCCTGAGACTTTTACATACATCAATAACGTAATATAACCTAACCTAACCCAAAGTAACGTCTCGGAGGTAATATTTGACAACATTCCTGGCTTGTTGGCCTCTACGTCTCCGTGGGACATTCATATCCATCAATAACGTAATTTAACCTAAAATAACCAAACGTAACATCTCGGCTGTAATATTTGACAACATTCCTGGCTTGTTGGCCTCTATGTTTCCGTGGGACCTTTATATACATCAATAACGTAATATAACCTAACCTAACCTAACCTAACATCTCGGCGGTAATGTTTGACAACATTCCTGGCGAGTTGGCCGCTACCTCTCCGTGAGACCTTCATATCCATCAATAACGTAATATAACCTTATATAACCCAACCTAACCTCTCGGCGCTATTATTTGACAACATTCCTGTCGAGTTGACCTCTACGTCTCCGTGGGGCCTTCATATACATCAAAAACATAATATAACCTAACCTAAACCAACCTAACATCTCGGCGGTAATATTTGACAACATTCCTGGCTTGTTGGCCTCTACGTCTCCGTGGGACATTCATATCCATCAATAACGTAATTTAACCTAAAATAACCCAACGTAACATCTCGGCTGTAATATTTGACAACATTCCTGGCTTGTTGGCCTCTATGTTTCCGTGGGTCCTTTATATACATCAATAACGTAATATAACCTAACCTAACCCAACCTAACTTTTCGGCGCTATTATTTTACAACATTCCTTGCGAGTTGGCCTCTACGTCTCCGTGGGGACTTTATATATACCAATAACGTAATATAACCTAACCTAACACAACCCAACCTCTCGGCACTAATATTTGACAACATTCCTGGCGAGTTTGCCTCTACGTTTCCGTGGGGCTTTTACATACATCAATAACGTAATATAACCTAACCTAACCCAAAGTAACGTCTCGGAGGTAATGTTTAACAACATTCCTGGCTTGTTGGCGTCTACGTTTCCCTGAGACCTTTATATACATCAATAACGTAATATAACCTAACCTAACACAACCTAACATCTCGGTACTAATATTTAACAACATTCCTGGCTTGTTGGCTTCTACGTCTCCGTGGGACTTTCATATCCATCAATAACGTAATTTAACCTAAAATAACCCAACGTCACATCTCGGCTGTAATATTTGACAACATTCCTGGCTTTTTGTCCTCTATGATTCCGTGGGACCTTTATATACATCAATAGCGTAATATAACCTAACCTAATCCAACGTAACATCTCGGCTGTAATATTTGACAACATTCCTGGCTTGTTGGCCTCTATGATTCCGTGGGACCTTTATATACATAAATAACGTAATATAACCTAACCTAACCCAACCTAACCTTTCGGCGCTATTATTTGACAACATTCCTGGCGAGTTGGCCTCTACGTATCCGTGGGACTTTTATATACATCAATAACGTAATATAACCTAACCTAACCCAACCTAACCTTTCGGCGCTATTATTTGACAACATTCCTGTCGAGTAGGCCTCTACGTCTCCGAGGGACTTTTATATACATCAATAGCGTAATATAACTTAACCTAACACAACCTAACATCTCGGTACTAGTATTTAACAACATTCCTGGCGAGTTGGCCTCTACGTCTCCTTGGGAATTTTATATACATCAAAAACGTAATATAACCTAACCTAACCCAACCTAACCTTTCGGCGGTAATATTTGACAAAATTCCTGTCGAGTAGGCCTCTACGTCTCCGAGGGACTTTTATATACATCAATAGCGTAATATAACTTAACCTAACACAACCTAACATCTCGGTACTAGTATTTAACAACATTCCTGGCGAGTTGGCCTCTACGTCTCCTTGGGAATTTTATATACATCAAAAACGTAATATAACCTAACCTAACCCAACCTAACATCTCGGCGGTAATATTTGACAACATTCCTGTCGAGTTGGCTTCTACGTCTCCGTGGGGCCTTCATATACATCAAAAACGTAATATAACCTAACCTAACCCAACCTAACATCTCGGCGGTAATAGTTGACAACATTCCTGGCGGGTTGGCCTCTACGTCTCCGTGAGGCCTTCATATCCATCAATAACGTAATATAACCTAACCTAACCCAACCTAACATCTCGGCGGTAATATTTGACAACATTCGTGGCGAGTTGGCCTCTACGTCTCCGTGAAGCCTTCATATACATCAATAACGTAATATAACCTAACCTGACACAACCCAACCTCTCGGCACTATTATTTGACAACATTCCTGGCGAGTTGGCCTCTATGTCTCCGTAGGAATTTTATATACATCAATAACGTAATATAACCTAACCTAACGCAACCTAACATCTCGGCGGTAATGTTTGATAACATTCCTGGCGAGTTGGCCTCTACGTCTCCGTGAGACCTTCATATCCATCAATAACGTAATATAAGCTTATATAACCCAACCTAACCTCTCGGCGATATTATTTGACAACATTCCTGGCGAGTTGGCCTCTACGTCTCCGTGTGACTTTTATATACATCAGTAACGTAATATAACCTATCCTAACCCAGCCTAACCTTTCGGCGCTATTATTTGACAACATTCCTTGCGAGCTGGCCTCAACGTCTCCGTGGGGCCTTTCTATACACCAATAACGTAATATAACCTAACCTAACACAACCCAACATCTCGGCACTAATATTTGACAACATTCCTGGCGAGTTGGCCTCTACGTTTCCGTGGGGCCTTTATATACATAAATAACGTAATATAACCTAACCTAACACAACCCAGCCTCTCGGCACTAATATTTGACAACATTCCTTGCGAGTTGGCCTCTACGTTTCCGTAGGGCTTTTATATACATCAATAACGTAATATAACCTAACCTAACCCAAAGTAACGTCTCGGAGGTAGTGTTTAACCACATTCCTGGCTTGTTGGCCTCTACGTTTCCCTGAGACCTTTATATACATCAATAACGTAATATAACCTAACCTAACCCAACGTAACATCTCGGCTGTAATATTTGACAACATTCCTGGCTTGTTGGCCTCTATGTTTCCGTGGGTCCTTTATATACATCAATAACGTAATATAACCTAACCTAACCCAACCTAACATTTCGGCGCTATTATTTTACAACATTCCTTGCGAGTTGGCCTCTACGTCTCCGTGGGGACCTTATATACACCAATAACGTAATATAACCTAACCTAACACAACCCAACCTCTCGGCACTTATATTTGACAACATTCCTGGCGAGTTTGCCTCTACGTTTCGGTGGGGCTTTTACATACATCAATAACGTAATATAACCTAACCTAACCCAAAGTAACGTCTCGGAGGTAATGTTTAACCACATTTCTGGCTTGTTGGCCTCTACGTTTCCCTGAGACCTTTATAAACATCAAAAACATAATATAACCTAACCTAACCCAAAGTAACGTCTCGGAGGTAATGTTTAACAACATTCCTGGCTTGTTGGCGTCTACGTTTCCCTGAGACCTTTATATACATCAATAACGTAATATAACCTAACCTAACACAACCTAACATCTCGGTACTAATATTTAACAACATTCCTGGCTTGTTGGCTTCTACGTCTCCGTGGGACTTTCATATCCATCAATAACGTAATTTAACCTAAAATAACCCAACGTCACATCTCGGCTGTAATATTTGACAACATTCCTGGCTTTTTGTCCTCTATGATTCCGTGGGACCTTTATATACATCAATAGCGTAATATAACCTAACCTAATCCAACGTAACATCTCGGCTGTAATATTTGACAACATTCCTGGCTTGTTGGCCTCTATGATTCCGTGGGACCTTTATATACATAAATAACGTAATATAACCTAACCTAACCCAACCTAACCTTTCGGCGCTATTATTTGACAACATTCCTGTCGAGTAGGCCTCTACGTCTCCGAGGGACTTTTATATACATCAATAGCGTAATATAACTTAACCTAACACAACCTAACATCTCGGTACTAGTATTTAACAACATTCCTGGCGAGTTGGCCTCTACGTCTCCTTGGGAATTTTATATACATCAAAAACGTAATATAACCTAACCTAACCCAACCTAACCTTTCGGCGGTAATATTTGACAAAATTCCTGTCGAGTAGGCCTCTACGTCTCCGAGGGACTTTTATATACATCAATAGCGTAATATAACTTAACCTAACACAACCTAACATCTCGGTACTAGTATTTAACAACATTCCTGGCGAGTTGGCCTCTACGTCTCCTTGGGAATTTTATATACATCAAAAACGTAATATAACCTAACCTAACCCAACCTAACATCTCGGCGGTAATATTTGACAACATTCCTGTCGAGTTGGCTTCTACGTCTCCGTGGGGCCTTCATATACATCAAAAACGTAATATAACCTAACCTAACCCAACCTAACATCTCGGCGGTAATAGTTGACAACATTCCTGGCGAGTTGGCCTCTACGTCTCCGTGAGGCCTTCATATCCATCAATAACGTAATATAACCTAACCTAACCCAACCTAACATCTCGGCGGTAATATTTGACAACATTCGTGGCGAGTTGGCCTCTACGTCTCCGTGAAGCCTTCATATACATCAATAACGTAATATAACCTAACCTGACACAACCCAACCTCTCGGCACTATTATTTGACAACATTCCTGGCGAGTTGGCCTCTATGTCTCCGTAGGAATTTTATATACATCAATAACGTAATATAACCTAACCTAACGCAACCTAACATCTCGGCGGTAATGTTTGATAACATTCCTGGCGAGTTGGCCTCTACGTCTCCGTGAGACCTTCATATCCATCAATAACGTAATATAACCTTATATAACCCAACCTAACCTCTCGGCGATATTATTTGACAACATTCCTGGCGAGTTGGCCTCTACGTCTCCGTGTGACTTTTATATACATCAGTAACGTAATATAACCTATCCTAACCCAGCCTAACCTTTCGGCGCTATTATTTGACAACATTCCTTGCGAGCTGGCCTCAACGTCTCCGTGGGGCCTTTCTATACACCAATAACGTAATATAACCTAACCTAACACAACCCAACATCTCGGCACTAATATTTGACAACATTCCTGGCGAGTTGGCCTCTACGTTTCCGTGGGGCCTTTATATACATAAATAACGTAATATAACCTAACCTAACACAACCCAGCCTCTCGGCACTAATATTTGACAACATTCCTTGCGAGTTGGCCTCTACGTTTCCGTAGGGCTTTTATATACATCAATAACGTAATATAACCTAACCTAACCCAAAGTAACGTCTCGGAGGTAGTGTTTAACCACATTCCTGGCTTGTTGGCCTCTACGTTTCCCTGAGACCTTTATATACATCAATAACGTAATATAACCTAACCTAACCCAACGTAACATCTCGGCTGTAATATTTGACAACATTCCTGGCTTGTTGGCCTCTATGTTTCCGTGGGTCCTTTATATACATCAATAACGTAATATAACCTAACCTAACCCAACCTAACTTTTCGGCGCTATTATTTTACAACATTCCTTGCGAGTTGGCCTCTACGTCTCCGTGGGGACCTTATATACACCAATAACGTAATATAACCTAACCTAACACAACCCAACCTCTCGGCACTTATATTTGACAACATTCCTGGCGAGTTTGCCTCTACGTTTCGGTGGGGCTTTTACATACATCAATAACGTAATATAACCTAACCTAACCCAAAGTAACGTCTCGGAGGTAATGTTTAACCACATTTCTGGCTTGTTGGCCTCTACGTTTCCCTGAGACCTTTATAAACATCAATAACGTAATATAACCTAACCTAACCCAAAGTAACGTCTCGGAGGTAATGTTTAACAACATTCCTGGCTTGTTGGCGTCTACGTTTCCCTGAGACCTTTATATACATCAATAACGTAATATAACCTAACCTAACCCAACCTAACATCTCGGTACTAATATTTAACAACATTCCTGGCTTGTTGGCTTCTACGTCTCCGTGGGACTTTCATATCCATCAATAACGTAATTTAACCTAAAATAACCCAACGTCACATCTCGGCTGTAATATTTGACAACATTCCTGGCTTTTTGGCCTCTGTGATTCCGTGGGACCTTTATATACATCAATAGCGTAATATAACCTAACCTAACCCAACGTAACATCTCGGCTGTAATATTTGACAACATTCCTGGCTTGTTGGCCTCTATGATTCCGTGGGACCTTTATATACATAAATAACGTAATATAACCTAACCTAACCCAACCTAACATCTCGGCGGTAATGTTTGATAACATTCCTGGCGAGTGGGCCTCTACGTCTCCGTGAGACCTTTATATACATCAATAACGTATTATAACCTAACCTAACCCAACCTAACATCTCGGCGGTAATATTTGACAACATTCCTGGCGAGTTGGCCTCTATGTCTCCGTGAGGCCTTCATATCCATCAATAACGTAATATAACCTTATATAACCCAACCAAACCTCTCGGCGCTATTATTTGACAACATTCCTGGCGAGTTGGCCTCTACGTCTCCGTGGGACTTTTATATACATCAATAACGTAATATAACCTAACCTAACCCAACCTAACATTTCGGCGCTATTATTTGACAACATTCGTGGCGAGTTGGCCTCAACGTCTCCGCGGGGCCTTTCTATACACCAATAACGTAATATAACCTAACCTAACACAACCCAACATCTCGGCACTAATATTTGACAACATTCCTGGCGAGTTGGCCTCTACGTTTCCGTGGGGCCTTTATATACATAAATAACGTAATATAACCTAACCTAACACAACCCAGCCTCTCGGCACTAATATTTGACAACATTCCTTGCGAGTTGGCCTCTACGTTTCCGTAGGGCTTTTATATACATCAATAACGTAATATAACCTAACCTAACCCAAAGTAACGTCTCGGAGGTAGTGTTTAACCACATTCCTGGCTTGTTGGCCTCTACGTTTCCCTGAGACCTTTATATACATCAATAACGTAATATAACCTAACCTAACCCAACGTAACATCTCGGCGGTAATATTTGACAACATTCCTGGCGAGTTGTCCTCTACGTCTCCGTGAGGCCTTCATATCCATCAATAACGTAATATAACCTAACCTAACCCAACCTAACATCTCGGCGGTAATATTTGACAACATTCGTGGCGAGTTGGACTCTACGTCTCCGTGGGGCCTTTATATACATCAATAACGTAATATAACCTAACCTAACACAACCCAACCTCTCGGCACTAATATTTGACAACATTCCTGGCGAGTTGGCCTCTACGCTTCCGTGGGGCTTTTATATACATCAATAACGTAATATAACCTATCCTAACCCAAAGTAACGTCTCGGAGGTAATGTTTAACCACATTCCTGGCTTGTTGGCCTCTACGTTTCCCTGAGACTTTTATATACATCAATAACGTAATATAACCTAACCTAACCCAACCTAACATCTCGGCGGTAATATTTGACAACATTCCTTGCGAGTTGGACTCTACGTTTCCGTGGGGCTTTTACATACATCAATAACGTAATATAACCTAACCTAACCCAAAGTAACGTCTCGGAGGTAGTGTTTAACCACATTCCTGGCTTGTTGGCCTCTACGTTTCCCTGAGACCTTTATATACATCAATAACGTAATATAACCTAACCTAACCCAAAGTAACGTCTCGGAGGTAATATTTGACAACATTCCTGGCTTGTTGGCCTCTACGTCTCCGTGGGACATTCATATCCATCAATAACGTAATTTAACCTAAAATAACCAAACGTAACATCTCGGCTGTAATATTTGACAACATTCCTGGCTTGTTGGCCTCTATGTTTCCGTGGGACCTTTATATACATCAATAACGTAATATAACCTAACCAAACCTAACCTAACATCTCGGCGGTAATGTTTGACAACATTCCTGGCGAGTTGGCCGCTATCTCTCCGTGAGACCTTCATATCCATCAATAACGTAATATAACCTTATATAACCCAACCTAACCTCTCGGCGCTATTATTTGACAACATTCCTGTCGAGTTGACCTCTACGTCTCCGTGGGCCTTCATATACATCAAAAACATAATATAACCTAACCTAAACCAACCTAACATCTCGGCGGTAATATTTGACAACATTCCTGGCTTGTTGGCCTCTACGTCTCCGTGGGACATTCATATCCATCAATAACGTAATTTAACCTAAAATAACCCAACGTAACATCTCGGCTGTAATATTTGACAACATTCCTGGCTTGTTGGCCTCTATGTTTCCGTGGGTCCTTTATATACATCAATAACGTAATATAACCTAACCTAACCCAACCTAACTTTTCGGCGCTATTATTTTACAACATTCCTTGCGAGTTGGCCTCTACGTCTCCGTGGGGACTTTATATACACCAATAACGTAATATAACCTAACCTAACACAACCCAACCTCTCGGCACTAATATTTGACAACATTCCTGGCGAGTTTGCCTCTACGTTTCCGTGGGGCTTTTACATACATCAATAACGTAATATAACCTAACCTAACCCAAAGTAACGTCTCGGAGGTAATGTTTAACCACATTTCTGGCTTGTTGGCCTCTACGTTTCCCTGAGACCTTTATAAACATCAAAAACATAATATAACCTAACCTAACCCAAAGTAACGTCTCGGAGGTAATGTTTAACAACATTCCTGGCTTGTTGGCGTCTACGTTTCCCTGAGACCTTTATATACATCAATAACGTAATATAACCTAACCTAACACAACCTAACATCTCGGTACTAATATTTAACAACATTCCTGGCTTGTTGGCTTCTACGTCTCCGTGGGACTTTCATATCCATCAATAACGTAATTTAACCTAAAATAACCCAACGTCACATCTCGGCTGTAATATTTGACAACATTCCTGGCTTTTTGTCCTCTATGATTCCGTGGGACCTTTATATACATAAATAACGTAATATAACCTAACCTAACCCAACCTAACATCTCGGCGGTAATATTTGACAACATTCCTGGCGAGTTGTCCTCTACGTCTCCGTGAGGCCTTCATATCCATCAATAACGTAATATAACCTTATATAACCCAACCTAACCTCTCGGCGCTATTATTTGACAACATTCCTGTCGAGTTGGCCTCTACGTCTCCGTGGGGCCTTCATATACATCAAAAACGTAATATAACCTAACCTAACCCAACCTAACATCTCGGCGGTAATATTTGACAACATTCCTGGCGAGTTGGACTCTAGGTCTCAGTGGGGCCTTTATATACATCAATAACGTAATATAACCTAACCTAACCCAAAGTAACGTCTCGGAGGTAATGTTTAACCACATTCCTGGCTTGTTGGCTTCTACGTCTCCGTGAGGCCTTCATATACATCAAAAACGTAATATAACCTAACCTAACCCAACGTAACAACTCGGCTGTAATATTTGACAACATTCCTGGCTTGTTGGCCTCTACGTCTCCGTGAGACCTTCATATCCATCAATAACGTAATATAACCTAACCTAACCCAACCTAACATCTCGGCGGTAATATTTGACAACATTCCTGTCGAGTTGGCCTCTACGTCTCCGTCGGACTTTTATATACATCAATAACGTAATATAACCTAACCTAACCCAACCTAACCTTTCGGCGCTATTATTTGACAACATTCCTGGCGAGTTGGCCTCTACGTCTCCGTGAGAACTTCATATCCATCAATAACGTAATTTAACCTAAAATAACCCAACGTAACATCTCGGCTGTAATATTTGACAACATTCCTGGCTTGTTGGCCTCTGTGTTTCCGTGGGACCTTTATATACATCAATAACGTAATATAACCTAACCTAACCTAACCTAACATCTCGGCGGTAATGTTTGACAACATTCCTGGCGAGTTGGCCGCTACATCTCCGTGAGACCTTCATATCCATCAATAACGTAATATAACCTTATATAACCCAACCTAACCTCTCGGCGCTATTATTTGACAACATTCCTGTCGAGTTGGCCTCTACGTCTCCGTGGGGCCTTCATATACATCAAAAACATAATATAACCTAACCTAAACCAACCTAACATCTCGGCGGTAATATTTGACAACATTCCTGGCTTGTTGGCCTCTAGGTCTCCGTGGGACATTCATATCCATCAATAACGTAATTTAACCTAAAATAACCCAACGTAACATCTCGGCTGTAATATTTGACAACATTCCTGGCTTGTTGGCCTCTATGTTTCCGTGGGACCTTTATATACATCAATAACGTAATATAACCTAACCTAACCCAACCTAACATCTCGGCGGTAATATTTGACAACATTCCTTGCGAGTTGGACTCTACGTTTCCGTGGGGCTTTTACATACATCAATAACGTAATATAACCTAACCTAACCCAAAGTAACGTCTCGGAGGTAGTGTTTAACCACATTCCTGGCTTGTTGGCCTCTACGTTTCCCTGAGACCTTTATATACATCAATAACGTAATATAACCTAACCTAACCCAAAGTAACGTCTCGGAGGTAATATTCGACAACATTCCTGGCTTGTTGGCCTCTACGTCTCCGTGGGACATTCATATCCATCAATAACGTAATTTAACCTAAAATAACCAAACGTAACATCTCGGCTGTAATATTTGACAACATTCCTGGCTTGTTGGCCTCTATGTTTCCGTGGGACCTTTATATACATCAATAACGTAATATAACCTAACCTAACCTAACCTAACATCTCGGCGGTAATGTTTGACAACATTCCTGGCGAGTTGGCCGCTACCTCTCCGTGAGACCTTCATATCCATCAATAACGTAATATAACCTTATATAACCCAACCTAACCTCTCGGCGCTATTATTTGACAACATTCCTGTCGAGTTGACCTCTACGTCTCCGTGGGGCCTTCATATACATCAAAAACATAATATAACCTAACCTAAACCAACCTAACATCTCGGCGGTAATATTTGACAACATTCCTGGCGAGTTGGCCGCTACATCTCCGTGAGACCTTCATATCCATCAATAACGTAATATAACCTTATATAACCCAACCTAACCTCTCGGCGCTATTATTTGACAACATTCCTGTCGAGTTGGCCTCTACGTCTCCGTGGGGCCTTCATATACATCAAAAACATAATATAACCTAACCTAAACCAACCTAACATCTCGGCGGTAATATTTGACAACATTCCTGGCTTGTTGGCCTCTAGGTCTCCGTGGGACATTCATATCCATCAATAACGTAATTTAACCTAAAATAACCCAACGTAACATCTCGGCTGTAATATTTGACAACATTCCTGGCTTGTTGGCCTCTATGTTTCCGTGGGACCTTTATATACATCAATAACGTAATATAACCTAACCTAACCCAACCTAACATCTCGGCGGTAATATTTGACAACATTCCTTGCGAGTTGGACTCTACGTTTCCGTGGGGCTTTTACATACATCAATAACGTAATATAACCTAACCTAACCCAAAGTAACGTCTCGGAGGTAGTGTTTAACCACATTCCTGGCTTGTTGGCCTCTACGTTTCCCTGAGACCTTTATATACATCAATAACGTAATATAACCTAACCTAACCCAAAGTAACGTCTCGGAGGTAATATTTGACAACATTCCTGGCTTGTTGGCCTCTACGTCTCCGTGGGACATTCATATCCATCAATAACGTAATTTAACCTAAAATAACCAAACGTAACATCTCGGCTGTAATATTTGACAACATTCCTGGCTTGTTGGCCTCTATGTTTCCGTGGGACCTTTATATACATCAATAACGTAATATAACCTAACCTAACCTAACCTAACATCTCGGCGGTAATGTTTGACAACATTCCTGGCGAGTTGGCCGCTACCTCTCCGTGAGACCTTCATATCCATCAATAACGTAATATAACCTTATATAACCCAACCTAACCTCTCGGCGCTATTATTTGACAACATTCCTGTCGAGTTGACCTCTACGTCTCCGTGGGGCCTTCATATACATCAAAAACATAATATAACCTAACCTAAACCAACCTAACATCTCGGCGGTAATATTTGACAACATTCCTGGCTTGTTGGCCTCTACGTCTCCGTGGGACATTCATATCCATCAATAACGTAATTTAACCTAAAATAACCCAACGTAACATCTCGGCTGTAATATTTGACAACATTCCTGGCTTGTTGGCCTCTATGTTTCCGTGGGTCCTTTATATACATCAATAACGTAATATAACCTAACCTAACCCAACCTAACTTTTCGGCGCTATTATTTTACAACATTCCTTGCGAGTTGGCCTCTACGTCTCCGTGGGGACTTTATATACACCAATAACGTAATATAACCTAACCTAACACAACCCAACCTCTCGGCACTAATATTTGACAACATTCCTGGCGAGTTTGCCTCTACGTTTCCGTGGGGCTTTTACATACATCAATAACGTAATATAACCTAACCTAACCCAAAGTAACGTCTCGGAGGTAATGTTTAACCACATTTCTGGCTTGTTGGCCTCTACGTTTCCCTGAGACCTTTATAAACATCAAAAACATAATATAACCTAACCTAACCCAAAGTAACGTCTCGGAGGTAATGTTTAACAACATTCCTGGCTTGTTGGCGTCTACGTTTCCCTGAGACCTTTATATACATCAATAACGTAATATAACCTAACCTAACACAACCTAACATCTCGGTACTAATATTTAACAACATTCCTGGCTTGTTGGCTTCTACGTCTCCGTGGGACTTTCATATCCATCAATAACGTAATTTAACCTAAAATAACCCAACGTCACATCTCGGCTGTAATATTTGACAACATTCCTGGCTTTTTGTCCTCTATGATTCCGTGGGACCTTTATATACATAAATAACGTAATATAACCTAACCTAACCCAACCTAACATCTCGGCGGTAATATTTGACAACATTCCTGGCGAGTTGTCCTCTACGTCTCCGTGAGGCCTTCATATCCATCAATAACGTAATATAACCTTATATAACCCAACCTAACCTCTCGGCGCTATTATTTGACAACATTCCTGTCGAGTTGGCCTCTACGTCTCCGTGGGGCCTTCATATACATCAAAAACGTAATATAACCTAACCTAACCCAACCTAACATCTCGGCGGTAATATTTGACAACATTCCTGGCGAGTTGGACTCTAGGTCTCAGTGGGGCCTTTATATACATCAATAACGTAATATAACCTAACCTAACCCAAAGTAACGTCTCGGAGGTAATGTTTAACCACATTCCTGGCTTGTTGGCTTCTACGTCTCCGTGAGGCCTTCATATACATCAAAAACGTAATATAACCTAACCTAACCCAACGTAACAACTCGGCTGTAATATTTGACAACATTCCTGGCTTGTTGGCCTCTACGTCTCCGTGAGACCTTCATATCCATCAATAACGTAATATAACCTAACCTAACCCAACCTAACATCTCGGCGGTAATATTTGACAACATTCCTGTCGAGTTGGCCTCTACGTCTCCGTCGGACTTTTATATACATCAATAACGTAATGTAACCTAACCTAACCCAACCTAACCTTTCGGCGCTATTATTTGACAACATTCCTGGCGAGTTGGCCTCTACGTCTCCGTGAGAACTTCATATCCATCAATAACGTAATTTAACCTAAAATAACCCAACGTAACATCTCGGCTGTAATATTTGACAACATTCCTGGCTTGTTGGCCTCTGTGTTTCCGTGGGACCTTTATATACATCAATAACGTAATATAACCTAACCTAACCTAACCTAACATCTCGGCGGTAATGTTTGACAACATTCCTGGCGAGTTGGCCGCTACATCTCCGTGAGACCTTCATATCCATCAATAACGTAATATAACCTTATATAACCCAACCTAACCTCTCGGCGCTATTATTTGACAACATTCCTGTCGAGTTGGCCTCTACGTCTCCGTGGGGCCTTCATATACATCAAAAACATAATATAACCTAACCTAAACCAACCTAACATCTCGGCGGTAATATTTGACAACATTCCTGGCTTGTTGGCCTCTAGGTCTCCGTGGGACATTCATATCCATCAATAACGTAATTTAACCTAAAATAACCCAACGTAACATCTCGGCTGTAATATTTGACAACATTCCTGGCTTGTTGGCCTCTATGTTTCCGTGGGACCTTTATATACATCAATAACGTAATATAACCTAACCTAACCTAACCTAACATCTCGGCGGTAATGTTTGACAACATTCCTGGCGAGTTGGCCGCTACCTCTCCGTGAGACCTTCATATCCATCAATAACGTAATATAACCTTATATAACCCAACCTAACCTCTCGGCGCTATTATTTGACAACATTCCTGTCGAGTTGACCTCTACGTCTCCGTGGGGCCTTCATATACATCAAAAACATAATATAACCTAACCTAAACCAACCTAACATCTCGGCGGTAATATTTGACAACATTCCTGGCTTGTTGGCCTCTACGTCTCCGTGGGACATTCATATCCACCAATAACGTAATTTAACCTAAAATAACCCAACGTAACATCTCGGCTGTAATATTTGAAAACATTCCTGGCGAGTTGGACTCTAGGTCTCAGTGGGGCCTTTATATACATCAATAACGTAATATAACCTAACCTAACCCAAAGTAACGTCTCGGAGGTAATGTTTAACCACATTCCTGGCTTGTTGGCTTCTACGTCTCCGTGAGGCCTTCATATACATCAAAAACGTAATATAACCTAACCTAACCCAACGTAACAACTCGGCTGTAATATTTGACAACATTCCTGGCTTGTTGGCCTCTACGTCTCCGTGGGACATTCATATCCATCAATAACGTAATTTAACCTAAAATAACCCAACGTAACATCTCGGCTGTAATATTTGACAACATTCCTGGCGAGTTGGCCTCTACGTCTCCGTGAGACCTTCATATCCATCAATAACGTAATATAACCTAACCTAACCCAACCTAACATCTCGGCGGTAATATTTGACAACATTCCTGTCGAGTTGGCCTCTACGTCTCCGTCGGACTTTTATATACATCAATAACGTAATATAACCTAACCTAACCCAACCTAACCTTTCGGCGCTATTATTTGACAACATTCCTGGCGAGTTGGCCTCTACGTCTCCGTGAGAACTTCATATCCATCAATAACGTAATTTAACCTAAAATAACCCAACGTAACATCTCGGCTGTAATATTTGACAACATTCCTGGCTTGTTGGCCTCTATGTTTCCGTGGGACCTTTATATACATCAATAACGTAATATAACCTAACCTAACCTAACCTAACATCTCGGCGGTAATGTTTGACAACATTCCTGGCGAGTTGGCCGCTACCTCTCCGTGAGACCTTCATATCCATCAATAACGTAATATAACCTTATATAACCCAACCTAACCTCTCGGCGCTATTATTTGACAACATTCCTGTCGAGTTGGCCTCTACGTCTCCGTGGGGCCTTCATATACATCAAAAACATAATATAACCTAACCTAAACCAACCTAACATCTCGGCGGTAATATTTGACAACATTCCTGGCTTGTTGGCCTCTAGGTCTCCGTGGGACATTCATATCCATCAATAACGTAATTTAACCTAAAATAACCCAACGTAACATCTCGGCTGTAATATTTGACAACATTCCTGGCTTGTTGGCCTCTATGATTCCGTGGGACCTTTATATACATAAATAACGTAATATAACCTAACCTAACCCAACCTAACATCTCGGCGGTAATGTTTGATAACATTCCTGGCGAGTTGGCCTCTACGTCTCCGTGAGACCTTCATATCCATCAATAACGTAATATAACCTAACCTAACCCAACCTAACATCTCGGCGGTAATATTTGACAACATTCCTGGCGAGTTGTCCTCTACGTCTCCGTGAGGCCTTCATATCCATCAATAACGTAATATAACCTAACCTAACCCAACCTAACATCTCGGCGGTAATATTTGACAACATTCGTGGCGAGTTGGACTCTACGTCTCCGTGGGGCCTTTATATACATCAATAACGTAATATAACCTAACCTAACACAACCCAACCTCTCGGCACTAATATTTGACAACATTCCTGGCGAGTTGGCCTCTACGCTTCCGTGGGGCTTTTATATACATCAATAACGTAATATAACCTATCCTAACCCAAAGTAACGTCTCGGAGGTAATGTTTAACCACATTCCTGGCTTGTTGGCCTCTACGTTTCCCTGAGACTTTTATATACATCAATAACGTAATATAACCTAACCTAACCCAACCTAACATCTCGGCGGTAATATTTGACAACATTCCTTGCGAGTTGGACTCTACGTTTCCGTGGGGCTTTTACATACATCAATAACGTAATATAACCTAACCTAACCCAAAGTAACGTCTCGGAGGTAGTGTTTAACCACATTCCTGGCTTGTTGGCCTCTACGTTTCCCTGAGACCTTTATATCCATCAATAACGTAATTTAACCTAAAATAACCAAACGTAACATCTCGGCTGTAATATTTGACAACATTCCTGGCTTGTTGGCCTCTATGTTTCCGTGGGACCTTTATATACATCAATAACGTAATATAACCTAACCTAACCTAACCTAACATCTCGGCGGTAATATTTGACAACATTCCTGGCGAGTTGTCCTCTACGTCTCCGTGAGGCCCTCATATCCATCAATAACGTAATATAACCTAACCTAACCCAACGTAACATCTCGGCTGTAATATTTGACTACATTCCTGGCGAGTTGGACTCTACGTCTCCGTCGGACTTTTATATACATCAATAACGTAATATAACCTAACCTAACCCAACCTAACCTTTCGGCGCTATTATTTGACAACATTCGTGGCGAGTTGGCCCCTACGTCTCCGTGGGGCCTTTATATACACCAATAACGTAATATAACCTAACCTAACACAACCCAACCTCTCGGCACTAATATTTGACAACATTCCTGGCGAGTTGGCCTCTACGTATCCGTGGGGCTTTCATATACATCAATAACGTAATATAACCTAACCTAACCCAAAGTAACGTCTCGGAGGTAATGTTTAATCACATTCCTGGCTTGTTGGCCTCTACGTTTGCCTGAGACTTTTATATACATCAATAACGTAATATAACCTCACCTTTCCCAACCTAACATCTCGGCGGTAATATTTGACAACATACCTGGCGACTTGGACTCTATGTCTCAGTGGGGCCTTTATATACATCAATAAAGTAATATAACCTAACCTAACCCAACCTAACATCTCGGTACTAATATTTAACAACATTCCTGGCTTGTTGGCTTCTACGTCTCTGTGGGACTTTCATATCCATCAATAACGTTATTTAACCTAAAATAACCCAACGTAACATCTCGGCTGTAATATTTGACAACATTCCTGGCTTGTTGGACTCTATGATTCCGTGGGACCTTTATATACATCAATAACGTAATATAACCTAACCTAACCCAACCTAACATCTCGGCGGTAATGTTTGACAACATTCCTGGCGAGTTGGCCTCTACGTATCCGTGAGACCTTCATATTCATCAATAACGTAATATAACCTTATATAACCCAACCTTACCTCTCGGCGCTATTATTTGACAATATTCCTTGCGAGCTGGCCTCTACGTCTCCGTGGGGCCTTCATATACATCAAAAACGTAATATAACCTAACCTAACCCAACCTAACATCTCGGCGGTAATATTTGACAACATTCCTGGCGAGTTGGCCTCTACGTCTCCGTGGGGCCTTTATATACATCAATAACGTAATATAACCTAACCTAACACTACCCAACCTCTCGGCACTGATATTTGACAACATTCCTGGCGAGTTGGCCTCTACGTTTCCGTGGGGCTTTTATATACATCAATAGCGTAATATAACTTAACCTAACACAACCTAACATCTCGGTACTAATATTTGACAACATTCCTGCCGAGTTGGCCTCTACGTCTCCGTGGGACCTTCATATACATCAATAACGTAATATAACCTAACCTAACACAACCCAACCACTCGGCACTAATATTTGACAACATTCCTGGCGAGTTGGCCTCTACGTTTCCGTGGGGCTTTTATATACATCAATAGCGTAATATAACTTAACCTATCCTAACCTAACATCTCGGCGGTAATGTTTGACAACATTCCTGGCGAGTTGGCCGCTACCTCTCCGTGAGACCTTCATATCCATCAATAACGTAATATAACCTTATATAACCCAACCTAACCTCCCGGCGCTATTATTTGACAACATTCCTGTCGAGTTGGCCTCTACGTATCCGTGGGGCCTTCATATACATCAAAAACGTAATATAACCTAACCTAACCCAACCTAACATCTCGGCGGTAATACTTGACAACATTCCTGGCGAGTTGAACTCTAGGTCTCAGTGGGGCCTTTATATACATCAATAACGTAATATAACCTAACCTAACCCAAAGTAACGTCCCGGAGGTAATGTTTAACCACATTCCTGGCTTGTTGGCTTCTACGTCTCCGTGAGGCCTTCATATACATCAATAACGTAATATAACCTAACCTAACCCAACATAACATCTCGGTACTAATATTTAACAACAATCCTGGCTTTCTGGCTTCTACGTCTCTGTGAGACTTTCATATCCATCAATAACGTAATTTAACCTAAAATAACCCAACGTAACATCTCGGCTGTAATATTTGACAACATTCCTGGCTTGTTGGCCTCTATGATTCCGTGGGACCTTTATATACATTAATAACGTAATATAACCTAACCTAACCCACCCTAACATCTCCGCGGTAATGTTTGACAACATTACTGGCGAGTTGGCCTCTACGTCTCCGTGAGACCTTCATATCCATCAATAACGTAATATAACCTTATATAACCCAACCTAACCTCTCGGCGCTATTATTTGACAACATTCCTAGCGAGTTGGCCTCTACGTCTCCGTGGGACTTTTATATACATCAATAACCTAATATAACCTAACCTAACCCAACCTAACCTTTCGGCGCTATTATTTGACAACATTCCTGGCAAGTTCGCCTCTACGTCTCCGTGGGGCCTTTATATACACCAATAACGTAATATAACCTAACCTAACACAACCCAACCTCTCGGCACTAATATTTGACAACATTCCTGGCGAGTTGGCCTCTACGTTTCCGTGGGGCTTTTATATACATCACTAACGTAATATAACCTAACCTAACCCAAAGTAACTTCTCGGAGGTAATGTTTAACCACATTCCTGGCTTGTTGGCTTCTACGTCTCCGTGAGGCCTTCATATACATCAAAAACGTAATATAACCTAACGTAACCCAACGTAACATCTCGGCTGTAATATTTGACTACATTCCTGGCGAGTTGGACTCTACATCTCCGTCGGACTTTTATATACATCAATAACGTAATATAACCTAACCTAACCCAACCTAACCTTTCGGCGCTATTATTTGACAACATTCGTGGCGAGTTGGCCCCTACGTCTCCGTGGGGCCTTTATATACACCAATAACGTAATATAACTTAACCTAACACAACCTAACATCTCGGCGGTAATATTTGACAACATTCGTGTCGATTTGGCCTCTACGTCTCCGTGGGGCCTTTATATACATAATAACGTAATATAACCTAACCTAACACAACCCAACCTCTCGGCACTAATATTTGACAACATTCCTGGCGAGTTGGCCTCTACGCTTCCCTGAGACCTTTATATACATCAATAACGTAATATAACCTAACGTAACCCAAAGTAACGTCTCGCAGGTAATGTTTAACCACATTCCTGGCTTGTTGGCTTCTACGTCTCCGTGAGGCCTTCATATACATCAATAACGTAATTTAACCTAAAATAACCCAACGTAACATCTCGGCTGTAATATTTGACAACATTCCTGGCTTGTTGGCCTCTATGATTCCGTGGGACCTTTATATACATCAATAACGTAATATAACCTAACCTATCCCAACCTAACATCTCGGCGGTAATGTTTGACAACATTCCTGGCGAGTTGGCCTCTACGTATCCGTGAGACCTTCATATCCATCAATAACGTAATATAACCTTATATAAACCAACCTAACCTCTCGGCGCTACTATTTGACAATATTCCTTGCGAGCTGGCCTCTACGTCTCCGTGGGGCCTTCATATAGATCAAAAACGTAATATAACCTAACCTAACCCAACCTAACATCTCGGCGGTAATATTTGACAACATTCCTGGCGAGTTGGCCTCTACGTCTCCGTGGGGCCTTTATATACATCAATAACGTAATATAACCTAACCTAACACAACCCAAACTCCCGGCACTAATATTTGACAACATTCCTGGAGAGTTGGCCTCTACGTTTCCCTGAGACCTTTATATACATCAATAACGTAATATAACCTAACCTAACCCAAAGTAACGTCTCGGAGGTAATGTTTAACCACATTCCTGGCTTGTTGGCTTCTACGTCTCCGTGAGGCCTTTATATACATCAAAAACGTAATATGACCTAACCTAACCCAACGTAACATCTCGGCTGTAATATTTGACAACATTTCTGGCGAGTTGGCCTCTACGTCTCCGTCAGGCCTTCATATCCGTCAATAACGTAATATAACCTTATATAACCCAACCTAACCTCTCGGTGCTATTATTTGACAACATTCCTGGCGAGTTGGCCTCTACGTTTCCGTGGGGCTTTTACATACATCAATAACGTAATATAACCTAACCTAACCCAACCTAACATCTCGGCGGTAATATTTGACAACATTCCTGTCGAGTTGGACTCTACGTCTCCGTCGGACTTTTATATACATCAATAACGTAATATAACCTAACCTAACCCAACCTATCCTTTCGGCGGTATTATTTGACAACATTCCTGGTTAGTTGGCCTCTAAGTCTCCGTGGGGCCTTTATATACACCAATAACGTAATATAACCTAACCTAACACAACCCAACCTCTCTGCACTAATATTTGACAACATTCCTGGCGAGTTGGCCTCTACGTTTCCGTGGGGCTTTCATATACATCAATAACGTAATATAACCTAACCTAACCCAAAGTAACGTCTCGGAGGTAATGTTTAACCACATTCCTGGCTTGTTGGCCTCTACGTTTGCCTGAGACTTTTATATACATCAATAACGTAATATAACCTCACCTATCCCAACCTAACATCTCGGCGGTAATATTTGACAACATTCCTGGCGAGTTGGCCTCTACGTATCCGTGAGACCTTCATATCCATCAATAACGTAATATAACCTTATATAACCCAACATAACCTCTCGGCGCTACTATTTGACAATATTCCTTGCGAGCTGGCCTCTACGTCTCCGTGGGGCCTTCATATACATCAAAAACGTAATGTAACCTAACCTAACCCAACCTAACATCTCGGCGGTAATATTTGACAACATTCCTGGCGAGTTGGCCTCTACGTCTCCGTGGGGCCTTTATATACATCAATAACGTAACATAACCTAACCTAACACAACCCAAACTCCCGGCACTAATATTTGACAACATTCCTGGAGAGTTGGCCTCTACGTTTCCCTGAGACCTTTATGTACATCAATAACGTAATATAACCTAACCTAACCCAAAGTAACGTCTCGGAGGTAATGTTTAACCACATTCCTGGCTTGTTGGCTTCTACGTCTCCGTGAGGCCTTCATATACATCAAAAACGTAATATGGCCTAACCTAACCCAACGTAACATCTCGGCTGTAATATTTGACAACATTTCTGGCGAGTTGGCCTCTACGTCTCCGTCAGGCCTTCATATCCGTCAATAACGTAATATAACCTTATATAACCCAACCTAACCTCTCGGTGCTATTATTTGACAACATTCCTGGCGAGTTGGCCTCTACGTTTCCGTGGGGCTTTTACATACATCAATAACGTAATATAACCTAACCTAACCCAAGTAACGTCTCGGAGGTGATGTTGAAGCACATTCCTGGCTTGTTGGCTTCTACGTCTCCGTGAGGCCTTCATATACATCAAAAACGTAATATAACCTAACCTAACCCGACCTAACATCTCGGCGGTAATAGTTGACAACACTCCTGGCGAGTTGGCCTCTACGTCTCCGTGGGACATTCATATCCATCAATAACGTAATTTAACCTAACCTAACACAACCCAACCACTCGGCACTAATATTTGACAACATTCCTGGCGAGTTGGCCTCTACGTTTCCGTGGGGCTTTTATATACATCAATAGCGTAATATAACTTAACCTAACACAACCTAACATCTCGGCACTAGTATTTGACAACATTCCTGGCGAGTTGGCCTCTACGTCTCCTTGGGAATTTTATATACATCAAAAACGTAATATAACCTAACCTAACCCAACGTAACAACTCGGCTGTAATATTTGACAACATTCCTGTCGAGTTGGCTTCTACGTCTCCGTGGGGCCTTCATATACATCAAACACGTAATATAACCTAACCTAACCCAACCTAACATCTAGGCGGTAATGTTTGACAACATTCCTGACGAGTTGGCCTCTACGTCTCCGTGAGACCTTCATATCCATCAATAACGTAATATAACCTTATATAACCCAACCTAACCTCTCGGCGCTATTATTTGACAACATTCCTGGCGAGTTGGCCTCTACGTCTCCGTGGGACTTTTATATACATCAGTAACGTAATATAACCTAACCTAACCCAACCTAACCTTTCGGCGCTATTATTTGACAACATTCCTTGCGAGCTGGCCTCTACGTCTCCGTGGGGCCTTTATATACACCAATAACGTAATATAACCTAACCTAACACAACCCAACCTCTCGGCACTAATATTTGACAATATTCCTGGCGAGTTGCCCTCTACGTTTCCGTGGGGCTTTTACATACATCAATAACGTAATATAACATAACCTAACCCAACCTAACATCTCGGCGGTAATGTTTGACAACATTCCTGGCGAGTTGGCCTCTACGTTTCCCTGAGACCTTTATATACATCAATAACGTAATATAACCTAACCTAACCCAAAGTAACGTCTCGGAGGTAATGTTTAACCACATTCCTGGCTTGTTGGCTTCTACGTCTCCGTGAGGCCTTCATATACATCAAAAACGTAATATAACCTAACCTAACCCAACGTAACATCTCGGCTGTAATATTTGACAACATTCCTGGCTTGTTGGCCTCTACGTCTCGGTGGGACATTCATATCAATCAATAACGTAATTTAACCTAAAATAACCCAACGTAACATCTCGGCTGTAATATTTGACAACATTCCTGGCTTGTTGGCCTCAATGTTTCCGTGGGACCTTTATATACATCAATAACGTAATATAACCTAACCTAACCCAACCTAACATCTCGGCGGTAATATTTGACAACATTCCTGGCGAGTTGTCCTCCACGTCTCCGTGAGGCCTTCATATCCATCAATAACGTAATATAACCTAACCTAACCCAACCTAACATCTCGGCGGTAATATTTGACAACATTCGTGGCGAGTTGGACTCTACGTCTCCGTGGGGCCTTTATATACATCAATAACGTAATATAACCTAACCTAACCCAAAGTAACGTCTCGGAGGTAGTGTTTAACCACATTCCTGGCTTGTTGGCCTCTACGTTTCCCTGAGACCTTTATATACATCAATAACGTAATATAACCTAACCTAACCCAAAGTAACGTCTCGGAGGTAATGTTTAACCACATTCCTGGCTTGTTGGCTTCTACGTCTCCGTGAGGCCTTCATATACATCAAAAACGTAATATAACCTAACCTAACCCAACGTAACATCTCGGCTGTAATATTTGACAACATTCCTGGCTTGTTGGCCTCTACGTCTCCGTGGGACATTCATATCCATCAATAACGTAATATAACCTTATATAACCCAACCTAACCTCTCGGCGCTATTATTTGACAACATTCCTGGCGAGTTGGACTCTAGGTCTCAGTGGGGCCTTTATATACATCAATAACGTAATATAACCTAACCTAACCCAAAGTAACGTCTCGGAGGTAATGTTTAACCACATTCCTGGCTTGTTGGATTCTACGTCTCCGTGAGGCCTTCATATACATCAATAACGTAATATAACCTAACCTAACCCAACATAACATCTCGGTACTAATATTTAACAACATTCCTGGCTTTTTGGCTTCTACGTCTCTGTGAGACTTTCATATCCATCAATAACGTAATTTAACCTAAAATAACCCAACGTAACATCTCGGCTGTAATATTTGACAACATTCCTGGCTTGTTGGCCTCTATGATTCCGTGGGACCTTTATATACATTAATAACGTAATATAACCTAACCTAACCCACCCTAACATCTCCGCGGTAATGTTTGACAACATTACTGGCGAGTTGGCCTCTACGTCTCCGTGAGACCTTCATATCCATCAATAACGTAATATAACCTTATATAACCCAACCTAACCTCTCGGCGCTATTATTTGACAACATTCCTAGCGAGTTGGCCTCTACGTCTCCGTGCGACTTTTATATACATCAATAACCTAATATAACCTAACCTAACCCAACCTAACCTTTCGGCGCTATTATTTGACAACATTCCTGGCGAGTTCGCCTCTACGTCTCCGTGGGGCCTTTATATACACCAATAACGTAATATAACCTAACCTAACACAACCCAACCTCTCGGCACTAATATTTGACAACATTCCTGGCGAGTTGGCCTCTACGTTTCCGTGGGGCTTTTATATACATCAATAACGTAATATAACCTAACCTAACCCAAAGTAACGACTCGGAGGTAATGTTTAACCACATTCCTGGCTTGTTGGCTTCTACGTCTCCGTGAGGCCTTCATATACATCAAAAACGTAATATAACCTAACCTAACCCAACGTAACATCTCGGCTGTAATATTTGACAACATTCCTGGCGAGTTGGCCTCTACGTCTCCGTCAGGCCTTCATATCCGTCAATAACGTAATATAGCCTTATATAACCCAACCTAACCTCTCGGCGCTATTATTTGACAACATTCCTGGCGAGTTGGCCTCTACGTCTCCGTGGGACTTTTATGCACATCAATAACGTAATATAACCTAACCAAACCCAACCTAACCTTTCGGCGCTATTATTTGACAACATTCCTGGCGAGTTGGCCTCTACGTCTCCGTGGGGCCTTCATATACATCAAAAACGTAATAGAACCTAACCTAACCCAACCTAACATCTCGGCGGTAATATTTGACAACATTCCTGGCGAGTTGAACTCTAGGTCTCAGTGGGGCCTTTATATACATCAATAACGTAATATAACCTAACCTAACCCAAAGTAACGTCTCGGAGGTAATGTTTAACCACATTCCTGGCTTGTTGGCTTCTACGTCTTCGTGAGTCCTTCATATACATCAATAACGTAATATAACCTAACCTAACCCAACATAACATCTCGGTACTAATATTTAACAACATTCCTGGCTTTTTGGCTTCTACGTCTCTGTGAGACTTTCATATCCATCAATAACGTAATTTAACCTAAAATAACCCAACGTAACATCTCGGCTGTAATATTTGACAACATTCCTGGCTTGTTGGCCTCTATGTTTCCGTGGGACCTTTATATACATAAATAACGTAATATAACGTAACCTAACCTAATCTAACATCTCGGCGGTAATGTTTGACAACATTCCTGGCGAGTTGGCCGCTACCTCTCCGTGAGACCTTCATATCCATCAATAACGTAATATAACCTTATATAACCCAACCTAACCTCTCGGCGCTATTATTTGACAACATTCCTGTCGAGTTGGCCTCTACGTCTCCGTGGGGCCTTCATATACATCAAAAACGTAGTATAACCTAACCTAACCCAACCTAACATCTCGGCGGTTATATTTGACAACATTCCTGGCTTGTTGGCCTCTACGTCTCCGTGGGACATTCATATCCATCAATAACGTAATTTAACCTAAAATAACCCAACGTAACATCTCGGCTGTAATATTTGACAACATTCCTGGCTTGTTCGCCTCTATGTTTCCGTGGGACCTTTATATACATCAATAAGGTAATATAACCTAACCTAACCCAACCTAACATCTCGGCGGTAATATTTGACAACATTCCTGGCGAGTTGGCCGCTACCTCTCCGTGAGACCTTCATATCCATCAATAACGTAATATAACCTTATATAACCCAACCTAACCTCTCGGCGCTATTATTTGACAACATTCCTGTCGAGTTGGCCTCTACGTCTCCGTGGGGCCTTCATATACATCAAAAACGTAGTATAACCTAACCTAACCCAACCTAACATCTCGGCGGTAATATTTGACAACATTCCTGGCTTGTTGGCCTCTACGTCTCCGTGGGACATTCATATCCATCAATAACGTAATATAACCTAACCTAACCCAAAGTAACGTCTCGGAGGTAATGTTTAACCACATTCCTGGCTTGTTGGCTTCTACGTCTCCGTGAGGCCTTCATATACATCAATAACGTAATATAACCTAACCTAACCCAACATAACATCTCGGTACTAATATTTAACAACATTCCTGGCTTTTTGGCTTCTACGTCTCTGTGAGACTTTCATATCCATCAATAACGTAATTTAACCTAAAATAACCCAACGTAACATCTCGGCTGTAATATTTGACAACATTCCTGGCTTGTTGGCCTCTATGTTTCCGTGGGACCTTTATATACATCAATAACGTAATATAACGTAACCTAACCTAACCTAACATCTCGGCGGTAATGTTTGACAACATTCCTGGCGAGTTGGCCGCTACCTCTCCGTGACACCTTCATATCCATCAATAACGTAATATAACCTTATATAACCCAACCTAACCTCTCGGCGCTATTATTTGACAACATTCCTGTCGAGTTGGCCTCTACGTCTCCGTGGGGCCTTCATATATATCAAAAACGTAGTATAACCTAACCTAACCCAACCTAACATCTCGGCGGTTATATTTGACAACATTCCTGGCTTGTTGGCCTCTACGTCTCCGTGGGACATTCATATCCATCAATAACGTATTATAACCTAACCTAACCCAAAGTAACGTCTCGGAGGTAATGTTTAACCACATTCCTGGCTTGTTGGCTTCTACGTCTCCGTGAGGCCTTCATATACATCAATAACCTAATATAACCTAACCTAACCCAACCTAACCTTTCGGCGCTATTATTTGACAACATTCCTGGCGAGTTCGCCTCTACGTCTCCGTGGGGCCTTTATATACACCAATAACGTAATATAACCTAACCTAACACAACCCAACCTCTCGGCACTAATATTTGACAACATTCCTGGCGAGTTGGCCTCTACGTTTCCGTGGGGCTTTTATATACATCAATAACGTAATATAACCTAACCTAACCCAAAGTAACGACTCGGAGGTAATGTTTAACCACATTCCTGGCTTGTTGGCTTCTACGTCTCCGTGAGGCCTTCATATACATCAAAAACGTAATATAACCTAACCTAACCCAACGTAACATCTCGGCTGTAATATTTGACAACATTCCTGGCGAGTTGGCCTCTACGTCTCCGTCAGGCCTTCATATCCGTCAATAACGTAATATAGCCTTATATAACCCAACCTAACCTCTCGGCGCTATTATTTGACAACATTCCTGGCGAGTTGGCCTCTACGTCTCCGTGGGACTTTTATGCACATCAATAACGTAATATAACCTAACCAAACCCAACCTAACCTTTCGGCGCTATTATTTGACAACATTCCTGGCGAGTTGGCCTCTACGTCTCCGTGGGGCCTTCATATACATCAAAAACGTAATAGAACCTAACCTAACCCAACCTAACATCTCGGCGGTAATATTTGACAACATTCCTGGCGAGTTGAACTCTAGGTCTCAGTGGGGCCTTTATATACATCAATAACGTAATATAACCTAACCTAACCCAAAGTAACGTCTCGGAGGTAATGTTTAACCACATTCCTGGCTTGTTGGCTTCTACGTCTTCGTGAGTCCTTCATATACATCAATAACGTAATATAACCTAACCTAACCCAACATAACATCTCGGTACTAATATTTAACAACATTCCTGGCTTTTTGGCTTCTACGTCTCTGTGAGACTTTCATATCCATCAATAACGTAATTTAACCTAAAATAACCCAACGTAACATCTCGGCTGTAATATTTGACAACATTCCTGGCTTGTTGGCCTCTATGTTTCCGTGGGACCTTTATATACATAAATAACGTAATATAACGTAACCTAACCTAATCTAACATCTCGGCGGTAATGTTTGACAACATTCCTGGCGAGTTGGCCGCTACCTCTCCGTGAGACCTTCATATCCATCAATAACGTAATATAACCTTATATAACCCAACCTAACCTCTCGGCGCTATTATTTGACAACATTCCTGTCGAGTTGGCCTCTACGTCTCCGTGGGGCCTTCATATACATCAAAAACGTAGTATAACCTAACCTAACCCAACCTAACATCTCGGCGGTTATATTTGACAACATTCCTGGCTTGTTGGCCTCTACGTCTCCGTGGGACATTCATATCCATCAATAACGTAATTTAACCTAAAATAACCCAACGTAACATCTCGGCTGTAATATTTGACAACATTCCTGGCTTGTTCGCCTCTATGTTTCCGTGGGACCTTTATATACATCAATAAGGTAATATAACCTAACCTAACCCAACCTAACATCTCGGCGGTAATATTTGACAACATTCCTGGCGAGTTGGCCGCTACCTCTCCGTGAGACCTTCATATCCATCAATAACGTAATATAACCTTATATAACCCAACCTAACCTCTCGGCGCTATTATTTGACAACATTCCTGTCGAGTTGGCCTCTACGTCTCCGTGGGGCCTTCATATACATCAAAAACGTAGTATAACCTAACCTAACCCAACCTAACATCTCGGCGGTAATATTTGACAACATTCCTGGCTTGTTGGCCTCTACGTCTCCGTGGGACATTCATATCCATCAATAACGTAATATAACCTAACCTAACCCAAAGTAACGTCTCGGAGGTAATGTTTAACCACATTCCTGGCTTGTTGGCTTCTACGTCTCCGTGAGGCCTTCATATACATCAATAACGTAATATAACCTAACCTAACCCAACATAACATCTCGGTACTAATATTTAACAACATTCCTGGCTTTTTGGCTTCTACGTCTCTGTGAGACTTTCATATCCATCAATAACGTAATTTAACCTAAAATAACCCAACGTAACATCTCGGCTGTAATATTTGACAACATTCCTGGCTTGTTGGCCTCTATGTTTCCGTGGGACCTTTATATACATCAATAACGTAATATAACGTAACCTAACCTAACCTAACATCTCGGCGGTAATGTTTGACAACATTCCTGGCGAGTTGGCCGCTACCTCTCCGTGACACCTTCATATCCATCAATAACGTAATATAACCTTATATAACCCAACCTAACCTCTCGGCGCTATTATTTGACAACATTCCTGTCGAGTTGGCCTCTACGTCTCCGTGGGGCCTTCATATATATCAAAAACGTAGTATAACCTAACCTAACCCAACCTAACATCTCGGCGGTTATATTTGACAACATTCCTGGCTTGTTGGCCTCTACGTCTCCGTGGGACATTCATATCCATCAATAACGTATTATAACCTAACCTAACCCAAAGTAACGTCTCGGAGGTAATGTTTAACCACATTCCTGGCTTGTTGGCTTCTACGTCTCCGTGAGGCCTTCATATACATCAATAACGTAATATAACCTAACCTAACCCAACATAACATCTCGGTACTAATATTTAACAACATTCCTGGCTTTTTGGCTTCTACGTCTCTGTGAGACTTTCATATCCATCAATAACGTAATTTAACCTAAAATAACCCAACGTAACATCTCGGCTGTAATATTTGACAACATTCCTGGCTTGTTGGCCTCTATGATTCCGTGGGACCTTTATATACATTAATAACGTAATATAACCTAACCTAACCCACCCTAACATCTCCGCGGTAATGTTTGACAACATTACTGGCGAGTTGGCCTCTACGTCTCCGTGAGACCTTCATATCCATCAATAACGTAATATAACCTTATATAACCCAACCTAACCTCTCGGCGCTATTATTTGACAACATTCCTAGCGAGTTGGCCTCTACGTCCCCGTGGGACTTTTATATACATCAATAACCTAATATAACCTAACCTAACCCAACCTAACCTTTCGGCGCTATTATTTGACAACATTCCTGGCGAATTCGCCTCTACGTCTCCGTGGGGCCTTTATATACACCAATAACGTAATATAACCTAACCTAACACAACCCAACCTCTCGGCACTAATATTTGACAACATTCCTGGCGAGTTGGCCTCTACGTTTCCGTGGGGCTTTTATATACATCAATAACGTAATATAACCTAACCTAACCCAAAGTAACGACTCGGAGGTAATGTTTAACCACATTCCTGGCTTGTTGGCTTCTACGTCTCCGTGAGGCCTTCATATACATCAAAAACGTAATATAACCTAACCTAACCCAACGTAACATCTCGGCTGTAATATTTGACAACATTCCTGGCGAGTTGGCCTCTACGTCTCCGTCAGGCCTTCATATCCGTCAATAACGTAATATAACCTTATATATCCCAACCTAACCTCTCGGCGCTATTATTTGACAACATTCCTGGCGAGTTGGCCTCTACGTCTCCGTGGGACTTTTATGCACATCAATAACGTAATATAACCTAACCTAACCCAACCTAACATCTCGGCGGTAATATTTGACAACATTCCTGGCGAGTTGAACTCTAGGTCTCAGTGGGGCCTTTATATACATCAATAACGTAATATAACCTAACCTAACCCAAAGTAACGTCTCGGAGGTAATGTTTAACCACATTCCTGGCTTGTTGGCTTCTACGTCTTCGTGAGGCCTTCATATACATCAATAACGTAATATAACCTAACCTAACCCAACATAACATCTCGGTACTAATATTTAACAACATTCCTGGCTTTTTGGCTTCTACGTCTCTGTGAGACTTTCATATCCATCAATAACGTAATTTAACCTAAAATAACCCAACGTAACATCTCGGCTTTAATATTTGACAACATTCCTGGCTTGTTGGCCTCTATGTTTCCGTGGGACCTTTATATACATCAATAACGTAATATAACGTAACCTAACCTAACCCTACATCTCGGCGGTAATGTTTGACAACATTCCTGGCGAGTTGGCCGCTACCTCTCCGTGAGACCTTCATATCCATCAATAACGTAATATAACCTTATATAACCCAACCTAACCTCTCGGCGCTATTATTTGACAACATTCCTGTCGAGTTGGCCTCTACGTCTCCGTGGGGCCTTCATATACATCAAAAACGTAGTATAACCTAACCTAACCCAACCTAACATCTCGGCGGTTATATTTGACAACATTCCTGGCTTGTTGGCCTCTACGTCTCCGTGGGACATTCATATCCATCAATAACGTAATTTAACCTAAAATAACCCAACGTAACATCTCGGCTGTAATATTTGACAACATTCCTGGCTTGTTCGCCTCTATGTTTCCGTGGGACCTTTATATACATCAATAAGGTAATATAACCTAACCTAACCCAACCTAACATCTCGGCGGTAATATTTGACAACATTCCTGTCGAGTTGGCCTCTACGTCTCCGTCGGACTTTTATATACATCAATAACGTAATATAACCTAACCTAACCCAACCTAACCTTTCGGCGCTATTATTTGACAACATTCCTGGCTAGTTGGCTTCTACGTCTCCGTGAGAACTTCATATCCATCAATAACGTAATATAACCTTTTATAACCCAACCTAACCTCTCGGCGCTATTATTTGACAACATTCCTGTCGAGTTGGCCTCTACGTCTCCGTGGGGCCTTCATATACATCAAAAACATAATATAACCTAACCTAACCCAACCTAACATCTCGGCGGTAATATTTGACAACATTCCTGGCTTGTTGGCCTCTACGTCTCCGTGGGACATTCATATCCATCAATAACGTAATTTAACCTAAAATAACCCAACGTAACATCTCGGCTGTAATATTTGACAACATTCCTGGCTTGTTGGCCTCTACGTCTCCGTGGGACATTCATATCCATCAATAACGTAATTTAACCTAAAATAACCCAACGTAACATCTCGGCTGTAATATTTGACAACATTCCTGGCTTGTTCGCCTCTATGTTTCCGTGGGACCTTTATATACATCAATAAGGTAATATAACCTAACCTAACCCAACCTAACATCTCGGCGGTAATATTTGACAACATTCCTGTCGAGTTGGCCTCTACGTCTCCGTCGGACTTTTATATACATCAATAACGTAATATAACCTAACCTAACCCAACCTAACCTTTCGGCGCTATTATTTGACAACATTCCTGGCTAGTTGGCTTCTACGTCTCCGTGAGAACTTCATATCCATCAATAACGTAATATAACCTTTTATAACCCAACCTAACCTCTCGGCGCTATTATTTGACAACATTCCTGTCGAGTTGGCCTCTACGTCTCCGTGGGGCCTTCATATACATCAAAAACATAATATAACCTAACCTAACCCAACCTAACATCTCGGCGGTAATATTTGACAACATTCCTGGCTTGTTGGCCTCTACGTCTCCGTGGGACATTCATATCCATCAATAACGTAATTTAACCTAAAATAACCCAACGTAACATCTCGGCTGTAATATTTGACAACATTCCTGGCTTGTTGGCCTCTATGTTTACGTGGGACCTTTATATACATCAATAACGTAATATAACCTAACCTAACATAACCTAACATCTCGGCGGTAATGTTTGACAACATACCTGGCGAGTTGGCCGCTACCTCTCCGTGAGACCTTCATATCCATCAATAACGTAATATAACCTTATATAACCCAACCTAACCTCTCGGCGCTATTATTTGACAACATTCCTGTCGAGTTGGCCTCTACGTCTCCGTGGGGCCTTCATATACATCAAAAACATAATATAACCTAACCTAAACCAACCTAACATCTCGGCGGTAATATTTGACAACATTCCTGGCTTGTTGGCCCCTACGTCTCCGTGGGACATTCATATCCATCAATAACGTAATTTAACCTAAAATAACCCAACGTAACATCTCGGCTGTAATATTTCACAACATTCCTGGCTTGTTGGCCTCTATGTTTCCGTGGGACGTTTATATACATCAATAACGTAATATAACGTAACCTAACCTAACCTAACATCTCGGCGGTAATGTTTGACAACATTCCTGGCGAGTTGGCCGCTACCTCTCCGTGAGACCTTCATATCCATCAATAACGTAATATAACCTTATATAACCCAACCTAACCTCTCGGCGCTATTATTTGACAACATTCCTGTCGAGTTGGCCTCTACGTCTCCGTGGGGCCTTCATATACATCAAAAACGTAGTATAACCTAACCTAACCCAACCTAACATCTCGGCGGTTATATTTGACAACATTCCTGGCGAGTTGGACTCTAGGTCTCAGTGGGGCCTTTATATACATCAATAACGTAATATAACCTAACCTAACCCAAAGTAACGTCTCGGAGGTAATGTTTAACCACATTCCTGGCTTGTTGGCTTCTACGTCTCCGTGAGGCCTTCATATACATCAATAACGTAATATAACCTAACCTAACCCAACATAACATCTCGGTTCTAATATTTAACAACATTCCTGGCTTTTTGGCTTCTACGTCTCTGTGAGACTTTCATATCCATCAATAACGTAATTTAACCTAACCTAACCCAACCTAACATCTCGGCTGTAATATTTGACAACATTCCTGGCGAGTTGGCCTCTACGTCTCCGTCAGGCCTTCATATCCGTCAATAACGTAATATAACCTTATATAACCCAACCTAACCTCTCGGCGCTATTATTTGACAACATTCCTGGCGAGTTGGCCTCTACGTCTCCGTGGGACTTTTATGCACATCAATAACGTAATATAACCTAATCTAACGCAACCTAACCTTTCGGCGCTATTATTTGACAACATTCCTGGCGAGTTGGCCTCTACGTCTCCGTGGGGCCTTCATATACATCAAAAACATAATATAACCTAACCTATCCCAACCTAACATCTCGGCGGTAATATTTGACAACATTCCTGGCGAGTTGGCCTCTACGTCTCCGTGAGAACTTCATATCCATCAATAACGTAATTTAACCTAAAATAACCCAACGTAACATCTCGGCTGTAATATTTGACAACATTCCTGGCTTGTTGGCCTCTACGTCTCCGTCAGGCCTTCATATCCGTCAATAACGTAATATAACCTAACCTAACCCAACGTAACATCTCGGCTGTAATATTTGACAACATTCCTGGCGAGTTGGCCTCTACGTCTCCGTCAGGCCTTCATATCCGTCAATAACGTAATATAACCTTATATAACCCAACCTAACCTCTCGGCGCTATTATTTGACAACATTCCTGGCGAGTTGGCCTCTACGTCTCCGTGGGTCTTTTATACACATCAATAACGTAACATAACCTAACCTAACCCAACCTCACCTTTCGGCGCTATTATTTGACAACATTCCTGGCGAGTTGTCCTCTACGTCTC
This sequence comes from Xylocopa violacea, assembly GCA_963969225.1. Lineage (NCBI taxonomy): Eukaryota > Metazoa > Arthropoda > Insecta > Hymenoptera > Apidae > Xylocopa > Xylocopa violacea. The sequence goes on along the minus strand of CAXAJV010000201.1, from coordinate 1,297,155 downwards.
CGTGAGGCCTTCATATCCATCAATAAAGTAGTATAACCTAACCTAACCCAACCTAACATCTCGGCGGTAATATTTGACAACATTCCTGGCGAGTTGGCCTCTACGTATCCGTGAGACCTTCATATCCATCAATAACGTAATATAACCTTATATAACCCAACCTAACCTCTGGGCGCTATTATTTGACAATATTCCTTGCGAGCTGGCCTCTACGTCTCCGTGGGGCCTTCATATACATCAAAAACGTAATATAACCTAACCTAACCCAACCTAACATCTCGGCGGTAATATTTGACAACATTCCTGGCGAGTTGGCCTCTACGTCTCCGTCAGGCCTTCATATCCGTCAATAACGTAATATAACCTTATATAACCCAACCTAACCTCTCGGCGCTATTATTTGACAACATTCCTGGCGAGTTGGCCTCTACGTTTCCGTGGGGCTTTCATATACATCAATAACGTAATATAACCTAACCTAACCCAAAGTAACGACTCGGAGGTAATGTTTAACCACATTCCTGGCTTGTTGGCTTCAACGTCTCCGTGAGGCCTTCATATACATCAAAAACGTAATATAACCTAACCTAACCCAACATAACATCTCGGTACTAATATTTAACAACATTCCTGGCTTTTTGGCTTCTACGTCTCTGTGAGACTTTCATATCCATCAATAACGTAATTTAACTTAAAATAACCCAACGTAACATCTCGGCTGTAATATTTGACAACATTCCTGGCTTGTTGGCCTCTATGATTCCGTGGGACCTTTATATACATTAATAACGTAATATAACCTAACCTAACCTACCCTAACATCTCCGCGGTAATGTTTGACAACATTACTGGCGAGTTGGCCTCTACGTCTCCGTGAGACCTTCATATCCATCAATAACGTAATATAACCTTATATAACCCAACCAAACATCTCGGCTGTAATATTTGACAACATTCCTGGCGAGTTGGCCTCTACGTCTCCGTGGGACTTTTATATACATCAATAACGTAATATAACCTAACCTAACCCAACCTAACATCTCGGCGGTAATATTTGACAACATTCCTGTCGAGTTGGCCTCTACGTCTCCGTCGGACTTTTATATACATCAATAACGTAATATAACCTAACCTAACCCAACCTAACCTTTCGGCGCTATTATTTGACAACATTCCTGGCGAGTTGGCCTCTAAGTCTCCGTGGGGCCTTTATATACACCAATAACGTAATATAACCTAACCTAACAAAACCCAACCTCTCGGCACTAATATTTGACAACATTCCTGGCGAGTTGGCCTCTACGTTTCCGTGGGGCTTTCATATACATCAATAACGTAATATAACCTAACCTAACCCAAAGTAACGACTCGGAGGTAATGTTTAACCACATTCCTGGCTTGTTGGCTTCTACGTCTCCGTGAGTCCTTCATATACATCAAAAACGTAATATAACCTAACCTAACCCAACGTAACATCTCGGCTGTAATATTTGACAAAATTCCTGGCGAGTTGGCCTCTACGTCTCCGTGTAACCCTCATATACATCAATAACGTAATATAGCCGTGACCTAACCCAACCTATCATCTCGGCGGTAATATTTGACAACATTCCTGGCGAGTTGGCATCTACGTCTCCCTGAGACCTTTATGTACATCATTAACGTAATATAACCTAACCTAACCCAACCTAACATCTCGGCGGTAATATTTGACAACATTCCTGGCGAGTTGGCCTCTACGTCTCCGTGTAACCCTCATATACATCAATAACGTAATATAACGTAACCTAACCCAACCTATCATCTCGGCGGTAATATTTGACAACATTCGTGGCGAGTTGGCCGCTACGTCTCCGTGTAACCCTCATATACATCAATAACGTAATATAACGTAACCTAACCCAACCTATCATCTCGGCGGTAATATTTGACAACATTCCTGGCGAGTTGGCCTCTACGTCTCCGTGTGATCTTTATATACATCAATAACGTAATATAACATAACCTAACGCAATCTAACATCTCGGCGGTAATATTTGACCACATTCCCGGCTTGTTGGCCTCTACGTCTCCGTGTAACCCTCATATACATCAATAACGTAATAGAACGTAACCTAACCCAACCTATCATCTCGGCGGTAATATTTGACAACATTCCTGGCGATTTGGCATCTACGTCTCCCTGGGACCTTTATATACATCATTAACGTAATGTAGCCTAACCTAATCCAACCTAACATCTCGGCGGTAATATTTGACAACATTCCTGGCGAGTTGGCCTCTACGTCTCCTTGTAACCCTCATATACATCAATAACGTAATATAACGTAACCTAACCCAACCTATCATCTCGGCGGTAATATTTGACAACATTCCTGGCGAGTTGGCCTCTACCTCTCCGTGTGATCTGTATATACATCAATAACGTAATATAACATAACCTAACCCAATCTAACATCTCGGCGGTAATATTTGACAACATTCCTGGCGAGTTGGCCTCTACGTCTCCGTGTGATCTTTATATACATCAATAACCTAATATAACATAACCTAACCCAATCTAACATCTCGGCGGTAATATTTGACAACATTCCTGGCTTGTTGGCTTCTACGTCTCCGTGTAACCCTCATATACATCAATATCGTAATAGAACGTAACCTAACCCAACCTACCATCTCTTCGGTAATATTTGACAACATTCCTGGCGAGTTGGCATCTACGTCTCCCTGGGACCTTTATATACATCATTAACTTAATGTAGCCTAACCTAAACCAACCTAACATCTCGGCGGTAATATTTGACAACATTCCTGGCGAGTTGGCCTCTACGTCTCCGTGAGGCCTTCATATCCATCAATAACGTAATATAACCTTATATAACCCAACCAAACATCTCGGCTGTAATATTTGACAACATTCCTGGCGAGTTGGCCTCTACGTCTCCGTCAGGCCTTCATACCCGTCAATAACGTAATATAACCTTATATAACCCAACCTAACCTCTCGGCGCTATTATTTGACAACATTCCTGGCGAGTTGGCCTCTACGTCTCCGTGGGACTTTTATATACATCAATAACGTAATATAACCTAACCTAACCCAACCCAACCTCTCGGCACTAATATTTGACAACATTCCTGGCGAGTTGGCCTCTACGTCTCCGTGGGGCCTTCATATACATCAAAAACATAATATAACCTAACCTAACCCAACCTAACATCTCGGCGGTAATATTTGACAACATTCCTGGCTTGTTGGCCTCTACGTCTCCGTGGGACATTCATATCCATCAATAACGTAATTTAACCTAAAATGACCTCTACGTTTCCGTGGGGCTTTCATATACATCAATAACGTAATATAACCTAACCTAACCCAAAGTAACGTCTCGGAGGTAATGTTTAACCACATTCCTGGCTTGTTGGCCTCTACGTTTGCCTGAGACTTTTATATACATCAATAACGTAATATAACCTCACCTATCCCAAACTAACATCTCGGCGGTAATATTTGACAATATTCCTGGCGAGTTGGACTCTATGTCTCAGTGGGGCCTTTATATACATCAATAACGTAATATAACCTAACCTAACCCAACCTAACATCTCGGTACTAATATTTAACAACATTCCTGGCTTGTTGGCTTCTACGACTCTGTGGTACTTTCATATCCATCAATAACGTTATTTAACCTAAAATAACCCAACGTAACATCTCGGCTGTAATATTTGACAACATTCCTGGCTTGTTGGCCTCTATGATTCCGTGGGACATTTATATACATCAATAACGTAATATAACCTAACCTAACCCAACCTAACATCTCGGCGGTAATGTTTGACAACATTCCTGGCGAGTTGGCCTCTACGTATCCGTGAGACCTTCATATCCATCAATAACGTAACATAACCTTATATAACCCAACCTAACCTCTCGGCGCTATTATTTGACAATATTCCTTGCGCGCTGGCCTCTACGTCTCCGTGGGGCCTTCATATACATCAAAAACGTAATATAACCTAATCTAACCCAACCTAACATCTCGGCGGTAATATTTGACAACATTCCTGGCGAGTTGGCCTCTACGTCTCCGTGGGGCCTTTATATACATTAATAACGTAATATAACCTAACCTAACACAACCCAAACTCCCGGCACTAATATTTGACAACATTCCTGGCGAGTTGGCCTCTACGTTTCCCTGAGACCTTTATATACATCAATAACGTAATATAACCTAACCTAACCCAAAGTAACGTCTCGGAGGTAATGTTTAACCACATTCCTGGCTTGTTGGCTTCTACGTCTCCGTGAGGCCTTCATATACATCAATAACGTAATATAACCTAACCTAACCCAACATAACATCTCGGTACTAATATTTAACAACATTCCTGGCTTTTTGGCTTCTACGTCTCTGTGAGACTTTCATATCCATCAATAACGTAATTTAACCTAACCTAACCCAACGTAACATCTCGGCTGTAATGTTTGACAACATTCCTGGCGAGTTGGCCGCTACCTCTCCGTGAGACCTTCATATCCATCAATGACGTAATATAACCTTATATAACCCAACCTAACCTCTCGGCGCTATTATTTGACAACATTCCTGTCGAGTTGGCCTCTACGTCTCCGTGGGGCCTTCATATACATCAAAAACGTAGTATAACCTAACCTAACCCAACCTAACATCTCGGCGGTTATATTTGACAACATTCCTGGCGAGTTGGACTCTAGGTCTCAGTGGGGCCTTTATATACATCAATAACGTAATATAACCTAACCTAACGCAAAGTAACGTCTCGGAGGTAATGTTTAACCACATTCCTGGCTTGTTGGCTTCTACGTCTCCGTGAGGCCTTCATATACATCAATAACGTAATATAACCTAACCTAACCCAACATAACATCTCGGTACTAATATTTAACAACATTCCTGGCTTTTTGGCTTCTACGTCTCTGTGAGACTTTCATATCCATCAATAACGTAATTTAACCTAAAATAACCCAACGTAACATCTCGGCTGTAATATTTGACAACATTTCTGGCTTGTTGGCCTCTATGATTCCGTGGGACCTTTATATACATTAATAACGTAATATAACCTAACCTAACCCACCCTAACATCTCCGCGGTAATGTTTGACAACATTACTGGCTAGTTGGCCTCTACGTCTCCGTGAGACCTTCATATCCATCAATAACCTCATATAACCTAACCTAACCCAACCTAACCTTTCGGCGCTATTATTTGACAACATTCCTGGCGAGTTCGCCTCTACGTCTCCGTGGGGCCTTTATATACACCAATAACGTAATATAACCTAACCTAACACAACCCAACCTCTCGGCACTAATATTTGACAACATTCCTGGCGAGTTGGCCTCTACGTTTCCGTAGGGCTTTTATATACATCAATAACGTAATATAACCTAACCTAACCCAAAGTAACGACTCGGAGGTAATGTTTAACCACATTCCTGGCTTGTTGGCTTCTACGTCTCCGTGAGGCCTTCATATACATCAAAAACGTAATATAACCCAACCTAACCCAACGTAACATCTCGGCTGTAATATTTGACAACATTCCTGGCGAGTTGGCCTCTACGTCTCCGTCAGGGCTTCATACCCGTCAATAACGTAATATAACCTTATATAACCCAACCTAACCTCTCGGCGCTATTATTTGACAACATTCCTGGCGAGTTGGCCTCTACGTCTCCGTGGGACTTTTATGCACATCAATAACGTAATATAACCTAATCTAACCCAACCTAACCTTTCGGCGCTATTATTTGACAACATTCCTGGCGAGTTGGCCTCTACGTCTCCGTGGGGCCTTCATATACATCAAAAACATAATATAACCTAACCTATCCCAACCTAACATCTCGGCGGTAATATTTGACAACATTCCTGGCTTGTTGGCCTCTACGTCTCCGTGGGACATTCATATCCATCAATAACGTAATTTAACCTAAAATAACCCAACGTAACATCTCGGCTGTAATATTTGACAACATTCCTGGCTTGTTGGCCTCCATGTTTCCGTGGGACCTTTATATACATCAATAACGTAATATAACCTAACCTAACCTAACCTAACATCTCGGCGGTAATGTTTGACAACATTCCTGGCTTGTTGGCCTCTACGTCTCCGTGGGACATTCATATCCATCAATAACGTAATTTAGCCTAAAATAACCCAACGTAACATCTCGGCTGTAATATTTGACAACATTCCTGGCGAGTTGGCCTCTACGTCTCCGTCAGGACTTCATATCCGTCAATAACGTAATATAACCTTATATAACCCAACCTAACCTCTCGGCGCTATTATTTGACAACATTCCTGGCGAGTTGGCCTCTACGTCTCCGTGGGACTTTTATACACATCAATAACGTAACATAACCTAACCTAACCCAACCTCACCTTTCGGCGCTATTATTTGACAACATTCCTGGCGAGTTGTCCTCTACGTCTCCGTGAGGCCTTCATATCCATCAATAAAGTAGTATAACCTAACCTAACCCAACCTAACATCTCGGCGGTAATATTTGACAACATTCCTGGCGAGTTGGCCTCTACGTATCCGTGAGACCTTCATATCCATCAATAACGTAATATAACCTTATATAACCCAACCTAACCTCTGGGCGCTATTATTTGACAATATTCCTTGCGAGCTGGCCTCTACGTCTCCGTGGGGCCTTCATATACATCAAAAACGTAATATAACCTAACCTAACCCAAAGTAACGTCTCGGAGGTAATGTTTAACCACATTCCTGGCTTGTTGGCTTCTACGTCTTCGTGAGGCCTTCATATACACCAATAACGTAATATAACCTAACCTAACCCAACATAACATCTCGGTACTAATATTTAACAACATTCCTGGCTTTTTGGCTTCTACGTCTGTGTGAGACTTTCATATCCATCAATAACGTAATTTAACTTAAAATAACCCAACGTAACATCTCGGCTGTAATATTTGACAACATTCCTGGCTTGTTGGCCTCTATGATTCCGTGGGACCTTTATATACATTAATAACGTAATATAACCTAACCTAACCTACCCTAACTTCTCCGCGGTAATGTTTGACAACATTACTGGCGAGTTGGCCTCTACGTCTCCGTGAGACCTTCATATCCATCAATAACGTAATATAACCTTATATAACCCAACCAAACATCTCGGCTGTAATATTTGACAACATTCCTGGCGAGTTGGCCTCTACGTCTCCGTGGGACTTTTATATACATCAATAACGTAATATAACCTAACCTAACCCAACCTAACATCTCGGCGGTAATATTTGACAACATTCCTGTCGAGTTGGCCTCTACGTCTCCGTCGGACTTTTATATACATCAATAACGTAATATAACCTAACCTAACCCAACCTAACCTTTCGGCGCTATTATTTGACAACATTCCTGGCGAGTTGGCCTCTAAGTCTCCGTGGGGCCTTTATATACACCAATAACGTAATATAACCTAACCTATCAAAACCCAACCTCTCGGCACTAATATTTGACAACATTCCTGGCGAGTTGGCCTCTACGTTTCCGTGGGGCTTTCATATACATCAATAACGTAATATAACCTAACCTAACCCAAAGTAACGACTCGGAGGTAATGTTTAACCACATTCCTGGCTTGTTGGCTTCTACGTCTCCGTGAGTCCTTCATATACATCAAAAACGTAATATAACCTAACCTAACCCAACGTAACATCTCGGCTGTAATATTTGACAAAATTCCTGGCGAGTTGGCCTCTACGTCTCCGTGTAACCCTCATATACATCAATAACGTAATATAGCCGTGACCTAACCCAACCTATCATCTCGGCGGTAATATTTGACAACATTCCTGGCGAGTTGGCATCTACGTCTCCCTGAGACCTTTATGTACATCATTAACGTAATATAACCTAACCTAACCCAACCTAACATCTCGGCGGTAATATTTGACAACATTCCTGGCGAGTTGGCCTCTACGTCTCCGTGTAACCCTCATATACATCAATAACGTAATATAACGTAACCTAACCCAACCTATCATCTCGGCGGTAATATTTGACAACATTCGTGGCGAGTTGGCCGCTACGTCTCCGTGTAACCCTCATATACATCAATAACGTAATATAACGTAACCTAACCCAACCTATCATCTCGGCGGTAATATTTGACAACATTCCTGGCGAGTTGGCCTCTACGTCTCCGTGTGATCTTTATATACATCAATAACGTAATATAACATAACCTAACGCAATCTAACATCTCGGCGGTAATATTTGACCACATTCCCGGCTTGTTGGCCTCTACGTCTCCGTGTAACCCTCATATACATCAATAACGTAATAGAACGTAACCTAACCCAACCTATCATCTCGGCGGTAATATTTGACAACATTCCTGGCGATTTGGCATCTACGTCTCCCTGGGACCTTTATATACATCATTAACGTAATGTAGCCTAACCTAATCCAACCTAACATCTCGGCGGTAATATTTGACAACATTCCTGGCGAGTTGGCCTCTACGTCTCCTTGTAACCCTCATATACATCAATAACGTAATATAACGTAACCTAACCCAACCTATCATCTCGGCGGTAATATTTGACAACATTCCTGGCGAGTTGGCCTCTACCTCTCCGTGTGATCTGTATATACATCAATAACGTAATATAACATAACCTAACCCAATCTAACATCTCGGCGGTAATATTTGACAACATTCCTGGCGAGTTGGCCTCTACGTCTCCGTGTGATCTTTATATACATCAATAACCTAATATAACATAACCTAACCCAATCTAACATCTCGGCGGTAATATTTGACAACATTCCTGGCTTGTTGGCTTCTACGTCTCCGTGTAACCCTCATATACATCAATATCGTAATAGAACGTAACCTAACCCAACCTACCATCTCTTCGGTAATATTTGACAACATTCCTGGCGAGTTGGCATCTACGTCTCCCTGGGACCTTTATATACATCATTAACTTAATGTAGCCTAACCTAAACCAACCTAACATCTCGGCGGTAATATTTGACAACATTCCTGGCGAGTTGGCCTCTACGTCTCCGTGAGGCCTTCATATCCATCAATAACGTAATATAACCTTATATAACCCAACCAAACATCTCGGCTGTAATATTTGACAACATTCCTGGCGAGTTGGCCTCTACGTCTCCCTGGGACCTTTATATACATCATTAACTTAATGTAGCCTAACCTAAACCAACCTAACATCTCGGCGGTAATATTTGACAACATTCCTGGCGAGTTGGCCTCTACGTCTCCGTGAGGCCTTCATATCCATCAATAACGTAATATAACCTTATATAACCCAACCAAACATCTCGGCTGTAATATTTGACAACATTCCTGGCGAGTTGGCCTCTACGTCTCCGTCAGGCCTTCATACCCGTCAATAACGTAATATAACCTTATATAACCCAACCTAACCTCTCGGCGCTATTATTTGACAACATACCTGGCGAGTTGGCCTCTACGTCTCCGTGGGACTTTTATATACATCAATAACGTAATATAACCTAACCTAACCCAACCCAACCTCTCGGCACTAATATTTGACAACATTCCTGGCGAGTTGGCCTCTACGTCTCCGTGGGGCCTTCATATACATCAAAAACATAATATAACCTAACCTAACCCAACCTAACATCTCGGCGGTAATATTTGACAACATTCCTGGCTTGTTGGCCTCTACGTCTCCGTGGGACATTCATATCCATCAATAACGTAATTTAACCTAAAATAACCTCTACGTTTCCGTGGGGCTTTCATATACATCAATAACGTAATATAACCTAACCTAACCCAAAGTAACGTCTCGGAGGTAATGTTTAACCACATTCCTGGCTTGTTGGCCTCTACGTTTGCCTGAGACTTTTATATACATCAATAACGTAATATAACCTCACCTATCCCAAACTAACATCTCGGCGGTAATATTTGACAATATTCCTGGCGAGTTGGACTCTATGTCTCAGTGGGGCCTTTATATACATTAATAACGTAATATAACCTAACCTAACCCAACCTAACATCTCGGTACTAATATTTAACAACATTCCTGGCTTGTTGGCTTCTACGTCTCTGTGGTACTTTCATATCCATCAATAACGTTATTTAACCTAAAATAACCCAACGTAACATCTCGGCTGTAATATTTGACAACATTCCTGGCTTGTTGGCCTCTATGATTCCGTGGGACATTTATATACATCAATAACGTAATATAACCTAACCTAACCCAACCTAACATCTCGGCGGTAATGTTTGACAACATTCCTGGCGAGTTGGCCTCTACGTATTCGTGAGACCTTCATATCCATCAATAACGTAACATAACCTTATATAACCCAACCTAACCTCTCGGCGCTATTATTTGACAATATTCCTTGCGAGCTGGCCTCTACGTCTCCGTGGGGCCTTCATATACATCAAAAACGTAATATAACCTAATCTAACCCAACCTAACATCTCGGCGGTAATATTTGACAACATTCCTGGCGAGTTGGCCTCTACGTCTCCGTGGGGCCTTTATATACATTAATAACGTAATATAACCTAACCTAACACAACCCAAACTCCCGGCACTAATATTTGACAACATTCCTGGCGAGTTGGCCTCTACGTTTCCCTGAGACCTTTATATACATCAATAACGTAATATAACCTAACCTAACCCAAAGTAACGTCTCGGAGGTAATGTTTAACCACATTCCTGGCTTGTTGGCTTCTACGTCTCCGTGAGGCCTTCATATACATCAAAAACGTAATATAACCTAACCTAACCCAACGTAACATCTCGGCTGTAATATTTGACAACATTCCTGGCGAGTTGGCCTATACGTCTCCGTCAGGCCTTCATATCCGTCAATAACGTAATATAACCTTATATAACCCAACCTAACCTCTCGGCGCTATTATTTGACAACATTCCTGGCGAGTTGGCCTCTACGTCTCCGTCAGGCCTTCATACCCGTCAATAACGTAATATAACCTTATATAACCCAACCTAACCTCTCGGCGCTATTATTTGACAACATTCCTGGCGAGTTCGCCTCTACGTCTCCGTGCGGCCTTTATATACATCAATTTCGTAATATAACCTAACCTAACACTACCCAACCTCTCGGCACTGATATCTGACAACATTCCTGGCGAGTTGGCCTCTACGTTTCCGTGGGGCTTTTATATACATCAATAACGTAATATAACCTAACCTAACCCAACCTAACATCTCGGCGGTAATGTTTTTACAACATTCCTGGCGAGTTGGCCTCTACGTTTCCCTGAGACCTTTATATACATCAGTAACGTAATATAACCTAACCTAACCCAAAGCAACGTCTCGGAGTTAATGTTTAAGCACATTCCTGGCTTGTTGGCTTCTACGTCTCCGTGGGACTTTCATATCCATCAATAACGTAATTTAACCTAAAATAACCCAACGTAACATCTCGGCTGTAATATTTGACAACATTCCTGGCTTGTTGGCCTCTATGTTTCCGTGGGACCTTTATATACATCAATAACGTAATATAACCTAACCTAACCCAACCTAACATCTCCGCGGTAATGTTTGACAACATTCCTGGCGAGTTTGCCGCTACCTCTCCGTGAGACCTTCATATCCATCAATAACGTAATATAACCTTATATAACCCAACCTAACCTCTCGGCGCTATTATTTGACAACATTCCTGTCGAGTTGGCCTCTACGTCTCCGTGGGGCCTTCATATACATCAAAAACGTAATATAACCTAACCCAACCTAACATCTCGGCGGTAATATTTGACAACATTCCTGTCGAGTTGGCCTCTACGTCTCCGTCGGACTTTTATATACATCAATAACGTAATATAACCTAACCTAACCCAACCTAACCTTTCGGCGCTATTATTTGACAACATTCCTGGCGAGTTGGCCTCTAAGTCTCCGTGGGGCCTTTATATACACCAATAACGTAATATAACCTAACCTAACAAAACCCAACCTCTCGGCACTAATATTTGACAACATTCCTGGCGAGTTGGCCTCTACGTTTCCGTGGGGCTTTCATATACATCAATAACGTAATATAACCTAACCTAACCCAAAGTAACGACTCGGAGGTAATGTTTAACCACATTCCTGGCTTGTTGGCTTCTACGTCTCCGTGAGTCCTTCATATACATCAAAAACGTAATATAACCTAACCTAACCCAACGTAACATCTCGGCTGTAATATTTGACAAAATTCCTGGCTAGTTGGCCTCTACGTCTCCGTGTAACCCTCATATACATCAATAACGTAATATAGCCGTGACCTAACCCAACCTATCATCTCGGCGGTAATATTTGACAACATTCCTGGCGAGTTGGCATCTACGTCTCCCTGAGACCTTTATGTACATCATTAACGTAATATAACCTAACCTAACCCAACCTAACATCTCGGCGGTAATATTTGACAACATTCCTGGCGAGTTGGCCTCTACGTCTCCGTGTAACCCTCATATACATCAATAACGTAATATAACGTAACCTAACCCAACCTATCATCTCGGCGGTAATATTTGACAACATTCGTGGCGAGTTGGCCGCTACGTCTCCGTGTAACCCTCATATACATCAATAACGTAATATAACGTAACCTAACCCAACCTATCATCTCGGCGGTAATATTTGACAACATTCCTGGCGAGTTGGCCTCTACGTCTCCGTGTGATCTTTATATACATCAATAACGTAATATAACATAACCTAACGCAATCTAACATCTCGGCGGTAATATTTGACCACATTCCCGGCTTGTTGGCCTCTACGTCTCCGTGTAACCCTCATATACATCAATAACGTAATAGAACGTAACCTAACCCAACCTATCATCTCGGCGGTAATATTTGACAACATTCCTGGCGATTTGGCATCTACGTCTCCCTGGGACCTTTATATACATCATTAACGTAATGTAGCCTAACCTAATCCAACCTAACATCTCGGCGGTAATATTTGACAACATTCCTGGCGAGTTGGCCTCTACGTCTCCTTGTAACCCTCATATACATCAATAACGTAATATAACGTAACCTAACCCAACCTATCATCTCGGCGGTAATATTTGACAACATTCCTGGCGAGTTGGCCTCTACCTCTCCGTGTGATCTGTATATACATCAATAACGTAATATAACATAACCTAACCCAATCTAACATCTCGGCGGTAATATTTGACAACATTCCTGGCGAGTTGGCCTCTACGTCTCCGTGAGGCCTTCATATCCATCAATAACGTAATATAACCTTATATAACCCAACCAAACATCTCGGCTGTAATATTTGACAACATTCCTGGCGAGTTGGCCTCTACGTCTCCGTCAGGCCTTCATACCCGTCAATAACGTAATATAACCTTATATAACCCAACCTAACCTCTCGGCGCTATTATTTGACAACATTCCTGGCGAGTTGGCCTCTACGTCTCCGTGGGACTTTTATATACATCAATAACGTAATATAACCTAACCTAACCCAACCCAACCTCTCGGCACTAATATTTGACAACATTCCTGGCGAGTTGGCCTCTACGTCTCCGTGGCGCCTTCATATACATCAAAAACATAATATAACCTAACCTAACCCAACCTAACATCTCGGCGGTAATATTTGACAACATTCCTGGCTTGTTGGCCTCTACGTCTCCGTGGGACATTCATATCCATCAATAACGTAATTTAACCTAAAATAACCTCTACGTTTCCGTGGGGCTTTCATATACATCAATAACGTAATATAACCTAACCTAACCCAAAGTAACGTCTCGGAGGTAATGTTTAACCACATTCCTGGCTTGTTGGCCTCTACGTTTGCCTGAGACTTTTATATACATCAATAACGTAATATAACCTCACCTATCCCAAACTAACATCTCGGCGGTAATATTTGACAATATTCCTGGCGAGTTGGACTCTAGTTCTCAGTGGGGCCTTTATATACATCAATAACGTAATATAACCTAACCTAACCCAACCTAACATCTCGGTACTAATATTTAACAACATTCCTGGCTTGTTGGCTTCTACGTCTCTGTGGTACTTTCATATCCATCAATAACGTTATTTAACCTAAAATAACCCAACGTAACATCTCGGCTGTAATATTTGACAACATTCCTGGCTTGTTGGCCTCTATGATTCCGTGGGACATTTATATACATCAATAACGTAATATAACCTAACCTAACCCAACCTAACATCTCGGCGGTAATGTTTGACAACATTCCTGGCGAGTTGGCCTCTACGTATCCGTGAGACCTTCATATCCATCAATAACGTAACATAACCTTATATAACCCAACCTAACCTCTCGGCGCTATTATTTGACAATATTCCTTGCGAGCTGGCCTCTACGTCTCCGTGGGGCCTTCATATACATCAAAAACGTAATATAACCTAATCTAACCCAACCTAACATCTCGGCGGTAATATTTGACAACATTCCTATCGAGTTGGCCTCTACGTCTCCGTGGGGCCTTTATATACATTAATAACGTAATATAACCTAACCTAACACAACCCAAACTCCCGGCACTAATATTTGACAACATTCCTGGCGAGTTGGCCTCTACGTTTCCCTGAGACCTTTATATACATCAATAACGTAATATAACCTAACCTAACCCAAAGTAACGTCTCGGAGGTAATGTTTAACCACATTCCTGGCTTGTTGGCTCTACGTCTCCGTGAGGCCTTCATATACATCAAAAACGTAATATAACCTAACCTAACCCAACGTAACATCTCGGCTGTAATATTTGACAACATTCCTGGCGAGTTGGCCTATACGTCTCCGTCAGGCCTTCATATCCGTCAATAACGTAATATAACCTTATATAACCCAACCTAACCTCTCGGCGCTATTATTTGACAACATTCCTGGCGAGTTGGCCTCTACGTCTCCGTCAGGCCTTCATACCCGTCAATAACGTAATATAACCTTATATAACCCAACCTAACCTCTCGGCGCTATTATTTGACAACATTCCTGGCGAGTTCGCCTCTACGTCTCCGTGCGGCCTTTATATACATCAATTTCGTAATATAACCTAACCTAACACTACCCAACCTCTCGGCACTGATATCTGACAACATTCCTGGCGAGTTGGCCTCTACGTTTTCATTGGGCTTTTATACACATCAATAGCGTAATATAACTTAACCTAACACAACCTAACATCTCGGTACTAATATTTGACAACATTCCTGCCGAGTTAGCCTCTACGTCTCCGTGGGACCTTCATATACATCAATAACGTAATATAACCTAACCTAACACGACCCAACCTCACGGCACTAATATTTGACAACATTCCTGGCGAGTTGGCCTCTACGTTTCCGTGGGGCTTTTATATACATCAATAACGTAATATAACCTAACCTAACCCAACCTAACATCTCGGCGGTAATGTTTTTACAACATTCCTGGCGAGTTGGCCTCTACGTTTCCCTGAGACCTTTATATACATCAGTAACGTAATATAACCTAACCTAACCCAAAGCAACGTCTCGGAGGTAATGTTTAAGCACATTCCTGGCTTGTTGGCTTCTACGTCTCCGTGGGACTTTCATATCCATCAATAACGTAATTTAACCTAAAATAACCCAACGTAACATCTCGGCTGTAATATTTGACAACATTCCTGGCTTGTTGGCCTCTATGTTTCCGTGGGACCTTTATATACATCAATAACGTAATATAACCTAACCTAACCCAACCTAACATCTCCGCGGTAATGTTTGACAACATTCCTGGCGAGTTGGCCGCTACCTCTCCGTGAGACCTTCATATCCATCAATAACGTAATATAACCTTATATAACACAACCTAACCTCTCGGCGCTATTATTTGACAACATTCCTGTCGAGTTGGCCTCTACGTCTCCGTGGGGCCTTCATATACATCAAAAACGTAATATAACCTAACCCAACCTAACATCTCGGCGGTAATATTTGACAACATTCCTGGCGAGTTGGCCTCTACGTCTCCGTGGGGCCTTTATATACATCAATAACGTAATATAACCTAACCTAACACAACCCAAACTCCCGGCACTAATATTTGACAACATTCCTGGCGAGTTGGCCTCTACGTTTACCTGAGACCTTTATATACATCAATAACGTAATATAACCTAACCTAACCCAAAGTAACGTCTCGGAGGTAATGTTTAACCACATTCCTGGCTTGTTGGCTTCTACGTCTCCGTGAGGCCTTCATATACATCAAAAACGTAATATAACCTAACCTAACCCAACGTAACATCTCGGCTGTAATATTTGACAACATTCCTGGCGAGTTGGCCTCTACGTCTCCGTCAGGCCTTCATATCCGTCAATAACGTAATATAACCTTATATAACCCAACCTAACCTCTCGGCGCTATTATTTGACAACATTACTGGCGAGTTGGCCTCTACGTCTCCGTGGGACTTTTATATACATCAATAACGTAATATAACCTAACCTAACCCAACCTAACCTTTCGGCGCTATTATTTGACAACATTCCTGGCGAGTTGGCCTCTACGTCTCCGTGGGGCCTTTATGTACATCAATTTCGTAATATAACCTAACCTAACACTACCCAACCTCTCGGCACTGATATTTGACAACATTCCTGGCGAGTTGGCCTCTACGTTTCCGTGGGGCTTTTATATACATCAATAGCGTAATATAACTTAACCTAACACAACCTAACATCTCGGTAGTAATATTTGACAACATTCCTGGCGAGTTGGCCTCTACGTTTCCGTGGGGCTTTTACATACATCAATAACGTAATATAACCTAACCTAACCCAAAGTAACGTCTCGGAGGTAATGTTTAACCACATTCCTGGCTTGTTGGCCTCTACGTTTCCTGAGACCTTTATATACATCAGTAACGTATTATAACCTAACCTAACCCAACCTAACATCTCGGCGGTAATATTTGACAACATTCCTGGCGAGTTGGCCTCTACGTCTCCGTGAGGCCTTCATATCCATCAATAACGTAATATAACCTTATATAACCCAACCAAACCTCTCGGCGCTATTATTTGACAACATTCCTGGCGAGTTGGCCTCTACGTCTCCGTGGGGCTTTTATATACATCAATAACGTAATATAACCTAACCTAACCCAACCTAACCTTTCGGCGCTATTATTTGAGAACATACCTGTCGAGTTGGCCTCTACGTCTCCGTGGGGCCTTCATATACATCAAAAACGTAATATAACCTAACCCAACCTAACATCTCGGCGGTAATATTTGACAACATTCCTGGCGAGTTGGCCTCTACGTCTCCGTGGGGCCTTTATATACATCAATAACGTAATATAACCTAACCTAACACAACCCAAACTCCCGGCACTAATATTTGACAACATTCCTGGCGAGTTGGCCTCTACGTTTACCTGAGACCTTTATATACATCAATAACGTAATATAACCTAACCTAACCCAAAGTAACGTCTCGGAGGTAATGTTTAACCACATTCCTGGCTTGTTGGCTTCTACGTCTCCGTGAGGCCTTCATATACATCAAAAACGTAATATAACCTAACCTAACCCAACGTAACATCTCGGCTGTAATATTTGACAACATTCCTGGCGAGTTGGCCTCTACGTCTCCGTCAGGCCTTCATATCCGTCAATAACGTAATATAACCTTATATAACCCAACCTAACCTCTCGGCGCTATTATTTGACAACATTACTGGCGAGTTGGCCTCTACGTCTCCGTGGGACTTTTATATACATCAATAACGTAATATAACCTAACCTAACCCAACCTAACCTTTCGGCGCTATTATTTGACAACATTCCTGGCGAGTTGGCCTCTACGTCTCCGTGGGGCCTTCATATACATCAAAAACATAATATAACCTAACCTAACCCAACCTAACATCTCGGCGGTAATATTTGACAACATTCCTGGCTTGTTGGCCTCTACGTCTCCGTGGGACATTCATATCCATCAATAACGTAATTTAACCTAAAATAACCTCTACGTTTCCGTGGGGCTTTCATATACATCAATAACGTAATATAACCTAACCTAACCCAAAGTAACGTCTCGGAGGTAATGTTTAACCACATTCCTGGCTTGTTGGCCTCTACGTTTGCCTGAGACTTTTATATACATCAATAACGTAATATAACCTCACCTATCCCAAACTAACATCTCGGCGGTAATATTTGACAATATTCCTGGCGAGTTGGACTCTATGTCTCAGTGGGGCCTTTATATACATCAATAACGTAATATAACCTAACCTAACCCAACCTAACATCTCGGTACTAATATTTAACAACATTCCTGGCTTGTTGGCTTCTACGTCTCTGTGGTACTTTCATATCCATCAATAACGTTATTTAACCTAAAATAACCCAACGTAACATCTCGGCTGTAATATTTGACAACATTCCTGGCTTGTTGGCCTCTATGATTCCGTGGGACATTTATATACATCAATAACGTAATATAACCTAACCTAACCCAACCTAACATCTCGGCGGTAATGTTTGACAACATTCCTGGCGAGTTGGCCTCTACGTATCCGTGAGACCTTCATATCCATCAATAACGTAACATAACCTTATATAACCCAACCTAACCTCTCGGCGCTATTATTTGACAATATTCCTTGCGAGCTAGCCTCTACGTCTCCGTGGGGCCTTCATATACATCAAAAACGTAATATAACCTAATCTAACCCAACCTAACATCTCGGCGGTAATATTTGACAACATTCCTGGCGAGTTGGCCTCTACGTCTCCGTGGGGCCTTTATATACATTAATAACGTAATATAACCTAACCTAACACAACCCAAACTCCCGGCACTAATATTTGACAACATTCCTGGCGAGTTGGCCTCTACGTTTCCCTGAGACCTTTATATACATCAATAACGTAATATAACCTAACCTAACCCAAAGTAACATCTCGGAGGTAATGTTTAACCACATTCCTGGCTTGTTGGCTTCTACGTCTCCGTGAGGCCTTCATATACATCAAAAACGTAATATAACCTAACCTAACCCAACGTAACATCTCGGCTGTAATATTTGACAACATTCCTGGCGAGTTGGCCTATACGTCTCCGTCAGGCCTTCATATCCGTCAATCACGTAATATAACCTTATATAACCCAACCTAACCTCTCGGCGCTATTATTTGACAACATTCCTGGCGAGTTGGCCTCTACGTCTCCGTCAGGCCTTCATACCCGTCAATAACGTAATATAACCTTATATAACCCAACCTAACCTCTCGGCGCTATTATTTGACAACATTCCTGGCGAGTTCGCCTCTACGTCTCCGTGCGGCCTTTATATACATCAATTTCGTAATATAACCTAACCTAACACTACTCAACCTCTCGGCACTGATATCTGACAACATTCCTGGCGAGTTGGCCTCTACGTTTTCATTGGGCTTTTATACACATCAATAGCGTAATATAACTTAACCTAACACAACCTAACATCTCGGTACTAATATTTGACAACATTCCTGCCGAGTTAGCCTCTACGTCTCCGTGGGACCTTCATATACATCAATAACGTAATATAACCTAACCTAACACGACCCAACCTCACGGCACTAATATTTGACAACATTCCTGGCGAGTTGGCCTCTACGTTTCCGTGG
Source organism: Xylocopa violacea (assembly GCA_963969225.1). Classification (NCBI taxonomy): domain Eukaryota; kingdom Metazoa; phylum Arthropoda; class Insecta; order Hymenoptera; family Apidae; genus Xylocopa; species Xylocopa violacea. Next base: position 1,277,419 of record CAXAJV010000201.1, on the reverse strand, counting down.
GGCTTTTATATACATCAATAACGTAATATAACCTAACCTAACCCAACCTAACATCTCGGCGGTAATGTTTTTACAACATTCCTGGCGAGTTGGCCTCTACGTTTCCCTGAGACCTTTATATACATCAGTAACGTAATATAACCTAACCTAACCCAAAGCAACGTCTCGGAGGTAATGTTTAAGCACATTCCTGGCTTGTTGGCTTCTACGTCTCCGTGGGACTTTCATATCCATCAATAACGTAATTTAACCTAAAATAACCCAACGTAACATCTCGGCTGTAATATTTGACAACATTCCTGGCTTGTTGGCCTCTATGTTTCCGTGGGACCTTTATATACATCAATAACGTAATATAACCTAACCTAACCCAACCTAACATCTCCGCGGTAATGTTTGACAACATTCCTGGCGAGTTGGCCGCTACCTCTCCGTGAGACCTTCATATCCATCAATAACGTAATATAACCTTATATAACCCAACCTAACCTCTCGGCGCTATTATTTGACAACATTCCTGTCGAGTTGGCCTCTACGTCTCCGTGGGGCCTTCATATACATCAAAAACGTAATATAACCTAACCCAACCTAACATCTCGGCGGTAATATTTGACAACATTCCTGGCGCGTTGGCCTCTACGTCTCCGTGGGGCCTTTATATACATCAATAACGTAATATAACCTAACCTAACACAACCCAAACTCCCGGCACTAATATTTGACAACATTCCTGGCGAGTTGGCCTCTACGTTTACCTGAGACCTTTATATACATCAATAACGTAATATAACCTAACCTAACCCAAAGTAACGTCTCGGAGGTAATGTTTAACCACATTCCTGGCTTGTTGGCTTCTACGTCTCCGTGAGGCCTTCATATACATCAAAAACGTAATATAACCTAACCTAACCCAACGTAACATCTCGGCTGTAATATTTGACAACATTCCTGGCGAGTTGGCCTCTACGTCTCCGTCAGGCCTTCATATCCGTCAATAACGTAATATAACCTTATATAACCCAACCTAACCTCTCGGCGCTATTATTTGACAACATTACTGGCGAGTTGGCCTCTACGTCTCCGTGGGACTTTTATATACATCAATAACGTAATATAACCTAACCTAACCCAACCTAACCTTTCGGCGCTATTATTTGACAACATTCCTGGCGAGTTGGCCTCTACGTCTCCGTGGGGCCTTTATGTACATCAATTTCGTAATATAACCTAACCTAACACTACCCAACCTCTCGGCACTGATATTTGACAACATTCCTGGCGAGTTGGCCTCTACGTTTCCGTGGGGCTTTTATATACATCAATAGCGTAATATAACTTAACCTAACACAACCTAACATCTCGGTAGTAATATTTGACAACATTCCTGGCGAGTTGGCCTCTACGTTTCCGTGGGGCTTTTACATACATCAATAACGTAATATAACCTAACCTAACCCAAAGTAACGTCTCGGAGGTAATGTTTAACCACATTCCTGGCTTGTTGGCCTCTACGTTTCCTGAGACCTTTATATACATCAGTAACGTATTATAACCTAACCTAACCCAACCTAACATCTCGGCGGTAATATTTGACAACATTCCTGGCGAGTTGGCCTCTACGTCTCCGTGAGGCCTTCATATCCATCAATAACGTAATATAACCTTATATAACCCAACCAAACCTCTCGGCGCTATTATTTGACAACATTCCTGGCGAGTTGGCCTCTACGTCTCCGTGGGGCTTTTATATACATCAATAACGTAATATAACCTAACCTAACCCAACCTAACCTTTCGGCGCTATTATTTGAGAACATACCTGTCGAGTTGGCCTCTACGTCTCCGTGGGGCCTTCATATACATCAAAAACGTAATATAACCTAACCCAACCTAACATCTCGGCGGTAATATTTGACAACATTCCTGGCGAGTTGGCCTCTACGTATCCGTGGGGCCTTTATATACATCAATAACGTAATATAACCTAACCTAACACAACCCAAACTCCCGGCACTAATATTTGACAACATTCCTGGCGAGTTGGCCTCTACGTTTACCTGAGACCTTTATATACATCAATAACGTAATATAACCTAACCTAACCCAAAGTAACGTCTCGGAGGTAATGTTTAACCACATTCCTGGCTTGTTGGCTTCTACGTCTCCGTGAGGCCTTCATATACATCAAAAACGTAATATAACCTAACCTAACCCAACGTAACATCTCGGCTGTAATATTTGACAACATTCCTGGCGAGTTGGCCTCTACGTCTCCGTCAGGCCTTCATATCCGTCAATAACGTAATATAACCTTATATAACCCAACCTAACCTCTCGGCGCTATTATTTGACAACATTACTGGCGAGTTGGCCTCTACGGCTCCGTGGGACTTTTATATACATCAATAACGTAATATAACCTAACCTAACCCAACCTAACCTTTCGGCGCTATTATTTGACAACATTCCTGGCGAGTTGGCCTCTACGTCTCCGTGGGGCCTTCATATACATCAAAAACATAATATAACCTAACCTAACCCAACCTAACATCTCGGCGGTAATATTTGACAACATTCCTGGCTTGTTGGCCTCTACGTCTCCGTGGGACATTCATATCCATCAATAACGTAATTTAACCTAAAATAACCTCTACGTTTCCGTGGGGCTTTCATATACATCAATAACGTAATATAACCTAACCTAACCCAAAGTAACGTCTCGGAGGTAATGTTTAACCACATTCCTGGCTTGTTGGCCTCTACGTTTGCCTGAGACTTTTATATACATCAATAACGTAATATAACCTCACCTATCCCAAACTAACATCTCGGCGGTAATATTTGACAATATTCCTGGCGAGTTGGACTCTATGTCTCAGTGGGGCCTTTATATACATCAATAACGTAATATAACCTAACCTAACCCAACCTAACATCTCGGTACTAATATTTAACAACATTCCTGGCTTGTTGGCTTCTACGTCTCTGTGGTACTTTCATATCCATCAATAACGTTATTTAACCTAAAATAACCCAACGTAACATCTCGGCTGTAATATTTGACAACATTCCTGGCTTGTTGGCCTCTATGATTCCGTGGGACATTTATATACATCAATAACGTAATATAACCTAACCTAACCCAACCTAACATCTCGGCGGTAATGTTTGACAACATTCCTGGCGAGTTGGCCTCTACGTATCCGTGAGACCTTCATATCCATCAATAACGTAACATAACCTTATATAACCCAACCTAACCTCTCGGCGCTATTATTTGACAATATTCCTTGCGAGCTGGCCTCTACGTCTCCGTGGGGCCTTCATATACATCAAAAACGTAATATAACCTAATCTAACCCAACCTAACATCTCGGCGGTAATATTTGACAACATTCCTGGCGAGTTGGCCTCTACGTCTCCGTGGGGCCTTTATATACATTAATAACGTAATATAACCTAACCTAACACAACCCAAACTCCCGGCACTAATATTTGACAACATTCCTGGCGAGTTGGCCTCTACGTTTCCCTGAGACCTTTATATACATCAATAACGTAATATAACCTAACCTAACCCAAAGTAACGTCTCGGAGGTAATGTTTAACCACATTCCTGGCTTGTTGGCTTCTACGTCTCCGTGAGGCCTTCATATACATCAAAAACGTAATATAACCTAACCTAACCCAACGTAACATCTCGGCTGTAATATTTGACAACATTCCTGGCGAGTTGGCCTATACGTCTCCGTCAGGCCTTCATATCCGTCAATAACGTAATATAACCTTATATAACCCAACCTAACCTCTCGGCGCTATTATTTGACAACATTCCTGGCGAGTTGGCCTCTACGTCTCCGTCAGGCCTTCATACCCGTCAATAACGTAATATAACCTTATATAACCCAACCTAACCTCTCGGCGCTATTATTTGACAACATTCCTGGCGAGTTCGCCTCTACGTCTCCGTGCGGCCTTTATATACATCAATTTCGTAATATAACCTAACCTAACACTACTCAACCTCTCGGCACTGATATCTGACAACATTCCTGGCGAGTTGGCCTCTACGTTTTCATTGGGCTTTTATACACATCAATAGCGTAATATAACTTAACCTAACACAACCTAACATCTCGGTACTAATATTTGACAACATTCCTGCCGAGTTAGCCTCTACGTCTCCGTGGGACCTTCATATACATCAATAACGTAATATAACCTAAGCTAACACGACCCAACCTCACGGCACTAATATTTGACAACATTCCTGGCGAGTTGGCCTCTACGTTTCCGTGGGGCTTTTATATACATCAATAACGTAATATAACCTAACCTAACCCAACCTAACATCTCGGCGGTAATGTTTTTACAACATTCCTGGCGAGTTGGCCTCTACGTTTCCCTGAGACCTTTATATACATCAGTAACGTAATATAACCTAACCTAACCCAAAGCAACGTCTCGGAGGTAATGTTTAAGCACATTCCTGGCTTGTTGGCTTCTACGTCTCCGTGGGACTTTCATATCCATCAATAACGTAATTTAACCTAAAATAACCCAACGTAACATCTCGGCTGTAATATTTGACAACATTCCTGGCTTGTTGGCCTCTATGTTTCCGTGGGACCTTTATATACATCAATAACGTAATATAACCTAACCTAACCCAACCTAACATCTCCGCGGTAATGTTTGACAACATTCCTGGCGAGTTGGCCGCTACCTCTCCGTGAGACCTTCATATCCATCAATAACGTAATATAACCTTATATAACCCAACCTAACCTCTCGGCGCTATTATTTGACAACATTCCTGTCGAGTTGGCCTCTACGTCTCCGTGGGGCCTTCATATACATCAAAAACGTAATATAACCTAACCCAACCTAACATCTCGGCGGTAATATTTGACAACATTCCTGGCGAGTTGGCCTCTACGTCTCCGTGGGGCCTTTATATACATCAATAACGTAATATAACCTAACCTAACACAACCCAAACTCCCGGCACTAATATTTGACAACATTCCTGGCGAGTTGGCCTCTACGTTTACCTGAGACCTTTATATACATCAATAACGTAATATAACCTAACCTAACCCAAAGTAACGTCTCGGAGGTAATGTTTAACCACATTCCTGGCTTGTTGGCTTCTACGTCTCCGTGAGGCCTTCATATACATCAAAAACGTAATATAACCTAACCTAACCCAACGTAACATCTCGGCTGTAATATTTGACAACATTCCTGGCGAGTTGGCCTATACGTCTCCGTCAGGCCTTCATATCCGTCAATAACGTAATATAACCTTATATAACCCAACCTAACCTCTCGGCGCTATTATTTGACAACATTCCTGGCGAGTTGGCCTCTACGTCTCCGTCAGGCCTTCATACCCGTCAATAACGTAATATAACCTTATATAACCCAACCTAACCTCTCGGCGCTATTATTTGACAACATTCCTGGCGAGTTCGCCTCTACGTCTCCGTGCGGCCTTTATATACATCAATTTCGTAATATAACCTAACCTAACACTACCCAACCTCTCGGCACTGATATCTGACAACATTCCTGGCGAGTTGGCCTCTACGTTTTCATTGGGCTTTTATACACATCAATAGCGTAATATAACTTAACCTAACACAACCTAACATCTCGTTACTAATATTTGACAACATTCCTGCCGAGTTAGCCTCTACGTCTCCGTGGGACCTTCATATACATCAATAACGTAATATAACCTAACCTAACACGACCCAACCTCACGGCACTAATATTTGACAACATTCCTGGCGAGTTGGCCTCTACGTTTCCGTGGGGCTTTTATATACATCAATAACGTAATATAACCTAACCCAGCCCAACCTAACATCTCGGCGGTAATGTTTTTACAACATTCCTGGCGAGTTGGCCTCTACGTTTCCCTGAGACCTTTATATACATCAGTAACGTAATATAACCTAACCTAACCCAAAGCAACGTCTCGGAGGTAATGTTTAAGCACATTCCTGGCTTGTTGGCTTCTACGTCTCCGTGGGACTTTCATATCCATCAATAACGTAATTTAACCTAAAATAACCCAACGTAACATCTCGGCTGTAATATTAGACAACATTCCTGGCTTGTTGGCCTCTATGTTTCCGTGGGACCTTTATATACATCAATAACGTAATATAACCTAACCTAACCCAACCTAACATCTCCGCGGTAATGTTTGACAACATTCCTGGCGAGTTGGCCGCTACCTCTCCGTGAGACCTTCATATCCATCAATAACGTAATATAACCTTATATAACCCAACCTAACCTCTCGGCGCTATTATTTGACAACATTCCTGTCGAGTTGGCCTCTACGTCTCCGTGGGGCCTTCATATACATCAAAAACGTAATATAACCTAACCCAACCTAACATCTCGGCGGTAATATTTGACAACATTCCTGGCGAGTTGGCCTCTACGTCTCCGTGGGGCCTTTATATACATCAATAACGTAATATAACCTAACCTAACACAACCCAAACTCCCGGCACTAATATTTGACAACATTCCTGGCGAGTTGGCCTCTACGTTTACCTGAGACCTTTATATACATCAATAACGTAATATAACCTAACCTAACCCAAAGTAACGTCTCGGAGGTAATGTTTAACCACATTCCTGGCTTGTTGGCTTCTACGTCTCCGTGAGGCCTTCATATACATCAAAAACGTAATATAACCTAACCTAACCCAACGTAACATCTCGGCTGTAATATTTGACAACATTCCTGGCGAGTTGGCCTCTACGTCTCCGTCAGGCCTTCATATCCGTCAATAACGTAATATAACCTTATATAACCCAACCTAACCTCTCGGCGCTATTATTTGACAACATTACTGGCGAGTTGGCCTCTACGTCTCCGTGGGACTTTTATATACATCAATAACGTAATATAACCTAACCTAACCCAACCTTACCTTTCGGCGCTATTATTTGACAACATTCCTGGCGAGTTGGCCTCTACGTCTCCGTGGGGCCTTTATGTACATCAATTTCGTAATATAACCTAACCTAACACTACCCAACCTCTCGGCACTGATATTTGACAACATTCCTGGCGAGTTGGCCTCTACGTTTCCGTGGGGCTTTTATATACATCAATAGCGTAATATAACTTAACCTAACACAACCTAACATCTCGGTAGTAATATTTGACAACATTCCTGGCGAGTTGGCCTCTACGTTTCCGTGGGGCTTTTACATACATCAATAACGTAATATAACCTAACCTAACCCAAAGTAACGTCTCGGAGGTAATGTTTAACCACATTCCTGGCTTGTTGGCCTCTACGTTTCCTGAGACCTTTATATACATCAGTAACGTATTATAACCTAACCTAACCCAACCTAACATCTCGGCGGTAATATTTGACAACATTCCTGGCGAGTTGGCCTCTACGTCTCCGTGAGGCCTTCATATCCATCAATAACGTAATATAACCTTATATAACCCAACCAAACCTCTCGGCGCTATTATTTGACAACATTCCTGGCGAGTTGGCCTCTACGTCTCCGTGGGGCTTTTATATACATCAATAACGTAATATAACCTAACCTAACCCAACCTAACCTTTCGGCGCTATTATTTGACAACATACCTGGCGAGTTGGCCTCTACGTCTCCGTGGGGCCTTTATATACACCAATAACGTAATATAACCTAACCTAACACAACCCAACCTCACGGCACTAATATTTGACAACATTCCTGGCGAGTTGGCCTCTACGTTTCCGTGGGGCTTTTATATACATCAATAACGTAATATAACATAACCTAACCCAACCTAACATCTCGGCCGTAATGTTTGACAACATTCCTGGCGAGTTGGCCTCTACGTTTCCCTGAGACCTTTATATACATCAATAACGTAATATAACCTAACCTAACCCAAAGTAACGTCTCGGAGGTAATGTTTAACCACATTCCTGGCTTGTTGGCTTCTACGTCTCCGTGAGGCCTTCATATACATCAAAAACGTAATATAACCTAACCTAACCCAACGTAACATCTTGGCTGTAATATTTGACAACATTCCTGGCTTGTTGGCCTCTACGTCTCCGTGGGACATTCATATCCATCAATAACGTAATTTAACCTAAAATAACCCAACGTAACATCTCGGCTGTAATATTTGGCAACATTCCTGGCTTGTTGGCCTCTATGTTTCCGTGGGACCTTTATATACATCAATAACGTAATATACCTAACCTAACCCAACCTAACATCTCCGCGGTAATGTTTGACAACATTCCTGGCGAGTTGGCCGCTACCTCTCCGTGAGACCTTCATATCCATCAATAACGAAATATAACCTTATATAACCCAACCTAACCTCTCGGCGCTATTATTTGACAACATTCCTGTCGAGTTGGCCTCTACGTCTCCGTGGGGCCTTCATATACATCAAAAACGTAATATAACCTAACCCAACCTAACATCTCGGCGGTAATATTTGACAACATTCCTGGCGAGTTGGCCTCTACGTCTCCGTGGGGCCTTTATATACATCAATAACGTAATATAACCTAACCTAACACAACCCAAACTCCCGGCACTAATAGTTGACAACATTCCTGGCGAGTTGGCCTCTACGTTTACCTGAGACCTTTATATACATCAATAACGTAATATAACCTAACCTAACCCAAAGTAACGTCTCGGAGGTAATGTTTAACCACATTCCTGGCTTGTTGGCTTCTACGTCTCCGTGAGGCCTTCATATACATCAAAAACGTAATATAACCTAACCTAACCCAACGTAACATCTCGGCTGTAATATTTGACAACATTCCTGGCGAGTTGGCCTATACGTCTCCGTCAGGCCTTCATATCCGTCAATAACGTAATATAACCTTATATAACCCAACCTAACCTCTCGGCGCTATTATTTGACAACATTACTGGCGAGTTGGCCTCTACGTCTCCGTGGGACTTTTATATACATCAATAACGTAATATAACCTAACCTAACACTACCCAACCTCTCGGCACTAATATTTGACAACATTCCTGGCGAGTTGGCCTCTACGTCTCCGTGGGACTTTTATATACATCAATAACCTAATATAACCTAACTTAACCCAAGCTAACCTTTCGGCGCTATTATTTGACAACATTCCTGGCGAGTTGGCCTCTACGTTTCCGTGGGACTTTCATATCCATCAATAACGTAATTTAACCTAAAATAACCCAACTTAACATCTCGGCTGTAATATTTGACAACATTCCTGGCTTGTTGGCCTCTATGATTCCGTGGGACCTTTATATACATCAATAACGTAATATAACCTAACCTAACCCAACCTAACCTCTCGGCGCTATTATTTGACAACATTCCTGGCGAGTTGCCCTCTACGTCACCCTGGGACTTTTATATACATCAATAACCTAATATAACCTAACTTAACCCAACCTAACCTTTCGGCGCTATTATTTGACAACATTCCTGGCGAGTTGGCCTCTACGTCTCCGTGGGGCCTTTATATACATCAATAACGTAATATAACCTAACCTAACACAACCCAACCTCTCGGCACTAATATTTCACAACATTCCTGGCGAGTTGGCCTCTACGTTTCCGTGAGTCCTTCATATCCATCAATAACGTAATATAACCTTATATAACCCAACCTAACCTCTCGGCGCTATTATTTGACAATATTCCTTGCGAGTTGGCCTCTACGTCTCCGTGGGACTTTTATATACATCAATAACCTAATATAACCTAACTTAACCCAACCTAACCTTTCGGCGCTATTATTTGACAACATTCCTGGCGAGTTGGCCTCTACGTCTCCGTGGGACTTTCATATCCATCAATAACGTAATTTAACCTAAAATAACCCAACTTAACATCTCGGATGTAATATTTGACAACATTCCTGGCTTGTTGGCCTCTATGATTCCGTGGGACCTTTATATACATCAATAACGTAATATAACCTAACCTAACCCAACCTAACCTCTCGGCGCTATTATTTGACAACATTCCTGTCGAGTTGGCCTCTACGTCTCCGTGGGGCCTTCATATACATCAAAAACGTAATATAACCTAACCTAACCCAACCTAACATCTCGGCGGTAATATTTGACAACATTCGTGGCGAGTTGGCCTCTACGTCTCCGTGGGGCCTTTATATACATCAATCTCGTAATATAACCTAACCTAACACTACCCAACCTCTCGGCACTAATATTTGACAACATTCCTGGCGAGTTGGCCTCTACGTCTCCGTGGGACTTTTATATACATCAATAACCTAATATAACCTAACTTAACCCAACCTAACCTTTCGGCGCTATTATTTGACAACATTCCTGGCGAGTTGGCCTCTACGTTTCCGTGGGGCTTTTATATACATCAATAACGTAATATAACCTAACCTAACCCAAAGTAACGTCTCGGAGGTAATGTTTAACCACATTCCTGGCTTGTTGGCCTCTACGTTTCCCTGAGAACTTTATATACATCAATAACGTAATATAACCTAACCTAACCCAACCTAACATCTCGGTACTAATATTTAACAACATTCCTGGCTTGTTGGCTTCTACGTCTCCGTGGGACTTTCATATCCATCAATAACGTAATTTAACCTAAAATAACCCAACTTAACATCTCGGCTGTAATATTTGACAACATTCCTGGCTTGTTGGCCTCTATGATTCCGTGGGACCTTTATATACATCAATAACGTAATATAACCTAACCTAACCCAACCTAACCTCTCGGCGCTATTATTTGACAACATTCCTGTCGAGTTGGCCTCTACGTCTCCGTGGGGCCTTCATATACATCAAAAACGTAATATAACGTAACCTAACCCAACCTAACATCTCGGCGGTAATATTTGACAACATTCGTGGCGAGTTGGCCTCTACGTCTCCGTGGGGCCTTTATATACATCAATCTCGTAATATAATCTAACCTAACACTACCCAACCTCTCGGCACTAATATTTGACAACATTCCTGGCGAGTTGGCCTCTACGTTTCCGTGGGGCTTTTATATACATCAATAACGTAATATAACCTAACCTAACCCAAAGTAACGTCTCGGAGGTAATGTTTAACCACATTCCTGGCTTGTTGGCCTCTACGTTTCCCTGAGAACTTTATATACATCAATAACGTAATATAACCTAACCTAACCCAACCTAACATCTCGGTACTAATATTTAACAACATTCCTGGCTTGTTGGCTTCTACGTCTCCGTGGGACTTTCATATCCATCAATAACGTAATTTAACCTAAAATAACCCAACTTAACATCTCGGCTGTAATATTTGACAACATTCCTGGCTTGTTGGCCTCTATGATTCCGTGGGACCTTTATATACATCAATAACGTAATATAACCTAACCTAACCCAACCTAACCTCTCGGCGCTATTATTTGACAACATTCCTGTCGAGTTGGCCTCTACGTCTCCGTGGGGCCTTCATATACATCAAAAACGTAATATAACGTAACCTAACCCAACCTAACATCTCGGCGGTAATATTTGACAACATTCGTGGCGAGTTGGCCTCTACGTCTCCGTGGGGCCTTTATATACATCAATCTCGTAATATAACCTAACCTAACACTACCCAACCTCTCGGCACTAATATTTGACAACATTCCTGGCGAGTTGGCCTCTACGTTTCCGTGGGGCTTTTATATACATCAATAACGTAATATAACCTAACCTAACCCAAAGTAACGTCTCGGAGGTAATGTTTAACCACATTCCTGGCTTGTTGTCCTCTACGTTTCCCTGAGAACTTTATATACATCAATAACGTAATATAACCTAACCTGACCCAACCTAACATCTCGGTACTAATATTTAACAACATTCCTGGCTTGTTGGCTTCTACGTCTCCGTGGGACTTTCATATCCATCAATAACGTAATTTAACCTAAAATAACCCAACTTAACATCTCGGCTGTAATATTTGACAACATTCCTGGCTTGTTGGCCTCTATGATTCCGTGGGACCTTTATATACATCAATAACGTAATATAACCTAACCTAACCCAACCTAACATCTCGGCGCTATTATTTGACAACATTCCTGTCGAGTTGGCCTCTACGTCTCCGTGGGGCCTTCATATACATCAAAAACGTAATATAACCTAACCTAACCCAACCTAACATCTCGGCGGTAATATTTGACAACATTCGTGGCGAGTTGGCCTCTACGTCTCCGTGGGGCCTTTATATACATCAATCTCGTAATATAACCTAACCTAACACTACCCAGCCTCTCGGCACTAATATTTGACAACATTCCTGGCGAGTTGGCCTCTACGTCTCCGTGGGACTTTTATATACATCAATAACCTAATATAACCTAACTTAACCCAACCTAACCTTTCGGCGCTATTATTTGACAACATTCCTGGCGAGTTGGCCTCTACGTTTCCGTGGGGCTTTTATATACATCAATAACGTAATATAACCTAACCTAACCCAAAGTAACGTCTCGGAGGTAATGTTTAACCACATTCCTGGCTTGTTGGCGTCTACGTTTCCCTGAGAACTTTATATACATCAATAACGTAATATAACCTAACCTAACCCAACCTAACATCTCGGTACTAATATTTAACAACATTCCTGGCTTGTTGGCTTCTACGTCTCCGTGGGACTTTCATATCCATCAATAACGTAATTTAACCTAAAATAACCCAACTTAACATCTGGGCTGTAATATTTGACAACATTCCTGGCTTGTTGGCCTCTATGATTCCGTGGGACCTTTATATACATCAATAACGTAATATAACCTAACCTAACCCAACCTAACCTCTCGGCGCTATTATTTGACAACATTCCTGGCGAGTTGCCCTCTACGTCACCCTGGGACTTTTATATACATCAATAACCTAATATAACCTAACTTAACCCAACCTAACCTTTCGGCGCTATTATTTGACAACATTCCTGGCGAGTTGGCCTCTACGTCTCCGTGGGGCCTTTATATACATCAATAACGTAATATAACCTAACCTAACACAACCCAACCTCTCGGCACTAATATTTCACAACATTCCTGGCGAGTTGGCCTCTACATTTCCGTGGGGCTTTTATATACATCAATAACGTAATATAACCTAACCTAACCCAAAGTAACGTCTCGGAGGTAATGTTTAACCACATTCCTGGCTTGTTGGCCTCTACGTTTCCCTGAGAACTTTATATACATCAATAACGTAATATAACCTAACCTGACCCAACCTAACATCTCGGTACTAATATTTAACAACATTCCTGGCTTGTTGGCTTCTACGTCTCCGTGGCACTTTCATATCCATCAATAACGTAATTTAACCTAAAATAATCCAACTTAACATCTCGGCTGTAATATTTGACAACATTCCTGGCTTGTTGGCCTCTATGATTCCGTGGGACCTTTATATACATCAATAACGTAATATAACCTAACCTAACCCAACCTAACCTCTCGGCGCTATTATTTGACAACATTCCTGTCGAGTTGGCCTCTACGTCTCCGTGGGACTTTTATATACATCAATAACCTAATATAACCTAACTTAACCCAACCTAACCTTTCGGCGCTATTATTTGACAACATTCCTGGCGAGTTGGCCTCTACTTTTCCGCGGGGCTTTTATATACATCAATAACGTAATATAACCTAACCTAACCCAAAGTAACGTCTCGGAGGTAATGTTTAACCACATTCCTGGCTTGTTGGCCTCTACGTTTCCCTGAGAACTTTATATACATCAATAACGTAATATAACCTAACCTAACCCAACCTAACATCTCGGTACTAATATTTAACAATATTCCTGGCTTGTTGGCTTCTACGTCTCCGTGGGACTTTCATATCCATCAATAACGTAATTTAACCTAAAATAACCCAACTTAACATCTCGGATGTAATATTTGACAACATTCCTGGCTTGTTGGCCTCTATGATTCCGTGGGACCTTTATATACATCAATAACGTAATATAACCTAACCTAACCCAACCTAACCTCTCGGCGCTATTATTTGACAACATTCCTGTCGAGTTGGCCTCTACGTCTCCGTGGGGCCTTCATATACATCAAAAACGTAATATAACCTAACCTAACCCAACCTAACATCTCGGCGGTAATATTTGACAACATTCGTGGCGAGTTGGCCTCTACGTCTCCGTGGGGCCTTTATATACATCAATCTCGTAATATAACCTAACCTAACACAACCCAACCTCTCGGCACTAATATTTCACAACATTCCTGGCGAGTTGGCCTCTACATTTCCGTGGGGCTTTTATATACATCAATAACGTAATATAACCTAACCTAACCCAAAGTAACGTCTCGGAGGTAATGTTTAACCACATTCCTGGCTTGTTGGCCTCTACGTTTCCCTGAGAACTTTATATACATCAATAACGTAATATAACCTAACCTGACCCAACCTAACATCTCGGTACTAATATTTAACAACATTCCTGGCTTGTTGGCTTCTACGTCTCCGTGGCACTTTCATATCCATCAATAACGTAATTTAACCTAAAATAATCCAACTTAACATCTCGGCTGTAATATTTGACAACATTCCTGGCTTGTTGGCCTCTATGATTCCGTGGGACCTTTATATACATCGCTTTATATACATCAATAACGTAATATAACCTAACCTAACCCAACCTAACCTCTCGGCGCTATTATTTCACAACATTCCTGTCGAGTTGGCCTCTACGTCTCCGTGGGACTTTTATATACATCAATAACCTAATATAACCTAACTTAACCCAACCTAACCTTTCGGCGCTATTATTTGACAACATTCCTGGCGAGTTGGCCTCTACGTCTCCGTGGGGCCTTCATATACATCAAAAACGTAATATAACGTAACCTAACCCAACCTAACATCTCGGCGGTAATATTTGACAACATTCGTGGCGAGTTGGCCTCTACGTCTCCGTGGGGCCTTTATATACATCAATCTCGTAATATAATCTAACCTAACACTACCCAACCTCTCGGCACTAATATTTGACAACATTCCTGGCGAGTTGGCCTCTACGTTTCCGTGGGGCTTTTATATACATCAATAACGTAATATAACCTAACCTAACCCAAAGTAACGTCTCGGAGGTAATGTTTAACCACATTCCTGGCTTGTTGGCCTCTACGTTTCCCTGAGAACTTTATATACATCAATAACGTAATATAACCTAACCTGACCGAACCTAACATCTCGGTACTAATATTTAACAACATTCCTGGCTTGTTGGCCTCTATGATTCCGTGGGACCTTTATATACATCAATAACGTAATATAACCTAACCTAACCCAACCTAACCTCTCGGCGCTATTATTTGACAACATTCCTGGCGAGTTGCCCTCTACGTCACCCTGGGACTTTTATATACATCAATAACCTAATATAACCTAACTTAACCCAACCTAACCTTTCGGCGCTATTATTTGACAACATTCCTGGCGAGTTGGCCTCTACGTCTCCGTGGGGCCTTTATATACATCAATCTCGTAATATAACCTAACCTAACACTACCCAACCTCTCGGCACTAATATTTGACAACATTCCTGGCGAGTTGGCCTCTACGTCTCCGTGGGACTTTTATATACATCAATAACCTAATATAACCTAACTTAACCCAACCTAACCTTTCGGCGCTATTATTTGACAACATTCCTGGCGAGTTGGCCTCTACGTTTCCGTGGGGCTTTTATATACATCAATAACGTAATATAACCTAACCTAACCCAAAGTAACGTCTCGTAGGTAATGTTTAACCACATTCCTGGCTTGTTGGCCTCTACGTTTCCCTGAGAACTTTATATACATCAATAACGTAATATAACCTAACCTAACCCAACCTAACATCTCGGTACTAATATTTAACAACATTCCTGGCTTGTTGGCTTCTACGTCTCCGTGGGACTTTCATATCCATCAATAACGTAATTTAACCTAAAATAACCCAACTTAACATCTCGGCTGTAATATTTGACAACATTCCTGGCTTGTTGGCCTCTATGATTCCGTGGGACCTTTATATACATCAATAACGTAATATAACCTAACCTAACCCAACCTAACCTCTCGGCGCTATTATTTGACAACATTCCTGGCGAGTTGCCCTCTACGTCACCCTGGGACTTTTATATACATCAATAACCTAATATAACCTAACTTAACCCAACCTAACCTTTCGGCGCTATTATTTGACAACATTCCTGGCGAGTTGGCCTCTACGTCTCCGTGGGGCCTTTATATACATCAATAACGTAATATAACCTAACCTAACACAACCCAACCTCTCGGCACTAATATTTCACAACATTCCTGGCGAGTTGGCCTCTACATTTCCGTGGGGCTTTTATATACATCAATAACGTAATATAACCTAACCTAACCCAAAGTAACGTCTCGGAGGTAATGTTTAACCACATTCCTGGCTTGTTGGCCTCTACGTTTCCCTGAGAACTTTATATACATCAATAACGTAATATAACCTAACCTGACCCAACCTAACATCTCGGTACTAATATTTAACAACATTCCTGGCTTGTTGGCTTCTACGTCTCCGTGGCACTTTCATATCCATCAATAACGTAATTTAACCTAAAATAATCCAACTTAACATCTCGGCTGTAATATTTGACAACATTCCTGGCTTGTTGGCCTCTATGATTCCGTGGGACCTTTATATACATCAATAACGTAATATAACCTAACCTAACCCAACCTAACCTCTCGGCGCTATTATTTGACAACATTCCTGTCGAGTTGGCCTCTACGTCTCCGTGGGGCCTTCATATACATCAAAAACGTAATATAACCTAACCTAACCCAACCTAACATCTCGGCGGTAATATTTGACAACATTCGTGGCGAGTTGGCCTCTACGTCTCCGTGGGGCCTTTATATACATCAATCTCGTAATATAACCTAACCTAACACTACCCAACGTCTCGGCACTAATATTTGACAACATTCCTGGCGAGTTGGCCTCTACGTCTCCGTGGGACTTTTATATACATCAATAACCTAATATAACCTAACTTAACCCAACCTAACCTTTCGGCGCTATTATTTGACAACATTCCTGGCGAGTTGGCCTCTACGTTTCCGTGGGGCTTTTATATACATCAATAACGTAATATAACCTAACCTAACCCAAAGTAACGTCTCGGAGGTAATGTTTAACCACATTCCTGGCTTGTTGGCCTCTACGTTTCCCTGAGAACTTTATATACATCAATAACGTAATATAACCTAACCTAACCCAACCTAACATCTCGGTACTAATATTTAACAACATTCCTGGCTTGTTGGCTTCTACGTCTCCGTGGGACTTTCATATCCATCAATAACGTAATTTAACCTAAAATAACCCAACTTAACATCTCGGCTGTAATATTTGACAACATTCCTGGCTTGTTGGCCTCTATGATTCCGTGGGACCTTTATATACATCAATCTCGTAATATAACCTAACCTAACACTACCCAACCTCTCGGCACTAATATTTGACAACATTCCTGGCGAGTTGGCCTCTACGTTTCCGTGGGGCTTTTATATACATCAATAACGTAATATAACCTAACCTAACCCAAAGTAACGTCTCGGAGGTAATGTTTAACCACATTCCTGGCTTGTTGGCCTCTACGTTTCCCTGAGAACTTTATATACATCAATAACGTAATATAACCTAACCTGACCGAACCTAACATCTCGGTACTAATATTTAACAACATTCCTGGCTTGTTGGCTTCTACGTCTCCGTGGGACTTTCATATCCATCAATAACGTAATTTAACCTAAAATAACCCAACTTAACATCTCGGCTGTAATATTTGACAACATTCCTGGCTTGTTGGCCTCTATGATTCCGTGGGACCTTTATATACATCAATAACGTAATATAACCTAACCTAACCCAACCTAACATCTCGGCGCTATTATTTGACAACATTCCTGTCGAGTTGGCCTCTACGTCTCCGTGGGGCCTTCATATACATCAAAAACGTAATATAACCTAACCTAACCCAACCTAACATCTCGGCGGTAATATTTGACAACATTCGTGGCGAGTTGGCCTCTACGTCTCCGTGGGGCCTTTATATACATCAATCTCGTAATATAACCTAACCTAACACTACCCAACCTCTCGGCACTAATATTTGACAACATTCCTGGCGAGTTGGCCTCTACGTCTCCGTGGGACTTTTATATACATCAATAACCTAATATAACCTAACTTAACCCAACCTAACCTTTCGGCGCTATTATTTGACAACATTCCTGGCGAGTTGGCCTCTACGTTTCCGTGGGGCTTTTATATACATCAATAACGTAATATAACCTAACCTAACCCAAAGTAACGTCTCGGAGGTAATGTTTAACCACATTCCTGGCTTGTTGGCCTCTACGTTTCCCTGAGAACTTTATATACATCAATAACGTAATATAACCTAACCTAACCCAACCTAACATCTCGGTACTAATATTTAACAACATTCCTGGCTTGTTGGCTTCTACGTCTCCGTGGGACTTTCATATCCATCAATAACGTAATTTAACCTAAAATAACCCAACTTAACATCTCGGCTGTAATATTTGACAACATTCCTGGCTTGTTGGCCTCTATGATTCCGTGGGACCTTTATATACATCAATCTCGTAATATAACCTAACCTAACACTACCCAACCTCTCGGCACTAATATTTGACAACATTCCTGGCGAGTTGGCCTCTACGTTTCCGTGGGGCTTTTATATACATCAATAACGTAATATAACCTAACCTAACCCAAAGTAACGTCTCGGAGGTAATGTTTAACCACATTCCTGGCTTGTTGGCCTCTACGTTTCCCTGAGAACTTTATATACATCAATAACGTAATATAACCTAACCTGACCGAACCTAACATCTCGGTACTAATATTTAACAACATTCCTGGCTTGTTGGCTTCTACGTCTCCGTGGGACTTTCATATCCATCAATAACGTAATTTAACCTAAAATAACCCAACTTAACATCTCGGCTGTAATATTTGACAACATTCCTGGCTTGTTGGCCTCTATGATTCCGTGGGACCTTTATATACATCAATAACGTAATATAACCTAACCTAACCCAACCTAACCTCTCGGCGCTATTATTTGACAACATTCCTGGCGAGTTGCCCTCTACGTCACCCTGGGACTTTTATATACATCAATAACCTAATATAACCTAACTTAACCCAACCTAACCTTTCGGCGCTATTATTTGACAACATTCCTGGCGAGTTGGCCTCTACGTCTCCGTGGGGCCTTTATATACATCAATAACGTAATATAACCTAACCTAACACAACCCAACCTCTCGGCACTAATATTTCACAACATTCCTGGCGAGTTGGCCTCTACGTTTCCGTGGGGCTTTTATATACATCAATAACGTAATATAACCTAACCTAACCCAAAGTAACGTCTCGGAGGTAATGTTTAACCACATTCCTGGCTTGTTGGCCTCTACGTTTCCCTGAGAACTTTATATACATCAATAATGTAATATAACCTAACCTGACCCAACCTAACATCTCGGTACTAATATTTAACAACATTCCTGGCTTGTTGGCTTCTACGTCTCCGTGGGACTTTCATATCCATCAATAACGTAATTTAACCTAAAATAACCCAACTTAACATCTCGGCTGTAATATTTGACAACATTCCTGGCTTGTTGGCCTCTATGATTCCGTGGGACCTTTATATACATCAATAACGTAATATAACCTAACCTAACCCAACCTAACATCTCGGCGCTATTATTTGACAACATTCCTGTCGAGTTGGCCTCTACGTCTCCGTGGGGCCTTCATATACATCAAAAACGTAATATAACCTAACCTAACCCAACCTAACATCTCGGCGGTAATATTTGACAACATTCGTGGCGAGTTGGCCTCTACGTCTCCGTGGGGCCTTTATATACATCAATCTCGTAATATAACCTAACCTAACACTACCCAACCTCTCGGCACTAATATTTGACAACATTCCTGGCGAGTTGGCCTCTACGTCTCCGTGGGACTTTTATATACATCAATAACCTAATATAACCTAACTTAACCCAATCTAACCTTTCGGCGCTATTATTTGACAACATTCCTGGCGAGTTGGCCTCTACGTTTCCGTGGGGCTTTTATATACATCAATAACGTAATATAACCTAACCTAACCCAAAGTAACGTCTCGGAGGTAATGTTTAACCACATTCCTGGCTTGTTGGCCTCTACGTTTCCCTGAGAACTTTATATACATCAATAACGTAATATAACCTAACCTAACCCAACCTAACATCTCGGTACTAATATTTAACAACATTCCTGGCTTGTTGGCTTCTACGTCTCCGTGGGACTTTCATATCCATCAATAACGTAATTTAACCTAAAATAACCCAACTTAACATCTCGGCTGTAATATTTGACAACATTCCTGGCTTGTTGGCCTCTATGATTCCGTGGGACCTTTATATACATCAATAACGTAATATAACCTAACCTAACCCAAACTAACCTCTCGGCGCTATTATTTGACAACATTCCTGTCGAGTTGGCCTCTACGTCTCCGTGGGGCCTTCATATACATCAAAAACGTAATATAACGTAACCTAACCCAACCTAACATCTCGGCGGTAATATTTGACAACATTCGTGGCGAGTTGGCCTCTACGTCTCCGTGGGGCCTTTATAAACATCAATCTCGTAATATAACCTAACCTAACACTACCCAACCTCTCGGCACTAATATTTGACAACATTCCTGGCGAGTTGGCCTCTACGTCTCCGTGAGGCCTTCATATCCATCAATAACGTAATATAACCTTATATAACCCAACCTAACCTCTCGGCGCTATTATTTGACAATATTCCTTGCGAGCTGGCCTCTACGTCTCCGTGGGAGTTTTATATACACAAATAACGTAATATAACCTAACCTAACACAACGCAACCTCTCGGCACTAATATTTGACAATATTCCTGGCGAGTTGGCCTCTTCGTTTCCGTGGGGCTTTTACATACATCAATAACGTAATATAACCTAACCTAACCCAACCTAAACTTTCGGCGCTATTATTTGCCAAATTCCTGGCGAGTCGGCCTCTACGTCTCCGTGGGACTTTCATATCCATCAATAACGTCATTTAACCTAAAATAACCCAACTTAACATCTCGGCTGTAATATTTGACAACATTCCTGGCTTGTTGCGCTCTATGATTCCGTGGGACCTTTATATACATCAATAACGTAATATAACCTAACCTAACCCAACCTAACCTCTCGGCGCTATTATTTGACAACATTCCTGGCGAGTTGCCCTCTACGTCACCGTGGGACTTTTATATACATCAATAACCTAATATAACCTAACTTAACCCAACCTAACCTTTCGGCGCTATTATTTGAGATCATTCCTGGCGAGTTGGCCTCTACGTCTCCGTGGGGCCTTTATATACACCAATAACGTAATATAACCTAACCTAACTCAACACAACCTCACGGCACTAATATTTGACAACATTCCTGGCGAGTTGGCCTCTACGTTTCCGTGGGGCTTTTATATACATCAATAACGTATTATAACATAACCTAACCCAACCTAACATCTCGGCGGTAATGTTTGACAACATTCCTGGCGAGTTGGCCTCTACGTTTCCCTGAGACCTTTATGTACATCAATAACGTAATATAACCTAACCTAACCCAAAGTAACGTCTCGGAGGTAATGTTTAACCACATTCCTGGCTTGTTGGCCTCTACGTTTCCTGAGAACTTTATATACATCAATAACGTAATATAACCTAACCTAACCCAACCTAACATCTCGGTACTAATATTTAACAACATTCCTGGCTTGTTGGCTTCTACGTCTCCGTGGGACTTTCATATCCATCAATAACGTAATTTAACCTAAAATAACCCAACTTAACATCTCGGCTGTAATATTTGACAACATTCCTGGCTTGTTGGCCTCTATGATACCGTGGGACCTTTATATACATCAATAACGTAATATAACCTAACCTAACCCAACCTAACCTCTCGGCGCTATTATTTGACAACATTCCTGTCGAGTTGGCCTCTACGTCTCCGTGGGGCCTTCATATACATCAAAAACGTAATATAACGTAACCTAACCCAACCTAACATCTCGGCGGTAATATTTGACAACATTCGTGGCGAGTTGGCCTCTACGTCTCCGTGGGGCCTTTATAAACATCAATCTCGTAATATAACCTAACCTAACACTACCCAACCTCTCGGCACTAATATTTGACAACATTCCTGGCGAGTTGGCCTCTACGTCTCCGTGAGGCCTTCATATCCATCAATAACGTAATATAACCTTATATAACCCAACCTAACCTCTCGGCGCTATTATTTGACAATATTCCTTGCGAGCTGGCCTCTACGTCTCCGTGGGAGTTTTATATACACCAATAACGTAATATAACCTAACCTAACACAACGCAACCTCTCGGCACTAATATTTGACAATATTCCTGGCGAGTTGGCCTCTTCGTTTCCGTGGGGCTTTTACATACATCAATAACGTAATATAACCTAACCTAACCCAACCTAAACTTTCGGCGCTATTATTTGCCAAATTCCTGGCGAGTCGGCCTCTACGTCTCCGTGAGACCTTCATATCCATCAATAACGTAATATAACCTTATATAACCCAACCTAACCTCTCGGCGCTATTATTTGACAACATTCCTGGCGAGTTGGCTTCTACGTCTCCGTGGGACTTTTATATACATCAATAACCTAATATAACCTAACTTAACCCAAACTAACCTTTCGGCGCTATTATTTGACAACATTCCTGGCGAGTTGGCCCTTACGTCTCCGTGGGGCCTTTATATACATCAATAACGTAATATAACCTAACCTAACCCAAAGTAACGTCTCGGAGGTAATGTTTAACCACATTCCTGGCTTGTTGGCCTCTACGTTTCCCTGAGACCTTTATATACATCAATAACGTAATATAACCTAACCTAACCCAACCTAACATCTCGGTACTAATATTTAACAACATTCCTGACTTGTTGGCTTCTACGTCTCCGTGGGACTTTCATATCCATCAATAACGTAATTTAACTTAAAATAACCCAACTTAACATCTCGGCTGTAATATTTGACAACATTCCTGGCTTGTTGCGCTCTATGATTCCGTGGGACCTTTATATACATCAATAACGTAATATAACCTAACCTAACCCAACCTAACCTCTCGGCGCTATTATTTGACAACATTCCTGGCGAGTTGCCCTCTACGTCACCGTGGGACTTTTATATACATCAATAACCTAATATAACCTAACTTAACCCAACCTAACCTTTCGGCGCTATTATTTGACAACATTCCTGGCGAGTTGGCCTCTACGTCTCCGTGGGGCCTTTATATACATCAATTTCGTAATATAACCTAACCTAACACTACCCAACCTCTCGGCACTGATATTTGACAACATTCCTGGCGAGTTGGCCTCTACGTTTCCGTGGGGCTTTTATATACATCAATAGCGTAATATAACTTAACCTAACACAACCTAACATCTCGGTACTAATATTTGACAGCATTCCTGGCGAGTTGGCCTCTACGTTTCCGTGGGGCTTTTACATACATCAATAACGTAATATAACCTAACCTAACCCAAAGTAACGTCTCGGAGGTAATGTTTAACCACATTCCTGGCTTGTTGGCCTCTACGCTTCCTGAGACCTTTATATACATCAATAACGTATTATAACCTAACCTAACCCAACCTAACATCTCGGCGGTAATATTTGACAACATTCCTGGCGAGTTGGCCTCTACGTCTCCGTGGGACTTTTATATACATCAATAACGTAATATAACCTAACCTATCCCAACCTAACATTTCGGCGCTATTATTTGAGAACATTCCTGGCGAGTTGGCCTCTAGGTCTCCGTGGGGCCTTTATATACACCAATAACGTAATATAACCTAACCTAACACAACCCAACCTCACGGCACTAATATTTGACAACATTCCTGGCGAGTTGGCCTCTACGTTTCCGTGGGGCTTTTATATACATCAATAACGTAATATAACATAACCTAACCCAACCTAACATCTCGGCGGTAATGTTTGACAACATTCCTGGCGAGTTGGCCTCTACGTTTCCCTGAGACCTTTATATACATCAATAACGTAATATAACCTAACCTAACTCAAAGTAACGTCTCGGAGGTAATGTTTAACCACATTCCTGGCTTGTTGGCTTCTACGTCTCCGTCAGGCCTTCATATACATAAAAACGTAATATAACCTAACCTAACCCAACGTAACATCTTGGCTGTAATATTTGACAACATTCCTGGCTTGTTGGCCTCTACGTCTCCGTGGGACATTCATATCCATCAATAACGTAATTTAACCTAAAATAACCCAACGTAACATCTCGGCTGTAATATTTGGCAACATTCCTGGCTTGTTGGCCTCTATGTTTCCGTGGGACCTTTATATACATCAATAACGTAATATAACCTAGCCTAACCCAACCTAACATCTCGGCGGTAATATTTGACAACATTCCTGGCGAGTTGGCCTCTACGTCTCCGTGAGGCCTTCATATCCATCAATAACGTAATATAACCTTATATAACCCAACCTAACCTCTCGGCGCTATTATTTGACAATATTCCTTGCGAGTTGGCCTCTACGTCTCCGTGGGACTTTTATATACATCAATAACCTAATATAACCTAACTTAACCCAACCTAACCTTTCGGCGCTATTATTTGACAACATTCCTCGCGAGTTGGCCTCTACGTTTCCGTGGGGCTTTTATATACATCAATAACGTAATATAACCTAACCTGACCCAAAGTAACGTCTCGGAGGTAATGTTTAACCACATTCCTGGCTTGTTGGCCTCTACGTTTCCCTGAGAACTTTATATACATCAATAACGTAATATAACCTAACCTAACCCAACCTAACATCTCGGCGGTAATATTTGACAACATTCGTGGCGAGTTGGCCTCTACGTCTCCGTGGGGCCTTTATAAACATCAATCTCGTAATATAACCTAACCTAACACTACCCAACCTCTCGGCACTAATATTTGACAACATTCCTGGCGAGTTGGCCTCTACGTCTCCGTGAGGCCTTCATATCCATCAATAACGTAATATAACCTTATATAACCCAACCTAACCTCTCGGCGCTATTATTTGACAATATTCCTTGCGAGCTGGCCTCTACGTCTCCGTGGGAGTTTTATATACACCAATAACGTAATATAACCTAACCTAACACAACGCAACCTCTCGGCACTAATATTTGACAATATTCCTGGCGAGTTGGCCTCTTCGTTTCCGTGGGGCTTTTACATACATCAATAACGTAATATAACCTAACCTAACCCAACCTAAACTTTCGGCGCTATTATTTGCCAAATTCCTGGCGAGTCGGCCTCTACGTCTCCGTGAGACCTTCATATCCATCAATAACGTAATATAACCTTATATAACCCAACCTAACCTCTCGGCGCTATTATTTGACAACATTCCTGGCGAGTTGGCTTCTACGTCTCCGTGGGACTTTTATATACATCAATAACCTAATATAACCTAACTTAACCCAAACTAACCTTTCGGCGCTATTATTTGACAACATTCCTGGCGAGTTGGCCCTTACGTCTCCGTGGGGCCTTTATATACATCAATAACGTAATATAACCTAACCTAACCCAAAGTAACGTCTCGGAGGTAATGTTTAACCACATTCCTGGCTTGTTGGCCTCTACGTTTCCCTGAGACCTTTATATACATCAATAACGTAATATAACCTAACCTAACCCAACCTAACATCTCGGTACTAATATTTAACAACATTCCTGACTTGTTGGCTTCTACGTCTCCGTGGGACTTTCATATCCATCAATAACGTAATTTAACTTAAAATAACCCAACTTAACATCTCGGCTGTAATATTTGACAACATTCCTGGCTTGTTGCGCTCTATGATTCCGTGGGACCTTTATATACATCAATAACGTAATATAACCTAACCTAACCCAACCTAACCTCTCGGCGCTATTATTTGACAACATTCCTGGCGAGTTGCCCTCTACGTCACCGTGGGACTTTTATATACATCAATAACCTAATATAACCTAACTTAACCCAACCTAACCTTTCGGCGCTATTATTTGACAACATTCCTGGCGAGTTGGCCTCTACGTCTCCGTGGGGCCTTTATATACATCAATTTCGTAATATAACCTAACCTAACACTACCCAACCTCTCGGCACTGATATTTGACAACATTCCTGGCGAGTTGGCCTCTACGTTTCCGTGGGGCTTTTATATACATCAATAGCGTAATATAACTTAACCTAACACAACCTAACATCTCGGTACTAATATTTGACAGCATTCCTGGCGAGTTGGCCTCTACGTTTCCGTGGGGCTTTTACATACATCAATAACGTAATATAACCTAACCTAACCCAAAGTAACGTCTCGGAGGTAATGTTTAACCACATTCCTGGCTTGTTGGCCTCTACGCTTCCTGAGACCTTTATATACATCAATAACGTATTATAACCTAACCTAACCCAACCTAACATCTCGGCGGTAATATTTGACAACATTCCTGGCGAGTTGGCCTCTACGTCTCCGTGGGACTTTTATATACATCAATAACGTAATATAACCTAACCTATCCCAACCTAACATTTCGGCGCTATTATTTGAGAACATTCCTGGCGAGTTGGCCTCTAGGTCTCCGTGGGGCCTTTATATACACCAATAACGTAATATAACCTAACCTAACACAACCCAACCTCACGGCACTAATATTTGACAACATTCCTGGCGAGTTGGCCTCTACGTTTCCGTGGGGCTTTTATATACATCAATAACGTAATATAACATAACCTAACCCAACCTAACATCTCGGCGGTAATGTTTGACAACATTCCTGGCGAGTTGGCCTCTACGTTTCCCTGAGACCTTTATATACATCAATAACGTAATATAACCTAACCTAACTCAAAGTAACGTCTCGGAGGTAATGTTTAACCACATTCCTGGCTTGTTGGCTTCTACGTCTCCGTCAGGCCTTCATATACATAAAAACGTAATATAACCTAACCTAACCCAACGTAACATCTTGGCTGTAATATTTGACAACATTCCTGGCTTGTTGGCCTCTACGTCTCCGTGGGACATTCATATCCATCAATAACGTAATTTAACCTAAAATAACCCAACGTAACATCTCGGCTGTAATATTTGGCAACATTCCTGGCTTGTTGGCCTCTATGTTTCCGTGGGACCTTTATATACATCAATAACGTAATATAACCTAGCCTAACCCAACCTAACATCTCGGCGGTAATATTTGACAACATTCCTGGCGAGTTGGCCTCTACGTCTCCGTGAGGCCTTCATATCCATCAATAACGTAATATAACCTTATATAACCCAACCTAACCTCTCGGCGCTATTATTTGACAATATTCCTTGCGAGTTGGCCTCTACGTCTCCGTGGGACTTTTATATACATCAATAACCTAATATAACCTAACTTAACCCAACCTAACCTTTCGGCGCTATTATTTGACAACATTCCTCGCGAGTTGGCCTCTACGTTTCCGTGGGGCTTTTATATACATCAATAACGTAATATAACCTAACCTGACCCAAAGTAACGTCTCGGAGGTAATGTTTAACCACATTCCTGGCTTGTTGGCCTCTACGTTTCCCTGAGAACTTTATATACATCAATAACGTAATATAACCTAACCTAACCCAACCTAACATCTCGGTACTAATATTTAACAACATTACTGGCTTGTTGGCTTCTACGTCTCCGTGGGACTTTCATATCCATCAATAACGTAATTTAACCTAAAATAACCCAACTTAACATCTCGGCTGTAATATTTGACAACATTCCTGGCTTGTTGGCCTCTATGATTCCGTGGGACCTTTATATACATCAATAACGTAATATAACCTAACCTCACCCAACCTAACCTCTCGGCGCTATTATTTGACAACATTCCTGGCGAGTTGCCCTCTACGTCACCGTGGGACTTTTATATACATCAATAACCTAATATAACCTAACTTAACCCAACCTAACCTTTCGGCGCTATTATTTGACAACATTCCTGGCGAGTTGGCCTCTACGTCTCCGTGGGGCCTTTATATACATCAATTTCGTAATATAACCTAACCTAACACTACCCAACCTCTCGGCACTGATATTTGACAACATTCCTGGCGAGTTGGCCTCTACGTTTCCGTGGGGCTTTTATATACATCAATAGCGTAATATAACTTAACCTAACACAACCTAACATCTCGGCGGTAATGTTTGACAACATTCCTGGCGAGTTGGCCTCTACGTTTCCGTGGGGCTTTTACATACATCAATAACGTAATATAACCTAACCTAACCCAAAGTAACGTCTCGGAGGTAATGTTTAACCACATTCCTGGCTTGTTGGCCTCTACGTTTCCTGAGACCTTTATATACATCAATAACGTAATATAACCTAACCTAACCCAACCTAACATCTCGGTACTAATATTTAACAACATTCCTGACTTGTTGGCTTCTACGTCTCCGTGGGACTTTCATATCCATCAATAACGTAATTTAACTTAAAATAACCCAACTTAACATCTCGGCTGTAATATTTGACAACATTCCTGGCTTGTTGCGCTCTATGATTCCGTGGGACCTTTATATACATCAATAACGTAATATAACCTAACCTAACCCAACCTAACCTCTCGGCGCTATTATTTGACAACATTCCTGGCGAGTTGCCCTCTACGTCACCGTGGGACTTTTATATACATCAATAACCTAATATAACCTAACTTAACCCAACCTAACCTTTCGGCGCTATTATTTGACAACATTCCTGGCGAGTTGGCCTCTACGTCTCCGTGGGGCCTTTATATACATCAATTTCGTAATATAACCTAACCTAACACTACCCAACCTCTCGGCACTGATATTTGACAACATTCCTGGCGAGTTGGCCTCTACGTTTCCGTGGGGCTTTTATATACATCAATAACGTAATATAACCTTATATAACCCAACCAAACCTCTCGGCGCTATTATTTGACAACATTCCTGGCGAGTTGGCCTCTACGTCTCCGTGGGACTTTTATATACATCAATAACGTAATATAACCTAACCTATCCCAACCTAACCTTTCGGCGCTATTATTTGAGAACATTCCTGGCGAGTTGGCCTCTACGTCTCCGTGGGGCCTTTATATACACCAATAACGTAATATAACCTAACCTAACACAACCCAACCTCACGGCACTAATATTTGACAACATTCCTGGCGAGTTGGCCTCTACGTTTCCCTGAGAACTTTATATACATCAATAACGTAATATAACCTAACCTAACCCAACCTAACATCTCGGTACTAATATTTAACAACATTCCTGGCGTGTTGGCTTCTACGTCTCCGTGGGACTTTCATATCCATCAATAACGTAATTTAACCTAAAATAACCCAACTTAACACCTCGGCTGTAATATTTGACAACATTCCTGGCTTGTTGGCCTCTATGATTCCGTGGGACCTTTATATACATCAATAACGTAATATAACCTAACCTAACCCAACCTAACCTCTCGGCGCTATTATTTGACAACATCCCTGTCGAGTTGGCCTCTACGTCTCCGTGGGGCCTTCATATACATCAAAAACGTAATATAACCTAACCTAACCCAACCTAACATCTCGGCGGTAATATTTGACAACATTCGCGGCGAGTTGGCCTCTACGTCTCCGTGGGGCCTTTATATACATCAATCTCGTACTATAACCTAACCTAGCACTACCCAACCTCTCGGCACTAATATTTGACAACATTCCTGGCGAGTTGGCCTCTACGTCTCCGTGAGGCCTTCATATCCATCAATAACGTAATATAACCTTATATAACCCAACCTAACCTCTCGGCGCTATTATTTGACAATATTCCTTGCGAGCTGGCCTCTACGTCTCCGTGGGAGTTTTATATACACCAGTAACGTAATATAACCTAACCTAACACAACGCAACCTCTCGGCACTAATATTTGACAATATTCCTGGCGAGTTGGCCTCTTCGTTTCCGTGGGGCTTTTACATACATCAATAACGTAATATAACCTAACCTAACCCAACCTAAACTTTCGGCGCTATTATTTGCCAAATTCCTGGCGAGTCGGCCTCTACGTCTCCGTGAGACCTTCATATCCATCAATAACGTAATATAACCTTATATAACCCAACCTAACCTCTCGGCGCTATTATTTGACAACATTCCTGGCGAGTTGGCTTCTACGTCTCCGTGGGACTTTTATATACATCAATAACCTAATATAACCTAACTTAACCCAACCTAACCTTTCGGCGCTATTATTTGACAACATTCCTGGCGAGTTGGCCTCTACGTCTCCGTGGGGCCTTTATATACATCAATAACGTAATATAACCTAACCTAACCCAAAGTAACGTCTCGGAGGTAATGTTTAACCACATTCCTGGCTTGTTGGCCTTTACGTTTCCCTGAGACCTTTATATACATCAATAACGTAATATAACCTAACCTAACCCAACCTAACATCTCGGTACTAATATTTAACAACATTCCTGACTTGTTGGCTTCTACGTCTCCGTGGGACTTTCATATCCATCAATAACGTAATTTAACCTAAAATAACCCAACTTAACATCTCGGCTGTAATATTTGACAACATTCCTGGCTTGTTGCGCTCTATGATTCCGTGGGACCTTTATATACATCAATAACGTAATATAACCTAACCTAACCCAACCTAACCTCTCGGCGCTATTATTTGACAACATTCCTGGCGAGTTGCCCTCTACGTCACCGTGGGACTTTTATATACATCAATAACCTAATATAACCTTACTTAACCCAACCTAACCTTTCGGCGCTATTATTTGACAACATTCCTGGCGAGTTGGCCTCTACGTCTCCGTGGGGCCTTTATATACATCAATTTCGTAATATAACCTAACCTAACACTACCCAACCTCTCGGCACTGATATTTGACAACATTCCTGGCGAGTTGGCCTCTACGTTTCCGTGGGGCTTTTATATACATCAATAGCGTAATATAACTTAACCTAACACAACCTAACATCTCGGTACTAATATTTGACAACATTCCTGGCGAGTTGACCTCTACGTTTCCGTGGGGCTTTTACATACATCAATAACGTAATATAACCTAACCTAACCCAAAGTAACGTCCCGGAGGTAATGTTTAACCACATTCCTGGCTTGTTGGCCTCTACGCTTCCTGAGACCTTTATATACATCAATAACGTATTATAACCTAACCTAACCCAACCTAACATCTCGGCGGTAATATTTGACAACATTCCTGGCGAGTTGGCCTCTACGTCTCCGTGAGGCCTTCATATCCATCAATAACGTAATATAACCTTATATAACCCAACCAAACCTCTCGGCGCTATTATTTGACAACATTCCTGTCGAGTTGGCCTCTACGTCTCCGTGGGGCCTTCATATACATCAAAAACGTAATATAACCTAACCTAACCCAACCTAACATCTCGGCGGTAATATTTGACAACATTCGCGGCGAGTTGGCCTCTACGTCTCCGTGGGGCCTTTATATACATCAATCTCGTAATATAACCTAACCTAACACTACCCAACCTCTCGGCACTAATATTTGACAACATTCCTGGCGAGTTGGCCTCTACGTCTCCGTGAGGCCTTCATATCCATCAATAACGTAATATAACCTTATATAACCCAACCTAACCTCTCGGCGCTATTATTTGACAATATTCCTTGCGAGCTGGCCTCTACGTCTCCGTGGGAGTTTTATATACACCAATAACGTAATATAACCTATACCTAACACAACGCAACCTCTCGGCACTAATATTTGACAATATTCCTGGCGAGTTGGCCTCTTCGTTTCCGTGGGGCTTTTACATACATCAATAACGTAATATAACCTAACCTAACCCAACCTAAACTTTCGGCGCTATTATTTGCCAAATTCCTGGCGAGTCGGCCTCTACGTCTCCGTGAGACCTTCATATCCATCAATAACGTAATATAACCTTATATAACCCAACCTAACCTCTCGGCGCTATTATTTGACAACATTCCTGGCGAGTTGGCTTCTACGTCTCCGTGGGACTTTTATATACATCAATAACCTAATATTACCTAACTTAACCCAACCTAACCTTTCGGCGCTATTATTTGACAACATTCCTGGCGAGTTGCCCTCTACGTCACCGTGGGACTTTTATATACATCAATAACCTAATATAACCTAACTTAACCCAACCTAACCTTTCGGCGCTATTATTTGACAACATTCCTGGCGAGTTGGCCTCTACGTCTCCGTGGGGCCTTTATATACATCAATAACGTAATATAACCTAACCTAACCCAAAGTAACGTCTCGGAGGTAATGTTTAACCACATTCCTGGCTTGTTGGCCTCTACGCTTCCTGAGACCTTTATATACATCAATAACGTATTATAACCTAACCTAACCCAACCTAACATCTCGGCGGTAATATTTGACAACATTCCTGGCTTGTTGGCCTCTATGATTCCGTGGGGCCTTTATATACATCAATTTCGTAATATAACCTAACCTAACACTACCCAACCTCTCGGCACTGATATTTGACAACATTCCTGGCGAGTTGGCCTCTACGTTTCCGTGGGGCTTTTACATACATCAATAACGTAATATAACCTAACCTAACCCAAAGTAACGTCTCGGAGGTAATGTTTAACCACATTCCTGGCTTGTTGGCCTCTACGTTTCCTGAGACCTTTATATACATCAATAACGTATTATAACCTAACCTAACCCAACCTAACATCTCGGCGGTAATATTTGACAACATTCCTGGCGAGTTGGCCTCTACGTCTCCGTGAGGCCTTCATATCCATCAATAACGTAATATAACCTTATATAACCCAACCAAACCTCTCGGCGCTATTATTTGACAACATTCCTGGCGAGTTGGCCTCTACGTCTCCGTGGGACTTTTATATACATCAATAACGTAATATAACCTAACCTATCCCAACCTAACCTTTCGGCGCTATTATTTGAGAACATTCCTGGCGAGTTGGCCTCTACGTCTCCGTGGGGCCTTTATATACACCAATAACGTAATATAACCTAACCTAACACAACCCAACCTCACGGCACTAATATTTGACAACGTTCCTGGCGAGTTGGCCTCTACGTTTCCGTGGGGCTTTTATATACATCAATAACGTAATATAACATAACCTAACCCAACCTAACATCTCGGCGGTAATGTTTGACAACATTCCTGGCGAGTTGGCCTCTACGTTTCCCTGAGACCTTTATGTACATCAATAACGTAATATAACCTAGCCTAACCCAACCTAACATCTCGGCGGTAATATTTGACAACATTCCTGGCGAGTTGGCCTCTACGTCTCCGTGAGGCCTTCATATCCATCAATAACGTAATATAACCTTATATAACCCAACCTAACCTCTCGGCGCTATTATTTGACAATATTCCTTGCGAGTTGGCCTCTACGTCTCCGTGGGACTTTTATATACATCAATAACCTAATATAACGTAACCTAACCCGACCTAACCTTTCGGCGCTATTATTTGACAATATTCCTGGCGAGTTGGCCTCTACGTTTCCGTGGGGCTTTTATATACATCAATAACGTAATATAACCTAACCTAACCGAAAGTAACGTCTCGGAGGTAATGTTTAACCACATTCCTGGCTTGTTGGCCTCTACGTTTCCCTGAGAACTGTATATACATCAATAACGTAATATAACCTAACCTAACCCAACCTAACATCTCGGTACTAATATTTAACAACATTCCTGGCTTGTTGGCTTCTACGTCTCCGTGGGACTTTCATATCCATCAATAACGTAATTTAACCTAAAATAACCCAACTTAACGTCTCGGCTGTAATATTTGACAACATTCCTGGCTTGTTGGCCTCTATGATTCCGTGGGACCTTTATATACATCAATAACATAATATAACCTAACCTAACCCAACCTAACCTCTGGCGCTATTATTTGACAACATTCCTGTCGAGTTGGCCTCTACGTCTCCGTGGGGCTTTTATATACATCAAAAACGTAATATAACCTAACCTAACCCAACCTAACATCTCGGCGGTAATATTTGACAACATTCGCGGCGAGTTGGCCTCTACGTCTCCGTGGGGCCTTTATATACATCAATCTCGTAATATAACCTAACCTAACACTACCCAACCTCTCGGCGCTATTATTTGACAACATTCCTGGCGAGTTGGCCTCTACGTCTCCGTGGGGCCTTTATATACATCAATAACGTAATATAACCTAACCTAACACAACCCAACCTCTCGGCACTAATATTTCACAACATTCCTGGCGAGTTGGCCTCTATGTTTCCGTGGGGCTTTTATATACATCAATAACGTAATATAACCTAACCTAACCCAAAGTAACGTCTCGGAGGTAATGTTTAACCACATTCCTGGCTTGTTGGCCTCTACGTTTCCCTGAGACCTTTATATACATCAATAACGTAATATAACCTAACCTAACCCAACCTAACATCTCGGTACTAATATTTAACAACATTCCTGGCTTGTTGGCTTCTACGTCTCCGTGGGACTTTCATATCCATCAATAACGTAATTTAACCTAAAATAACCCAACTTAACATCTCGGCTGTAATATTTGACAACATTCCTGGCTTGTTGGCCTCTATGATTCCGTGGGACCTTTATATACATCAATAACGTAATATAACCTAACCTAACCCAACCTAACATCTCGGCGGTACTGTTTGACAACATTCCTGGCGAGTTGGCCTCTACCTATCCGTGAGACCTTCATATCCATCAATAACGTAATACAACCTTATATAACCCAACCTAACCTCTCGGCGCTATTATTTGACAACATTCCTGTCGAGTTGGCCTCTACGTCTCCGTGGGGCCTTCATATACATCAAAAACGTAATATAACCTAACCTAACCCAACCTAACATCTCGGCGGTAATATTTGACAACATTCCTGGCGAGTTGGCCTCTACGTCTCCGTGGGGCCTTTATATACATCAATAACGTAATATAACCTAACCTAACACAACCCAAACTCCCGGCACTAATATTTGACAACATTCCTGGCGAGTTGGCCTCTACGTTTCTCTGAGACCTTTATATACATCAATAACGTAATATAACCTAACCTAACCCAAAGTAACGTCTCGGAGATAATGTTTAACCACATTTCTGGCTTGTTGGCTTCAACGTCTCCGTGAGGCCTTCATATACATCAAAAACGTAATATAACCTAACCTAACCCAACGTAACATCTCGGCTGTAATATTTGACAACATTCCTGGCGAGTTGGCCTCTACGTCTCCGTCAGTCCTTCATATTAGTCAATAACGTAATATAACCTTATATAACCCAACCTAACATCTCGGCGCTATTATTTGACAACATTCCTGGCGAGTTGGCTACTACGTCTCCGTGGGACCTTTATATACATGAATAACGTCACATAACCTAACCTAACCCAACCTATCATATCCTCGGTAATATTTACCAACATTCCTGGCGGATGGCCTATACATCGCCGTGGGACTCTTATATACATCAATAACGTCATATGACCTAACCTAATCCAACCTAACATCTCGGCGGTAATATTTGGCAACACTCCTGGCTTATTGGCTTCTACGTCTCCGTGAGACCTTCATATCCATCAATAACGTAATATAACCTTATATAACCCAACCTAACCTCTCGGCGCTAATATTTGACAACATTCCTGGCGAGTTGGCCTCTACGTTTCCCTGAGACCTTTATATACATCAATAACGTAATATAACCTAACCTAACCCAAAGTAACGTCTCGGAGATAATGTTTAACCACATTTCTGGCTTGTTGGCTTCAACGTCTCCGTGAGGCCTTCATATACATCAAAAACGTAATATAACCTAACCTAACCCAACGTAACATCTCGGCTGTAATATTTGACAACATTCCTGGCGAGTTGGCCTTTACGTCACCGTGAGGCCTTCATATCCATCAATAACGTAATATAGCCTTATATAACCCAACCTAACCTCTCGGCGCTATTATTTGACAATATTCCTTGCGTGCTGGCCTCTACGTCTCCGTGGGAGTTTTATATACACCAATAACGTAATATAACCTAACCTAACACAACGCAACCTCTCGGCACTAATATTTGACAATATTCCTGGCGAGTTGGCCTCTTCGTTTCCGTGGGGCTTTTACATACATCAATAACGTAATATAACCTAACCTAACCCAACCTAAACTTTCGGCGCTATTATTTGCCAAATTCCTGGCGAGTTGGCCTCTACGTCTGCGTGAGGCCTTCATATCCATCAATAACGTAATATAACCTTATATAACCCAACCTAACCTCTCGGCGCTATTATTTGACAATATTCCTTGCGAGCTGGCCTCTACGTCTCCGTGGGAGTTTTATATACACCAATAACGTAATATAACCTAACCTAACACAACGCAACCTCTCGGCACTTATATTTGACAATATTCCTGGCGAGTTGGCCTCTTCGTTTCCGTGGGGCTTTTACATACATCAATAATGTAATATAACCTAACCTAACCCAACCTAAACTTTCGGCGCTATTATTTGCCAAATTCCTGGCGAGTTGGCCTCTACGTCTCCGTGGGACTTTTATATACATCAATAACCTAATATAACCTAACTTAACCCAACCTAACCTTTCGGCGCTATTATTTGACAACATTCCTGGCGAGTTGGCCTCTACGTCTCCGTGGGACTTTTATATACATCAATAACCTAATATAACCTAACTTAACCCAACCTAACCTTTCGGCGCTATTATTTGACAACATTCCTGGCGAGTTGGCCTCTACGTCTCCGTGGGGCCTTTATATACATCAATAACGTAATATAACCTAACCTAACACAACCCAACCTCTCGGCACTAATATTTCACAACATTCCTGGCGAGTTGGCCTCTATGTTTCCGTGGGGCTTTTATATACATCAATAACGTAATATAACCTAACCTAACCCAAAGTAACGTCTCGGAGGTAATGTTTAACCACATTCCTGGCTTGTTGGCCTCTACGTTTCCCTGAGACCTTTATATACATCAATAACGTAATATAACCTAACCTAACCCAACCTAACATCTCGGTACTAATATTTAACAACATTCCTGGCGAGTTGGCCTCTACGTCTCCGTGGGGCCTTTATATACATCAATAACGTAATATAACCTAACCTAACACAACCCAAACTCCCGGCACTAATATTTGACAACATTCCTGGCGAGTTGGCCTCTACGTTTCTCTGAGACCTTTATATACATCAATAACGTAATATAACCTAACCTAACCCAAAGTAACGTCTCGGAGATAATGTTTAACCACATTTCTGGCTTGTTGGCTTCAACGTCTCCGTGAGGCCTTCATATACATCAAAAACGTAATATAACCTAACCTAACCCAACGTAACATCTCGGCTGTAATATTTGACAACATTCCTGGCGAGTTGGCCTCTACGTCTCCGTCAGTCCTTCATATTAGTCAATAACGTAATATAACCTTATATAACCCAACCTAACCTCTCGGCGCTATTATTTGACAACATTCCTGGCGAGTTGGCTACTACGTCTCCGTGGGACCTTTATATACATGAATAACGTCACATAACCTAACCTAACCCAACCTATCATATCCTCGGTAATATTTACCAACATTCCTGGCGGATGGCCTATACATCGCCGTGGGACCCTTATATACATCAATAACGTCATATGACCTAACCTAATCCAACCTAACATCTCGGCGGTAATATTTGGCAACACTCCTGGCTTATTGGCTTCTACGTCTCCGTCGGACCTTTATACACATCAATAACGTAATATAACCTAATCTAACACAACCTATAATTTCTGCGGTAATATTTGACAACATTCCTGGCGAGTTGGACCCTACGCTTCCGTGGGACTTTCATATACATCAATGACGTAATATAACCTGACCTAACCCAACCTAACATCTCGGCGGTAATATTTGACCACATTCCTGGCTTGTTGGCCTCTACGTCTCCGTGGGACCTTTATATACATCAATAACGTAATATAACCCAACCTAACCAAACCTAACATCTCGGCGGTAATATGTGACAACATTCCTGGCGGGTTGGCCTCTACGTCTCCGTGGGTTCCTTCATATACATCAAAAACGTAATATAACCTAACCTAACCCAACCTAACATCTAGGCGGTAATATTTGACAACATTCGTGGCGAGTTGGCCTCTACGTCTCCGTGGGGCCTTTATATACATCAATCTCGTAATATACCCTAACCTAACACTACCCAACCTCTCGGCACTAATATTTGAAAACATTCCTGGCGAGTTGGCCTCTACGTTTCCGTGGGGCTTTTATATACATCAATAACGTAATATAACCTAACCTAACCCAAAGTAATGTCTCGGAGGTAATGTTTAACCACATTCCTGGGTTGTTGGCGTCTACGTTTCCCTGAGACCTTTATATACATCAATAACGTAATATAACCTAACCTAACCCAACCTAACATCACGGTACTAATATTTAACAACATTCCTGGCTCTTTGGCTTCTACGTCTCCGTGGGACTTTCATATCCATCAATAACGTAATTTAACCTAAAATAACCCAACGTAACATCTCGGCTGTAATATTTGACAACATTCCTGGCTTGTTGGACTCTATGATTCCGTGGGACCTTTATATACATCAATAACGTAATATAACCTAACCTAACCCAACCTAACATCTCGACGGTACTGTTTGACAACATTCCTGGCGAGTTGGCCTCTACGTATCCGTGAGACCTTCATATCCATCAATAACGTAATATAACCTTATATAACCCAACCTAACCTCTCGGCGCTAATATTTGACAACATTCCTGGCGAGTTGGCCTCTACGTTTCCCTGAGACCTTTATATACATCAATAACGTAATATAACCTAACCTAACCCAAAGTAACGTCTCGGAGATAATGTTTAACCACATTTCTGGCTTGTTGGCTTCAACGTCTCCGTGAGGCCTTC
Organism: Xylocopa violacea; assembly: GCA_963969225.1. NCBI lineage: Eukaryota > Metazoa > Arthropoda > Insecta > Hymenoptera > Apidae > Xylocopa > Xylocopa violacea. The sequence continues at coordinate 1,238,142 of CAXAJV010000201.1, read as the reverse complement.
ATATACATCAAAAACGTAATATAACCTAACCTAACCCAACGTAACATCTCGGCTGTAATATTTGACAACATTCCTGGCGAGTTGGCCTTTACGTCACCGTGAGGCCTTCATATCCATCAATAACGTAATATAGCCTTATATAACCCAACCTAACCTCTCGGCGCTATTATTTGACAATTTCCTTGCGTGCTGGCCTCTACGTCTCCGTGGGAGTTTTATATACACCAATAACGTAATATAACCTAACCTAACACAACGCAACCTCTCGGCACTAATATTTGACAATATTCCTGGCGAGTTGGCCTCTTCGTTTCCGTGGGGCTTTTACATACATCAATAACGTAATATAACCTAACCTAACCCAACCTAAACTTTCGGCGCTATTATTTGCCAAATTCCTGGCGAGTTGGCCTCTACGTCTGCGTGAGGCCTTCATATCCATCAATAACGTAATATAACCTTATATAACCCAACCTAACCTCTCGGCGCTATTATTTGACAATATTCCTTGCGAGCTGGCCTCTACGTCTCCGTGGGAGTTTTATATACACCAATAACGTAATATAACCTAACCTAACACAACGCAACCTCTCGGCACTTATATTTGACAATATTCCTGGCGAGTTGGCCTCTTCGTTTCCGTGGGGCTCTTACATACATCAATAACGTAATATAACCTAACCTAACCCAACCTAAACTTTCGGCGCTATTATTTGCCAAATTCCTGGCGAGTTGGCCTCTACGTCTCCGTGAGACCTTCATATCCATCAATAACGTAATATAACCTTATATAACCCAACCTAACCTCTCGGCGCTATTATTTGACAACATTCCTGGCGAGTTGGCCTCTACGTCTCCGTGGGACTTTTATATACATCAATAACCTAATATAACCTAACTTAACCCAACCTAACCTTTCGGCGCTATTATTTGACAACATTCCTGGCGAGTTGGCCTCTACGTCTCCGTGGGGCCTTTATATACATCAATAACGTAATATAACCTAACCTAACACAACCCAACATCTCGGCACTAATATTTCACAACATTCCTGGCGAGTTGGCCTCTATGTTTCCGTGGGGCTTTTATATACATCAATAACGTAATATAACCTAACCTAACCCAAAGTAACGTCTCGGAGGTAATGTTTAACCACATTCCTGGCTTGTTGGCCTCTACGTTTCCCTGAGACCTTTATATACATCAATAACGTAATATAACCTAACCTAACCCAACCTAACATCTCGGTACTAATATTTAACAACATTCCTGGCTTGTTGGCTTCTACGTCTCCGTGGGACTTTCATATCCATCAATAACGTAATTTAACCTAAAATAACCCAACTTAACATCTCGGCTGTAATATTTGACAACATTCCTGGCTTGTTGGCCTCTATGATTCCGTGGGACCTTTATATACATCAATAACGTAATATAACCTAACCTAACCCAACCTAACATCTCGGCGGTACTGCTTGACAACATTCCTGGCGAGTTGGCCTCTACCTATCCGTGAGACCTTCATATCCATCAATAACGTAATACAACCTTATATAACCCAACCTAACCTCTCGGCGCTATTATTTGACAACATTCCTGTCGAGTTGGCCTCTACGTCTCCGTGGGGCCTTCATATACATCAAAAACGTAATATAACCTAACCTAACCCAACCTAACATCTCGGCGGTAATATTTGACCACATTCCTGGCTTGTTGGCCTCTACGTCTCCGTGGGACCTTTATATACATCAATAACATAATACAACCTAACCTAACATCTCGGCGGTAATATCTGACGACATTCCTGGCGAGTTGGCCGCTATGTCTCCGTGGGACCTTTATATACATCAATAACGTCATATATCCTAACCTAACCCAACCTATCATTTCGGCGGTAATATTTGACACCATTCCTGGCGAGTTGGCTTCTACGTCTCCGTGGGACCTTTATATACATGAATAACGTAATATAACCTAACCAAACCCAACCAAACATCTCGGCGATAATATTTGACAACATTCCTGGCGAGTTGGCCTCTGCGTCTCCGTGGGACCTTTATATACATCAATAACGTAATATAACCCAACCTAACCAAACCTAACATCTCGGCGGTAATATGTGACAACATTCCTGGCGGGTTGGCCTCTACGTCTCCGTGGGGCCTTCATATACATCAAAAACGTAATATAACCTAACCTAACCCAACCTAACATCTCGGCGGTAATATTTGACAACATTCGTGGCGAGTTGGCCTCTACGTCTCCGTGGGGCCTTTATATACATCAATCTCGTAATATAACCTAACCTAACACTACCCAACCTCTCGGCACTAATATTTGACAACATTCCTGGCGAGTTGGCCTCTACGTTTCCGTGGGGCTTTTATATACATCAATAACGTAATATAACCTAACCTAACCCAAAGTAACGTCTCGGAGGTAATGTTTAACCACATTCCTGGGTTGTTGGCGTCTACGTTTCCCTGAGACCTTTATATACATCAATAACGTAATATAACCTAACCTAACCCAACCTAACATCACGGTACTAATATTTAACAACATTCCTGGCTCTTTGGCTTCTACGTCTCCGTGGGACTTTCATATCCATCAATAACGTAATTTAACCTAAAATAACCCAACGTAACATCTCGGCTGTAATATTTGACAACATTCCTGGCTTGTTGGCCTCTATGATTCCGTGGGACCTTTATATACATCAATAACGTAATATAACCTAACCTAACCCAACCCAACCTCTCGGCACTAATATTTCACAACATTCCTGACGAGTTGGCCTCTACGTTTCCGTGGGGCTTTTATATACATCAATAACGTAATATAACCTAACCTAACCCAAAGTAACGTCTCGGCGGTACTGTTTGACAAACATTCCTGGCGAGTTGGCCTCTACGTATCCGTGAGACCTTCATATCCATCAATAACGTAATATAACCTTATATAACCCAACCTAACCTCTGGGCGCTATTATTTGACAACATTCCTGTCGAGTTGGCCTCTACGTCTCCGTGGGGCCTTCATATACATTAATAACGTAATATAACCTAACCTAACCCAACCTAACATCACGGTACTAATATTTAACAACATTCCTGGCTCTTTGGCTTCTACGTCTCCGTGGGACTTTCATATCCATCAATAACGTAATATAACCTAGCCTAACCCAACCTAACATCTCGGCGGTAATATTTGACATCATTCCTGGCGAGTTGGCCTCTACGTCTCCGTGAGGCCTTCATATCCATCAATAACGTAATATAACCTTATATAACCCAACCTAACCTCTCGGCGCTATTATTTGACAATATTCCTTGCGAGCTGGCCTCTACGTCTCCGTGGGAGTTTTATATACACCATTAACGTAATATAACCTAACCTAACACAACGCAACCTCTCGGCACTAATATTTGACAATATTCCTGGCGAGTTGGCCTCTTCGTTTCCGTGGGGCTTTTACATACATCAATAACGTAATATAACCTAACCTAACCCACCTAAACTTTCGGCGCTATTATTTGCCAAATTCCTGGCGAGTTGGCCTCTACGTCTCCATGAGACCTTCATATCCATCAATAACGTAATATAACCTTATATAACCCAACCTAACCTCTCGGCGCTATTATTTGACAACATTCCTGGCGAGTTGGCCTCTACGTCTCCGTGGGACTTTTATATACATCAATAACCTAATATAACCTAACTTAACCCAACCTAACCTTTCGGCGCTATTATTTGACAACATTCCTGGCGAGTTGGCCTCTACGTCTCCGTGGGGCCTTTATATACATCAATAACGTAATATAACCTAACCTAGCACAACCCAACCTCTCGGCACTAATATTTCACAACATTCCTGGCGAGTTGGCCTCTACGTTTCCGCGGGGCTTTTATATACATCAATAACGTAATATAACCTAACCTAACCCAAAGTAACGTCTCGGAGGTAATGTTTAACCACATTCCTGGCTTGTTGGCCTCTACGTTTCCCTGAGACCTTTATATACATCAATAACGTAATATAACCTAACCTAACCCAACCTAACATCTCCGCGGTAATGTTTGACAACATTACTGGCGAGTTGGCCTCTACGTCTCCGTGAGACCTTCATATCCATCAATAACGTAATATAACCTTATATAACCCAAGCTAACCTCTCGGCGCTATTATTTGACAACATTCCTGGCTAGTTGGCCTCTACGTCTCCGTGGGGCCTTTATATACATCAATTTCGTAATATAACCTAACCTAACACTACCCAACCTCTCGGCACTGATATTTGACAACATTCCTGGCGAGTTGGCCTCTACGTTTCCGTGGGGCTTTTATATACATCAATAGCGTAATATAACTTAACCTAACACAACCTAACATCTCGGTACTAATATTTGACAACATTCCTGCCGAGTTGGCCTCTACGTCTCCGTGGGACCTTCATATACATCAATAACGTAATATAACCTAACCTAACACAACCCAACCACTCGGCACTAATATTTGACAACATTCCTGGCGAGTTGGCCTCTACGTTTCCGTGGGGCTTTTATATACATCATTAACGTAATATAACCTAACCTAACCCAAAGTAACGTCTCGGAGGTAATGTTTAACCACATTCCTGGGTTGTTGGCGTCTACGTTTCCCAGAGACCTTTATATACATCAATAACGTAATATAACCTAACCTAACCCAACCTAACATCACCGTACTAATATTTAACAACATTCCTGGCTCTTTGGCTTCTACGTCTCCGTGGGACTTTCATATCCATCAATAACGTAATTTAACCTAAAATAACCCAACGTAACATCTCGGCTGTAATATTTGACAACATTCCTGTCTTGTTGGCCTCTATGATTCCGTGGGACCTTTATATACATCAATAACGTAATATAACCTAACCTAACCCAACCTAACATCTCGGCGGTACTGTTTGACAAACATTCCTGGCGAGTTGGCCTCTACGTATCCGTGAGACCTTCATATCCATCAATAACGTAATATAACCTTATATAACCCAACCTAACCTCTCGGCGCTATTATTTGACAACATTCCTGTCGAGTTGGCCTCTACGTCTCCGTGGGGCCTTCATATACATTAATAAGGTAATATAACCTAACCTAACCCAACCTAACATCACGGTACTAATATTTAACAACATTCCTGGCTCTTTGGCTTCTACGTCTCCGTGGGACTTTCATATCCATCAATAACGTAATATAACCTAGCCTAACCCAACCTAACATCTCGGCGGTAATATTTGACAACATTCCTGGCGAGTTGGCCTCTACGTCTCCGTGAGGCCTTCATATCCATCAATAACGTAATATAACCTTATATAACCCAACCTAACCTCTCGGCGCTATTATTTGACAATATTCCTTGCGAGCTGGCCTCTACGTCTCCGTGAGACCTTCATATCCATCAATAACGTAATATAACCTTATATAACCGAACCTAACCTCTCGGCGCTATTATTTGACAACATTCCTGGCGAGTTGGCCTCTACGTCTCCGTGGGACTTTTATATACATCAATAACCTAATATAACCTAACTTAACCCAACCTAACCTTTCGGCGCTATTATTTGACAACATTCCTGGCGAGTTGGCCTCTACATCTCCGTGGAGCCTTTATATACATCAATAACGTAATATAACCTAACCTAGCACAACCCAACCTCTCGGCACTAATATTTGACAACATTCCTGGCGAGTTGGCCTCTACGTTTCCGTGGGGCTTTTATATACATCAATAACGTAATAAAGCCTAACCTAACCCAAAGTAACGTCTCGGAGGTAATGTTTAACCACATTCCTTGCTTGTTGGCCTCTACGTTTCCCTGAGACCTGTATATACATCAATAACGTAATATAACCTAACCTAACCCAACCTAACATCTCGGTACTAATATTTAACAACATTCCTGGCTTGTTGGCTTCTACATCTCCGTGGGACTTTCATATCCATCAATAACGTAATTTAACCTAAAATAACCCAACTTAACATCTCGGCTGTAATATTTGACAACATTCCTAGCGAGTTGCCCTCTACGTCACCGTGGGACCTTTATATACATCAATAACGTAATATAACCTAACCTAACCCAACCTAACATCTCGGCGGTACTGTTTGACAAACATTCCTGGCGAGTTGGCCTCTACGTATCCGTGAGACCTTCATATCCATCAATAACGTAATATAACCTTATATAACCCAACTTAACCTCTCGGCGCTATTATTTGACAACATTCCTGTCGAGTTGGCCTCTACGTCTCCGTGGGGCCTTCATATACATTAATAAGGTAATATAACCTAACCTAACCCAACCTAACATCACGGTACTAATATTTAACAACATTCCTGGCTCTTTGGCTTCTACGTCTCCGTGGGACTTTCATATCCATCAATAACGTAATATAACCTAGCCTAACCCAACCTAACATCTCGGCGGTAATATTTGACAACATTCCTGGCGAGTTGGCCTCTACGTCTCCGTGGGGCCTTTATATACATCAATAACGTAATATAACCTAACCTAACACAACCCAAATTCCCGGCACTAATATTTGACAACATTCCTGGCGAGTTGGCCTCTACGTTTCCCTGAGACCTTTATATACATCAATAACGTAATATAACCTAAAATAACCCAACGTAACATCTCGGCTGTAATATTTGACAACATTCCTGGCTTGCTGGCCTCTATGATTCCGTGGGACCTTTATATACATCAATAACGTAATATAACCTAACCTAACCCAACCTAACATCTCGGCGGTACTGTTTGACAAACATTCCTGGCGAGTTGGCCTCTACGTATCCGTGAGACCTTCATATCCATCAATAACGTAATATAACCTTATATAACCCAACCTAACCTCTCGGCGCTATTATTTGACAACATTCCTGGCTAGTTGGCCTCTACGTCTCCGTGGGACTTTTATATACATCAATAACGTAATATAACCTAACCTAACCCAACCTAACCTTTCGGCACTGATATTTGACAACATTCCTGGCGAGTTGGCCTCTACGTTTCCGTGGGGCTTTTATATACATCAATAGCGTAATATAACCTAACCTAACCCAAAGTAACGTCTCGGAGGTAATGTTTAACCACATTCCTGGCTTGTTGGCCTCTACGTTTCCCTGAGACCTTTATATACATCAATAACGTAATATAACCTAACCTAACCCAACCTAACATCTCGGTACTAATATTTAACAACATTCCTGGCTTGTTGGCTTCTACGTCTCCGTGGGACTTTCATATCCATCAATAACGTAATTTAACCTAAAATAACCCAACTTAACATCTCGACTGTAATATTTGACAACATTCCTGGCTTGTTGGCCTCTATGATTCCGTGGGACCTTTATATACATCAATAACGTAATATAACCTAACCTAACCCAACCTTACATCTCCGCGGTAATGTTTGACAACATTACTGGCGAGTTGGCCTCTACGTCTCCGTGAGACCTTCATATCCATCAATAACGTAATATAACCTTATATAACCCAACCTAACCTCTCGGCGCTATTATTTGACAACATTCCTGGCTAGTTGGCCTCTACGTCTCCGTGGGACTTTTATATACATCAATAACCTAATATAACCTAACTTAACCCAACCTAACCTTTCGGCGCTATTATTTGACAACATTCCTGGCGAGTTGGCCTCTACGCCTCCGTGGGGCCTTTATATACATCAATAACGTAATATAACCTAACCTAACACAACCCAACCTCTCGGCACTAATATTTCACAACATTCCTGGCGAGTTGGCCTCTACGTTTCCGTGGGGCTTTTATATACATCAATAACGTAATATAACCTAACCTAACCCAAAGTAACGTCTCGGAGGTAATGTTTAACCACATTCCTGGCTTGTTGGCCTCTACGTTTCCATGAGACCTTTATATACATCAATAACGTAATATAACCTAACCTAACCCAACCTAACATCTCGGTACTAATATTTAACAACATTCCTGGCTTGTTGGCTTCTACGTCTCCGTGGGACTTTCATATCCATCAATAACGTAATTTAACCTAAAATAACCCAACTTAACATCTCGGGTGTAATATTTGACAACATTCCTGGCTTGTTGGCCTCTATGATTCCGTGGGACCTTTATATACATCAATAACGTAATATAACCTAACCTAATCCAACCTAACATCTCCGCGGTAATGTTTGACAACATTACTGGCGAGTTGGCCTCTACGTCTCCGTGAGACCTTCATATCCATCAATAACGTAATATAACCTTATATAACCCAACCTAACCTCTCGGCGCTATTATTTGACAACATTCCAGGCTAGTTGGCCTGTACGTCTCCGTGGGACTTTTATATACATCAATAACCTAATATAACCTAACCTAACACTACCCAACCTCTCGGCACTGATATTTGACAACATTCCTGGCGAGTTGGCCTCTACGTCTCCGTGGGACTTTTATATACATCAATAACCTAATATAACCTAACTTAACCCAACCTAACCTTTCGGCGCTATTATTTGACAACATTCCTGGCGAGTTGGCCTCTACGTCTCCGTGGGGCCTTCATATACATTAATAACGTAATATAACCTAACCTAACACAACCCAACCACTCGGCACTAATATTTGACAACATTCCTGGCGAGTTGGCCTCTACGTTTCCGTGGGGCTTTTATATACATCAATAACGTAATATAACCTAACCTAACACAACCTAACACCTCGGCGGTAATATTTGACAACATTCCTGGCGAGTGGGCTTCTACTTCTCCGTGGGTCCTTTATATACATCAATAACGTAATATAAACTAACCTAACCGAATCTAACATCTCGGTGGTAATATTTGACCACATTCCTTGCTTGTTGGCCTCTACGTCTCCGTGGGACCTTTATATACATTAATAACGTAGTACAACCCAACCAAACCCAACCAAAAATCTCGGCGGTAATATTTGACAACATTCCTGGAGAGTTGGCTACTACGTCTCCGTGGGACCTTTATATACATGAATAACGTCACATAACCTAACCTAACCCAACCTATCATATCCTCGGTAATATTTACCAACATTCCTGGCGAATGGCCTATACATCGCCGTGGGACCCTTATATACATCAATAACGTCATATGACCTAACCTAATCCAACCTAACATCTCGGCGGTAATATTTGGCAACACTCCTGGCTTATTGGCTTCTACGTCTCCGTCGGACCTTTAGACACATCAATAACGTAATATAACCTAATCTAACACAACCTATAATTTCTGCGGTAATATTTGACAACATTCCTGGCGAGTTGGACCCTACGCTTCCGTGGGACTTTCATATACATCAATGACGTAATATAACCTGACCTAACCCAACCTAACATCTCGGCGGTAATATTTGACCACATTCCTGGCTTGTTGGCCTCTACGTCTCCGTGGGACCTTTATATACATCAATAACATAATACAACCTAACCTAACATCTCGGCGGTAATATCTGACGACATTCCTGGCGAGTTGGCCGCTATGTCTCCGTGGGACCTTTATATACATCAATAACGTCATATATCCTAACCTAACCCAACCTATCATTTCGGCGGTAATATTTGACACCATTCCTGGCGAGTTGGCTTCTACGTCTCCGTGGGACCTTTATATACATGAATAACGTAATATAACCTAACCGAACCCAACCAAACATCTCGGCACTAATATTTGACAACATTCCTGGCGAGTTGGCCTCTACGTTTCCGTGGGGCTTTTATATACATCAATAACGTAATATAACCTAACCTAACACAACCTAACACCTCGGCGGTAATATTTGACAACATTCCTGGCGAGTGGGCTTCTACTTCTCCGTGGGTCCTTTATATACATCAATAACGTAATATAAACTAACCTAACCGAATCTAACATCTCGGTGGTAATATTTGACCACATTCCTTGCTTGTTGGCCTCTACGTCTGCGTGGGACCTTTATATACATTAATAACGTAATATAACCTAACCTAACACTACCCAACCTCTCGGCACTGATATTTGACAACATTCCTGGCGAGTTGGCCTCTACGTTTCCGTGGGGCTTTTATATACATCAATAGCGTAATATAACCTGACCTAACCCAACCTAACATCTCGGCGGTAATATTTGACCACATTCCTGGCTTGTTGGCCTCTACGTCTCCGTGGGACCTTTATATACATCAATAACATAATACAACCTAACCTAACATCTCGGCGGTAATATCTGACGACATTCCTGGCGAGTTGGCCGCTATGTCTCCGTGGGACCTTTATATACATCAATAACGTCATATATCCTAACCTAACCCAACCTATCATTTCGGCGGTAATATTTGACACCATTCCTGGCGAGTTGGCTTCTACGTCTCCGTGGGACCTTTATATACATGAATAACGTAATATAACCTAACCGAACCCAACCAAACATCTCGGCACTAATATTTGACAACATTCCTGGCGAGTTGGCCTCTACGTTTCCGTGGGGCTTTTATATACATCAATAACGTAATATAACCTAACCTAACACAACCTAACACCTCGGCGGTAATATTTGACAACATTCCTGGCGAGTGGGCTTCTACTTCTCCGTGGGTCCTTTATATACATCAATAACGTAATATAAACTAACCTAACCGAATCTAACATCTCGGTGGTAATATTTGACCACATTCCTTGCTTGTTGGCCTCTACGTCTGCGTGGGACCTTTATATACATTAATAACGTAATACAACCCAACCAAACCCAACCAAACATCTCGGAGGTAATATTTGACAACATTCCTGGCGAGTTGTCTACTACGTCTCCGTGGGACCTTTATATACATGAATAATGTCACATAACCTAACCTAACCCAACCTATCATATCCTCGGTAATATTTACCAACATTCCTGGCGGATGGCCTATACATCGCCGTGGGACCCTTATATACATCAATAACGTCATATGACCTAACCTAATCCAACCTAACATCTCGGCGGTAATATTTGGCAACACTCCTGGCTTATTGGCTTCTACGTCTCCGTCGGACCTTTATACACATCAATAACGTAATATAACCTAATCTAACACAACCTATAATTTCTGCGGTAATATTTGACAACATTCCTGGCGAGTTGGACCCTAGGCTTCCGTGGGACTTTCATATACATCAATGACGTAATATAACCTGACCTAACCCAACCTAACATCTCGGCGGTAATATTTGACCACATTCCTGGCTTGTTGGCCTCTACGTCTCCGTGGGACCTTTATATACATCAATAACATAATACAACCTAACCTAACATCTCGGCGGTAATATCTGACGACATTCCTGGCGAGTTGGCCGTTATGTCTCCGTGGGACCTTTATATACATCAATAACGTCATATATCCTAACCTAACCCAACCTATCATTTCGGCGGTAATATTTGACACCATTCCTGGCGAGTTGGCTTCTACGTCTCCGTGGGACCTTTATATACATGAATAACGTAATATAACCTAACCAAACCCAACCAAACATCTCGGCGGTAATATTTGACAACATTCCTGGCGAGTTGGCCTCTGCGTCTCCGTGGGACCTTTATATACATCAATAACGTAATATAACCCAACCTAACCAAACCTAATATCTCGGCGGTAATATGTGACAACATTCCTGGCGGGTTGGCCTCTACGTCTCCGTGGGGCCTTCATATACATCAAAAACGTAATATAACCTAACCTAACCCAACCTAACATCTCGGCGGTAATATTTGACAACATTCGTGGCGAGTTGGACTCTACGTCTCCGTGGGGCCTTTATATACATCAATCTCGTAATATAACCTAACCTAACACTACCCAACCTCTCGGCACTAATATTTGACAACATTCCTGGCGAGTTGGCCTGTACTTTTCCGTGGGGCTTTTATATACATCAATAACGTAATATAACCTAACCTAACCCAAAGTAACGTCTCGGAGGTAATGTTTAACCACATTCCTGGGTTGTTGGCGTCTACGTTTCCCTGAGACCTTTATATACATCAATAACGTAATATAACCTAACCTAACCCAACCTAACATCACGGTACTAATATTTAACAACATTCCTGGCTCTTTGGCTTCTACGTCTCCGTGGGACTTTCATATCCATCAATAACGTAATTTAACCTAAAATAACCCAACGTAACATCTCGGCTGTAATATTTGACAACATTCCTGTCTTGTTGGCCTCTATGATTCCGTGGGACCTTTATATACATCAATAACGTAATATAACCTAACCTAACCCAACCTAACATCTCGGCGGTACTGTTTGACAAACATTCCTGGCGAGTTGGCCTCTACGTATCCGTGAGACCTTCATATCCATCAATAACGTAATATAACCTTATATAACCCAACCTAACCTCTCGGCGCTATTATTTGACAACATTCCTGTCGAGTTGGCCTCTACGTCTCCGTGGGGCCTTCATATACATTAATAAGGTAATATAACCTAACCTAACCCAACCTAACATCACGGTACTAATATTTAACAACATTCCTGGCTCTTTGGCTTCTACGTCTCCGTGGGACTTTCATATCCATCAATAACGTAATATAACCTAGCCTAACCAACCTAACATCTCGGCGGTAATATTTGACAACATTCCTGGCGAGTTGGCCTCTACGTCTCCGTGAGGCCTTCATATCCATCAATAACGTAATTAAACCTTATATAACCCAACCTAACCTCTCGGCGCTATTATTTGACAATATTCCTTGCGAGCTGGCCTCTACGTCTCCGTGAGACCTTCATATCCATCAATAACGTAATATAACCTTATATAACCCAACCTAACCTCTCGGCGCTATTATTTGACAACATTCCTGGCGAGTTGGCCTCTACGTCTCCGTGGGACTTTTATATACATCAATAACCTAATATAACCTAACTTAACCCAACCTAACCTTTCGGCGCTATTATTTGACAACATTCCTGGCGAGTTGGCCTCTACGTCTCCGTGGGGCCTTTATATACATCAATAACGTAATATAACCTAACCTAGCACAACCCAACCTCTCGGCACTAATATTTCACAACATTCCTGGCGAGTTGGCCTCTACGTTTCCGTGGGGCTTTTATATACATCAATAACGTAATAAAGCCTAACCTAACCCAAAGTAACGTCTCGGAGGTAATGTTTAACCACATTCCTGGCTTGTTGTCCTCTACGTTTCCCTGAGACCTTTATATACATCAATAACGTAATATAACCTAACCTAACCCAACCTAACATCTCGGTACTAATATTTTACAACATTCCTGGCTTGTTGGCTTCTACATCTCCATGGGACTTTCATATCCATCAATAACGTAATTTAACCTAAAATAACCCAACTTAACATCTCGGCTGTAATATTTGACAACATTCCTGGCGAGTTTGCCTCTACGTTTCCCTGAGACCTTTATATACATCAATAACGTAATATAACATAAAATAACCCAACGTAACATCTCGGCTGTAATATTTGACAACATTCCTGGCTTGCTGGCCTCTATGATTCCGTGGGACCTTTATATACATCAATAACGTAATATAACCTAACCTAACCCAACCTAACATCTCGGCGGTACTGTTTGACAAACATTCCTGGCGAGTTGGCCTCTACGTATCCGTGAGACCTTCATATCCATCAATAACGTAATATAACCTTATATAACCCAACCTAACCTCTCGGCGCTATTATTTGACAACATTCCTGGCTAGTTGGCCTCTACGTCTCCGTGGGACTTTTATATACATCAATAACGTAATATAACCTAACCTAACCCAACCTAACCTTTCGGCACTGATATTTGACAACATTCCTGGCGAGTTGGACTCTACGTTTCCGTGGGGCTTTTATATACATCAATAGCGTAATATAACCTAACCTAACCCAACCTAACATCTCGGTACTAATATTTAACAACATTCCTGGCTTGTTGGCTTCTACGTCTCCGTGGGACTTTCATATCCATCAATAACGTAATTTAACCTAAAATAACCCAACTTAACATCTCGGCTGTAATATTTGACAACATTCCTGGCTTGTTGGCCTCTACGTCTCCGTGGGGCCTTCATATACATTAATAAGGTAATATAACCTAACCTAACCCAACCTAACATCACGGTACTAATATTTAACAACATTCCTGGCTCTTTGGCTTCTACGTCTCCGTGGGACTTTCATATCCATCAATAACGTAATATAACCTAGCCTAACCAACCTAACATCTCGGCGGTAATATTTGACAACATTCCTGGCGAGTTGGCCTCTACGTCTCCGTGAGGCCTTCATATCCATCAATAACGTAATTAAACCTTATATAACCCAACCTAACCTCTCGGCGCTATTATTTGACAATATTCCTTGCGAGCTGGCCTCTACGTCTCCGTGAGACCTTCATATCCATCAATAACGTAATATAACCTTATATAACCCAACCTAACCTCTCGGCGCTATTATTTGACAACATTCCTGGCGAGTTGGCCTCTACGTCTCCGTGGGACTTTTATATACATCAATAACCTAATATAACCTAACTTAACCCAACCTAACCTTTCGGCGCTATTATTTGACAACATTCCTGGCGAGTTGGCCTCTACGTCTCCGTGGGGCCTTTATATACATCAATAACGTAATATAACCTAACCTAGCACAACCCAACCTCTCGGCACTAATATTTCACAACATTCCTGGCGAGTTGGCCTCTACGTTTCCGTGGGGCTTTTATATACATCAATAACGTAATAAAGCCTAACCTAACCCAAAGTAACGTCTCGGAGGTAATGTTTAACCACATTCCTGGCTTGTTGTCCTCTACGTTTCCCTGAGACCTTTATATACATCAATAACGTAATATAACCTAACCTAACCCAACCTAACATCTCGGTACTAATATTTTACAACATTCCTGGCTTGTTGGCTTCTACATCTCCATGGGACTTTCATATCCATCAATAACGTAATTTAACCTAAAATAACCCAACTTAACATCTCGGCTGTAATATTTGACAACATTCCTGGCGAGTTTGCCTCTACGTTTCCCTGAGACCTTTATATACATCAATAACGTAATATAACATAAAATAACCCAACGTAACATCTCGGCTGTAATATTTGACAACATTCCTGGCTTGCTGGCCTCTATGATTCCGTGGGACCTTTATATACATCAATAACGTAATATAACCTAACCTAACCCAACCTAACATCTCGGCGGTACTGTTTGACAAACATTCCTGGCGAGTTGGCCTCTACGTATCCGTGAGACCTTCATATCCATCAATAACGTAATATAACCTTATATAACCCAACCTAACCTCTCGGCGCTATTATTTGACAACATTCCTGGCTAGTTGGCCTCTACGTCTCCGTGGGACTTTTATATACATCAATAACGTAATATAACCTAACCTAACCCAACCTAACCTTTCGGCACTGATATTTGACAACATTCCTGGCGAGTTGGACTCTACGTTTCCGTGGGGCTTTTATATACATCAATAGCGTAATATAACTTAACCTAACACAACCTAACATCTCGGTACTAATATTTGACAACATTCCTGCCGAGTTGGCCTCTACGTCTCCGTGGGACCTTCATATACATCAATAACGTAATATAACCTAACCTAACACAACCCAACCACTCGGCACTAATATTTGACAACATTCCTGGCGAGTTGGCTTCTACGTTTCCGTGGGGCTTTTATATACATCAATAACGTAATATAACCTAACCTAACACAACCTAACACCTCGGCGGTAATATTTGACAACATTCCTGGCGAGTGGGCTTCTACTTCTCCGTGGGTCCTTTAGATACATCAATAACGTAATATAAACTAACCTAACCGAATCTAACATCTCGGTGGTAATATTTGACCACATTCCTGGCTTGTTGGCCTCTACGTCCCCGTGGGAACTTTATATACATTAATAACGTAATACAACCCAACCAAACCCAACCAAACAACTCGGCGGTAATATTTGGCAACACTCCTGGCTTATTGGCTTCTACGTCTCCGTCGGACCTTTATACACATCAATAACGTAATATAACCTAATCTAACACAACCTATAATTTCTGCGGTAATATTTGACAACATTCCTGGCGAGTTGGACCCTACGTTTCCGTGGGACTTTCATATACATCAATGACGTAATATAACCTGACCTAACCCAACCTAACATCTCGGCGGTAATATTTGACCACATTCCTGGCTTGTTGGCCTCTACGTCTCCGTGGGACCTTTATATTCATCAATAACATAATACAACCTAACCTAACATCTCGGCGGTAATATCTGAAGACATTCCTGGCGAGTTGGCCGCTATGTCTCCGTGGGACCTTTATATACATCAATAACGTCATATATCCTAACCTAACCCAACCTATCATTTCGGCGGTAATATTTGACACCATTCCTGGCGAGTTGGCTTCTACGTCTCCGTGGGACCTTAATATACATGAATAACGTAATATAACCTAACCAAACCCAACCAAACATCTCGGCGGTAATATTTGACAACATTCCTGGCGAGTTGGCCTCTGCGTCTCCGTGGGACCTTTATATACCACAATAACGTAATATAACCCAACCTAACCAAACCTAATATCTCGGCGGTAATATGTGACAACATTCCTGGCGAGTTGGCTTCTACGTCTCCGTGGGACCTTTATATACATGAATAACGTAATATAACCTAACCGAACCCAACCAAACATCTCGGCACTAATATTTGACAACATTCCTGGCGAGTTGGCCTCTACGTTTCCGTGGGGCTTTTATATACATCAATAACGTAATATAACCTAACCTAACACAACCTAACACCTCGGCGGTAATATTTGACAACATTCCTGGCGAGTGGGCTTCTACTTCTCCGTGGGTCCTTTATATACATCAATAACGTAATATAAACTAACCTAACCGAATCTAACATCTCGGTGGTAATATTTGACCACATTCCTTGCTTGTTGGCCTCTACGTCTGCGTGGGACCTTTATATACATTAATAACGTAATACAACCCAACCAAACCCAACCAAACATCTCGGAGGTAATATTTGACAACATTCCTGGCGAGTTGTCTACTACGTCTCCGTGGGACCTTTATATACATGAATAATGTCACATAACCTAACCTAACCCAACCTATCATATCCTCGGTAATATTTACCAACATTCCTGGCGGATGGCCTATACATCGCCGTGGGACCCTTATATACATCAATAACGTCATATGACCTAACCTAATCCAACCTAACATCTCGGCGGTAATATTTGGCAACACTCCTGGCTTATTGGCTTCTACGTCTCCGTCGGACCTTTATACACATCAATAACGTAATATAACCTAATCTAACACAACCTATAATTTCTGCGGTAATATTTGACAACATTCCTGGCGAGTTGGACCCTAGGCTTCCGTGGGACTTTCATATACATCAATGACGTAATATAACCTGACCTAACCCAACCTAACATCTCGGCGGTAATATTTGACCACATTCCTGGCTTGTTGGCCTCTACGTCTCCGTGGGACCTTTATATACATCAATAACATAATACAACCTAACCTAACATCTCGGCGGTAATATCTGACGACATTCCTGGCGAGTTGGCCGTTATGTCTCCGTGGGACCTTTATATACATCAATAACGTCATATATCCTAACCTAACCCAACCTATCATTTCGGCGGTAATATTTGACACCATTCCTGGCGAGTTGGCTTCTACGTCTCCGTGGGACCTTTATATACATGAATAACGTAATATAACCTAACCAAACCCAACCAAACATCTCGGCGGTAATATTTGACAACATTCCTGGCGAGTTGGCCTCTGCGTCTCCGTGGGACCTTTATATACATCAATAACGTAATATAACCCAACCTAACCAAACCTAATATCTCGGCGGTAATATGTGACAACATTCCTGGCGGGTTGGCCTCTACGTCTCCGTGGGGCCTTCATATACATCAAAAACGTAATATAACCTAACCTAACCCAACCTAACATCTCGGCGGTAATATTTGACAACATTCGTGGCGAGTTGGACTCTACGTCTCCGTGGGGCCTTTATATACATCAATCTCGTAATATAACCTAACCTAACACTACCCAACCTCTCGGCACTAATATTTGACAACATTCCTGGCGAGTTGGCCTGTACTTTTCCGTGGGGCTTTTATATACATCAATAACGTAATATAACCTAACCTAACCCAAAGTAACGTCTCGGAGGTAATGTTTAACCACATTCCTGGGTTGTTGGCGTCTACGTTTCCCTGAGACCTTTATATACATCAATAACGTAATATAACCTAACCTAACCCAACCTAACATCACGGTACTAATATTTAACAACATTCCTGGCTCTTTGGCTTCTACGTCTCCGTGGGACTTTCATATCCATCAATAACGTAATTTAACCTAAAATAACCCAACGTAACATCTCGGCTGTAATATTTGACAACATTCCTGTCTTGTTGGCCTCTATGATTCCGTGGGACCTTTATATACATCAATAACGTAATATAACCTAACCTAACCCAACCTAACATCTCGGCGGTACTGTTTGACAAACATTCCTGGCGAGTTGGCCTCTACGTATCCGTGAGACCTTCATATCCATCAATAACGTAATATAACCTTATATAACCCAACCTAACCTCTCGGCGCTATTATTTGACAACATTCCTGTCGAGTTGGCCTCTACGTCTCCGTGGGGCCTTCATATACATTAATAAGGTAATATAACCTAACCTAACCCAACCTAACATCACGGTACTAATATTTAACAACATTCCTGGCTCTTTGGCTTCTACGTCTCCGTGGGACTTTCATATCCATCAATAACGTAATATAACCTAGCCTAACCAACCTAACATCTCGGCGGTAATATTTGACAACATTCCTGGCGAGTTGGCCTCTACGTCTCCGTGAGGCCTTCATATCCATCAATAACGTAATTAAACCTTATATAACCCAACCTAACCTCTCGGCGCTATTATTTGACAATATTCCTTGCGAGCTGGCCTCTACGTCTCCGTGAGACCTTCATATCCATCAATAACGTAATATAACCTTATATAACCCAACCTAACCTCTCGGCGCTATTATTTGACAACATTCCTGGCGAGTTGGCCTCTACGTCTCCGTGGGACTTTTATATACATCAATAACCTAATATAACCTAACTTAACCCAACCTAACCTTTCGGCGCTATTATTTGACAACATTCCTGGCGAGTTGGCCTCTACGTCTCCGTGGGGCCTTTATATACATCAATAACGTAATATAACCTAACCTAGCACAACCCAACCTCTCGGCACTAATATTTCACAACATTCCTGGCGAGTTGGCCTCTACGTTTCCGTGGGGCTTTTATATACATCAATAACGTAATAAAGCCTAACCTAACCCAAAGTAACGTCTCGGAGGTAATGTTTAACCACATTCCTGGCTTGTTGTCCTCTACGTTTCCCTGAGACCTTTATATACATCAATAACGTAATATAACCTAACCTAACCCAACCTAACATCTCGGTACTAATATTTTACAACATTCCTGGCTTGTTGGCTTCTACATCTCCATGGGACTTTCATATCCATCAATAACGTAATTTAACCTAAAATAACCCAACTTAACATCTCGGCTGTAATATTTGACAACATTCCTAGCGAGTTGCCCTCTACGTCACCGTGGGACCTTTATATACATCAATAACGTAATATAACCTAACCTAACCCAACCTAACATCACGGAACTAATATTTAACAACATTCCTGGCTCTTTGGCTTCTACGTCTCCGTGGGACTTTCATATCCATCAATAACGTAATATAACCTAGCCTAACCCAACCTAACATCTCGGCGGTAATATTTGACAACATTCCTGGCGAGTTGGCCTCTACGTGTCCGTGGGGCCTTTATATACATCAATAACGTAATATAACCTAACCTAACACAACCCAAACTCCCGGCACTAATATTTGACAACATTCCTGGCGAGTTTGCCTCTACGTTTCCCTGAGACCTTTATATACATCAATAACGTAATATAACATAAAATAACCCAACGTAACATCTCGGCTGTAATATTTGACAACATTCCTGGCTTGCTGGCCTCTATGATTCCGTGGGACCTTTATATACATCAATAACGTAATATAACCTAACCTAACCCAACCTAACATCTCGGCGGTACTGTTTGACAAACATTCCTGGCGAGTTGGCCTCTACGTATCCGTGAGACCTTCATATCCATCAATAACGTAATATAACCTTATATAACCCAACCTAACCTCTCGGCGCTATTATTTGACAACATTCCTGGCTAGTTGGCCTCTACGTCTCCGTGGGACTTTTATATACATCAATAACGTAATATAACCTAACCTAACCCAACCTAACCTTTCGGCACTGATATTTGACAACATTCCTGGCGAGTTGGACTCTACGTTTCCGTGGGGCTTTTATATACATCAATAGCGTAATATAACTTAACCTAACACAACCTAACATCTCGGTACTAATATTTGACAACATTCCTGCCGAGTTGGCCTCTACGTCTCCGTGGGACCTTCATATACATCAATAACGTAATATAACCTAACCTAACACAACCCAACCACTCGGCACTAATATTTGACAACATTCCTGGCGAGTTGGCTTCTACGTTTCCGTGGGGCTTTTATATACATCAATAACGTAATATAACCTAACCTAACACAACCTAACACCTCGGCGGTAATATTTGACAACATTCCTGGCGAGTGGGCTTCTACTTCTCCGTGGGTCCTTTAGATACATCAATAACGTAATATAAACTAACCTAACCGAATCTAACATCTCGGTGGTAATATTTGACCACATTCCTGGCTTGTTGGCCTCTACGTCCCCGTGGGAACTTTATATACATTAATAACGTAATACAACCCAACCAAACCCAACCAAACAACTCGGCGGTAATATTTGGCAACACTCCTGGCTTATTGGCTTCTACGTCTCCGTCGGACCTTTATACACATCAATAACGTAATATAACCTAATCTAACACAACCTATAATTTCTGCGGTAATATTTGACAACATTCCTGGCGAGTTGGACCCTACGTTTCCGTGGGACTTTCATATACATCAATGACGTAATATAACCTGACCTAACCCAACCTAACATCTCGGCGGTAATATTTGACCACATTCCTGGCTTGTTGGCCTCTACGTCTCCGTGGGACCTTTATATTCATCAATAACATAATACAACCTAACCTAACATCTCGGCGGTAATATCTGAAGACATTCCTGGCGAGTTGGCCGCTATGTCTCCGTGGGACCTTTATATACATCAATAACGTCATATATCCTAACCTAACCCAACCTATCATTTCGGCGGTAATATTTGACACCATTCCTGGCGAGTTGGCTTCTACGTCTCCGTGGGACCTTAATATACATGAATAACGTAATATAACCTAACCAAACCCAACCAAACATCTCGGCGGTAATATTTGACAACATTCCTGGCGAGTTGGCCTCTGCGTCTCCGTGGGACCTTTATATACCACAATAACGTAATATAACCCAACCTAACCAAACCTAATATCTCGGCGGTAATATGTGACAACATTCCTGGCGGGTTGGCTTCTACGTCTCCGTGGGACCTTCATATACATCAATACCGTAATATAGCCTAAGCTAACTCAACCTAACATCCCGGCGGTAATATTTGACTGCATTCCTGGAGAGTTGGCTACTACGTCTCCGTGGGACCTTTATATACATCAATAACGTAATATAACCTAACCTAACACAACGCAACCTCTCGGCACTAATATTTGACAATATTCCTGGCGAGCTGGCTTCTTCGTTTCCGTGGGGCTTTTACATACATCAATAACGTAATATAAACTAACCTAACCCAACCTAAACTTTCGGCGCTATTATTTGCCAAATTCCTGGCGAGTTGGCATCTACGTCTCCGTGGGACTTTTATATACATCAATAACCTAATATAACCTAACTTAACCCAACCTAACCTCTCGGCACTAATATTTCACAACATTCCTGGCGAGTTGGCCTCTACGTTTCCGTGGGGCTTTTATATACATCAATAACGTAATATAACCTAACCTAACCCAAAGTATCGTCTCGGAGGTAATGTTTAACCACATTCCTGGCTTGTTGGCCTCTACGTTTCCATGAGACCTTTATATACATCAATAACGTAATATAACCTAACCTAACCCAACCTAACATCTCGGTACTAATATTTAACAACATTCCTGGCTTGTTGGCTTCTACGTCTCCGTGGGACTTTCATATCCATCAATAACGTAATTTAACCTAAAATAACCCAACTTAACATCTCGACTGTAATATTTGACAACATTCCTGGCTTGTTGGCCTCTATGATTCCGTGGGACCTTTATATACATCAATAACGTAATATAACCTAACCTAACCCAACCTAACATCTCCGCGGTAATGTTTGACAACATTACTGGCGAGTTGGCCTCTACGTCTCCGTGAGACCTTCATATCCATCAATAACGTAATATAACCTTATATAACCCAACCTAACCTCTCGGCGCTATTATTTGACAACATTCCTGGCTAGTTGGCCTCTACGTCTCCGTGGGACTTTTATATACATCAATAACCTAATATAACCTAACTTAACCCAACCTAACCTTTCGGCGCTATTATTTGACAACATTCCTGGCGAGTTGGCCTCTACGTCTCCGTGGGGCCTTTATATACATCAATAACGTAATATAACCTAACCTAGCACAACCCAACCTCTCGGCACTAATATTTCACAACATTCCTGGCGAGTTGGCCTCTACGTTTCCGCGGGGCTTTTATATACATCAATAACGTAATATAACCTAACCTAACCCAAAGTAACGTCTCGGAGGTAATGTTTAACCACATTCCTGGCTTGTTGGCCTCTACGTTTCCCTGAGACCTTTATATACATCAATAACGTAATATAACCTAACCTAACCCAACCTAACATCTCCGCGGTAATGTTTGACAACATTACTGGCGAGTTGGCCTCTACGTCTCCGTGAGACCTTCATATCCATCAATAACGTAATATAACCTTATATAACCCAAGCTAACCTCTCGGCGCTATTATTTGACAACATTCCTGGCTAGTTGGCCTCTACGTCTCCGTGGGGCCTTTATATACATCAATTTCGTAATATAACCTAACCTAACACTACCCAACCTCTCGGCACTGATATTTGACAACATTCCTGGCGAGTTGGCCTCTACGTTTCCGTGGGGCTTTTATATACATCAATAGCGTAATATAACTTAACCTAACACAACCTAACATCTCGGTACTAATATTTGACAACATTCCTGCCGAGTTGGCCTCTACGTCTCCGTGGGACCTTCATATACATCAATAACGTAATATAACCTAACCTAACACAACCCAACCACTCGGCACTAATATTTGACAACATTCCTGGCGAGTTGGCCTCTACGTTTCCGTGGGGCTTTTATATACATCATTAACGTAATATAACCTAACCTAACCCAAAGTAACGTCTCGGAGGTAATGTTTAACCACATTCCTGGCTTGTTGGCCTCTACGTTTCCATGAGACCTTTATATACATCAATAACGTAATATAACCTAACCTAACCCAACCTAACATCTCGGTACTAATATTTAACAACATTCCTGGCTTGTTGGCTTCTACGTCTCCGTGGGACTTTCATATCCATCAATAACGTAATTTAACCTAAAATAACCCAACTTAACATCTCGGCTGTAATATTTGACAACATTCCTGGCTTGTTGGCCTCTATGATTCCGTGGGACCTTTATATACATCAATAACGTAATATAACCTAACCTAACCCAACCTAACCTCTCGGCGCTATTATTTGAAACATTCCTGGCGAGTTGCCCTCTACGTCACCGTGGGACTTTTATATACATCAATAACCTAATATAACCTAACTTAACCCAACCTAACCTTTCGGCGCTATTATTTGACAACATTCCTGGCGAGTTGGCCTCTACGTCTCCGTGGGGCCTTTATATACATCAATAACGTAATATAACCTAACCTAACACAACCCAACCTCTCGGCACTAATATTTCACAACATTCCTGGCGAGTTGGCCTCTACGTTTCCGTGGGGCTTTTATATACATCAATAACGTAATATAACCTAACCTAACCCAAAGTAACGTCTCGGAGGTAATGTTTAACCACATTCCTGGGTTGTTGGCGTCTACGTTTCCCAGAGACCTTTATATACATCAATAACGTAATATAACCTAACCTAACCCAACCTAACATCACCGTACTAATATTTAACAACATTCCTGGCTCTTTGGCTTCTACGTCTCCGTGGGACTTTCATATCCATCAATAACGTAATTTAACCTAAAATAACCCAACGTAACATCTCGGCTGTAATATTTGACAACATTCCTGTCTTGTTGGCCTCTATGATTCCGTGGGACCTTTATATACATCAATAACGTAATATAACCTAACCTAACCCAACCTAACATCTCGGCGGTACTGTTTGACAAACATTCCTGGCGAGTTGGCCTCTACGTATCCGTGAGACCTTCATATCCATCAATAACGTAATATAACCTTATATAACCCAACCTAACCTCTCGGCGCTATTATTTGACAACATTCCTGTCGAGTTGGCCTCTACGTCTCCGTGGGGCCTTCATATACATTAATAAGGTAATATAACCTAACCTAACCCAACCTAACATCACGGTACTAATATTTAACAACATTCCTGGCTCTTTGGCTTCTACGTCTCCGTGGGACTTTCATATCCATCAATAACGTAATATAACCTAGCCTAACCCAACCTAACATCTCGGCGGTAATATTTGACAACATTCCTGGCGAGTTGGCCTCTACGTCTCCGTGAGGCCTTCATATCCATCAATAACGTAATATAACCTTATATAACCCAACCTAACCTCTCGGCGCTATTATTTGACAATATTCCTTGCGAGCTGGCCTCTACGTCTCCGTGAGACCTTCATATCCATCAATAACGTAATATAACCTTATATAACCGAACCTAACCTCTCGGCGCTATTATTTGACAACATTCCTGGCGAGTTGGCCTCTACGTCTCCGTGGGACTTTTATATACATCAATAACCTAATATAACCTAACTTAACCCAACCTAACCTTTCGGCGCTATTATTTGACAACATTCCTGGCGAGTTGGCCTCTACATCTCCGTGGAGCCTTTATATACATCAATAACGTAATATAACCTAACCTAGCACAACCCAACCTCTCGGCACTAATATTTGACAACATTCCTGGCGAGTTGGCCTCTACGTTTCCGTGGGGCTTTTATATACATCAATAACGTAATAAAGCCTAACCTAACCCAAAGTAACGTCTCGGAGGTAATGTTTAACCACATTCCTTGCTTGTTGGCCTCTACGTTTCCCTGAGACCTGTATATACATCAATAACGTAATATAACCTAACCTAACCCAACCTAACATCTCGGTACTAATATTTAACAACATTCCTGGCTTGTTGGCTTCTACATCTCCGTGGGACTTTCATATCCATCAATAACGTAATTTAACCTAAAATAACCCAACTTAACATCTCGGCTGTAATATTTGACAACATTCCTAGCGAGTTGCCCTCTACGTCACCGTGGGACCTTTATATACATCAATAACGTAATATAACCTAACCTAACCCAACCTAACATCTCGGCGGTACTGTTTGACAAACATTCCTGGCGAGTTGGCCTCTACGTATCCGTGAGACCTTCATATCCATCAATAACGTAATATAACCTTATATAACCCAACCTAACCTCTCGGCGCTATTATTTGACAACATTCCTGGCTAGTTGGCCTCTACGTCTCCGTGGGACTTTTATATACATCAATAACGTAATATAACCTAACCTAACCCAACCTAACCTTTCGGCACTGATATTTGACAACATTCCTGGCGAGTTGGCCTCTACGTTTCCGTGGGGCTTTTATATACATCAATAGCGTAATATAACCTAACCTAACCCAAAGTAACGTCTCGGAGGTAATGTTTAACCACATTCCTGGCTTGTTGGCCTCTACGTTTCCCTGAGACCTTTATATACATCAATAACGTAATATAACCTAACCTAACCCAACCTAACATCTCGGTACTAATATTTAACAACATTCCTGGCTTGTTGGCTTCTACGTCTCCGTGGGACTTTCATATCCATCAATAACGTAATTTAACCTAAAATAACCCAACTTAACATCTCGACTGTAATATTTGACAACATTCCTGGCTTGTTGGCCTCTATGATTCCGTGGGACCTTTATATACATCAATAATGTAATATAACCTAACCTAACCCAACCTTACATCTCCGCGGTAATGTTTGACAACATTACTGGCGAGTTGGCCTCTACGTCTCCGTGAGACCTTCATATCCATCAATAACGTAATATAACCTTATATAACCCAACCTAACCTCTCGGCGCTATTATTTGACAACATTCCTGGCTAGTTGGCCTCTACGTCTCCGTGGGACTTTTATATACATCAATAACCTAATATAACCTAACTTAACCCAACCTAACCTTTCGGCGCTATTATTTGACAACATTCCTGGCGAGTTGGCCTCTACGCCTCCGTGGGGCCTTTATATACATCAATAACGTAATATAACCTAACCTAACACAACCCAACCTCTCGGCACTAATATTTCACAACATTCCTGGCGAGTTGGCCTCTACGTTTCCGTGGGGCTTTTATATACATCAATAACGTAATATAACCTAACCTAACCCAAAGTAACGTCTCGGAGGTAATGTTTAACCACATTCCTGGCTTGTTGGCCTCTACGTTTCCATGAGACCTTTATATACATCAATAACGTAATATAACCTAACCTAACCCAACCTAACATCTCGGTACTAATATTTAACAACATTCCTGGCTTGTTGGCTTCTACGTCTCCGTGGGACTTTCATATCCATCAATAACGTAATTTAACCTAAAATAACCCAACTTAACATCTCGGGTGTAATATTTGACAACATTCCTGGCTTGTTGGCCTCTATGATTCCGTGGGACCTTTATATACATCAATAACGTAATATAACCTAACCTAACCCAACCTAACATCTCCGCGGTAATGTTTGACAACATTACTGGCGAGTTGGCCTCTACGTCTCCGTGAGACCTTCATATCCATCAATAACGTAATATAACCTTATATAACCCAACCTAACCTCTCGGCGCTATTATTTGACAACATTCCAGGCTAGTTGGCCTGTACGTCTCCGTGGGACTTTTATATACATCAATAACCTAATATAACCTAACCTAACACTACCCAACCTCTCGGCACTGATATTTGACAACATTCCTGGCGAGTTGGCCTCTACGTCTCCGTGGGACTTTTATATACATCAATAACCTAATATAACCTAACTTAACCCAACCTAACCTTTCGGCGCTATTATTTGACAACATTCCTGGCGAGTTGGCCTCTACGTCTCCGTGGGGCCTTCATATACATTAATAACGTAATATAACCTAACCTAACACAACCCAACCACTCGGCACTAATATTTGACAACATTCCTGGCGAGTTGGCCTCTACGTTTCCGTGGGGCTTTTATATACATCAATAACGTAATATAACCTAACCTAACACAACCTAACACCTCGGCGGTAATATTTGACAACATTCCTGGCGAGTGGGCTTCTACTTCTCCGTGGGTCCTTTATATACATCAATAACGTAATATAAACTAACCTAACCGAATCTAACATCTCGGTGGTAATATTTGACCACATTCCTTGCTTGTTGGCCTCTACGTCTGCGTGGGACCTTTATATACATTAATAACGTAATACAACCCAACCAAACCCAACCAAACATCTCGGAGGTAATATTTGACAACATTCCTGGCGAGTTGTCTACTACGTCTCCGTGGGACCTTTATATACATGAATAATGTCACATAACCTAACCTAACCCAACCTATCATATCCTCGGTAATATTTACCAACATTCCTGGCGGATGGCCTATACATCGCCGTGGGACCCTTATATACATCAATAACGTCATATGACCTAACCTAATCCAACCTAACATCTCGGCGGTAATATTTGGCAACACTCCTGGCTTATTGGCTTCTACGTCTCCGTCGGACCTTTATACACATCAATAACGTAATATAACCTAATCTAACACAACCTATAATTTCTGCGGTAATATTTGACAACATTCCTGGCGAGTTGGACCCTACGCTTCCGTGGGACTTTCATATACATCAATGACGTAATATAACCTGACCTAACCCAACCTAACATCTCGGCGGTAATATTTGACCACATTCCTGGCTTGTTGGCCTCTACGTCTCCGTGGGACCTTTATATACATCAATAACATAATACAACCTAACCTAACATCTCGGCGGTAATATCTGACGACATTCCTGGCGAGTTGGCCGTTATGTCTCCGTGGGACCTTTATATACATCAATAACGTCATATATCCTAACCTAACCCAACCTATCATTTCGGCGGTAATATTTGACACCATTCCTGGCGAGTTGGCTTCTACGTCTCCGTGGGACCTTTATATACATGAATAACGTAATATAACCTAACCAAACCCAACCAAACATCTCGGCGGTAATATTTGACAACATTCCTGGCGAGTTGGCCTCTGCGTCTCCGTGGGACCTTTATATACATCAATAACGTAATATAACCCAACCTAACCAAACCTAATATCTCGGCGGTAATATGTGACAACATTCCTGGCGGGTTGGCCTCTACGTCTCCGTGGGGCCTTCATATACATCAAAAACGTAATATAACCTAACCTAACCCAACCTAACATCTCGGCGGTAATATTTGACAACATTCGTGGCGAGTTGGACTCTACGTCTCCGTGGGGCCTTTATATACATCAATCTCGTAATATAACCTAACCTAACACTACCCAACCTCTCGGCACTAATATTTGACAACATTCCTGGCGAGTTGGCCTGTACTTTTCCGTGGGGCTTTTATATACATCAATAACGTAATATAACCTAACCTAACCCAAAGTAACGTCTCGGAGGTAATGTTTAACCACATTCCTGGGTTGTTGGCGTCTACGTTTCCCTGAGACCTTTATATACATCAATAACGTAATATAACCTAACCTAACCCAACCTAACATCACGGTACTAATATTTAACAACATTCCTGGCTCTTTGGCTTCTACGTCTCCGTGGGACTTTCATATCCATCAATAACGTAATTTAACCTAAAATAACCCAACGTAACATCTCGGCGCTATTATTTGACAACATTCCTGACGAGTTGGCCTCTACGTCTCCGTGGGGCCTTCATATACATTAATAAGGTAATATAACCTAACCTAACCCAACCTAACATCACGGTACTAATATTTAACAACATTCCTGGCTCTTTGGCTTCTACGTCTCCGTGGGACTTTCATATCCATCAATATCGTAATATAACCTAGCCTAACCAACCTAACATCTCGGCGGTAATATTTGACAACATTCCTGGCGAGTTGGCCTCTACGTCTCCGTGAGGCCTTCATATCCATCAATAACGTAATTAAACCTTATATAACCCAACCTAACCTCTCGGCGCTATTATTTGACAATATTCCTTGCGAGCTGGCCTCTACGTCTCCGTGAGACCTTCATATCCATCAATAACGTAATATAACCTTATATAACCCAACCTAACCTCTCGGCGCTATTATTTGACAACATTCCTGGCGAGTTGGCCTCTACGTCTCCGTGGGACTTTTATATACATCAATAACCTAATATAACCTAACTTAACCCAACCTAACCTTTCGGCGCTATTATTTGACAACATTCCTGGCGAGTTGGCCTCTACGTCTCCGTGGGGCCTTTATATACATCAATAACGTAATATAACCTAACCTAGCACAACCCAACCTCTCGGCACTAATATTTCACAACATTCCTGGCGAGTTGGCCTCTACGTTTCCGTGGGGCTTTTATATACATCAATAACGTAATAAAGCCTAACCTAACCCAAAGTAACGTCTCGGAGGTAATGTTTAACCACATTCCTGGCTTGTTGTCCTCTACGTTTCCCTGAGACCTTTATATACATCAATAACGTAATATAACCTAACCTAACCCAACCTAACATCTCGGTACTAATATTTTACAACATTCCTGGCTTGTTGGCTTCTACATCTCCATGGGACTTTCATATCCATCAATAACGTAATTTAACCTAAAATAACCCAACTTAACATCTCGGCTGTAATATTTGACAACATTCCTAGCGAGTTGCCCTCTACGTCACCGTGGGACCTTTATATACATCAATAACGTAATATAACCTAACCTAACCCAACCTAACATCACGGAACTAATATTTAACAACATTCCTGGCTCTTTGGCTTCTACGTCTCCGTGGGACTTTCATATCCATCAATAACGTAATATAACCTAGCCTAACCCAACCTAACATCTCGGCGGTAATATTTGACAACATTCCTGGCGAGTTGGCCTCTACGTGTCCGTGGGGCCTTTATATACATCAATAACGTAATATAACCTAACCTAACACAACCCAAACTCCCGGCACTAATATTTGACAACATTCCTGGCGAGTTTGCCTCTACGTTTCCCTGAGACCTTTATATACATCAATAACGTAATATAACATAAAATAACCCAACGTAACATCTCGGCTGTAATATTTGACAACATTCCTGGCTTGCTGGCCTCTATGATTCCGTGGGACCTTTATATACATCAATAACGTAATATAACCTAACCTAACCCAACCTAACATCTCGGCGGTACTGTTTGACAAACATTCCTGGCGAGTTGGCCTCTACGTATCCGTGAGACCTTCATATCCATCAATAACGTAATATAACCTTATATAACCCAACCTAACCTCTCGGCGCTATTATTTGACAACATTCCTGGCTAGTTGGCCTCTACGTCTCCGTGGGACTTTTATATACATCAATAACGTAATATAACCTAACCTAACCCAACCTAACCTTTCGGCACTGATATTTGACAACATTCCTGGCGAGTTGGACTCTACGTTTCCGTGGGGCTTTTATATACATCAATAGCGTAATATAACTTAACCTAACACAACCTAACATCTCGGTACTAATATTTGACAACATTCCTGCCGAGTTGGCCTCTACGTCTCCGTGGGACCTTCATATACATCAATAACGTAATATAACCTAACCTAACACAACCCAACCACTCGGCACTAATATTTGACAACATTCCTGGCGAGTTGGCTTCTACGTTTCCGTGGGGCTTTTATATACATCAATAACGTAATATAACCTAACCTAACACAACCTAACACCTCGGCGGTAATATTTGACAACATTCCTGGCGAGTGGGCTTCTACTTCTCCGTGGGTCCTTTAGATACATCAATAACGTAATATAAACTAACCTAACCGAATCTAACATCTCGGTGGTAATATTTGACCACATTCCTGGCTTGTTGGCCTCTACGTCCCCGTGGGAACTTTATATACATTAATAACGTAATACAACCCAACCAAACCCAACCAAACAACTCGGCGGTAATATTTGGCAACACTCCTGGCTTATTGGCTTCTACGTCTCCGTCGGACCTTTATACACATCAATAACGTAATATAACCTAATCTAACACAACCTATAATTTCTGCGGTAATATTTGACAACATTCCTGGCGAGTTGGACCCTACGTTTCCGTGGGACTTTCATATACATCAATGACGTAATATAACCTGACCTAACCCAACCTAACATCTCGGCGGTAATATTTGACCACATTCCTGGCTTGTTGGCCTCTACGTCTCCGTGGGACCTTTATATTCATCAATAACATAATACAACCTAACCTAACATCTCGGCGGTAATATCTGAAGACATTCCTGGCGAGTTGGCCGCTATGTCTCCGTGGGACCTTTATATACATCAATAACGTCATATATCCTAACCTAACCCAACCTATCATTTCGGCGGTAATATTTGACACCATTCCTGGCGAGTTGGCTTCTACGTCTCCGTGGGACCTTAATATACATGAATAACGTAATATAACCTAACCAAACCCAACCAAACATCTCGGCGGTAATATTTGACAACATTCCTGGCGAGTTGGCCTCTGCGTCTCCGTGGGACCTTTATATACCACAATAACGTAATATAACCCAACCTAACCAAACCTAATATCTCGGCGGTAATATGTGACAACATTCCTGGCGGGTTGGCTTCTACGTCTCCGTGGGACCTTCATATACATCAATACCGTAATATAGCCTAAGCTAACTCAACCTAACATCCCGGCGGTAATATTTGACTGCATTCCTGGAGAGTTGGCTACTACGTCTCCGTGGGACCTTTATATACATCAATAACGTAATATAACCTAACCTAACACAACGCAACCTCTCGGCACTAATATTTGACAATATTCCTGGCGAGCTGGCCTCTTCGTTTCCGTGGGGCTTTTACATACATCAATAACGTAATATAAACTAACCTAACCCAACCTAAACTTTCGGCGCTATTATTTGCCAAATTCCTGGCGAGTTGGCCTCTACGTCTCCGTGGGACTTTTATATACATCAATAACCTAATATAACCTAACTTAACCCAACCTAACCTCTCGGCACTAATATTTCACAACATTCCTGGCGAGTTGGCCTCTACGTTTCCGTGGGGCTTTTATATACATCAATAACGTAATATAACCTAACCTAACCCAAAGTATCGTCTCGGAGGTAATGTTTAACCACATTCCTGGCTTGTTGGCCTCTACGTTTCCATGAGACCTTTATATACATCAATAACGTAATATAACCTAACCTAACAAAACCTAACATCTCGGTACTAATATTTAACAACATTCCTGGCTTGTTGGCTTCTACGTCTCCGTGGGACTTTCATATCCATCAATAACGTAATTTAACCTAAAATAACCCAACTTAACATCTCGACTGTAATATTTGACAACATTCCTGGCTTGTTGGCCTCTATGATTCCGTGGGACCTTTATATACATCAATAACGTAATATAACCTAACCTAACCCAACCTAACATCTCCGCGGTAATGTTTGACAACATTACTGGCGAGTTGGCCTCTACGTCTCCGTGAGACCTTCATATCCATCAATAACGTAATATAACCTTATATAACCCAACCTAACCTCTCGGCGCTATTATTTGACAACATTCCTGGCTAGTTGGCCTCTACGTCTCCGTGGGACTTTTATATACATCAATAACCTAATATAACCTAACTTAACCCAACCTAACCTTTCGGCGCTATTATTTGACAACATTCCTGGCGAGTTGGCCTCTACGTCTCCGTGGGGCCTTTATATACATCAATAACGTAATATAACCTAACCTAACACAACCCAACCTCTCGGCACTAATATTTCACAACATTCCTGGCGAGTTGGCCTCTACGTTTCCGTGGGGCTTTTATATACATCAATAACGTAATATAACCTAACCTAACCCAAAGTAACGTCTCGGAGGTAATGTTTAACCACATTCCTGGCTTGTTGGCCTCTACGTTTCCATGAGACCTTTATATACATCAATAACGTAATATAACCTAACCTAACCCAACCTAACATCTCGGTACTAATATTTAACAACATTCCTGGCTTGTTGGCTTCTACGTCTCCGTGGGACTTTCATATCCATCAATAACGTAATTTAACCTAAAATAACCCAACTTAACATCTCGGCTGTAATATTTGACAACATTCCTGGCTTGTTGGCCTCTATGATTCCGTGGGACCTTTATATACATCAATAACGTAATATAACCTAACCTAACCCAACCTAACCTCTCGGCGCTATTATTTGAAACATTCCTGGCGAGTTGCCCTCTACGTCACCGTGGGACTTTTATATACATCAATAACCTAATATAACCTAACTTAACCCAACCTAACCTTTCGGCGCTATTATTTGACAACATTCCTGGCGAGTTGGCCTCTACGTCTCCGTGGGGCCTTTATATACATCAATAACGTAATATAACCTAACCTAACACAACCCAACCTCTCGGCACTAATATTTCACAACATTCCTGGCGAGTTGGCCTCTACGTTTCCGTGGGGCTTTTATATACATCAATAACGTAATATAACCTAACCTAACCCAAAGTAACGTCTCGGAGGTAATGTTTAACCACATTCCTGGCTTGTTGGCCTCTACGTTTCCATGAGACCTTTATATACATCAATAACGTAATATAACCTAACCTAACCCAACCTAACATCTCGGTACTAATATTTAACAACATTCCTGGCTTGTTGGCTTCTACGTCTCCGTGGGACTTTCATATCCATCAATAACGTAATTTAACCTAAAATAACCCAACTTAACATCTCGGCTGTAATATTTGACAACATTCCTGGCTTGTTGGCCTCTATGATTCCGTGGGACCTTTATATACATCAATAACGTAATATAACCTAACCTAACCCAACCTAACCTCTCGGCGCTATTATTTGACAACATTCCTAGCGAGTTGCCCTCTACGTCACCGTGGGACTTTTATATACATCAATAACCTAATATAACCTAACTTAACCCAACCTAACCTTTCGGCGCTATTATTTGACAACATTCCTGGCGAGTTGGCCTCTACGTCTCCGTGGGGGCTTTATATACATCAATAACGTAATATAACCTAACCTAACCCAACCTAACATCTCCGCGGTAATGTTTGACAACATTACTGGCGAGTTGGCCTCTACGTCTCCGTGAGACCTTCATATCCATCAATAACGTAATATAACCTTATATAACCCAACCTAACCTCTCGGCGCTATTATTTGACAACATTCCTGGCTAGTTGGCCTCTACGTCTCCGTGGGACTTTTATATACATCAATAACCTAATATAACCTAACTTAACCCAACCTAACCTTTCGGCGCTATTATTTGACAACATTCCTGGCGAGTTGGCCTCTACGTCTCCGTGGGGCCTTTATATACATCAATAACGTAATATAACCTAACCTAACACAACCCAACCTCTCGGCACTAATATTTCACAACATTCCTGGCGAGTTGGCCTCTACGTTTCCGTGGGGCTTTTATATACATCAATAACGTAATATAACCTAACCTAACCCAAAGTAACGTCTCGGAGGTAATGTTTAACCACATTCCTGGCTTGTTGGCCTCTACGTTTCCATGAGACCTTTATATACATCAATAACGTAATATAACCTAACCTAACCCAACCTAACATCTCGGTACTAATATTTAACAACATTCCTGGCTTGTTGGCTTCTACGTCTCCGTGGGACTTTCATATCCATCAATAACGTAATTTAACCTAAAATAACCCAACTTAACATCTCGGCTGTAATATTTGACAACATTCCTGGCTTGTTGGCCTCTATGATTCCGTGGGACCTTTATATACATCAATAACGTAATATAACCTAACCTAACCCAACCTAACCTCTCGGCGCTATTATTTGAAACATTCCTGGCGAGTTGCCCTCTACGTCACCGTGGGACTTTTATATACATCAATAACCTAATATAACCTAACTTAACCCAACCTAACCTTTCGGCGCTATTATTTGACAACATTCCTGGCGAGTTGGCCTCTACGTCTCCGTGGGGCCTTTATATACATCAATAACGTAATATAACCTAACCTAACACAACCCAACCTCTCGGCACTAATATTTCACAACATTCCTGGCGAGTTGGCCTCTACGTTTCCGTGGGGCTTTTATATACATCAATAACGTAATATAACCTAACCTAACCCAAAGTAACGTCTCGGAGGTAATGTTTAACCACATTCCTGGCTTGTTGGCCTCTACGTTTCCCTGAGACCTTTATATACATCAATAACGTAATATAACCTAACCTAACCCAACCTAACATCTCGGTACTAATATTTAACAACATTCCTGGCTTGTTGGCTTCTACATCTCCGTGGGACTTTCATATCCATCAATAACGTAATTTAACCTAAAATAACCCAACTTAACATCTCGGCTGTAATATTTGACAACATTCCTGGCTTGTTGGCCTCTATGATTCCGTGGGACCTTTATATACATCAATAACGTAATATAACCTAACCTAACCCAACCTAACATCTCGGCGGTACTGTTTGACAACATTCCTGGCGAGTTGGCCTCTACGTCTCCGTGAGACCTTCATATCCATCAATAACGTAATATAACCTTATATAACCCAACCTAACCTCTCTGCGCTATTATTTGAAACATTCCTGGCGAGTTGCCCTCTACGTCATCGTGGGACTTTTATATACATCAATAACCTAATATAACCTAACTTAACCCAACCTAACCTTTCGGCGCTATTCTTTGACAACATTCCTGGCGAGTTGGCCTCTACGTCTCCGTGGGGCCTTTATATACATCAATAACGTAATATAACCTAACCTAACACAACCCAACCTCTCGGCACTAATATTTCACAACATTCCTGGCGAGTTGGCCTCTACGTTTCCGTGGGGCTTTTATATACATCAATAACGTAATATAACCTAACCTAACCCAAAGTAACGTCTCGGAGGTAATGTTTAACCACATTCCTGGCTTGTTGGCCTCTACGTTTCCATGAGACCTTTATATACATCAATAACGTAATATAACCTAACCTAACCCAACCTAACATCTCGGTACTAATATTTAACAACATTCCTGGCTTGTTGGCTTCTACGTCTCCGTGGGACTTTCATATCCATCAATAACGTAATTTAACCTAAAATAACCCAACTTAACATCTCGGCTGTAATATTTGACAACATTCCTGGCTTGTTGGCCTCTATGATTCCGTGGGACCTTTATATACATCAATAACGTAATATAACCTAACCTAACCCAACCTAACCTCTCGGCGCTATTATTTGACAACATTCCTAGCGAGTTGCCCTCTACGTCACCGTGGGACTTTTATATACATCAATAACCTAATATAACCTAACTTAACCCAACCTAACCTTTCGGCGCTATTATTTGACAACATTCCTGGCGAGTTGGCCTCTACGTCTCCGTGGGGGCTTTATATACATCAATAACGTAATATAACCTAACCTAACCCAACCTAACATCTCCGCGGTAATGTTTGACAACATTACTGGCGAGTTGGCCTCTACGTCTCCGTGAGACCTTCATATCCATCAATAACGTAATATAACCTTATATAACCCAACCTAACCTCTCGGCGCTATTATTTGACAACATTCCTGGCTAGTTGGCCTCTACGTCTCCGTGGGACTTTTATATACATCAATAACCTAATATAACCTAACTTAACCCAACCTAACCTTTCGGCGCTATTATTTGACAACATTCCTGGCGAGTTGGCCTCTACGTCTCCGTGGGGCCTTTATATACATCAATAACGTAATATAACCTAACCTAACACAACCCAACCTCTCGGCACTAATATTTCACAACATTCCTGGCGAGTTGGCCTCTACGTTTCCGTGGGGCTTTTATATACATCAATAACGTAATATAACCTAACCTAACCCAAAGTAACGTCTCGGAGGTAATGTTTAACCACATTCCTGGCTTGTTGGCCTCTACGTTTCCATGAGACCTTTATATACATCAATAACGTAATATAACCTAACCTAACCCAACCTAACATCTCGGTACTAATATTTAACAACATTCCTGGCTTGTTGGCTTCTACGTCTCCGTGGGACTTTCATATCCATCAATAACGTAATTTAACCTAAAATAACCCAACTTAACATCTCGGCTGTAATATTTGACAACATTCCTGGCTTGTTGGCCTCTATGATTCCGTGGGACCTTTATATACATCAATAACGTAATATAACCTAACCTAACCCAACCTAACCTCTCGGCGCTATTATTTGACAACATTCCTAGCGAGTGGCCCTCTACGTCACCGTGGGACTTTTATATACATCAATAACCTAATATAACCTAACTTAACCCAACCTAACCTTTCGGCGCTATTATTTGACAACATTCCTGGCGAGTTGGCCTCTACGTCTCCGTGGGGGCTTTATATACATCAATAACGTAATATAACCTAACCTAACACAACCCAACCTCTCGGCACTAATATTTCACAACATTCCTGGCGAGTTAGCCTCTACGTTTCCGTGGGGCTTTTATATACATCAATAACGTAATATAACCTAACCTAACCCAAAGTAACGTCTCGGAGGTAATGTTTAACCACATTCCTGGCTTGTTGGCCTCTACGTTTCCCTGAGACCTTTATATACATCAATAACGTAATATAACCTAATCTAACCCAACCTAACATCTCGGTACTAATATTTAACAACATTCCTGGCTTGTTGGCTTCTACGTCTCCGTGGGACTTTCATATCCATCAATAACGTAATTTAACCTAAAATAACCCAACTTAACATCTCGGCTGTAATATTTGACAACATTCCTGGCTTGTTGGCCTCTATGATTCCGTGGGACCTTTATATACATCAATAACGTAATATAACCTAACCTAACCCAACCTAACCTCTCGGCGCTATTATTTGAAACATTCCTGGCGAGTTGCCCTCTACGTCACCGTGGGACTTTTATATACATCAATAACCTAATATAACCTAACTTAACCCAACCTAACCTTTCGGCGCTATTATTTGACAACATTCCTGGCGAGTTGGCCTCTACGTCTCCGTGGGGCCTTTATATACATCAATAACGTAATATAACCTAACCTAACACAACCCAACCTCTCGGCACTAATATTTCACAACATTCCTGGCGAGTTGGCCTCTACGTTTCCGTGGGGCTTTTATATACATCAATAACGTAATATAACCTAACCTAACCCAAAGTAACGTCTCGGAGGTAATGTTTAACCACATTCCTGGCTTGTTGGCCTCTACGTTTCCCTGAGACCTTTATATACATCAATAACGTAATATAACCTTATATAACCCAACCTAACCTCTCTGCGCTATTATTTGACAACATTCCTGTCGAGTTGGCCTCTACGTCTCCGTGGGGCCTTTATATACATCAATAACGTAATATAACCTAACCTAACACAACCCAAACTCCCGGCACTAATATTTGACAACATTCCTGGCGAGTTGGCCTCTACGTTTCCCTGAGACCTTTATATACATCAATAACGTAATATAACCTAAAATAACCCAACGTAACATCTCGGCTGTAATATTTGACAACATTCCTGGCTTGCTGGCCTCTATGATTCCGTGGGACCTTTATATACATCAATAACGTAATATAACCTAACCTAACCCAACCTAACATCTCGGCGGTACTGTTTGACAAACATTCCTGGCGAGTTGGCCTCTACGTATCCGTGAGACCTTCATATCCATCAATAACGTAATATAACCTTATATAACCCAACCTAACCTCTCGGCGCTATTATTTGACAACATTCCTGGCTAGTTGGCCTCTACGTCTCCGTGGGACTTTTATATACATCAATAACGTAATATAACCTAACCTAACCCAACCTAACCTTTCGGCACTGATATTTGACAACATTCCTGGCGAGTTGGCCTCTACGTTTCCGTGGGGCTTTTATATACATCAATAGCGTAATATAACTTAACCTAACACAACCTAACATCTAGGTACTAATATTTGACAACATTCCTGCCGAGTTGGCCTCTACGTCTCCGTGGGACCTTCATATACATCAATAACGTAATATAACATAACCTAACACAACCCAACCACTCGGCACTAATATTTGACAACATTCCTGGCGAGTTGGCTTCTACGTTTCCGTGGGGCTTTTATATACATCAATAACGTAATATAACCTAACCTAACACAACCTAACACCTCGGCGGTAATATTTGACAACCTTCCTGACGAGTGGGCTTCTACTTCTCCGTGGGTCCTTTAGATACATCAATAACGTAATATAAACTAACCTAACCGAATCTAACATCTCGGTGGTAATATTTGACCACATTCCTGGCTTGTTGGCCTCTACGTC
The DNA here is from genome assembly GCA_963969225.1 of Xylocopa violacea. Classification (NCBI taxonomy): domain Eukaryota; kingdom Metazoa; phylum Arthropoda; class Insecta; order Hymenoptera; family Apidae; genus Xylocopa; species Xylocopa violacea. Next base: position 1,198,032 of record CAXAJV010000201.1, on the reverse strand, counting down.
TCCGTGGGACCTTTATATACATTAATAACGTAATACAACCCAACCAAACCCAACCAAACATCTCGGCGGTAATATTTGGCAACACTCCTGGCTTATTGGCTTCTACGTCTCCGTCGGACCTTTATACACATCAATAACGTAATATTACCTAATCTAACACAACCTATAATTTCTGCGGTAGTATTTGACAACATTCCTGGCGAGTTGGACCCTACGTTTCCGTGGGACTTTCATATACATCAATGACGTAATATAACCAGACCTAACCCAACCTAACATCTCGGCGGTAATATTTGACCACATTCCTGGCTTGTTGGCCTCTACGTCTCCGTGGGACCTTTATATACATCAATAACATAATACAACCTAACCTAACATCTCGGCGGTAATATCTGAAGACATTCCTGGCGAGTTGGCCGCTATGTCTCCGTGGGACCTTTATATACATCAATAACGTCATATATCCTAACCTAACCCAACCTATCATTTCGGCGGTAATATTTGACACCATTCCTGGCGAGTTGGCTTCTACGTCTCCGTGGGACCTTAATATACATGAATAACGTAATATAACCTAACCAAACCCAACCAAACATCTCGGCGGTAATATTTGACAACATTCCTGGCGAGTTGGCCTCTGCGTCTCCGTGGGACCTTTATATACATCAATAACGTAATATAACCCAACCTAACCAAACCTAATATCTCGGCGGTAATATGTGACAACATTCCTGGCGTGTTGGCCTCTACGTCTCCGTGGGACCTTCATATACATCAATAACGTAATATAACCTAACCTAACCCAACCTAAACTTTCGGCGCTATTATTTGCCAAATTCCTGGCGAGTTGGCCTCTACGTCTCCGTGGGACTTTTATATACATCAATAACCTAATATAACCTAACTTAACCCAACCTAACCTTTCGGCGCTATTATTTGACAACATTCCTGGCTAGTTGGCCTCTACGTCTCCCTGGGGCTTTTATATACATCAATAACGTAATATTACCTAACCTAACCCAACCTAACATCTCGGTACTAATATTTAACAACATTCCTGGCTTGTTGGCTTCTACGTCTCCGTGGGACTTTTATATACATCAATAACCTAATATAACCTAACTTAACCCAACCTAACCTTTCGGCGCTATTATTTGACAACATTCCTGGCGAGTTGGCCTCTACGTCTCCGTGGGGGCTTTATATACATCAATAACGTAATATAACCTAACCTAACCCAACCTAACATCTCCGCGGTAATGTTTGACAACATTACTGGCGAGTTGGCCTCTACGTCTCCGTGAGACCTTCATATCCATCAATAACGTAATATAACCTTATATAACCCAACCTAACCTCTCGGCGCTATTATTTGACAACATTCCTGGCTAGTTGGCCTCTACGTCTCCGTGGGACTTTTATATACATCAATAACCTAATATAACCTAACTTAACCCAACCTAACCTTTCGGCGCTATTATTTGACAACATTCCTGGCGAGTTGGCCTCTACGTCTCCGTGGGGCCTTTACATACATCAATAACGTAATATAACCTAACCTAACACAACCCAACCTCTCGGCACTAATATTTCACAACATTCCTGGCGAGTTGGCCTCTACGTTTCCGTGGGGCTTTTATATACATCAATAACGTAATATAACCTAACCTAACCCAAAGTAACGTCTCGGAGGTAATGTTTAACCACATTCCTGGCTTGTTGGCCTCTACGTTTCCATGAGACCTTTATATACATCAATAACGTAATATAACCTAACCTAACCCAACCTAACATCTCGGTACTAATATTTAACAACATTCCTGGCTTGTTGGCTTCTACGTCTCCGTGGGACTTTCATATCCATCAATAACGTAATTTAACCTAAAATAACCCAACTTAACATCTCGGCTGTAATATTTGACAACATTCCTGGCTTGTTGGCCTCTATGATTCCGTGGGACCTTTATATACATCAATAACGTAATATAACCTAACCTAACCCAACCTAACCTCTCGGCGCTATTATTTGACAACATTCCTAGCGAGTGGCCCTCTACGTCACCGTGGGACTTTTATATACATCAATAACCTAATATAACCTAACTTAACCCAACCTAACCTTTCGGCGCTATTATTTGACAACATTCCTGGCGAGTTGGCCTCTACGTCTCCGTGGGGGCTTTATATACATCAATAACGTAATATAACCTAACCTAACACAACCCAACCTCTCGGCACTAATATTTCACAACATTCCTGGCGAGTTAGCCTCTACGTTTCCCTGAGACCTTTATATACATCAATAACGTAATATAACCTAATCTAACCCAACCTAACATCTCGGTACTAATATTTAACAACATTCCTGGCTTGTTGGCTTCTACATCTCCGTGGGACTTTCATATCCATCAATAACGTAATTTAACCTAAAATAACCCAACTTAACATCTCGGCTGTAATATTTGACAACATTCCTGGCTTGTTGGCCTCTATGATTCCGTGGGACCTTTATATACATCAATAACGTAATATAACCTAACCTAACCCAACCTAACATCTCGGCGGTACTGTTTGACAACATTCCTGGCGAGTTGGCCTCTACGTCTCCGTGAGACCTTCATATCCATCAATAACGTAATATAACCTTATATAACCCAACCTAACCTCTCTGCGCTATTATTTGAAACATTCCTGGCGAGTTGCCCTCTACGTCACCGTGGGACTTTTATATACATCAATAACCTAATATAACCTAACTTAACCCAACCTAACCTTTCGGCGCTATTATTTGACAACATTCCTGGCGAGTTGGCCTCTACGTCTCCGTGGGGCCTTTATATACATCAATAACGTAATATAACCTAACCTAACACAACCCAACCTCTCGGCACTAATATTTCACAACATTCCTGGCGAGTTGGCCTCTACGTTTCCGTGGGGCTTTTATATACATCAATAACGTAATATAACCTAACCTAACCCAAAGTAACGTCTCGGAGGTAATGTTTAACCACATTCCTGGCTTGTTGGCCTCTACGTTTCCATGAGACCTTTATATACATCAATAACGTAATATAACCTAACCTAACCCAACCTAACATCTCGGTACTAATATTTAACAACATTCCTGGCTTGTTGGCTTCTACGTCTCCGTGGGACTTTCATATCCATCAATAACGTAATTTAACCTAAAATAACCCAACTTAACATCTCGGCTGTAATATTTGACAACATTCCTGGCTTGTTGGCCTCTATGATTCCGTGGGACCTTTATATACATCAATAACGTAATATAACCTTTTTTTTTTTTTTTTTTTTTTTTTTTTTTTTTTTTTTTTTTTTTTTTTTTTTAACGTGGGGAAATCCTCATGGATACCTCGGAGTTCGGGGGAACTCCGAGGTTATGCCGGACTCTTACCGGCTAAAACCCCACGGTGGCCACCAACGACGCTACTGATGGAGAGCCGGGATCTCTTACGAACGCGACCGGCTCCCCCTCAGCGTCTGGACCCTCCCAGAAGAAGTCTGGGAGGCTCCCATCCCGGGAGGGAGAGGCCGCATCTAAGATGCGACCCCTCCTCCTCCCAAAGTATACCCTTGCAGCGACTTCGGGGCCACGTCCGAAGTCGCTGCACGTCTCGGAGGGGTGGCGTGCAATGGTCGCGATGGGCCCCCGTCCATCACGACCGAGTCACCCCTCCGGACGGCCCCCCGCGCGGGTGACGGCCGTGGCGTACGCGGCTACGCCCCAGCCCGCGCCAGGGGCTGTCACCCCCAGGGGACTGAGTCCCCTATGGGCGCCCGGCGATATCCACACGGTGGACATCCCCGGGCGCCGGTGGAGGGCGACGACGCCTGCGCCGCCGCCGTCGACGGGAGGGATCGCTAACTTCGCGGTTCCTCTCCGCCGCCTCCTTCGCCCGCATGACGGCCTCGCAGAAGGCCGCCATAGCACGCCAGGATCTGGCATCCACCACCATCCGTCTAAGTACGGATGGCAATGCCAGATCCTGGCCCACCTCGCTCCGAAGGACACGACGCCGCACCTCCCACGCTGGACAAAACTCCAGCGTGTGCTGCGCCGTGTCCCTCTGGTCACCACAGTGGTGACACGCCGCCGTGGCTTCCCGTCCTATCCAGCGCAGGTACTCCCCGAAGCATCCGTGCCCGGTGAGGACCTGCGTGGTCCGGTAGGATAGCCCTCGGCTTCGGCTCACCCATCTATCGAGGATGGGCAATACCGCCCCGACGGTCCGGTGACTCCCATGGGTGGCGCGAAGACGCTCCTCCCACTTGGTCACCACAGACCGCCAGGCCCACGCTTTGACCGCCTCCTCTGACGGGGGTGAGACATCCTGACAGAGACGAAGGTGTCCGTAGACAACCGCTTCGCGCTCCGCCAGGAACTCCAGGGGTGGTAACCCCGCCAGAGTTCCCGCCGCCTCATGAGACACCGTGCGGTATCCTCTGATCACCCTGATGGCAAGGCGCCGCCAAACACTGCGAAGCAGTGCCCGGCTGCGCCGGCTGGCCATCAGGGCGTCCGCCCAGATCGGGGCTCCATATAGAGCCATCGACCGCACGATGCCCGCATAAAGGCGGCGTACCCTCGCGTCCGGGCCCCTCAGGTTGGGCAGCAAGCGACCCAAGCTGGCCGCCGCTTTTTCCAACCTGGGTGCCAGGAGCGCGAAGTGGCGCCCAAAAGCCCAGGAGCCGTCCAGGTGAAGTCCGAGATATTTTATCGCGGGCTTCACCTGGATGCGGGTGTCCCCTACTCGGATCCAGGTATCGGCGAGTGACCTCCCATTTCGACGGAGGAGATGACGGTCCAAGAACCACATCGCCTCCGTCTTGTGAGGAGCCAGCTCCAAACCCATACCCCGGATCAGGGAAGCCACGTTGGCCACTCCCACCTCGGCTCGCCGGACGATCCTCCCGCTGGTACGCCCACCGGCTACCAATACGGTATCGTCAGCGTAGCAGACTACGCTGACACCGGTGGGAAGGAGGACCCGCAGCGCCGCGTCGTACCCCACGTCCCACAAGAGGGGTCCCAAAACTGACCCCTGGGGTACGCCGCGACTAATCTCCCTCGTGCAGGTGTTTCCACCCCGGCCCACGTACTCGACGCACCTGCCGCTAAGGTAGGAGCCGACCGCCACCCGCAGGTATTGAGGGACTCCATGTCGTTCGAGTCCCCTGCGGATGGCCTCCCAGGAGAGGGAGTTGAAGGCATTGACGATGTCCAAGGACACCGCCAATGCCATCCCTCCCTGGGCAGTAGCCGAGCCCGCCAAGGTACGGACCCGATCGATCGCGTCGATCGTGGACCGGCCCCGGCGGAAGCCGAACTGACACTCGGCCAGGTCGGGTCCTACCCGCTCCAGATGCCTGGTGAGTCGGGAAGCCACGATTCTCTCGTAGAGCTTCCCGATCTCATCCAGGAGCACGATGGGCCGATAGCCCGAGGGAGATTCAGCGTCCCGGCCCTCCTTCCGCAGGAGGACCAGGCGTCCGAGGCGCCACCGAGATGGGAACGTCCCCGACTTCAGGATGGCTGTAAAAAGCCTCCGAAGTCGGGGACCCAGAACGCGCAGGGCCAAGACCAGCACGCGGCCGGGGACGCCGTCGGGACCCGGAGCCGTATTCCGAGCACCGAGACGTCTCACCGCCCCGGCCAACTCCTCCTCCGTAACCTCCAGCCCCGCGGACCACCCGTCCACCTGAGTCGGGAAGGCGGCCGATGCGCTCCCAGACGGGAACAACGCATCGACCACCCGCCCGAGAAGCCGGGGTTCCATCGTCTCAGTCACCGGGGGGCCATAAGCTCTAAGCTTGTTTAGGACAAGCTTATATGGACGCCCCCACGGATCCTGATCCAACGAACGAAGAAGTCCGTCCCAAGCGCTGGTCTTGGCCCTCCCGATGGCCTGTTGCAGCTGAACCGTCAGCTGACGATATTCGGCATACAACAGGGCCGTCCGTGCCTCGTCCCGACGTCTCCGTCTCCGAGACCTGGTGTACTGGCGTCGCGCCATCGCGCAACTCGCTCGGATCCGCGCGATGTCGTCCGACCACCAGTACACCGGCCTCCGGGGCGGAAGTCGACCGGCCCTCGGCATCGCCGTCCTGCAGATTGCAGTCAGGGCTCCATCGAACCAGTCGGCCTCCGCCTCCACGTCGGCGACGGGCTCGGCCGACGGCTCCGACCAAGCTACGGCATGGACGGCAGCCATCAGGGCGTCCTCGTCAAGGGCTCTGAGAGCCCACCTCCTTCGCTGCTGGCGTGGACCAGCTTGGCGGCCCGGGGCGGTCCCGGAGACTTCTATCCGAACGTACCAGTGATCGGATAGAGTCTCCGTGGACTCGTCCACCGTCCACCCCGTGACCCGCGGTACGGCGGCAGGGGAAGCCCATGAAAGATCCACGATGCTTGTACCCTGCCATCGCACGCACGTACTGGTCGATCCTCGGTTGAGCAACCGAAGATCGAGACCAGCAGCCCACTCCAAAACCGTCTCGCCCCTCGCGTCCGTCCTGGGGGACCCCCATGCCGAAGCATGGGCGTTGAAGTCCCCCAAGACGAGTACCTGGCGGGCTGAGAACTGGGACAAAAAGTTCCCAAGCCCGTCCAGATACTCCTCGAACGACTCTAGGGGCCAGCGCGGTGGAGCATAGGTCCCCACCAGCACGAAGCCCGCCCAGTCCACAGCCACGAAGCCCCGTCCATCGCCCAAAAAGGCGAACGGCGGAACCCGCGAGGCTGCAGCCTGAGCTATGGCAACTGACCCCTCGCGATCCCCGACCCAGGACGGTCGGTCGGGGATCACGAAGGGTTCAGCGACCACTGCAACGTCAACTCCGCCCGCCATAAGACCCTGGACCAAGAGATCGTGGGCTCGGCGGGCGTGGTTGACGTTCGCCTGGAGGACTCTGGTCGGGGGGAAGTTTATGCCATATCCATGGCCTCCCCCCGGCCAGAGTCCTCCGCCAGGGTAACAATGCCCCCGGCCTCCTTCACCCCCTTAGTGCCCCCTCCCGGCGGCCCACCCTCCACACCCCCCTTCGGTGGCTGCGGCGCCCTCGTCCCCAGGCGCCCCTTCCGCGTCGGGGGGTTACACTTAACCCCCCCGAGTCTGTGGTCGGCCGGTCGCCCCAAGTCCGCACACAGCGGACAGTGGGGGGCGGCCGCCCGACACACATTCGCTCGGTGACCGGGGGAACCGCAGTTATAACAAAGGTCGCCCCGGTCAACTTCGGCAGAGCAATGCTGCCGCACGTGCCCCTTAGCCAGGCAGCGGTAACACTGCTGGGGACGAGGTTTCAGGGCCTCCACCTTGGCCCTGCACCAACCCACCCTGATCCACCCCAGGGTTGCAGCTTTACGAGCGGCAACCAAGGGGCATTGGATCCAGAGGGTTCCTAGTCCCAGAGGTGAGGACCTTATCTCACCGGTCCTCACCTCCGCGGCCAGGCACCCTGCCGCCGCAGCCACCGACTCCGCCACCTCAGATGAGGTGACGGAGTCGTCGAGCCCACTCACTCTCAACTCCGCCCTCTTAGAAGGGCATGAGACCCGGGCCTCTGTGTCCGCCAATGCCACCCTTAACTTATCTGCTAACAGGGCAGCTTTTGCCGCCTTCTCAGGACCGGGGATTTCCAAAAGGAAACCCCCAGTCCTTGCGCGCCTTGGGCGCACCTCCTCTATCCCTAACTCGCTCAGGGAGACCCTCTGCCGAGCCGCGACCAGGATCTCCTGATAAGATCCTTTGCTGCCCGAAGGCAGCGTAAGGGCCACAGCCGCGGCTCGGGGGGGCCTCCCGAGCTTGACGGGCGCCTTGGCGGACCCAGCGGTCTCCTGGCTCTGTTTCTTCGCAGCCCGCTGTGCCTTCCGCCCGACCACCTTAGCCCAAGGCACCTCGCTCTGAGTCGACCCACCTGTCGGCACCGTTGGTGCCTCCACCGTTCCCCTCCGCCCGGAAACCGAGCGGCGGCGAACCACCTCCTTCTTCTTCGAAGATGTTCCCGCAGCGGGAGTCGTAAACGCCTCCGCTTTCTTCTTCTTTTTCCTCTTCTTCTTCCCCGTCGCCTCCCCAGCAGCCGCATCACCCCCACTCGCAGTAGTAGGGCTGGGGACGGCCGCGGTTTGGGACGAAAGGGAAGAAGAAGTTCCCTTCAAACTCGCCGTATAGGCCGACAACTTTTCATCGACGATGCGTACGACTGTGTCTGCGAGGGACACCATGTCGACTTTGCCATTCTCCGCCCTAGGCGCCGGAGGCGGAGTTCGCCTCTCCATATCCTTAATGCGGTCCCGTAGGACCGCATTTTCAGCCTTCGCAGCCTCCAATTCCCGCCTCAGGGCTGATAAGTCCGCCCTGACTTCCAGTCCTTCCCGTGCGGGGGAATGCGAAGACTCCAAAGCGCTTTGAACAAGTGCGCACAAAGTGCGCGCACTCTCCCGCAATCTTCGCGCGAACACGCCTTTCAGGTTCGTGGACCTGGCAGCCACCCATTCGACGCGGTTCATTGCCGCGAGGGCTTCTCTCCCCAACTCCGCAGAGGGGACGCCCCTGAACTCCCTTGTATACTCCTCTACTGAGGGGATATGTTTGGCCGCCTTGCTTGGCGGCGGGGCCGGATCATCGGCCCTAAGTATTTTCTCCTCCTCCTCCAGTCGCAGCTTCTTCAGCTCCGTCTGGAGGAGTTTCTCCTTGGCCGCCTGCAGGCCCAGGTATTCGCTCGTTGTCAGGGGGCGTCCCCTCTTCCTGGGCGGTCCCGACACAGCAAACCTCAGAGACGACCACGACACATCAGTGTCACACTCGTGGTCCGAGGGGGCCGGAGAGGCCACCCTGGACGGTACGGACCCCACCGACAACGGGGAGCCCGCCCTCGATGGACGTGCCGATAGCACCTTCGAGGGGCCCGGATGTATACCCCCAACCTCCTCTCCGCTGCAGGAAGGAGGAAGGGGGGGGGGACCCCCCCTCCGGGTTATCCCGCCCTTCCCTACCTTCCCTCCCAGAATGGAGCGTCTCCGATGTCAGCGCTCCGCACCTCACAGCGGCGCCTCGTGAAGAGGGAAGCCTCTCCACACAGACGACCACTGGACGCACCGACGCCGGCATCGAAGTGCCAGCTCCATCGCCCCTCCCACACTTACTCCCCCCCAACCCCGTTTTATTAAAAGACTCCATACGAATCCCACGAGTAGTGTCGGAACAAACACGTCACCCCCGGCAGAGCCGCGTACCGGGGGAAGGCATTTATACACCCGGGGGGCGCCAGGTACCCCGGGGTTGGTCCGCTCAGCACCGATGCACCCACCGGCCACACCCAGCCGCGGAGGACTGAGCGCGTCCCCTCGCCGCGGACCGAAACTTGAGACAGAGACTTTTTATAGAGGTTTATCCCCTCGCGGGCCAGCCGGTTAAGGCAAGCCCCCCGCTACGGCGAAACATGACCACCGGTCTACGGTATCAGCCAGAGCCCCGTTTGCCACTGGAACGAGCCCAGTGTTACCAGGTTCCACCACGAGGAGGAGGGGATGGCACGTGTTGTTGCAAATTGCAACTGCAGTCCGCAACAACTTTAGAACCCAACGTAATATAACCTAACCTAACCCAACCTAACCTCTCGGCGCTATTATTTGACAACATTCCTAGCGAGTTGCCCTCTACGTCACCGTGGGACTTTTATATACATCAATAACCTAATATAACCTAACTTAACCCAACCTAACCCTTCGGCGCTATTATTTGACAACATTCCTGGCGAGTTGGCCTCTACGTCTCCGTGGGGGCTTTATATACATCAATAACGTAATATAACCTAACCTAACCCAACCTAACATCTCCGCGGTAATGTTTGACAACATTACTGGCGAGTTGGCCTCTACGTCTCCGTGAGACCTTCATATCCATCAATAACGTAATATAACCTTATATAACCCAACCTAACCTCTCGGCGCTATTATTTGACAACATTCCTGGCTAGTTGGCCTCTACGTCTCCGTGGGACTTTTATATACATCAATAACCTAATATAACCTAACTTAACCCAACCTAACCTTTCGGCGCTATTATTTGACAACATTCCTGGCGAGTTGGCCTCTACGTCTCCGTGGGGCCTTTATATACATCAATAACGTAATATAACCTAACCTAACACAACCCAACCTCTCGGCACTAATATTTCACAACATTCCTGGCGAGTTGGCCTCTACGTTTCCGTGGGGCTTTTATATACATCAATAACGTAATATAACCTAACCTAATCCAAAGTAACGTCTCGGAGGTAATGTTTAACCACATTCCTGGCTTGTTGGCCTCTACGTTTCCATGAGACCTTTATATACATCAATAACGTAATATAACCTAACCTAACCCAACCTAACATCTCGGTACTAATATTTAACAACATTCGTGGCTTGTTGGCTTCTACGTCTCCGTGGGACTTTCATATCCATCAATAACGTAATTTAACCTAAAATAACCCAACTTAACATCTCGGCTGTAATATTTGACAACATTCCTGGCTTGTTGGCCTCTATGATTCCGTGGGACCTTTATATACATCAATAACGTAATATAACCTAACCTAACCCAACCTAACCTCTCGGCGCTATTATTTGACAACATTCCTAGCGAGTGGCCCTCTACGTCACCGTGGGACTTTTATATACATCAATAACCTAATATAACCTAACTTAACCCAACCTAACCTTTCGGCGCTATTATTTGACAACATTCCTGGCGAGTTGGCCTCTACGTCTCCGTGGGGGCTTTATATACATCAATAACGTAATATAACCTAACCTAACACAACCCAACCTCTCGGCACTAATATTTCACAACATTCCTGGCGAGTTAGCCTCTACGTTTCCGTGGGGCTTTTATATACATCAATAACGTAATATAACCTAACCTAACCCAAAGTAACGTCTCGGAGGTAATGTTTAACCACATTCCTGGCTTGTTGGCCTCTACGTTTCCCTGAGACCTTTATATACATCAATAACGTAATATAACCTAATCTAACCCAACCTAACATCTCGGTACTAATATTTAACAACATTCCTGGCTTGCTGGCTTCTACATCTCCGTGGGACTTTCATATCCATCAATAACGTAATTTAACCTAAAATAACCCAACTTAACATCTCGGCTGTAATATTTGACAACATTCCTGGCTTGTTGGCCTCTATGATTCCGTGGGACCTTTATATACATCAATAACGTAATATAACCTAACCTAACCCAACCTAACATCTCGGCGGTACTGTTTGACAACATTCCTGGCGAGTTGGCCTCTACGTCTCCGTGAGACCTTCATATCCATCAATAACGTAATATAACCTTATATAACCCAACCTAACCTCTCGGCGCTATTATTTGACAACATTCCTGGCTAGTTGGCCTCTACGTCTCCGTGGCACTCTTATATACATCAATAACCTAATATAACCTAACTTAACCCAACCTAACCTTTCGGCGCTATTATTTGACAACATTCCTGGCGAGTTGGCCTCTACGTCTCGGTGGGGCCTTTATATACATCAATAACGTAATATAACCTAACCTAACACAACCCAACCTCTCGGCACTAATATTTCACAACATTCCTGGCGAGTTGGCCTCTACGTTTCCGTGGGGCTTTTATATACATCAATAACGTAATATAACCTAACCTAACCCAAAGTAACGTCTCGGAGGTAATGTTTAACCACATTCCTGGCTTGTTGGCCTCTACGTTTCCATGAGACCTTTATATACATCAATAACGTAATATAACCTAACCTAACCCAACCTAACATCTCGGTACTAATATTTAACAACATTCCTGGCTTGTTGGCTTCTACGTCTCCGTGGGACTTTCATATCCATCAATAACGTAATTTAACCTAAAATAACCCAACTTAACATCTCGGCTGTAATATTTGACAACATTCCTGGCTTGTTGGCCTCTATGATTCCGTGGGACCTTTATATACATCAATAACGTAATATAACCTAACCTAACCCAACCTAACCTCTCGGCGCTATTATTTGACAACATTCCTAGCGAGTTGCCCTCTACGTCACCGTGGGACTTTTATATACATCAATAACCTAATATAACCTAACTTAACCCAACCTAACCTTTCGGCGCTATTATTTGACAACATTCCTGGCGAGTTGGCCTCTACGTCTCCGTGGGGGCTTTATATACATCAATAACGTAATATAACCTAACCTAACACAACCCAACCTCTCGGCACTAATATTTCACAACATTCCTGGCGAGTTAGCCTCTACGTTTCCGTGGGGCTTTTATATACATCAATAACGTAATATAACCTAACCTAACCCAAAGTAACGTCTCGGAGCTAATGTTTAACCACATTCCTGGCTTGTTGGCCTCTACGTTTCCATGAGACCTTTATATACATCAATAACGTAATATAACCTAACCTGTCCCAACCTAACATCTCGGTACTAATATTTAACAACATTCCTGGCTTGTTGGCTTCTACGTCTCCGTGGGACTTTCATATCCATCAATAACGTAATTTAACCTAAAATAACCCAACTTAACATCTCGGCTGTAATATTTGACAACATTCCTGGCTTGTTGGCCTCTATGATTCCGTGGGACCTTTATATACATCAATAACGTAATATAACCTAACCTAACCCAACCTAACCTCTCGGCGCTATTATTTGAAACATTCCTGGCGAGTTGCCCTCTACGTCACCGTGGGACTTTTATATACATCAATAACCTAATATAACCTAACTTAACCCAACCTAACCTTTCGGCGCTATTATTTGACAACATTCCTGGCGAGTTGGCCTCTACGTCTCCGTGGGGCCTTTATATACATCAATAACGTAATATAACCTAACCTAACACAACCCAACCTCTCGGCACTAATATTTCACAACATTCCTGGCGAGTTGGCCTCTACGTTTCCGTGGGGCTTTTATATACATCAATAACGTAATATAACCTAACCTAACCCAAAGTAACGTCTCGGAGGTAATGTTTAACCACATTCCTGGCTTGTTGGCCTCTACGTTTCCCTGAGACCTTTATATACATCAATAACGTAATATAACCTAACCTAACCCAACCTAACATCTCGGTACTAATATTTAACAACATTCCTGGCTTGTTGGCTTCTACATCTCCGTGGGACTTTCATATCCATCAATAACGTAATTTAACCTAAAATAACCCAACTTAACATCTCGGCTGTAATATTTGACAACATTCCTGGCTTGTTGGCCTCTATGATTCCGTGGGACCTTTATATACATCAATAACGTAATATAACCTAACCTAACCCAACCTAACATCTCGGCGGTACTGTTTGACAACATTCCTGGCGAGTTGGCCTCTACGTATCCGTGAGACCTTCATATCCATCAATAACGTAATATAACCTTATATAACCCAACCTAACCTCTCTGCGCTATTATTTGACAACATTCCTGTCGAGTTGGCCTCTACGTCTCCGTGGGGCCTTTATATACATCAATAACGTAATATAACCTAACCTAACACAACCCAAACTCCCGGCACTAATATTTGACAACATTCCTGGCGAGTTGGCCTCTACGTTTCCCTGAGACCTTTATATACATCAATAACGTAATATAACCTAAAATAACCCAACGTAACATCTCGGCTGTAATATTTGACAACATTCCTGGCTTGCTGGCCTCTATGATTCCGTGGGACCTTTATATACATCAATAACGTAATATAACCTAACCTAACCCAACCTAACATCTCGGCGGTACTGTTTGACAAACATTCCTGGCGAGTTGGCCTCTACGTATCCGTGAGACCTTCATATCCATCAATAACGTAATATAACCTTATATAACCCAACCTAACCTCTCGGCGCTATTATTTGACAACATTCCTGGCTAGTTGGCCTCTACGTCTCCGTGGGACTTTTATATACATCAATAACGTAATATAACCTAACCTAACCCAACCTAACCTTTCGGCACTGATATTTGACAACATTCCTGGCGAGTTGGCCTCTACGTTTCCGTGGGGCTTTTATATACATCAATAGCGTAATATAACTTAACCTAACACAACCTAACATCTAGGTACTAATATTTGACAACATTCCTGCCGAGTTGGCCTCTACGTCTCCGTGGGACCTTCATATACATCAATAACGTAATATAACATAACCTAACACAACCCAACCACTCGGCACTAATATTTGACAACATTCCTGGCGAGTTGGCTTCTACGTTTCCGTGGGGCTTTTATATACATCAATAACGTAATATAACCTAACCTAACACAACCTAACACCTCGGCGGTAATATTTGACAACCTTCCTGACGAGTGGGCTTCTACTTCTCCGTGGGTCCTTTAGATACATCAATAACGTAATATAAACTAACCTAACCGAATCTAACATCTCGGTGGTAATATTTGACCACATTCCTGGCTTGTTGGCCTCTACGTCTCCGTGGGACCTTTATATACATTAATAACGTAATACAACCCAACCAAACCCAACCAAACATCTCGGCGGTAATATTTGGCAACACTCCTGGCTTATTGGCTTCTACGTCTCCGTCGGACCTTTATACACATCAATAACGTAATATAACCTAATCTAACACAACCTATAATTTCTGCGGTAGTATTTGACAACATTCCTGGCGAGTTGGACCCTACGTTTCCGTGGGACTTTCATATACATCAATGACGTAATATAACCAGACCTAACCCAACCTAACATCTCGGCGGTAATATTTGACCACATTCCTGGCTTGTTGGCCTCTACGTCTCCGTGGGACCTTTATATACATCAATAACATAATACAACCTAACCTAACATCTCGGCGGTAATATCTGAAGACATTCCTGGCGAGTTGGCCGCTATGTCTCCGTGGGACCTTTATATACATCAATAACGTCATATATCCTAACCTAACCCAACCTATCATTTCGGCGGTAATATTTGACACCATTCCTGGCGAGTTGGCTTCTACGTCTCCTTGGGACCTTAATATACATGAATAACGTAATATAACCTAACCAAACCCAACCAAACATCTCGGCGGTAATATTTGACAACATTCCTGGCGAGTTGGCCTCTGCGTCTCCGTGGGACTTTTATATACATCAATAACCTAATATAACCTAACTTAACCCAACCTAACCTTTCGGCGCTATTATTTGACAACATTCCTGGCGAGTTGGCCTCTACGTCTCCCTGGGGCTTTTATATACATCAATAACGTAATATAACCTAACCTAACCCAACCTAACATCTCGGTACTAATATTTAACAACATTCCTGGCTTGTTGGCTTCTACGTCTCCGTGGGACTTTCATATCCATCAATAACGTAATTTAACCTAAAATAACCCAACTTAACATCTCGACTGTAATATTTGACAACATTCCTGGCTTGTTGGCCTCTATGATTCCGTGGGACCTTTATATACATCAATAACGTAATATAACCTAACCTAACCCAACCTAACATCTCCGCGGTAATGTTTGACAACATTACTGGCGAGTTGGCCTCTACGTCTCCGTGAGACCTTCATATCCATCAATAACGTAATATAACCTTATATAACCCAACCTAACCTCTCGGCGCTATTATTTGACAACATTCCTGGCTAGTTGGCCTCTACGTCTCCGTGGGACTTTTATATACATCAATAACCTAATATAACCTAACTTAACCCAACCTAACCTTTCGGCGCTATTATTTGACAACATTCCTGGCGAGTTGGCCTCTACGTCTCCGTGGGGCCTTTATATACATCAATAACGTAATATAACCTAACCTAACACAACCCAACCTCTCGGCACTAATATTTCACAACATTCCTGGCGAGTTGGCCTCTACGTTTCCGTGGGGCTTTTATATACATCAATAACGTAATATAACCTAACCTAACCCAAAGTAACGTCTCGGAGGTAATGTTTAACCACATTCCTGGCTTGTTGGCCGCTACGTTTCCATGAGACCTTTATATACATCAATAACGTAATGTAACCTAACCTAACCCAACCTAACATCTCGGTACTAATATTTAACAACATTCCTGGCTTGTTGGCTTCTACGTCTCGGTGGGACTTTCATATCGATCAATAACGTAATTTAACCTAAAATAACCCAACTTAACATCTCGGCTGTAATATTTGACAACATTCCTGGCTTGTTGGCCTCTATGATTCCGTGGGACCTTTATATACATCAATAACGTAATATAACCTAACCTAACCCAACCTAACCTCTCGGCGCTATTATTTGACAACATTCCTAGCTAGTTGCCCTCTACGTCACCGTGGGACTTTTATATACATCAATAACCTAATATAACCTAACTTAACCCAACCTAACCTTTCGGCGCTATTATTTGACAACATTCCTGGCGAGTTGGCCTCTACGTCTCCGTGGGGCCTTTATATACATCAATAACGTAATATAACCTAACCTAACACAACCCAACCTCTCGGCACTAATATTTCACAACATTCCTGGCGAGTTGGCCTCTACGTTTCCGTGGGGCTTTTATATACATCAATAACGTAATATAACCTAACCTAACCCAAAGTAACGTCTCGGAGGTAATGTTTAACCACATTCCTGGCTTGTTGGCCTCTACGTTTCCCTGAGACCTTTATATACATCAATAACGTAATATAACATAACCTAACCCAACCTAACATCTCGGTACTAATATTTAACAACATTCCTGTCTTGTTGGCTTCTACGTCTCCGTGGGACTTTCATATCCATCAATAACGTAATTTAACCTAAAATAACCCAACTTAACATCTCGGCTGTAATATTTGACAACATTCCTGGCTTGTTGGCCTCTATGATTCCGTGGGACCTTTATATACATCAATAACGTAATATAACCTAACCTAACCCAACCTAACATCTCCGCGGTAATGTTTGACAACATTACTGGCGAGTTGGCCTCTACGTCTCCGTGAGACCTTTATATACATCAATAACGTAATATAACCTAATCTAACCCAACCTAACCTCTCGGCGCTATTATTTGACAACATTCCTGGCGAGTTGCCCTCTACGTCACCGTGGGACTTTTATATACATCAATAACCTAATATAACCTAACTTAACCCAACCTAACCTTTCGGCGCTATTATTTGACAACATTCCTGGCGAGTTGGCCTCTACGTCTCCGTGGGGGCTTTATATACATCAATAACGTAATATAACCTAACCTAACACAACCCAACCTCTCGGCACTAATATTTCACAACATTCCTGGCGAGTTAGCCTCTACGTTACCGTGGGGCTTTTATATACATCAATAACGTAATATAACCTAACCTAACCCAAAGTAACGTCTCGGAGGTAATGTTTAACCACATTCCTGGCTTGTTGGCCTCTACGTTTCCATGAGACCTTTATATACATCAATAACGTCATATATCCTAACCTAACCCAACCTATCATTTCGGCGGTAATATTTGACACCATTCCTGGCGAGTTGGCTTCTACGTCTCCGTGGGACCTTTATATACATGAATAACGTAATATAACCTAACCAAACCCAACCAAACATCTCGGCGGTAATATTTGACAACATTCCTGGCGAGTTGGCCTATGCGTCTCCGTGGGACCTTTATATACATCAATAACGTAATATAACCCAACCTAACTAAACATAATATCTCGGCGGTAATATGTGACAACATTCCTGGCGGGTTGGCCTCTACGTCCCCGTGGGACCTTCATATACATCAATACCGTAATATAGCCTAAGCTAACTCAACCTAACATCCCGGCGGTAATATTTGACTGCATTCCTGGAGAGTTGGCTACTACGTCTCCGTGGGACCTTTATATACATCAATAACGTAATATAACCTAACCTAACACAACGCAACCTCTCGGCACTAATATTTGACAATATTCCTGGCGAGTTGGCCTCTTCGTTTCCGTGGGGCTTTTACATACATCAATAACGTAATATAACCTAACCTAACCCAACCTAACCTTTCGGCGCTATTATTTGACAACATTCCTGGCGAGTTGGCCGCTATGTCTCCGTGGGACCTTTATATACATCAATAACGTCATATATCCTCACCTAACCCAACCTATCATTTCGGCGGTAATATTTGACACCATTCCTGGCGAGTTGGCTTCTGCGTCTCCGTGGGACCTTTATATACATGAATAACGTAATATAACCTAACCTAACACAATCTAACATCTCGGCGGTGATATTTGACCACATTCCTGGCTCGTTGGCCTCTACGTCTCCGTGGTACCTTTATATATATCTATAACGTAATATAACCAAACCTAACCCAACCTAACATGTCGGCGGTAATATTTAACAACATTCGTGGCGAGTTGGCCTCTACGTCTCCGTGGGACCTTTATATACATCAATAAGGAAATATAAAGTAACCTAACCCAACCTAACCTCTCGGGGTACCATTTAGCCACATTCCTTGATTGTCGGGACCTACTTCTCGGAGGGAACACTGTATACATCTATGACGTAATACAACCTAACCTAAACCAACTTAACATTTCGGCGGTAATATTTGACACCACTCCTGGCGAGTTGGCCTCTACGTTTCCGTGGGACTTTCATATACATCAATGACGTAATATAACCTAACCAAACCCAACCAAACATCTCGGCGGTAATATTTGACAACATTCCTGGCGAGTTGGCCTCTGCGTCTCCGTGGGACCTTTATATACATCAATAACGTAATATAACCCAACCTAACCAAACCTAATATCTCGGCGGTAGTATGTGACAACATTCCTGGCGGGTTGGCCTCTACGTCTCCGTGGGACCTTCATATACATCAATACCGTAATATAGCCTAAGCTAACTCAACCTAACATCCCGGCGGTAATATTTGACTGCATTCCTGGAGAGTTGGCTACTACGTCTCCGTGGGACCTTTATATACATCAATAACGTAATATAACCTAACCTAACACAACGCAACCTCTCGGCACTAATATTTGACAATATTCCTGGCGAGCTGGCCTCTTCGTTTCCGTGCTGCTTTTACATACATCAATAACGTAATATAACCTAACCTAACCCAACCTAAACTTTCGGCGCTATTATTTGCCAAATTCCTGGCGAGTTGGCCTCTACGTCTCCGTGGGACTTTTATATACATCAATAACGTAATATAACCTAACCTAGCACAACCCAACCTCTCGGCACTAATGTTTAACAACATTCCTGGCTTGTTGGCTTCTACGTCTCCGTGGGACTTTCATATCCATCAATAACGTAATTTAACCTAAAATAACCCAACTTAACATCTCGGCTGTAATATTTGACAACATTCCTGGCTTGTTGGCCTCTATGATTCCGTGGGACCTTTATATACATCAATAACGTAATATAACCTAACCTAACCCAACCTAACCTCTCGGCGCTATTATTTGACAACATTCCTGGCGAGTTGCCCTCTATGTCACCGTGGGACTTTTATATACATCAATAACCCAATATAACCTAACTTAACCCAACCTAACCTTTCGGCGCTATTATTTGACAACATTCCTGGCGAGTTGTCCTCTACGTCTCCGTGGGGCCTTTATATACATCAATAACGTAATATAACCTAACCTAACACAACCCAACCTCTCGGCACTAATATTTCACAACATTCCTGACGAGTTGGCCTCTACGTTTCCGTGGGGCTTTTATATACATAAATAACGTAATATAACCTAACCTAACCCAAAGTAACGTCTCGGAGGTAATGTTTAACCACATTCCTGGCTTGTTGGCCTCTACGTTTCCCTGAGACCTTTATATACATCAATAACGTAATATAACCTAACCTAACCCAACCTAACATCTCGGTACTAATATTTAACAACATTCCTGGCTTGTTGGCTTCTACGTCTCCGTGGGACTTTCATATCCATCAATAACGTAATTTAACCTAAAATAACCCAACTTAAAATCTCGGCTGTAATATTTGACAACATTCCTGGCTTGTTGGCCTCTATGATTCCGTGGGACCTTTATATACATCAATAACGTAATATAACCTAACCAAACCCAACCAAACATCTCGGCGGTAATATTTGACAACATTCCTGGCGAGTTGGCCTCTGCGTCTCCGTGGGACCTTTATATACATCAATAACGTAATATAACCCAACCTAACCAAACCTAATATCTCGGCGGTAATATGTGACAACATTCCTGGCGTGTTGGCCTCTACGTCTCCGTGGGACCTTCATATACATCAATAACGTAATATAACCTAACCTAACCCAACCTAAACTTTCGGCGCTATTATTTGCCAAATTCCTGGCGAGTTGGCCTCTACGTCTCCGTGGGACTTTTATATACATCAATAACCTAATATAACCTAACTTAACCCAACCTAACCTTTCGGCGCTATTATTTGACAACATTCCTGGCGAGTTGGCCTCTACGTCTCCCTGGGGCTTTTATATACATCAATAACGTAATATAACCTAACCTAACCCAACCTAACATCTCGGTACTAATATTTAACAACATTCCTGGCTTGTTGGCTTCTACGTCTCCGTGGGACTTTCATATCCATCAATAACGTAATTTAACCTAAAATAAACCAACTTAACATCTCGACTGTAATATTTGACAACATTCCTGGCTTGTTGGCCTCTATGATTCCGTGGGACCTTTATATACATCAATAACGTAATATAACCTAACCTAACCCAACCTAACATCTCCGCGGTAATGTTTGACAACATTACTGGCGAGTTGGCCTCTACGTCTCCGTGAGACCTTCATATCCATCAATAACGTAATATAACCTTATATAACCCAACCTAACCTCTCGGCGCTATTATTTGACAACATTCCTGGCTAGTTGGCCTCTACGTCTCCGTGGGACTTTTATATACATCAATAAGCTAATATAACCTAACTTAACCCAACCTAACCTTTCGGCGCTATTATTTGACAACATTCCTGGCGAGTTGGCCTCTACGTCTCCGTGGGGCCTTTATATACATCAATAACGTAATATAACCTAACCTAACACAACCCAACCTCTCGGCACTAATATTTCACAACATTCCTGGCGAGTTGGCCTCTACGTTTCCGTGGGGCTTTTATATACATCAATAACGTAATATAACCTAACCTAACCCAAAGTAACGTCTCGGAGGTAATGTTTAACCACATTCCTGGCTTGTTGGCCGCTACGTTTCCATGAGACCTTTATATACATCAATAACGTAATATAACCTAACCTAACCCAACCTAACATCTCGGTACTAATATTTAACAACATTCCTGGCTTGTTGGCTTCTACGTCTCGGTGGGACTTTCATATCCATCAATAACGTAATTTAACCTAAAATAACCCAACTTAACATCTCGGCTGTAATATTTGACAACATTCCTGGCTTGTTGGCCTCTATGATTCCGTGGGACCTTTATATACATCAATAACGTAATATAACCTAACCTAACCCAACCTAACCTCTCGGCGCTATTATTTGACAACATTCCTAGCGAGTTGCCCTCTACGTCACCGTGGGACTTTTATATACATCAATAACCTAATATAACCTAACTTAACCCAACCTAACCTTTCGGCGCTATTATTTGACAACATTCCTGGCGAGTTGGCCTCTACGTCTCCGTGGGGCCTTTATATACATCAATAACGTAATATAACCTAACCTAACACAACCCAACCTCTCGGCACTAATATTTCACAACATTCCTGGCGAGTTGGCCTCTACGTTTCCGTGGGGCTTTTATATACATCAATAACGTAATATAACCTAACCTAACCCAAAGTAACGTCTCGGAGGTAATGTTTAACCACATTCCTGGCTTGTTGGCCTCTACGTTTCCCTGAGACTTTTATATACATCAATAACGTAATATAACATAACCTAACCCAACCTAACATCTCGGTACTAATATTTAACAACATTCCTGTCTTGTTGGCTTCTACGTCTCCGTGGGACTTTCATATCCATCAATAACGTAATTTAACCTAAAATAACCCAACTTAACATCTCGGCTGTAATATTTGACAACATTCCTGGCTTGTTGGCCTCTATGATTCCGTGGGACCTTTATATACATCAATAACGTAATATAACCTAACCTAACCCAACCTAACATCTCCGCGGTAATGTTTGACAACATTACTGGCGAGTTGGCCTCTGCGTCTCCGTGAGACCTTTATATACATCAATAACGTAATATAACCTAATCTAACCCAACCTAACCTCTCGGCGCTATTATTTGACAACATTCCTGGCGAGTTGGCCGCTATGTCTCCGTGGGACCTTTATATACATCAATAACGTCATATATCCTCACCTAACCCAACCTATCATTTCGGCGGTAATATTTGACACCATTCCTGGCGAGTTGGCTTCTGCGTCTCCGTGGGACCTTTATATACATGAATAACGTAATATAACCTAACCTAACACAATCTAACATCTCGGCGGTGATATTTGACCACATTCCTGGCTCGTTGGCCTCTACGTCTCCGTGGTACCTTTATATATATCTATAACGTAATATAACCAAACCTAACCCAACCTAACATGTCGGCGGTAATATTTAACAACATTCGTGGCGAGTTGGCCTCTACGTCTCCGTGGGACCTTTATATACATCAATAAGGAAATATAAAGTAACCTAACCCAACCTAACCTCTCGGGGTACCATTTAGCCACATTCCTGGATTGTCGGGACCTACTTCTCGGTGGGAACACTGTATAGATCTATGACGTAATACAACCTAACCTAACCCAACCTAACCTCTCGGGGTACCATTTAGCCACATTCCTTGATTGTCGGGACCTACTTCTCGGAGGGAACACTGTATACATCTATGACGTAATACAACCTAACCTAAACCAACTTAACATTTCGGCGGTAATATTGGACACCATTCCTGGCGAGTTGGCTTCTACGTCTCCGTGGGACCTTAATATACATGAATAACGTAATATAACCTAACCAAACCCAACCAAACATCTCGGCGGTAATATTTGACAACATTCCTGGCGAGTTGGCCTCTGCGTCTCCGTGGGACCTTTATATACATCAATAACGTAATATAACCCAACCTAACCAAACCTAATATCTCGGCGGTAGTATGTGACAACATTCCTGGCGGGTTGGCCTCTACGTCTCCGTGGGACCTTCATATACATCAATACCGTAATATAGCCTAAGCTAACTCAACCTAACATCCCGGCGGTAATATTTGACTGCATTCCTGGAGAGTTGGCTACTACGTCTCCGTGGGACCTTTATATACATCAATAACGTAATATAACCTAACCTAACACAACGCAACCTCTCGGCACTAATATTTGACAACATTCCTGGCGAGCTGGCCTCTTCGTTTCCGTGCTGCTTTTACATACATCAATAACGTAATATAACCTAACCTAACCCAACCTAAACTTTCGGCGCTATTATTTGCCAAATTCCTGGCGAGTTGGCCTCTACGTCTCCGTGGGACTTTTATATACATCAATAACGTAATTTAACCTAAAATAACCCAACTTAACATCTCGGCTGTAATATTTGACAACATTCCTGGCTTGTTGGCCTCTATGATTCCGTGGGACTTTCATATCCATCAATAACGTAATTTAACCTAAAATAACCCAACTTAACATCTCGGCTGTAATATTTGACAACATTCCTGGCTTGTTGGCCTCTATGATTCCGTGGGACCTTTATATACATCAATAACGTAATATAACCTAACCTAACCCAACCTAACCTCTCGGCGCTATTATTTGACAACATTCCTGGCGAGTTGCCCTCTATGTCACCGTGGGACTTTTATATACATCAATAACCCAATATAACCTAACTTAACCCAACCTAACCTTTCGGCGCTATTATTTGACAACATTCCTGGCGAGTTGTCCTCTACGTCTCCGTGGGGCCTTTATATAAATCAATAACGTAATATAACCTAACCTAACACAACCCAACCTCTCGGCACTAATATTTCACAACATTCCGGACGAGTTGGCCTCTACGTTTCCGTGGGGCTTTTATATACATAAATAACGTAATATAACCTAACCTAACCCAAAGTAACGTCTCGGTGGTAATGTTTAACCACATTCCTGGCTTGTTGGCCTCTACGTTTCCCTGAGACCTTTATATACATCAATAACGTAATATAACCTAACCTAACCCAACCTAACATCTCGGTACTAATATTTAACAACATTCCTGGCTTGTTGGCTTCTACGTCTCCGTGGGACTTTCATATCCATCAATAACGTAATTTAACCTAAAATAACCCAACTTAAAATCTCGGCTGTAATATTTGACAACATTCCTGGCTTGTTGGCCTCTATGATTCCGTGGGACCTTTATATACATCAATAACGTAATATAACCTAACCTAACCCAACCTAACCTCTCGGCGCTATTATTTGACAACATTCCTGGCGAGTTGCCCTCTACGTCACCGTGGGACTTTTATATACATCAATAACCTAATATAACCTAACTTAACCCAACCTAACCTTTCGGCGCTATTATTTGACAACATTCCTGGCGAGTTGGCCTCTACGTCTCCGTGGGGCCTTTATATACATCAATAACGTAATATAACCTAACCTAACACAACCCAACCTCTCGGCACTAATATTTCACAACATTCCGGACGAGTTGGCCTCTACGTTTCCGTGGGGCTTTTATATACATAAATAACGTAATATAACCTAACCTAACCCAAAGTAACGTCTCGGAGGTAATGTTTAACCACATTCCTGGCTTGTTGGCCTCTACGTTTCCCTGAGACCTTTATATACATCAATAACGTAATATAACCTAACCTAACCCAACCTAACATCTCGGTACTAATATTTAACAACATTCCTGGCTTGTTGGCTTCTACGTCTCCGTGGGACTTTCATATCCATCAATAACGTAATTTAACCTAAAATAACCCAACTTAACATCTCGGCTGTAATATTTGACAACATTCCTGGCTTGTTGGCCTCTATGATTCCGTGGGACCCTTATATACATCAATAACGTAATATAACCTAACCTAACCCAACCTAACCTCTCGGCGCTATTATTTGACAACATTCCTGGCGAGTTGCCCTCTACGTCACCGTGGGACTTTTATATACATCAATAACCTAATATAACCTAACTTAACCCAACCTAACCTTTCGGCGCTATTATTTGACAACATTCCTGGCGAGTTGGCCTCTACGTCTCCGTGGGGCCTTTATATACATCAATAACGTAATATAACCTAACCTAACACAACCCAACCTCTCGGCACTAATATTTCCCAACATTCCTGGCGAGGTGGCCTCTACGTTTCCGTGGGGCTTTTATATACATCAATAACGTAATATAACCTAACCTAACCCAAAGTAACGTCTCGGAGGTAATGTTTAACCACATTCCTGTCTTGTTGGCCTCTACGTTTCCCTGAGACCTTTATATACATCAATAACGTAATATAACCTAACCTAACCCAACCAAACATCTCGGCGGTAATATTTGACTGCATTCCTGAAGAGTTGGCTACTACGTCCCCGTGGGACCTTTATATACATCAATAACGTAATATGACCTAACCTAACCCAATCTAACATCTCGGCGGTAATATCTGAAGGCATTCCTGGCGAGTTGGCCGCTATGTCTCCGTGGGACCTTTATATACATCAATAACGTAATATATCCTAACCTAACCCAACCTATCATTTCGGCGGTAATATTTGACACCATTCCTGGCGAGTTGGCTTCTACGTCTCCGTGGAACCTTTATATGCATGAATAACGTAATATAACCTAACCAAACCCAACCAAACATCTCGGCGGTAATATTTGACAACATTCCTGGCGAGTTGGCCTCTACGTCTCCGTGAGGCCTTCATATCCATCAATAACGTAATATAACCTTATATAACCCAACCTAACCTCTCGGCGCTATTATTTGACAATATTCCTTGCGAGCTGGCCTCTACGTCTCCGTGGGAGTTTTATATACACCAATAACGTAATATAACCTAACCTAACACAACGCAACCTATCGGCACTAATATTTGACAATATTCCTGGCGAGTTGGCCTCTTCGTTTCCGTGGGGCTTTTACATACATCAATAACGTAATATAACCTAACCTAACCCAACCTAAACTTTCGGCGCTATTATTTGCCAAATTCCTGGCGAGTTGGCCTCTACGTCTCCGTGGGACTTTTATATACATCAATAACCTAATATAACCTAACTTAACCCAACCTAACCTTTCGGCGCTATTATTTGACAACATTCCTGGCGAGTTGGCCTCTACGTCTCCGTGGGGCCTTTATATACATCAATAACGTAATATAACCTAACCTAACACAACCCAACCTCTCGGCACTAATATTTCACAACATTCCTGGCGAGGTGGCCTCTACGTTTCCGTGGGGCTTTTATATACATCAATAACGTAATATAACCTAACCTAACCCAAAGTAACGTCTCGGAGGTAATGTTTAACCACATTCCTGGCTTGTTGGCCTCTACGTTTCCATGAGACCTTTATATACATCAATAACGTAATATAACCTAACCGAACCCAACCTAACATCTCGGTACTAATATTTAACAACATTCCTGGCTTGTTGGCTTCTACGTCTCCGTGGGACTTTCATATCAATCAATAACGTAATTTAACCTAAAATAACCCAACTTAACATCTCGGCTGTAATATTTGACAACATTCCTGGCTTGTTGGCCTCTATGATTCCGTGGGACCTTTATATACATCAATAACGTAATATAACCTAACCTAACCCAACCTAACCTCTCGGCGCTATTATTTGAAACATTCCTGGCGAGTTGCCCTCTACGTCACCGTGGGACTTTTATATACATCAATAACCTAATATAACCTAACTTAACCCAACCTAACCTTTCGGCGCTATTATTTGACAACATTCCTGGCGAGTTGGCCTCTACGTCTCCGTGGGGCCTTTATATACATCAATAACGTAATATAACCTAACCTAACACAACCCAACCTCTCGGCACTAATATTTCACAACATTCCTGGCGAGTTGGCCTCTACGTTTCCGTGGGGCTTTTATATACATCAATAACGTAATATAACCTAACCTAACCCAAAGTAACGTCTCGGAGGTAATGTTTAACCACATTCCTGGCTTGTTGGCCTCTACGTTTCCCTGAGACCTTTATATACATCAATAAAGTAATATAACCTAACCTAACCCAACCTAACATCTCGGTACTAATATTTAACAACATTCCTGGCTTGTTGGCTTCTACGTCTCCGTGGGACTTTCATATCCATCAATAACGTAATTTAACTTAAAATAACCCAACTTAACATCTCGGCTGTAATATTTGACAACATTCCTGGCTTGTTGGATTCTATGATTCCGTGGGACCTTCATATCCATCAATAACGTAATATAACCTAACCTAACCCAAAGTAACGTCTCGGAGATAATGTTTAACCACATTTCTGGCTTGTTGGCTTCAACGTCTCCGTGAGGCCTTCATATACATCAAAAACGTAATATAACCTAACCTAACCCAACGTAACATCTCGGCTGTAATATTTGACAACATTCCTGGCGAGTTGGCCTCTACGTCTCCGTCAGGCCTTCATATCCGTCAATAACGTAATATAACCTTATATAACCCAACCTAACCTCTCGGCGCTATTATTTGACAACATTCCTGGCTAGTTGGCCTCTACGTCTCCGTGGGACTTTTATATACATCAATAACCTAATATAACCTAACTTAACCCAACCTAACCTTTCGGCGCTATTATTTGACAACATTCCTGGCGAGTTGGCCTCTACGTCTTCGTGGGGCCTTTATATACATCAATAACGTAATATAACCTAACCTAACCCAACCTAACATCTCGGTACTAAAATTTAACAACATTCCTGGCTTGTTGGCTTCTACGTCTCCGTGGGACTTTCATATCCATCAATAACGTAATTTAACCGAAAATAACCCAACTTAACATCTCGGCTGTAATATTTGACAACATTCCTGGGTTGTTGGCCTCTTTGATTCCGTGGGACCTTTATATACATCAATAACGTAATATAACCTAACCTAACCCAACCTAACCTCTCGGCGCTATTATTTGACAACATTCCTGGCGAGTTGCCCTCTACGTCACCGTGGGACTTTTATATACATCAATAACCTAATATAACCTAACTTAACCCAACCTAACCTTTCGGCGCTATTATTTGACAACATTCCTGGCGAGTTGGCCTCTGCGTCTCCGTGGGGCCTTTATATACATCAATAACGTAATATAACCTAACCTAACACAACCCAACCTCTCGGCACTAATATTGCACAACATTCCTGGCGAGTTGGCCTCTACGTTTCCGTGGGGCTTTTATATACATCAATAACGTAATTTAACCTAACCTAACCCAAAGTAACGTCTCGGAGGTAATGTTTAACCACATTCCTGTCTTGTTGGCCTCTACGTTTCCCTGAGACATTTATATACATCAATAACGTAATATAACCTAACCTAACCCAACCTAACATCTCGGTACTAATATTTAACAACATTCCTGGCTTGTTGGCTTCTACGTCTCCGTGGGACTTTCATATCCATCAATAACATAATTTAACCGAAAATAACCCAACTTAACATCTCGGCTGTAATATTTGACAACATTCCTGGCTTGTTGGCCTCTATGATTCCGTGGGACCTTTATATACATCAATAACGTAATATAACCTAACCTAACCCAACCTAACATCTCCGCGGTAATGTTTGATAACATTACTGGCGAATTGGCCTCTACGTCTCCGTGAGACCTTCATATCCATCAATAACGTAATATAACCTTATATTACCCAACCTAACCTCTCGGCGCTATTATTTGACAACATTGCTGGCTAGTTGGCCTCTACGTCTCCTTGGGACTTTTATGTACATCAATAACGTAATATAACCTAACCTAACACAACCCAACCTCTCGGCACTAATATTTCACAACATTCCTGGCGAGTTGGCCTCTACGTTTCCGTGGGGCTTTTATATACATCAATAACGTAATATAACCTAACCTAACCCAAAGTAACGTCTCGGAGGTAATGTTTAACCACATTCCTGGCTTGTTGGCCTCTACGTTTCCATGAGACCTTTATATACATCAATAACGTAATATAACCTAACTTAACCCAACCTAACCTTTCGGCGCTATTATTTGACAACATTCCTAGCGAGTTGCCCTCTACGTCACCGTGGGACTTTTATATACATCAATAACCTAATATAACCTAACTTAACCCAACCTAACCTCTCGGCGCTATTATTTGACAACATTCCTGGCGAGTTGGCCTCTACGTCTCCGTGGGACTTTTATATACATCAATAACCTAATATAACCTAACTTAACCCAACCTAACCTTTCGGCGCTATTATTTGACAACATTCCTGGCGAGTTGGCCTCTACGTCTCCGTGGGGCCTTTATATACATCAATAACGTAATATAACCTAACCTAACCCAACCTAACATCTCGGTACTAATATTTAACAACATTCCTGGCTTGTTGGCTTCTACGTCTCCGTGGGACTTTCATATCCATCAATAACGTAATTTAACCTAAATTAACCCAACTTAACATCTCGGCTGTAATATTTGACAACATTCCTGGGTTGTTGGCCTCTATGATTCCGTGGGACCTTTATATACATCAATAACGTAATATAACCTAACCTAACCCAACCTAACCTCTCGGCGCTATTATTTGACAACATTCCTGGCGAGTTGCCCTCTACGTCACCGTGGGACTTTTATATACATCAATAACCTAATATAACCTAACTTAACCCAACCTAACCTTTCGGCGCTATTATTTGACAACATTCCTGGCGAGTTGGCCTCTGCGTCTCCGTGGGGCCTTTATATACATCAATAACGTAATATAACCTAACCAAACACAACCCAACCTCTCGGCACTAATATTTCACAACATTCCTGGCGAGTTGGCCTCTACGTTTCCGTGGGGCTTTTATATACATCAATAACGTAATTTAACCTAACCTAACCCAAAGTAACGTCTCGGAGGTAATGTTTAACCACATTCCTGTCTTGTTGGCCTCTACGTTTCCCTGAGACATTTATATACATCAATAACGTAATATAACCTAACCTAACCCAACCTAACATCTCGGTACTAATATTTAACAACATTCCTGGCTTGTTGGCTTCTACGTCTCCGTGGGGCTTTCATATCCATCAATAACATAATTTAACCTAAAATAACCCAACTTAACATCTCGGCTGTAATATTTGACAACATTCCTGGCTTGTTGGCCTCTATGATTCCGTGGGACCTTTATATACATCAATAACGTAATATAACCTAACCTAACCCAACCTAACATCTCCTCGGTAATGTTTGACAACATTACTGGCGAGTTGGCCTCTACGTCTCCGTGAGACCTTCATATCCATCAATAACGTAATATAACCTTATATAACCCAACCTAACCTCCGGGCGCTATTATTTGACAACATTCCTGGCTAGTTGGCCTCTACGTCTCCGTGGGACTTTTATATACATCAATAACCTAATATAACCTAACTTAACCCAACCTAACCTTTCGGCGCTATTATTTGACAACATTCCTGGCGAGTTGCCCTCTACGTCACCGTGGGACTTTTATATACATCAATAACCTAATATAACCTAACTTAACCCAACCTAACCTCTCGGCGCTATTATTTGACAACATTGCTGGCTAGTTGGCCTCTACGTCTCCTTGGGACTTTTATGTACATCAATAACGTAATATAACCTAACCTAACACAACCCAACCTCTCGGCACTAATATTTCACAACATTCCTGGCGAGTTGGCCTCTACGTTTCCGTGGGGCTTTTATATACATCAATAACGTAATATAACCTAACCTAACCCAAAGTAACGTCTCGGAGGTAATGTTTAACCACATTCCTGGCTTGTTGGCCTCTACGTTTCCATGAGACCTTTATATACATCAATAACGTAATATAACCTAACCTAACCCAACCTAACATCTCGGTACTAATATTTAACAACATTCCTGGCTTGTTGGCTTCTACGTCTCCGTGGGACTTTCATATCCATCAATAACGTAATTTAACCTAAAATAACCCAACTTAACATCTCGGCTGTAATATTTGACAACATTCCTGGCTTGTTGGCCTCTATGATTCCGTGGGACCTTTATATACATCAATAACGTAATATAACCTAACCTAACCCAACCTAACATCTCCTCGGTAATGTTTGACAACATTACTGGCGAGTTGGCCTCTACGTCTCCGTGAGACCTTCATATCCATCAATAACGTAATATAACCTTATATAACCCAACCTAACCTCCGGGCGCTATTATTTGACAACATTCCTGGCTAGTTGGCCTCTACGTCTCCGTGGGACTTTTATATACATCAATAACCTAATATAACCTAACTTAACCCAACCTAACCTTTCGGCGCTATTATTTGACAACATTCCTAGCGAGTTGCCCTCTACGTCACCGTGGGACTTTTATATACATCAATAACCTAATATAACCTAACTTAACCCAACCTAACCTCTCGGCGCTATTATTTGACAACATTCCTGGCGAGTTGGCCTCTACGTCTCCGTGGGACTTTTATATACATCAATAACCTAATATAACCTAACTTAACCCAACCTAACCTTTCGGCGCTATTATTTGACAACATTCCTGGCGAGTTGGCCTCTACGTCTCCGTGGGGCCTTTATATACATCAATAACGTAATATAACCTAACCTAACCCAACCTAACATCTCGGTACTAATATTTAACAACATTCCTGGCTTGTTGGCTTCTACGTCTCCGTGGGACTTTCATATCCATCAATAACGTAATTTAACCTAAAATAACCCAACTTAACATCTCGGCTGTAATATTTGACAACATTCCTGGCTTGTTGGCCTCTATGATTCCGTGGGACCTTTATATACATCAATAACGTAATATAACCTAACCTAACCCAACCTAACATCTCCTCGGTAATGTTTGACAACATTACTGGCGAGTTGGCCTCTACGTCTCCGTGAGACCTTCATATCCATCAATAACGTAATATAACCTTATATAACCCAACCTAACCTCCGGGCGCTATTATTTGACAACATTCCTGGCTAGTTGGCCTCTACGTCTCCGTGGGACTTTTATATACATCAATAACCTAATATAACCTAACTTAACCCAACCTAACCTTTCGGCGCTATTATTTGACAACATTCCTGGCGAGTTGCCCTCTACGTCACCGTGGGACTTTTATATACATCAATAACCTAATATAACCTAACTTAACCCAACCTAACCTCTCGGCGCTATTATTTGACAACATTGCTGGCTAGTTGGCCTCTACGTCTCCTTGGGACTTTTATGTACATCAATAACGTAATATAACCTAACCTAACACAACCCAACCTCTCGGCACTAATATTTCACAACATTCCTGGCGAGTTGGCCTCTACGTTTCCGTGGGGCTTTTATATACATCAATAACGTAATATAACCTAACCTAACCCAAAGTAACGTCTCGGAGGTAATGTTTAACCACATTCCTGGCTTGTTGGCCTCTACGTTTCCATGAGACCTTTATATACATCAATAACGTAATATAACCTAACCTAACCCAACCTAACATCTCGGTACTAATATTTAACAACATTCCTGGCTTGTTGGCTTCTACGTCTCCGTGGGACTTTCATATCCATCAATAACGTAATTTAACCTAAAATAACCCAACTTAACATCTCGGCTGTAATATTTGACAACATTCCTGGCTTGTTGGCCTCTATGATTCCGTGGGACCTTTATATACATCAATAACGTAATATAACCTAACCTAACCCAACCTAACATCTCCTCGGTAATGTTTGACAACATTACTGGCGAGTTGGCCTCTACGTCTCCGTGAGACCTTCATATCCATCAATAACGTAATATAACCTTATATAACCCAACCTAACCTCCGGGCGCTATTATTTGACAACATTCCTGGCTAGTTGGCCTCTACGTCTCCGTGGGACTTTTATATACATCAATAACCTAATATAACCTAACTTAACCCAACCTAACCTTTCGGCGCTATTATTTGACAACATTCCTAGCGAGTTGCCCTCTACGTCACCGTGGGACTTTTATATACATCAATAACCTAATATAACCTAACTTAACCCAACCTAACCTCTCGGCGCTATTATTTGACAACATTCCTGGCGAGTTGGCCTCTACGTCTCCGTGGGACTTTTATATACATCAATAACCTAATATAACCTAACTTAACCCAACCTAACCTTTCGGCGCTATTATTTGACAACATTCCTGGCGAGTTGGCCTCTACGTCTCCGTGGGGCCTTTATATACATCAATAACGTAATATAACCTAACCTAACCCAACCTAACATCTCGGTACTAATATTTAACAACATTCCTGGCTTGTTGGCTTCTACGTCTCCGTGGGACTTTCATATCCATCAATAACGTAATTTAACCTAAATTAACCCAACTTAACATCTCGGCTGTAATATTTGACAACATTCCTGGGTTGTTGGCCTCTATGATTCCGTGGGACCTTTATATACATCAATAACGTAATATAACCTAACCTAACCCAACCTAACCTCTCGGCGCTATTATTTGACAACATTCCTGGCGAGTTGCCCTCTACGTCACCGTGGGACTTTTATATACATCAATAACCTAATATAACCTAACTTAACCCAACCTAACCTTTCGGCGCTATTATTTGACAACATTCCTGGCGAGTTGGCCTCTGCGTCTCCGTGGGGCCTTTATATACATCAATAACGTAATATAACCTAACCAAACACAACCCAACCTCTCGGCACTAATATTTCACAACATTCCTGGCGAGTTGGCCTCTACGTTTCCGTGGGGCTTTTATATACATCAATAACGTAATTTAACCTAACCTAACCCAAAGTAACGTCTCGGAGGTAATGTTTAACCACATTCCTGTCTTGTTGGCCTCTACGTTTCCCTGAGACATTTATATACATCAATAACGTAATATAACCTAACCTAACCCAACCTAACATCTCGGTACTAATATTTAACAACATTCCTGGCTTGTTGGCTTCTACGTCTCC
The DNA here is from genome assembly GCA_963969225.1 of Xylocopa violacea. NCBI lineage: Eukaryota > Metazoa > Arthropoda > Insecta > Hymenoptera > Apidae > Xylocopa > Xylocopa violacea. The sequence continues at coordinate 1,163,836 of CAXAJV010000201.1, read as the reverse complement.
GTGGGGCTTTCATATCCATCAATAACATAATTTAACCTAAAATAACCCAACTTAACATCTCGGCTGTAATATTTGACAACATTCCTGGCTTGTTGGCCTCTATGATTCCGTGGGACCTTTATATACATCAATAACGTAATATAACCTAACCTAACCCAACCTAACATCTCCTCGGTAATGTTTGACAACATTACTGGCGAGTTGGCCTCTACGTCTCCGTGAGACCTTCATATCCATCAATAACGTAATATAACCTTATATAACCCAACCTAACCTCCGGGCGCTATTATTTGACAACATTCCTGGCTAGTTGGCCTCTACGTCTCCGTGGGACTTTTATATACATCAATAACCTAATATAACCTAACTTAACCCAACCTAACCTTTCGGCGCTATTATTTGACAACATTCCTGGCGAGTTGCCCTCTACGTCACCGTGGGACTTTTATATACATCAATAACCTAATATAACCTAACTTAACCCAACCTAACCTTTCGGCGCTATTATTTGACAACATTCCTGGCGAGTTGGCCTCTACGTCTCCGTGGGGCCTTTATATACATCAATAACGTAATATAACCTAACCTAACACAACCCAACCTCTCGGCACTAATATTTCACAACATTCCTGGCGAGTTGGCCTCTACGTTTCCGTGGGGCTTTTATATACATCAATAACGTAATATAACCTAACCTAACCAAAAGTAACGTCTCGGAGGTAATGTTTAACCACATTCCTGGCTTGTTGGCCTCTACGTTTCCCTGAGACCTTTATATACATCAATAACGTAATATAACCTAACCTAACCCAACCTAACATCTCGGTGCTAATATTTAACAACATTCCTGGCTTGTTGGCTTCTACGTCTCCGTGGGACTTTCATATGCATCAATAACGTAATTTAACCTAAAATAACCCAACTTAACATCTCGGCTGTAATATTTGACAACATTCCTGGCTTGTTGGCCTCTATGATTCCGTGGGACCTTTATATACATCAATAACGTAATATAACCTAACCTAACCCAACCTAATATCTCGGCGGTACTGTTTGACAACATTCCTGGCGAGTTGGCCTCTACGTATCCGTGAGACCTTCATATCCATCAATAACGTAATATAACCTTATATAACCCAACCTAACCTCTCGGCGCTACTATTTGACAACATTCCTGTCGAGTTGGCCTCTACGTTTCCCTGAGACCTTTATATACATGAATAACGTAATATAACCTAACCTAACCCAAAGTAACGTCTCGGAGATAATGTTTAACCACATTTCTGGCTTGTTGGCTTCAACGTCTCCGTGAGGCCTTCATATACATCAAAAACGTAATATAACCTAACCTAACCCAACGTAACATCTCGGCTGTAATATTTGACAACATTCCTGGCGAGTTGGCCTCTACGTCTCCGTCAGGCCTTCATATCCGTCAATAACGTAATATAACCTTATATAACCCAACCTAACCTCTCGGCGCTATTATTTGACAACATTCCTGGCTAGTTGGCCTCTACGTCTCCGTGGGACTTTTATATACATCAATAACCTAATATAACCTAACCTAACCCAACCTAACATCTCGGTACTAATATTTAACAACATTCCTGTCTTGTTGGCTTCTACGTCTCCGTGGGACTTTCATATCCATCAATAACGTAATTTAACCTAAAATAACCCAACTTAACATCTCGGCTGTAATATTTGACAACATTCCTGGCTTGTTGGCCTCTATGATTCCGCGGGACCTTTATATACATCAATAACGTAATATAACCTAACCTAACCCAACCTAACCTCTCGGCGCTATTATTTGACAACATTCCTGGCGAGTTGCCCTCTACGTCACCGTGGGACTTTTATATACATCAATAACCTAATATAAGCTAACTTAACCCAACCTAACCTTTCGGCGCTATTATTTGACAACATTCCTGGCGAGTTGGCCTCTACGTCTCCGTGGGGCCTTTATATACATCAATAACGTAATATAACCTAACCTAACACAACCCAACCTCTCGGCACTAATATTTCACAACATTCCTGGCGAGTTGGCCTCTACGTTTCCGTGGGGCTTTTATATACATCAATAACGTAATATAACCTAACCTAACCCAAAGTAACGACTCGGAGGTAATGTTTAACCACATTCCTGGCTTGTTGGCCTCTACGTTTCCATGAGACCTTTATATACATCAATAACGTAATATAACCTAACCTAACCCAACCTAACATCTCGGTACTAATATTTAACAACATTCCTGGCTTGTTGGCTTCTACGTCTCCGTGGGACTTTCATATCCATCAATAACGTAATTTAACCTAAAATAACCCAACTTAACATCTCGGCTGTAATATTTGACAACATTCCTGGCTTGTTGGCCTCTATGATTCCGTGGGACCTTTATATACATTAATAACGTAATACAACCTAACCAAACCCAACCAAACATCTCGGCGGTAATATTTGACAACATTCCTGGCGAGTTGGCCTCTGCGTCACCGTGGGACCTTTATATACATCAATAACGTAATATAACCCAACCTAACCAAACCTAATATCTCGGCGGTAATATGTGACAACATTCCTGGAGAGTTGGCTACTACGTCTCCGTGGGACCTTTATATACATCAATAACGTAATATAACCTAACCTAACCCAATCTAACATCTCGGCGGTAATGTTTGACCACATTCCTGGCGAGTTGGCCCCTACGTCTCCGTGACACCTTCATATACATCAATGACCTAATATACCCTAACCTAACCCAACCTATCATCTCGGCGGTAATATTTGACCACATTCCTGGCTTGTTGTCCTCTACGTCTCCGTGGGACCTTTACATGCATCAATGGCGTAATATAACCTAACCTAACCCAACCTAATATCTCGAGGGTAATATTTGACAACATTCCTGGCGAGTTGGCTTCTACGTCTCCGTCGGACCTTTATACACATCAATAACGTAATATAACCTAATCTAACACAACCTATAATTTCTGCGGTAATATTTGACAACATTCCTGGCGAGTTGGACCCTACGTTTCCGTGGGACTTTCATATACATCAAAGACGTAATATAACCTGACCTAACCCAACCTAACATCTCGGCGGTAATATTTGACCACATTCCTGGCTTGTTGGCCTCTACGTCTCCGTGGGACCTTTATATACATCAATAACATAATACAACCTAACCTAACATCTCGGCGGTAATATCTGAAGGCTTTCCTGGCGAGTTGGCCGCTATGTCTCCGTGGGACCTTTATATACATCAATAACGTAATATATCCTAACCTAACCCAACCTATCATTTCGGCGGTAATATTTGACACCATTCCTGGCGAGTTGGCTTCTACGTCTCCGTGGGACCTTTATATACATGAATAACGTAATATAACCTAACCAAACCCAACCAAACATCTAGGCGGTAATATTTGACAACATTCCTGGCTAGTTGGCCTCTACGTCTCCGTGGGACTTTTATGTACATCAATAACGTAATATAACCTAACCTAACACAACCCAACCTCTCGGCACTAATATTTCACAACATTCCTGGCGAGTTGGCCTCTACGTTTCCGTGGGGCTTTTATATACATCAATAACGTAATATAACCTAACCTAACCCAAAGTAACGTCTCGGAGGTAATGTTTAACCACATTCCTGGCTTGTTGGCCTCTACGTTTCCATGAGACCTTTATATACATCAATAACGTAATATAACCTAACCTAACCCAACCTAACATCTCGGTACTAATATTTAACAACATTCCTGGCTTGTTGGCTTCTACGTCTCCGTGGGACTTTCATATCCATCAATAACGTAATTTAACCTAAAATAACCCAACTTAACATCTCGGCTGTAATATTTGACAACATTCCTGGCTTGTTGGCCTCTATGATTCCGTGGGACCTTTATATACATTAATAACGTAATACAACCTAACCAAACCCAACCAAACATCTCGGCGGTAATATTTGACAACATTCCTGGCGAGTTGGCCTCTGCGTCACCGTGGGACCTTTATATACATCAATAACGTAATATAACCCAACCTAACCAAACCTAATATCTCGGCGGTAATATGTGACAACATTCCTGGAGAGTTGGCTACTACGTCTCCGTGGGACCTTTATATACATCAATAACGTAATATAACCTAACCTAACCCAATCTAACATCTCGGCGGTAATGTTTGACCACATTCCTGGCGAGTTGGCCCCTACGTCTCCGTGACACCTTCATATACATCAATGACCTAATATACCCTAACCTAACCCAACCTATCATCTCGGCGGTAATATTTGACCACATTCCTGGCTTGTTGTCCTCTACGTCTCCGTGGGACCTTTACATGCATCAATAGCGTAATATAACCTAACCTAACCCAACCTAATATCTCGAGGGTAATATTTGACAACATTCCTGGCGGGTTGGCTACTACGTCTCCGTGGGACCTTTATATGCATGAATAACGTAATATAACCTAACCTAACCCAACCTATCATATCGTCGGTAATATTTACCAACATTCCTGGCGGATGGCCTATACATCTCCGTGGGACCCTTATATACATCAATAACGTCATATGACCTAACCTAACCCAACCTAACATCTCGGCGGTAATATTTGGCAACACTCCTGGCTTATTGGCTTCTACGTCTCCGTGGGACCTTTATATACATCAATAACATAATACAACCTAACCTAACACAACCCAACCTCTCGGCACTAATATTTCACAACATTCCTGGCGAGTTGGCCTCTACGTTTCCGTGGGGCTTTTATATACATCAATAACGTAATATAACCTAACCTAACCCAAAGTAACGACTCGGAGGTAATGTTTAACCACATTCCTGGCTTGTTGGCCTCTACGTTTCCATGAGACCTTTATATACATCAATAACGTAATATAACCTAACCTAACCCAACCTAACATCTCGGTACTAATATTTAACAACATTCCTGGCTTGTTGGCTTCTACGTCTCCGTGGGACTTTCATATCCATCAATAACGTAATTTAACCTAAAATAACCCAACTTAACATCTCGGCTGTAATATTTGACAACATTCCTGGCTTGTTGGCCTCTATGATTCCGTGGGACCTTTATATACATCAATAACGTAATATAACCTAACCTAACGCAACCTAACATCTCCGCGGTAATGTTTGATAACATTACTGGCGAGTTGGCCTCTACGTCTCCGTGAGACCTTCATATCCATCAATAACGTAATATAACCTTATATAACCCAACCTAACCTCTCGGCGCTATTATTTGACAACATTCCTGGCTAGTTGGCCTCTACGTCTCCGTGGGACTTTTATATACATCAATAACCTAATATAACCTAACTTAACCCAACCTAACCTTTCGGCGCTATTATTTGACAACATTCCTGGCGAGTTGCCCTCTACGTCACCGTGGGACTTTTATATACATCAATAACCTAATATAACCTAACTTAACCCAACCTAACCTTTCGGCGCTATTATTTGACAACATTCCTGGCGAGTTGGCCTCTACGTCTCCGTGGGGCCTTTATATACATCAATAACGTAATATAACCTAACCTAACACAACCCAACATCTCGGTACTAATATTTAACAACATTCCTGGCTTGTTGGCTTCTACGTCTCCGTGGGACTTTCATATCCATCAATAACGTAATTTAACCTAAAATAACCCAACTTAACATCTCGGCTGTAATATTTGACAACATTCCTGGCTTGTTGGCCTCTATGATTCCGTGGGACCTTTATATACATCAATAACGTAATATAACCTAACCTAACCCAACCTAACATCTCCTCCGTAATGTTTGACAACATTACTGCCGAGTTGGCCTCTACGTCTCCGTGAGACCTTCATATCCATCAATAACGTAATATAACCTTATATAACCCAACCTAACCTCCGGGCGCTATTATTTGACAACATTCCTGGCTAGTTGGCCTCTACGTCTCCGTGGGACTTTTATATACATCAATAACCTAATGTAACCTAACTTAACCCAACCTAACCTTTCGGCGCTATTATTTGACAACATTCCTGGCGAGTTGGCCTCTACGTCTCCGTGGGGCCTTTATATACATCAATAACGTAATATAACCTAACCTAACACAACCCAACCTCTCGGCACTAATATTTCACAACATTCCTGGCGAGTTGGCCTCTACGTTTCCGTGGGGCTTTTATATACATCAATAACGTAATATAACCTAACCTAACCCAAAGTAACGTCTCGGAGGTAATGTTTAACCACATTCCTGGCTTGTTGGCCTCTACGTTTCCATGAGACCTTTATATACATCAATAACGTAATATAACCTAACCTAACCCAACCTAACATCTCGGTACTAATATTTAACAACATTCCTGGCTTGTTGGCTTCTACGTCTCCGTGGGACTTTCATATCCATCAATAACGTAATTTAACCTAAAATAACCCAACTTAACATCTCGGCTGTAATATTTGACAACATTCCTGGCTTGTTGGCCTCTATGATTCCGTGGGACCTTTATATACATTAATAACGTAATACAACCTAACCAAACCCAACCAAACATCTCGGCGGTAATATTTGACAACATTCCTGGCGAGTTGGCCTCTGCGTCACCGTGGGACCTTTATATACATCAATAACGTAATATAACCCAACCTAACCAAACCTAATATCTCGGCGGTAATATGTGACAACATTCCTGGAGAGTTGGCTACTACGTCTCCGTGGGACCTTTATATACATCAATAACGTAATATAACCTAACCTAACCCAATCTAACATCTCGGCGGTAATGTTTGACCACATTCCTGGCGAGTTGGCCCCTACGTCTCCGTGACACCTTCATATACATCAATGACCTAATATACCCTAACCTAACCCAACCTATCATCTCGGCGGTAATATTTGACCACATTCCTGGCTTGTTGTCCTCTACGTCTCCGTGGGACCTTTACATGCATCAATGGCGTAATATAACCTAACCTAACCCAACCTAATATCTCGAGGGTAATATTTGACAACATTCCTGGCGAGTTGGCTTCTACGTCTCCGTCGGACCTTTATACACATCAATAACGTAATATAACCTAATCTAACACAACCTATAATTTCTGCGGTAATATTTGACAACATTCCTGGCGAGTTGGACCCTACGTTTCCGTGGGACTTTCATATACATCAAAGACGTAATATAACCTGACCTAACCCAACCTAACATCTCGGCGGTAATATTTGACCACATTCCTGGCTTGTTGGCCTCTACGTCTCCGTGGGACCTTTATATACATCAATAACATAATACAACCTAACCTAACATCTCGGCGGTAATATCTGAAGGCTTTCCTGGCGAGTTGGCCGCTATGTCTCCGTGGGACCTTTATATACATCAATAACGTAATATATCCTAACCTAACCCAACCTATCATTTCGGCGGTAATATTTGACACCATTCCTGGCGAGTTGGCTTCTACGTCTCCGTGGGACCTTTATATACATGAATAACGTAATATAACCTAACCAAACCCAACCAAACATCTAGGCGGTAATATTTGACAACATTCCTGGCGAGTTGGCCTCTGCGTCTCCGTGGGACCTTTATATACATCAATAACGGAATATAACCCAACCTAACCCAACCTAACATCTCGGCGGTAATATTTGACAACATTCCTGGCTTGTTGGCCTCTATGATTCCGTGGGACCTTTATATACATCAATAACGTAATATAACCTAACCTAACCCAACCTAACCTCTCGGCGCTATTATTTGACAACATTCCTGGCGAGTTGCCCTCTACGTCACCGTGGGACTTTTATATACATCATTAACCTAATATAACCTAACTTAACCCAACCTAACCTTTCGGCGCTACTAGTTGACAACATTCCTGGCGAGTTGGCCTCTACGTCTCCGTGGGGCCTTTATATACATCAATAACGTAATATAACATAACCTAACACAACCCAACCTCTCGGCACTAATATTTCACAACATTCCTGGCGAGTTGGCCTCTACGTTTCCGTGGGGCTTTTATATACATCAATAACGTAATATAACCTAACCTAACCCAAAGTAACGTCTCGGAGGTAATGTTTAACCACATTCCTGTCTTGTTGGCCTCTACGTTTCCCTGAGACCTTTATATACATCAATAACGTAATATAACCTAACCTAACCCAACCTAACATCTCGGTACTAATATTTAACAACATTCCTGGCTTTTTGGCTTCTACGTCTCCGTGGGACTTTCATATCCATCAATAACGTAATTTAACCTAAAATAACCCAACTTAACATCTCGGCTGTAATATTTGACAACATTCCTGGCTTGTTGGCCTCTATGATTCCGTGGGACCTTTATATACATCAATAACGTAATATAACCTAACCTAACCCAACCTAACATCTCCGCGGTAATGTTTGACAACATTACTGGCGAGTTGGCCTCTACGTCACCGTGGGACTTTTATATACATCAATAACCTAATATAACCTAACTTAACCCAACCTAACCTTTCGGCGCTATTATTTGACAACATTCCTGGCGAGTTGGCCTCTACGTCTCCGTGGGACCTTTATATACATCAGTAACCTAATATAACCTAACCTAACCCAACCCAACCTCTCGGCACTAATATTTCACAACATTCCTGGCGAGTTGGCCTCTACGTTTCCGTGGGGCCTTTATATACATCAATAACGTAATATAACCTAACCTAACACAACCCAACCTCTCGGCACTAATATTTCACAACATTCCTGGCGAGTTGGCCTCTACGTCTCCGTGGGACTTTCATATCCATCAATAACGTAATTTAACCTAAAATAACCCAACTTAACATCTCGGCTGTAATATTTGACAAAATTCCTGGCTTGTTGGCCTCTATGATTCCGTGGGACCTTTATATACATCAATAACGTAATATAACCTAACCTAACCCAACCTAACATCTCGGTACTAATATTTAACAACATTCCTGGCGAGTTGGCCTCTACGTCTCCGTGAGACCTTCATATCCATCAATAACGTAATATAACCTTATATAACCCAACCTAACCTTTCGGCGCTATTATTTGACAACATTCCTGGCGAGTTGGCCTCTACGTTTCCGTGGGGCTTTTATATACATCAATAACGTAATATAACCTAACCTAACCCAAAGTAACGTCTCGGAGGTAATGTTTAACCACATTCCTGGCTTGTTGGCCTCTACGTTTCCATGAGACCTTTATATACATCAATAACGTAATATAACCTAACCTAACCCAACCTAACATCTCGGTACTAATATTTAACAACATTCCTGACTTGTTGGCTTCTACGTCTCCGTGGGACTTTCATATCCATCAATAACGTAATTTAACCTAAAATAACCCAACTTAACATCTCGGCTGTAATATTTGACAACATTCCTGGCATGTTGGCCTCTATGATTCCGTGGGACCTTTATATACATTAATAACGTAATACAACCTAACCAAACCCAACCAAACATCTCGGCGGTAATATTTGACAACATTCCTGGCGAGTTGGCCTCTGCGTCACCGTGGGACCTTTATATACATCAATAACGTAATATAACCCAACCTAACCAAACCTAATATCTAGGCGGTAATATGTGACAACATTCCTGGAGAGTTGGCTACTACGTCTCCGTGGGACCTTTATATACATCAATAACGTAATATAACCTAACCTAACCCAATCTAACATCTCGGCGGTAATGTTTGACCACATTCCTGGCGAGTTGGCCCCTACGTCTCCGTGACACCTTCATATACATCAATGACCTAATATACCCTAACCTAACCCAACCTATCATCTCGGCGGTAATATTTGACCACATTCCTGGCTTGTTGTCCTCTACGTCTCCGTGGGACCTTTACATGCATCAATGGCGTAATATAACCTAACCTAACCCAACCTAATATCTCGAGGGTAATATTTGACAACATTCCTGGCGAGTTGGCTTCTACGTCTCCGTCTGACCTTTATACACATCAATAACGTAATATAACCTAATCTAACACAACCTATAATTTCTGCGGTAATATTTGACAACATTCCTGGCGAGTTGGACCCTACGTTTCCGTGGGACTTTCATATACATCAAAGACGTAATATAACCTGACCTAACCCAACCTAACATCTCGGCGGTAATATTTGACCACATTCCTGGCTTGTTGGCCTCTACGTCTCCGTGGGACCTTTATATACATCAATAACATAATACAACCTAACCTAACATCTCGGCGGTAATATCTGAAGGCTTTCCTGGCGAGTTGGCCGCTATGTCTCCGTGGGACCTTTATATACATCAATAACGTAATATATCCTAACCTAACCCAACCTATCATTTCGGCGGTAATATTTGACACCATTCCTGGCGAGTTGGCTTCTACGACTCCGTGGGACCTTTATATACATGAATAACGTAATATAACCTAACCAAACCCAACCAAACATCTAGGCGGTAATATTTGACAACATTCCTGGCGAGTTGGCCTCTGCGTCTCCGTGGGACCTTTATATACATCAATAACGTAATATAACCCAACCTAACCCAACCTAACATCTCGGCGGTAATATTTGACAACATTCCTGGCTTGTTGGCCTCTATGATTCCGTGGGACCTTTATATACATCAATAACGTAATATAACCTAACCTAACCCAACCTAACCTCTCGGCGCTATTATTTGACAACATTCCTGGCGAGTTGCCCTCTACGTCACCGTGGGACTTTTATATACATCAATAACCTAATATAACCTAACTTAACCCAACCTAACCTTTCGGCGCTACTATTTGACAACATTCCTGGCGAGTTGGCCTCTACGTCTCCGTGGGGCCTTTATATACATCAATAACGTAATATAACATAACCTAACACAACCCAACCTCTCGGCACTAATATTTCACAACATTCCTGGCGAGTTGGCCTCTACGTTTCCGTGGGGCTTTTATATACATCAATAACGTAATATAACCTAACCTAACCCAAAGTAACGTCTCGGAGGTAATGTTTAACCACATTCCTGTCTTGTTGGCCTCTACGTTTCCCTGAGACCTTTATATACATCAATAACGTAATATAACCTAACCTAACCCAACCTAACATCTCGGTACTAATATTTAACAACATTCCTGGCTTTTTGGCTTCTACGTCTCCGTGGGACTTTCATATCCATCAATAACGTAATTTAACCTAAAATAACCCAACTTAACATCTCGGCTGTAATATTTGACAACATTCCTGGCTTGTTGGCCTCTATGATTCCGTGGGACCTTTATATACATCAATAACGTAATATAACCTAACCTAACCCAACCTAACATCTCCGCGGTAATGTTTGATAACATTACTGGCGAGTTGGCCTCTACGTCTCCGTGAGACCTTCATATCCATCAATAACGTAATATAACATTATATAACCCAACCTAACCTCTCGGCGCTATTATTTGACAACATTCCTGGCTAGTTGGCCTCTACGTCTCCGTGGGACTTTTATATACATCAATAACATAATATAACCTAACTTAACCCAACCTAATCTTTCGGCGCTACTATTTGACAACATTCCTGGCGAGTTGCCCTCTACGTCACCGTGGGACTTTTATATACATCAATAACCTAATATAACCTAACTTAACCCAACCTAACCTTTCGGCGCTATTATTTGACAACATTCCTGGCGAGTTGGCCTCTACGTCTCCGTGGGGCCTTTATATACATCAATAACGTAATATAACCTAACCTAACACAACCCAAACTCCCGGCACTAATATTTGACAACATTCCTGGCGAGTTTGCCTCTACGTTTCCCTGAGACCTTTATATACATCAATAACGTAATATAACATAAAATAACCCAACGTAACATCTCGGCTGTAATATTTGACAACATTCCTGGCTTGCTGGCCTCTATGATTCCGTGGGACCTTTATATACATCAATAACGTAATATAACCTAACCTAACGCAACCTAACATCTCGGCGGTACTGTTTGACAAACATTCCTGGCGAGTTGGCCTCTACGTATCCGTGAGACCTTCATATCCATCAATAACGTAATATAACCTTATATAACCCAACCTAACCTCTCGGCGCTATTATTTGACAACATTCCTGGCTAGTTGGCCTCTACGTCTCCGTGGGACTTTTATATACATCAATAACGTAATATAACCTAACCTAACCCAACCTAACCTTTCGGCACTGATATTTGACAACATTCCTGGCGAGTTGGACTCTACGTTTCCGTGGGGCTTTTATATACATCAATAGCGTAATATAACTTAACCTAACACAACCTAACATCTCGGTACTAATATTTGACAACATTCCTGCCGAGTTGGCCTCTACGTCTCCGTGGGACCTTCATATACATCAATAACGTAATATAACCTAACCTAACACAACCCAACCACTCGGCACTAATATTTGACAACATTCCTGGCGAGTTGGCTTCTACGTTTCCGTGGGGCTTTTATATACATCAATAACGTAATATAACCTAACCTAACACAACCTAACACCTCGGCGGTAATATTTGACAACATTCCTGGCGAGTGGGCTTCTACTTCTCCGTGGGTCCTTTAGATACATCAATAACGTAATATAAACTAACCTAACCGAATCTAACATCTCGGTGGTAATATTTGACCACATTCCTGGCTTGTTGGCCTCTACGTCCCCGTGGGAACTTTATATACATTAATAACGTAAACCAACCCAACCAAACCCAACCAAACAACTCGGCGGTAATATTTGGCAACACTCCTGGCTTATTGGCTTCTACGTCTCCGTCGGACCTTTATACACATCAATAACGTAATATAACCTAATCTAACACAACCTATAATTTCTGCGGTAATATTTGACAACATTCCTGGCGAGTTGGACCCTACGTTTCCGTGGGACTTTCATATACATCAATGACGTAATATAACCTGACCTAACCCAACCTAACATCTCGGCGGTAATATTTGACCACATTCCTGGCTTGTTGGCCTCTACGTCTCCGTGGGACCTTTATATTCATCAATAACATAATACAACCTAACCTAACATCTCGGCGGTAATATCTGAAGACATTCCTGGCGAGTTGGCCGCTATGTCTCCGTGGGACCTTTATATACATCAATAACGTCATATATCCTAACCTAACCCAACCTATCATTTCGGCGGTAATATTTGACACCATTCCTGGCGAGTTGGCTTCTACGTCTCCGTGGGACCTTAATATACATGAATAACGTAATATAACCTAACCAAACCCAACCAAACATCTCGGCGGTAATATTTGACAACATTCCTGGCGAGTTGGCCTCTGCGTCTCCGTGGGACCTTTATATACAACAATAACGTAATATAACCCAACCTAACCAAACCTAATATCTCGGCGGTAATATGTGACAACATTCCTGGCGGGTTGGCTTCTACGTCTCCGTGGGACCTTCATATACATCAATACCGTAATATAGCCTAAGCTAACTCAACCTAACATCCCGGCGGTAATATTTGACTGCATTCCTGGAGAGTTGGCTACTACGTCTCCGTGGGACCTTTATATACATCAATAACGTAATATAACCTAACCTAACACAACGCAACCTCTCGGCACTAATATTTGACAATATTCCTGGCGAGCTGGCCTCTTCGTTTCCGTGGGGCTTTTACATACATCAATAACGTAATATAAACTAACCTAACCCAACCTAAACTTTCGGCGCTATTATTTGCCAAATTCCTGGCGAGTTGGCCTCTACGTCTCCGTGGGGCCTTTATATACATCAATAACGTAATATAACCTAACCTAACACAACCCAACCTCTCGGCACTAATATTTCACAACATTCCTGGCGAGTTGGCCTCTACGTTTCCGTGGGGCTTTTATATACATCAATAACGTAATATAACCTAACCTAACCCAAAGTAACGTCTCGGAGGTAATGTTTAACCACATTCCTGGCTTGTTGGCCTCTACGTTTCCATGAGACCTTTATATACATCAATAACGTAATATAACCTAACCTAACCCAACCTAACATCTCGGTACTAATATTTAACAACATTCCTGGCTTGTTGGCTTCTACGTCTCCGTGGGACTTTCATATCCATCAATAACGTAATTTAACCTAAAATAACCCAACTTAACATCTCGGCTGTAATATTTGACAACATTCCTGGCTTGTTGGCCTCTATGATTCCGTGGGACCTTTATATACATCAATAACGTAATATAACCTAACCTAACCCAACCTAACCTCTCGGCGCTATTATTTGACAACATTCCTAGCGAGTTGCCCTCTACGTCTCCGTGGGACCTTTATATACATGAATAACGTAATATAACCTAACCAAACCCAACCAAACATCTAGGCGGTAATATTTGACAACATTCCTGGCGAGTTGGCCTCTGCGTCTCCGTGGGACCTTTATATACATCAATAACGTAATATAACCCAACCTAACCCAACCTAACATCTCGGCGGTAATATTTGACAACATTCCTGGCTTGTTGGCCTCTATGATTCCGTGGGACCTTTATATACATCAATAACGTAATATAACCTAACCTAACCCAACCTAACCTCTCGGCGCTATTATTTGACAACATTCCTGGCGAGTTGCCCTCTACGTCACCGTGGGACTTTTATATACATCAATAACCTAATATAACCTAACTTAACCCAACCTAACCTTTCGGCGCTACTATTTGACAACATTCCTGGCGAGTTGGCCTCTACGTCTCCGTGGGGCCTTTATATACATCAATAACGTAATATAACATAACCTAACACAACCCAACCTCTCGGCACTAATATTTCACAACATTCCTGGCGAGTTGGCCTCTACGTTTCCGTGGGGCTTTTATATACATCAATAACGTAATATAACCTAACCTAACCCAAAGTAACGTCTCGGAGGTAATGTTTAACCACATTCCTGTCTTGTTGGCCTCTACGTTTCCCTGAGACCTTTATATACATCAATAACGTAATATAACCTAACCTAACCCAACCTAACATCTCGGTACTAATATTTAACAACATTCCTGGCTTTTTGGCTTCTACGTCTCCGTGGGACTTTCATATCCATCAATAACGTAATTTAACCTAAAATAACCCAACTTAACATCTCGGCTGTAATATTTGACAACATTCCTGGCTTGTTGGCCTCTATGATTCCGTGGGACCTTTATATACATCAATAACGTAATATAACCTAACCTAACCCAACCTAACATCTCCGCGGTAATGTTTGATAACATTACTGGCGAGTTGGCCTCTACGTCTCCGTGAGACCTTCATATCCATCAATAACGTAATATAACATTATATAACCCAACCTAACCTCTCGGCGCTATTATTTGACAACATTCCTGGCTAGTTGGCCTCTACGTCTCCGTGGGACTTTTATATACATCAATAACATAATATAACCTAACTTAACCCAACCTAATCTTTCGGCGCTACTATTTGACAACATTCCTGGCGAGTTGCCCTCTACGTCACCGTGGGACTTTTATATACATCAATAACCTAATATAACCTAACTTAACCCAACCTAACCTTTCGGCGCTATTATTTGACAACATTCCTGGCGAGTTGGCCTCTACGTCTCCGTGGGGCCTTTATATACATCAATAACGTAATATAACCTAACCTAACACAACCCAAACTCCCGGCACTAATATTTGACAACATTCCTGGCGAGTTTGCCTCTACGTTTCCCTGAGACCTTTATATACATCAATAACGTAATATAACATAAAATAACCCAACGTAACATCTCGGCTGTAATATTTGACAACATTCCTGGCTTGCTGGCCTCTATGATTCCGTGGGACCTTTATATACATCAATAACGTAATATAACCTAACCTAACCCAACCTAACATCTCGGCGGTACTGTTTGACAAACATTCCTGGCGAGTTGGCCTCTACGTATCCGTGAGACCTTCATATCCATCAATAACGTAATATAACCTTATATAACCCAACCTAACCTCTCGGCGCTATTATTTGACAACATTCCTGGCTAGTTGGCCTCTACGTCTCCGTGGGACTTTTATATACATCAATAACGTAATATAACCTAACCTAACCCAACCTAACCTTTCGGCACTGATATTTGACAACATTCCTGGCGAGTTGGACTCTACGTTTCCGTGGGGCTTTTATATACATCAATAGCGTAATATAACTTAACCTAACACAACCTAACATCTCGGTACTAATATTTGACAACATTCCTGCCGAGTTGGCCTCTACGTCTCCGTGGGACCTTCATATACATCAATAACGTAATATAACCTAACCTAACACAACCCAACCACTCGGCACTAATATTTGACAACATTCCTGGCGAGTTGGCTTCTACGTTTCCGTGGGGCTTTTATATACATCAATAACGTAATATAACCTAACCTAACACAACCTAACACCTCGGCGGTAATATTTGACAACATTCCTGGCGAGTGGGCTTCTACTTCTCCGTGGGTCCTTTAGATACATCAATAACGTAATATAAACTAACCTAACCGAATCTAACATCTCGGTGGTAATATTTGACCACATTCCTGGCTTGTTGGCCTCTACGTCCCCGTGGGAACTTTATATACATTAATAACGTAAACCAACCCAACCAAACCCAACCAAACAACTCGGCGGTAATATTTGGCAACACTCCTGGCTTATTGGCTTCTACGTCTCCGTCGGACCTTTATACACATCAATAACGTAATATAACCTAATCTAACACAACCTATAATTTCTGCGGTAATATTTGACAACATTCCTGGCGAGTTGGACCCTACGTTTCCGTGGGACTTTCATATACATCAATGACGTAATATAACCTGACCTAACCCAACCTAACATCTCGGCGGTAATATTTGACCACATTCCTGGCTTGTTGGCCTCTACGTCTCCGTGGGACCTTTATATTCATCAATAACATAATACAACCTAACCTAACATCTCGGCGGTAATATCTGAAGACATTCCTGGCGAGTTGGCCGCTATGTCTCCGTGGGACCTTTATATACATCAATAACGTCATATATCCTAACCTAACCCAACCTATCATTTCGGCGGTAATATTTGACACCATTCCTGGCGAGTTGGCTTCTACGTCTCCGTGGGACCTTAATATACATGAATAACGTAATATAACCTAACCAAACCCAACCAAACATCTCGGCGGTAATATTTGACAACATTCCTGGCGAGTTGGCCTCTGCGTCTCCGTGGGACCTTTATATACAACAATAACGTAATATAACCCAACCTAACCAAACCTAATATCTCGGCGGTAATATGTGACAACATTCCTGGCGGGTTGGCTTCTACGTCTCCGTGGGACCTTCATATACATCAATACCGTAATATAGCCTAAGCTAACTCAACCTAACATCCCGGCGGTAATATTTGACTGCATTCCTGGAGAGTTGGCTACTACGTCTCCGTGGGACCTTTATATACATCAATAACGTAATATAACCTAACCTAACACAACGCAACCTCTCGGCACTAATATTTGACAATATTCCTGGCGAGCTGGCCTCTTCGTTTCCGTGGGGCTTTTACATACATCAATAACGTAATATAAACTAACCTAACCCAACCTAAACTTTCGGCGCTATTATTTGCCAAATTCCTGGCGAGTTGGCCTCTACGTCTCCGTGGGGCCTTTATATACATCAATAACGTAATATAACCTAACCTAACACAACCCAACCTCTCGGCACTAATATTTCACAACATTCCTGGCGAGTTGGCCTCTACGTTTCCGTGGGGCTTTTATATACATCAATAACGTAATATAACCTAACCTAACCCAAAGTAACGTCTCGGAGGTAATGTTTAACCACATTCCTGGCTTGTTGGCCTCTACGTTTCCATGAGACCTTTATATACATCAATAACGTAATATAACCTAACCTAACCCAACCTAACATCTCGGTACTAATATTTAACAACATTCCTGGCTTGTTGGCTTCTACGTCTCCGTGGGACTTTCATATCCATCAATAACGTAATTTAACCTAAAATAACCCAACTTAACATCTCGGCTGTAATATTTGACAACATTCCTGGCTTGTTGGCCTCTATGATTCCGTGGGACCTTTATATACATCAATAACGTAATATAACCTAACCTAACCCAACCTAACCTCTCGGCGCTATTATTTGACAACATTCCTAGCGAGTTGCCCTCTACGTCACCGTGGGACTTTTATATACATCAATAACCTAATATAACCTAACTTAACCCAACCTAACCTTTCGGCGCTATTATTTGACAACATTCCTGGCGAGTTGGCCTCTACGTCTCCGTGGGGGCTTTATATACATCAATAACGTAATATAACCTAACCTAACCCAACCTAACATCTCCGCGGTAATGTTTGACAACATTACTGGCGAGTTGGCCTCTACGTCTCCGTGAGACCTTCATATCCATCAATAACGTAATATAACCTTATATAACCCAACCTAACCTCTCGGCGCTATTATTTGACAACATTCCTGGCTAGTTGGCCTCTACGTCTCCGTGGGACTTTTATATACATCAATAACGTAATTTAACCTAAAATAACCCAACTTAACATCTCGACTGTAATATTTGACAACATTCCTGGCTTGCTGGCCTCTATGATTCCGTGGGACCTTTATATACATCAATAACGTAATATAACCTATCCTAACCCAACCTAACATCTCCGCGGTAATGTTTGACAACATTACTGGCGAGTTGGCCTCTACGTCTCCGTGAGACCTTCATATCCATCAATAACGTAATATAACCTTATATAACCCAACCTAACCTCTCGGCGCTATTATTTGACAACATTCCTGGCTAGTTGGCCTCTACGTCTCCGTGGGACTTTTATATACATCAATAACCTAATATAACCTAACTTAACCCAACCTAACCTTTTGGCGCTATTATTTGACAACATTCCTGGCGAGTTGGCCTCTACGTCTCCGTGGGGCCTTTATATACATCAATAACGTAATATAACCTAACCTAACACAACCCAACCTCTCGGCACTAATATTTCACAACATTCCTGGCGAGTTGGCCTCTACGTTTCCGTGGGGCTTTTATATACATCAATAACGTAATATAACCTAACCTAACCCAAAGTAACGTCTCGGAGGTAATGTTTAACCACATTCCTGGCTTGTTGGCCTCTACGTTTCCATGAGACCTTTATATACATCAATAACGTAATATAACCTAACCTAACCCAACCTAACATCTCGGTACTAATATTTAACAACATTCCTGGCTTGTTGGCTTCTACGTCTCCGTGGGACTTTCATATCCATCAATAACGTAATTTAACCTAAAATAACCCAACTTAACATCTCGGCTGTAATATTTGACAACATTCCTGGCTTGTTGGCCTCTATGATTCCGTGGGACCTTTATATACATCAATAACGTAATATAACCTAACCTAACCCAACCTAACCTCTCGGCGCTATTATTTGAAACATTCCTGGCGAGTTGCCCTCTACGTCACCGTGGGACTTTTATATACATCAATAACCTAATATAACCTAACTTAACCCAACCTAACCTTTCGGCGCTATTATTTGACAACATTCCTGGCGAGTTGGCCTCTACGTCTCCGTGGGGCCTTTATATACATCAATAACGTAATATAACCTAACCTAACACAACCCAACCTCTCGGCACTAATATTTCACAACATTCCTGGCGAGTTGGCCTCTACGTTTCCGTGGGGCTTTTATATACATCAATAACGTAATATAACCTAACCTAACCCAAAGTAACGTCTCGGAGGTAATGTTTAACCACATTCCTGGCTTGTTGGCCTCTACGTTTCCCTGAGACCTTTATATACATCAATAACGTAATATAACCTAACCTAACCCAACCTAACATCTCGGTACTAATATTTAACAACATTCCTGGCTTGTTGGCTTCTACATCTCCGTGGGACTTTCGTATCCATCAATAACGTAATTTAACCTAAAATAACCCAACTTAACATCTCGGCTGTAATATTTGACAACATTCCTGGCTTGTTGGCCTCTATGATTCCGTGGGACCTTTATATACATCAATAACGTAATATAACCTAACCTAACCCAACCTAACATCTCGGCGGTACTGTTTGACAACATTCCTGGCGAGTTGGCCTCTACGTCTCCGTGAGACCTTCATATCCATCAATAACGTAATATAACCTTATATAACCCAACCTAACCTCTCTGCGCTATTATTTGAAACATTCCTGGCGAGTTGCCCTCTACGTCACCGTGGGACTTTTATATACATCAATAACCTAATATAACCTAACTTAACCCACCCTAACCTTTCGGCGCTATTATTTGACAACATTCCTGGCGAGTTGGCCTCTACGTCTCCGTGGGGCCTTTATATACATCAATAACGTAATATAACCTAACCTAACACAACCCAACCTCTCGGCACTAATATTTCACAACATTCCTGGCGAGTTGGCCTCTACGTTTCCGTGGGGCTTTTATATACATCAATAACGTAATATAACCTAACCTAACCCAAAGTAACGTCTCGGAGGTAATGTTTAACCACATTCCTGGCTTGTTGGCCTCTACGTTTCCATGAGACCTTTATATACATCAATAACGTAATATAACCTAACCTAACCCAACCTAACATCTCGGTACTAATATTTAACAACATTCCTGGCTTGTTGGCTTCTACGTCTCCGTGGGACTTTCATATCCATCAATAACGTAATTTAACCTAAAATAACCCAACTTAACATCTCGGCTGTAATATTTGACAACATTCCTGGCTTGTTGGCCTCTATGATTCCGTGGGACCTTTATATACATCAATAACGTAATATAACCTAACCTAACCCAACCTAACCTCTCGGCGCTATTATTTGACAACATTCCTAGCGAGTGGCCCTCTACGTCACCGTGGGACTTTTATATACATCAATAACCTAATATAACCTAACTTAACCCAACCTAACCTTTCGGCGCTATTATTTGACAACATTCCTGGCGAGTTGGCCTCTACGTCTCCGTGGGGGCTTTATATACATCAATAACGTAATATAACCTAACCTAACCCAACCTAACATCTCCGCGGTAATGTTTGACAACATTACTGGCGAGTTGGCCTCTACGTCTCCGTGAGACCTTCATATCCATCAATAACGTAATATAACCTTATATAACCCAACCTAACCTCTCGGCGCTATTATTTGACAACATTCCTGGCTAGTTGGCCTCTACGTCTCCGTGGGACTTTTATATACATCAATAACCTAATATAACCTAACTTAACCCAACCTAACCTTTCGGCGCTATTATTTGACAACATTCCTGGCGAGTTGGCCTCTACGTCTCCGTGGGGCCTTTATATACATCAATAACGTAATATAACCTAACCTAACACAACCCAACCTCTCGGCACTAATATTTCACAACATTCCTGGCGAGTTGGCCTCTACGTTTCCGTGGGGCTTTTATATACATCAATAACGTAATATAACCTAACCTAACCCAAAGTAACGTCTCGGAGGTAATGTTTAACCACATTCCTGGCTTGTTGGCCTCTACGTTTCCATGAGACCTTTATATACATCAATAACGTAATATAACCTAACCTAACCCAACCTAACATCTCGGTACTAATATTTAACAACATTCCTGGCTTGTTGGCTTCTACGTCTCCGTGGGACTTTCATATCCATCAATAACGTAATTTAACCTAAAATAACCCAACTTAACATCTCGGCTGTAATATTTGACAACATTCCTGGCTTGTTGGCCTCTATGATTCCGTGGGACCTTTATATACATCAATAACGTAATATAACCTAACCTAACCCAACCTAACCTCTCGGCGCTATTATTTGACAACATTCCTAGCGAGTGGCCCTCTACGTCACCGTGGGACTTTTATATACATCAATAACCTAATATAACCTAACTTAACCCAACCTAACCTTTCGGCGCTATTATTTGACAACATTCCTGGCGAGTTGGCCTCTACGTCTCCGTGGGGGCTTTATATACATCAATAACGTAATATAACCTAACCTAACACAACCCAACCTCTCGGCACTAATATTTCACAACATTCCTGGCGAGTTAGCCTCTACGTTTCCGTGGGGCTTTTATATACATCAATAACGTAATATAACCCAACCTAACCCAAAGTAACGTCTCGGAGGTAATGTTTAACCACATTCCTGGCTTGTTGGCCTCTACGTTTCCATGAGACCTTTATATACATCAATAACGTAATATAACCTAACCTAACCCAACCTAACATCTCGGTACTAATATTTAACAACATTCCTGGCTTGTTGGCTTCTACGTCTCCGTGGGACTTTCATATCCATCAATAATGTAATTTAACCTAAAATAACCCAACTTAACATCTCGGCTGTAATATTTGACAACATTCCTGGCTTGTTGGCCTCTATGATTCCGTGGGACCTTTATATACATCAATAACGTAATATAACCTAACCTAACCCAACCTAACCTCTCGGCGCTATTATTTGAAACATTCCTGGCGAGTTGCCCTCTACGTCACCGTGGGACTTTTATATACATCAATAACCTAATATAACCTAACTTAACCCAACCTAACCTTTCGGCGCTATTATTTGACAACATTCCTGGCGAGTTGGCCTCTACGTCTCCGTGGGGCCTTTATATACATCAATAACGTAATATAACCTAACCTAACACAACCCAACCTCTCGGCACTAATATTTCACAACATTCCTGGCGAGTTGGCCTCTACGTTTCCGTGGGGCTTTTATATACATCAATAACGTAATATAACCTAACCTAACCCAAAGTAACGTCTCGGAGGTAATGTTTAACCACATTCCTGGCTTGTTGGCCTCTACGTTTCCCTGAGACCTTTATATACATCAATAACGTAATATAACCTAATCTAACCCAACCTAACATCTCGGTACTAATATTTAACAACATTCCTGGCTTGTTGGCTTCTACATCTCCGTGGGACTTTCATATCCATCAATAACGTAATTTAACCTAAAATAACCCAACTTAACATCTCGGCTGTAATATTTGACAACATTCCTGGCTTGTTGGCCTCTATGATTCCGTGGGACCTTTATATACATCAATAACGTAATATAACCTAACCTAACCCAACCTAACATCTCGGCGGTACTGTTTGACAACATTCCTGGCGAGTTGGCCTCTACGTCTCCGTGAGACCTTCATATCCATCAATAACGTAATATAACCTTATATAACCCAACCTAACCTCTCTGCGCTATTATTTGAAACATTCCTGGCGAGTTGCCCTCTACGTCACCGTGGGACTTTTATATACATCAATAACCTAATATAACCTAACTTAACCCAACCTAACCTTTCGGCGCTATTATTTGACAACATTCCTGGCGAGTTGGCCTCTACGTCTCCGTGGGGCCTTTATATACATCAATAACGTAATATAACCTAACCTAACACAACCCAACCTCTCGGCACTAATATTTCACAACATTCCTGGCGAGTTGGCCTCTACGTTTCCGTGGGGCTTTTATATACATCAATAACGTAATATAACCTAACCTAACCCAAAGTAACGTCTCGGAGGTAATGTTTAACCACATTCCTGGCTTGTTGGCCTCTACGTTTCCATGAGACCTTTATATACATCAATAACGTAATATAACCTAACCTAACCCAACCTAACATCTCGGTACTAATATTTAACAACATTCCTGGCTTGTTGGCTTCTACGTCTCCGTGGGACTTTCATATCCATCAATAACGTAATTTAACCTAAAATAACCCAACTTAACATCTCGGCTGTAATATTTGACAACATTCCTGGCTTGTTGGCCTCTATGATTCCGTGGGACCTTTATATACATCAATAACGTAATATAACCTAACCTAACCCAACCTAACCTCTCGGCGCTATTATTTGACAACATTCCTAGCGAGTTGCCCTCTACGTCACCGTGGGACTTTTATATACATCAATAACCTAATATAACCTAACTTAACCCAACCTAACCTTTCGGCGCTATTATTTGACAACATTCCTGGCGAGTTGGCCTCTACGTCTCCGTGGGGGCTTTATATACATCAATAACGTAATATAACCTAACCTAACACAACCCAACCTCTCGGCACTAATATTTCACAACATTCCTGGCGAGTTAGCCTCTACGTTTCCGTGGGGCTTTTATATACATCAATAACGTAATATAACCTAACCTAACCCAAAGTAACGTCTCGGAGGTAATGTTTAACCACATTCCTGGCTTGTTGGCCTCTACGTTTCCATGAGACCTTTATATACATCAATAACGTAATATAACCTAACCTGTCCCAACCTAACATCTCGGTACTAATATTTAACAACATTCCTGGCTTGTTGGCTTCTACGTCTCCGTGGGACTTTCATATCCATCAATAACGTAATTTAACCTAAAATAACCCAACTTAACATCTCGGCTGTAATATTTGACAACATTCCTGGCTTGTTGGCCTCTATGATTCCGTGGGACCTTTATATACATCAATAACGTAATATAACCTAACCTAACCCAACCTAACCTCTCGGCGCTATTATTTGAAACATTCCTGGCGAGTTGCCCTCTACGTCACCGTGGGACTTTTATATACATCAATAACCTAATATAACCTAACTTAAACCAACCTAACCTTTCGGCGCTATTATTTGACAACATTCCTGGCGAGTTGGCCTCTACGTCTCCGTGGGGCCTTTATATACATCAATAACGTAATATAACCTAACCTAACACAACCCAACCTCTCGGCACTAATATTTCACAACATTCCTGGCGAGTTAGCCTCTACGTTTCCGTGGGGCTTTTATATACATCAATAACGTAATATAACCCAACCTAACCCAAAGTAACGTCTCGGAGGTAATGTTTAACCACATTCCTGGCTTGTTGGCCTCTACGTTTCCATGAGACCTTTATATACATCAATAACGTAATATAACCTAACCTAACCCAACCTAACATCTCGGTACTAATATTTAACAACATTCCTGGCTTGTTGGCTTCTACGTCTCCGTGGGACTTTCATATCCATCAATAATGTAATTTAACCTAAAATAACCCAACTTAACATCTCGGCTGTAATATTTGACAACATTCCTGGCTTGTTGGCCTCTATGGTTCCGTGGGACCTTTATATACATCAGTAACGTAATATAACCTAACCTAACCCAACCTAACCTCTCGGCGCTATTATTTGAAACATTCCTGGCGAGTTGCCCTCTACGTCACCGTGGGACTTTTATATACATCAATAACCTAATATAACCTAACTTAACCCAACCTAACCTTTCGGCGCTATTATTTGACAACATTCCTGGCGAGTTGGCCTCTACGTCTCCGTGGGGCCTTTATATACATCAATAACGTAATATAACCTAACCTAACACAACCCAACCTCTCGGCACTAATATTTCACAACATTCCTGGCGAGTTGGCCTCTACGTTTCCGTGGGGCTTTTATATACATCAATAACGTAATATAACCTAACCTAACCCAAAGTAACGTCTCGGAGGTAATGTTTAACCACATTCCTGGCTTGTTGGCCTCTACGTTTCCCTGAGACCTTTATATACATCAATAACGTAATATAACCTAATCTAACCCAACCTAACATCTCGGTACTAATATTTAACAACATTCCTGGCTTGTTGGCTTCTACATCTCCGTGGGACTTTCATATCCATCAATAACGTAATTTAACCTAAAATAACCCAACTTAACATCTCGGCTGTAATATTTGACAACATTCCTGGCTTGTTGGCCTCTATGATTCCGTGGGACCTTTATATACATCAATAACGTAATATAACCTAACCTAACCCAACCTAACATCTCGGCGGTACTGTTTGACAACATTCCTGGCGAGTTGGCCTCTACGTCTCCGTGAGACCTTCATATCCATCAATAACGTAATATAACCTTATATAACCCAACCTAACCTCTCTGCGCTATTATTTGAAACATTCCTGGCGAGTTGCCCTCTACGTCACCGTGGGACTTTTATATACATCAATAACCTAATATAACCTAACTTAACCCAACCTAACCTTTCGGCGCTATTATTTGACAACATTCCTGGCGAGTTGGCCTCTACGTCTCCGTGGGGCCTTTATATACATCAATAACGTAATATAACCTAACCTAACACAACCCAACCTCTCGGCACTAATATTTCACAACATTCCTGGCGAGTTGGCCTCTACGTTTCCGTGGGGCTTTTATATACATCAATAACGTAATATAACCTAACCTAACCCAAAGTAACGTCTCGGAGGTAATGTTTAACCACATTCCTGGCTTGTTGGCCTCTACGTTTCCATGAGACCTTTATATACATCAATAACGTAATATAACCTAACCTAACCCAACCTAACATCTCGGTACTAATATTTAACAACATTCCTGGCTTGTTGGCTTCTACGTCTCCGTGGGACTTTCATATCCATCAATAACGTAATTTAACCTAAAATAACCCAACTTAACATCTCGGCTGTAATATTTGACAACATTCCTGGCTTGTTGGCCTCTATGATTCCGTGGGACCTTTATATACATCAATAACGTAATATAACCTAACCTAACCCAACCTAACCTCTCGGCGCTATTATTTGACAACATTCCTAGCGAGTTGCCCTCTACGTCACCGTGGGACTTTTATATACATCAATAACCTAATATAACCTAACTTAACCCAACCTAACCTTTCGGCGCTATTATTTGACAACATTCCTGGCGAGTTGGCCTCTACGTCTCCGTGGGGGCTTTATATACATCAATAACGTAATATAACCTAACCTAACCCAACCTAACATCTCCGCGGTAATGTTTGACAACATTACTGGCGAGTTGGCCTCTACGTCTCCGTGAGACCTTCATATCCATCAATAACGTAATATAACCTTATATAACCCAACCTAACCTCTCGGCGCTATTATTTGACAACATTGCTGGCTAGTTGGCCTCTACGTCTCCGTGGGACTTTTATATACATCAATAACCTAATATAACCTAACTTAACCCAACCTAACCTTTCGGCGCTATTATTTGACAACATTCCTGGCGAGTTGACCTCTACGTCTCCGTGGGGCCTTTATATAGATCAATAACGTAATATAACCTAACCTAACACAACCCAACCTCTCGGCACTAATATTTCACAACATTCCTGGCGAGTTGGCCTCTACGTTTCCGTGGGGCTTTTATATACATCAATAACGTAATATAACCTAACCTAACCCAAAGTAACGTCTCGGAGGTAATGTTTAACCACATTCCTGGCTTGTTGGCCTCTACGTTTCCATGAGACCTTTATATACATCAATAACGTAATATAACCTAACCTAACCCAACCTAACATCTCGGTACTAATATTTAACAACATTCGTGGCTTGTTGGCTTCTACGTCTCCGTGGGACTTTCATATCCATCAATAACGTAATTTAACCTAAAATAACCCAACTTAACATCTCGGCTGTAATATTTGACAACATTCCTGGCTTGTTGGCCTCTATGATTCCGTGGGACCTTTATATACATCAATAACGTAATATAACCTAACCTAACCCAACCTAACCTCTCGGCGCTATTATTTGACAACATTCCTAGCGAGTGGCCCTCTACGTCACCGTGGGACTTTTATATACATCAATAACCTAATATAACCTAACTTAACCCAACCTAACCTTTCGGCGCTATTATTTGACAACATTCCTGGCGAGTTGGCCTCTACGTCTCCGTGGGGGCTTTATATACATCAATAACGTAATATAACCTAACCTAACCCAACCTAACATCTCCGCGGTAATGTTTGACAACATTACTGGCGAGTTGGCCTCTACGTCTCCGTGAGACCTTCATATCCATCAATAACGTAATATAACCTTATATAACCCAACCTAACCTCTCGGCGCTATTATTTGACAACATTCCTGGCTAGTTGGCCTCTACGTCTCCGTGGGACTTTTATATACATCAATAACCTAATATAACCTAACTTAACCCAACCTAACCTTTCGGCGCTATTATTTGACAACATTCCTGGCGAGTTGGCCTCTACGTCTCCGTGGGGCCTTTATATACATCAATAACGTAATATAACCTAACCTAACACAACCCAACCTCTCGGCACTAATATTTCACAACATTCCTGGCGAGTTGGCCTCTACGTTTCCGTGGGGCTTTTATATACATCAATAACGTAATATAAACTAACCTAACCCAAAGTAACGTCTCGGAGGTAATGTTTAACCACATTCCTGGCTTGTTGGCCTCTACGTTTCCATGAGACCTTTATATACATCAATAACGTAATATAACCTAACCTAACCCAACCTAACATCTCGGTACTAATATTTAACAACATTCCTGGCTTGTTGGCTTCTACGTCTCCGTGGGACTTTCATATCCATCAATAACGTAATTTAACCTAAAATAACCCAACTTAACATCTCGGCTGTAATATTTGACAACATTCCTGGCTTGTTGGCCTCTATGATTCCGTGGGACCTTTATATACATCAATAACGTAATATAACCTAACCTAACCCAACCTAACCTCTCGGCGCTATTATTTGACAACATTCCTAGCGAGTGGCCCTCTACGTCACCGTGGGACTTTTATATACATCAATAACCTAATATAACCTAACTTAACCCAACCTAACCTTTCGGCGCTATTATTTGACAACATTCCTGGCGAGTTGGCCTCTACGTCTCCGTGGGGGCTTTATATACATCAATAACGTAATATAACCTAACCTAACACAACCCAACCTCTCGGCACTAATATTTCACAACATTCCTGGCGAGTTAGCCTCTACGTTTCCGTGGGGCTTTTATATACATCAATAACGTAATATAACCCAACCTAACCCAAAGTAACGTCTCGGAGGTAATGTTTAACCACATTCCTGGCTTGTTGGCCTCTACGTTTCCATGAGACCTTTATATACATCAATAACGTAATATAACCTAACCTAACCCAACCTAACATCTCGGTACTAATATTTAACAACATTCCTGGCTTGTTGGCTTCTACGTCTCCGTGGGACTTTCATATCCATCAATAATGTAATTTAACCTAAAATAACCCAACTTAACATCTCGGCTGTAATATTTGACAACATTCCTGGCTTGTTGGCCTCTATGATTCCGTGGGACCTTTATATACATCAATAACGTAATATAACCTAACCTAACCCAACCTAACCTCTCGGCGCTATTATTTGAAACATTCCTGGCGAGTTGCCCTCTACGTCACCGTGGGACTTTTATATACATCAATAACCTAATATAACCTAACTTAACCCAACCTAACCTTTCGGCGCTATTATTTGACAACATTCCTGGCGAGTTGGCCTCTACGTCTCCGTGGGGCCTTTATATACATCAATAACGTAATATAACCTAACCTAACACAACCCAACCTCTCGGCACTAATATTTCACAACATTCCTGGCGAGTTGGCCTCTACGTTTCCGTGGGGCTTTTATATACATCAATAACGTAATATAACCTAACCTAACCCAAAGTAACGTCTCGGAGGTAATGTTTAACCACATTCCTGGCTTGTTGGCCTCTACGTTTCCCTGAGACCTTTATATACATCAATAACGTAATATAACCTAATCTAACCCAACCTAACATCTCGGTACTAATATTTAACAACATTCCTGGCTTGTTGGCTTCTACATCTCCGTGGGACTTTCATATCCATCAATAACGTAATTTAACCTAAAATAACCCAACTTAACATCTCGGCTGTAATATTTGACAACATTCCTGGCTTGTTGGCCTCTATGATTCCGTGGGACCTTTATATACATCAATAACGTAATATAACCTAACCTAACCCAACCTAACATCTCGGCGGTACTGTTTGACAACATTCCTGGCGAGTTGGCCTCTACGTCTCCGTGAGACCTTCATATCCATCAATAACGTAATATAACCTTATATAACCCAACCTAACCTCTCTGCGCTATTATTTGAAACATTCCTGGCGAGTTGCCCTCTACGTCACCGTGGGACTTTTATATACATCAATAACCTAATATAACCTAACTTAACCCAACCTAACCTTTCGGCGCTATTATTTGACAACATTCCTGGCGAGTTGGCCTCTACGTCTCCGTGGGGCCTTTATATACATCAATAACGTAATATAACCTAACCTAACACAACCCAACCTCTCGGCACTAATATTTCACAACATTCCTGGCGAGTTGGCCTCTACGTTTCCGTGGGGCTTTTATATACATCAATAACGTAATATAACCTAACCTAACCCAAAGTAACGTCTCGGAGGTAATGTTTAACCACATTCCTGGCTTGTTGGCCTCTACGTTTCCATGAGACCTTTATATACATCAATAACGTAATATAACCTAACCTAACCCAACCTAACATCTCGGTACTAATATTTAACAACATTCCTGGCTTGTTGGCTTCTACGTCTCCGTGGGACTTTCATATCCATCAATAACGTAATTTAACCTAAAATAACCCAACTTAACATCTCGGCTGTAATATTTGACAACATTCCTGGCTTGTTGGCCTCTATGATTCCGTGGGACCTTTATATACATCAATAACGTAATATAACCTAACCTAACCCAACCTAACCTCTCGGCGCTATTATTTGACAACATTCCTAGCGAGTTGCCCTCTACGTCACCGTGGGACTTTTATATACATCAATAACCTAATATAACCTAACTTAACCCAACCTAACCTTTCGGCGCTATTATTTGACAACATTCCTGGCGAGTTGGCCTCTACGTCTCCGTGGGGGCTTTATATACATCAATAACGTAATATAACCTAACCTAACACAACCCAACCTCTCGGCACTAATATTTCACAACATTCCTGGCGAGTTAGCCTCTACGTTTCCGTGGGGCTTTTATATACATCAATAACGTAATATAACCTAACCTAACCCAAAGTAACGTCTCGGAGGTAATGTTTAACCACATTCCTGGCTTGTTGGCCTCTACGTTTCCATGAGACCTTTATATACATCAATAACGTAATATAACCTAACCTGTCCCAACCTAACATCTCGGTACTAATATTTAACAACATTCCTGGCTTGTTGGCTTCTACGTCTCCGTGGGACTTTCATATCCATCAATAACGTAATTTAACCTAAAATAACCCAACTTAACATCTCGGCTGTAATATTTGACAACATTCCTGGCTTGTTGGCCTCTATGATTCCGTGGGACCTTTATATACATCAATAACGTAATATAACCTAACCTAACCCAACCTAACCTCTCGGCGCTATTATTTGAAACATTCCTGGCGAGTTGCCCTCTACGTCACCGTGGGACTTTTATATACATCAATAACCTAATATAACCTAACTTAAACCAACCTAACCTTTCGGCGCTATTATTTGACAACATTCCTGGCGAGTTGGCCTCTACGTCTCCGTGGGGCCTTTATATACATCAATAACGTAATATAACCTAACCTAACACAACCCAACCTCTCGGCACTAATATTTCACAACATTCCTGGCGAGTTAGCCTCTACGTTTCCGTGGGGCTTTTATATACATCAATAACGTAATATAACCCAACCTAACCCAAAGTAACGTCTCGGAGGTAATGTTTAACCACATTCCTGGCTTGTTGGCCTCTACGTTTCCATGAGACCTTTATATACATCAATAACGTAATATAACCTAACCTAACCCAACCTAACATCTCGGTACTAATATTTAACAACATTCCTGGCTTGTTGGCTTCTACGTCTCCGTGGGACTTTCATATCCATCAATAATGTAATTTAACCTAAAATAACCCAACTTAACATCTCGGCTGTAATATTTGACAACATTCCTGGCTTGTTGGCCTCTATGGTTCCGTGGGACCTTTATATACATCAGTAACGTAATATAACCTAACCTAACCCAACCTAACCTCTCGGCGCTATTATTTGAAACATTCCTGGCGAGTTGCCCTCTACGTCACCGTGGGACTTTTATATACATCAATAACCTAATATAACCTAACTTAACCCAACCTAACCTTTCGGCGCTATTATTTGACAACATTCCTGGCGAGTTGGCCTCTACGTCTCCGTGGGGCCTTTATATACATCAATAACGTAATATAACCTAACCTAACACAACCCAACCTCTCGGCACTAATATTTCACAACATTCCTGGCGAGTTGGCCTCTACGTTTCCGTGGGGCTTTTATATACATCAATAACGTAATATAACCTAACCTAACCCAAAGTAACGTCTCGGAGGTAATGTTTAACCACATTCCTGGCTTGTTGGCCTCTACGTTTCCCTGAGACCTTTATATACATCAATAACGTAATATAACCTAATCTAACCCAACCTAACATCTCGGTACTAATATTTAACAACATTCCTGGCTTGTTGGCTTCTACATCTCCGTGGGACTTTCATATCCATCAATAACGTAATTTAACCTAAAATAACCCAACTTAACATCTCGGCTGTAATATTTGACAACATTCCTGGCTTGTTGGCCTCTATGATTCCGTGGGACCTTTATATACATCAATAACGTAATATAACCTAACCTAACCCAACCTAACATCTCGGCGGTACTGTTTGACAACATTCCTGGCGAGTTGGCCTCTACGTCTCCGTGAGACCTTCATATCCATCAATAACGTAATATAACCTTATATAACCCAACCTAACCTCTCTGCGCTATTATTTGAAACATTCCTGGCGAGTTGCCCTCTACGTCACCGTGGGACTTTTATATACATCAATAACCTAATATAACCTAACTTAACCCAACCTAACCTTTCGGCGCTATTATTTGACAACATTCCTGGCGAGTTGGCCTCTACGTCTCCGTGGGGCCTTTATATACATCAATAACGTAATATAACCTAACCTAACACAACCCAACCTCTCGGCACTAATATTTCACAACATTCCTGGCGAGTTGGCCTCTACGTTTCCGTGGGGCTTTTATATACATCAATAACGTAATATAACCTAACCTAACCCAAAGTAACGTCTCGGAGGTAATGTTTAACCACATTCCTGGCTTGTTGGCCTCTACGTTTCCATGAGACCTTTATATACATCAATAACGTAATATAACCTAACCTAACCCAACCTAACATCTCGGTACTAATATTTAACAACATTCCTGGCTTGTTGGCTTCTACGTCTCCGTGGGACTTTCATATCCATCAATAACGTAATTTAACCTAAAATAACCCAACTTAACATCTCGGCTGTAATATTTGACAACATTCCTGGCTTGTTGGCCTCTATGATTCCGTGGGACCTTTATATACATCAATAACGTAATATAACCTAACCTAACCCAACCTAACCTCTCGGCGCTATTATTTGACAACATTCCTAGCGAGTTGCCCTCTACGTCACCGTGGGACTTTTATATACATCAATAACCTAATATAACCTAACTTAACCCAACCTAACCTTTCGGCGCTATTATTTGACAACATTCCTGGCGAGTTGGCCTCTACGTCTCCGTGGGGGCTTTATATACATCAATAACGTAATATAACCTAACCTAACCCAACCTAACATCTCCGCGGTAATGTTTGACAACATTACTGGCGAGTTGGCCTCTACGTCTCCGTGAGACCTTCATATCCATCAATAACGTAATATAACCTTATATAACCCAACCTAACCTCTCGGCGCTATTATTTGACAACATTGCTGGCTAGTTGGCCTCTACGTCTCCGTGGGACTTTTATATACATCAATAACCTAATATAACCTAACTTAACCCAACCTAACCTTTCGGCGCTATTATTTGACAACATTCCTGGCGAGTTGACCTCTACGTCTCCGTGGGGCCTTTATATAGATCAATAACGTAATATAACCTAACCTAACACAACCCAACCTCTCGGCACTAATATTTCACAACATTCCTGGCGAGTTGGCCTCTACGTTTCCGTGGGGCTTTTATATACATCAATAACGTAATATAACCTAACCTAACCCAAAGTAACGTCTCGGAGGTAATGTTTAACCACATTCCTGGCTTGTTGGCCTCTACGTTTCCATGAGACCTTTATATACATCAATAACGTAATATAACCTAACCTAACCCAACCTAACATCTCGGTACTAATATTTAACAACATTCGTGGCTTGTTGGCTTCTACGTCTCCGTGGGACTTTCATATCCATCAATAACGTAATTTAACCTAAAATAACCCAACTTAACATCTCGGCTGTAATATTTGACAACATTCCTGGCTTGTTGGCCTCTATGATTCCGTGGGACCTTTATATACATCAATAACGTAATATAACCTAACCTAACCCAACCTAACCTCTCGGCGCTATTATTTGACAACATTCCTAGCGAGTGGCCCTCTACGTCACCGTGGGACTTTTATATACATCAATAACCTAATATAACCTAACTTAACCCAACCTAACCTTTCGGCGCTATTATTTGACAACATTCCTGGCGAGTTGGCCTCTACGTCTCCGTGGGGGCTTTATATACATCAATAACGTAATATAACCTAACCTAACACAACCCAACCTCTCGGCACTAATATTTCACAACATTCCTGGCGAGTTAGCCTCTACGTTTCCGTGGGGCTTTTATATACATCAATAACGTAATATAACCTAACCTAACCCAAAGTAACGTCTCGGAGGTAATGTTTAACCACATTCCTGGCTTGTTGGCCTCTACGTTTCCCTGAGACCTTTATATACATCAATAACGTAATATAACCTAATCTAACCCAACCTAACATCTCGGTACTAATATTTAACAACATTCCTGGCTTGTTGGCTTCTACATCTCCGTGGGACTTTCATATCCATCAATAACGTAATTTAACCTAAAATAACCCAACTTAACATCTCGGCTGTAATATTTGACAACATTCCTGGCTTGTTGGCCTCTATGATTCCGTGGGACCTTTATATACATCAATAACGTAATATAACCTAACCTAACCCAACCTAACATCTCGGCGGTACTGTTTGACAACATTCCTGGCGAGTTGGCCTCTACGTCTCCGTGAGACCTTCATATCCATCAATAACGTAATATAACCTTATATAACCCAACCTAACCTCTCGGCGCTATTATTTGACAACATTCCTGGCTAGTTGGCCTCTACGTCTCCGTGGGACTCTTATATACATCAATAACCTAATATAACCTAACTTAACCCAACCTAACCTTTCGGCGCTATTATTTGACAACATTCCTGGCGAGTTGGCCTCTACGTCTCGGTGGGGCCTTTATATACATCAATAACGTAATATAACCTAACCTAACACAACCCAACCTCTCGGCACTAATATTTCACAACATTCCTGGCGAGTTGGCCTCTACGTTTCCGTGGGGCTTTTATATACATCAATAACGTAATATAACCTAACCTAACCCAAAGGAACGTCTCGGAGGTAATGTTTAACCACATTCCTGGCTTGTTGGCCTCTACGTTTCCATGAGACCTTTATATACATCAATAACGTAATATAACCTAACCTAACCCAACCTAACATCTCGATACTAATATTTAACAACATTCCTGGCTTGTTGGCTTCTACGTCTCCGTGGGACTTTCATATCCATCAATAACGTAATTTAACCTAAAATAACCCAACTTAACATCTCGGCTGTAATATTTGACAACATTCCTGGCTTGTTGGCCTCTATGATTCCGTGGGACCTTTATATACATCAATAACGTAATATAACCTAACCTAACCCAACCTAACCTCTCGGCGCTATTATTTGACAACATTCCTAGCGAGTTGCCCTCTACGTCACCGTGGGACTTTTATATACATCAATAACCTAATATAACCTAACTTAACCCAACCTAACCTTTCGGCGCTATTATTTGACAACATTCCTGGCGAGTTGGCCTCTACGTCTCCGTGGGGGCTTTATATACATCAATAACGTAATATAACCTAACCTAACACAACCCAACCTCTCGGCACTAATATTTCACAACATTCCTGGCGAGTTAGCCTCTACGTTTCCGTGGGGCTTTTATATACATCAATAACGTAATATAACCTAACCTAACCCAAAGTAACGTCTCGGAGGTAATGTTTAACCACATTCCTGGCTTGTTGGCCTCTACGTTTCCATGAGACCTTTATATACATCAATAACGTAATATAACCTAACCTGTCCCAACCTAACATCTCGGTACTAATATTTAACAACATTCCTGGCTTGTTGGCTTCTACGTCTCCGTGGGACTTTCATATCCATCAATAACGTAATTTAACCTAAAATAACCCAACTTAACATCTCGGCTGTAATATTTGACAACATTCCTGGCTTGTTGGCCTCTATGATTCCGTGGGACCTTTATATACATCAATAACGTAATATAACCTAACCTAACCCAACCTAACCTCTCGGCGCTATTATTTGAAACATTCCTGGCGAGTTGCCCTCTACGTCACCGTGGGACTTTTATATACATCAATAACCTAATATAACCTAACTTAACCCAACCTAACCTTTCGGCGCTATTATTTGACAACATTCCTGGCGAGTTGGCCTCTACGTCTCCGTGGGGCCTTTATATACATCAATAACGTAATATAACCTAACCTAACACAACCCAACCTCTCGGCACTAATATTTCACAACATTCCTGGCGAGTTGGCCTCTACGTTTCCGTGGGGCTTTTATATACATCAATAACGTAATATAACCTAACCTAACCCAAAGTAACGTCTCGGAGGTAATGTTTAACCACATTCCTGGCTTGTTGGCCTCTACGTTTCCCTGAGACCTTTATATACATCAATAACGTAATATAACCTAACCTAACCCAACCTAACATCTCGGTACTAATATTTAACAACATTCCTGGCTTGTTGGCTTCTACATCTCCGTGGGACTTTCATATCCATCAATAACGTAATTTAACCTAAAACAACCCAACTTAACATCTCGGCTGTAATATTTGACAACATTCCTGGCTTGTTGGCCTCTATGATTCCGTGGGACCTTTATATACATCAATAACGTAATATAACCTAACCTAACCCAACCTAACATCTCGGCGGTACTGTTTGACAACATTCCTGGCGAGTTGGCCTCTACGTATCCGTGAGACCTTCATATCCATCAATAACGTAATATAACCTTATATAACCCAACCTAACCTCTCTGCGCTATTATTTGACAACATTCCTGTCGAGTTGGCCTCTACGTCTCCGTGGGGCCTTTATATACATCAATAACGTAATATAACCTAACCTAACACAACCCAAACTCCCGGCACTAATATTTGACAACATTCCTGGCGAGTTGGCCTCTACGTTTCCCTGAGACCTTTATATACATCAATAACGTAATATAACCTAAAATAACCCAACGTAACATCTCGGCTGTAATATTTGACAACATTCCTGGCTTGCTGGCCTCTATGATTCCGTGGGACCTTTATATACATCAATAAAGTAATATAACCTAACCTAACCCAACCTAACATCTCGGCGGTACTGTTTGACAAACATTCCTGGCGAGTTGGCCTCTACGTATCCGTGAGACCTTCATATCCATCAATAACGTAATATAACCTTATATAACCCAACCTAACCTCTCGGCGCTATTATTTGACAACATTCCTGGCTAGTTGGCCTCTACGTCTCCGTGGGACTTTTATATACATCAATAACGTAATATAACCTAACCTAACCCAACCTAACCTTTCGGCACTGATATTTGACACCATTCCTGGCGAGTTGGCTTCTACGTCTCCGTGGGACCTTAATATACATGAATA
The DNA here is from genome assembly GCA_963969225.1 of Xylocopa violacea. NCBI lineage: Eukaryota > Metazoa > Arthropoda > Insecta > Hymenoptera > Apidae > Xylocopa > Xylocopa violacea. Next base: position 1,125,943 of record CAXAJV010000201.1, on the reverse strand, counting down.
ACGTAATATAACCTAACCAAACCCAACCAAACATCTCGGCGGTAATATTTGAAAACATTCCTGCCGAGTTGGCCTCTGCGTCTCCGTGGGACCTTTATATACATCAATAACGTAATATAACCCAACCTAACCAAACCTAATATCTCGGCGGTAATATGTGACAACATTCCTGGCGTGTTGGCCTCTACGTCTCCGTGGGACTTTTATATACATCAATAACCTAATATAACCTAACTTAACCCAACCTAACCTTTCGGCGCTATTATTTGACAACATTCCTGGCGAGTTGGCCTCTACGTCTCCCTGGGGCTTTTATATACATCAATAACGTAATATAACCTAACCTAACCCAACCTAACATCTCGGTACTAATATTTAACAACATTCCTGGCTTGTTGGCTTCTACGTCTCCGTGGGACTTTCATATCCATCAATAACGTAATTTAACCTAAAATAACCCAACTTAACATCTCGACTGTAATATTTGACAACATTCCTGGCTTGTTGGCCTCTATGATTCCGTGGGACCTTTATATACATCAATAACGTAATATAACCTAACCTAACCCAACCTAACATCTCCGCGGTAATGTTTGACAACATTACTGGCGAGTTGGCCTCTACGTCTCCGTGAGACCTTCATATCCATCAATAACGTAATATAACCTTATATAACCCAACCTAACCTCTCTGCGCTATTATTTGAAACATTCCTGGCGAGTTGCCCTCTACGTCACCGTGGGACTTTTATATACATCAATAACCTAATATAACCTAACTTAAACCAACCTAACCTTTCGGCGCTATTATTTGACAACATTCCTGGCGAGTTGGCCTCTACGTCTCCGTGGGGCCTTTATATACATCAATAACGTAATATAACCTAACCTAACACAACCCAACCTCTCGGCACTAATATTTCACAACATTCCTGGCGAGTTGGCCTCTACGTTTCCGTGGGGCTTTTATATACATCAATAACGTAATATAACCTAACCTAACCCAAAGTAACGTCTCGGAGGTAATGTTTAACCACATTCCTGGCTTGTTGGCCTCTACGTTTCCATGAGACCTTTATATACATCAATAACGTAATATAACCTAACCTAACCCAACCTAACATCTCGGTACTAATATTTAACAACATTCCTGGCTTGTTGGCTTCTACGTCTCCGTGGGACTTTCATATCCATCAATAACGTAATTTAACCTAAAATAACCCAACTTAACATCTCGGCTGTAATATTTGACAACATTCCTGGCTTGTTGGCCTCTATGATTCCGTGGGACCTTTATATACATCAATAACGTAATATAACCTAACCTAACCCAACCTAACCTCTCGGCGCTATTATTTGACAACATTCCTAGCGAGTTGCCCTCTACGTCACCGTGGGACTTTTATATACATCAATAACCTAATATAACCTAACTTAACCCAACCTAACCTTTCGGCGCTATTATTTGACAACATTCCTGGCGAGTTGGCCTCTACGTCTCCGTGGGGGCTTTATATACATCAATAACGTAATATAACCTAACCTAACACAACCCAACCTCTCGGCACTAATATTTCACAACATTCCTGGCGAGTTAGCCTCTACGTTTCCGTGGGGCTTTTATATACATCAATAACGTAATATAACCCAACCTAACCCAAAGTAACGTCTCGGAGGTAATGTTTAACCACATTCCTGGCTTGTTGGCCTCTACGTTTCCATGAGACCTTTATATACATCAATAACGTAATATAACCTAACCTAACCCAACCTAACATCTCGGTACTAATATTTAACAACATTCCTGGCTTGTTGGCTTCTACGTCTCCGTGGGACTTTCATATCCATCAATAATGTAATTTAACCTAAAATAACCCAACTTAACATCTCGGCTGTAATATTTGACAACATTCCTGGCTTGTTGGCCTCTATGATTCCGTGGGACCTTTATATACATCAATAACGTAATATAACCTAACCTAACCCAACCTAACCTCTCGGCGCTATTATTTGAAACATTCCTGGCGAGTTGCCCTCTACGTCACCGTGGGACTTTTATATACATCAATAACCTAATATAACCTAACTTAACCCAACCTAACCTTTCGGCGCTATTATTTGACAACATTCCTGGCGAGTTGGCCTCTACGTCTCCGTGGGGCCTTTTTATACATCAATAACGTAATATAACCTAACCTAACACAACCCAACCTCTCGGCACTAATATTTCACAACATTCCTGGCGAGTTGGCCTCTACGTTTCCGTGGGGCTTTTATATACATCAATAACGTAATATAACCTAACCTAACCCAAAGTAACGTCTCGGAGGTAATGTTTAACCACATTCCTGGCTTGTTGGCCTCTACGTTTCCCTGAGACCTTTATATACATCAATAACGTAATATAACCTAATCTAACCCAACCTAACATCTCGGTACTAATATTTAACAACATTCCTGGCTTGTTGGCTTCTACATCTCCGTGGGACTTTCATATCCATCAATAACGTAATTTAACCTAAAATAACCCAACTTAACATCTCGGCTGTAATATTTGACAACATTCCTGGCTTGTTGGCCTCTATGATTCCGTGGGACCTTTATATACATCAATAACGTAATATAACCTAACCTAACCCAACCTAACATCTCGGCGGTACTGTTTGACAACATTCCTGGCGAGTTGGCCTCTACGTCTCCGTGAGACCTTCATATCCATCAATAACGTAATATAACCTTATATAACCCAACCTAACCTCTCTGCGCTATTATTTGAAACATTCCTGGCGAGTTGCCCTCTACGTCACCGTGGGACTTTTATATACATCAATAACCTAATATAACCTAACTTAACCCAACCTAACCTTTCGGCGCTATTATTTGACAACATTCCTGGCGAGTTGGCCTCTACGTCTCCGTGGGGCCTTTATATACATCAATAACGTAATATAACCTAACCTAACACAACCCAACCTCTCGGCACTAATATTTCACAACATTCCTGGCGAGTTGGCCTCTACGTTTCCGTGGGGCTTTTATATACATCAATAACGTAATATAACCTAACCTAACCCAAAGTAACGTCTCGGAGGTAATGTTTAACCACATTCCTGGCTTGTTGGCCTCTACGTTTCCATGAGACCTTTATATACATCAATAACGTAATATAACCTAACCTAACCCAACCTAACATCTCGGTACTAATATTTAACAACATTCCTGGCTTGTTGGCTTCTACGTCTCCGTGGGACTTTCATATCCATCAATAACGTAATTTAACCTAAAATAACCCAACTTAACATCTCGGCTGTAATATTTGACAACATTCCTGGCTTGTTGGCCTCTATGATTCCGTGGGACCTTTATATACATCAATAACGTAATATAACCTAACCTAACCCAACCTAACCTCTCGGCGCTATTATTTGACAACATTCCTAGCGAGTTGCCCTCTACGTCACCGTGGGACTTTTATATACATCAATAACCTAATATAACCTAACTTAACCCAACCTAACCTTTCGGCGCTATTATTTGACAACATTCCTGGCGAGTTGGCCTCTACGTCTCCGTGGGGGCTTTATATACATCAATAACGTAATATAACCTAACCTAAACCAACCTAACATCTCCGCGGTAATGTTTGACAACATTACTGGCGAGTTGGCCTCTACGTCTCCGTGAGACCTTCATATCCATCAATAACGTAATATAACCTTATATAACCCAACCTAACCTCTCGGCGCTATTATTTGACAACATTCCTAGCTAGTTGGCCTCTACGTCTCCGTGGGACTTTTATATACATCAATAACCTAATATAACCTAACTTAACCCAACCTAACCTTTCGGCGCTATTATTTGACAACATTCCTGGCGAGTTGGCCTCTACGTCTCCGTGGGGCCTTTATATACATCAATAACGTAATATAACCTAACCTAACACAACCCAACCTCTCGGCACTAATATTTCACAACATTCCTGGCGAGTTGGCCTCTACGTTTCCGTGGGGCTTTTATATACATCAATAACGTAATATAACCTAACCTAACCCAAAGTAACGTCTCGGAGGTAATGTTTAACCACATTCCTGGCTTGTTGGCCTCTACGTTTCCATGAGACCTTTATATACATCAATAACGTAATATAACCTAACCTAACCCAACCTAACATCTCGGTACTAATATTTAACAACATTCGTGGCTTGTTGGCTTCTACGTCTCCGTGGGACTTTCATATCCATCAATAACGTAATTTAACCTAAAATAACCCAACTTAACATCTCGGCTGTAATATTTGACAACATTCCTGGCTTGTTGGCCTCTATGATTCCGTGGGACCTTTATATACATCAATAACGTAATATAACCTAACCTAACCCAACCTAACCTCTCGGCGCTATTATTTGACAACATTCCTAGCGAGTGGCCCTCTACGTCACCGTGGGACTTTTATATACATCAATAACCTAATATAACCTAACTTAACCCAATCTAACCTTTCGGCGCTATTATTTGACAACATTCCTGGCGAGTTGGCCTCTACGTCTCCGTGGGGGCTTTATATACATCAATAACGTAATATAACCTAACCTAACACAACCCAACCTCTCGGCACTAATATTTCACAACATTCCTGGCGAGTTAGCCTCTACGTTTCCGTGGGGCTTTTATATACATCAATAACGTAATATAACCTAACCTAACCCAAAGTAACGTCTCGGAGGTAATGTTTAACCACATTCCTGGCTTGTTGGCTTCTACGTCTCCGTGGGACTTTCATATCCATCAATAACGTAATTTAACCTAAAATAACCCAACTTAACATCTCGGCTGTAATATTTGACAACATTCCTGGCTTGTTGGCCTCTATGATTCCGTGGGACCTTTATATACATCAATAACGTAATATAACCTAACCTAACCCAACCTAACCTCTCGGCGCTATTATTTGACAACATTCCTAGCGAGTTGCCCTCTACGTCACCGTGGGACTTTTATATACATCAATAACCTAATATAACCTAACTTAACCCAACCTAACCTTTCGGCGCTATTATTTGACAACATTCCTGGCGAGTTGGCCTCTACGTCTCCGTGGGGGCTTTATATACATCAATAACGTAATATAACCTAACCTAACACAACCCAACCTCTCGGCACTAATATTTCACAACATTCCTGGCGAGTTAGCCTCTACGTTTCCGTGGGGCTTTTATATACATCAATAACGTAATATAACCTAACCTAACCCAAAGTAACGTCTCGGAGGTAATGTTTAACCACATTCCTGGCTTGTTGGCCTCTACGTTTCCATGAGACCTTTATATACATCAATAACGTAATATAACCTAACCTGTCCCAACCTAACATCTCGGTACTAATATTTAACAACATTCCTGGCTTGTTGGCTTCTACGTCTCCGTGGGACTTTCATATCCATCAATAACGTAATTTAACCTAAAATAACCCAACTTAACATCTCGGCTGTAATATTTGACAACATTCCTGGCTTGTTGGCCTCTATGATTCCGTGGGACCTTTATATACATCAATAACGTAATATAACCTAACCTAACCCAACCTAACCTCTCGGCGCTATTATTTGAAACATTCCTGGCGAGTTGCCCTCTACGTCACCGTGGGACTTTTATATACATCAATAACCTAATATAACCTAACTTAACCCAACCTAACCTTTCGGCGCTATTATTTGACAACATTCCTGGCGAGTTGGCCTCTACGTCTCCGTGGGGCCTTTATATACATCAATAACGTAATATAACCTAACCTAACACAACCCAACCTCTCGGCACTAATATTTCACAACATTCCTGGCGAGTTGGCCTCTACGTTTCCGTGGGGCTTTTATATACATCAATAACGTAATATAACCTAACCTAACCCAAAGTAACGTCTCGGAGGTAATGTTTAACCACATTCCTGGCTTGTTGGCCTCTACGTTTCCCTGAGACCTTTATATACATCAATAACGTAATATAACCTAACCTAACCCAACCTAACATCTCGGTACTAATATTTAACAACATTCCTGGCTTGTTGGCTTCTACATCTCCGTGGGACTTTCATATCCATCAATAACGTAATTTAACCTAAAATAACCCAACTTAACATCTCGGCTGTAATATTTGACAACATTCCTGGCTTGTTGGACTCTATGATTCCGTGGGACCTTTATATACATCAATAACGTAATATAACCTAACCTAACCCAACCTAACATCTCGGCGGTACTGTTTGACAACATTCCTGGCGAGTTGGCCTCTACGTATCCGTGAGACCTTCATATCCATCAATAACGTAATATAACCTTATATAACCCAACCTAACCTCTCTGCGCTATTATTTGACAACATTCCTGTCGAGTTGGCCTCTACGTATCCGTGGGGCCTTTATATACATCAATAACGTAATATAACCTAACCTAACACAACCCAAACTCCCGGCACTAATATTTGACAACATTCCTGGCGAGTTGGCCTCTACGTTTCCCTGAGACCTTTATATACATCAATAACGTAATATAACCTAAAATAACCCAACGTAACATCTCGGCTGTAATATTTGACAACATTCCTGGCTTGCTGGCCTCTATGATTCCGTGGGACCTTTATATACATCAATAACGTAATATAACCTAACCTAACCCAACCTAACATCTCGGCGGTACTGTTTGACAAACATTCCTGGCGAGTTGGCCTCTACGTATCCGTGAGACCTTCATATCCATCAATAACGTAATATAACCTTATATAACCCAACCTAACCTCTCGGCGCTATTATTTGACAACATTCCTGGCTAGTTGGCCTCTACGTCTCCGTGGGACTTTTATATACATCAATAACGTAATATAACCTAACCTAACCCAACCTAACCTTTCGGCACTGATATTTGACAACATTCCTGGCGAGTTGGCCTCTACGTTTCCGTGGGGCTTTTATATACATCAATAGCGTAATATAACTTAACCTAACACAACCTAACATCTAGGTACTAATATTTGACAACATTCCTGCCGAGTTGGCCTCTACGTCTCCGTGGGACCTTCATATACATCAATAACGTAATATAACATAACCTAACACAACCCAACCACTCGGCACTAATATTTGACAACATTCCTGGCGAGTTGGCTTCTACGTTTCCGTGGGGCTTTTATATACATCAATAACGTAATATAACCTAACCTAACACAACCTAACACCTCGGCGGTAATATTTGACAACCTTCCTGACGAGTGGGCTTCTACTTCTCCGTGGGTCCTTTAGATACATCAATAACGTAATATAAACTAACCTAACCGAATCTAACATCTCGGTGGTAATATTTGACCACATTCCTGGCTTGTTGGCCTCTACGTCTCCGTGGGACCTTTATATACATTAATAACGTAATACAACCCAACCAAACCCAACCAAACATCTCGGCGGTAATATTTGGCAACACTCCTGGCTTATTGGCTTCTACGTCTCCGTCGGACCTTTATACACATCAATAACGTAATATAACCTAATCTAACACAACCTATAATTTCTGCGGTAGTATTTGACAACATTCCTGGCGAGTTGGACCCTACGTTTCCGTGGGACTTTCATATACATCAATGACGTAATATAACCAGACCTAACCCAACCTAACATCTCGGCGGTAATATTTGACCACATTCCTGGCTTGTTGGCCTCTACGTCTCCGTGGGACCTTTATATACATCAATAACATAATACAACCTAACCTAACATCTCGGCGGTAATATCTGAAGACATTCCTGGCGAGTTGGCCGCTATGTCTCCGTGGGACCTTTATATACATCAATAACGTCATATATCCTAACCTAACCCAACCTATCATTTCGGCGGTAATATTTGACACCATTCCTGGCGAGTTGGCTTCTACGTCTCCGTGGGACCTTAATATACATGAATAACGTAATATAACCTAACCAAACCCAACCAAACATCTCGGCGGTAATATTTGACAACATTCCTGGCGAGTTGGCCTCTGCGTCTCCGTGGGACCTTTATATACATCAATAACGTAATATAACCCAACCTAACCAAACCTAATATCTCGGCGGTAATATGTGACAACATTCCTGGCGTGTTGGCCTCTACGTCTCCGTGGGACCTTCATATACATCAATAACGTAATATAACCTAACCTAACCCAACCTAAACTTTCGGCGCTATTATTTGCCAAATTCCTGGCGAGTTGGCCTCTACGTCTCCGTGGGACTTTTATATACATCAATAACCTAATATAACCTAACTTAACCCAACCTAACCTTTCGGCGCTATTATTTGACAACATTCCTGGCGAGTTGGCCTCTACGTCTCCCTGGGGCTTTTATATACATCAATAACGTAATATAACCTAACCTAACCCAACCTAACATCTCGGTACTAATATTTAACAACATTCCTGGCTTGTTGGCTTCTACGTCTCCGTGGGACTTTCATATCCATCAATAACGTAATTTAACCTAAAATAACCCAACTTAACATCTCGACTGTAATATTTTACAACATTCCTGGCTTGTTGGCCTCTATGATTCCGTGGGACCTTTATATACATCAATAACGTAATATAACCTAACCTAACCCAACCTAACATCTCCGCGGTAATGTTTGACAACATTACTGGCGAGTTGGCCTCTACGTCTCCGTGAGACCTTCATATCCATCAATAACGTAATATAACCTTATATAACCCAACCTAACCTCTCGGCGCTATTATTTGACAACATTCCTGGCTAGTTGGCCTCTACGTCTCCGTGGGACTTTTATATACATCAATAACCTAATATAACCTAACTTAACCCAACCTAACCTTTCGGCGCTATTATTTGACAACATTCCTGGCGAGTTGGCCTCTACGTCTCCGTGGGGCCTTTATATACATCAATAACGTAATATAACCTAACCTAACACAACCCAACCTCTCGGCACTAATATTTCACAACATTCCTGGCGAGTTGGCCTCTACGTTTCCGTGGGGCTTTTATATACATCAATAACGTAATATAACCTAACCTAACCCAAAGTAACGTCTCGGAGGTAATGTTTAACCACATTCCTGGCTTGTTGGCCGCTACGTTTCCATGAGACCTTTATATACATCAATAACGTAATATAACCTAACCTAACCCAACCTAACATCTCGGTACTAATATTTAACAACATTCCTGGCTTGTTGGCTTCTACGTCTCGGTGGGACTTTCATATCCATCAATAACGTAATTTAACCTAAAATAACCCAACTTAACATCTCGGCTGTAATATTTGACAACATTCCTGGCTTGTTGGCCTCTATGATTCCGTGGGACCTTTATATACATCAATAACGTAATATAACCTAACCTAACCCAACCTAACCTCTCGGCGCTATTATTTGACAACATTCCTAGCGAGTTGCCCTCTACGTCACCGTGGGACCTTTATATACATCAATAACCTAATATAACCTAACTTAACCCAACCTAACCTTTCGGCGCTATTATTTGACAACATTCCTGGCGAGTTGGCCTCTACGTCTCCGTGGGGCCTTTATATACATCAATAACGTAATATAACCTAACCTAACACAACCCAACCTCTCGGCACTAATATTTCACAACATTCCTGGCGAGTTGGCCTCTACGTTTCCGTGGGGCTTTTATATACATCAATAACGTAATATAACCTAACCTAACCCAAAGTAACGTCTCGGAGGTAATGTTTAACCACATTCCTGGCTTGTTGGCCTCTACGTTTCCCTGAGACCTTTATATACATCAATAACGTAATATAACATAACCTAACCCAACCTAACATCTCGGTACTAATATTTAACAACATTCCTGTCTTGTTGGCTTCTACGTCTCCGTGGGACTTTCATATCCATCAATAACGTAATTTAACCTAAAATAACCCAACTTAACATCTCGGCTGTAATATTTGACAACATTCCTGGCTTGTTGGCCTCTATGATTCCGTGGGACCTTTATATACATCAATAACGTAATATAACCTAACCTAACCCAACCTAACATCTCCGCGGTAATGTTTGACAACATTACTGGCGAGTTGGCCTCTACGTCTCCGTGAGACCTTTATATACATCAATAACGTAATATAACCTAATCTAACCCAACCTAACCTCTCGGCGCTATTATTTGACAACATTCCTGGCGAGTTGCCCTCTACGTCACCGTGGGACTTTTATATACATCAATAACCTAATATAACCTAACTTAACCCAACCTAACCTTTCGGCGCTATTATTTGACAACATTCCTGGCGAGTTGGCCTCTACGTCTCCGTGGGGGCTTTATATACATCAATAACGTAATATAACCTAACCTAACACAACCCAACCTCTCGGCACTAATATTTCACAACATTCCTGGCGAGTTGCCCTCTACGTCACCGTGGGACTTTTATATACATCAATAACCTAATATAACCTAACTTAACCCAACCTAACCTTTCGGCGCTATTATTTGACAACATTCCTGGCGAGTTGGCCTCTACGTCTCCGTGGGGCCTTTATATACATCAATAACGTAATATAACCTAACCTAACACAACCCAACCTCTCGGCACTAATATTTCACAACATTCCTGGCGAGTTGGCCTCTACGTTTCCGTGGGGCATTTATATACATCAATAACGTAATATAACCTAACCTAACCCAAAGTAACGTCTCGGAGGTAATGTTTAACCACATTCCTGGCTTGTTGGCCTCTACGTTTCCCTGAGACCTTTATATACATCAATAACGTAATATAACATAACCTAACCCAACCTAACATCTCGGTACTAATATTTAACAACATTCCTGTCTTGTTGGCTTCTACGTCTCCGTGGGACTTTCATATCCATCAATAACGTAATTTAACCTAAAATAACCCAACTTAACATCTCGGCTGTAATATTTGACAACATTCCTGGCTTGTTGGCCTCTATGATTCCGTGGGACCTTTATATACATCAATAACGTAATATAACCTAACCTAACCCAACCTAACATCTCCGCGGTAATGTTTGACAACATTACTGGCGAGTTGGCCTCTGCGTCTCCGTGAGACCTTTATATACATCAATAACGTAATATAACCTAATCTAACCCAACCTAACCTCTCGGCGCTATTATTTGACAACATTCCTGGCGAGTTGGCCGCTATGTCTCCGTGGGACCTTTATATACATCAATAACGTCATATATCCTCACCTAACCCAACCTATCATTTCGGCGGTAATATTTGACACCATTCCTGGCGAGTTGGCTTCTGCGTCTCCGTGGGACCTTTATATACATGAATAACGTAATATAACCTAACCTAACACAATCTAACATCTCGGCGGTGATATTTGACCACATTCCTGGCTTGTTGGCCTCTACGTCTCCGTGGGACCTTTATATACATCAATAACATAATACAACCTAACCTAACATCTCGGCGGTAATATCTGAAGACATTCCTGGCGAGTTGGCCGCTATGTCTCCGTGGGACCTTTATATACATCAATAACGTCATATATCCTAACGTAACCCAACCTATCATTTCGGCGGTAATATTGGACACCATTCCTGGCGAGTTGGCTTCTACGTCTCCGTGGGACCTTAATATACATGAATAACGTAATATAACCTAACCAAACCCAACCAAACATCTCGGCGGTAATATTTGACAACATTCCTGGCGAGTTGGCCTCTGCGTCTCCGTGGGACCTTTATATACATCAATAACGTAATATAACCCAACCTAACCAAACCTAATATCTCGGCGGTAGTATGTGACAACATTCCTGGCGGGTTGGCCTCTACGTCTCCGTGGGACCTTCATATACATCAATACCGTAATATAGCCTAAGCTAACTCAACCTAACATCCCGGCGGTAATATTTGACTGCATTCCTGGAGAGTTGGCTACTACGTCTCCGTGGGACCTTTATATACATCAATAACGTAATATAACCTAACCTAACACAACGCAACCTCTCGGCACTAATATTTGACAATATTCCTGGCGAGCTGGCCTCTTCGTTTCCGTGCTGCTTTTACATACATCAATAACGTAATATAACCTAACCTAACCCAACCTAAACTTTCGGCGCTATTATTTGCCAAATTCCTGGCGAGTTGGCCTCTACGTCTCCGTGGGACTTTTATATACATCAATAACGTAATATAACCTAACCTAGCACAACCCAACCTCTCGGCACTAATGTTTAACAACATTCCTGGCTTGTTGGCTTCTACGTCTCCGTGGGACTTTCATATCCATCAATAACGTAATTTAACCTAAAATAACCCAACTTAACATCTCGGCTGTAATATTTGACAACATTCCTGGCTTGTTGGCCTCTATGATTCCGTGGGACCTTTATATACATCAATAACGTAATATAACCTAACCTAACCCAACCTAACCTCTCGGCGCTATTATTTGACAACATTCCTGGCGAGTTGCCCTCTATGTCACCGTGGGACTTTTATATACATCAATAACCCAATATAACCTAACTTAACCCAACCTAACCTTTCGGCGCTATTATTTGACAACATTCCTGGCGAGTTGTCCTCTACGTCTCCGTGGGGCCTTTATATACATCAATAACGTAATATAACCTAACCTAACACAACCCAACCTCTCGGCACTAATATTTCACAACATTCCTGACGAGTTGGCCTCTACGTTTCCGTGGGGCTTTTATATACATAAATAACGTAATATAACCTAACCTAACCCAAAGTAACGTCTCGGAGGTAATGTTTAACCACATTCCTGGCTTGTTGGCCTCTACGTTTCCCTGAGACCTTTATATACATCAATAACGTAATATAACCTAACCTAACCCAACCTAACATCTCGGTACTAATATTTAACAACATTCCTGGCTTGTTGGCTTCTACGTCTCCGTGGGACTTTCATATCCATCAATAACGTAATTTAACCTAAAATAACCCAACTTAAAATCTCGGCTGTAATATTTGACAAAATTCCTGGCTTGTTGGCCTCTATGATTCCGTGGGACCTTTATATACATCAATAACGTAATATAACCTAACCAAACCCAACCAAACATCTCGGCGGTAATATTTGACAACATTCCTGGCGAGTTGGCCTCTGCGTCTCCGTGGGACCTTTATATACATCAATAACGTAATATAACCCAACCTAACCAAACCTAATATCTCGGCGGTAATATGTGACAACATTCCTGGCGTGTTGGCCTCTACGTCTCCGTGGGACCTTCATATACATCAATAACGTAATATAACCTAACCTAACCCAACCTAAACTTTCGGCGCTATTATTTGCCAAATTCCTGGCGAGTTGGCCTCTACGTCTCCGTGGGACTTTTATATACATCAATAACCTAATATAACCTAACTTAACCCAACCTAACCTTTCGGCGCTATTATTTGACAACATTCCTGGCGAGTTGGCCTCTACGTCTCCCTGGGGCTTTTATATACATCAATAACGTAATATAACCTAACCTAACCCAACCTAACATCTCGGTACTAATATTTAACAACATTCCTGGCTTGTTGGCTTCTACGTCTCCGTGGGACTTTCATATCCATCAATAACGTAATTTAACCTAAAATAACCCAACTTAACATCTCGGCTGTAATATTTGACAACATTCCTGGCTTGTTGGCCTCTATGATTCCGTGGGACCTTTATATACATCAATAACGTAATATAACCTAACCTAACCCAACCTAACCTCTCGGCGCTATTATTTGACAACATTCCTGGCGAGTTGCCCTCTACGTCACCGTGGGACTTTTATATACATCAATAACCTAATATAACCTAACTTAACCCAACCTAACCTTTCGGCGCTATTATTTGACAACATTCCTGGCGAGTTGGCCTCTACGTCTCCGTGGGGCCTTTATATACATCAATAACGTAATATAACCTAACCTAACACAACCCAACCTCTCGGCACTAATATTTCCCAACATTCCTGGCGAGGTGGCCTCTACGTTTCCGTGGGGCTTTTATATACATCAATAACGTAATATAACCTAACCTAACCCAAAGTAACGTCTCGGAGGTAATGTTTAACCACATTCCTGTCTTGTTGGCCTCTACGTTTCCCTGAGACCTTTATATACATCAATAACGTAATATAACCTAACCTAACCCAACCAAACATCTCGGCGGTAATATTTGACTGCATTCCTGAAGAGTTGGCTACTACGTCCCCGTGGGACCTTTATATACATCAATAACGTAATATGACCTAACCTAACCCAATCTAACATCTCGGCGGTAATATCTGAAGGCATTCCTGGCGAGTTGGCCGCTATGTCTCCGTGGGACCTTTATATACATCAATAACGTAATATATCCTAACCTAACCCAACCTATCATTTCGGCGGTAATATTTGACACCATTCCTGGCGAGTTGGCTTCTACGTCTCCGTGGAACCTTTATATGCATGAATAACGTAATATAACCTAACCAAACCCAACCAAACATCTCGGCGGTAATATTTGACAACATTCCTGGCGAGTTGGCCTCTACGTCTCCGTGAGGCCTTCATATCCATCAATAACGTAATATAACCTTATATAACCCAACCTAACCTCTCGGCGCTATTATTTGACAATATTCCTTGCGAGCTGGCCTCTACGTCTCCGTGGGAGTTTTATATACACCAATAACGTAATATAACCTAACCTAACACAACGCAACCTCTCGGCACTAATATTTGACAATATTCCTGGCGAGTTGGCCTCTTCGTTTCCGTGGGGCTTTTACATACATCAATAACGTAATATAACCTAACCTAACCCAACCTAAACTTTCGGCGCTATTATTTGCCAAATTCCTGGCGAGTTGGCCTCTACGTCTCCGTGGGACTTTTATATACATCAATAACCTAATATAACCTAACTTAACCCAACCTAACCTTTCGGCGCTATTATTTGACAACATTCCTGGCGAGTTGGCCTCTACGTCTCCGTGGGGCCTTTATATACATCAATAACGTAATATAACCTAACCTAACACAACCCAACCTCTCGGCACTAATATTTCACAACATTCCTGGCGAGGTGGCCTCTACGTTTCCGTGGGGCTTTTATATACATCAATAACGTAATATAACCTAACCTAACCCAAAGTAACGTCTCGGAGGTAATGTTTAACCACATTCCTGGCTTGTTGGCCTCTACGTTTCCATGAGACCTTTATATACATCAATAACGTAATATAACCTAACCGAACCCAACCTAACATCTCGGTACTAATATTTAACAACATTCCTGGCTTGTTGGCTTCTACGTCTCCGTGGGACTTTCATATCAATCAATAACGTAATTTAACCTAAAATAACCCAACTTAACATCTCGGCTGTAATATTTGACAACATTCCTGGCTTGTTGGCCTCTATGATTCCGTGGGACCTTTATATACATCAATAACGTAATATAACCTAACCTAACCCAACCTAACCTCTCGGCGCTATTATTTGAAACATTCCTGGCGAGTTGCCCTCTACGTCACCGTGGGACTTTTATATACATCAATAACCTAATATAACCTAACTTAACCCAACCTAACCTTTCGGCGCTATTATTTGACAACATTCCTGGCGAGTTGGCCTCTACGTCTCCGTGGGGCCTTTATATACATCAATAACGTAATATAACCTAACCTAACACAACCCAACCTCTCGGCACTAATATTTCACAACATTCCTGGCGAGTTGGCCTCTACGTTTCCGTGGGGCTTTTATATACATCAATAACGTAATATAACCTAACCTAACCCAAAGTAACGTCTCGGAGGTAATGTTTAACCACATTCCTGGCTTGTTGGCCTCTACGTTTCCCTGAGACCTTTATATACATCAATAAAGTAATATAACCTAACCTAACCCAACCTAACATCTCGGTACTAATATTTAACAACATTCCTGGCTTGTTGGCTTCTACGTCTCCGTGGGACTTTCATATCCATCAATAACGTAATTTAACTTAAAATAACCCAACTTAACATCTCGGCTGTAATATTTGACAACATTCCTGGCTTGTTGGATTCTATGATTCCGTGGGACCTTCATATCCATCAATAACGTAATATAACCTTATATAACCCAACCTAACCTCTCGGCGCTATTATTTGACAACATTCCTGTCTAGTTGGCCTGTACGTCTCCGTGGGACTTTTATATACATCAATAACCTAATATAACCTAACTTAACCCAACCTAACCTTTCGGCGCTATTATTTGACAACATTCCTGGCGAGTTGGCCGCTATGTCTCCGTGGGACCGTTATATACATCAATAACGTCATATATCCTCACCTAACCCAACCTATCATTTCGGCGGTAATATTTGACACCATTCCTGGGGAGTTGGCTTCTACGTCTCCGTGGGACCTTTATATACATGAATAACGTAATATAACCTAACCTAACACAATCTAACATCTCGGCGGTGATATTTGACCACATTCCTGGCTCGTTGGCCTCTACGTCTCCGTGGGACCTTTATATACATCAATAAGGAAATATAAAGTAACCTAACCCAACCTAACCTCTCGGGGTACCATTTAGCCACATTCCTTGATTGTCGGGACCTACTTCTCGGTGGGAACACTGTATAGATCTATGACGTAATACAACCTAACCTAACCCAACCTAACCTCTCGGGGTACCATTTAGCCACATTCCTTGATTGTCGGGACCTACTTCTCGGAGGGAACACTGTATACATCTATGACGTAATACAACCTAACCTAAACCAACTTAACATTTCGGCGGTAATATTTGACACCATTCCTGGCGAGTTGGCCTCTACGTTTCCGTGGGACTTTCATATACATCAATGACGTAATATAACCTGACCTAACCCAACCTAACATCTCGGCGGTAATATTTGACCACATTCCTGGCTTGTTGGCCTCTACGTCTCCGTGGGACCTTTATATACATCAATAACATAATACAACCTAACCTAACATCTCGGCGGTAATATCTGAAGGCATTCCTGGCGAGTTGGCCGCTATGTCTCCGTGGGACCTTTATATACATCAATAACGTAATATATCCTAACCTAACCCAACCTATCATTTCGGCGGTAATATTTGACACCATTCCTGGCGAGTTGGCTTCTACGTCTCCGTGGAACCTTTATATACATGAATAACGTAATATAACCTAACCAAACCCAACCAAACATCTCGGCGGTAATATTTGACAACATTCCTGGCGAGTTGGCCTCTACGTCTCCGTCAGGCCTTCATATCCGTCAATAACGTAATATAACCTTATATAACCCAACCTAACCTCTCGGCGCTATTATTTGACAACATTCCTGGCTAGTTGGCCTCTACGTCTCCGTGGGACTTTTATATACATCAATAACCTAATATAACCTAACTTAACCCAACCTAACCTTTCGGCGCTATTATTTGACAACATTCCTGGCGAGTTGGCCTGTACGTCTTCGTGGGGCTTTTATATACATCAATAACGTAATATAACCTAACCTAACCCAACCTAACATCTCGGTACTAATATTTAACAACATTCCTGGCTTGTTGGCTTCTACGTCTCCGTGGGACTTTCATATCCATCAATAACATAATTTAACCTAAAATAACCCAACTTAACATCTCGACTGTAATATTTTACAACATTCCTGGCTTGTTGGCCTCTATGATTCCGTGGGACCTTTATATACATCAATAACGTAATATAACCTAACCTAACCCAACCTAACATCTCCGCGGTAATGTTTGATAACATTACTGGCGAATTGGCCTCTACGTCTCCGTGAGACCTTCATATCCATCAATAACGTAATATAACCTTATATAACCCAACCTAACCTCTCGGCGCTATTATTTGACAACATTGCTGGCTAGTTGGCCTCTACGTCTCCTTGGGACTTTTATGTACATCAATAACGTAATATAACCTAACCTAACACAACCCAACCTCTCGGCACTAATATTTCACAACATTCCTGGCGAGTTGGCCTCTACGTTTCCGTGGGGCTTTTATATACATCAATAACGTAATATAACCTAACCTAACCCAAAGTAACGTCTCGGAGGTAATGTTTAACCACATTCCTGGCTTGTTGGCCTCTACGTTTCCATGAGACCTTTATATACATCAATAACGTAATATAACCTAACCTAACCCAACCTAACATCTCGGTACTAATATTTAACAACATTCCTGGCTTGTTGGCTTCTACGTCTCCGTGGGACTTTCATATCCATCAATAACGTAATTTAACCTAAAATAACCCAACTTAACATCTCGGCTGTAATATTTGACAACATTCCTGGCTTGTTGGCCTCTATGATTCCGTGGGACCTTTATATACATCAATAACGTAATATAACCTAACCTAACCCAACCTAACATCTCCTCGGTAATGTTTGACAACATTACTGGCGAGTTGGCCTCTACGTCTCCGTGAGACCTTCATATCCATCAATAACGTAATATAACCTTATATAACCCAACCTAACCTCCGGGCGCTATTATTTGACAACATTCCTGGCTAGTTGGCCTCTACGTCTCCGTGGGACTTTTATATACATCAATAACCTAATATAACCTAACTTAACCCAACCTAACCTTTCGGCGCTATTATTTGACAACATTCCTAGCGAGTTGCCCTCTACGTCACCGTGGGACTTTTATATACATCAATAACCTAATATAACCTAACTTAACCCAACCTAACCTCTCGGCGCTATTATTTGACAACATTCCTGGCGAGTTGGCCTCTACGTCTCCGTGGGACTTTTATATACATCAATAACCTAATATAACCTAACTTAACCCAACCTAACCTTTCGGCGCTATTATTTGACAACATTCCTGGCGAGTTGGCCTCTACGTCTCCGTGGGGCCTTTATATACATCAATAACGTAATATAACCTAACCTAACCCAACCTAACATCTCGGTACTAATATTTAACAACATTCCTGGCTTGTTGGCTTCTACGTCTCCGTGGGACTTTCATATCCATCAATAACGTAATTTAACCTAAATTAACCCAACTTAACATCTCGGCTGTAATATTTGACAACATTCCTGGGTTGTTGGCCTCTATGATTCCGTGGGACCTTTATATACATCAATAACGTAATATAACCTAACCTAACCCAACCTAACCTCTCGGCGCTATTATTTGACAACATTCCTGGCGAGTTGCCCTCTACGTCACCGTGGGACTTTTATATACATCAATAACCTAATATAACCTAACTTAACCCAACCTAACCTTTCGGCGCTATTATTAGACAACATTCCTGGCGAGTTGGCCTCTGCGTCTCCGTGGGGCCTTTATATACATCAATAACGTAATTTAACCTAACCAAACACAACCCAACCTCTCGGCACTAATATTTCACAACATTCCTGGCGAGTTGGCCTCTACGTTTCCGTGGGGCTTTTATATACATCAATAACGTAATTTAACCTAACCTAACCCAAAGTAACGTCTCGGAGGTAATGTTTAACCACATTCCTGTCTTGTTGGCCTCTACGTTTCCCTGAGACATTTATATACATCAATAACGTAATATAACCTAACCTAACCCAACCTAACATCTCGGTACTAATATTTAACAACATTCCTGGCTTGTTGGCTTCTACGTCTCCGTGGGGCTTTCATATCCATCAATAACATAATTTAACCTAAAATAACCCAACTTAACATCTCGGCTGTAATATTTGACAACATTCCTGGCTTGTTGGCCTCTATGATTCCGTGGGACCTTTATATACATCAATAACGTAATATAACCTAACCTAACCCAACCTAACATCTCCGCGGTAATGTTTGATAACATTACTGGCGAATTGGCCTCTACGTCTCCGTGAGACCTTCATATCCATCAATAACGTAATATAACCTTATATAACCCAACCTAACCTCTCGGCGCTATTATTTGACAACATTCCTGGCTAGTTGGCCTCTACGTCTCCGTGGGACTTTTATGTACATCAATAACGTAATATAACCTAACCTAACACAACCCAACCTCTCGGCACTAATATTTCACAACATTCCTGGCGAGTTGGCCTCTACGTTTCCGTGGGGCTTTTATATACATCAATAACGTAATATAACCTAACCTAACCCAAAGTAACGTCTCGGAGGTAATGTTTAACCACATTCCTGGCTTGTTGGCCTCTACGTTTCCATGAGACCTTTATATACATCAATAACGTAATATAACCTAACCTAACCCAACCTAACATCTCGGTACTAATATTTAACAACATTCCTGGCTTGTTGGCTTCTACGTCTCCGTGGGACTTTCATATCCATCAATAACGTAATTTAACCTAAAATAACCCAACTTAACATCTCGGCTGTAATATTTGACAACATTCCTGGCTTGTTGGCCTCTATGATTCCGTGGGACCTTTATATACATCAATAACGTAATATAACCTAACCTAACCCAACCTAACATCTCCTCGGTAATGTTTGACAACATTACTGGCGAGTTGGCCTCTACGTCTCCGTGAGACCTTCATATCCATCAATAACGTAATATAACCTTATATAACCCAACCTAACCTCCGGGCGCTATTATTTGACAACATTCCTGGCTAGTTGGCCTCTACGTCTCCGTGGGACTTTTATATACATCAATAACCTAATATAACCTAACTTAACCCAACCTAACCTTTCGGCGCTATTATTTGACAACATTCCTGGCGAGTTGCCCTCTACGTCACCGTGGGACTTTTATATACATCAATAACCTAATATAACCTAACTTAACCCAACCTAACCTTTCGGCGCTATTATTTGACAACATTCCTGGCGAGTTGGCCTCTACGTCTCCGTGGGGCCTTTATATACATCAATAACGTAATATAACCTAACCTAACACAACCCAACCTCTCGGCACTAATATTTCACAACATTCCTGGCGAGTTGGCCTCTACGTTTCCGTGGGGCTTTTATATACATCAATAACGTAATATAACCTAACCTAACCAAAAGTAACGTCTCGGAGGTAATGTTTAACCACATTCCTGGCTTGTTGGCCTCTACGTTTCCCTGAGACCTTTATATACATCAATAACGTAATATAACCTAACCTAACCCAACCTAACATCTCGGTGCTAATATTTAACAACATTCCTGGCTTGTTGGCTTCTACGTCTCCGTGGGACTTTCATATGCATCAATAACGTAATTTAACCTAAAATAACCCAACTTAACATCTCGGCTGTAATATTTGACAACATTCCTGGCTTGTTGGCCTCTATGATTCCGCGGGACCTTTATATACATCAATAACGTAATATAACCTAACCTAACCCAACCTAACCTTTCGGCGCTATTATTTGACAACATTCCTGGCGAGTTGGCCTCTACGTCTCCGTGGGGCCTTTATATACATCAATAACGTAATATAACCTAACCTAACACAACCCAACCTCTCGGCACTAATATTTCACAACATTCCTGGCGAGTTGGCCTCTACGTTTCCGTGGGGCTTTTATATACATCAATAACGTAATATAACCTAACCTAACCCAAAGTAACGTCTCGGAGGTAATGTTTAACCACATTCCTGGCTTGTTGGCCTCTACGTTTCCATGAGACCTTTATATACATCAATAACGTAATATAACCTAACCTAACCCAACCTAACATCTCGGTACTAATATTTAACAACATTCCTGTCTTGTTGGCTTCTACGTCTCCGTGGGACTTTCATATCCATCAATAACGTAATTTAACCTAAAATAACCCAACTTAACATCTCGGCTGTAATATTTGACAACATTCCTGGCTTGTTGGCCTCTATGATTCCGCGGGACCTTTATATACATCAATAACGTAATATAACCTAACCTAACCCAACCTAACCTCTCGGCGCTATTATTTGACAACATTCCTGGCGAGTTGCCCTCTACGTCACCGTGGGACTTTTATATACATCAATAACCTAATATAAGCTAACTTAACCCAACCTAACCTTTCGGCGCTATTATTTGACAACATTCCTGGCGAGTTGGCCTCTACGTCTCCGTGGGGCCTTTATATACATCAATAACGTAATATAACCTAACCTAACACAACCCAACCTCTCGGCACTAATATTTCACAACATTCCTGGCGAGTTGGCCTCTACGTTTCCGTGGGGCTTTTATATACATCAATAACGTAATATAACCTAACCTAACCCAAAGTAACGTCTCGGAGGTAATGTTTAACCACATTCCTGTCTTGTTGGCCTCTACGTTTCCCTGAGACATTTATATACATCAATAACGTAATATAACCTAACCTAACCCAACCTAACATCTCGGTACTAATATTTAACAACATTCCTGGCTTGTTGGCTTCTACGTCTCCGTGGGACTTTCATATCCATCAATAACGTAATTTAACCTAAAATAACCCAACTTAACATCTCGGCTGTAATATTTGACAACATTCCTGGCTTGTTGGCCTCTATGATTCCGTGGGACCTTTATATACATCAATAACGTAATATAACCTAACCTAACCCAACCTAACATCTCCGCGGTAATGTTTGATAACATTACTGGCGAATTGGCCTCTACGTCTCCGTGAGACCTTCATATCCATCAATAACGTAATATAACCTTATATAACCCAACCTAACCTCTCGGCGCTATTATTTGACAACATTCCTGGCGAGTTGGCCTCTACGTCTCCGTGGGGCCTTTATATACATCAATAACGTAATATAACCTAACTTAACCCAACCTAACCTTTCGGCGCTATTATTTGACAACATTCCTGGCGAGTTGCCCTCTACGTCACCGTGGGACTTTTATATACATCAATAACCTAATATAACCTAACTTAACCCAACCTAACCTTTCGGCGCTATTATTTGACAACATTCCTGGCGAGTTGGCCTCTACGTTTCCCTGAGACCTTTATATACATCAATAACGTAATATAACCTAACCTAACCCAAAGTAACGTCTCGGAGATAATGTTTAACCACATTTCTGGCTTGTTGGCTTCAACGTCTCCGTGAGGCCTTCATATACATCAAAAACGTAATATAACCTAACCTAACCCAACGTAACATCTCGGCTGTAATATTTGACAACATTCCTGGCGAGTTGGCCTCTACGTCTCCGTCAGGCCTTCATATCCGTCAATAACGTAATATAACCTTATATAACCCAACCTAACCTCTCGGCGCTATTATTTGACAACATTCCTGGCTAGTTGGCCTCTACGTCTCCGTGGGACTTTTATATACATCAATAACCTAATATAACCTAACTTAACCCAACCTAACCTTTCGGCGCTATTATTTGACAACATTCCTGGCGAGTTGGCCTCTACGTCTCCGTGGGGCCTTTATATACATCAATAACGTAATATAACCTAACCTAACACAACACAACCTCTCGGCACTAATATTTCACAACATTCCTGGCGAGTTGGCCTCTACGTTTCCGTGGGGCCTTTATATACATCAATAACGTAATATAACCTAACCTAACCCAAAGTAACGTCTCGGAGGTAATGTTTAACCACATTCCTGGCTTGTTGGCCTCTACGTTTCCATGAGACCTTTATATACATCAATAACGTAATATAACCTAACCTAACCCAACCTAACATCTCGGTACTAATATTTAACAACATTCCTGGCCTGTTGGCTTCTACGTCTCCGTGGGACTTTCATATCCATCAATAACATAATTTAACCTAAAATAACCCAACTTAACATCTCGGCTGTAATATTTGACAACATTCCTGGCTTGTTGGCCTCTATGATTCCGTGGGACCTTTATATACATCAATAACGTAATATAACCTAACCTAACCCAACCTAACATCTCCGCGGTAATGTTTGATAACATTACTGGCGAATTGGCCTCTACGTCTCCGTGAGACCTTCATATCCATCAATAACGTAATATAACCTTATATAACCCAACCTAACCTCTCGGCGCTATTATTTGACAACATTTCTGGCTAGTTGGCCTCTACGTCTCCGTGGGACTTTTATGTACATCAATAACGTAATATAACCTAACCTAACACAACCCAACCTCTCGGCACTAATATTTCACAACATTCCTGGCGAGTTGGCCTCTACGTTTCCGTGGGGCTTTTATATACATCAATAACGTAATATAACCTAACCTAACCCAAAGTAACGTCTCGGAGGTAATGTTTAACCACATTCCTGGCTTGTTGGCCTCTACGTTTCCATGAGACCTTTATATACATCAATAACGTAATATAACCTAACCTAACCCAACCTAACATCTCGGTACTAATATTTAACAACATTCCTGGCTTGTTGGCTTCTACGTCTCCGTGGGACTTTCATATCCATCAATAACGTAATTTAACCTAAAATAACCCAACTTAACATCTCGGCTGTAATATTTGACAACATTCCTGGCGTGTTGGCCTCTATGATTCCGTGGGACCTTTATATACATCAATAACGTAATATAACCTAACCTAACCCAACCTAACATCTCCTCCGTAATGTTTGACAACATTACTGGCGAGTTGGCCTCTACGTCTCCGTGTGACCTTCATATCCATCAATAACGTAATATAACCTTATATAACCCAACCTAACATCCGGGCGCTATTATTTGACAACATTCCTGGCTAGTTGGCCTCTACGTCTCCGTGGGACTTTTATATACATCAATAACCTAATGTAACATAACTTAACCCAACCTAACCTTTCGGCGCTATTATTTGACAACATTCCTGGCGAGTTGGCCTCTACGTCTCCGTGGGGCCTTTATATACATCAATAACGTAATATAACCTAACCTAACACAACCCAACCTCTCGGCACTAATATTTCACAACATTCCTGGCGAGTTGGCCTCTACGTTTCCGTGGGGCTTTTATATACATCAATAACGTAATATAACCTAACCTAACCCAAAGTAACGTCTCGGAGGTAATGTTTAACCACATTCCTGGCTTGTTGGCCTCTACGTTTCCATGAGACCTTTATATACATCAATAACGTAATATAACCTAACCTAACCCAACCTAACATCTCGGTACTAATATTTAACAACATTCCTGGCTTGTTGGCTTCTACGTCTCCGTGGGACTTTCATATCCATCAATAACGTAATTTAACCTAAAATAACCCAACTTAACATCTCGGCTGTAATATTTGACAACATTCCTGGCTTGTTGGCCTCTATGATTCCGTGGGACCTTTATATACATTAATAACGTAATACAACCTAACCAAACCCAACCAAACATCTCGGCGGTAATATTTGACAACATTCCTGGCGAGTTGGCCTCTGCGTCACCGTGGGACCTTTATATACATCAATAACGTAATATAACCCAACCTAACCAAACCTAATATCTCGGCGGTAATATGTGACAACATTCCTGGAGAGTTGGTTACTACGTCTCCGTGGGACCTTTATATACATCAATAACGTAATATAACCTAACCTAACCCAATCTAACATCTCGGCGGTAATGTTTGACCACATTCCTGGCGAGTTGGCCCCTACGTCTCCGTGACACCTTCATATACATCAATGACCTAATATACCCTAACCTAACCCAACCTATCATCTCGGCGGTAATATTTGACCACATTCCTGGCTTGTTGTCCTCTACGTCTCCGTGGGACCTTTACATGCATCAATAGCGTAATATAACCTAACCTAACCCAACCTAATATCTCGAGGGTAATATTTGACAACATTCCTGGCGGGTTGGCTACTACGTCTCCGTGGGACCTTTATATGCATGAATAACGTAATATAACCTAACCTAACCCAACCTATCATATCGTCGGTAATATTTACCAACATTCCTGGCGGATGGCCTATACATCTCCGTGGGACCCTTATATACATCAATAACGTCATATGACCTAACCTAACCCAACCTAACATCTCGGCGGTAATATTTGGCAACACTCCTGGCTTATTGGCTTCTACGTCTCCGTGGGACCTTTATATACATCAATAACATAATACAACCTAACCTAACACAACCCAACCTCTCGGCACTAATATTTCACAACATTCCTGGCGAGTTGGCCTCTACGTTTCCGTGGGGCTTTTATATACATCAATAACGTAATATAACCTAACCTAACCCAAAGTAACGACTCGGAGGTAATGTTTAACCACATTCCTGGCTTGTTGGCCTCTACGTTTCCATGAGACCTTTATATACATCAATAACGTAATATAACCTAACCTAACCCAACCTAACATCTCGGTACTAATATTTAACAACATTCCTGGCTTGTTGGCTTCTACGTCTCCGTGGGACTTTCATATCCATCAATAACGTAATTTAACCTAAAATAACCCAACTTAACATCTCGGCTGTAATATTTGACAACATTCCTGGCTTGTTGGCCTCTATGATTCCGTGGGACCTTTATATACATCAATAACGTAATATAACCTAACCTAACGCAACCTAACATCTCCGCGGTAATGTTTGATAACATTACTGGCGAGTTGGCCTCTACGTCTCCGTGAGACCTTCATATCCATCAATAACGTAATATAACCTTATATAACCCAACCTAACCTCTCGGCGCTATTATTTGACAACATTCCTGGCTAGTTGGCCTCTACGTCTCCGTGGGACTTTTATATACATCAATAACCTAATATAACCTAACTTAACCCAACCTAACCTTTCGGCGCTATTATTTGACAACATTCCTGGCGAGTTGCCCTCTACGTCACCGTGGGACTTTTATATACATCAATAACCTAATATAACCTAACTTAACCCAACCTAACCTTTCGGCGCTATTATTTGACAACATTCCTGGCGAGTTGGCCTCTACGTCTCCGTGGGGCCTTTATATACATCAATAACGTAATATAACCTAACCTAACACAACCCAACATCTCGGTACTAATATTTAACAACATTCCTGGCTTGTTGGCTTCTACGTCTCCGTGGGACTTTCATATCCATCAATAACGTAATTTAACCTAAAATAACCCAACTTAACATCTCGGCTGTAATATTTGACAACATTCCTGGCTTGTTGGCCTCTATGATTCCGTGGGACCTTTATATACATCAATAACGTAATATAACCTAACCTAACCCAACCTAACATCTCCTCCGTAATGTTTGACAACATTACTGCCGAGTTGGCCTCTACGTCTCCGTGAGACCTTCATATCCATCAATAACGTAATATAACCTTATATAACCCAACCTAACCTCCGGGCGCTATTATTTGACAACATTCCTGGCTAGTTGGCCTCTACGTCTCCGTGGGACTTTTATATACATCAATAACCTAATGTAACCTAACTTAACCCAACCTAACCTTTCGGCGCTATTATTTGACAACATTCCTGGCGAGTTGGCCTCTACGTCTCCGTGGGGCCTTTATATACATCAATAACGTAATATAACCTAACCTAACACAACCCAACCTCTCGGCACTAATATTTCACAACATTCCTGGCGAGTTGGCCTCTACGTTTTCGTGGGGCTTTTATATACATCAATAACGTAATATAACCTAACCTAACCCAAAGTAACGTCTCGGAGGTAATGTTTAACCACATTCCTGGCTTGTTGGCCTCTACGTTTCCATGAGACCTTTATATACATCAATAACGTAATATAACCTAACCTAACCCAACCTAACATCTCGGTACTAATATTTAACAACATTCCTGGCTTGTTGGCTTCTACGTCTCCGTGGGACTTTCATATCCATCAATAACGTAATTTAACCTAAAATAACCCAACTTAACATCTCGGCTGTAATATTTGACAACATTCCTGGCTTGTTGGCCTCTATGATTCCGTGGGACCTTTATATACATTAATAACGTAATACAACCTAACCAAACCCAACCAAACATCTCGGCGGTAATATTTGACAACATTCCTGGCGAGTTGGCCTCTGCGTCACCGTGGGACCTTTATATACATCAATAACGTAATATAACCCAACCTAACCAAACCTAATATCTCGGCGGTAATATGTGACAACATTCCTGGAGAGTTGGCTACTACGTCTCCGTGGGACCTTTATATACATCAATAACGTAATATAACCTAACCTAACCCAATCTAACATCTCGGCGGTAATGTTTGACCACATTCCTGGCGAGTTGGACCCTACGTCTCCGTGACACCTTCATATACATCAATGACCTAATATACCCTAACCTAACCCAACCTATCATCTCGGCGGTAATATTTGACCACATTCCTGGCTTGTTGTCCTCTACGTCTCCGTGGGACCTTTACATGCATCAATGGCGTAATATAACCTAACCTAACCCAACCTAATATCTCGAGGGTAATATTTGACAACATTCCTGGCGAGTTGGCTTCTACGTCTCCGTCGGACCTTTATACACATCAATAACGTAATATAACCTAATCTAACACAACCTATAATTTCTGCGGTAATATTTGACAACATTCCTGGCGAGTTGGACCCTACGTTTCCGTGGGACTTTCATATACATCAAAGACGTAATATAACCTGACCTAACCCAACCTAACATCTCGGCGGTAATATTTGACCACATTCCTGGCTTGTTGGCCTCTACGTCTCCGTGGGACCTTTATATACATCAATAACATAATACAACCTAACCTAACATCTCGGCGGTAATATCTGAAGGCTTTCCTGGCGAGTTGGCCGCTATGTCTCCGTGGGACCTTTATATACATCAATAACGTAATATATCCTAACCTAACCCAACCTATCATTTCGGCGGTAATATTTGACACCATTCCTGGCGAGTTGGCTTCTACGTCTCCGTGGGACCTTTATATACATGAATAACGTAATATAACCTAACCAAACCCAACCAAACATCTAGGCGGTAATATTTGACAACATTCCTGGCGAGTTGGCCTCTGCGTCTCCGTGGGACCTTTATATACATCAATAACGGAATATAACCCAACCTAACCCAACCTAACATCTCGGCGGTAATATTTGACAACATTCCTGGCTTGTTGGCCTCTATGATTCCGTGGGACCTTTATATACATCAATAACGTAATATAACCTAACCTAACCCAACCTAACCTCTCGGCGCTATTATTTGACAACATTCCTGGCGAGTTGCCCTCTACGTCACCGTGGGACTTTTATATACATCAATAACCTAATATAACCTAACTTAACCCAACCTAACCTTTCGGCGCTACTATTTGACAACATTCCTGGCGAGTTGGCCTCTACGTCTCCGTGGGGCCTTTATATACATCAATAACGTAATATAACATAACCTAACACAACCCAACCTCTCGGCACTAATATTTCACAACATTCCTGGCGAGTTGGCCTCTACGTTTCCGTGGGGCTTTTATATACATCAATAACGTAATATAACCTAACCTAACCCAAAGTAACGTCTCGGAGGTAATGTTTAACCACATTCCTGTCTTGTTGGCCTCTACGTTTCCCTGAGACCTTTATATACATCAATAACGTAATATAACCTAACCTAACCCAACCTAACATCTCGGTACTAATATTTAACAACATTCCTGGCTTTTTGGCTTCTACGTCTCCGTGGGACTTTCATATCCATCAATAACGTAATTTAACCTAAAATAACCCAACTTAACATCTCGGCTGTAATATTTGACAACATTCCTGGCTTGTTGGCCTCTATGATTCCGTGGGACCTTTATATACATCAATAACGTAATATAACCTAACCTAACCCAACCTAACATCTCCGCGGTAATGTTTGACAACATTACTGGCGAGTTGGCCTCTACGTCTCCGTGAGACCTTCATATCCATCAATAACGTAATATAACCTTATATAACCCAACCTAACCTCTCGGTACTAATATTTAACAACATTCCTGGCTTGTTGGCTTCTACGTCTCCGTGGGACTTTCATATCCATCAATAACGTAATTTAACCTAAAATAACCCAACTTAACATCTCGGCTGTAATATTTGACAACATTCCTGGCTTGTTGGCCTCTATGATTCCGTGGGACCTTTATATACATCAATAACGTAATATAACCTAACCTAACCCAACCTAACATCTCCGCGGTAATGTTTGATAACATTACTGGCGAGTTGGCCTCTACGTCTCCGTGAGACCTTCATATCCATCAATAACGTAATATAACCTTATATAACCCAACCTAACCTCTCGGCGCTATTATTTGACAACATTCCTGGCTAGTTGGCCTCTACGTCTCCGTGGGACTTTTATATACATCAATAACATAATATAACCTAACTTAACCCAACCTAACATCTCGGCGGTAATATTTGACAACATTCCTGGCGAGTTGCCCTCTACGTCACCGTGGGACTTTTATATACATCAATAACCTAATATAACCTAACTTAACCCAACCTAACCTTTCGGCGCTATTATTTGACAACATTCCTGGCGAGTTGGCCTCTACGTCTCCGTGGGACCTTTATATACATCAGTAACCTAATATAACCTAACCTAACCCAACCCAACCTCTCGGCACTAATATTTCACAACATTCCTGGCGAGTTGGCCTCTACGTTTCCGTGGGGCCTTTATATACATCAATAACGTAATATAACCTAACCTAACACAACCCAACCTCTCGGCACTAATATTTCACAACATTCCTGGCGAGTTGGCCTCTACGTCTCCGTGGGACTTTCATATCCATCAATAACGTAATTTAACCTAAAATAACCCAACTTAACATCTCGGCTGTAATATTTGACAAAATTCCTGGCTTGTTGGCCTCTATGATTCCGTGGGACCTTTATATACATCAATAACGTAATATAACCTAACCTAACCCAACCTAACATCTCGGTACTAATATTTAACAACATTCCTGGCGAGTTGGCCTCTACGTCTCCGTGAGACCTTCATATCCATCAATAACGTAATATAACCGTATATAACCCAACCTAACCTCTCGGCGCTATTATTTGACAACTTTCCTGGCTAGTTGGCCTCTACGTCTCCGTGGGACTTTTATATACATCAATAACCTAATATAACCTAACTTAACCCAACCTAACATCTCGGCGGTACTGTTTGACAACATTCCTGGCGAGTTGGCCTCTACGTCTCCGTGGGGCCTTTATATACATCAATAACGTAATATAACCTAACCTAACACAACCCAACCTCTCGGCACTAATATTTCACAACATTCCTGGCGAGTTGGCCTCTACGTTTCCGTGGGGCTTTTATATACATCAATAACGTAATATAACCTAACCTAACCCAAAGTAACGTCTCGGAGGTAATGTTTAACCACATTCCTGGCTTGTTGGCCTCTACGTTTCCATGAGACCTTTATATACATCAATAACGTAATATAACCTAACCTAACCCAACCTAACATCTCGGTACTAATATTTAACAACATTCCTGGCTTGTTGGCTTCTACGTCTCCGTGGGACTTTCATATCCATCAATAACGTAATTTAACCTAAAATAACCCAACTTAACATCTCGGCTGTAATATTTGACAACATTCCTGGCATGTTGGCCTCTATGATTCCGTGGGACCTTTATATACATTAATAACGTAATACAACCTAACCAAACCCAACCAAACATCTCGGCGGTAATATTTGACAACATTCCTGGCGAGTTGGCCTCTGCGTCACCGTGGGACCTTTATATACATCAATAACGTAATATAACCCAACCTAACCAAACCTAATATCTAGGCGGTAATATGTGACAACATTCCTGGAGAGTTGGCTACTACGTCTCCGTGGGACCTTTATATACATCAATAACGTAATATAACCTAACCTAACCCAATCTAACATCTCGGCGGTAATGTTTGACCACATTCCTGGCGAGTTGGCCCCTACGTCTCCGTGACACCTTCATATACATCAATGACCTAATATACCCTAACCTAACCCAACCTATCATCTCGGCGGTAATATTTGACCACATTCCTGGCTTGTTGTCCTCTACGTCTCCGTGGGACCTTTACATGCATCAATGGCGTAATATAACCTAACCTAACCCAACCTAATATCTCGAGGGTAATATTTGACAACATTCCTGGCGAGTTGGCTTCTACGTCTCCGTCGGACCTTTATACACATCAATAACGTAATATAACCTAATCTAACACAACCTATAATTTCTGCGGTAATATTTGACAACATTCCTGGCGAGTTGGACCCTACGTTTCCGTGGGACTTTCATATACATCAAAGACGTAATATAACCTGACCTAACCCAACCTAACATCTCGGCGGTAATATTTGACCACATTCCTGGCTTGTTGGCCTCTACGTCTCCGTGGGACCTTTATATACATCAATAACATAATACAACCTAACCTAACATCTCGGCGGTAATATCTGAAGGCTTTCCTGGCGAGTTGGCCGCTATGTCTCCGTGGGACCTTTATATACATCAATAACGTAATATATCCTAACCTAACCCAACCTATCATTTCGGCGGTAATATTTGACACCATTCCTGGCGAGTTGGCTTCTACGTCTCCGTGGGACCTTTATATACATGAATAACGTAATATAACCTAACCAAACCCAACCAAACATCTAGGCGGTAATATTTGACAACATTCCTGGCGAGTTGGCCTCTGCGTCTCCGTGGGACCTTTATATACATCAATAACGTAATATAACCCAACCTAACCCAACCTAACATCTCGGCGGTAATATTTGACAACATTCCTGGCTTGTTGGCCTCTATGATTCCGTGGGACCTTTATATACATCAATAACGTAATATAACCTAACCTAACCCAACCTAACCTCTCGGCGCTATTATTTGACAACATTCCTGGCGAGTTGCCCTCTACGTCACCGTGGGACTTTTATATACATCAATAACCTAATATAACCTAACTTAACCCAACCTAACCTTTCGGCGCTACTATTTGACAACATTCCTGGCGAGTTGGCCTCTACGTCTCCGTGGGGCCTTTATATACATCAATAACGTAATATAACATAACCTAACACAACCCAACCTCTCGGCACTAATATTTCACAACATTCCTGGCGAGTTGGCCTCTACGTTTCCGTGGGGCTTTTATATACATCAATAACGTAATATAACCTAACCTAACCCAAAGTAACGTCTCGGAGGTAATGTTTAACCACATTCCTGTCTTGTTGGCCTCTACGTTTCCCTGAGACCTTTATATACATCAATAACGTAATATAACCTAACCTAACCCAACCTAACATCTCGGTACTAATATTTAACAACATTCCTGGCTTTTTGGCTTCTACGTCTCCGTGGGACTTTCATATCCATCAATAACGTAATTTAACCTAAAATAACCCAACTTAACATCTCGGCTGTAATATTTGACAACATTCCTGGCTTGTTGGCCTCTATGATTCCGTGGGACCTTTATATACATCAATAACGTAATATAACCTAACCTAACCCAACCTAACATCTCCGCGGTAATGTTTGATAACATTACTGGCGAGTTGGCCTCTACGTCTCCGTGAGACCTTCATATCCATCAATAACGTAATATAACCTTATATAACCCAACCTAACCTCTCGGCGCTATTATTTGACAACATTCCTGGCTAGTTGGCCTCTACGTCTCCGTGGGACTTTTATATACATCAATAACCTAATATAACCTAACTTAACCCAACCTAATCTTTCGGCGCTACTATTTGACAACATTCCTGGCGAGTTGCCCTCTACGTCACCGTGGGACTTTTATATACATCAATAACCTAATATAACCTAACTTAACCCAACCTAACCTTTCGGCGCTATTATTTGACAACATTCCTGGCGAGTTGGCCTCTACGTCTCCGTGGGGCCTTTATATACATCAATAACGTAATATAACCTAACCTAACACAACCCAACCTCTCGGCACTAATATTTCACAACATTCCTGGCGAGTTGGCCTCTACGTTTCCGTGGGGCTTTTATATACATCAATAACGTAATATAACCTAACCTAACCCAAAGTAACGTCTCGGAGGTAATGTTTAACCACATTCCTGGCTTGTTGGCCTCTACGTTTCCATGAGACCTTTATATACATCAATAACGTAATATAACCTAACCTAACCCAACCTAACATCTCGGTACTAATATTTAACAACATTCCTGGCTTGTTGGCTTCTACGTCTCCGTGGGACTTTCATATCCATCAATAACGTAATTTAACCTAAAATAACCAAACTTAACATCTCGGCTGTAATATTTGACAACATTCCTGGCTTGTTGGCCTCTATGATTCCGTGGGACTTTTATATACATCAATAACATAATATAACCTAACTTAACCCAACCTAACCTTTCGGCGCTATTATTTGACAACATTCCTGGCGAGTTGCCCTCTACGTCACCGTGGGACTTTTATATACATCAATAACCTAATATAACCTAACTTAACCCAACCTAACCTTTCGGCGCTATTATTTGACAACATTCCTGGCGATTTGGCCTCTACGTCTCCGTGGGACCTTTATATACATCAGTAACCTAATATAACCTAACCTAACCCAACCCAACCTCTCGGCACTAATATTTCACAACATTCCTGGCGAGTTGGCCTCTACGTTTCCGTGGGGCCTTTATATACATCAATAACGTAATATAACCTAACCTAACACAACCCAACCTCTCGGCACTAATATTTCACAACATTCCTGGCGAGTTGGCCTCTACGTCTCCGTGGGACTTTCATATCCATCAATAACGTAATTTAACCTAAAATAACCCAACTTAACATCTCGGCTGTAATATTTGACAAAATTCCTGGCTTGTTGGCCTCTATGATTCCGTGGGACCTTTATATACA
Organism: Xylocopa violacea; assembly: GCA_963969225.1. Taxonomy (NCBI): domain Eukaryota; kingdom Metazoa; phylum Arthropoda; class Insecta; order Hymenoptera; family Apidae; genus Xylocopa; species Xylocopa violacea. The sequence continues at coordinate 1,091,130 of CAXAJV010000201.1, read as the reverse complement.
TCAATAACGTAATATAACCTAACCTAACCCAACCTAACATCTCGGTACTAATATTTAACAACATTCCTGGCGAGTTGGCCTCTACGTCTCCGTGAGACCTTCATATCCATCAATAACGTAATATAACCGTATATAACCCAACCTAACCTCTCGGCGCTATTATTTGACAACATTCCTGGCTAGTTGGCCTCTACGTCTCCGTGGGACTTTTATATACATCAATAACCTAATATAACCTAACTTAACCCAACCTAACATCTCGGCGGTACTGTTTGACAACATTCCTGGCGAGTTGGCCTCTACGTATCCGTGAGACCTTCATATCCATCAATAACGTAATATAACCTTATATAACCCAACCTAACCTTTCGGCGCTATTATTTGACAACATTCCTGGCGAGTTGGCCTCTACGTCTCCGTGGGGCCTTTATATACATCAATAACGTAATATAACCTAACCTAACACAACCCAACCTCTCGGCACTAATATTTCACAACATTCCTGGCGAGTTGGCCTCTACGTTTCCGTGGGGCTTTTATATACATCAATAACGTAATATAACCTAACCTAACCCAAAGTAACGTCTCGGAGGTAATGTTTAACCACATTCCTGGCTTGTTGGCCTCTACGTTTCCATGAGACCTTTATATACATCAATAACGTAATATAACCTAACCTAACCCAACCTAACATCTCGGTACTAATATTTAACAACATTCCTGGCTTGTTGGCTTCTACGTCTCCGTGGGACTTTCATATCCATCAATAACGTAATTTAACCTAAAATAACCCAACTTAACATCTCGGCTGTAATATTTGACAACATTCCTGGCTTGTTGGCCTCTATGATTCCGTGGGACCTTTATATACATCAATAACGTAATATAACCTAACCTAACCCAACCTAACATCTCCGCGGTAATGTTTGTTAACATTACTGGCGAGTTGGCCTCTACGTCTCCGTGAGACCTTCATATCCATCAATAACGTAATATAACCTTATATAACCCAACCTAACCTCTCGGCGCTATTATTTGACAACATTCCTGGCTAGTTGGCCTCTACGTCTCCGTGGGACTTTTATATACATCAATAACATAATATAACCTAACTTAACCCAACCTAACCTTTCGGCGCTATTATTTGACAACATTCCTGGCGAGTTGCCCTCTACGTCACCGTGGGACTTTTATATACATCAATAACCTAATATAACCTAACTTAACCCAACCTAACCTTTCGGCGCTATTATTTGACAACATTCCTGGCGAGTTGGCCTCTACGTCTCCGTGGGACCTTTATATACATCAGTAACCTAATATAACCTAACCTAACCCAACCCAACCTCTCGGCACTAATATTTCACAACATTCCTGGCGAGTTGGCCTCTACGTTTCCGTGGGGCTTTTATATACATCAATAACGTAATATAACCTAACCTAACCCAAAGTAACGTCTCGGAGGTAATGTTTAACCACATTCCTGGCTTGTTGGCCTCTACGTTTCCATGAGACCTTTATATACATCAATAACGTAATATAACCTAACCTAACCCAACCTAACATCTCCGCGGTAATGTTTGACAACATTACTGGCGAGTTGGCCTCTACGCCTCCGTGAGACCTTCATATCCATCAATAACGTAATATAACCTTATATAACCCAACCTAACCTCTCGGCGCTATTATTTGACAACATTCCTGGCTAGTTGGCCTCTACGTCTCCGTGGGACTTTTATATACATCAATAACCTAATATAACCTAACTTAACCCAACCTAACATTTCGGCGCTATTATTTGACAACATTCCTGGCGAGTTGGCCTCTACGTCTCCGTGGGGCCTTTATATACATCAATAACGTAATATAACCTAACCTAACACAACCTATCATATCGTCGGTAATATTTACCAACATTCCTGGCGGATGGCCTATACATCTCCGTGGGACCCTTATATACATCAATAACGTCATATGACCTAACCTAACCCAACCTAACATCTCGGCGGTAATATTTGGCAACACTCCTGGCTTATTCGCTTCTACGTCTCCGTCGGACCTTTATACACATCAATAACGTAATATAACCTAATCTAACACAACCTATAATTTCTGCGGTAATATTTGACAACATTACTGGCGAGTTGGACCCTACGTTTCCGTGGGACTTTCATATACATCAATGACGTAATATAACCTGTCCTAACCCAACCTAACATCTCGGCGGTAATATTTGACCACATTCCTGGCTTGTTGGCCTCTACGTCTCCGTGGGACCTTTATATACATCAATAACATAATACGACCTAACCTAACATCTCGGCGGTAATATTTGACACCATTCCTGGCGAGTTGCCCTCTACGTCACCGTGGGACTTTTATATACATCAATAACCTAATATAACCTAACTTAACCCAACCTAACCTTTCGGCGCTATTATTTGACAACATTCCTAGCGAGTTGGCCTCTACGTCTCCGTGGGGCCTTTATATACATCAATAACGTAATATAACCTAACCTAACACAACCCAACCTCTCGGCACTAATATTTCACAACATTCCTGGCGAGTTGGCCTCTACGTTTCCGTGGGGCTTTTATATACATCAATAACGTAATATAACCTAACCTAACCCAAAGTAACGTCTCGGAGGTAATGTTTAACCACATTCCTGGCTTGTTGGCCTCTACGTTTCCCTGAGACCTTTATATACATCAATAACGTAATATAACCTAACCTAACCAAACCTAACATCTCGGTACTAATATTTAACAACATTCCTGGCTTGTTGGCTTCTACGTCTCCGTGGGACTTTTATATACATCAATAACCTAATATAACCTAACTTAACCCAACCTAACCTTTCGGCGCTATTATTTGACAACATTCCTGGCGAGTTGGCCTCTACGTCTCCGTGGGGCCTTTATATACATCAATAACGTAATATAACCTAACCTAACACAACCCAACCTCTCGGCACTAATATTTCACAACATTCCTGGCGAGTTGGCCTCTACGTTTCCGTGGGGCTTTTATATACATCAATAGCGTAATATAACCTAACCTAACCCAAAGTAACGTCTCGGAGGTAATGTTTAACCACATTCCTGGCTTGTTGGCTTCTACGTTTCCCTGAGACCTTTATATACATCAATAACGTAATGTAACCTAACCTAACCCAACCTAACATCTCGGTACTAATATTTAACAACATTCCTGGCTTGTTGGCTTCTACGTCTCCGTGGGACTTTCATATCCATCAATAACTTAATTTAACCTAAAATAACCCAACTTAACATCTCGGCTGTAACATTTGACAACATTCCTGGCTTGTTGGCCTCTATGATTCCGTGGGACCTTTATATACATCAATAACGTAATATAACCTAACCTAACCCAAAGTAACGTCTCGGAGATAATGTTTAACCACATTTCTGGCTTGTTGGCTTCAACGTCTCCGTGAGGCCTTCATATACATCAAAAACGTAATATAACCTAACCTAACCCAACGTAACATCTCGGCTGTAATATTTGACAACATTCCTGGCGAGTTGGCCTCTACGTCTCCGTCAGGCCTTCATATCCGTCAATAACGTAATATAACCTTATATAACCCAACCTAACCTCTCGACGCTATTATTTGACAACATTCCTGGCGAGTTGGCCTCTACGTCTCCGTGGGGCCTTTATATACATCAATTTCGTAATATAACCTAACCTAATACTACCCAACCTCTCGGTACTGATATTTGACAACATTCCTGGCGAGTTGGCCTCTACGTCTCCGTGGGGCTTTTATATACATCAATAGCGTAATATAACTTAACCTAACACAACCTAACATCTCGGTACTAATATTTGACAACATTCCTGCCGAGTTGGCCTCTGCGTCTCCGTGGGACCTTCATATACATCAATAACGTAATATAACCTAACCTAACACAACCCAACCACTCGGCACTAATATTTGACAACATTCCTGGCGAGTTGGCCTCTACGTTTCCGTGGGGCTTTTATATACATCAATAACGTAATATAACCTAACCTAACACAACCCAACCTCTCGGCACTAATATTTCACAACATTCCTGGCGAGTTGGCCTCTACGTCTCCGTGGGACTTTCATATCCATCAATAACGTAATTTAACCTAAAATAACCCAACTTAACATCTCGGCTGTAATATTTGACAAAATTCCTGGCTTGTTGGCCTCTATGATTCCGTGGGACCTTTATATACATCAATAACGTAATATAACCTAACCTAACCCAACCTAACATCTCGGTACTAATATTTAACAACATTCCTGGCGAGTTGGCCTCTACGTCTCCGTGAGACCTTCATATCCATCAATAACGTAATATAACCGTATATAACCCAACCTAACCTCTCGGCGCTATTATTTGACAACATTCCTGGCTAGTTGGCCTCTACGTCTCCGTGGGACTTTTATATACATCAATAACCTAATATAACCTAACTTAACCCAACCTAACATCTCGGCGGTACTGTTTGACAACATTCCTGGCGAGTTGGCCTCTACGTATCCGTGAGACCTTCATATCCATCAATAACGTAATATAACCTTATATAACCCAACCTAACCTTTCGGCGCTATTATTTGACAACATTCCTGGCGAGTTGGCCTCTACTTCTCCGTGGGGCCTTTATATACATCAATAACGTAATATAACCTAACCTAACACAACCCAACCTCTCGGCACTAATATTTCACAACATTCCTGGCGAGTTGGCCTCTACGTTTCCGTGGGGCTTTTATATACATCAATAACGTAATATAACCTAACCTATCCCAAAGTAACGTCTCGGAGGTAATGTTTAACCACATTCCTGGCTTGTTGGCCTCTACGTTTCCATGAGACCTTTATATACATCAATAACGTAATATAACCTAACCTAACCCAACCTAACATCTCGGTACTAATATTTAACAACATTCCTGGCTTGTTGGCTTGTACGTCTCCGTGGGACTTTCATATCCATCAATAACGTAATTTAACCTAAAATAACCCAACTTAACATCTCGGCTGTAATATTTGACAACATTCCTGGCTTGTTGGCCTCTATGATTCCGTGGGACCTTTATATACATTAATAACGTAATACAACCTAACCAAACCCAACCAAACATCTCGGCGGTAATATTTGACAACATTCCTGGCGAGTTGGCCTCTGCGTCACCGTGGGACCTTTATATACATCAATAACGTAATATAACCCAACCTAACCAAACCTAATATCTCGGCGGTAATATGTGACAACATTCCTGGCGAGTTGGCTACTACGTCTCCGTGGGACCTTTATATACATCAATAACGTAATATAACCTAACCTAACCCAATCTAACATCTCGGCGGTAATGTTTGACCACATTCCTGGCGAGTTGGCCCCTACGTCTCCGTGACACCTTCATATACATCAATGACCTAATATACCCTAACCTAACCCAACCTATCATCTCGGCGGTAATATTTGACCACATTCCTGGCTTGTTGTCCTCTACGTCTCCGTGGGACCTTTACATGCATCAATGGCGTAATATAACCTAACCTAACCCAACCTAATATCTCGAGGGTAATATTTGGCAACATTCCTGGCGAGTTGGCTTCTACGTCTCCGTCGGACCTTTATACACATCAATAACGTAATATAACCTAATCTAACACAACCTATAATTTCTGCGGTAATATTTGACAACATTCCTGGCGAGTTGGCCTCTGCGTCTCCGTGGGACCTTTATATACATCAATAACGTAATATAACCCAACCTAACCCAACCTAACATCTCGGCGGTAATATTTGACAACATTCCTGGCTTGTTGGCCTCTATGATTCCGTGGGACCTTTATATACATCAATAACGTAATATAACCTAACCTAACCCAACCTAACCTCTCGGCGCTATTATTTGACAACATTCCTGGCGAGTTGCCCTCTACGTCACCGTGGGACTTTTATATACATCAATAACCTAATATAACCTAACTTAACCCAACCTAACCTTTCGGCGCTACTATTTGACAACATTCCTGGCGAGTTGGCCTCTACGTCTCCGTGGGGCCTTTATATACATCAGTAACGTAATATAACATAACCTAACACAACCCAACCTCTCGGCACTAATATTTAACAACATTCCTGGCTTTTTGGCTTCTACGTCTCCGTGGGACTTTCATATCCATCAATAACGTAATTTAACCTAAAATAACCCAACTTAACATCTCGGCTGTAATATTTGACAACATTCCTGGCTTGTTGGCCTCTATGATTCCGTGGGACCTTTATATACATCAATAACGTAATATAACCTAACCTAACCCAACCTAACATCTCCGCGGTAATGTTTGATAACATTACTGGCGAGTTGGCCTCTACGTCTCCGTGAGACCTTCATATCCATCAATAACGTAATATAACCTTATATAACCCAACCTAACCTCTCGGCGCTATTATTTGACAACATTCCTGGCTAGTTGGCGTCTACGTCTCCGTGGGGCCTTTATATACATCAATCTCGTAATATAACCTAACCTAACACTACCCAACCTCTCGGCACTAATATTTGACAACATTCCTGGCGAGTTGGCCTCTACGTCTCCGTGGGACTTTCATATCCATCAATAACGTAATTTAACCTAAAATAACCCAACCTAACCTCTCGGCGCTATTATTTGACAACATTCCTGGCTAGTTGGCCTCTACGTCTCCGTGGGACTTTTATATACATCAATAACCTAATATAACCTAACTTAACCCAACCTAACATCTCGGCGGTACTGTTTGACAACATTCCTGGCGAGTTGGCCTCTACGTATCCGTGAGACCTTCATATCCATCAATAACGTAATATAACCTTATATAACCCAACCTAACCTTTCGGCGCTATTATTTGACAACATTCCTGGCGAGTTGGCCTCTACGTCTCCGTGGGGCATTTATATACATCAATAACGTAATATAACCTAACCTAACACAACCCAACCTCTCGGCACTAATATTTCACAACATTCCTGGCGAGTTGGCGTCTACGTTTCCGTGGGGCTTTTATATACATCAATAACGTAATATAACCTAACCTAACCCAAAGTAACGTCTCGGAGGTAATGTTTAACCACATTCCTGGCTTGTTGGCCTCTACGTTTCCATGAGACCTTTATATACATCAATAACGTAATATAACCTAACCTAACCCAACCTAACATCTCGGTACTAATATTTAACAACATTCCTGGCTTGTTGGCTTCTACGTCTCCGTGGGACTTTCATATCCATCAATAACGTAATTTAACCTAAAATAACCCAACTTAACATCTCGGCTGTAATATTTGACAACATTCCTGGCTTGTTGGCCTCTATGATTCCGTGGGACCTTTATATACATCAATAACGTAATATAACCTAACCTAACCCAACCTAACATCTCCGCGGTAATGTTTGTTAACATTACTGGCGAGTTGGCCTCTACGTCTCCGTGAGACCTTCATATCCATCAATAACGTAATATAACCTTATATAACCCAACCTAACCTCTCGGCGCTATTATTTGACAACATTCCTGGCTAGTTGGCCTCTACGTCTCCGTGGGACTTTTATATACATCAATAACATAATATAACCTAACTTAACCCAACCTAACCTTTCGGCGCTATTATATGACAACATTCCTGGCGAGTTGCCCTCTACGTCACCGTGGGACTTTTATATACATCAATAACCTAATATAACCTAACTTAACCCAACCTAACCTTTCGGCGCTATTATTTGACAACATTCCTGGCGAGTTGGCCTCTACGTCTCCGTGGGACCTTTATATACATCAGTAACCTAATATAACCTAACCTAACCCAACCCAACCTCTCGGCACTAATACTTCACAACATTCCTGGCGAGTTGGCCTCTACGTTTCCGTGGGGCTTTTATATACATCAATAACGTAATATAACCTAACCTAACCCAAAGTAACGTCTCGGAGGTAATGTTTAACCACATTCCTGGCTTGTTGGCCTCTACGTTTCCATGAGACCTTTATATACATCAATAACGTAATATAACCTAACCTAACCCAACCTAACATCTCCGCGGTAATGTTTGACAACATTACTGGCGAGTTGGCCTCTACGCCTCCGTGAGACCTTCATATCCATCAATAACGTAATATAACCTTATATAACCCAACCTAACCTCTCGGCGCTATTATTTGACAACATTCCTGGCTAGTTGGCCTCTACGTCTCCGTGGGACTTTTATATACATCAATAACCTAATATAACCTAACTTAACCCAACCTAACCTTTCGGCGCTATTATTTGACAACATTCCTGGCGAGTTGGCCTCTACGTCTCCGTGGGGCCTTTATATACATCAATAACGTAATATAACCTAACCTAACACAACCTATCATATCGTCGGTAATATTTACCAACATTCCTGGCGGATGGCCTATACATCTCCGTGGGACCCTTATATACATCAATAACGTCATATGACCTAACCTAACCCAACCTAACATCTCGGCGGTAATATTTGGCAACACTCCTGGCTTATTCGCTTCTACGTCTCCGTCGGACCTTTATACACATCAATAACGTAATATAACCTAATCTAACACAACCTATAATTTCTGCGGTAATATTTGACAACATTACTGGCGAGTTGGACCCTACGTTTCCGTGGGACTTTCATATACATCAATGACGTAATATAACCTGTCCTAACCCAACCTAACATCTCGGCGGTAATATTTGACCACATTCCTGGCTTGTTGGTCTCTACGTCTCCGTGGGACCCTTATATACATCAATAACATAATACGACCTAACCTAACATCTCGGCGGTAATATTTGACACCATTCCTGGCGAGTTGCCCTCTACGTCACCGTGGGACTTTTATATACATCAATAACCTAATATAACCTAACTTAACCCAACCTAACCTTTCGGCGCTATTATTTGACAACATTCCTAGCGAGTTGGCCTCTACGTCTCCGTGGGGCCTTTATATACATCAATAACGTAATATAACCTAACCTAACACAACCCAACCTCTCGGCACTAATATTTCACAACATTCCTGGCGAGTTGGCCTCTACGTTTCCGTGGGGCTTTTATATACATCAATAACGTAATATAACCTAACCTAACCCAAAGTAACGTCTCGGAGGTAATGTTTAACCACATTCCTGGCTTGTTGGCCTCTACGTTTCCCTGAGACCTTTATATACATCAATAACGTAATATAACCTAACCTAACCCAACCTAACATCTCGGTACTAATATTTAACAACATTCCTGGCTTGTTGGCTTCTACGTCTCCGTGGGACTTTCATATCCATCAATAACGTAATTTAACCTAAAATAACCCAACTTAACATCTCGGCTGTAACATTTGACAACATTCCTGGCTTGTTGGCCTCTATGATTCCGTGGGACCTTTATATACATCAATAACGTAATATAACCTAACCTAACCCAAAGTAACGTCTCGGAGATAATGTTTAACCACATTTCTGGCTTGTTGGCTTCAACGTCTCCGTGAGGCCTTCATATACATCAAAAACGTAATATAACCTAACCTAACCCAACGTAACATCTCGGCTGTAATATTTGACAACATTCCTGGCGAGTTGGCCTCTACGTCTCCGTCAGGCCTTCATATCCGTCAATAACGTAATATAACCTTATATAACCCAACCTAACGTCTCGGCGCTATTATTTGACAACATTCCTGGCGAGTTGGCCTCTACGTCTCCGTGGGGCCTTTATATACATCAATTTCGTAATATAACCTAACCTAATACTACCCAACCTCTCGGTACTGATATTTGACAACATTCCTGGCGAGTTGGCCTCTACGTCTCCGTGGGGCTTTTATATACATCAATAGCGTAATATAACTTAACCTAACACAACCTAACATCTCGGTACTAATATTTGACAACATTCCTGCCGAGTTGGCCTCTGCGTCTCCGTGGGACCTTCATATACATCAATAACGTAATATAACCTAACCTAACACAACCCAACCACTCGGCACTAATATTTGACAACATTCCTGGCGAGTTGGCCTCTACGTTTCCGTGGGGCTTTTATATACATCAATAACGTAATATAACCTAACCTAACACAACCTAACACCTCGGCGGTAATATTTGACAACATTCCTGGCGAGTGGGCTTCTACTTCTCCGTGGGTCCTTTATATACATCAATAACGTAATATAAACTAACCTAACCGAATCTAACATCTCGGTGGTAATATTTGACCACATTGCTGGCTTGTTGGCCTCTACGTCTCCGTGGGACCTTTATATACATTAATAACGTAATACAACCCAACCAAACCCAACCAAACATCTCGGCGGTAATATTTGACAACATTCCTGGCGAGTTGGCTACTACGTCTCCGTGGGAACTTTATATACATGAATAACGTCATATAACCTAACCTAACCCAACCTATCATATCCTCGGTAATATTTACCAACATTCCTGGCGGATGGCCTATACATCTCCGTGCGACCCTTATATACATCAATAACGTCATATGACCTAACCTAACCCAACCTAACATCTCGGCGGTAATATTTGGCAACACTCCTGGCTTATTCGCTTCTACGTCTCCGTCGGACCTTTATACACATCAATAACGTAATATAACCTAATCTAACACAACCTATAATTCCTGCGGTAATATTTGACAACATTACTGGCGAGTTGGACCCTACGTTTCCGTGGGACTTTCATATACATCAATGACGTAATATAACCTGTCCTAACCCAACCTAACATCTCGGCGGTAATATTTGACCACATTCCTGGCTTGTTGGCCTCTACGTCTCCGTGGGACCTTTATATACATCAATAACATAATACAACCTAACCTAACATCTCGGCGGTAATATTTGACACCATTCCTGGCGAGTTGGCTTCTACGTCTCCGTGGGACCTTTATATACATGAATAACGTAATATAACCTAACCAAACCCAACCAAACATCTCGGCGGTAATATTTGACAACATTCCTGGCGAGTTGGCCGCTACGTTTCCGTGGGGCTTTTATATACATCAATAACGTAATATAACCTAACCTAACCCAAAGTAACGTCTCGGAGGTAATGTTTAACCACATTCCTGGCTTGTTGGCCTCTACGTTTCCCTGAGACCTTTATATACATCAATAACGTAATATAACCTAACCTAACCCAACCTAACATCTCGGTACTAATATTTAACAACATTCCTGGCTTGTTGGCTTCTACGTCTCCGTGGGACTTTCATATCCATCAATAACGTAATTTAACCTAAAATAACCCAACTTAACATCTCGGCTGTAATATTTGACAACATTCCTGGCTTGTTGGCCTCTATGATTCCGTGGGACCTTTATATACATCAATAACGTAATATAACCTAACCTAACCCAACCTAACATCTCCGCGGTAATGTTTGACTACATTCCTGGCGAGTTGGCCTCTACGTGTCCGTGAGACCTTCATATCCATCAATAACGTAATATAACCTTATATAACCCAACCTAACCTCTCGGCGCTATTATTTGACAACATTCCTGTCGAGTTGGCCTCTACGTCTCCGTGGGGACTTCATATACATCAAAAACGTAATATAACCTAACCTAACCCAACCTAACATCTCGGCGGTAATATTTGACAACATTCCTGCCGAGTTGGCCTCTACGTCTCCGTGGGACCGTCATATACATCAATAACGTAATATAACCTAACCTAACACAACCCAACCACTCGGCACTAATATTTGACAACATTCCTGGCGAGTTGGCCTCTACGTATCCGTGGGGCTTTTATATACATCAATAACGTAATATAACCTAACCTAACACAACCTAACACCTCGGCGGTAATATTTGACAACATTCCTGGCTTGTTGGCCTCTACGTCTCCGTGGGACCTTTATATACATTAATAACGTAATACAACCCAACCAAACCCAACCAAACATCTCGGCGGTAATATTTGGCAACACTCCTGGCTTATTCGCTTCTACGTCTCCGTCGGACCTTTATACACATCAATAACGTAATATAACCTAATCTAACACAACCTATAATTTCTGCGGTAATATTTGACAACATTCCTGGCGAGTTGGACCCTACGTTTCCGTGGGACTTTCATATACATCAATGACGTAATATAACCTGTCCTAACCCAACCTAACATCTCGGCGGTAATATTTGACCACATTCCTGGCTCGTTGGACTCTACGTCTCCGTCAGGCCTTCATATCCGTCAATAACGTAATATAACCTTATATAACCCAACCTAACCTCTCGGCGCTATTATTTGACAACATTCCTGGCGAGTTGGCCTCTACGTCTCCGTGGGGCCTTTATATACATCAATTTCGTAATATAACCTAACCTAACACTACCCAACCTCTCGGCACTGATATTTGACAACATTCCTGGCGAGTTGGCCTCTACGTTTCCGTGGGGCTTTTATATACATCAATAGCGTAATATAACTTAACCTAACACAACCTAACATCTCGGTACTAATATTTGACAACATTCCTGCCGAGTTGGCCTCTACGTCTCCGTGGGACCTTCATATACATCAATAACGTAATATAACCTAACCTAACACAACCCAACCACTCGGCACTAATATTTGACAACATTCCTGGCGAGTTGGCCTCTACGTTTCCGTGGGGCTTTTATATACATCAATAACGTAATATAACCTAACCTAACACAACCTAACACCACGGCGGTAATATTTGACAACATTCCTGGCGAGTGGGCTTCTACTTCTCCGTGGGTCCTTTATATACATCAATAACGTAATATAAACTAACCTAACCGAATCTAACATCTCGGTGGTAATATTTGACCACATTGCTGGCTTGTTGGCCTCTACGTCTCCGTGGGACCTTTATATACATTAATAACGTAATACAACCCAACCAAACCCAACCAAACATCTCGGCGGTAATATTTGACAACATTCCTGGCGAGTTGGCTACTACGTCTCCGTGGGAACTTTATATACATGAATAACGTCATATAACCTAACCTAACCCAACCTATCATATCCTCGGTAATATTTACCAACATTCCTGGCGGATGGCCTATACATCTCCGTGTGACCCTTATATACATCAATAACGTCATATGACCTAACCTAACCCAAAGTAACGTCTCGGAGGTAATGTTTAACCACATTCCTGGCTTGTTGGCCTCTACGTTTCCCTGAGACCTTCATATACATCAATAACGTAATATAAACTAACCTAACCCAACCTAACCTCTCGGCGCTATTATTTGACAACATTCCTGGCGAGTTGCCCTCTACGTCACCGTGGGACTTTTATATACATCAATAACCTAATATAACCTAACTTAACCCAACCTAACCTTTCGGCGCTATTATTTGACAACATTCCTGGCGAGTTGGCCTCTACGTCTCCGTGGGGCCTTTATATACATCAATAACGTAATATAACCTAACCTAACACAACCTATCATATCGTCGGTAATATTTACCAACATTCCTGGCGGATGGCCTATACATCTCCGTGGGACCCTTATATACATCAATAACGTCATATGACCTAACCTAACCCAACCTAACATCTCGGCGGTAATATTTGGCAACACTCCTGGCTTATTCGCTTCTACATCTCCGTCGGACCTTTATACACATCAATAAAGTAATATAACCTAATCTAACACAACCTATAATTTCTGCGGTAATATTTGACAACATTACTGGCGAGTTGGACCCTACGTTTCCGTGGGACTTTCATATACATCAATGACGTAATATAACCTGTCCTAACCCAACCTAACATCTCGGCGGTAATATTTGACCACATTCCTGGCTTGTTGGCCTCTACGTCTCCGTGGGACCCTTATATACATCAATAACATAATACGACCTAACCTAACATCTCGGCGGTAATATTTGACACCATTCCTGGCGAGTTGCCCTCTACGTCACCGTGGGACTTTTATATACATCAATAACCTAATATAACCTAACTTAACCCAACCTAACCTTTCGGCGCTATTATTTGACAACATTCCTAGCGAGTTGGCCTCTACGTCTCCGTGGGGCCTTTATATACATCAATAACGTAATATAACCTAACCTAACACAACCCAACCTCTCGGCACTAATATTTCACAACATTCCTGGCGAGTTGGCCTCTACGTTTCCGTGGGGCTTTTATATACATCAATAACGTAATATAACCTAACCTAACCCAAAGTAACGTCTCGGAGGTAATGTTTAACCACATTCCTGGCTTGTTGGCCTCTACGTTTCCCTGAGACCTTTATATACATCAATAACGTAATATAACCTAACCTAACCCAACCTAACATCTCGGTACTAATATTTAACAACATTCCTGGCTTGTTGGCTTCTACGTCTCCGTGGGACTTTCATATCCATCAATAACGTAATTTAACCTAAAATAACCCAACTTAACATCTCGGCTGTAACATTTGACAACATTCCTGGCTTGTTGGCCTCTATGATTCCGTGGGACCTTTATATACATCAATAACGTAATATAACCTAACCTAACCCAAAGTAACGTCTCGGAGATAATGTTTAACCACATTTCTGGCTTGTTGGCTTCAACGTCTCCGTGAGGCCTTCATATACATCAAAAACGTAATATAACCTAACCTAACCCAACGTAACATCTCGGCTGTAATATTTGACAACATTCCTGGCGAGTTGGCCTCTACGTCTCCGTCAGGCCTTCATATCCGTCAATAACGTAATATAACCTTATATAACCCAACCTAACGTCTCGGCGCTATTATTTGACAACATTCCTGGCGAGTTGGCCTCTACGTCTCCGTGGGGCCTTTATATACATCAATTTCGTAATATAACCTAACCTAATACTACCCAACCTCTCGGTACTGATATTTGACAACATTCCTGGCGAGTTGGCCTCTACGTCTCCGTGGGGCTTTTATATACATCAATAGCGTAATATAACTTAACCTAACACAACCTAACATCTCGGTACTAATATTTGACAACATTCCTGCCGAGTTGGCCTCTGCGTCTCCGTGGGACCTTCATATACATCAATAACGTAATATAACCTAACCTAACACAACCCAACCACTCGGCACTAATATTTGACAACATTCCTGGCGAGTTGGCCTCTACGTTTCCGTGGGGCTTTTATATACATCAATAACGTAATATAACCTAACCTAACACAACCTAACACCTCGGCGGTAATATTTGACAACATTCCTGGCGAGTGGGCTTCTACTTCTCCGTGGGTCCTTTATATACATCAATAACGTAATATAAACTAACCTAACCGAATCTAACATCTCGGTGGTAATATTTGACCACATTGCTGGCTTGTTGGCCTCTACGTCTCCGTGGGACCTTTATATACATTAATAACGTAATACAACCCAACCAAACCCAACCAAACATCTCGGCGGTAATATTTGACAACATTCCTGGCGAGTTGGCTACTACGTCTCCGTGGGAACTTTATATACATGAATAACGTCATATAACCTAACCTAACCCAACCTATCATATCCTCGGTAATATTTACCAACATTCCTGGCGGATGGCCTATACATCTCCGTGCGACCCTTATATACATCAATAACGTCATATGACCTAACCTAACCCAACCTAACATCTCGGCGGTAATATTTGGCAACACTCCTGGCTTATTCGCTTCTACGTCTCCGTCGGACCTTTATACACATCAATAACGTAATATAACCTAATCTAACACAACCTATAATTCCTGCGGTAATATTTGACAACATTACTGGCGAGTTGGACCCTACGTTTCCGTGGGACTTTCATATACATCAATGACGTAATATAACCTGTCCTAACCCAACCTAACATCTCGGCGGTAATATTTGACCACATTCCTGGCTTGTTGGCCTCTACGTCTCCGTGGGACCTTTATATACATCAATAACATAATACAACCTAACCTAACATCTCGGCGGTAATATTTGACACCATTCCTGGCGAGTTGGCTTCTACGTCTCCGTGGGACCTTTATATACATGAATAACGTAATATAACCTAACCAAACCCAACCAAACATCTCGGCGGTAATATTTGACAACATTCCTGGCGAGTTGGCCGCTACGTTTCCGTGGGGCTTTTATATACATCAATAACGTAATATAACCTAACCTAACCCAAAGTAACGTCTCGGAGGTAATGTTTAACCACATTCCTGGCTTGTTGGCCTCTACGTTTCCCTGAGACCTTTATATACATCAATAACGTAATATAACCTAACCTAACCCAACCTAACATCTCGGCGGTAATATTTGACAACATTCCTGCCGAGTTGGCCTCTACGTCTCCGTGGGACCGTCATATACATCAATAACGTAATATAACCTAACCTAACACAACCCAACCACTCGGCACTAATATTTGACAACATTCCTGGCGAGTTGGCCTCTACGTATCCGTGGGGCTTTTATATACATCAATAACGTAATATAACCTAACCTAACACAACCTAACACCTCGGCGGTAATATTTGACAACATTCCTGGCTTGTTGGCCTCTACGTCTCCGTGGGACCTTTATATACATTAATAACGTAATACAACCCAACCAAACCCAACCAAACATCTCGGCGGTAATATTTGGCAACACTCCTGGCTTATTCGCTTCTACGTCTCCGTCGGACCTTTATACACATCAATAACGTAATATAACCTAATCTAACACAACCTATAATTTCTGCGGTAATATTTGACAACATTCCTGGCGAGTTGGACCCTACGTTTCCGTGGGACTTTCATATACATCAATGACGTAATATAACCTGTCCTAACCCAACCTAACATCTCGGCGGTAATATTTGACCACATTCCTGGCTCGTTGGACTCTACGTCTCCGTCAGGCCTTCATATCCGTCAATAACGTAATATAACCTTATATAACCCAACCTAACCTCTCGGCGCTATTATTTGACAACATTCCTGGCGAGTTGGCCTCTACGTCTCCGTGGGGCCTTTATATACATCAATTTCGTAATATAACCTAACCTAACACTACCCAACCTCTCGGCACTGATATTTGACAACATTCCTGGCGAGTTGGCCTCTACGCTTCCGTGGGGCTTTTATATACATCAATAGCGTAATATAACTTAACCTAACACAACCTAACATCTCGGTACTAATATTTGACAACATTCCTGCCGAGTTGGCCTCTACGTCTCCGTGGGACCGTCATATACATCAATAACGTAATATAACCTAACCTAACACAACCCAACCACTCGGCACTAATATTTGACAACATTCCTGGCGAGTTGGCCTCTACGTTTCCGTGGGGCTTTTATATGCATCAATAACGTAATATAACCTAACCTAACACAACCTAACACCTCGGCGGTAATATTTGACAACATTCCTGGCGAGTGGGCTTCTACTTCTCCGTGGGTCCTTTATATACATCAATAACGTAATATAACCCAACCTAACCAAACCTAATATCTCGGCGGTAATATGTGACAACATTCCTGGCGGGTTGGCCTCTACGTCTCCGTGGGACCTTCATATACATCAATACCGTAATATAGCCTAAGCTAACTCAACCGAACATCCCGGCGGTAATATTTGACTGCATTCCTGGAGAGTTGGCTACTACGTCTCCGTGGGACCTTTATATACATGAATAACGTAATATAACCTAACCTAACCCAACCTATCATATCGTCGGTAATATTTACCAACATTCCTGGCGGATGGCCTATACATCTCCGTGAGACCCTTATATACATCAGTAACGTCATATGACCTAACCTAACCCAACCTAACATCTCGGCGGTAATATTTGACCACATTCCTGGCTCGTTGGCCTCTACGTCTCCGTGGGACATTTATATATATCAATAACGTAATATAACGAAACCTAACCCAACCCAACCTCTCGGGATACCATTTAAACACATTCCTTGATTGTCGGTCCCTACTTTTCGGTGGGAACACTGTATACGTCTATGACGTAATACAACCTAACCTAAACCAACCTAACATCTCAGCGGTAATATTTGAAAACATATCTGGCGAGTTGACCTCTACGTCTCCGTGGGACCTTTATATACATGAATAACGTAATATAACCTAACCTAACCCAACCTATCATATCGTCGGTAATATTTACCAACATTCCTGGCGGATGGCCTATTCATCTCCGTGGGACCCTTATATACATCAATAACGTCACATGACCTAACCTAACCCAATCTAACATCTCGGCGGTAATATTTGACCACATTCCTGGCTCGTTGGCCTCTACGTCTCCGTGGGACATTTATATACATCAATAACGTAATATAACGAAACCTAATCCAACCTAACCTCTCGGGATACCATTTAAACACATTCCTTGATTGTCGGTCCCTACTTCTCGGTGGGAACACTGTATACGTCTATGACGTAATACAACCTAACCTAAACGAACCTAACATCTCAGCGGTAATATTTGAAAACATATCTGGAGAGTTGACCTCTACGTCTCCGTGGGACCTTTATATACATCAATAGCGTAATATAACCTAACCTAACCCAACCTAACATCTCGGCGGTAATATTTGACCACATTCCTGGCTCGTTGGCCTCTACGTCTCCGTGGTACCTTTATATATATCAATAACGTAATATAACCAAACCTAACCCAACCTAACATGTCGGCGGTAATATTTAACAACATTCGTGGCGAGTTGGCCTCTACGTCTCCGTGGGACCTTTATATACATCAATAAGGAAATATAAAGTAACCTAACCCAACCTAACCTCTCGGGGTACCATTTAGCCACATTCCTTGATTGTCGGCACCTACTTCTCGGTGGGAACACTGTATAGATCTATGACGTAATACAACCTAACCTAAACCAACCTAACATTTCGGCGGTAATATTTGACACCATTCCTGGCGAGTTGGCCTCTACATTTCCGTGGGACTTTTATATACATCAATAACGTCATATGACCTAACATAACCCAACCTAACATCTCGGCGGTAATATTTGACAACATTCCTGGCGAGTTGGCCCCTACGTCTCCGTGAGACCTTCATATACATCAATGACGTAATATACCCTAACCTAACCCAACCTATCACCTCGGCGGTAATATTTGAGCACATTCCGGGCTTGTTGTCCTCTACGTCTCCGTGGGACCTTTATATACATCAATAGCGTAATATAACGTAACCTAACACAACCTAATATCTCGAGGGTAATATTTGACAACATTCCAGGCGAGTTGGCCTCTACGTCTCCGTGAGACCTTCATATACATCAATAAGGTAATATAACCTTATATAACCCAACCTAACCTCTCGGCTGTAATATTTGACAACATTCCTGGTGAGTTGGACTCTACGTCTCCGTGGGACCTTTATATACATCAATAACGTGATATAACGTAACCTAACCAAAACTTACCTCCCGGGGTACCATTTAACCACATTGCTTGATTGTCGGGCCCTACTTCTCGGTGGGAACACTGTATACGTCTATGACGTAATCCAACCTAACCTAAACCAACCTAACATCTCGGGGTACCATTTAACCACAGTCCTTGATTTTCGGGCCCTACTTCTCGGTGGGAACACTGTATACGTCTATGACGTAATACAACCTAACCTAAACCAACCTAACACCTCGGCGGTAATATTTGACGACATTCCTGGCGAGTTGGCATCTATGTCTCCGTGGGACCTTTATATACATCAATAACGTAATATAACCTAACCTAACACAACCTAACACCTCGGCGGTAATATTTGACAACATTCCTGGCGAGTGCGCTTCTACTTCTCCGTGGGTCCTTTATATACATCAATAACGTAATATAAACTAACCTAACCCAATCTAACATCTCGGTGGTAATATTTTACCACATTCCTGGCTTGTTGGCCTCAACGTCTCTGTGGGACCTTTATATACATTAATAACGTAATACAACCTAACCAAACCCAACCAAACATCTCGGCGGTAATATTTGACAACATTCCTGGCGAGTTTGCCTCTATGTCTCCGTGGGACCATTATATACATCAATAACGTAATGTAAACTAACCTAACCCAACCTAACTTCTCGGGGGTAATGTTTCACCACATTCGTGGCTTGCCGGCAACTACTGCTCGCTGCGAATATTGTATACGTCTATGACGTAATGTAACATAACCTAACTCAACCTAACCACTCTGCGGTAATATTTGATGACATTCCTGTCAAGTTGTCCCCTGCTTCTCCGTGGGAATATTCATATACAACAATAACGTAAAATAACCTAACCTAACCCAACCTAACCTCTCGACAGGAATGTTGTCAAATTTTACCGCCGAGATGTCAGGTTGGCTTAGGTTAGGTTATATTACTTCACAGACGTATACAGTGTTCACACCGAGATGTAGGGGCCGACAAGCAAGGAATGTGGTTAAACGGTACCCCGGGAGATTAGGTTGGGTTAGGTTAGGTTATATTAGGATACAGATGTATATAAAGGTCCCACGGACACGTAGAGGCCAACTCGCCAGGAATGTTGTCAAATATTACCGCCCAGATGTCGGGTTGGGTTAGGTTAGGTTATATTACGTTATTGATGTATACGAAGGTACCACGTAGGCGTAGAGGACAACTCGCCAGGAATGTTGTCAAATATTACCGCCGAGATGATAGGTTGGGTTAGGTTAGGTTATATTACGTTATTGATGTACATAAAGGTCCCACGGAGACGTCGAGGCCAGCTCGCCAGGAATGTCGTCAAATATTACCGCCGAGATGTCAGGTTGGATTATGTTAGGCTATATTACGTTATTGATGCATATGAATGTCCCACGTAGAGGATACCTCGCCAGCAATGTTGTCTAATTTTACCGCCGAGATATCAGGTTGGGTTAGGTTATATTAAGATACTGATGTATATAAAGGTCCCACGGACACGTAGAGGCCAACTCGCCAGGAATGTCGTCAAATATTACCGCCGAGATGTCACGTTGGATTATGTTAGGTTATATTATGTTAATGATGTATATGAAGGACCCACGATGACGTCGGGTCCAACTCGCGAGAAATGTTGTCAAATATTACCGCCGAAATGTTAAGTTGGGTTAGGCTAGGTTATATTACGTTAGTGATGTATACGAAGGACCCACGCAGACGTCGGGGCCAATTCGCCAGGAATGTTGTCAACTATTACCGCCGAGATGTCAGGTTGGGTTAGATTAGGTTACATTACGTTATTGATGTATACGAAGGTCCCACATAGACGTAGAGGCCAGCTCGCCAGGAATGTTGTCAAATTTTACCGCCGAGATGTCAGGTTTGCTTACGTTAGGTTATATTACTTCACAGACGTATACAGTGTTCCCACCGAGATGTAGGGGCCGACAAGCAAGGAATGTGGTTAAACGTTACCCCGAGAGATTAGGTTGGGTTAGGTTAGGTTATATTAGGATACTGATGTATATAAAGGTCCCACGGACACGTAGATGCCAACTCGCCAGGAATTTTGTCAAATATTCCCGCCGAGATATCAGGTTGGGTTAGGTTAAGTTATATTATGTTATTGATGTACATAAAGGTCCCACGGAGACGTAGGGGCCAGCTCGCCAGGAATGTTGTCAAATATTACCGCCGAGATGTCAGGTTGGATTAGGTTAGGTTATACTACGTTATTGATGTATATAAAGGTCCCACGGAGACGTAGAGACCAACTCGCCAGGAATGTTGTTAAATTTTAATGCCGATATGTCAGGTTGGGTTAGGTTAGGTTATATTACGTTATAGACGTATACAGTGTTCCCACCGAGAAGTAGGGGCCGACAATCAAGGAATGTGGTTAAATTGTACCCCGAGATGTTAGGTTGAGTTTGGTTAGGTTATATTACGATACTGATGTATATAAAGGTCCCACGGACAGGTAGATGCCAAATCGCCAGGAATTTTGTCAAATATTCCCGCCGAGATATCAGGTTGGGTTAGGTTACGTTATATTGCGTTATTGATGTACATAAAGGTCCCACGGAGACGTAGGTGCCAGCGCGCCAGGAATGTTATCAAATATTACCGCCGAGATGATAGGTTGGGTTAGGTTAGGTTATATTACATTATTGATGCATATGACTGTCCCACGTAGAGGATAGCTCGCCAAGAATGTTGTCAAATATTACCGCGGAGATGTCAGGCTGGGTTAGGTTAGGTTATATTACGTTAGTGATGTATACGAAGGACCCACGCAGACGTCGGGGCCAACTCGCCAGGAATGTTGTCAAATATTACCGCCGAGATGTCAGGTTGGGTTAGGTTAGGTTATATTACGTCGTTGATGTATATAAAGGTCCCACGGAGACGTAGAGTCGAACTCGCCAAGAATGTCTTCAAATATTACCCCCCATTTGTTAGGTTGGGTTAGGTTAGGTTATATTACGTTATTGTTGCATATGAATGTCCCACGTAGAGGATAGCTCGCCAGGAATGTTGTCAAATATTACCGCCGAGATTTCAGGCTGGGTTAGGTTAGGTTATATTACGTTAGCGATGTATACGAAGGACCCACGCAGACGTCGGGGCCAACTCGCCAGGAATGTTGTCAAATATTACCGCCGAGATGTCAGGTTGGGTTAGGTTAGGTTATGTTACGTTATTGATGCATATGAATGTCCCACGTAGAGGATAGATCGCCAGGAATGTTGTCAAACATTACCGCCGAGATGTTAGGTTGGGTTAGGTTAGGTTATATTTCGTTATTGATGCATATGAATGTCCCACGTAGAGGATAGCTCGCCAGGAATGTTGTCAAATATTACCGCCGAGATGTCAGGCTGGATTAGGTTAGGTTATATTACGTTAGTGAAGTATACGAAGGACCCACGCAGACGTCGGGGCCAACTCGCCAGGAATGTTGTCAAATATTACCGCCGGGATGTCAGGTTGGGTTAGGTTAGGTTATATTACTTCATTGATGAATATAAAGGTCCCACGGAGACGCAGAGTCGAACTCGCCAAGAATGTTGTCAACTATTACCGCCGAGATGTCAGGTTGGGTTAGATTAGGTTACATTACGTTATTGATGTATACGAAGGTCCCACATAGACGTAGAGGACAACTCGCCAGGAATGTTGTCAAATTTTACCGCCGAGATGTCAGGTTGGCTTAGGTTATGTTATCTTACTTCACAGACGTATACAGTGTTCCCACCGAGAAGTAGGGGCCGACAAGCAAGGAATGTGGTTAAACGGTACCCTGAGGGATTAGGTTGGGTTAGGTTAGGTTATATTAGGCTACTGATGTATATAAAGGTCCCACGGACACGTAGAGCCCAACTCGCCAGGAACGTTGTCAAATTTTAATGCCGAGATGTCAGGTTGGGTTAGGTTAGGTTATATTAGGTTATTGATGTATATAAAGGTCCCACGGAGACGTAGATTCGAACTCGCCAAGAATGTCTTCAAATATTACCGCCGAGATGTCAGGTTGGGTTAGGTTAGGTTATATTACGTTATTGATGCATATGAATGTCCCACGAAGAGGACAGCTCGCCAGGAATGTTGTCAAATATTACCGCTGAGATGTCAGGTTGGGTTAGGTTAGGTTATATTACGTTATTGATGTATATAAGGGTCCCACGGAGACGTAGAGCCCAACTCGCCAGGAATGTCGTCAAATATTACCGCCGAAATGTCAGGTTGGGTTAGGTAAGGTTATATTACGTAATTGATGTATATAAAGGTCCCACGGAGACGTAGAGTCGAACTCGCCAGGAATGTCGTCAAATATTACCGCCGAGATGTCAGGTTGGGTTAGGTTAGGCTATATTACGTTATTGATGCATATGAATGTCCCACGTAAAGGATAGCTCGCCAGGAATGTTGTCAAATATTACCGCCGAGATGTTAGGTTGGGTTAGGTTAGGTTATATTACGTTAGTGATGTATACGAAGGACCCACGCAGACGTCGGGGCCAACTCGCCAGGAATGTTGTCAAATATTACCGCCGAGTTGTCAGGTTGGGTTAGGTTAGATTACAATACGTTATTGATGCATATGAATGTCCCACGCAGAGGATAAATCGCCAGGCAAGTTTTCAAATATTGCCGGCGAGATGTTAGGTTGGGTTAGGTTAGATTATATTACTATAATGATGTATATGAAGGACCCACGCAGACGTCTTGGCCAACTCGCCAGGAATGTTGTCAAATATTACCGCCGAGATGTCAGGTTGGGTTAGGTTAGGTTATATTACGTTATTGATGTATATAAAGGTCCCACGGAGACGTAGATTCGAACTCGCCAAGAATGTCTTCAAATATTACCGCCGAGATGTCAGGTTGGGTTAGGTTCGGTTATATTACGTTATTGATGCATATGAATGTCCCACGTAGAGGATAGCTCGCCAAGAATGTTGTCATATATTACCGCTGAGATGTCAGGTTGGGTTAGGTTAGGTTATATTACGTTATTGATGTATATAAAGGTCCCACGGAGAGGTAGAGTCGAACTCGCCAAGAATGTCTTCAAATATTACCGCCGAGATGTCAGGTTGGGTTAGGTTAGGTTATATTACGTTATTGATGCATATGAATGTCCCACGTAGAGGATAGCACGCCAGGAATGTTGTCAAATATTACCGCCGAGATGTTAGGTTGGGTTAGGTGATGTTACATTACGTTCATGATGTATACGAAGGACCCACACAGACGTCGGGGCCAACTCGCCAGGAATGTTGTCAAATATTACCGCCGAGATGTCAGGTTGGGTTAGGTTAGGTTATATTACGTTATTGATGTATATAAAGGTCCCACGGACACGTAGAGGCCAACTCGCCAGGAATGTTGTCAAATATTACCGCCGAGATGTCAGGTTGGGTTAGGTTAGGTTATATTACGTTATTGATGTATATAAAGGTCCCACGGACACGTAGAGGCCAACTCGCCAGGAATGTTGTCAAATATTCCCGCCGAGATATCAGGTTGGGTTAGGTTACGTTATATTACGTTATTGATGTACATAAAGGTCCCACGGAGACGTAGGTGCCAGCGCGCCAGGAATGTTGTCCAATATTACCGCCGAGATGATAGGTTGGGTTAGGTTAGGTTATATTACATTATTGATGCATATGACTGTCCCACGTAGAGGATAGCTCGCCAGGAATGTTGTCAAATATTACCGCCGAGATGTCAGGCTGGATTAGGTTAGGTTATATTACGTTAGTGAAGTATACGAAGGACCCACGCAGACGTCGGGGCCAACTCGCCAGGAATGTTGTCAAATATTACCGCCGGGATGTCAGGTTGGGTTAGGTTAGGTTATATTACTTCATTGATGCATATGAATGTCCCACGTAGAGGATAGCACGCCAGGAATGTTGTCAAATATTACCGCCGAGATGTCAGGTTGGGTTAGGTTAGATTATAATACGTTATTGATGCATATGAATGTCCCACGTAGAGGATAACTCGCCAGGCAAGTTGTCAAATATTACCGCCGAGATGTTAGGTTGGGTTAGGTTAGATTATATTACGTTAATGATGTATATGAAGGACCCACGCAGACGTCTTGGCCAACTCGCCAGGAATGTTGTCAAATATTACCGCCTACATGTCAGGTTGGGTTAGGTTAGGTTATATTACGTTATTGATGTATATAAAGGTCCCACATAGACGTAGAGGACAACTCGCCAGGAATGTCGTCAAATATTACCGCCGAGATGTCAGGTTGGGTTAGGTTAGGTTATATTACGTTATTGATGTATATAAGGGTCCCACGGAGACGTAGAGCCCAACTCGCCAGGAATGTCGTCAAATATTACCGCCGAAATGTCAGGTTGGGTTAGGTAAGGTTATATTACGTAATTGATGTATATAAAGGTCCCACGGAGACGTAGAGTCGAACTCGCCAGGAATGTCGTCAAATATTACCGCCGAGATGTCAGGTTGGGTTAGGTTAGGCTATATTACGTTATTGATGCATATGAATGTCCCACGTAAAGGATAGCTCGCCAGGAATGTTGTCAAATATTACCGCCGAGATGTTAGGTTGGGTTAGGTTAGGTTATATTACGTTAGTGATGTATACGAAGGACCCACGCAGACGTCGGGGCCAACTCGCCAGGAATGTTGTCAAATATTACCGCCGAGATGTCAGGTTGGGTTAGGCTAGGTTATATTACGTTATTGATGTATATAAAGGTCCCACGGAGACGTAGAGCCGAACTCGCCAAGAATGTCTTCAAATATTACCGCCGAGTTGTCAGGTTGGGCTAGGTTAGTTTATATTACGTTATTGACGCATATTAATGTCCCACGTAGAGGATAGCTCGCCAGGAATGTTGTCAAACATTACCGCCGAGATGTTAGGTTGGGTTCGGTTAGGTTACATTACGTTAATGATGTATACGAATGTCCCAGGTAGAGGATAGCTCGCCAGGAATGTTGTCAAATGTTACCGCCGAGATGTCAGGTTGGGTTAGGTTAGGTTATATTACGTTATTGATGTATATAAAGGTCCCACGGAGACGTAGAGTCGAACTCGCCAAGAATGTCTTCAAATATTACCGCCGAGATGTCAGGTTGGGTTAGATTAGGTTATATTACGTTATTGACGCGTATTAATGTCCCACGTAGAGGATAGCTCGCCAGGAATGTTGTCAAAAATTACCGCCGAGATGTTAGGTTGGGTTAGGTTAGGTTACATTAAGTTAATGATGTATACGAAGGACCCACGCAGACGTCGGGGCCAACTCGCCAGGAATGTTGTCAAATATTACCGCCGAGTTGTCAGGTTGGGTTAGGTTAGATTACAATACGCTATTGATGCATATGAATGTCCCACGCAGAGGATAACTCGCCAGGCAAGTTTTCAAATATTGCCGGCGAGATGTTAGGTTGGGTTAGGTTAGATTATATTACGATAATGATGTATATGAAGGACCCACGCAGACGTCTTGGCCAACTCGCCAGGAATGTGGTCAAATATTACCGCCGAGATGTCAGGTTGGGTTAGGTTAGGTTATATTACGTTATTGATGTATATAAAGGTCCCACGGAGACGTAGATTCGAACTCCCCAAGAATGTCTTCAAATATTACCGCCGAGATGTCAGGTTGGGTTAGGTTAGGTTATATTACGTTATTGATGCATATGAATGTCCCACGTAGAGGATAGCTCGCCAAGAATGTTGTCATATATTACCGCTGAGATGTCGGGTTGGGTTAGGTTAGGTTATACTACGTTATTGATGTATATAAAGGTCCCACGGAGAGGTAGAGTCGAACTCGCCAAGAATGTCTTCAAATATTACCGCCGAGATGTCAGGTTGGGTTAGGTTAGGTTATATTACGTTATTGATGCATATGAATGTCCCACGTAGAGGATAGCACGCCAGGAATGTTGTCAAATATTACCGCCGAGATGTTAGGTTGGGTTAGGTTATGTTACATTACGTTCATGATGTATACGAAGGACCCACACAGACGTCGGGGCCAACTCGCCAGGAATGTTGTCAAATATTACCGCCGAGATGTCAGGTTGGGTTAGGTTAGGTTATATTACGTTATTGATGCATATGAATGTCCCACGTAGCGGATAGCTGGCCAGGAATGTTGTCAAATATTACCGCCGAGATGTCAGGTTGGGTTAGGTTAGGTTATATTACGTTATTGATGTATATAAAGGTCCCACGGAGACGTAGAGACCAACTCGCCAGGAATGTCGTCAAATATTACCGCCGAGATGTCAGGTTGGGTTAGGTTAGGTTATATTACGTTATTGATGCATATGAATGTCCCACGTAGAGGATAGCACGCCAGGAATGTTGTCAAATATTACCGCCGAGATGTTAGGCTGGGTTAGGTTATGTTACATTGCGTTCATGATGTATACGAAGGACCCACACAGACGTCGGGGCCAACTCGCCAGGAATGTTGTCAAATATTACCGCCGAGATGTCAGGTTGGGTTAGGTTAGATTATAATACGTTATTGATGCATATGAATGTCCCACGTAGAGGATAACTCGCCAGGCAAGTTGTCAAATATTACCGCCGAGATGTTAGGTTGGGTTAGGTAAGATTATATTACGTTAATGATGTATATGAAGGACCCACGCAGACGTCTTGGCCAACTCGCCAGGAATGTTGTCAAATATTACCGCCTACATGTCAGGTTGGGTTAGGTTAGGTTATATTACGTTATTGATGTATATAGGTCCCACATAGACGTAGAGGACAACTCGCCAGGAATGTTGTCAAATTTTACCGCCGAGATGTCAGGTTGTCTTAGGTTAGGTTATATTACTTCACAGACGTATACAGTGTTCCCACCGAGATGTAGGGGCCGAGAAGCAAGGAATGTGGTTAAACGTTACCCCGAGAGATTAGGTTGGGTTAGGTTAGGTTATATTAGGATACTGATGTATATAAAGGTCCCACGGATACGTAGATGCCAACTCGCCAGGAATTTTGTCAAATATTCCCGCCGAGATATCAGGTTGGGTTAGGTTAAGTTATATTATGTTATTGATGTACATAAAGGTCCCACGGAGACGTAGGGGCCAGCTCGCCAGGAATGTTGTCAAATATTACCGCCGAGATGTCAGGTTGGATTAGGTTAGGTTATACTACGTTATTGATGTATATAAAGGTCCCACGGAGACGTAGAGACCAACTCGCCAGGAATGTCGTCAAATATTACCGCCGAGATGTCAGGTTGGGTTAGGTTAGGTTATATTACGTTATTGATGTATATAAGGGTCCCACGGAGACGTAGAGACCAACTCGCCAGGAATGTCGTCAAATACTACCGCCGAGATGTCAGGTTGGGTTAGGTTAGGTTATATTACGTTATTGATGTATATAAAGGTCCCACGGAGACGTAGAGCCGAACTCGCCAAGAATGTCTTCAACTATTACCGCCGAGGTGTCAGGTTGGGCTAGGTTAGTTTATATTACGTTATTGACGCATATTAATGTCCCACGTAGAGGATAGCTCGCCAGGAATGTTGTCAAACATTACCGCCGAGATGTTAGGTTGGGTTAGGTTAGGTTACATTACGTTAATGATGTATACGAATGTCCCAGGTAGAGGATAGCTCTCCAGGAATGTTGTCAAATGTTACCGCCGAGATGTCAGGTTGGGTTAGGTTAGGTTATATTACGTTATTGATGTATATAAAGGTCCCACGGAGACGTAGAGTCGAACTCGCCAAGAATGTCTTCAAATATTACCGCCGAGATGTCAGGTTGGGTTAGATTAGGTTATATTACGTTATTGACGCATATTAATGTCCCACGTAGAGGATAGCTCGCCAGGAATGTTGTCAAAAATTACCGCCGAGATGTTAGGTTGGGTTAGGTTAGGTTACATTAAGTTAATGATGTATACGAAGGACCCACGCAGACGTCGGGGCCAACTCGCCAGGAATGTTGTCAAATATTACCGCCGAGTTGTCAGGTTGGGTTAGGTTAGATTACAATACGCTATTGATGCATATGAATGTCCCACGCAGAGGATAACTCGCCAGGCAAGTTTTCAAATATTGCCGGCGAGATGTTAGGTTGGGTTAGGTTAGATTATATTACGATAATGATGTATATGAAGGACCCACGCAGACGTCTTGGCCAACTCGCCAGGAATGTTGTCAAATATTACCGCCGAGATGTCAGGTTGGGTTAGGTTAGGTTATATTACGTTATTGATGTATATAAAGGTCCCACGGAGACGTAGATTCGAACTCCCCAAGAATGTCTTCAAATATTACCGCCGAGATGTCAGGTTGGGTTAGGTTAGGTTATATTACGTTATTGATGCATATGAATGTCCCACGTAGAGGATAGCTCGCCAAGAATGTTGTCATATATTACCGCTGAGATGTCGGGTTGGGTTAGGTTAGGTTATACTACGTTATTGATGTATATAAAGGTCCCACGGAGAGGTAGAGTCGAACTCGCCAAGAATGTCTTCAAATATTACCGCCGAGATGTCAGGTTGGGTTAGGTTAGGTTATATTACGTTATTGATGCATATGAATGTCCCACGTAGAGGATAGCACGCCAGGAATGTTGTCAAATATTACCGCCGAGATGTTAGGTTGGGTTAGGTTATGTTACATTACGTTCATGATGTATACGAAGGACCCACACAGACGTCGGGGCCAACTCGCCAGGAATGTTGTCAAATATTACCGCCGAGATGTCAGGTTGGGTTAGGTTAGGTTATATTACGTTATTGATGCATATGAATGTCCCACGTAGCGGACAGCTGGCCAGGAATGTTGTCAAATATTACCGCCGAGATGTCAGGTTGGGTTAGGTTAGGTTATATTACGTTATTGATGTATATAAAGGTCCCACGGAGACGTAGAGACCAACTCGCCAGGAATGTCGTCAAATATTACCGCCGAGATGTCAGGTTGGGTTAGGTTAGGTTATATTACGTTATTGATGCATATGAATGTCCCACGTAGAGGATAGCACGCCAGGAATGTTGTCAAATATTACCGCCGAGATGTTAGGCTGGGTTAGGTTATGTTACATTGCGTTCATGATGTATACGAAGGACCCACAGAGACGTCGGGGCCAACTCGCCAGGAATGTTGTCAAATATTACCGCCGAGATGTCAGGTTGGGTTAGGTTAGATTATAATACGTTATTGATGCATATGAATGTCCCAAGTAGAGGATAACTCGCCAGGCAAGTTGTCAAATATTACCGCCGAGATGTTAGGTTGGCTTAAGTTAGGTTATATTACGTTATTGATGCATATAAAGGTTCCACGGAGACGTAGAGGCCAACTCGCCAGGAATGTTGTCAAATTTTACCGCCGAGATGTCAGGTTGGGTTAGGTTAGGTTACATTACTTCATAGACGTATACAGTGTTCCCACCGAGAAGTAGAGGCCGACAAGCAAGGAATGCAGTTAAACGGTACCCTGAGGGATTAGGTTGGGTTAGGTTAGGTTATATTAGGATATTGATGTATATAAAGGTCCCACGGACACGTAGAGTCCAACTCGCCAGGAACGTTGTCAAATTTTAATGCCGAGATGTCAGGTTGGGTTAGGTTAGGTTATATTACGTTATTGATGTATATAAAGGTCCCACGGAGACGTAGATTCGAACTCCCCAAGAATGTCTTCAAATATTACCGCCGAGATGTCAGGTTGGGTTAGGTTAGGTTATATTACGTTATTGATGCATATGAATGTCCCACGTAGAGGATAGCTCGCCAAGAATGTTGTCATATATTACCGCTGAGATGTCGGGTTGGGTTAGGTTAGGTTATACTACGTTATTGATGTATATAAAGGTCCCACGGAGAGGTAGAGTCGAACTCGCCAAGAATGTCTTCAAATATTACCGCCGAGATGTCAGGTTGGGTTAGGTTAGGTTATATTACGTTATTGATGCATATGAATGTCCCACGTAGAGGATAGCACGCCAGGAATGTTGTCAAATATTACCGCCGAGATGTTAGGTTGGGTTAGGTTATGTTACATTACGTTCATGATGTATACGAAGGACCCACACAGACGTCGGGGCCAACTCGCCAGGAATGTTGTCAAATATTACCGCCGAGATGTCAGGTTGGGTTAGGTTAGGTTATATTACGTTATTGATGCATATGAATGTCCCACGTAGCGGACAGCTGGCCAGGAATGTTGTCAAATATTACCGCCGAGATGTCAGGTTGGGTTAGGTTAGGTTATATTACGTTATTGATTTATATAAAGGTCCCACGGAGACGTAGAGACCAACTCGCCAGGAATGTCGTCAAATATTACCGCCGAGATGTCAGGTTGGGTTAGGTTAGGTTATATTACGTTATTGATGCATATGAATGTCCCACGTAGAGGATAGCACGCCAGGAATGTTGTCAAATATTACCGCCGAGATGTTAGGCTGGGTTAGGTTATGTTACATTGCGTTCATGATGTATACGAAGGACCCACAGAGACGTCGGGGCCAACTCGCCAGGAATGTTGTCAAATATTACCGCCGAGATGTCAGGTTGGGTTAGGTTAGATTATAATACGTTATTGATGCATATGAATGTCCCAAGTAGAGGATAACTCGCCAGGCAAGTTGTCAAATATTACCGCCGAGATGTTAGGTTGGCTTAAGTTAGGTTATATTACGTTATTGATGCATATAAGGGTTCCACGGAGACGTAGAGGCCAACTCGCCAGGAATGTTGTCAAATTTTACCGCCGAGATGTCAGGTTGGGTTAGGTTAGGTTACATTACTTCATAGACGTATACAGTGTTCCCACCGAGAAGTAGAGGCCGACAAGCAAGGAATGCAGTTAAACGGTACCCTGAGGGATTAGGTTGGGTTAGGTTAGGTTATATTAGGATATTGATGTATATAAAGGTCCCACGGACACGTAGAGTCCAACTCGCCAGGAACGTTGTCAAATTTTAATGCCGAGATGTCAGGTTTGGTTAGGTTAGGTTATATTAGGTTATTGATGTATATAAAGGTCCCACGGAGACGTAGATTCGAACTCGCCAAGAATGTCTTCAAATATTACCGCCGAGATGTCAGGTTGGGTTAGGTTAGGTTATATTACGTTATTGATGCATATGAATGTCCCACGAAGAGGATAGCTCGCCAGGAATGTTGTCAAATATTACCGCTGAGATGTCAGGTTGGGTTAGGTTAGGTTATATTACGTTATTGATGTATATAAAGGTCCCACGGAGACGTAGAGTCGAACTCGCCAAGAATGTCTTCAAATATTACCGCCGAGATGTCAGGTTGGGTTAGGTTAGGTTATATTACGTTATTGATGCATATGAATGTCCCACGTAGAGGATAGCACGCCAGGAATGTTGTCAAATATTACCGCCGAGATGTTAGGTTGGGTTAGGTTATGTTACATTGCGTTCATGATGTATACGAAGGACCCACACAGACGTCGGGGCCAACTCGCCTGGAATGTTGTCAAATATTACCGCCGAGATGTCAGGTTGGGTTAGGTTAGATTATAATACGTTATTGATGCATATGAATGTCCCACGTAGAGGATAACTCGCCAGGCAAGTTGTCAAATATTACCGCCGAGATGTTAGGTTGGATTCGGTTAGATTATATTACGTTAATGATGTATATGAAGGACCCACGCAGACGTCTTGGCCAACTCGCCAGGAATGTTGTCAAATATTACCGCCTACATGTCAGGTTGGGTTAGGTTAGGTTATATTACGTTATTGATGTATATAAAGGTCCCACATAGACGTAGAGGACAACTCGCCAGGAATGTTGTCAAATTTTACCGCCGAGATGTCAGGTTGTCTTAGGTTAGGTTATATTACTTCACAGACGTATGCAGTGTTCCCACCGAGATGTAGGGGCCGACAAGCAAGGAATGTGGTCAAACGTTACCCCGAGAGATTAGGTTGGGTTAGGTTAGGTTATATTAGGATACTGATGTATATAAAGGTCCCACGGACACGTAGATGCCAACTCGCCAGGAATTTTGTCAAATATTCCCGCCGAGATATCAGGTTGTGTTAGGTTAAGTTATATTATGTTATTGATGTACATAAAGGTCCCACGGAGACGTAGGGGCCAGCTCGCCAGGAATGTTGTCAAATATTACCGCCGAGATGTCAGGTTGGATTAGGTTAGGTTATATTACGTTATTGATGTATATAAGGGTCCCACGAAGACGTAGAGCCCAACTCGCCAGGAATGTCGTAAAATATTACCGCCGAAATGTCAGGTTGGGTTAGGCAAGGTTATATTACGTTATTGATGTATATAAGGGTCCCACGAAGACGTAGAGCCCAACACGCCAGGAACGTTGTCAAATTTTAATGCCGAGATGTCAGGTTGGGTTAGGTTAGGTTATATTAGGTTATTGATG
Source organism: Xylocopa violacea (assembly GCA_963969225.1). Classification (NCBI taxonomy): domain Eukaryota; kingdom Metazoa; phylum Arthropoda; class Insecta; order Hymenoptera; family Apidae; genus Xylocopa; species Xylocopa violacea. Next base: position 1,057,214 of record CAXAJV010000201.1, on the reverse strand, counting down.
TATATAAAGGTCCCACGGAGACGTAAATTCGAACTCGCCAAGAATGTCTTCAAATATTACCGCCGAGATGTCAGGTTGGGTTAGGTTAGGTTATATTACGTTATTGGTGCATATGAATGTCCCACGTAGAGGATAGCTCGCCAGGAATGTTGTCAAATATTACCGTCGAGATGTCAGGTTGGGTTAGGTTAGGTTACATTAAGTTAATGATGTATACGAAGGACCCACGCAGACGTCGGGGCCAACTCGCCAGGAATGTTGTCAAATATTACCGCGGAGTTGTCAGGTTGGATTAGGTTAGATTACAATACGCTATTGATGCATATGAATGTCCCACGCAGAGGATAACTCGCCAGGCAAGTTTTCAAATATTGCCGGCGAGATGTTAGGTTGGGTTAGGTTAGATTATATTACGTTAATGATGTATATGAAGGACCCACGCAGACGTCTTGGCCAACTCGCCAGGAATGTTGTCAAATATTACCGTCGAGATGTCAGGTTGGGTTGGGTTAGGTTATATTACGTTATTGATGTATATAAAGGTCCCACGGAGACGTAGAGTCGAACTCGCCAAGAATGTCTTCAAATATTACCGCCGAGATGTCAGGTTGGGTTAGGTTAGGTTATATTACGTTATTGATGCATATGAATGTCCCACGTAGCGGATAGCTGGCCAGGAATGTTGTCAAATATTACCGCCGAGATGTCAGGTTGGGTTAGGTTAAGTTATATTATGTTATTGATGTACATAAAGGTCCCACGGAGACGAAGGGGCCAGCTCGCCAGGAATGTTGTCAAATATTACCGCCGAGATGTTAGGCTGGGTTAGGTTATGTTACATTGCGTTCATGATGTATACGAAGGACCCACACAGACGTCGGGGCCAACTCGCCAGGAATGTTGTCAAATATTACCGCCGAGATGTCAGGTTGGGTTAGGTTAGATTATAATACGTTATTGATGCATATGAATGTCCCACGTAGAGGATAACTCGCCAGGCAAGTTGTCAAATATTACCGCCGAGATGTTAGGTTGGGTTAGGTTAGATTATATTACGTTAATGATGTATATGAAGGACCCACGCAGACGTCTTGGCCAACTCGCCAGGAATTTTGTCAAATATTCCCGCCGAGATATCAGGTTGGGTTAGGTTAAGTTATATTATGTTATTGATGTACATAAAGGTCCCACGGAGACGAAGGGGCCAGCTCGCCAGGAATGTTGTCAAATATTACCGCCGAGATGTCAGGTTGGATTAGGTTAGGTTATACTACGTTATTGATGTATATAAAGGTCCCACGGAGACGTAGAGACCAACTCGCCAAGAATGTCTTCAAATATTAACGCCGAGATGTCGGGTTGGGTTAGGTTAGGTTATGTTACGTTATTGATGCATATGAATGTCCCACGTAGAGGATAGCTCGCCAGGAATGTCGTCAAATATTACCGCCGAAATGTCAGGTTGGGTTAGGTAAGGTTATATTACGTAATTGATGTATATAAAGGTCCCACGGAGACGTAGAGTCGAACTCGCCAAGAATGTCTTCAAATATTACCGCCGAGATGTCAGGTTGGGTTAGGTTAGGTTATATTACGTTATTGATGCATATGAATGTCCCACGTAGAGGATAGCACGCCAGGAATGTTGTCAAATATTACCGCCGAGATGTTAGGTTGGGTTAGGTTATGTTACATTGCGTTCATAATGTATACGAAGGACCCACACAGACGGCGGGGCCAACTCGCCAGGAATGTTGTCAAATATTACCGCCGAGATGTCAGGTTGGGTTAGGTTAGATTATAATACGTTATTGATGCATATGAATGTCCCACGTAGAGGATAACTCGCCAGGCAAGTTGTCAAATATTACCGCCGAAATGTTAGGTTGGGTTAGGTTAGATTATATTACGTTAATGATGTATATGAAGGACCCACGCAGACGTCTTGGCCAACTCGCCAGGAATGTTGTCAAATATTACCGCCTACATGTCAGGTTGGGTTAGGTTAGGTTATATTACGTTATTGATGTATATAAAGGTCCCACATAGACGTAGAGGACAACTCGCCAGGAATGTTGTCAAATTTTACCGCCGAGATGTCAGGTTGTCTTAGGTTAGGTTATATTACTTCACAGACGTATACAGTGTTCCCACCGAGATGTAGGGGCCGACAAGCAAGGAATGTGGTCAAACGTTACACCGAGAGATTAGGTTGGGTTAGGTAAGGTTATATTACGTTATTGATGTATATAAGGGTCCCACGAAGACGTAGAGCCCAACTCGCCAGGAACGTTGTCAAATTTTAATGCCGAGATGTCAGGTTGGGTTAGGTTAGGTTATATTAGGTTATTGATGTATATAAAGGTCCCACGGAGACGTAGATTCGAACTCGCCAAGAATGTCTTCAAATATTACCGCCGAGATGTCAGGTTGGGTTAGGTTAGGTTATATTACGTTATTGATGCATATGAATGTCCCACGTAGAGGATAGCACGCCAGGAATGTTGTCAAATATTACCGCCGAGATGTTAGGCTGGGTTAGGTTATGTTACATTGCGTTCATGATGTATACGAAGGACCCACACAGACGTCGGGGCCAACTCGCCAGGAATGTTGTCAAATATTACCGCCGAGATGTCAGGTTGGGTTAGGTTAGATTATAATACGTTATTGATGCATATGAATGTCCCACGTAGAGGATAACTCGCCAGGCAAGTTGTCAAATATTACCGCCGAGATGTTAGGTTGGGTTAGGTTAGATTATATTACGTTAATGATGTATATGAAGGACCCACGCAGACGTCTTGGCCAACTCGCCAGGAATTTTGTCAAATATTCCCGCCGAGATATCAGGTTGGGTTAGGTTAAGTTATATTATGTTATTGATGTACATAAAGGTCCCACGGAGACGTAGGGGCCAGCTCGCCAGGAATGTTGTCAAATATTACCGCCGAGATGTCAGGTTGGATTAGTTAGGTTATACTACGTTATTGATGTATATAAAGGTCCCACGGAGACGTAGAGACCAACTCGCCAAGAATGTCTTCAAATATTAACGCCGAGATGTCGGGTTGGGTTAGGTTAGGTTATGTTACGTTATTGATGCATATGAATGTCCCACGTAGAGGATAGCTCGCCAGGAATGTCGTCAAATATTACCGCCGAAATGTCAGGTTGGGTTAGGTAAGGTTATATTACGTAATTGATGTATATAAAGGTCCCACGGAGACGTAGAGTCGAACTCGCCAAGAATGTCTTCAAATATTACCGCCGAGATGTCAGGTTGGGTTAGGTTAGGTTATATTACGTTATTGATGCATATGAATGTCCCACGTAGAGGATAGCACGCCAGGAATGTTGTCAAATATTACCGCCGAGATGTTAGGTTGGGTTAGGTTATGTTACATTGCGTTCATAATGTATACGAAGGACCCACACAGACGGCGGGGCCAACTCGCCAGGAATGTTGTCAAATATTACCGCCGAGATGTCAGGTTGGGTTAGGTTAGATTATAATACGTTATTGATGCATATGAATGTCCCACGTAGAGGATAACTCGCCAGGCAAGTTGTCAAATATTACCGCCGAGATGTTAGGTTGGGTTAGGTTAGATTATATTACGTTAATGATGTATATGAAGGACCCACGCAGACGTCTTGGCCAACTCGCCAGGAATTTTGTCAAATATTCCCGCCGAGATATCAGGTTGGGTTAGGTTAAGTTATATTATGTTATTGATGTACATAAAGGTCCCACGGAGACGTAGGGGCCAGCTCGCCAGGAATGTTGTCAAATATTACCGCCGAGATGTCAGGTTGGATTAGGTTAGGTTATACTACGTTATTGATGTATATAAAGGTCCCACGGAGACGTAGAGACCAACTCGCCAAGAATGTCTTCAAATATTAACGCCGAGATGTCGGGTTGGGTTAGGTTAGGTTATGTTACGTTATTGATGCATATGAATGTCCCACGTAGAGGATAGCTCGCCAGGAATGTCGTCAAATATTACCGCCGAAATGTCAGGTTGGGTTAGGTAAGGTTATATTACGTAATTGATGTATATAAAGGTCCCACGGAGACGTAGAGTCGAACTCGCCAAGAATGTCTTCAAATATTACCGCCGAGATGTCAGGTTGGGTTAGGTTAGGTTATATTACGTTATTGATGCATATGAATGTCCCACGTAGAGGATAGCACGCCAGGAATGTTGTCAAATATTACCGCCGAGATGTTAGGTTGGGTTAGGTTATGTTACATTGCGTTCATAATGTATACGAAGGACCCACACAGACGGCGGGGCCAACTCGCCAGGAATGTTGTCAAATATTACCGCCGAGATGTCGGGTTGGGTAAGGTTAGATTATAATACGTTATTGATGCATATGAATGTCCCACGTAGAGGATAACTCGCCAGGCCAGTTGGCAAATATTACCGCCGAGATGTTAGGTTGGGTTAGGTTAGATTATATTACGTTAATGATGTATATGAAGGACCCACGCAGACGTCTTGGCCAACTCGCCAGGAATGTTGTCAAATATTACCGCCGACATGTCAGGTTGGGTTAGGTTAAGTTATATTACGTTATTGATGTATATAAAGGTCCCACACAGACGTAGAGGACAACTCGCCAGGAATGTTGTCAAATTTTACCGCCGAGATGTCAGGTTGTTTTAGGTTAGGTTATATTACTTCACAGACGGATACAGTGTTCCCACCGAGATGTAGGGGCCGACAAGCAAGGAATGTGGTTAAACGTTACCCCGAGAGATTAGGTTGGATTAGGTTAGGTTATATTAGGATACTGATGTATATAAAGGTCCCACGGACACGTAGAGGCCTACTCGCCAGGAACGTTGTCAAATTTTAATGCCGAGATGTCAGGTTGGGTTAGGTTAGGTTACATTACGTTATTGATGTATACGAAGGTCCGACGTATACGTAGAGGACAACTCGCCAGGAATGTTGTCAAATATTACCGCCAAGACGATATGTTGGCTTAGATTAGGTTATATTACGTTATTGACGTACATAAAGGTCCCACGGAGACGTAGAGGCCAGCTCGCCAGGAATGTTGTCAAATCTTACCGCCGAGATGATAGGTTGGGTTAAGTTAGGTTATATTACGTTATTGATGCATATGAATGACCCACGTAGAGGGTAGCACGCCAGGAATGTTGTCAAATATTGCCGCCGAGATGTTAGGTTGGGTTAGGTTATGTTACATTACGTTCATGATGTATACGAAGGACCCACACAGACGTCGGGGCCAACTCGCCAGGAATGTTGTCAAATATTACCGCCGAGATGTCAGGTTGGGTTAGGTTAGATTATAATACGTTATTAATGCATATGAATGTCCCACGTAGAGGATAACTCGCCAGGCAAGTTGTCAAATATTACCGCCGAGATGTTAGGTTGGGTTAGGTTAGGTTACATTACTTCATAGACGTATACAGTGTTCCCACTGAGAAGTAGGGGCCGACAAGCAAGGAATGTTGTTAAACGGTACCCCGAGAGATTAGGTTGGGTTACGTTAGGTTATATTAGGATACTGATGTATATAAAGGTCCCACGGTCACGTAGAGGCCAACTCGCCAGGAACGCTGTCAAATTTTAATGCCGAGATGTCAGGTTGGGTTAGGCTAGGTTATATTAGGTTACTGATGTATATAAAGGTCCCACGGAGACGTAGATTCGAACTCGCCAAGAATGTCTTCAAATATTACCGCCGAGATGTCAGGTTGGGTTAGGTTAGGTTATATTACGTTATTGATGCATATGAATGTCCCACGTAGAGGATAGCTCGCCAGGAATGTTGTCAAATATTACCGCCGAGATGTTAGGTTGGGTTAGGTTATGTTACATTGCGTTCATGATGTATACGAAGGACCCACACAGACGTCGGGGCCAACTCGCCTGGAATGTTGTCAATTATTACCGCCGAGATGTCAGGTTGGGTTAGGTTAGGTTATATTACGTTAATGATGTATATGAAGGACCCACGAAGACGTCTTGGCCAACTCGCCAGGAATGTTGTCAAATATTACCGCCGACATGTCAGGTTGGGTTAGGTTAGGTTATATTACGTTATTGATGTATATAAAGGTCCCACATAGACGTAGAGGACAACTCGCCAGGAATGTTGTCAAATTTTACCGCCGAGATGTCAGGCTGTTTTAGGTTAGGTTATATTACTTCACAGACGTATACAGTGTTCCCACCGAGATGTAGGGGCCGACAAGCAAGGAATGTGGTCAAACGTTACCCCGAGAGATTAGGTTGGATTAGGTTAGGTTATATTAGGATACTGATGTATATAAAGGTCTCACGGACACGTAGAGGCCAACTCGCCAGGAACGTTGTCAAATTTTAATGCCGAGATGTCAGGTTGGGTTAGGTTAGGTTATATTAGGATACTGATGTATATAAAGGTCGCACGGAGACGTAGATTCGAACTCGCCAAGAATGTCTTCAAATATTACCGCCGAGATGTCAGGTTGGGTTAGGTTAGGTTATATTACGTTATTGATGCATATGAATGTCCCACGAAGAGGATAGCTCGCCAGGAATGTTGTCAAATATTACCGCTGAGATGTCAGGTTGGGTTAGGTTAGGTTATATTACGTTATTGATGTATATAAAGGTCCCACGGAGACGTAGAGCCGAACTCGCCAAGAATGTCTTCAAATATTACCGCCGAGATGTCAGGTTGGGTTAGGTTAGGTTATATTACGTTATTGATGCATATGAATGTCCCACGTAGAGGATAGCACGCCAGGAATGTTGTCAAATATTACCGCCGAGATGTTAGGTTGGGTTAGGTTATGTTACATTGCGTTCATGATGTATACGAAGGACCCACACAGACGTCGGGGCCAACTCGCCTGGAATGTTGTCAAATATTACCGCCGAGATGTCAGGTTGGGTTAGGTTAGATTATAATACGTTATTGATGCATATGAATGTCCCACGTAGAGGATAACTCGCCAGGCAAGTTGTCAAATATTACCGCCGAGATGTTAGGTTGGATTAGGTTAGATTATATTACGTTAATGATGTATATGAAGGACCCACGCAGACGTCTTGGCCAACTCGCCAGGAATGTTGTCAAATATTACCGCCTACATGTCAGGTTGGGTTAGGTTAGGTTATATTACGTTATTGATGTATATAAAGGTCCCACATAGACGTAGAGGACAACTCGCCAGGAATGTTGTCAAATTTTACCGCCGAGATATCAGGTTGTCTTAGGTTAGGTTATATTACTTCACAGACGTATGCAGTGTTCCCACCGAGATGTAGGGGCCGACAAGCAAGGAATGTGGTCAAACGTTACCCCGAGAGATTAGGTTGGATTAGGTTAGGTTATATTAGGATACTGATGTATATAAAGGTCTCACGGACACGTAGAGGCCAACTCGCCAGGAACGTTGTCAAATTTTAATGCCGAGATGTCAGGTTGGGTTAGGTTAGGTTACATTACGTTATTGATGTATACGAAGGTCCGATGTATACGTAGAGGACAACTCGCCAGGAATGTTGTCAAATATTACCGCCGAGACGATATGTTGGTTTAGATTAGGTTATATTACGTTATTGATGCATATAAAGGTTCCACGGAGACGTAGAGGCCAACTCGCCAGGAATGTTGTCAAATTTTACCGCCGAGATGTCAGGTTGGGTTAGGTTAGGTTACATTACTTCATAGACGTATACAGTGTTCCCACCGAGAAGTAGAGGCCGACAAGCAAGGAATGCAGTTAAACGGTACCCTGAGGGATTAGGTTGGGTTAGGTTAGGTTATATTAGGATATTGATGTATATAAAGGTCCCACGGACACGTAGAGTCCAACTCGCCAGGAACGTTGTCAAATTTTAATGCCGAGATGTCAGGTTGGGTTAGGTTAGGTTATATTAGGATACTGATGTATATAAAGGTCGCACGGAGACGTAGATTCGAACTCGCCAAGAATGTCTTCAAATATTACCGCCGAGATGTCAGGTTGGGTTAGGTTAGGTTATATTACGTTATTGATGCATATGAATGTCCCACGAAGAGGATAGCTCGCCAGGAATGTTGTCAAATATTACCGTCGAGATGTCAGGTTGGATTAGGTTAGGTTATACTACGTTATTGATGTATATAAGGGTCCCACGAAGACGTAGAGCCCAACTCGCCAGGAATGTCGTCAAATATTACCGCCGAAATGTCAGGTTGGGTTAGGTTAGGTTATATTACGTTATTGGTGCATATGAATGTCCCACGTAGAGGATAGCTCGTAGGATACCACGTAGAGGTTAGGTAAGGTTATATTACGTAATTGATGTATATAAAGGTCCCACGGAGACGTAGAGTCGAACTCGCCAGGAATGTCGTCAAATATTACTACCGAGATGTCAGGTTGGGTTAGGTTAGGCTATATTACGTTATTGATGCATATGAATGTCCCACGTAGAGGATAGCTCGCCAGGAATGTTATCAAATATTACCGCCGAGATGTCAGGTTGGGTTAGGTTAGGTTATATTAGGATACTGATGTATATAAAGGTCCCACGGACACGTAGATGCCAACTCGCCAGGAATTTTGTCAAATATTCCCGCCGAGATATCAAGTTGGGTTAGGTTAAGTTATATTATGTTATTGATGTACATAAAGGTCCCACGGAGACGTAGGGGCCAGCTCGCCAGGAATGTTGTCAAATATTACCGCCGAGATGTCAGGTTGGATTAGGTTAGGGTATACTACGTTATTGATGTATATAAAGGTCCCACGGAGACATAGAGACCAACTCGCCAGGAATGTCGTCAAATATTACCGCCGAGATGTCAGGTTGGGTTAGGTTAGGTTATATTACGTTATTGATGTATATAAGGGTCCCACGGAGACGTAGAGCCCAACTCGCCAGGAATGTCGTCAAATATTACCGCCGAAATGTCAGGTTGGGTTAGGTAAGGTTATATTACGTAATTGATGTATATAAAGGTCCCACGGAGACGTAGAGTCGATCTCGCCAGGAATGTCGTCAAATATTACCGCCGAGATGTCAGGTTGGGTTAGGTTAGGCTATATTACGTTATTGATGCATATGAATGTCCCACGTAGAGGATAGCTCGCCAGGAATGTTGTCAAATATTACCGCCGAGATGTTAGGTTGGGTTAGGTTAGGTTATATTACGTTATTGATGCATATGAATGTCCCACGTAGAGGATAGCTCGCCAGGAATGTCGTCAAATATTACCGCCGAAATGTCAGGTTGGGTTAGGTAAGGTTATATTACGTAATTGATGTATATAAAGGTCCCACGGAGACGTAGAGTCGAACTCGCCAGGAATGTCGTCAAATATTACCGCCGAGATGTCAGGTTGGGTTAGGTTAGGCTATATTACGTTATTGATGCATATGAATGTCCCACGTAGAGGATAGCTCGCCAGGAATGTTGTCAAAAATTACCGCCGAGATGTTAGGTTGGGTTAGGTTAGGTTACATTACGTTAATGATGTATACGAATGTCCCAGGTAGAGGATAGCTCGACAGGAATGTTGTCAAATGTTACCGCCGAGATGTCAGGTTGGGTTAGGTTAGGTTATATTACGTTATTGATGTATATAAAGGTCCCACGGAGACGTAGAGTCGAACTCGCCAAGAATGTCTTCAAATATTACCGCCGAGATGTCAGGTTGGGTTAGATTAGGTTATATTACGTTATTGACGCATATTAATGTCCCACGTAGAGGACAGCTCGCCAGGAATGTTGTCAAAAATTACCGCCGAGATGTTAGGTTGGGTTAGGTTAGGTTACATTAAGTTAATGATGTATACGAATGTCCCACGTAGAGGATAGCTCGCCAGGAATGTTGTCTAATGTTACCGCCGAGATGTTAGGTTGGGTTAGGTTAGGTTATATTACGTTAGTGATGTATACGAAGGACCCACGCAGACGTCGGGGCCAACTCGACAGGAATGTTGTCAAATATTACCGCCGAGATGTCAGGTTGGGTTAGGTAAGGTTATATTACGTTATTGATGTATATAAAAGTCCGTCGGAGACGTAGATCGAACTCGCCAAGAATGTCTTCAAATATTACCGCCGAAATGTCAGGTTGGGTTAGGTTAGGTTATATTACGTTATTGATGCATATGAATGTCCCACGTAAAGGATAGCTCGCCAGGAATGTTGTCAAATATTGCCGCCGAGATGTCAGGTTGGGTTAGGTTAGGTTATATTACGTTATTGATGCATATGAATGTCCCACGTAGAGTATAGCTCGCCAGGAATGTTGTCAAATATTACCGCCGAGATGTTAGGTTGGGTTAGGTTAGGTTACATTACGTTAATGATGTATACGAAGGACCCACACAGACGTCGGGGCCAACTCGCCAGGAATGTTGTCAAATATTACCGCCGAGTTGACGAGTTGGGTTAGGTTAGATTACAATACGTTATTGATGCATATGAATGTCCCACGCAGAGGATAACTCGCCAGGCAAGTTTTCAAATATTGCCGCCGAGATGTCGGGTTGGGTTAGGTTAGATCATGTTACGTTATTGATGCATATGAATGTCCCACGTAGAGGATAGCTCGCCAGGAATGTTGTCAAATATTACCGCTGAGATGTCAGGTTGGGTTAGGTTAGGTTATATTACGTTATTGATGTATATAAAGGTCCCACGGAGACGTAGAGTCGAACTCGCCAAGAATGTCTTCAAATATTACCGCTGAGATGTCAGGTTGGGTTAGGTTAGGTTATATTACGTTATTGATGCATATGATTGTCCCACGTAGAGGATAGCACGCCAGGAATGTTGTCAGATATTACCGCCGAAATGTTAGGTTGGGTTAGGTTATGTTACATTACGTTCATGATGTATACGAAGGACCCACACAGACGTCGGGGCCAACTCGCCAGGAATGTTGTCAAATATTACCGCCTACATGTCAGGTTGGGTTAGGTTAGGTTATATTACGTTATTGATGTATATAAAGGTCCCACATAGACGTAGAGGACAACTCGCCAGGAATGTTGTCAAATTTTACCGCCGAGATATCAGGTTGTCTTAGGTTAGGTTATATTACTTCACAGACGTATGCAGTGTTCCCACCGAGATGTAGGGGCCGACAAGCAAGGAATGTGGTCAAACGTTACCCCGAGAGATTAGGTTGGATTAGGTTAGGTTATATTAGGATACTGATGTATATAAAGGTCTCACGGACACGTAGAGGCCAACTCGCCAGGAACGTTGTCAAATTTTAATGCCGAGATGTCAGGTTGGGTTAGGTTAGGTTACATTACGTTATTGATGTATACGAAGGTCCGATGTATACGTAGAGGACAACTCGCCAGGAATGTTGTCAAATATTACCGCCGAGACGATATGTTGGTTTAGATTAGGTTATATTACGTTATTGATGCATATAAAGGTTCCACGGAGACGTAGAGGCCAACTCGCCAGGAATGTTGTCAAATTTTACCGCCGAGATGTCAGGTTGGGTTAGGTTAGGTTACATTACTTCATAGACGTATACAGTGTTCCCACCGAGAAGTAGAGGCCGACAAGCAAGGAATGCAGTTAAACGGTACCCTGAGGGATTAGGTTGGGTTAGGTTAGGTTATATTAGGATATTGATGTATATAAAGGTCCCACGGACACGTAGAGTCCAACTCGCCAGGAACGTTGTCAAATTTTAATGCCGAGATGTCAGGTTGGGTTAGGTTAGGTTATATTAGGATACTGATGTATATAAAGGTCGCACGGAGACGTAGATTCGAACTCGCCAAGAATGTCTTCAAATATTACCGCCGAGATGTCAGGTTGGGTTAGGTTAGGTTATATTACGTTATTGATGCATATGAATGTCCCACGAAGAGGATAGCTCGCCAGGAATGTTGTCAAATATTACCGTCGAGATGTCAGGTTGGATTAGGTTAGGTTATACTACGTTATTGATGTATATAAGGGTCCCACGAAGACGTAGAGCCCAACTCGCCAGGAATGTCGTCAAATATTACCGCCGAAATGTCAGGTTGGGTTAGGTTAGGTTATATTACGTTATTGGTGCATATGAATGTCCCACGTAGAGGATAGCTCGTAGGATACCACGTAGAGGTTAGGTAAGGTTATATTACGTAATTGATGTATATAAAGGTCCCACGGAGACGTAGAGTCGAACTCGCCAGGAATGTCGTCAAATATTACTACCGAGATGTCAGGTTGGGTTAGGTTAGGCTATATTACGTTATTGATGCATATGAATGTCCCACGTAGAGGATAGCTCGCCAGGAATGTTATCAAATATTACCGCCGAGATGTCAGGTTGGGTTAGGTTAGGTTATATTAGGATACTGATGTATATAAAGGTCCCACGGACACGTAGATGCCAACTCGCCAGGAATTTTGTCAAATATTCCCGCCGAGATATCAAGTTGGGTTAGGTTAAGTTATATTATGTTATTGATGTACATAAAGGTCCCACGGAGACGTAGGGGCCAGCTCGCCAGGAATGTTGTCAAATATTACCGCCGAGATGTCAGGTTGGATTAGGTTAGGGTATACTACGTTATTGATGTATATAAAGGTCCCACGGAGACATAGAGACCAACTCGCCAGGAATGTCGTCAAATATTACCGCCGAGATGTCAGGTTGGGTTAGGTTAGGTTATATTACGTTATTGATGTATATAAGGGTCCCACGGAGACGTAGAGCCCAACTCGCCAGGAATGTCGTCAAATATTACCGCCGAAATGTCAGGTTGGGTTAGGTAAGGTTATATTACGTAATTGATGTATATAAAGGTCCCACGGAGACGTAGAGTCGATCTCGCCAGGAATGTCGTCAAATATTACCGCCGAGATGTCAGGTTGGGTTAGGTTAGGCTATATTACGTTATTGATGCATATGAATGTCCCACGTAGAGGATAGCTCGCCAGGAATGTTGTCAAATATTACCGCCGAGATGTTAGGTTGGGTTAGGTTAGGTTATATTACGTTATTGATGCATATGAATGTCCCACGTAGAGGATAGCTCGCCAGGAATGTCGTCAAATATTACCGCCGAAATGTCAGGTTGGGTTAGGTAAGGTTATATTACGTAATTGATGTATATAAAGGTCCCACGGAGACGTAGAGTCGAACTCGCCAGGAATGTCGTCAAATATTACCGCCGAGATGTCAGGTTGGGTTAGGTTAGGCTATATTACGTTATTGATGCATATGAATGTCCCACGTAGAGGATAGCTCGCCAGGAATGTTGTCAAAAATTACCGCCGAGATGTTAGGTTGGGTTAGGTTAGGTTACATTACGTTAATGATGTATACGAATGTCCCAGGTAGAGGATAGCTCGACAGGAATGTTGTCAAATGTTACCGCCGAGATGTCAGGTTGGGTTAGGTTAGGTTATATTACGTTATTGATGTATATAAAGGTCCCACGGAGACGTAGAGTCGAACTCGCCAAGAATGTCTTCAAATATTACCGCCGAGATGTCAGGTTGGGTTAGATTAGGTTATATTACGTTATTGACGCATATTAATGTCCCACGTAGAGGACAGCTCGCCAGGAATGTTGTCAAAAATTACCGCCGAGATGTTAGGTTGGGTTAGGTTAGGTTACATTAAGTTAATGATGTATACGAATGTCCCACGTAGAGGATAGCTCGCCAGGAATGTTGTCTAATGTTACCGCCGAGATGTTAGGTTGGGTTAGGTTAGGTTATATTACGTTAGTGATGTATACGAAGGACCCACGCAGACGTCGGGGCCAACTCGACAGGAATGTTGTCAAATATTACCGCCGAGATGTCAGGTTGGGTTAGGTAAGGTTATATTACGTTATTGATGTATATAAAAGTCCGTCGGAGACGTAGATCGAACTCGCCAAGAATGTCTTCAAATATTACCGCCGAAATGTCAGGTTGGGTTAGGTTAGGTTATATTACGTTATTGATGCATATGAATGTCCCACGTAAAGGATAGCTCGCCAGGAATGTTGTCAAATATTGCCGCCGAGATGTCAGGTTGGGTTAGGTTAGGTTATATTACGTTATTGATGCATATGAATGTCCCACGTAGAGTATAGCTCGCCAGGAATGTTGTCAAATATTACCGCCGAGATGTTAGGTTGGGTTAGGTTAGGTTACATTACGTTAATGATGTATACGAAGGACCCACACAGACGTCGGGGCCAACTCGCCAGGAATGTTGTCAAATATTACCGCCGAGTTGACGAGTTGGGTTAGGTTAGATTACAATACGTTATTGATGCATATGAATGTCCCACGCAGAGGATAACTCGCCAGGCAAGTTTTCAAATATTGCCGCCGAGATGTCGGGTTGGGTTAGGTTAGATCATGTTACGTTATTGATGCATATGAATGTCCCACGTAGAGGATAGCTCGCCAGGAATGTTGTCAAATATTACCGCTGAGATGTCAGGTTGGGTTAGGTTAGGTTATATTACGTTATTGATGTATATAAAGGTCCCACGGAGACGTAGAGTCGAACTCGCCAAGAATGTCTTCAAATATTACCGCTGAGATGTCAGGTTGGGTTAGGTTAGGTTATATTACGTTATTGATGCATATGATTGTCCCACGTAGAGGATAGCACGCCAGGAATGTTGTCAGATATTACCGCCGAAATGTTAGGTTGGGTTAGGTTATGTTACATTACGTTCATGATGTATACGAAGGACCCACACAGACGTCGGGGCCAACTCGCCAGGAATGTTGTCAAATATTACCGCCGAGATGTCGGGTTGGGTAAGGTTAGATTACAATACGTTATTGATGCATATGAATGTCCCACGTAGAGGATAACTCGCCAGGCCAGTTGGCAAATATTACCGCCGAGATGTTAGGTTGGGTTAGGTTAGATTATATTACGTTAATGATGTATATGAAGGACCCACGCAGACGTCTTGGCCAACTCGCCAGGAATGTTGTCAAATATTACCGCCTACATGTCAGGTTGGGTTAGGTTAGGTTATATTACGTTATTGATGTATATAAGGGTCCCACGAAGACGTAGAGCCCAACTCGCCAGGAATGTCGTCAAATATTACCGCCGAAATGTCAGGTTGGGTTAGGTAAGGTTATATTACGTTATTGATGTATATAAGGGTCCCACGAAGACGTAGAGCCCAACTCGCCAGGAACGTTGTCAAATTTTAATGCCGAGATGTCAGGTTGGGTTAGGTTAGGTTATATTAGGTTATTGATGTATATAAAGGTCCCACGGAGACGTAGATTCGAACTCGCCAAGAATGTCTTCAAATATTACCGCCGAGATGTCAGGTTGGGCTAGGTTAGTTTATATTACGTTATTGACGCATATTAATGTCCCGCGTAGAGGATAGCTCGCCAGGAATGTTGTCAAACATAACCGCCGAGATGTTAGGTTGTGTTCGGTTAGGTTACATTACGTTAATGATGTATACGAATGTCCCAGGTAGAGGATAGCTCGCCAGGAATGTTGTCAAATGTTACCGCCGAGATGTCAGGTTGGGTTAGGTTAGGTTATATTACGTTATTGATGTATATAAAGGTCCCACGGAGACGTAGAGTCGAACTCGCCAAGAATGTCTTCAAATATTACCGCCGAGATGTCAGGTTGGGTTAGATTAGGTTATATTACGTTATTGACGCATATTAATGTCCCACGTAGAGGATAACTCGCCAGGAATGTTGTCAAAAATTACCGCCGAGATGTTAGGTTGGGTTAGGTTAGGTTATATTACGTTAGTGATGTATACGAAGGACCCACGCAGACGTCGGGGCCAACTCGCCAGGAATGTTTTCAAATATTACCGCCGAGGTGTCAGGTTGGGTTAGGTTAGGTTACATTACTTCATAGACGTATACAGTGTTCCCACTGAGAAGTAGGGGCCGACAAGCAAGGAATGTTGTTAAACGGTACCCCGAGAGATTAAGTTGGGTTAGGTTAGGTTATATTAGGATACTGATGTATATAAAGGTCCCACGGTCAAGTAGAGGCCAACTCGCCAGGAACGTTGTCAAATTTTAATGACGAGATATCAGGTTGGGTTAGGTTAGGTTATATTAGGTTATTGATGTATATAAAGGTCCCACGGAGACGTAGATTCGAACTCGCCAAGAATGTCTTCAAATAGTACCGCCGAGATGTCAGGTTGGGTTAGGTTAGGTTATATTACGTTATTGATGCATATGAATGTCCCACGTAGAGGATAGCTCGCCAGGAATGTTGTCAAATATTACCGCCGAGATGTTAGGTTGGGTTAGGTTATGTTACATTACGTTCATGATGTATACGAAGGACCCACACAGACGTCGGGGCCAACTCGCCAGGAATGTTGTCAAATATTACCGCCGAGATGTCAGGTTGGGTTAGGTTAGATTATAATACGTTATTAATGCATATGAATGTCCCACGTAGAGGATAACTCGCCAGGCAAGTTGTCAAATATTACCGCCGAGGTGTTAGGTTGGGTTAGGTTAGGTTACATTACTTCATAGACGTATACAGTGTTCCCACTGAGAAGTAGGGGCCGACAAGCAAGGAATGTTGTTAAACGGTACCCCGAGAGATTAGGTTGGGTTACGTTAGGTTATATTAGGGTACTGATGTATATAAAGGTCCCACGGTCACGTAGAGGCCAACTCGCCAGGAACGCTGTCAAATTTTAATGCCGAGATGTCAGGTTGGGTTAGGCTAGGTTATATTAGGTTACTGATGTATATAAAGGTCCCACGGAGACGTAGATTCGAACTCGCCAAGAATGTTGTCAAATATTACCGCCGAGTTGTCAGGTTGGGTTAGGTTAGATTACAATACGTTATTGATGCATATGAATGTCCCACGCAGAGGATAACTCGCCAGGCAAGTTTTCAAATATTGCCGGCGAGATGTTAGGTTGGGTTAGGTTAGATTATATTACGTTAATGATGTATATGAAGGACCCACGCAGACGTCTTGGCCAACTCGCCAGGAATGTTGTCAAATATTACCGCCTACATGTCAGGTTGGGTTAGGTTAGGTTATATTACGTTATTGATGTATATAAGGGTCCCACGAAGACGTAGAGCCCAACTCGCCAGGAATGTCGTCAAATATTACCGCCGAAATGTCAGGTTGGGTTAGGTAAGGTTATATTACGTTATTGATGTATATAAGGGTCCCACGAAGACGTAGAGCCCAACTCGCCAGGAACGTTGTCAAATTTTAATGCCGAGATGTCAGGTTGGGTTAGGTTAGGTTATATTAGGTTATTGATGTATATAAAGGTCCCACGGAGACGTAGATTCGAACTCGCCAAGAATGTCTTCAAATATTACCGCCGAGATGTCAGGTTGGGCTAGGTTAGTTTATATTACGTTATTGACGCATATTAATGTCCCGCGTAGAGGATAGCTCGCCAGGAATGTTGTCAAACATAACCGCCGAGATGTTAGGTTGTGTTCGGTTAGGTTACATTACGTTAATGATGTATACGAATGTCCCAGGTAGAGGATAGCTCGCCAGGAATGTTGTCAAATGTTACCGCCGAGATGTCAGGTTGGGTTAGGTTAGGTTATATTACGTTATTGATGTATATAAAGGTCCCACGGAGACGTAGAGTCGAACTCGCCAAGAATGTCTTCAAATATTACCGCCGAGATGTCAGGTTGGGTTAGATTAGGTTATATTACGTTATTGACGCATATTAATGTCCCACGTAGAGGATAGCTCGCCAGGAATGTTGTCAAAAATTACCGCCGAGATGTTAGGTTGGGTTAGGTTAGGTTATATTACGTTAGTGATGTATACGAAGGACCCACGCAGACGTCGGGGCCAACTCGCCAGGAATGTTTTCAAATATTACCGCCGAGATGTCAGGTTGGGTTAGGTTAGGTTACATTACTTCATAGACGTATACAGTGTTCCCACTGAGAAGTAGGGGCCGACAAGCAAGGAATGTTGTTAAACGGTACCCCGAGAGATTAGGTTGGGTTAGGTTAGGTTATATTAGGATACTGATGTATATAAAGGTCCCACGGTCAAGTAGAGGCCAACTCGCCAGGAACGTTGTCAAATTTTAATGACGAGATATCAGGTTGGGTTAGGTTAGGTTATATTAGGTTATTGATGTATATAAAGGTCCCACGGAGACGCAGATTCGAACTCGCCAAGAATGTCTTCAAATAGTACCGCCGAGATGTCAGGTTGGGTTAGGTTAGGTTATATTACGTTATTGATGCATATGAATGTCCCACGTAGAGGATACCTCGCCAGGAATGTTGTCAAATATTACCGCCGAGATGTTAGGTTGGGTTAGGTTAGGTTACATTACGTTAATGATGTATACGAAGGACCCACACAGACGTCGGGGCCAACTCGCCAGGAATGTTGTCAAATATTACCGCCGAGTTGTCAGGTTGGGTTAGGTTAGATTACAATACGTTATTGATGCATATGAATGTCCCACGCAGAGGATAACTCGCCAGGCAAGTTTTCAAATATTGCCGGCGAGATGTTAGGTTGGGTTAGGTTAGATTATATTACGTTAATGATGTATATGAAGGACCCACGCAGACGTCTTGGCCAACTCGCCAGGAATGTTGTCAAATATTACCGCCTACATGTCAGGTTGGGTTAGGTTAGGTTATATTACGTTATTGATGTATATAAAGGTCCCACATAGACGTAGAGGACAACTCGCAAGGAATGTTGTCAAATATTACCGCCGAGATGTCAGGTTGGATTACGTTAGGTTATATTAGGTTATTGATGTATATAAAGGTCCCACGGAGACGTAGATTCGAACTCGCCAAGAATGTCTTCAAATATTACCGCCGAGATGTCAGGTTGGGTTAGGTTAGGTTATATTAGGATACTGATGTATATAAAGGTCCCACGGACACGTAGATGCCAACTCGCCAGGAACGTTGTCAAATTTTAATGCCGAGATGTCAGGTTGGGTTAGGTTAGGTTATATTAGGTTATTGATGTATATAAAGGTCCCACGGAGACGTAGATTCGAACTCGCCAAGAATGTCTTCAAATATTACCACCGTGATGTCAGGTTGGGTTAGGTTAGGTTATATTACGTTATTGATGTATATAAAGGTCCCACGGAGACGTAGAGACCAACTCGCCAGGAATGTCGTCAAATATTACCGCCGAGATGTCAGGTTGGGTTAGGTTAGGTTATATTACGTTAATGATGTATATGAAGGACCCACGAAGACGTCTTGGCCAACTCGCCAGGAATGTTGTCAAATATTACCGCCGAGATGTCAGGTTGGGTTAGGTTAGGTTACATTACTTCATAGACGTATACAGTGTTCCCACTGAGAAGTAGGGGCCGACAAGCAAGGAATGTTGTTAAACGGTACCCCGAGAGATTAGGTTGGGTTAGGTTAGGTTATATTAGGATACTGATGTATATAAAGGTCCCACGGTCAAGTAGAGGCCAACTCGCCAGGAACGTTGTCAAATTTTAATGACGAGATATCAGGTTGGGTTAGGTTAGGTTATATTAGGTTATTGATGTATATAAATGTCCCACGGAAACGTAGATTCGAACTCGCCAAGAATGTCTTCAAATAGTACCGCCGAGATGTCAGGTTGGGTTAGGTTAGGTTATATTACGTTATTGATGCATATGAATGTCCCACGTAGAGGATAGCTCGCCAGGAATGTTGTCAAATATTACCGCCGAGATGTTAGGTTGGGTTAGGTTAGGTTACATTACGTTAATGATGTATACGAAGGACCCACACAGACGTCGGGGCCAACTCGCCAGGAATGTTGTCAAATATTACCGCCGAGTTGTCAGGTTGGGTTAGGTTAGATTACAATACGTTATTGATGCATATGAATGTCCCACGCAGAGGATAACTCGCCAGGCAAGTTTTCAAATATTGCCGGCGAGATGTTAGGTTGGGTTAGGTTAGATTATATTACGTTAATGATGTATATGAAGGACCCACGCAGACGTCTTGGCCAACTCGCCAGGAATGTTGTCAAATATTACCGCCTACATGTCAGGTTGGGTTAGGTTAGGTTATATTACGTTATTGATGTATATAAAGGTCCCACATAGACGTAGAGGACAACTCGCAAGGAATGTTGTCAAATATTACCGCCGAGATGTCAGGTTGGATTACGTTAGGTTATATTAGGTTATTGATGTATATAAAGGTCCCACGGAGACGTAGATTCGAACTCGCCAAGAATGTCTTCAAATATTACCGCCGAGATGTCAGGTTGGGTTAGGTTAGGTTATATTAGGATACTGATGTATATAAAGGTCCCACGGACACGTAGATGCCAACTCGCCAGGAACGTTGTCAAATTTTAATGCCGAGATGTCAGGTTGGGTTAGGTTAGGTTATATTAGGTTATTGATGTATATAAAGGTCCCACGGAGACGTAGATTCGAACTCGCCAAGAATGTCTTCAAATATTACCACCGTGATGTCAGGTTGGGTTAGGTTAGGTTATATTACGTTATTGATGTATATAAAGGTCCCACGGAGACGTAGAGACCAACTCGCCAGGAATGTCGTCAAATATTACCGCCGAGATGTCAGGTTGGGTTAGGTTAGGTTATATTACGTTAATGATGTATATGAAGGACCCACGAAGACGTCTTGGCCAACTCGCCAGGAATGTTGTCAAATATTACCGCCGACATGTCAGGTTCTGTTTGGTTAGGTTATATTACGTTATTGATGTATATAAAGGTCCCACATAGACGTAGAGGACAACTCGACAGGAATGTTGTCAAATTTTACCGCCGAGATGTCAGATTGTTTTAGGTTAGGTTATATTACTTCACAGACGGATACAGTGTTCCCACCGAGATGTAGGGGCCGACAAGCAAGGAATGTGGTTAAACGTTACCCCGAGAGATTAGGTTGGATTAGGTTAGGTTATATTAGGATACTGATGTATATAATGGTCCCACGGACACGTAGAGGCCAACTCGCCAGGAACGTTGTCAAATTTTAATGCCGAGATGTCAGGTTGGGTTACGTTAGGTTATATTAGGTTATTGATGTATATAAAGGTCCCACGGAGACGTAGATTCGAACTCGCCAAGAATGTCTTCAAATATTACCGCCGAGATGTCAGGTTGGGTTAGGTTAGGTTATATTACGTTATTGATGCACATGAATGTCCCACGAAGAGGATAGCTCGCCAGGAATGTTGTCAAATATTACCGCTGAGATGTCAGGTTGGGTTAGGTTAGGTTATATTACGTTATTGATGTATATAAAGGTCCCATGGAGACGTAGAGTCGAACTGGCCAAGAATGTCTTCAAATATTACCGCCGAGATGATAGGTTGGGTTAAGTTAGGTTATATTACGTTATTGATGCATATGAATGACCCACGTAGAGGATAGCACGCCAGGAATGTTGTCAAGTATTGCCGCCGAGATGTTAGGTTGGGTTAGGTTATGTTACATTACGTTCATGATGTATACGAAGGACCCACACAGACGTCGGGGCCAACTCGCCAGGAATGTTGTCAAATATTACCGCCGAGATGTCAGGTTGGGTTAGGTTAGATTATAATACGTTATTAATGCATATGAATGTCCCACGTAGAGGATAACTCGCCAGGCAAGTTGTCAAATATTACCGCCGAGATGTTAGGTTGGGTTAGGTTAGGTTACATTACTTCATAGACGTATACAGTGTTCCCACTGAGAAGTAGGGGCCGACAAGCAAGGAATGTTGTTAAACGGTACCCCGAGAGATTAGGTTGGGTTACGTTAGGTTATATTAGGATACTGATGTATATAAAGGTCCCACGGTCAAGTAGAGGCCAACTCGCCAGGAACGTTGTCAAATTTTAATGACGAGATATCAGGTTGGGTTAGGTTAGGTTATATTAGGTTATTGATGTATATAAATGTCCCACGGAAACGTAGATTCGAACTCGCCAAGAATGTCTTCAAATAGTACCGCCGAGATGTCAGGTTGGGTTAGGTTAGGTTATATTACGTTATTGATGCATATGAATGTCCCACGTAGAGGATAGCTCGCCAGGAATGTTGTCAAATATTACCGCCGAGATGTTAGGTTGGGTTAGGTTAGGTTACATTACGTTAATGATGTATACGAAGGACCCACACAGACGTCGGGGCCAACTCGCCAGGAATGTTGTCAAATATTACCGCCGAGTTGTCAGGTTGGGTTAGGTTAGATTACAATACGTTATTGATGCATATGAATGTCCCACGCAGAGGATAACTCGCCAGGCAAGTTTTCAAATATTGCCGGCGAGATGTTAGGTTGGGTTAGGTTAGATTATATTACGTTAATGATGTATATGAAGGACCCACGCAGACGTCTTGGCCAACTCGCCAGGAATGTTGTCAAATATTACCGCCTACATGTCAGGTTGGGTTAGGTTAGGTTATATTACGTTATTGATGTATATAAAGGTCCCACATAGACGTAGAGGACAACTCGCAAGGAATGTTGTCAAATATTACCGCCGAGATGTCAGGTTGGATTACGTTAGGTTATATTAGGTTATTGATGTATATAAAGGTCCCACGGAGACGTAGATTCGAACTCGCCAAGAATGTCTTCAAATATTACCGCCGAGATGTCAGGTTGGGTTAGGTTAGGTTATATTAGGATACTGATGTATATAAAGGTCCCACGGACACGTAGATGCCAACTCGCCAGGAACGTTGTCAAATTTTAATGCCGAGATGTCAGGTTGGGTTAGGTTAGGTTATATTAGGTTATTGATGTATATAAAGGTCCCACGGAGACGTAGATTCGAACTCGCCAAGAATGTCTTCAAATATTACCACCGTGATGTCAGGTTGGGTTAGGTTAGGTTATATTACGTTATTGATGTATATAAAGGTCCCACGGAGACGTAGAGACCAACTCGCCAGGAATGTCGTCAAATATTACCGCCGAGATGTCAGGTTGGGTTAGGTTAGGTTATATTACGTTAATGATGTATATGAAGGACCCACGAAGACGTCTTGGCCAACTCGCCAGGAATGTTGTCAAATATTACCGCCGACATGTCAGGTTCTGTTTGGTTAGGTTATATTACGTTATTGATGTATATAAAGGTCCCACATAGACGTAGAGGACAACTCGACAGGAATGTTGTCAAATTTTACCGCCGAGATGTCAGATTGTTTTAGGTTAGGTTATATTACTTCACAGACGGATACAGTGTTCCCACCGAGATGTAGGGGCCGACAAGCAAGGAATGTGGTTAAACGTTACCCCGAGAGATTAGGTTGGATTAGGTTAGGTTATATTAGGATACTGATGTATATAATGGTCCCACGGACACGTAGAGGCCAACTCGCCAGGAACGTTGTCAAATTTTAATGCCGAGATGTCAGGTTGGGTTACGTTAGGTTATATTAGGTTATTGATGTATATAAAGGTCCCACGGAGACGTAGATTCGAACTCGCCAAGAATGTCTTCAAATATTACCGCCGAGATGTCAGGTTGGGTTAGGTTAGGTTATATTACGTTATTGATGCACATGAATGTCCCACGAAGAGGATAGCTCGCCAGGAATGTTGTCAAATATTACCGCTGAGATGTCAGGTTGGGTTAGGTTAGGTTATATTACGTTATTGATGTATATAAAGGTCCCATGGAGACGTAGAGTCGAACTGGCCAAGAATGTCTTCAAATATTACCGCCGAGATGATAGGTTGGGTTAAGTTAGGTTATATTACGTTATTGATGCATATGAATGACCCACGTAGAGGATAGCACGCCAGGAATGTTGTCAAGTATTGCCGCCGAGATGTTAGGTTGGGTTAGGTTATGTTACATTACGTTCATGATGTATACGAAGGACCCACACAGACGTCGGGGCCAACTCGCCAGGAATGTTGTCAAATATTACCGCCGAGATGTCAGGTTGGGTTAGGTTAGATTATAATACGTTATTAATGCATATGAATGTCCCACGTAGAGGATAACTCGCCAGGCAAGTTGTCAAATATTACCGCCGAGATGTTAGGTTGGGTTAGGTTAGGTTACATTACTTCATAGACGTATACAGTGTTCCCACTGAGAAGTAGGGGCCGACAAGCAAGGAATGTTGTTAAACGGTACCCCGAGAGATTAGGTTGGGTTACGTTAGGTTATATTAGGATACTGATGTATATAAAGGTCCCACGGTCACGTAGAGGCCAACTCGCCAGGAACGCTGTCAAATTTTAATGCCGAGATGTCAGGTTGGGTTAGGTTAGGTTATATTAGGTTACTGATGTATATAAAGGTCCCACGGAGACGTAGATTCGAACTCGCCAAGAATGTCTTCAAATATTACCGCCGAGATGTCAGGTTGGGTTAGGTTAGGTTATATTACGTTATTGATGCATATGAATGTCCCACGTAGAGGATAGCTCGCCAGGAATGTTGTCAAATATTACCGTCGTGATGTCAGGTTGGGTTAGGTTAGGTTATATTGCGTTATTGATGTATATAAAGGTCCCACGGAGACGTAGAGTCGAACTCGCCAAGAATGTCTTCAAATATTACCGCCGAGATGTCAGGTTGGGTTAGGTTAGGTTATATTACGTTATTGATGCATATGAATGTCCCACGTAGATAATAGCTGGCCAGGAATGTTGTGAAATATTACCGCCGAGATGTCAGGTTGGGTTAGGTTAGGTTATATTACGTTATTGATGTATATAAAGGTCCCACGGAGACGTAGAGACCAACTCGCCAGGAATGTCGTCAAATATTACCGCCGAGATGTCAGGTTGGATTAGGTTAGGTTATATTAGGTTATTGATGTATATAAAGGTCCCACGGAGACGTAGATTCGAACTCGCCAAGAATGTCTTCAAATATTACCGCCGAGATGTCAGGTTGGGTTAGGTTAGGTTATATTACGTTATTGATGCATATGAATGTCCCACGAAGAGGATAGCTCGCCAGGAATGTTGTCAAATATTACCGCTGAGATGTCAGGTTGGGTTAGGTTAGGTTACATTACGTTATTGATGTATATAAAGGTCCCATGGAGACGTAGAGTCGAACTGGCCAAGAATGTCTTCAAATATTACCGCCGAGATGATAGGTTGGGTTAAGTTAGGTTATATTACGTTATTGATGCATATGAATGACCCACGTAGAGGATAGCACGCCAGGAATGTTGTCAAGTATTGCCGCCGAGATGTTAGGTTGGGTTAGGTTATGTTACATTACGTTCATGATGTATACGAAGGACCCACACAGACGTCGGGGCCAACTCGCCAGGAATGTTGTCAAATATTACCGCCGAGATGTCAGGTTGGGTTAGGTTAGATTATAATACGTTATTAATGCATATGAATGTCCCACGTAGAGGATAACTCGCCAGGCAAGTTGTCAAATATTACCGCCGAGATGTTAGGTTGGGTTAGGTTAGGTTACATTACTTCATAGACGTATACAGTGTTCCCACTGAGAAGTAGGGGCCGACAAGCAAGGAATGTTGTTAAACGGTACCCCGAGAGATTAGGTTGGGTTACGTTAGGTTATATTAGGATACTGATGTATATAAAGGTCCCACGGTCACGTAGAGGCCAACTCGCCAGGAACGCTGTCAAATTTTAATGCCGAGATGTCAGGTTGGGTTAGGTTAGGTTATATTAGGTTACTGATGTATATAAAGGTCCCACGGAGACGTAGATTCGAACTCGCCAAGAATGTCTTCAAATATTACCGCCGAGATGTCAGGTTGGGTTAGGTTAGGTTATATTACGTTATTGATGCATATGAATGTCCCACGTAGAGGATAGATCGCCAGGAATGTTGTCAAATATTACCGTCGTGATGTCAGGTTGGGTTAGGTTAGGTTATATTGCGTTATTGATGTATATAAAGGTCCCACGGAGACGTAGAGTCGAACTCGCCAAGAATGTCTTCAAATATTACCGCCGAGATGTCAGGTTGGGTTAGGTTAGGTTATATTACGTTATTGATGCATATGAATGTCCCACGTAGATAATAGCTGGCCAGGAATGTTGTGAAATATTACCGCCGAGATGTCAGGTTGGGTTAGGTTAGGTTATATTACGTTATTGATGTATATAAAGGTCCCACGGAGACGTAGAGACCAACTCGCCAGGAATGTCGTCAAATATTACCGCCGAGATGTCAGGTTGGATTAGGTTAGGTTATATTACGTTATTGATGTATATGAATGTCCCACGTAGAGGATAACTCGCCAGGCAAGTTGTCAAATATTACCGCCGAGATGTTAGGTTGGGTTAGGTTAGGTTACATTACTTCATAGACGTATACAGTGTTCCCACTGAGAAGTAGGGGCCGACAAGCAAGGAATGTTGTTAAACGGTACCCCGAGGGATTAGGTTGGGTTACGTTAGGTTATATTAGGATACTGATGTATATAAAGGTCCCACGGTCACGTAGAGGCCAACTCGCCAGGAACGCTGTCAAATTTTAATGCCGAGATGTCAGGTTGGGTTAGGTTAGGTTATATTAGGTTACTGATGTATATAAAGGTCCCACGGAGACGTAGATTCGAACTCGCCAAGAATGTCTTCAAATATTACCGCCGAGATGTCAGGTTGGGTTAGGTTAGGTTATATTACGTTATTGATGCATACGAATGTCCCACGTAGAGGATAGCTCGCCAGGAATGTTATCAAATATTACCGCCGAGATGTTAGGTTGGGTTAGGTTAGGTTACATTACGTTAATGATGTATACGAAGGACCCACACAGACGTCGGGGCCAACTCGCCAGGAATGTTGTCAAATATTACCGCCGAGTTGACAGGTTGGGTTAGGTTAGATTACAATACGTTATTGATGCATATGAATGTCCCACGCAGAGGATAACTCGCCAGGCAAGTTTTCAAATATTGCCGGCGAGATGTTAGGTTGGGTTAGGTTAGATTATATTACGTTAATGATGTATATGAAGGACCCACGCAGACGTCTTGGCCAACTCGCCAGGAATGTTGGCAAATATTACCGCCGAGATGTCAGGTTGGATTAGGTTAGGTTATATTACGTTATTGATGTATATAAGGGTCCCACGAAGACGTAGAGCCCAACTCGCCAGGAATGTCGTCAAATATTACCGCCGAAATGTCAGGTTGGGTTAGGTAAGGTTATATTACGTTATTGATGTATATAAGGGTCCCACGAAGACGTAGAGCCCAACTCGCCAGGAACGTTGTCAAATTTTAATGCCGAGATGTCAGGTTGGGTTAGGTTAGGTTATATTAGGTTATTGATGTATATAAAGGTCCCACGGAGACGTAGATTCGAACTCGCCAAGAATGTCTTCAAATATTACCGCCGAGAGGTCAGGTTGGGTTAGGTTAGGTTATATTACGTTATTGATGCATATGAATGTCCCACGTAGAGGATAGCTCGCCAGGAATGTTGTCAAATATTACCGTCGTGATGTCAGGTTGGGTTAGGTTAGGTTATATTGCGTTATTGATGTATATAAAGGTCCCACGGAGACGTAGAGTCGAACTCGCCAAGAATGTCTTCAAATATTACCGCCGAGATGTCAGGTTGGGTTAGGTTAGGTTATATTACGTTATTGATGCATATGAATGTCCCACGTAGATAATAGCTGGCCAGGAATGTTGTCAAATATTACCGCCGAGATGTCAGGTTGGGTTAGGTTAGGTTATATTACGTTATTGATGTATATAAAGGTCCCACGGAGACGTAGAGACCAACTCGCCAGGAATGTCGTCAAATATTACCGCCGAGATGTCAGGTTGGATTAGGTTAGGTTATATTACGTTAATGATGTATATGAAGGACCCACGAAGACGTCTTGGCCAACTCGCCAGGAGTGTTGTCAAATATTACCGCCGACATGTCAGGTTGGGTTTGGTTAGGTTATATTACGTTATTGATGTATATAAAGGTCCCACATAGACGTAGAGGACAAATCGCCAGGAATGTTGTCAAATTTTACCGCCGAGATGTCAGGTTGTTTTAGGTTAGGTTATATTACTTCACAGACGGATACAGTGTTCCCACCGAGATGTAGGGGCCAACAAGCAAGGAATGTGGTTAAACGTTACCCCGAGAGATTAGGTTGGATTAGGTTAGGTTATATTAGGATACTGATGTATATAAAGGTCCCACGGACACGTAGAGGCCAACTCGCCAGGAACGTTGTCAAATTTTAATGCCAAGATGTCAGGTTGGGTTAGGTTAGGTTACATTACGTTATTGATGTATACGAAGGTCCGACGTATACGTAGAGGACAACTCGCCAGGAATGTTGTCAAATATTACCGCCGAGACGATATGTTGGCTTAGATTAGGTTATATTACGTTATTGACGTACATAAAGGTCCCACGGAGACGTAGAGGCCAGCTCGCCAGGAATGTTGTCAAATCTTACCGCCGAGATGATAGGTTGGGTTAAGTTAGGTTATATTACGTTATTGATGCATATAAAGGTTCCACGGAGACGTAGAGGCCAACTCGCCAGGAATGTTGTCAAATTTTACCGCCGAGATGTCAGGTTGGGTTAGGTTAGGTTACATTACTTCATAGACGTATACAGTGTTCCCACCGAGAAGTAGAGGCCGACAAGCAAGGAATGCGGTTAAACGGTACCCTGAGGGATTAGGTTGGGTTAGGTTAGGTTATATTAGGATACTGATGTATATAAAGGTCCCACGGACACGTAGAGTCCAACTCGCCAGGAACGTTGTCAAATTTTAATGCCGAGATGTCAGGTTGGGTTAGGTTAGGTTATATTAGGTTATTGATGTATATAAAGGTCCCACGGAGACGTAGATTCGAACTCGCCAAGAATGTCTTCAAATATTACCGCCGAGATGTCAGGTTGGGCTAGGTTAGTTTATATTACGTTATTGACGCATATTAATGTCCCACGTAGAGGATAGCTCGCCAGGAATGTTGTCAAACATAACCGCCGAGATGTTAGGTTGTGTTCGGTTAGGTTACATTACGTTAATGATGTATACGAATGTCCCAGGTAGAGGATAGCTCGCCAGGAATGTTGTCAAATGTTACCGCCGAGATGTCAGGTTGGGTTAGGTTAGGTTATATTACGTTATTGATGTATATAAAGGTCCCACGGAGACGTAGAGTCGAACTCGCCAAGAATGTCTTCAAATATTACCGCCGAGATGTCAGGTTGGGTTAGATTAGGTTATATTACGTTATTGACGCATATTAATGTCCCACGTAGAGGATAGCTCGCCAGGAATGTTGTCAAAAATTACCGCCGAGATGTTAGGTTGGGTTAGGTTAGGTTATATTACGTTATTGATGTATATAATGGTCCCACGCAGACGTCGGGGCCAACTCGCCAGGAATGTTTTCAAATATTACCGCCGAGATGTCAGGTTGGGTTAGGTTAGGTTACATTACTTCATAGACGTATACAGTGTTCCCACTGAGAAGTAGGGGCCGACAAGCAAGGAATGTTGTTAAACGGTACCCCGAGAGATTAGGTTGGGCTAGGTTAGGTTATATTAGGATAGTGATGTATATAAAGGTCCCACGGTCAAGTAGAGGCCAACTCGCCAGGAACGTTGTCAAATTTTAATGACGAGATATCAGGTTGGGTTAGGTTAGGTTATATTAGGTTATTGATGTATATAAAGGTCCCACGGAGACGTAGATTCGAACTCGCCAAGAATGTCTTCAAATAGTACCGCCGAGATGTCAGGTTGGGTTAGGTTAGGTTATATTACGTTATTGATGCATATGAATGTCCCACGTAGAGGATAGCTCGCCAGGAATGTTGTCAAATATTACCGCCGAGATGTTAGGTTGGGTTAGGTTAGGTTACATTACGTTAATGATGTATACGAAGGACCCACACAGACGTCGGGGCCAACTCGCCAGGAATGTTGTCAAATATTACCGCCGAGTTGTCAGGTTGGGTTAGGTTAGATTACAATACGTTATTGATGCATATGAATGTCCCACGCAGAGGATAACTCGCCAGGCAAGTTTTCAAATATTGCCGGCGAGATGTTAGGTTGGGTTAGGTTAGATTATATTACGTTAATGATGTATATGAAGGACCCACGCAGACGTCTTGGCCAACTCGCCAGGAATGTTGTCAAATATTACCGCCTACATGTCAGGTTGGGTTAGGTTAGGTTATATTACGTTATTGATGTATATAAAGGTCCCACATAGACGTAGAGGACAACTCGCAAGGAATGTTGTCAAATATTACCGCCGAGATGTCAGGTTGGGTTAGATTAGGTTACATTACTTCATAGACGTATACAGTGTTCCCACTGAGAAGTAGGGGCCGACAAGCAAGGAATGTTGTTAAACGGTACCCCGAGAGATTAGGTTGGGTTAGGTTAGGTTATATTAGGATACTGATGTATATAATGGTCCCACGTTCAAGTAGAGGCCAACTCGCCAGGAACGTTGTCAAATTTTAATGCCGAGATGTCAGGTTGGGTTAGGTTAGGTTATATTATGTTATTGATGTATATAAAGGTCCCACGGAGACATAGATTCGAACTCGCCAAGAATGTCTTCAAATATTACCGCCGAGATATCAGGTTGGGTTAGGTTAGGTTATATTACGTTACTGATGCATATGAATGTCCCACGCAGAGGATAAATCGCCAGGCAAGTTTTCAAATATTGCCGGCGAGATGTTAGGTTGGGTTAGGTTAGATTATATTACGTTAATGATGTATATGAAGGACCCACGCAGACGTCTTGGCCAACGCGCCAGGAATGTTGTCAAATATTATCGCCGAGATGTCAGGTTGGGTTAGGTTAGGTTATATTACGTTATTGATGTTTATAATGGTCCCACGGAGACGTAGATTCGAACTCGCCAAGAATGTCTTCAAATATTAACGCCGAGATGTCGAGTTGGGTTAGGTTAGGTTATGTTACGTTATTGATGCATATGAATGTCCCACGTAGAGGATAGCTCGCCAGGAATGTTGTCAAATATTACCGCTGAGATGTCATGTTGGGTTAGGTTAGGTTATATTACGTTATTGATGTATATAAAAGTCCCACGGAGACGTAGATTCGAACTCGCCAAGAATGTCTTCAAATATTACCGCCGAGATGTCAGGTTGGGTTAGGTTAGGTTATATTACGTTATTGATGCATATGAATGTCCCACGAAGAGGATAGCTCGCCAGGAATGTTGTCAAATATTACCGCCTACATGTCAGGTTGGGTTAGGTTAGGTTATATTACGTTATTGATGTATATAAAGGTCCCACATAGACGTAGAGATCAACTCGCCAGGAATGTTGTCAAATTTTACCGCCGAGGTGTCAGGTTGTCTTAGGTTAGGTTATATTACTTCACAGACGTATACAGTGTTCCCACCGAGATGTAGGGGCCGACAAGCAAGGAATGTGGTTAAACGTTACCCCGAGAGATTACGTTGGGCTAGGTTAGGTTATATTAGGATACTGATGTATATAAAGGTCCCACGGACACGTAGATGCCAACTCGCCAGGAATTTTGTCAAATAGTCCCGCCGAGACATCAGGTTGAGTTAGGTTAAGTTATATTATGTTATTGATGTACATAAAGGTCCCACGGAGACGTAGGGGCCAACTCGCCAGGAATGTTGTCAAATATTACCGCCGAGTTGTCAGGTTGGGTTAGGTTAGATTACAATACGTTATTGATGCATATGAATGTCCCACGCAGAGGATAAATCGCCAGGCAAGTTTTCAAATATTGCCGGCGAGATGTTAGGTTGGGTTAGGTTAGATTATATTACGTTAATGATGTATATGAAGGAGCCACGCATACGTCTTGGCCAACTCGCCAGGAATGTTGTCAAATATTACCGCCGAGATGTCAGGTTGTGTTAGGTTAGGTTATATTACGTTATTGATGTATATAAAGGTCCCACGGAGACGTAGAGTCGAACTGGCCAGGAATGTCGTCAAATATTACCGCCGAGATGTCAGGTTGGGCTAGGTTAGTTTATATTACGTTATTGACGCATATTAATGTCCCACGTAGAGGATAGCTCGCCAGGAATGTTGTCAAACATTACCGCCGAGACGTTAGGTTGGGTTCGGTTAGGTTACATTACGTTAATGATGTATACGAATGTCCCAGGTAGAGGATAGCTCGCCAGGAATGTTGTCAAACGTTACCGCCGAGATGTCAGGTTGGGTTAGGTTAGGTTATATTACATTATTGATGTATATAAAGGTCCCACGGAGACGTAGAGTCGAACTCGCCAAGAATGTCTTCAAATATTACCGCCGAGATGTCAGGTTGGGTTAGATTAGGTTATATTACGCTATTGACGCATATTAGTGTCCCACGTAGAGGATAGCTCGCTAGGAATGTTGTCAAAAATTACCGCCGAGATGTCAGGTTGGGCTAGGTTAGTTTATATTACGTTATTGACGCATATTAATGTCCGACGTAGAGGATAGCTCGCCAGGAATGTTGTCAAACATTACCGCCGAGATGTCAGGTTGGGTTAGGTTAGGTTACATTACTTCATAGACGTATACAGTGTTCCCACTGAGAAGTAGGGGCCGACAAGCAAGGAATGTTGTTAAACGGTACCCCGAGAGATTAGGTTGGGTTAGGTTAGGTTATATTAGGATACTGATGTATATAAAGGTCCCACGTTCAAGTAGAGGCCAACTCGCCAGGAACGTTGTCAAATTTTAATGCCGAGATGTCAGGTTGGTTTAGGTTAGGTTATATTAGGTTATTGATGTATATAAAGGTCCCGCGGAGACATAGATTCGAACTCGCCAAGAATATCTTCAAATATTACCGCCGAGATGTCAGGTTGGGTTAGGTTGGGTTATATTACGTTATTGATGCATATGAATGTCCCACGTAGAGGATAGCTCGCCAGGAATGTTGTCAAATATTACCGCCGAGATGTTAGGTTGGGTTAGGTTAGGTTATATTACGTTAGTGATGTATACGAAGGACCCACGCAGACGTCGGGGCCAACTCGCCAGGAATGTTGTCAAATATTACCGCCGAGATGTCAGGTTGGGTTAGGTTAGGTTATATTGCGTTATTGATGTATATAAAGGTCGCACGGAGACGTAGAGCCGAACTCGCCCAGAATGTCTTCAAATATTACCGCCGAGATGTCAGGTTGGGCTAGGTTAGTTTATATTACGTTATTGACGCATATTAATGTCCGACGTAGAGGATAGCTCGCCAGGAATGTTGTCAAACATTACCGCCGAGATGTTAGGTTGTGTTCGGTTAGGTTACATTACGTTAATGATGTATACGAATGTCCCAGGTAGAGGATAGCTCGCCAGGAATGTTGTCAAATGTTACCGCCGAGATGTCAGGTTGGGTTAGGTTAGGTTATATTACATTATAGATGTATATAAAGGTCCCACGGGGACGTAGAGTCGAACTCGCCAAGAATGTCTTCAAATATTACCGCCGAGATGTCAGGTTGGGTTAGATTAGGTTATATTACGTTATTGACGCATATTAATGTCCCACGTAGAGGATAGCTCGACAGGAATGTTGTCAAAAATTACCGCCGAGATGTTAGGTTGGGTTAGGTTAGGTTACATTAAGTTAATGATGTATACGAATGTCCCACGTAGAGGATAGCTCGCCAGGAATGTTGTCAAATGTTTCCGCAGAGATGTTAGGTTGGGTTAGGTTAGGTTATATTACGTTAGTGATGTATACGAAGGACCCACGCAGACGTCGGGGCCAACACGCCAGGAATGTTGTCAAATATTACCGCCGAGATGTAAGGTTGGGTTAGGTTAGGTTATATTACGTTATTGATGTATATAAAGGTCCGTCGGAGACGTGGATCGAACTCGCCAAGAATGTCTTCAAATATTACCGCCGAAATGTCAGGTTGGGTTAGGTTAGGTTATATTACGTTATTGATGCATATGAATGTCCCACGTAGAGGATAGCTCGCCAGGAATGTTGTCAAATATTGCCGCCGAGATGTTAGGTTGGGTTAGGTTAGGTTATATTACGTTATTGATGTATATAATGGTCCCACACAGACGTAGAGGCCATCTCGCCAGGAATGTTTTCAAATATTACCGCCGAGATGTCAGGTTGGGTTAGGTTAGGTTACATTACTTCATAGACGTATACAGTGTTCCCACTGAGAAGTAGGGGCCGACAAGCAAGGAATGTTGTTAAACGGTACCCCGAGAGATTAGGTTGGGTTAGGTTAGGTTATATTAGGATACTGATGTATATAAAGGTCCCACGGTCAAGTAGAGGCCAACTCGCCAGGAACGTTGTCAAATTTTAATGCCGAGATGTCAGGTTGGGTTAGGTTAGGTTATATTAGGTTATTGATGTATATAAAGGTCCCACGGAGACGTAGATTCGAACTCGCCAAGAATGTCTTCAAATATTACCGCCGAGATGTCAGGTTGGGTTAGGTTAGGTTATATTACGTTATTGATGCATATGAATGTCCCACGTAGAGGATAGCTCGCCAGGAATGTTGTCAAATATTACCGCCGAGATGTTAGGTTGGGTTAGGTTAGGTTACATTACGTTAATGATGTATACGAAGGACCCACACAGACGTCGGGGCCAACTCGCCAGGAATGTTGTCAAATATTACCGCCGAGATGTCAGGTTGGGTTAGGTTAGGTTATATTACGTTATTGATGTATATAAAGGTCCGTCGGAGACGTAGATCGAACTCGCCAAGAATGTCTTCAAATATTACCGCCGAAATGTCAGGTTGGGTTAGGTTAGGTTATATTACGTTATTGATGCATATGAATGTCCCACGTAGAGGATAGCTCGCCAGGAATGTTGTCAAATATTGCCGCCGAGATGTTAGGTTAAGTTAGGTTAGGTTATATTACGTTATTGATGTATATAATGGTCCCACGCAGACGTAGAGGCCATCTCGCCAGGAATGTTTTCAAATATTACCGCCGAGATGTCAGGTTGGGTTAGGTTAGGTTACATTAATTCATAGACGTATACAGTGTTCCCACTGAGAAGTAGTGGCCGACAAGCAAGGAATGTTGTTAAACGGTACCCCGAGAGATTAGGTTGGGTTAAGTTAGGTTATATTAGGATACTGATGTATATAAAGGTCCCACGGTCAAGTAGAGGCCAACTCGCCAGGAACGTTGTCAAATTTTAATGCCGAGATGTCAGGTTGGGTTAGGTTAGGTTATATTAGGTTATTGATGTATATAAAGGTCCCACGGAGACGTAGATTCGAACTCGCCAAGAATGTCTTCAAATATTACCGCCGAGATGTCAGGTTGGGTTAGGTTAGGTTATATTACGTTATTGATGCATATGAATGTCCCACGTAGAGGATAGCTCGCCAGGAATGTTGTCAAATATTACCGCCGAGATGTTAGGTTGGGTTAGGTTAGGTTACATTACGTTAATGATGTATACGAAGGACGCACACAGACGTCGGGGCCAACTCGCCAGGAATGTTGTCAAATATTACCGCCGAGTTGTCAGGTTGGGTTAGGTTAGATTACAATACGTTATTGATGCATATGAATGTCCCACGCAGAGGATAACTCGCCAGGCAAGTTTTCAAATATTGCCGGCGAGATGTTAGGTTGGGTTAGGTTAGATTATATTACGTTAATGATGTATATGAATGACCCACGCAGACGTCTTGGCCAACTCGCCAGGAATGTTGTCAAATATTACCGCCGAGATGTCAGGTTGGGTTAGGTTAGGTTATATTACGTTATTTATGTATATAAAGGTCCCACATAGACGTAGAGGTCAACTCGCCAGGAATGTTGCCAAATTTTACCGCCGAGATGTCAGGTTGTCTTAGGTTAGGTTATATTACTTCACAGACGTATACAGTGTTCCCACCGAAATGTAGGGGCCGACAAGCAAGGAATGTGGTTAAACGTTACCCCGAGAGATTAGGTTGGGTTAGGTTAGGTTATATTAGGATACTGATGTATATAAAGGTCCCACGGACACGTAGATGCCAACTCGCCAGGAATGTTGTCAAATATTACCGCCGAGATGTCAGGTTGGGTTAGGTTAGGTTATATTACGATATTGATGTATATAAAGGTCCCACGGAGACGTAGATTCGAACTCGCCAAGAATGTCTTCAAATATTAGCGCCGAGATGTCGGGTTGGGTTAGGTTAGGTTATATTAGGATACTGATGTATATAAAGGTCCCACGGACACGTAGATGCCAGCTCGCCAGGAATGTTTTCAAATATTACCGCCGAGATGTCAGGTTGGATTAGGTTAGGTTATACTACGTTATTGATGTATATAAAGGTCCCACGGAGACGTAGAGACCAACTCGCCAGGAATGTTGTCAAATATTACCGCCTACATGTCAGGTTGGGTTAGGTTAGGTTATATTACGTTATTGATGTATATAAAGGTCCCACATAGACGTAGAGGTCAACTCGCCAGGAATGTTGTCAAATTTTACCGCCGAGATGTCAGGTTGTCTTAGGTTAGGTTATATTACTTCACAGACGTATACAGTGTTCCCACCGAGATGTAGGGGCCGACAAGCAAGGAATGTGGTTAAACGTTACCCCGAGAGATTAGGTTGGGTTAGGTTAGGTTATATTAGGATACTTATGTATATAAAGGTCCCACGGACACGTAGATGCCAACTCGCCAGGAATTTTGTCAAATATTCCCGCCGAGATATCAGGTTGGGTTAGGTTAAGTTATATTATGTTATTGATGTACATAAAGGTCCCACGGAGACGTAGGGGCCAACTCGCCAGGAATGTTGTCAAATATTACCGCCGAGTTGTCAGGTTGGGTTAGGTTAGATTACAATACGTTATTGATGCATATGAATGTCCCACGCAGAGGATAAATCGCCAGGCAAGTTTTCAAATATTGCCGGCGAGATGTTAGGTTGGATTAGGTTAGATTATATTACGTTAATGATGTATATGAAGGAGCCACGCATACGTCTTGGCCAACTCGCCAGGAATGTTGTCAAATATTACCGCCGAGATGTCAGGTTGGGATAGGTTAGGTTATATTACGTTATTGATGTATATAAAGGTCCCACGGAGACGTAGATTCGAACTCGCCAAGAATGTCTTCAAATATTAACGCCGAGATGTCGGGTTGGGTTAGGTTAGGCTATGTTACGTTATTGATGCATATGAATGTCCCACGTAGAGGACAGCTCGGCAGGAATGTTGTCAAATATTACCGCTGAGATGTCAGTTTGGGTTAGGATAGGTTATATTACGTTATTGATGTATATAAAGGTCCCACGGAGACGTAGAGGTCAACTCGCCAGGAATGTTGTCAAATTTTACCGCCGAGATGTCAGGTTGTCTTAGGTTAGGTTATATTACTTCACAGACGTATACAGTGTTCCCACCGAGATGTAGGGGCCGACAAGCAAGGAATGTGGTTAAACGTTACCCCGAGAGATTAGGTTGGGTTAGGTTAGGTTATATTAGGATACTGATGTATATAAAGGTCCCACGGACACGTAGATGCCAACTCGCCAGGAATTTTGTCAAATATTCCCGCCGAGATATCAGGTTGGGTTAGGTTAAGTTATATTATGTTATTGATGTACATAAAGGTCCCACGGAGACGTAGGGGCCAACTCGCCAGGAATGTTGTCAAATATTACCGACGAGTTGTCAGGTTGGGTTAGGTTAGATTACAATACGTTATTGATGCATATGAATGTCCCACGCAGAGGATAACTCGCCAGGCAAGTTTTCAAATATTGCCGGCGAGATGTTAGGTTGGGTTAGGTTAGATTATATTACGTTAATGATGTATATGAAGGACCCACGCAGACGTAGAGCCGAACTCGCCCAGAATGTCTTCAAATATTACCGCCGAGATGTCAGGTTGGGCTAGGTTAGTTTATATTACGTTATTGACGCATATTAATGTCCCACGTAGAGGATAGCTCGCCAGGAATGTTGTCAAACATTACCGCCGAGATGTTAGGTTGTGTTCGGTTAGGTTACATTACGTTAATGATGTATACGAATGTCCCAGGTAGAGGATAGCTCGCCAGGAATGTTGTCAAATGTTACCGCCGAGATGTCAGGTTGGGTTAGGTTAGGTTATATTACATTATAGATGTATATAAAGGTCCCACGGGGAAGTAGAGTCGAACTCGCCAAGAATGTCTTCAAATATTACCGCCGAGATGTCAGGTTGGGTTAGATTAGGTTATATTACGTTATTGACGCATATTAATGTCCCACGTAGAGGATAGCTCGACAGGAATGTTGTCAAAAATTACCGCCGAGATGTTAGGTTGGGTTAGGTTAGGTTACATTAAGTTAATGATGTATACGAATGTCCCACGTAGAGGATAGCTCGCCAGGAATGTTGTCAAATGTTTCCGCAGAGATGTTAGGTTGGGTTAGGTTAGGTTATATTACGTTAGTGATATATACGAAGGACCCACGCAGACGTCGGGGCCAACACGCCAGGAATGTTGTCAAATATTACCGCCGAGATGTAAGGTTGGGTTAGGTTAGGTTATATTACGTTATTGATGTATATAAAGGTCCGTCGGAGACGTGGATCGAACTCGCCAAGAATGTCTTCAAATATTACCGCCGAAATGTCAGGTTGGGTTAGGTTAGGTTATATTACGTTATTGATGCATATGAATGTCCCACGTAGAGGATAGCTCGCCAGGAATGTTGTCAAATATTGCCGCCGAGATGTTAGGTTGGGTTAGGTTAGGTTATATTACGTTATTGATGTATATAATGGTCCCACACAGACGTAGAGGCCATCTCGCCAGGAATGTTTTCAAATATTACCGCCGAGATGTCAGGTTGGGTTAGGTTAGGTTACATTACTTCATAGACGTATACAGTGTTCCCACTGAGAAGTAGGGGCCGACAAGCAAGGAATGTTGTTAAACGGTACCCCGAGAGATTAGGTTGGGTTAGGTTAGGTTATATTAGGATACTGATGTATATAAAGGTCCCACGGTCAAGTAGAGGCCAACTCGCCAGGAACGTTGTCAAATTTTAATGCCGAGATGTCAGGTTGGGTTAGGTTAGGTTATATTAGGTTATTGATGTATATAAAGGTCCCACGGAGACGTAGATTCGAACTCGCCAAGAATGTCTTCAAATATTACCGCCGAGATGTCAGGTTGGGTTAGGTTAGGTTATATTACGTTATTGATGCATATGAATGTCCCACGTAGAGGATAGCTCGCCAGGAATGTTGTCAAATATTACCGCCGAGATGTTAGGTTGGGTTAGGTTAGGTTACATTAAGTTAATGATGTATACGAATGTCCCACGTAGAGGATAGCTCGCCAGGAATGTTGTCAAATGTTTCCGCAGAGGTGTTAGGTTGGGTTAGGTTAGGTTATATTACGTTAGTGATGTATACGAAGGACCCACGCAGACGTCGGGGCCAACACGCCAGGAATGTTGTCAAATATTACCGCCGAGATGTAAGGTTGGGTTAGGTTAGGTTATATTACGTTATTGATGTATATAAAGGTCCGTCGGAGACGTGGATCGAACTCGCCAAGAATGTCTTCAAATATTACCGCCGAAATGTCAGGTTGGGTTAGGTTAGGTTATATTACGTTATTGATGCATATGAATGTCCCACGTAGAGGATAGCTCGCCAGGAATGTTGTCAAATATTGCCGCCGAGATGTTAGGTTAAGTTAGGTTAGGTTATATTACGTTATTGATGTATATAATGGTCCCACGCAGACGTAGAGGCCATCTCGCCAGGAATGTTTTCAAATATTACCGCCGAGATGTCAGGTTGGGTTAGGTTAGGTTACATTAATTCATAGACGTATACAGTGTTCCCACTGAGAAGTAGTGGCCGACAAGCAAGGAATGTTGTTAAACGGTACCCCGAGAGATTAGGTTGGGTTAAGTTAGGTTATATTAGGATACTGATGTATATAAAGGTCCCACGGTCAAGTAGAGGCCAACTCGCCAGGAACGTTGTCAAATTTTAATGCCGAGATGTCAGGTTGGGTTAGGTTAGATTATATTACGTTAATGATGTATATGAATGACCCACGCAGACGTCTTGGCCAACTCGCCAGGAATGTTGTCAAATATTACCGCCGAGATGTCAGGTTGGGTTAGGTTAGGTTATATTACGTTATTTATGTATATAAAGGTCCCACATAGACGTAGAGGTCAACTCGCCAGGAATGTTGTCAAATTTTACCGCCGAGATGTCAGGTTGTCTTAGGTTAGGTTATATTACTTCACAGACGTATACAGTGTTCCCACCGAAATGTAGGGGCCGACAAGCAAGGAATGTGGTTAAACGTTACCCCGAGAGATTAGGTTGGGTTAGGTTAGGTTATATTAGGATACTGATGTATATAAAGGTCCCACGGACACGTAGATGCCAACTCGCCAGGAATGTTGTCAAATATTACCGCCGAGATGTCAGGTTGGGTTAGGTTAGGTTATATTACGATATTGATGTATATAAAGGTCCCACGGAGACGTAGATTCGAACTCGCCAAGAATGTCTTCAAATATTAGCGCCGAGATGTCGGGTTGGGTTAGGTTAGGTTATATTAGGATACTGATGTACATAAAGGTCCCACGGACACGTAGATGCCAGCTCGCCAGGAATGTTGTCAAATATTACCGCCGAGATGTCAGGTTGGATTAGGTTAGGTTATACTACGTTATTGATGTATATAAAGGTCCCACGGAGACGTAGAGACCAACTCGCCAGGAATGTTGTCAAATATTACCGCCTACATGTCAGGTTGGGTTAGGTTAGGTTATATTACGTTATTGATGTATATAAAGGTCCCACATAGACGTAGAGGTCAACTCGCCAGGAATGTTGTCAAATTTTACCGCCGAGATGTCAGGTTGTCTTAGGTTAGGTTATATTACTTCACAGACGTATACAGTGTTCCCACCGAGATGTAGGGGCCGACAAGCAAGGAATGTGGTTAAACGTTACCCCGAGAGATTAGGTTGGGTTAGGTTAGGTTATATTAGGATACTGATGTATATAAAGGTGCCACGGTCACGTAGATGCCAAATCGCGAGGAATTTTGTAAAATATTCCCGCCGAGATATCAGGTTGGGTTAGGTTAAGTTATATTATGTTATTGATGTACATAAAGGTCCCACGGAGACGTAGGGGCCAGCTCGCCAGGAATGTTGTCAAATATTACCGCCGAGATGTCAGGTTGGATTGGGTTAGGTTATACTACGTTATTGATGTATATAAAGGTCCCACGGAAACGTAGAGACCAACTCGCAAGGAATGTCGTCAAATATTACCGCCGAGATGTCAGGTTCGGTTAGGTTAGGTTATATTACGTTATTGATGTATATAAGGGTCCCACGGAGACGTAGAGCCCAACTCGCCAGGAATGTCGTCAAATATTACCGCCGAAATGTCAGGTTGGGTTAGGTAAGGTTATATTACGTAATTGATGTATATAAAGGTCCCACGGAGACGTAGATTCGAACTCGCCAGGAATGTCGTCAAATATTACCGCCGAGATGTCAGGTTGGGTTAGGTTAGGCTATATTACGTTATTGATGCATATGAATGTCCCACGTAGAGGATAGCTCGCCAGGAATGTTGTCAAATATTACCGCCGAGATGTTAGGTTGGGTTAGGTTAGGTTATATTACGTTAGTGATGTATACGAAGGACCCACGCAGACGTCGGGGCCAACTCGCCAGGAATGTTGTCAAAAATTACCGCCGAGATGTTAGGTTGGGTTAGGTTAGGTTACATTAAGTTAATGATGTGTACGAATGTCCCACGTAGAGGATAGCTCGCCAGGAATGTTGTCAAATGTTACCGCCGAGATGTTAGGTTGGGTTAGGTAAGGTTATATTACGTTAGTGATGTATACGAAGGACCCACGCAGACGTCGGGGCCAACCCGACAGGAATGTTGTCAAATATTACCGCCGAGATGTCAGGTTGGATTAGGTTAGGTTATATTACGTTATTGATGTATATAAAGGTCCGTCGGAGAAGTAGATCGAACTCGCCAAGAATGTCTTCAAATATTACCGCCGAAATGTCAGGTTGGGTTAGGTTAGTTTATATTACGTTATTGACGCATATTAATGTCCCACGTAGAGGATAGCTCGCCAGGAATGTTGTCAAACGTTACCGCCGAGATGTTAGGTTGGGTTCGGTTAGGTTACATTACGTTAATGATGTATACGAATGTCCCAGGTAGAGGATAGCTCGCCAGGAATGTTGTCAAATGTTACCGCCGAGATGTCATGTTGGGTTAGGTTAGGTTATATTACGTTATTGATGTATATAAAGGTCCCACGGAGACGTAGAGTCGAACTCGCCAAGAATGTCTTCAAATATTACCGCCGAGATGTCAGGTTGGGTTAGATTAGGTTATATTACGTTATTGACGCATATTAATGTCCCACGTAGAGGATAGCTCGCCAGGAATGTTGTCAAAAATTACTGCCGAGATGTTAGGTTGGGTTAGGTTAGGTTACATTAAGTTAATGATGTATACGAATGTCCCACGTAGAGGATAGCTCGCCAGGAATGTTGTCAAATGTTACCGCCGAGATGTTAGGTTGGGTTAGGTAAGGTTATATTACGTTAGCGATGTATACGAAGGACCCACGCAGACGTCGGGGCCAACTCGCCAGGAATGTTGTCAAATATTACCGCCGAGATGTCAGGTTGGGTTAGGTTAGGTTATATTACGCTATTGATGTATATAAAGGTCTGTCGGAGACGTGGAGTCGAACTCGCCAAGAATGTCTTCAAGTATTACCGCCGAAATGTCAGGTTGTGTTAGGTTAGGTTATATTACGTTATTCATGCATATGAATGTCCCACGTAGAGGATAGCACGCCAGGAATGTTGTCAAATATTACCGCCGAGATGTCAGGTTGGGTTAGGTTAGATTATAATACGTTATTGATGCATATGAATGTCCCACGTAGAGGATAACTCGCCAGGCAAGTTGTCAAATATTACCGCCGAGATGTTAGGTTGGGTTAGGTTAGATTATAGTACGTTAATGATGTATATGAAGGACCCACGCAGACGTCTTGGACAACTCGCCAGGAATGTTGTCAAATATTACCGCCTACATGTCAGGTTGGGTTAGGTTGGGTTATATTACGTTATTGATGTATATAAAGGTCCCACATAGACGTAGAGGTCAACTCGCCAGGAATGTTGTCAAATTTTACCGCCGAGATGTCAGGTTGTCTTAGGTTAGGTTATATTACTTCACAGACGTATACAGTGTTCCCACCGAGATGTAGGGGCCGACAAGCAAGGAATGTGGTTAAACGTTACCCCGAGAGATTAGGTTGGGTTAGGTTAGGTTATATTAGGATACTGATGTATATAAAGGTCCCACGGACACGTAGATGCCAACTCGCCAGGAATTTTGTCAAATATTCCCGCCGAGATATCAGGTTGGGTTAGGTTAAGTTATATTATGTTATTGATGTACATAAAGGTCCCACGGAGACGTAGGGGCCAACTCGCCAGGAATGTTGTCAAATATTACCGCCGAGTTGTCAGGTTGGGTTAGGTTAGATTACAATACGTTATTGATGCATATGAATGTCCCACGCAGAGGATAACTCGCCAGGCAAGTTTTCAAATATTGCCGGCGAGATGTTAGGTTGGGTTAGGTTAGATTATATTACGTTAATGATGTACATGAAGGACCCACGCAGACGTCTTGGCCAACTCGCCAGGAATGTTGTCAAATATTACCGCCGAGATGTCAGGTTGGGTTAGGTTAGGTTATATTAGGTTATTGATGCGTATGAATGTCCCACGTAGAGGATAACTCGCCAGGCAAGTTGTCAAATATTACCGCCGAGATGTTAGGTTGGGTTAGGTTAGATTATATTACGTTAATGATGTATATGAAGGACCCACGCAGACGTCTTGGACAACTCGCCAGGAATGTTGTCAAATATTACCGCCTACATGTCAGGTTGGGTTAGGTTAGGTTATATTACGTTATTGATGTATATAAAGGTCCCACATAGACGTAGAGGTCAACTCGCCAGGAATGTTGTCAAATTTTACCGCCGAGATGTCAGGTTGTCTTAGGTTAGGTTATATTACTTCACAGACGTATACAGTGTTCCCACCGAGATGTAGGGGCCGACAAGCAAGGAATGTGGTTAAACGTTACCCCGAGAGATTAGGTTGGGTTAGGTTAGGTTATATTAGGATACTGATGTATATAAAGGTCCCACGGACACGTAGATGCCAACTCGCCAGGAATTTTGTCAAATATTCCCGCCGAGATATCAGGTTGGGTTAGGTTAAGTTATATTATGTTATTGATGTACATAAAGGTCCCACGGAGACGTAGGGGCCAG
This sequence comes from Xylocopa violacea, assembly GCA_963969225.1. Classification (NCBI taxonomy): domain Eukaryota; kingdom Metazoa; phylum Arthropoda; class Insecta; order Hymenoptera; family Apidae; genus Xylocopa; species Xylocopa violacea. The sequence continues at coordinate 1,012,910 of CAXAJV010000201.1, read as the reverse complement.
CTCGCCAGGAATGTTGTCAAATATTACCGCCGAGATGTCAGGTTGGATTAGGTTAGGTTATACTACGTTATTGATGTATATAAAGGTCCCACGGAAACGTAGAGACCAACTCGCAAGGAATGTCGTCAGATATTACCGCCGAGATGTCAGGTTCGGTTAGGTTAGGTTATATTACGTTATTGATGTATATAAGGGTCCCACGGAGACGTAGAGCCCAACTCGCCAGGAATGTCGTCAAATATTACCGCCGAAATGTCAGGTTGGGTTAGGTAAGGTTATATTACGTAATTGATGTATATAAAGGTCCCACGGAGACGTAGATTCGAACTCGCCAGGAATGTCGTCAAATATTACCGCCGAGATGTCAGGTTGGGTTAGGTTAGGCTATATTACGTTATTGATGCATATGAATGTCCCACGTAGAGGATAGCTCGCCAGGAATGTTGTCAAATATTACCGCCGAGATGTTAGGTTGGGTTAGGTTAGGTTATATTACGTTAGTGATGTATACGAAGGACCCACGCAGACGTCGGGGCCAACTCGCCAGGAATGTTGTCAAATATTACCGCCGAGATGTCAGGTTGGATTAGGTTAGGTTATATTACGTTATTGATGTATATAAAGGTCCGTCGGAGAAGTAGATCGAACTCGCCAAGAATGTCTTCAAATATTAACGCCGAGATGTCGGGTTGGGTTAGGTTAGGCTATGTTACGTTATTGATGCATATGAATGTCCCACGTAGAGGACAGCTCGGCAGGAATGTTGTCAAATATTACCGCTGAGATGTCAGTTTGGGTTAGGATAGGTTATATTACGTTATTGATGTATATAAAGGTCCCACGGAGACGAAGAGGTCAACTCGCCAGGAATGTTGTCAAATTTTACCGCCGAGATGTCAGGTTGTCTTAGGTTAGGTTATATTACTTCACAGACGTATACAGTGTTCCCACCGAGATGTAGGGGCCGACAAGCAAGGAATGTGGTTAAACGTTACCCCGAGAGATTAGGTTGGGTTAGGTTAGGTTATATTAGGATACTGATGTATATAAAGGTGCCACGGTCACGTAGATGCCAAATCGCGAGGAATTTTGTAAAATATTCCCGCCGAGATATCAGGTTGGGTTAGGTTAAGTTATATTATGTTATTGATGTACATAAAGGTCCCACGGAGACGTAGGGGCCAGCTCGCCAGGAATGTTGTCAAATATTACCGCCGAGATGTCAGGTTGGGTTAGGTTAGGTTATATTACGCTATTGATGTATATAAAGGTCTGTCGGAGACGTGGAGTCGAACTCGCCAAGAATGTCTTCAAGTATTACCGCCGAAATGTCAGGTTGTGTTAGGTTAGGTTATATTACGTTATTCATGCATATGAATGTCCCACGTAGAGGATAGCTCGCCAGGAATGTTGTCAAATGTTACCGCCGAGATGTCAGGTTGGATTACGTTAGGTTATATTACGTTATTGATGTATATAAAGGTCCCACGGAGACGTAGAGTCCAACTCGCCAGGAATGTCGTCAAATATTACCGCCGAGATGTCAGGTTGGGTTAGGTTAGGTTATATTACGTAATTGAAGTATATAAAGGTCCCACGGAGACGTAGAGTCCAACTCGCCAGGAATGTCGTCAAATATTACCGCCGAGATGTCAGGTGGGTTAGGTTAGGTTATATTACGTTATTGATGCATATGAATGTCCCACGTAGAGGACAGCTCGCCAGGAATGTTGTCAAATGTTACCGCCGAGATGTCAGGTTGGATTACGTTAGGTTATATTACGTTATTGATGTATATAAAGGTCCCACGGAGACGTAGAGTCCAGCTCGCCAGGAATGTCGTCAAATATTACCGCCGAGTTGTCAGGTTGGGTTAGGTTAGGTTATATTACGTTATTGATGCATATGAATGTCCCACGTAGAGGATAGCTCGCCAGCAATGTTGTCAAATATTACCGCCGAGATGTCAGGTTGGGTTAGGTTAGGTTATATTACGTTATTGATGTATATAAAGGTCTGTCGGAGACGTGGAGTCGAACTCGCCAAGAATGTCTTCAAATATTACCGCCGAAATGTCAGGTTGTGTTAGGTTAGGTCATATTACGTTATTCATGCATATGAATGTCCCACGTAGAGGATAGCTCGCCAGGAATGTTGTCGAATGTTACCGCCGAGATGTCAGGTTGGATTACGTTAGGTTATATTACGTTATTGATGTATATAAAGGACCCACGGAGACGTAGAGTCCAACTCGCCAGGAATGTCGTCAAATATTACCGCCGAGATGTCAGGTTGGGTTAGGTTAGGTTATATTACGTAATTGAAGTATATAAAGGTCCCACGGAGACGTAGAGTCAAACTCGCCAAGGAATGTCGTCAAATATTACCGCCGAGATGTCAGGTGGGTTAGGTTAGGTTATATTACGTTATTGATGCATATGAATGTCCCACGTAGAGGACAGCTCGCCAGGAATGTTGTCAAATGTTACCGCCGAGATGTCAGGTTGGATTACGTTAGGTTATATTACGTTATTGATGTATATAAAGGTCCCACGGAGACGTAGAATCCAGCTCGCCAGGAATGTCGTCAAATATTACCGCCGAGTTGTCAGGTTGGGTTAGGTTAGGTTATATTACGTTATTGATGCATATGAATGTCCCACGTAGAGGATAGCTCGCCAGGAATGTTGTCAAATATTACCGCCGAGATGTCAGATTGGGTTAGGTTAGGTTACATTAAGTTAATGATGTATACGAATGTCCCACGTAGAGGATAGCTCGCCAGGAATGTTGTCAAATGTTACCGCCGAGATGTTAGGTTGGGTTAGGTAAGGTTATATTACGTTAGCGATGTATACGAAGGACCCACGCAGACGTCGGGGCCAACTCGCCAGGAATGTTGTCAAATATTACCGCCGAGATGTCAGGTTGGGTTAGGTTAGGTTATATTACGCTATTGATGTATATAAAGGTCTGTCGGAGACGTGGAGTCGAACTCGCCAAGAATGTCTTCAAGTATTACCGCCGAAATGTCAGGTTGTGTTAGGTTAGGTTATATTAAGTTATTCATGCATATGAATGTCCCACGTAGAGGATTGCTCGCCAGGAATGTTGTCAAATGTTACCGCCGAGATGTCAGGTTGGATTACGTTAGGTTATATTACGTTATTGATGTATATAAAGGTCCCACGGAGACGTAGAGTCCAGCTCGCCAGGAATGTTGTCAAATATTACCGCCGAGATGTCAGGTTGGATTACGTTAGGTTATATTACGTTATTGATGTATATAAAGGACCCACGGAGACGTAGAGTCCAACTCGCCAGGAATGTCGTCAAATATTACCGCCGAGATGTCAGGTTGGGTTAGGTTAGGTTATATTACGTAATTGAAGTATATAAAGGTCCCACGGAGACGTAGAGTCCAACTCGCCAAGGAATGTCGTCAAATATTACCGCCGAGATGTCAGGTGGGTTAGGTTAGGTTATATTACGTTATTGATGCATATGAATGTCCCACGTAGAGGACAGCTCGCCAGGAATGTTGTCAAATGTTACCGCCGAGATGTCAGGTTGGATTACGTTAGGTTATATTACGTTATTGATGTATATAAAGGTCCCACGGAGACGTAGAGTCCAGCTCGCCAGGAATGTCGTCAAATATTACCGCCGAGTTGTCAGGTTGGGTTAGGTTAGGTTATATTACGTTATTGATGCATATGAATGTCCCACGTAGAGGATAGCTCGCCAGGAATGTTGTCAAATATTACCGCCGAGATGTCAGATTGGGTTAGGTTAGGTTACATTAAGTTAATGATGTATACGAATGTCCCACGTAGAGGATAGCTCGCCAGGAATGTTGTCAAATGTTACCGCCGAGATGTTAGGTTGGGTTAGATAAGGTTATATTACGTTAGCGATGTATACGAAGGACCCACGCAGACGTCGGGGCCAACTCGCCAGGAATGTTGTCAAATATTACCGCCGAGATGTCAGGTTGGGTTAGGTTAGGTTATATTACGCTATTGATGTATATAAAGGTCTGTCGGAGACGTGGAGTCGAACTCGCCAAGAATGTCTTCAAGTATTACCGCCGAAATGTCAGGTTGTGTTAGGTTAGGTTATATTAAGTTATTCATGCATATGAATGTCCCACGTAGAGGATAGCTCGCCAGGAATGTTGTCAAATGTTACCGCCGAGATGTCAGGTTGGATTACGTTAGGTTATATTACGTCATTGATGTATATAAAGGTCCCACGGAGACGTAGAGTCCAACTCGCCAGGAATGTCGTCAAATATTACCGCCGAGATGTCAGGTTGGGTTAGGTTAGGTTATATTACGTAATTGAAGTATATAAAGGTCCCACGGAGACGTAGAGTCCAACTCGCCAGGAATGTCGTCAAATATTACCGCCGAGATGTCAGGTGGGTTAGGTTAGGTTATATTACGTTATTGATGCATATGAATGTCCCACGTAGAGGACAGCTCGCCAGGAATGTTGTCAAATGTTACCGCCGAGATGTCAGGTTGGATTACGTTAGGTTATATTACGTTATTGATGTATATAAAGGTCCCACGGAGACGTAGAGTCCAGCTCGCCAGGAATGTCGTCAAATATTACCGCTGAGTTGTCAGGTTGGGTTAGGTTAGGTTATATTACGTTATTGATGCATATGAATGTCCCACGTAGAGGATAGCTCGCCAGCAATGTTGTCAAATATTACCGCCGATATGTCAGGTTGGGTTAGGTTAGGTTATATTACGTTATTGATGTATATAAAGGTCTGTCGGAGACGTGGAGTCGAACTCGCCAAGAATGTCTTCAAATATTACCGCCGAAATGTCAGGTTGTGTTAGGTTAGGTCATATTACGTTATTGATGCATATGAATGTCCCACGTAGAGGATAGTTCGCCAGGAATGTTGTCAAATATTACCGCCGAGATGTCAGGTTGGGTTAGGTTAGGTTATATTACGTTATTGATGTATATAAAGGTCCGTCGGAGACGTAGAGGCGAACTCGCAAAGAATGTCTTCAAATATTACCGCCGAAATGTCAGGTTGGGTTAGGTTAGGTTATATTACGTTACTGATGCATATGAATGTCCCACGTAGAGGATAGCTCGCCAGGAATGTTGTCAAATATTACCGCCGAGATGTCAGGTTGGATTACGTTAGGTTATATTACGTTATTGATGTATATAAAGGTCCCACGGAGACGTAGAGTCCAGCTCGCCAGGAATGTTGTCAAATGTTACCGCCGAGATGTTAGGTTGGATTACGTTAGGTTATATTACGTTATTGATGTATATAAAGGTCCCACGGAGACGTAGAGTCCAGCTCGCCAGGAATGTCGTCAAATATTACCGCCGAGTTGTCAGGTTGGGTTAGGTTAGGTTATATTACGTTATTGATGCATATGAATGTCCCACGTAGAGGATAGCTCGCCAGGAATGTTGTCAAATATTACCGCCGAGATGTCAGGTTGGGTTAGGTTAGGTTATATTACGTTATTGATGTATATAAAGGTCTGTCGGAGACGTAGAGTCCAGCTCGCCAGGAATGACGTCAAATATTACCGCCGAGTTGTCAGGTTGGGTTAGGTTAGGTTATATTACGTAATTGAAGTCTATAAAGGTCCCACGGAGACGTAGAGTCCAACTCGCCAGGAATGTCGTCAAATATTACCGCCGAGATGTCAGGTGGGTTAGGTTAGGTTATATTACGTTATTGATGCATATGAAGGTCCCACGTAGAGGATAGCTCGCCAGGAATGTTGTCAAATGTTACCGCCGAGATGTTAGGTTGGGTTAGGTTAGGTTATATTACGTTAGTGATGTATACGAACGACCCACGCAGACGTCGGGGCCAACTCGCCAGGAATGTTGTCAAATATTACCGCCGAGATGTCAGGTTGTGTTAGGTTAGGTTATATTACTTCATAGACGTATACAGTGTTCCCACTGAGAAGTAGGGGCCGACAAGCAAGGAATGTTGTTAAACGGTACCCCGAGAGATAAGGTTGGGTTAGGTTAGGTTATATTAGGATACTGATGTATATAAAGGTCCCACGGAGACGTAGAGGCCAACTCGCAAGGAATGTTGTCAAATATTGCCGCCGAGATGTCAGGTTGGGTTAGGTTAGGTTATATTACGTTATTGATGTATATAAAGGTCCGTCGGAGACGTAGAGTCGAACTCGCAAAGAATGTCTTCAAATATTACCGCCGAAATGTCAGGTTGGGTTAGGTTAGGTTATATTACGTTATTGATGCATATGAATGTCCCACGTAGAGGATAGCTCGCCAGGAATGTTGTCAAATATTACCGCCGAGATATCAGGTTGGATTACGTTAGGTTATATTACGTTATTGATGTATATAAAGGTCCCACGGAGACGTAGAGTCCAGCTCGCCAGGAATGTCGTCAAATGTTACCGCCGAGATGTTAGGTTGGATTACGTTAGGTTATATTACGTTATTGATGTATATAAAGGTCCACGGAGACGTAGAGTCCAGCTCGCCAGGAATGTCGTCAAATATTACCGCCGAGTTGTCAGGTTGGGTTAGGTTAGGTTATATTACGTTATTGATGCATATGAATGTCCCACGTAGAGGATAGCTCGCCAGGAATGTTGTCAAATATTACCGCCGAGATGTCAGGTTGGGTTAGGTTAGGTTATATTACGTTATTGATGTATATAAAGGTCTGTCGGAGACGTGGAGTCGAACTCGCCAAGAATGTCTTCAAATATTACCGCCGAAATGTCAGGTTGTGTTAGGTTAGGTCATATTACGTTATTGATGCATATGAATGTCCCACGTAGAGGATAGCTCGCCAGGAATGTTGTCAAATATTACCGCCGAGATGTCAGGTTGGGTTAGGTTAGGTTATATTACGTTATTGATGTATATAAAGGCCTGTCGGAGACGTGGAGTCGAACTCGCCAAGAATGTCTTCAAATATTACCGCCGAAATGTCAGGTTGTGTTAGGTTAGGTCATATTACGTTATTGATGCATATGAATGTCCCACGTAGAGGATAGCTCGCCAGGAATGTTGTCAAATATTACCGCCGAGATGTCAGGTTGGGTTAGGTTAGGTTATATTACGTTATTGATGTATATAAAGGTCCGTCGGAGACGTAGAGTCGAACTCGCAAAGAATGTCTTCAAATATTACCGCCGATATGTCAGGTTGGGTTAGGTTAGGTTATATTACGTTATTGATGCATATGAATGTCCCACGTAGAGGATAGCTCGCCAGGAATGTTGTCAAATATTACCGCCGAGATGTCAGGTTGGATTACGTTAGGTTATATTACGTTATTGATGTATATAAAGGTCCCACGGAGACGTAGAGTCCAGCTCGCCAGGAATGTCGTCAAATATTACCGCCGAGTTGTCAGGTTGGGTTAGGTTAGGTTATATTACGTTATTGATGTATATAGAGGTCCCACGGAGACGTAGAGTCCAGCTCGCCAGGAATGTCGTCAAATATTACCGCCGAGTTGTCAGGTTGGGTTAGGTTAGGTTATATTACGTTATTGATGCATATGAATGTCCCACGTAGAGGATAGCTCGCCAGGAATGTTGTCAAATATTACCGCCGAGATGTCAGGTTGGGTTAGGTTAGGTTATATTACGTTATTGATGTATATAAAGGTCTGTCGGAGACGTGGAGTCGAACTCGCCAAGAATGTCTTCAAATATTACCGCCGAAATGTCAGGTTGTGTTAGGTTAGGTCATATTACGTTATTGATGCATATGAATGTCCCACGTAGAGGATAGCTCGCCAGGAATGTTGTCAAATATTACCGCCGAGATGTCAGGTTGGGTTAGGTTAGGTTATATTACGTTATTGATGTATATAAAGGTCCGTCGGAGACGTAGAGTCGAACTCGCAAAGAATGCCTTCAAATATTACCGCCGAAATGTCAGGTTGGGTTAGGTTAGGTTATATTACGTTATTGATGCATATGAATGTCCCACGTAGAGGATAGCTCGCCAGGAATGTTGTCAAATATTACCGCCGAGATATCAGGTTGGATTACGTTAGGTTATATTACGTTATTGATGTATATAAAGGTCCCACGGGGACGTAGAGTCCAGCTCGCCAGGAATGTCGTCAAATGTTACCGCCGAGATGTTAGGTTGGATTACGTTAGGTTATATTACGTTATTGATGTATATAAAGGTCCCACGGAGACGTAGAGTCCAGCTCGCCAGGAATGTCGTCAAATATTACCGCCGAGTTGTCAGGTTGGGTTAGGTTAGGTTATATTACGTTATTGATGCATATGAATGTCCCACGTAGAGGATAGCTCGCCAGGAATGTTGTCAAATATTACCGCCGAGATGTCAGGTGGGGTTAGGTTAGGTTATATTACGTTATTGATGTATATAAAGGTCTGTCGGAGACGTGGAGTCGAACTCGCCAAGAATGTCTTCAAATATTACCGCCGAAATGTCAGGTTGTGTTAGGTTAGGTCATATTACGTTATTGATGCATATGAATGTCCCACGTAGAGGATAGCTCGCCAGGAATGTTGTCAAATATTACCGCCGAGATGTCAGGTTGGGTTAGGTTAGGTTATATTACGTTATTGATGTATATAAAGGTCCGTCGGAGACGTAGAGTCGAACTCGCAAAGAATGTCTTCAAATATTACCGCCGAAATGTCAGGTTGGGTTAGGTTAGGTTATATTACGTTATTGATGCATATGAATGTCCCACGTAGAGGACAGCTCGCCAGGAATGTTGTCAAATGTTACCGCCGAGATGTCAGGTTGGATTACGTTAGGTTATATTACGTTATTGATGTATATAAAGGTCCCACGGAGACGTAGAGTCCAGCTCGCCAGGAATGTCGTCAAATATTACCGCCGAGTTGTCAGGTTGGGTTAGGTTAGGTTATATTACGTTATTGATGCATATGAATGTCCCACGTAGAGGATAGCTCGCCAGGAATGTTGTCAAATATTACCGCCGAGATGTCAGATTGGGTTAGGTTAGGTTACATTAAGTTAATGATGTATACGAATGTCCCACGTAGAGGATAGCTCGCCAGGAATGTTGTCAAATGTTACCGCCGAGATGTTAGGTTGGGTTAGGTAAGGTTATATTACGTTAGCGATGTATACGAAGGACCCACGCAGACGTCGGGGCCAACTCGCCAGGAATGTTGTCAAATATTACCGCCGAGATGTCAGGTTGGGTTAGGTTAGGTTATATTACGCTATTGATGTATATAAAGGTCTGTCGGAGACGTGGAGTCGAACTCGCCAAGAATGTCTTCAAGTATTACCGCCGAAATGTCAGGTTGTGTTAGGTTAGGTTATATTAAGTTATTCATGCATATGAATGTCCCACGTAGAGGATAGCTCGCCAGGAATGTTGTCAAATGTTACCGCCGAGATGTCAGGTTGGATTACGTTAGGTTATATTACGTTATTGATGTATATAAAGGTCCCACGGAGACGTAGAGTCCAACTCGCCAGGAATGTCGTCAAATATTACCGCCGAGATGTCAGGTTGGGTTAGGTTAGGTTATATTACGTAATTGAAGTATATAAAGGTCCCACGGAGACGTAGAGTCCAACTCGCCAGGAATGTCGTCAAATATTACCGCCGAGATGTCAGGTGGGTTAGGTTAGGTTATATTACGTTATTGATGCATATGAATGTCCCACGTAGAGGACAGCTCGCCAGGAATGTTGTCAAATGTTACCGCCGAGATGTCAGGTTGGATTACGTTAGGTTATATTACGTTATTGATGTATATAAAGGTCCCACGGAGACGTAGAGTCCAGCTCGCCAGGAATGTCGTCAAATATTACCGCCGAGTTGTCAGGTTGGGTTAGGTTAGGTTATATTACGTTATTGATGCATATGAATGTCCCACGTAGAGGATAGCTCGCCAGCAATGTTGTCAAATATTACCGCCGAGATGTCAGGTTGGGTTAGGTTAGGTTATATTACGTTATTGATGTATATAAAGGTCTGTCGGAGACGTGGAGTCGAACTCGCCAAGAATGTCTTCAAATATTACCGCCGAAATGTCAGGTTGTGTTAGGTTAGGTCATATTACGTTATTCATGCATATGAATGTCCCACGTAGAGGATAGCTCGCCAGGAATGTTGTCGAATGTTACCGCCGAGATGTCAGGTTGGATTACGTTAGGTTATATTACGTTATTGATGTATATAAAGGACCCACGGAGACGTAGAGTCCAACTCGCCAGGAATGTCGTCAAATATTACCGCCGAGATGTCAGGTTGGGTTAGGTTAGGTTATATTACGTAATTGAAGTATATAAAGGTCCCACGGAGACGTAGAGTCAAACTCGCCAAGGAATGTCGTCAAATATTACCGCCGAGATGTCAGGTGGGTTAGGTTAGGTTATATTACGTTATTGATGCATATGAATGTCCCACGTAGAGGACAGCTCGCCAGGAATGTTGTCAAATGTTACCGCCGAGATGTCAGGTTGGATTACGTTAGGTTATATTACGTTATTGATGTATATAAAGGTCCCACGGAGACGTAGAATCCAGCTCGCCAGGAATGTCGTCAAATATTACCGCCGAGTTGTCAGGTTGGGTTAGGTTAGGTTATATTACGTTATTGATGCATATGAATGTCCCACGTAGAGGATAGCTCGCCAGGAATGTTGTCAAATATTACCGCCGAGATGTCAGATTGGGTTAGGTTAGGTTACATTAAGTTAATGATGTATACGAATGTCCCACGTAGAGGATAGCTCGCCAGGAATGTTGTCAAATGTTACCGCCGAGATGTTAGGTTGGGTTAGGTAAGGTTATATTACGTTAGCGATGTATACGAAGGACCCACGCAGACGTCGGGGCCAACTCGCCAGGAATGTTGTCAAATATTACCGCCGAGATGTCAGGTTGGGTTAGGTTAGGTTATATTACGCTATTGATGTATATAAAGGTCTGTCGGAGACGTGGAGTCGAACTCGCCAAGAATGTCTTCAAGTATTACCGCCGAAATGTCAGGTTGTGTTAGGTTAGGTTATATTAAGTTATTCATGCATATGAATGTCCCACGTAGAGGATTGCTCGCCAGGAATGTTGTCAAATGTTACCGCCGAGATGTCAGGTTGGATTACGTTAGGTTATATTACGTTATTGATGTATATAAAGGTCCCACGGAGACGTAGAGTCCAGCTCGCCAGGAATGTTGTCAAATATTACCGCCGAGATGTCAGGTTGGATTACGTTAGGTTATATTACGTTATTGATGTATATAAAGGACCCACGGAGACGTAGAGTCCAACTCGCCAGGAATGTCGTCAAATATTACCGCCGAGATGTCAGGTTGGGTTAGGTTAGGTTATATTACGTAATTGAAGTATATAAAGGTCCCACGGAGACGTAGAGTCCAACTCGCCAAGGAATGTCGTCAAATATTACCGCCGAGATGTCAGGTGGGTTAGGTTAGGTTATATTACGTTATTGATGCATATGAATGTCCCACGTAGAGGACAGCTCGCCAGGAATGTTGTCAAATGTTACCGCCGAGATGTCAGGTTGGATTACGTTAGGTTATATTACGTTATTGATGTATATAAAGGTCCCACGGAGACGTAGAGTCCAGCTCGCCAGGAATGTCGTCAAATATTACCGCCGAGTTGTCAGGTTGGGTTAGGTTAGGTTATATTACGTTATTGATGCATATGAATGTCCCACGTAGAGGATAGCTCGCCAGGAATGTTGTCAAATATTACCGCCGAGATGTCAGATTGGGTTAGGTTAGGTTACATTAAGTTAATGATGTATACGAATGTCCCACGTAGAGGATAGCTCGCCAGGAATGTTGTCAAATGTTACCGCCGAGATGTTAGGTTGGGTTAGATAAGGTTATATTACGTTAGCGATGTATACGAAGGACCCACGCAGACGTCGGGGCCAACTCGCCAGGAATGTTGTCAAATATTACCGCCGAGATGTCAGGTTGGGTTAGGTTAGGTTATATTACGCTATTGATGTATATAAAGGTCTGTCGGAGACGTGGAGTCGAACTCGCCAAGAATGTCTTCAAGTATTACCGCCGAAATGTCAGGTTGTGTTAGGTTAGGTTATATTAAGTTATTCATGCATATGAATGTCCCACGTAGAGGATAGCTCGCCAGGAATGTTGTCAAATGTTACCGCCGAGATGTCAGGTTGGATTACGTTAGGTTATATTACGTCATTGATGTATATAAAGGTCCCACGGAGACGTAGAGTCCAACTCGCCAGGAATGTCGTCAAATATTACCGCCGAGATGTCAGGTTGGGTTAGGTTAGGTTATATTACGTAATTGAAGTATATAAAGGTCCCACGGAGACGTAGAGTCCAACTCGCCAGGAATGTCGTCAAATATTACCGCCGAGATGTCAGGTGGGTTAGGTTAGGTTATATTACGTTATTGATGCATATGAATGTCCCACGTAGAGGACAGCTCGCCAGGAATGTTGTCAAATGTTACCGCCGAGATGTCAGGTTGGATTACGTTAGGTTATATTACGTTATTGATGTATATAAAGGTCCCACGGAGACGTAGAGTCCAGCTCGCCAGGAATGTCGTCAAATATTACCGCTGAGTTGTCAGGTTGGGTTAGGTTAGGTTATATTACGTTATTGATGCATATGAATGTCCCACGTAGAGGATAGCTCGCCAGCAATGTTGTCAAATATTACCGCCGATATGTCAGGTTGGGTTAGGTTAGGTTATATTACGTTATTGATGTATATAAAGGTCTGTCGGAGACGTGGAGTCGAACTCGCCAAGAATGTCTTCAAATATTACCGCCGAAATGTCAGGTTGTGTTAGGTTAGGTCATATTACGTTATTGATGCATATGAATGTCCCACGTAGAGGATAGTTCGCCAGGAATGTTGTCAAATATTACCGCCGAGATGTCAGGTTGGGTTAGGTTAGGTTATATTACGTTATTGATGTATATAAAGGTCCGTCGGAGACGTAGAGGCGAACTCGCAAAGAATGTCTTCAAATATTACCGCCGAAATGTCAGGTTGGGTTAGGTTAGGTTATATTACGTTACTGATGCATATGAATGTCCCACGTAGAGGATAGCTCGCCAGGAATGTTGTCAAATATTACCGCCGAGATGTCAGGTTGGATTACGTTAGGTTATATTACGTTATTGATGTATATAAAGGTCCCACGGAGACGTAGAGTCCAGCTCGCCAGGAATGTTGTCAAATGTTACCGCCGAGATGTTAGGTTGGATTACGTTAGGTTATATTACGTTATTGATGTATATAAAGGTCCCACGGAGACGTAGAGTCCAGCTCGCCAGGAATGTCGTCAAATATTACCGCCGAGTTGTCAGGTTGGGTTAGGTTAGGTTATATTACGTTATTGATGCATATGAATGTCCCACGTAGAGGATAGCTCGCCAGGAATGTTGTCAAATATTACCGCCGAGATGTCAGGTTGGGTTAGGTTAGGTTATATTACGTTATTGATGTATATAAAGGTCTGTCGGAGACGTAGAGTCCAGCTCGCCAGGAATGACGTCAAATATTACCGCCGAGTTGTCAGGTTGGGTTAGGTTAGGTTATATTACGTAATTGAAGTCTATAAAGGTCCCACGGAGACGTAGAGTCCAACTCGCCAGGAATGTCGTCAAATATTACCGCCGAGATGTCAGGTGGGTTAGGTTAGGTTATATTACGTTATTGATGCATATGAAGGTCCCACGTAGAGGATAGCTCGCCAGGAATGTTGTCAAATGTTACCGCCGAGATGTTAGGTTGGGTTAGGTTAGGTTATATTACGTTAGTGATGTATACGAACGACCCACGCAGACGTCGGGGCCAACTCGCCAGGAATGTTGTCAAATATTACCGCCGAGATGTCAGGTTGTGTTAGGTTAGGTTATATTACTTCATAGACGTATACAGTGTTCCCACTGAGAAGTAGGGGCCGACAAGCAAGGAATGTTGTTAAACGGTACCCCGAGAGATAAGGTTGGGTTAGGTTAGGTTATATTAGGATACTGATGTATATAAAGGTCCCACGGAGACGTAGAGGCCAACTCGCAAGGAATGTTGTCAAATATTGCCGCCGAGATGTCAGGTTGGGTTAGGTTAGGTTATATTACGTTATTGATGTATATAAAGGTCCGTCGGAGACGTAGAGTCGAACTCGCAAAGAATGTCTTCAAATATTACCGCCGAAATGTCAGGTTGGGTTAGGTTAGGTTATATTACGTTATTGATGCATATGAATGTCCCACGTAGAGGATAGCTCGCCAGGAATGTTGTCAAATATTACCGCCGAGATATCAGGTTGGATTACGTTAGGTTATATTACGTTATTGATGTATATAAAGGTCCCACGGAGACGTAGAGTCCAGCTCGCCAGGAATGTCGTCAAATGTTACCGCCGAGATGTTAGGTTGGATTACGTTAGGTTATATTACGTTATTGATGTATATAAAGGTCCACGGAGACGTAGAGTCCAGCTCGCCAGGAATGTCGTCAAATATTACCGCCGAGTTGTCAGGTTGGGTTAGGTTAGGTTATATTACGTTATTGATGCATATGAATGTCCCACGTAGAGGATAGCTCGCCAGGAATGTTGTCAAATATTACCGCCGAGATGTCAGGTTGGGTTAGGTTAGGTTATATTACGTTATTGATGTATATAAAGGTCTGTCGGAGACGTGGAGTCGAACTCGCCAAGAATGTCTTCAAATATTACCGCCGAAATGTCAGGTTGTGTTAGGTTAGGTCATATTACGTTATTGATGCATATGAATGTCCCACGTAGAGGATAGCTCGCCAGGAATGTTGTCAAATATTACCGCCGAGATGTCAGGTTGGGTTAGGTTAGGTTATATTACGTTATTGATGTATATAAAGGCCTGTCGGAGACGTGGAGTCGAACTCGCCAAGAATGTCTTCAAATATTACCGCCGAAATGTCAGGTTGTGTTAGGTTAGGTCATATTACGTTATTGATGCATATGAATGTCCCACGTAGAGGATAGCTCGCCAGGAATGTTGTCAAATATTACCGCCGAGATGTCAGGTTGGGTTAGGTTAGGTTATATTACGTTATTGATGTATATAAAGGTCCGTCGGAGACGTAGAGTCGAACTCGCAAAGAATGTCTTCAAATATTACCGCCGATATGTCAGGTTGGGTTAGGTTAGGTTATATTACGTTATTGATGCATATGAATGTCCCACGTAGAGGATAGCTCGCCAGGAATGTTGTCAAATATTACCGCCGAGATGTCAGGTTGGATTACGTTAGGTTATATTACGTTATTGATGTATATAAAGGTCCCACGGAGACGTAGAGTCCAGCTCGCCAGGAATGTCGTCAAATATTACCGCCGAGTTGTCAGGTTGGGTTAGGTTAGGTTATATTACGTTATTGATGTATATAGAGGTCCCACGGAGACGTAGAGTCCAGCTCGCCAGGAATGTCGTCAAATATTACCGCCGAGTTGTCAGGTTGGGTTAGGTTAGGTTATATTACGTTATTGATGCATATGAATGTCCCACGTAGAGGATAGCTCGCCAGGAATGTTGTCAAATATTACCGCCGAGATGTCAGGTTGGGTTAGGTTAGGTTATATTACGTTATTGATGTATATAAAGGTCTGTCGGAGACGTGGAGTCGAACTCGCCAAGAATGTCTTCAAATATTACCGCCGAAATGTCAGGTTGTGTTAGGTTAGGTCATATTACGTTATTGATGCATATGAATGTCCCACGTAGAGGATAGCTCGCCAGGAATGTTGTCAAATATTACCGCCGAGATGTCAGGTTGGGTTAGGTTAGGTTATATTACGTTATTGATGTATATAAAGGTCCGTCGGAGACGTAGAGTCGAACTCGCAAAGAATGCCTTCAAATATTACCGCCGAAATGTCAGGTTGGGTTAGGTTAGGTTATATTACGTTATTGATGCATATGAATGTCCCACGTAGAGGATAGCTCGCCAGGAATGTTGTCAAATATTACCGCCGAGATATCAGGTTGGATTACGTTAGGTTATATTACGTTATTGATGTATATAAAGGTCCCACGGGGACGTAGAGTCCAGCTCGCCAGGAATGTCGTCAAATGTTACCGCCGAGATGTTAGGTTGGATTACGTTAGGTTATATTACGTTATTGATGTATATAAAGGTCCCACGGAGACGTAGAGTCCAGCTCGCCAGGAATGTCGTCAAATATTACCGCCGAGTTGTCAGGTTGGGTTAGGTTAGGTTATATTACGTTATTGATGCATATGAATGTCCCACGTAGAGGATAGCTCGCCAGGAATGTTGTCAAATATTACCGCCGAGATGTCAGGTGGGGTTAGGTTAGGTTATATTACGTTATTGATGTATATAAAGGTCTGTCGGAGACGTGGAGTCGAACTCGCCAAGAATGTCTTCAAATATTACCGCCGAAATGTCAGGTTGTGTTAGGTTAGGTCATATTACGTTATTGATGCATATGAATGTCCCACGTAGAGGATAGCTCGCCAGGAATGTTGTCAAATATTACCGCCGAGATGTCAGGTTGGGTTAGGTTAGGTTATATTACGTTATTGATGTATATAAAGGTCCGTCGGAGACGTAGAGTCGAACTCGCAAAGAATGTCTTCAAATATTACCGCCGAAATGTCAGGTTGGGTTAGGTTAGGTTATATTACGTTATTGATGCATATGAATGTCCCACGTAGAGGACAGCTCGCCAGGAATGTTGTCAAATGTTACCGCCGAGATGTCAGGTTGGATTACGTTAGGTTATATTACGTTATTGATGTATATAAAGGTCCCACGGAGACGTAGAGTCCAGCTCGCCAGGAATGTCGTCAAATATTACCGCCGAGTTGTCAGGTTGGGTTAGGTTAGGTTATATTACGTTATTGATGCATATGAATGTCCCACGTAGAGGATAGCTCGCCAGGAATGTTGTCAAATATTACCGCCGAGATGTCAGATTGGGTTAGGTTAGGTTACATTAAGTTAATGATGTATACGAATGTCCCACGTAGAGGATAGCTCGCCAGGAATGTTGTCAAATGTTACCGCCGAGATGTTAGGTTGGGTTAGGTAAGGTTATATTACGTTAGCGATGTATACGAAGGACCCACGCAGACGTCGGGGCCAACTCGCCAGGAATGTTGTCAAATATTACCGCCGAGATGTCAGGTTGGGTTAGGTTAGGTTATATTACGCTATTGATGTATATAAAGGTCTGTCGGAGACGTGGAGTCGAACTCGCCAAGAATGTCTTCAAGTATTACCGCCGAAATGTCAGGTTGTGTTAGGTTAGGTTATATTAAGTTATTCATGCATATGAATGTCCCACGTAGAGGATAGCTCGCCAGGAATGTTGTCAAATGTTACCGCCGAGATGTCAGGTTGGATTACGTTAGGTTATATTACGTTATTGATGTATATAAAGGTCCCACGGAGACGTAGAGTCCAACTCGCCAGGAATGTCGTCAAATATTACCGCCGAGAAGTCAGGTTGGGTTAGGTTAGGTTATATTACGTAATTGAAGTATATAAAGGTCCCACGGAGACGTAGAGTCCAACTCGCCAGGAATGTCGTCAAATATTACCGCCGAGATGTCAGGTGGGTTAGGTTAGGTTATATTACGTTATTGATGCATATGAATGTCCCACGTAGAGGACAGCTCGCCAGGAATGTTGTCAAATGTTACCGCCGAGATGTCAGGTTGGATTACGTTAGGTTATATTACGTTATTGATGTATATAAAGGTCCCACGGAGACGTAGAGTCCAGCTCGCCAGGAATGTCGTCAAATATTACCGCTGAGTTGTCAGGTTGGGTTAGGTTAGGTTATATTACGTTATTGATGCATATGAATGTCCCACGTAGAGGATAGCTCGCCAGCAATGTTGTCAAATATTACCGCCGAGATGTCAGGTTGGGTTAGGTTAGGTTATATTACGTTATTGATGTATATAAAGGTCTGTCGGAGACGTGGAGTCGAACTCGCCAAGAATGTCTTCAAATATTACCGCCGAAATGTCAGGTTGTGTTAGGTTAGGTCATATTACGTTATTGATGCATATGAATGTCCCACGTAGAGGATAGTTCGCCAGGAATGTTGTCAAATATTACCGCCGAGATGTCAGGTTGGGTTAGGTTAGGTTATATTACGTTATTGATGTATATAAAGGTCCGTCGGAGACGTAGAGTCGAACTCGCAAAGAATGTCTTCAAATATTACCGCCGAAATGTCAGGTTGGGTTAAGTTAGGTTATATTACGTTATTGATGCATATGAATGTCCCACGTAGAGGATAGCTCGCCAGGAATGTTGTCAAATATTACCGCCGAGATGTCAGGTTGGATTACGTTAGGTTATATTACGTTATTGATGTATATAAAGGTCCCACGGAGACGTAGAGTCCAGCTCGCCAGGAATGTTGTCAAATGTTACCGCCGAGATGTCAGGTTGGGTTAGGTTAGGTTATATTACGTTATTGATGTATATAAAGGTCTGTCGGAGACGTGGAGTCGAACTCGCCAAGAATGTCTTCAAGTATTACCGCCGAAATGTCAGGTTGTGTCAGGTTAGGTTATATTACGTTATTCATGCATATGAATGTCCCACGTAGAGGATAGCTCGCCAGGAATGTTGTCAAATGTTACCGCCGAGATGTCAGGTTGGATTACGTTAGGTTATATTACGTTATTGATGTATATAAAGGTCCCACGGAGACGTAGAGTCCAACTCGCCAGGAATGTCGTCAAATATTACCGCCGAGATGTCACGTTGGGTTAGGTTAGGTTATATTACGTAATTGAAGTATATAAAGGTCCCACGGAGACGTAGAGTCCAACTCGCCAGGAATGTCGTCAAATATTACCGCCGAGATGTCAGGTGGGTTAGGTTAGGTTATATTACGTTATTGATGCATATGAATGTCCCACGTAGAGGACAGCTCGCCAGGAATGTTGTCAAATGTTACCGCCGAGATGTCAGGTTGGATTACGTTAGGTTATATTACGTTATTGATGTATATAAAGGTCCCACGGAGACGTAGACTCCAGCTCGCCAGGAATGTCGTCAAATATTACCGCCGAGTTGTCAGGTTGGCTTAGGTTAGGTTATATTACGTTATTGATGCATATGAATGTCCCACGTAGAGGATAGCTCGCCAGGAATGTTGTCAAATATTACCGCCGAGATGTCAGATTGGGTTAGGTTAGGTTATATTACGTTATTGATGTATATAAAGGTCTGTCGGAGACGTGGAGTCGAACTCGCCAAGAATGTCTTCAAATATTACCGCCGAAATGTCAGGTTGTGTTAGGTTAGGTCATATTACGTTATTGATGCATATGAATGTCCCACGTAGAGGATAGTTCGCCAGGAATGTTGTCAAATATTACCGCCGAGATGTCAGGTTGGGTTAGGTTAGGTTATATTACGTTATTGATGTATATAAAGGTCCGTCGGAGACGTAGAGTCGAACTCGCAAAGAATGTCTTCAAATATTACCGCCGAAATGTCAGGTTGGGTTAAGTTAGGTTATATTACGTTATTGATGCATATGAATGTCCCACGTAGAGGATAGCTCGCCAGGAATGTTGTCAAATATTACCGCCGAGATGTCAGGTTGGATTACGTTAGGTTATATTACGTTATTGATGTATATAAAGGTCCCACGGAGACGTAGAGTCCAGCTCGCCAGGAATGTCGTCAAATATTACCGCCGAGTTGTCAGGTTGGGTTAGGTTAGGTTATATTACGTAATTGAAGTCTATAAAGGTCCCACGGAGACGTAGAGTCCAACTCGCCAGGAATGTCGTCAAATATTACCGCCGAGATGTCAGGTGGGTTAGGTTAGGTTATATTACGTTATTGATGCATATGAAGGTCCCACGTAGAGGATAGCTCGCCAGGAATGTTGTCAAATGTTACTGCCGAGATGTTAGGTTGGATTACGTTAGGTTATATTACGTTATTGATGTATATAAAGGTCCCACGGAGACGTAGAGTCCAGCTCGCCAGGAATGTCGTCAAATATTACCGCCGAGTTGTCAGGTTGGGTTAGGTTAGGTTATATTACGATATTGATGCATATGAATGTCCCACGTAGAGGATAGCTCGCCAGGAATGTTGTCAAATATTACCGCCGAGATGTCAGGTTGGGTTAGGTTAGGTTATATTACGTTATTGATGTATATAAAGGTCTGTCGGAGACGTGGAGTCGAACTCGCCAAGAATGTCTTCAAATATTACCGCCGAAATGTCAGGTTGTGTTAGGTTAGGTCATATTACGTTATTGATGCATATGAATGTCCCACGTAGAGGATAGCTCGCCAGGAATGTTGTCAAATATTACCGCCGAGATGTCAGGTTGGGTTAGGTTAGGTTATATTACGTTATTGATGTATATAAAGGCCTGTCGGAGACGTGGAGTCGAACTCGCCAAGAATGTCTTCAAATATTACCGCCGAAATGTCAGGTTGTGTTAGGTTAGGTCATATTACGTTATTGATGCATATGAATGTCCCACGTAGAGGATAGCTCGCCAGGAATGTTGTCAAATATTACCGCCGAGATGTCAGGTTGGGTTAGGTTAGGTTATATTACGTTATTGATGTATATAAAGGTCCGTCGGAGACGTAGAGTCGAACTCGCAAAGAATGTCTTCAAATATTACCGCCGAAATGTCAGGTTGGGTTAGGTTAGGTTATATTACGTTATTGATGCATATGAATGTCCCACGTAGAGGATAGCTCGCCAGGAATGTTGTCAAATATTACCGCCGAGATGTCAGGTTGGATTACGTTAGGTTATATTACGTTATTGATGTATATAAAGGTCCCACGGAGGCGTAGAGTCCAGCTCGCCAGGAATGTCGTCAAATATTACCGCCGAGTTGTCAGGTTGGGTTAGGTTAGGTTATATTACGTAATTGAAGTCTATAACGGTCCCACGGAGACGTAGAGTCCAACTCGCCAGGAATGTCGTCAAATATTACCGCCGAGATGTCAGGTGGGTTAGGTTAGGTTATATTACGTTATTGATGCATATGAAGGTCCCACGTAGAGGATAGCTCGCCAGGAATGTTGTCAAATGTTACCGCCGAGATGTTAGGTTGGATTACGTTAGGTTATATTACGTTATTGATGTATATAAAGGTCCCACGGAGACGTAGAGTCCAGCTCGCCAGGAATGTCGTCAAATATTACCGCCGAGTTGTCAGGTTGGGTTAGGTTAGGTTATATTACGTTATTGATGCATATGAATGTCCCACGTAGAGGATAGCTCGCCAGGAATGTTGTCAAATATTACCGCCGAGATGTCAGGTTGGGTTAGGTTAGGTTATATTACGTTATTGATGTATATAAAGGTCTGTCGGAGACGTGGAGTCGAACTCGCCAAGAATGTCTTCAAATATTACCGCCGAAATGTCAGGTTGTGTTAGGTTAGGTCATATTACGTTATTGATGCATATGAATGTCCCACGTAGAGGATAGCTCGCCAGGAATGTTGTCAAATATTACCGCCGAGATGTCAGGTTGGGTTAGGTTAGGTTATATTACGTTATTGATGTATATAAAGGTCTGTCGGAGACGTGGAGTCGAACTCGCCAAGAATGTCTTCAAATATTACCGCCGAAATGTCAGGTTGTGTTAGGTTAGGTCATATTACGTTATTGATGCATATGAATGTCCCACGTAGAGGATAGCTCGCCAGGAATGTTGTCAAATATTACCGCCGAGATGTCAGGTTGGGTTAGGTTAGGTTATATTACGTTATTGATGTATATAAAGGTCCGTCGGAGACGTAGAGTCGAACTCGCAAAGAATGTCTTCAAATATTACCGCCGAAATGTCAGGTTGGGTTAGGTTAGGTTATATTACGTTATTGATGCATATGAATGTCCCACGTAGAGGATAGCTCGCCAGGAATGTTGTCAAATATTACCGCCGAGATATCAGGTTGGATTACGTTAGGTTATATTACGTTATTGATGTATATAAAGGTCCCACGGAGACGTAGAGTCCAGCTCGCCAGGAATGTCGTCAAATGTTACCGCCGAGATGTTAGGTTGGATTACGTTAGGTTATATTACGTTATTGATGTATATAAAGGTCCCACGGAGACGTAGAGTCCAGCTCGCCAGGAATGTCGTCAAATATTACCGACGAGTTGTCAGGTTGGGTTAGGTTAGGTTATATTACGTTATTGATGCATATGAATGTCCCACGTAGAGGATAGCTCGCCAGGAATGTTGTCAAATATTACCGCCGAGATGTCAGGTTGGGTTAGGTTAGGTTATATTACGTTATTGATGTATATAAAGGTCTGTCGGAGACGTGGAGTCGAACTCGCCAAGAATGTCTTCAAATATTACCGCCGAAATGTCAGGTTGTGTTAGGTTAGGTCATATTACGTTATTGATGCATATGAATGTCCCACGTAGAGGATAGCTCGCCAGGAATGTTGTCAAATATTACCGCCGAGATGTCAGGTTGGGTTAGGTTAGGTTATATTACGTAATTGAAGTCTATAAAGGTCCCACGGAGACGTAGAGTCCAACTCGCCAGGAATGTCGTCAAATATTACCGCCGAGATGTCAGGTGGGTTAGGTTAGGTTATATTACGTTATTGATGCATATGAAGGTCCCACGTAGAGGATAGCTCGCCAGGAATGTTGTCAAATGTTACTGCCGAGATGTTAGGTTGGATTACGTTAGGTTATATTACGTTATTGATGTATATAAAGGTCCCACGGAGACGTAGAGTCCAGCTCGCCAGGAATGTCGTCAAATATTACCGCCGAGTTGTCAGGTTGTGTTAGGTTAGGTTATATTACGTTATTGATGCATATGAATGTCCCACGTAGAGGATAGCTCGCCAGGAATGTTGTCAAATATTACCGCCGAGATGTCAGGTTGGGTTAGGTTAGGTTATATTACGTTATTGATGTATATAAAGGTCCGTCGGAGACGTAGAGTCGAACTCGCAAAGAATGTCTTCAAATATTACCGCCGAAATGTCAGGTTGGGTTAGGTTAGGTTATATTACGTTGTTGATGCATATGAATGTCCCACGTAGAGGATAGCTCGCCAGGAATGTTGTCAAATATTACCGCCGAGATGTCAGGTTGGATTACGTTAGGTTATATTACGTTATTGATGTATATAAAGGTCCCACGGAGACGTAGAGTCCAGCTCGCCAGGAATGTCGTCAAATATTACCGCCGAGTTGTCAGGTTGGGTTAGGTTAGGTTATATTACGTAATTGAAGTCTATAACGGTCCCACGGAGACGTAGAGTCCAACTCGCCAGGAATGTCGTCAAATATTACCGCCGAGATGTCAGGTGGGTTAGGTTAGGTTATATTACGTTATTGATGCATATGAAGGTCCCACGTAGAGGATAGCTCGCCAGGAATGTTGTCAAATGTTACCGCCGAGATGTTAGGTTGGATTACGTTAGGTTATATTACGTTATTGATGTATATAAAGGTCCCACGGAGACGTAGAGTCCAGCTCGCCAGGAATGTCGTCAAATATTACCGCCGAGTTGTCAGGTTGGGTTAGGTTAGGTTATATTACGTTATTGATGCATATGAATGTCCCACGTAGAGGATAGCTCGCCAGGAATGTTGTCAAATATTACCGCCGAGATGTCAGATTGGGTTAGGTTAGGTTATATTACGTTATTGATGTATATAAAGGTCTGTCGGAGACGTGGAGTCGAACTCGCCAAGAATGTCTTCAAATATTACCGCCGAAATGTCAGGTTGGGTTAGGTTAGGTCATATTACGTTATTGATGCATATGAATGTCCCACGTAGAGGATAGCTCGCCAGGAATGTTGTCAAATATTACCGCCGAGATATCAGGTTGGATTACGTTAGGTTATATTACGTTATTGATGTATATAAAGGTCCCACGGAGACGTAGAGTCCAGCTCGCCAGGAATGTCGTCAAATGTTACCGCCGAGATGTTAGGTTGGATTACGTTAGGTTATATTACGTTATTGATGTATATAAAGGTCCCACGGAGACGTAGAGTCCAGCTCGCCAGGAATGTCGTCAAATATTACCGCCGAGTTGTCAGGTTGGGTTAGGTTAGGTTATATTACGTTATTGATGCATATGAATGTCCCACGTAGAGGATAGCTCGCCAGGAATGTTGTCAAATATTACCGCCGAGATGTCAGGTTGGGTTAGGTTAGGTTATATTACGTTATTGATGTATATAAAGGTCCGTCGGAGACGTAGAGTCGAACTCGCAAAGAATGTCTTCAAATATTACCGCCGAAATGTCAGGTTGGGTTAGGTTAGGTTATATTACGTTGTTGATGCATATGAATGTCCCACGTAGAGGATAGCTCGCCAGGAATGTTGTCAAATATTACCGCCGAGATGTCAGGTTGGATTACGTTAGGTTATATTACGTTATTGATGTATATAAAGGTCCCACGGAGACGTAGAGTCCAGCTCGCCAGGAATGTCGTCAAATATTACCGCCGAGTTGTCAGGTTGGGTTAGGTTAGGTTATATTACGTAATTGAAGTCTATAACGGTCCCACGGAGACGTAGAGTCCAACTCGCCAGGAATGTCGTCAAATATTACCGCCGAGATGTCAGGTGGGTTAGGTTAGGTTATATTACGTTATTGATGCATATGAAGGTCCCACGTAGAGGATAGCTCGCCAGGAATGTTGTCAAATGTTACCGCCGAGATGTTAGGTTGGATTACGTTAGGTTATATTACGTTATTGATGTATATAAAGGTCCCACGGAGACGTAGAGTCCAGCTCGCCAGGAATGTCGTCAAATATTACCGCCGAGTTGTCAGGTTGGGTTAGGTTAGGTTATATTACGTTATTGATGCATATGAATGTCCCACGTAGAGGATAGCTCGCCAGGAATGTTGTCAAATATTACCGCCGAGATGTCAGATTGGGTTAGGTTAGGTTATATTACGTTATTGATGTATATAAAGGTCTGTCGGAGACGTGGAGTCGAACTCGCCAAGAATGTCTTCAAATATTACCGCCGAAATGTCAGGTTGGGTTAGGTTAGGTCATATTACGTTATTGATGCATATGAATGTCCCACGTAGAGGATAGCTCGCCAGGAATGTTGTCAAATATTACCGCCGAGATATCAGGTTGGATTACGTTAGGTTATATTACTTTA
This sequence comes from Xylocopa violacea, assembly GCA_963969225.1. Taxonomy (NCBI): domain Eukaryota; kingdom Metazoa; phylum Arthropoda; class Insecta; order Hymenoptera; family Apidae; genus Xylocopa; species Xylocopa violacea. The sequence continues at coordinate 987,717 of CAXAJV010000201.1, read as the reverse complement.
TTGATGTATATAAAGGTCCCACGGAGACGTAGAGTCCAGCTCGCCAGGAATGTCGTCAAATGTTACCGCCGAGATGTTAGGTTGGATTACGTTAGGTTATATTACGTTATTGATGTATATAAAGGTCCCACGGAGACGTAGAGTCCAGCTCGCCAGGAATGTCGTCAAATATTACCGCCGAGTTGTCAGGTTGGGTTAGGTTAGGTTATATTACGTTATTGATGCATATGAATGTCCCACGTAGAGGATAGCTCGCCAGGAATGTTGTCAAATATTACCGCCGAGATGTCAGGTTGGGTTAGGTTAGGTTATATTACGTTATTGATGTATATAAAGGTCTGTCGGAGACGTGGAGTCGAACTCGCCAAGAATGTCTTCAAATATTACCGCCGAAATGTCAGGTTGTGTTAGGTTAGGTCATATTACGTTATTGATGCATATGAATGTCCCACGTAGAGGATAGCTCGCCAGGAATGTTGTCAAATATTACCGCCGAGATGTCAGGTTGGGTTAGGTTAGGTTATATTACGTTATTGATGTATATAAAGGTCCGTCGGAGACGTAGAGTCGAACTCGCAAAGAATGTCTTCAAATATTACCGCCGAAATGTCAGGTTGGGTTAGGTTAGGTTATATTACGTTATTGATGCATATGAATGTCCCACGTAGAGGATAGCTCGCCAGGAATGTTGTCAAATATTACCGCCGAGATGTCAGGTTGGGTTAGGTTAGGTTATATTACGTTATTGATGTATATAAAGGTCCGTCGGAGACGTAGAGTCGAACTCGCAAAGAATGTCTTCAAATATTACCGCCGAAATGTCAGGTTGGGTTAGGTTAGGTTATATTACATTATTGATGCATATGAATGTCCCACGTAGAGGATAGCTCGCCAGGAATGTTGTCAAATATTACCGCCGAGATGTCAGGTTGGATTACGTTAGGTTATATTACGTTATTGATGTATATAAAGGTCCCACGGAGACGTAGAGTCCAGCTCGCCAGGAATGTCGTCAAATATTACCGCCGAGTTGTCAGGTTGGGTTAGGTTAGGTTATATTACGTAATTGAAGTCTATAACCGTCCCACGGAGACGTAGAGTCCAACTCGCCAGGAATGTCGTCAAATATTACCGCCGAGATGTCAGGGGGGTTAGGTTAGGTTATATTACGTTATTGATGCATATGAAGGTCCCACGTAGAGGATAGCTCGCCAGGAATGTTGTCAAATGTTACCGCCGAGATGTTAGGTTGGATTACGTTAGGTTATATTACGTTATTGATGTATATAAAGGTCCCACGGAGACGTAGAGTCCAGCTCGCCAGGAATGTCGTCAAATATTACCGCCGAGTTGTCAGGTTGTGTTAGGTTAGGTCATATTACGTTATTGATGCATATGAATGTCCCACGTAGAGGATAGCTCGCCAGGAATGTTGTCAAATATTACCGCCGAGATGTCAGGTTGGGTTAGGTTAGGTTATATTACGTTATTGATGTATATAAAGGTCCGTCGGAGACGTAGAGTCGAACTCGCAAAGAATGTCTTCAAATATTACCGCCGAAATGTCAGGTTGGGTTAGGTTAGGTTATATTACGTTATTGATGCATATGAATGTCCCACGTAGAGGATAGCTCGCCAGGAATGTTGTCAAATATTACCGCCGAGATGTCAGGTTGGATTACGTTAGGTTATATTACGTTATTGATGTATATAAAGGTCCCACGGAGACGTAGAGTCCAACTCGCCAGGAATGTCGTCAAATATTACCGCCGAGATGTCAGGTTGGGATAGGTTAGGTTATATTACGTTATTGATGTATATAAAGGTCTGTCGGAGACGTGGAGTCGAACTCGCCAAGAATGTCTTCAAATATTACCGCCGAAATGTCAGGTTGTGTTAGGTTAGGTCATATTACGTTATTGATGCATATGAATGTCCCACGTAGAGGATAGCTCGCCAGGAATGTTGTCAAATATTACCGCCGAGATGTCAGGTTGGGTCAGGTTAGGTTATATTACGTTATTGATGTATATAAAGGTCCGTCGGAGACGTAGAGTCGAACTCGCAAAGAATGTCTTCAAATATTACCGCCGAAATGTCAGGTTGGGTTAGGTTAGGTTATATTACGTTATTGATGCATATGAATGTCCCACGTAGAGGATAGCTCGCCAGGAATGTCGTCAAATATTACCGCCGAGATATCAGGTTGGATTACGTTAGGTTATATTACGTTATTGATGTATATAAAGGTCCCACGGAGACGTAGAGTCCAGCTCGCCAGGAATGTCGTCAAATGTTACCGCCGAGATGTTAGGTTGGATTACGTTAGGTTATATTACGTTATTGATGTATATAAAGGTCCCACGGAGACGTAGAGTCCAGCTCGCCAGGAATGTCGTCAAATATTACCGCCGAGTTGTCAGGTTGGGTTAGGTTAGGTTATATTACGTTATTGATGCATATGAATGTCCCACGTAGAGGATAGCTCGCCAGGAATGTTGTCAAATATTACCGCCGAGATGTCAGGTTGGTTTAGGTTAGGTTATATTACGTTATTGATGTATATAAAGGTCTGTCGGAGACGTGGAGTCGAACTCGCCAAGAATGTCTTCAAATATTACCGCCGAAATGTCAGGTTGTGTTAGGTTAGGTCATATTACGTTATTGATGCATATGAATGTCCCACGTAGAGGATAGCTCGCCAGGAATGTTGTCAAATATTACCGCCGAGATGTCAGGTTGGGTTAGGTTAGGTTATATTACGTTATTGATGTATATAAAGGTCCGTCGGAGACGTAGAGTCGAACTCGCAAAGAATGTCTTCAAATATTACCGCCGAAATGTCAGGTTGGGTTAGGTTAGGTTATATTACGTTATTGATGCATATGAATGTCCCACGTAGAGGATAGCTCGCCAGGAATGTTGTCAAATATTACCGCCGAGATGTCAGGTTGGATTACGTTAGGTTATATTACGTTATTGATGTATATAAAGGTCCCACGGAGACGTAGAGTCCAGCTCGCCAGGAATGTCGTCAAATATTACCGCCGAGTTGTCAGGTTGGGTTAGGTTAGGTTATATTACGTAATTGAAGTCTATAAAGGTCCCACGGAGACGTAGAGTCCAACTCTCCAGGAATGTCGTCAAATATTACCGCCGAGATGTCAGGTGGGTTAGGTTAGGTTATATTACGTTATTGATGCATATGAAGGTCCCACGTAGAGGATAGCTCGCCAGGAATGTTGTCAAATGCTACCGCCGAGATGTTAGGTTGGGTTAGGTTAGGTTATATTACGTTAGTGATGTATACGAAGGACCCACGCAGACGTCGGGGCCAACTCGCCAGGAATGTTGTCAAATATTACCGCCGAGATGTCAGGTTGTGTTAGGTTAGGTTATATTACTTCATAGACGTATACAGTGTTCCCACTGAGAAGTAGGGGCCGACAAGCTAGGAATGTTGTTAAACGGTACCCCGAGAGATAAGGTTGGGTTAGGTTAGGTTATATTAGGATACTGATGTATATAAAGGTCCCACGGACACGTAGAGGCCAACTCGCAAGGAATGTTGTCAAATATTGCCGCCGAGATGTCAGGTTGGATTACGTTAGGTTATATTACGTTATTGATGTACATAAAGGTCCCACGGAGACGTAGAGTCGAACTCGCCAAGAATGTCTTCAAATATTACCGCCGAGATGTCAGGTTGGGTTAGGTTAGGTTATATTACGTTATTGATGTATAGAAAGGTCCCACATAGACGTAGAGGACAACTCGCCGGGAATGTTGTCAAATTTTACCGCCGAGATGTCAGGTTGTCTTAGGTTAGGTTATATTACTTCACGGACGTATACAGTGTTCCCACCGAGATGTAGGGGCCGACAAGCAAGGAATATGGTTAAACGTTACCCCGAGAGATTAGGTTGGGTTAGGTTTGGTTATATTAGGATACTGATGTATATAAAGGTCCCACGGACACGTAGATGCCAAATCGCCAGGAATTTTGTCAAATATTCCCGCCGAGATGTTAGGTTGGGTTAGGTTAGGTCATATTAGGTTAGTGATGTATACGAAGGACCCACGCAGACGTCGGGGCCAACTCGCCAGGAATGTTGTCAAATATTACCGCCGAGATGTGAGGTTGGGTTAGGTTAGGTTATATTACGTTATTGATGTATATAAAGGTCCCACGGAGACGTAGAGTCCAACTCGCCAGGAATGTCGTCAAATATTACCGCCGAGATGTCAGGTGGGTTAGGTTAGGTTATATTACGTTATTGATGCATATGAATGTCCCACGTAGAGGATAGCTCGCCAGGAATGTTGTCAAATGTTACAGCCGAGATGTCAGGTTGGATTACGTTAGGTTATATTGCGTTATTGATGTATATAAAGGTCCCACGGAGACGTAGAGTCCAGCTCGCCAGGAATGTCGTCAAATATTACCGCCGAGTTGTCAGGTTGGGTTAGGTTAGGTTATATTACGTAATTGAAGTCTATAAAGGTCCCACGGAGACGTAGAGTCCAACTCGCCAGGAATGTCGTCAAATATTACCGCCGAAATGTCAGGTTGGGTTAGGTTAGGATATATTACGTTATTGATGCATATGAATGTCCCACGTAGAGGATAGCTCGCCAGGAATGTTGTCAAATATTACCGCCGAGATGTCAGGTTGGATTACGTTAGGTTATATTACGTTATTGATGTATATAAAGGTCCCACGGAGACGTAGAGTCCAGCTCGCCAGGAATGTCGTCAAATATTACCGCCGAGTTGTCAGATTGGGTTAGGTTAGGTTATATTACGTAATTGAAGTCTATAAAGGTCCCACGGAGACGTAGAGTCCAACTCTCCAGGAATGTCGTCAAATATTACCGCCGAGATGTCAGGTTGGGTTAGGTTAGGTTATATTACGTTATTGATGTATATAAAGGTCCCACATAGACGTAGAGGACAACTCGCCGGGAATGTTGTCAAATTTTACCGCCGAGATGTCAGGTTGTCTTAGGTTAGGTTATATTACTTCACGGACGTATACAGTGTTCCCACCGAGATGTAGGGGCCGACAAGCAAGGAATATGGTTAAACGTTACCCCGAGAGATTAGGTTGGGTTAGGTTTGGTTATATTAGGATACTGATGTATATAAAGGTCCCACGGACACGTAGATGCCAAATCGCCAGGAATTTTGTCAAATATTCCCGCCGAGATGTTAGGTTGGGTTAGGTTAGGTCATATTAGGTTAGTGATGTATACGAAGGACCCACGCAGACGTCGGGGCCAACTCGCCAGGAATGTTGTCAAATATTACCGCCGAGATGTGAGGTTGGGTTAGGTTAGGTTATATTACGTTATTGATGTATATAAAGGTCCCACGGAGACGTAGAGTCCAACTCGCCAGGAATGTCGTCAAATATTACCGCCGAGATGTCAGGTGGGTTAGGTTAGGTTATATTACGTTATTGATGCATATGAATGTCCCACGTAGAGGATAGCTCGCCAGGAATGTTGTCAAATGTTACAGCCGAGATGTCAGGTTGGATTACGTTAGGTTACATTACGTTATTGATGTATATAAAGGTCCCACGGAGACGTAGAGTCCAGCTCGCCAGGAATGTCGTCAAATATTACCGCCGAGTTGTCAGGTTGGGTTAGGTTAGGTTATATTACGTAATTGAAGTCTATAAAGGTCCCACGGAGACGTAGAGTCCAACTCGCCTGGAATGTCGTCAAATATTACCGCCGAGATGTCAGGTGGGTTAGGTTAGGTTATATTACGTTATTGATGCATATGAAGGTCCCACGTAGATGATAGCTCGCCAGGAATGTTGTCAAATGTTACCGCCGAGATGTTAGGTTGGGTTAGGTTAGGTTATATTACGTTAGTGATGTATACGAAGGACCCACGCAGACGTCGGGGCCAACTCGCCAGGAATGTTGTCAAATATTACCGCCGAGATGTCAGGTTGTGTTAGGTTAGGTTATATTACTTCATAGACGTATACAGTGTTCCCACTGAGAAGTAGGTGCCGACAAGCAAGGTATGTTGTTAAACGGTACCCCGAGAGATAAGGTTGGGTTAGGTTAGGTTATATTAGGATACTGATGTATATAAAGGTTCCACGGAGACGTAGAGGCCAACTCGCAAGGAATGTTGTCAAATATTGCCGCCGAGATGTCAGGTTGGATTACGTTAGGTTATATTACGTTATTGATGTATATAAAGGTCCCACGGAGACGTAGAGTCCAACTCGCCAGGAATGTCGTCAAATATTACCGCCGAGATGTCAGGTTGGGTTAGGTTAGGTTATATTACGTAATTGAAGTATATAAAGGTCCCACGGAGACGTAGAGTCCAACTCGCCAGGAATGTCGTCAAATATTACCGGCGAGATGTTAGGTTGGGTTAGGTTAGGTTACATTACGTTAATGATGTATACGAAGGACCTACGCAGACGTCGGGGCCAACTCGCCAGGAATATTGTCAAATATTACCGCCGAGATGTCAGGTTGTGTTAGGTTAGGTTATATTACTTCATAGACGTATACAGTGTTCCCACGGAGAAGTAGGGGCCGACAAGCAAGGAATGTTGTTAAACGGTACCCCGATAGATTAGGTTGGGTTAGGTTAGGTTATATTAGGATTCTGATGTATATAAAGGTCCCACGGACACGTAGATGCCAACTCGCAAGGAATGTTGTCAAATATTACCGCCGAGATGTCAGGTTGGATTACGTTAGGTTATATTACGTTATTGATGTATATAAAGGTCCCACGGAGACGTAGAGTCCAGCTCGCCAGGAATGTCGTCAAATGTTACCGCCGAGATGTTAGGTTGGATTACGTTAGGTTATATTACGTTATTGATGTATATAAAGGTCCCACGGAGACGTAGAGTCCAGCTCGCCAGGAATGTCGTCAAATATTACCGCCGAGTTGTCAGGTTGGGTTAGGTTAGGTTATATTACGTTATTGATGCATATGAATGTCCCACGTAGAGGATAGCTCGCCAGGAATGTTGTCAAATATTACCGCCGAGATGTCAGGTTGGGTTAGGTTAGGTTATATTACGTAATTGAAGTCTATAAAGGTCCCACGGAGACGTAGAGTCCAACTCGCCAGGAATGTCGTCAAATATTACCGCCGAGATGTCAGGTGGGTTAAGTTAGGTTATATTACGTTATTGATGCATATGAAGGTCCCACGTAGAGGATAGCTCGCCAGGAATGTTGTCAAATGTTACCGCCGAGATGTTAGGTTGGGTTAGGTTAGGTTATATTACGTTAGTGATGTATACGAAGGACCCACGCAGACGTCGGGGCCAACTCGCCAGGAATGTTGTCAAATATTACCGCCGAGATGTCAGGTTGTGTTAGGTTAGGTTATATTACTTCATAGACGTATACAGTTTTCCCACTGAGAAGTAGGGGCCGACAAGCAAGGAATGTTGTTAAACGGTACCCCGAGAGATAAGGTTGGGTTAGGTTAGGTTATATTAGGATACTGATGTATATAAAGGTCCCACGGACACGTAGATGCCAAATCGCCAGGAATTTTGTCAAATATTCCCGCCGAGATGTTAGGTTGGGTTAGGTTAGGTCATATTAGGTTAGTGATGTATACGAAGGACCCACGCAGACGTCGGGGCCAACTCGCCAGGAATGTTGTCAAATATTACCGCCGAGATGTGAGGTTGGGTTAGGTTAGGTTATATTACGTAATTGAAGTCTATAAAGGTCCCACGGAGACGTAGAGTCCAACTCGCCTGGAATGTCGTCAAATATTACCGCCGAGATGTCAGGTGGGTTAGGTTAGGTTATATTACGTTATTGATGCATATGAAGGTCCCACGTAGATGATAGCTCGCCAGGAATGTTGTCAAATGTTACCGCCGAGATGTTAGGTTGGGTTAGGTTAGGTTATATTACGTTAGTGATGTATACGAAGGACCCACGCAGACGTCGGGGCCAACTCGCCAGGAATGTTGTCAAATATTACCGCCGAGATGTCAGGTTGTGTTAGGTTAGGTTATATTACTTCATAGACGTATACAGTGTTCCCACTGAGAAGTAGGTGCCGACAAGCAAGGTATGTTGTTAAACGGTACCCCGAGAGATAAGGTTGGGTTAGGTTAGGTTATATTAGGATACTGATGTATATAAAGGTCCCACGGAGACGTAGAGTCCAACTCGCCAGGAATGTCGTCAAATATTACCGCCGAGTTGTCAGGTTGGGTTAGGTTAGGTTAGATTACGTTATTGATGCATATGAATGTCCCACGTAGAGGATAGCTCGCCAGGAATGTTGTCAAATGTTACCGCCGAGATGTTAGGTTGGGTTAGGTTAGGTTATATTACGTTAGTGATGTATACGAAGGACCCACGCAGACGTCGGGGCCAACTCGCCAGGAATGTCGTCAAATATTACCGCCGAGATGTCAGGTTGTGTTAGGTTAGGTTATATTACTTCATAGACGTATACAGTGTTCCCACTGAGAAGTAGGGGCCGACAAGCAAGGAATGTTGTTAAACGGTACCCCGAGAGATAAGGTTGGGTTAGGTTAGGTTATATTAGGATACTGATGTATATAAAGGTCCCACGGAGACGTAGAGGCCAACTCGCAAGGAATGTTGTCAAATATTGCCGCCGAGATGTCAGGTTGGATTACGTTAGGTTATATTACGTTATTGATGTATATAAAGGTCCCACGGAGACGTAGCGTCCAACTCGCCAGGAATGTCGTCAAATATTACCGCCGAGATGTCAGGTTGGGTTAGGTTAGGTTATATTACGTAATTGAAGTATATAAAGGTCCCACGGAGACGTAGAGTCCAACTCGCCAGGAATGTCGTCAAATATTACCGGCGAGATGTTAGGTTGGGTTAGGTTAGGTTACATTACGTTAATGATGTATACGAAGGACCTACGCAGACGTCGGGGCCAACTCGCCAGGAATATTGTCAAATATTACCGCCGAGATGTCAGGTTGTGTTAGGTTAGGTTATATTACTTCATAGACGTATACAGTGTTCCCACGGAGTAGTAGGGGCCGACAAGCAAGGAATGTTGTTAAACGGTACCCCGAGAGATTAGGTTGGGTTAGGTTTGGTTATATTAGGATACTGATGTATATAAAGGTCCCACGGACACGTAGATGCCAAATCGCCAGGAATTTTGTCAAATATTCCCGCCGAGATGTTAGGTTGGGTTAGGTTAGGTCATATTAGGTTAGTGATGTATACGAAGGACCCACGCAGACGTCGGGGCCAACTCGCCAGGAATGTTGTCAAATATTACCGCCGAGATGTGAGGTTGGGTTAGGTTAGGTTATATTACGTTATTGATGTATATAAAGGTCCCACGGAGACGTAGAGTCCAACTCGCCAGGAATGTCGTCAAATATTACCGCCGAGATGTCAGGTGGGTTAGGTTAGGTTATATTACGTTATTGATGCATATGAATGTCCCACGTAGAGGATAGCTCGCCAGGAATGTTGTCAAATGTTACCGCCGAGATGTCAGGTTGGATTACGTTAGGTTATATTACGTTATTGATGTATATAAAGGTCCCACGGAGACGTAGAGTCCAACTCGCCAGGAATGTCGTCAAATATTACCGCCGAGATGTCAGGTTGGGTTAGGTTAGGTTATATTACGTAATTGAAGTATATAAAGGTCCCACGGAGACGTAGAGTCCAACTCGCCAGGAATGTCGTCAAATATTGCCGGCGAGATGTTAGGTTGGGTTAGGTTAGGTTACATTACGTTAATGATGTATACGAAGGACCTACGCAGACGTCGGGGCCAACTCGCCAGGAATATTGTCAAATATTCCCGCCGAGATGTTAGGTTGGGTTAGGTTAGGTCATATTAGGTTAGTGATGTATACGAAGGACCCACGCAGACGTCGGGGCCAACTCGCCAGGAATGTTGTCAAATATTACCGCCGAGATGTGAGGTTGGGTTAGGTTAGGTTATATTACGTTATTGATGTATATAAAGGTCCCACGGAGACGTAGAGTCCAGCTCGCCAGGAATGTCGTCAAATATTACCGCCGAGTTGTCAGGTTGGATTAGGTTAGGTTATATTACGTAATTGAAGTCTATAAAGGTCCCACGGAGACGTAGAGTCCAACTCGCCAGGAATGTCGTCAAATATTACCGCCGAGATGTCAGGTGGGTTAGGTTAGGTTATATTACGTTATTGATGCATATGAAGGTCCCACGTAGAGGATAGCTCGCCAGGAATGTTGTCAAATGTTACCGCCGAGATGTTAGGTTGGGTTAGGTTAGGTTATATTACGTTAGTGATGTATACGAAGGACCCACGCAGACGTCGGGGCCAACTCGCCAGGAATGTTGGCAAATATTACCGCCGAGATGTCAGGTTCGGATAGGTTAGGTTATATTACGTTATTGATGTATATAAAGGTCCGTCGGAGACGTAGAGTCGAACTCGCAAAGAATGTCTTCAAATATTACCGCCGAAATGTCAGGTTGTGTTAGGTTAGGTTATATTACGTTATTGATGCATATGAATGTCCCACGTAGAGGATAGCTCGCCAGGAATGTCGTCAAATATTACCGCCGAGATGTCAGGTTGGGATAGGTTAGGTTATATTACGTAATTGAAGTATATAAAGGTCCCACGGAGACGTAGAGTCCAACTCGCCAGGATTGTCGTCAAATATTACCGCCGAGATGTCAGGTTGGGTTAGGTTAGGTTATATTACGTAATTGAAGTATATAAAGGTCCCACGGAGACGTAGAGTCCAACTCGCCAGGAATGTCGTCAAATATTACCGCCGAGATGTCAGGTGGGTTAGGTTAGGTTATATTACGTTATTGATGCATATGAATGTCCCACGTAGAGGATAGCTCGCCAGGAATGTTGTCAAATATTACCGCCGAGATGTCAGGTTGGATTACGTTAGGTTATATTACGTTATTGATGTATATAAAGGTCCCACGGAGACGTAGAGTCCAACTCGCCAGGAATGTCGTCAAATATTACCGCCGAGATGTCAGGTTGGGATAGGTTAGGTTATATTACGTAATTGAAGTATATAAAGGTCCCACGGAGACGTAGAGTCCAACTCGCCAGGAATGTCGTCAAATATTACCGCCGAGATGTCAGGTGGGTTAGGTTAGGTTATATTACGTTATTGATGCATATGAATGTCCCACGTAGAGGATAGCTCGCCAGGAATGTCGTCAAATATTACCGCCGAGATGTCAGGTTCGGATAGGTTAGGTTATATTACGTTATTGATGTATATAAAGGTCCGTCGGAGACGTAGAGTCGAACTCGCAAAGAATGTCTTCAAATATTACCGCCGAAATGTCAGGTTGGGTTAGGTTACGTTATATTACGTTATTGATGCATATGAATGTCCCACGTAGGGGATAGCTCGCAAGGAATGTTGTGAAATATTACCGCCGAGATGTCAGGTTGGATTACGTTAGGTTATATTAAGTTATTGATGTATATAAAGGTCCCATGGAGACGTAGAGTCCAACTCGCCAGGAATGTCGTCAAATATTACCGCCGAGTTGTCAGGTTGGGTTAGGTTAGGTTAGATTACGTTATTGATGCATATGAATGTCCCACGTAGAGGATAGCTCGCCAGGAATGTTGTCAAATGTTACCGCCGAGATGTTAGGTTGGGTTAGGTTAGGTTATATTACGTTAGTGATGTATACGAAGGACCCACGCAGACGTCGGGGCCAACTCGCCAGGAATGTCGTCAAATATTACCGCCGAGATGTCAGGTGGGTTAGGTTAGGTTATATTACGTTATTGATGCATATGAAGGTCCCACGTAGAGGATAGCTCGCCAGGAATGTTGTCAAATGTTACCGCCGAGATGTTAGGTTGGGTTAGGTTAGGTTATATTACGTTAGTGATGTATACGAAGGACCCACGCAGACGTCGGGGCCAACTCGCCAGGAATGTTGTCAAATATTACCGCCGAGATGTCAGGTTGTGTTAGGTTAGGTTATATTAATTCATAGACGTATACAGTGTTCCCACTGAGAAGTAGGGGCCGACAAGCAAGGAATGTTGTTAAACGGTACCCCGAGAGATAAGGTTGGGTTAGGTTAGGTTATATTAGGATACTGATGTATATAAAGGTCCCACGGAGACGTAGAGTCCAACTCGCAAGGAATGTTGTCAAATATTGCCGCCGAGATGTCAGGTTGGATTACGTTAGGTTATATTACGTTATTGATGTATATAAAGGTCCCACGGAGACGTAGAGTCCAACTCGCCAGGAATGTCGTCAAATATTACCGCCGAGATGTCAGGTTGGGTTAGGTTAGGTTATATTACGTAATTGAAGTATATAAAGGTCCCACGGAGACGTAGAGTCCAACTCGCCAGGAATGTCGTCAAATATTACCGGCGAGATGTTAGGTTGGGTTAGGTTAGGTTACATTACGTTAATGATGTATACGAAGGACCTACGCAGACGTCGGGGCCAACTCGCCAGGAATATTGTCAAATATTACCGCCGAGATGTCAGGTTGTGTTAGGTTAGGTTATATTACTTCATAGACGTATACAGTGTTCCCACGGAGAAGTAGGGGCCGACAAGCAAGGAATGTTGTTAAACGGTACCCCGAGAGATTAGGTTGGGTTAGGTTAGGTTATATTAGGATTCTGATGTATATAAATGTCCCACGGACACGTAGATGCCAACTCGCAAGGAATGTTGTCAAATATTACCGCCGAGATGTCAGGTTGGATTACGTTAAGTTATATTACGTTATTGATGTATATAAAGGTCCCACGGAGACGTAGAGTCCAACTCGCCAGGAATGTCGTCAAATATTACCGCCGAGATGTCAGGTTGGGATAGGTTAGGTTATATTACGTAATTGAAGTATATAAAGGTCCCACGGAGACGTAGAGTCCAACTCGCCAGGAATGTCGTCAAATATTACCGCCGAGATGTCAGGTTGGGTTAGGTTAGGTTATATTACGTAATTGAAGTCTATAAAGGTCCCACGGAGACGTAGAGTCCAACTGGCCAGGAATGTCGTCAAATATTACCGCCGAGATGTCAGGTGGGTTAGGTTAGGTTATATTACGTTATTGATGCATATGAAGGTCCCACGTAGAGGATAGCTCGCCAGGAATGTTGTCAAATGTTACCGCCGAGATGTTAGGTTGGGTTAGGTTAGGTTATATTACGTTAGTGATGTATACGAAGGACCCACGCAGACGTCGGGGCCAACTCGCCAGGAATGTTGTCAAATATTACCGCCGAGATGTCAGGTTGTGTTAGGTTAGGTTATATTACTTCATAGACGTATACAGTGTTCCCACTGAGAAGTAGGGGCCGACAAGCAAGGAATGTTGTTAAACGGTACCCCGAGAGATAAGATTGGGTTAGGTTAGGTTGTATTAGGATACTGATGTATATATAGGTCCCACGGAGACGTAGAGGCCAACTCGCAAGGAATGTTGTCAAATATTGCCGCCGAGATGTCAGGTTGGATTACGTTAGGTTATATTACGTTATTGATGTATATAAAGGTCCCACGGAGACGTAGAGTCCAACTCGCCAGGAATGTCGTCAAATATTACAGCCGAGATGTCAGGTTGGGTTAGGTTAGGTTATATTACGTTATTGATGCATATGAATGTCCCACGTAGAGGATAGCTCGCCAGGAATGTTGTCAAATATTACCGCCGAGATGTCAGGTTGGGTTAGGTTAGGTTATATTACGTTATTGATGTATATAAAGGTCCGTCGGAGACGTAGAGTCGAACTCGCAAAGAATGTCTTCAAATATTACCGCCGAAATGTCAGGTTGGGTTAGGTTAGGTTATATTACGTTATTGATGCATATGAATGTCCCACGTAGAGGATAGCTCGCCAGGAATGTTGTCAAATATTACCGCCGAGATGTCAGGTTGGGTTAGGTTAGGTTATATTACGTTATTGATGTATATAAAGGTCCGTCGGAGACGTAGAGTCGAACTCGCAAAGAATGTCTTCAAATATTACCGCCGAAATGTCAGGTTGGGTTAGGTTAGGTTATATTACATTATTGATGCATATGAATGTCCCACGTAGAGGATAGCTCGCCAGGAATGTTGTCAAATATTACCGCCGAGATGTCAGGTTGGATTACGTTAGGTTATATTACGTTATTGATGTATATAAAGGTCCCACGGAGACGTAGAGTCCAGCTCGCCAGGAATGTCGTCAAATATTACCGCCGAGTTGTCAGGTTGGGTTAGGTTAGGTTATATTACGTAATTGAAGTCTATAACCGTCCCACGGAGACGTAGAGTCCAACTCGCCAGGAATGTCGTCAAATATTACCGCCGAGATGTCAGGGGGGTTAGGTTAGGTTATATTACGTTATTGATGCATATGAAGGTCCCACGTAGAGGATAGCTCGCCAGGAATGTTGTCAAATGTTACCGCCGAGATGTTAGGTTGGATTACGTTAGGTTATATTACGTTATTGATGTATATAAAGGTCCCACGGAGACGTAGAGTCCAGCTCGCCAGGAATGTCGTCAAATATTACCGCCGAGTTGTCAGGTTGTGTTAGGTTAGGTCATATTACGTTATTGATGCATATGAATGTCCCACGTAGAGGATAGCTCGCCAGGAATGTTGTCAAATATTACCGCCGAGATGTCAGGTTGGGTTAGGTTAGGTTATATTACGTTATTGATGTATATAAAGGTCCGTCGGAGACGTAGAGTCGAACTCGCAAAGAATGTCTTCAAATATTACCGCCGAAATGTCAGGTTGGGTTAGGTTAGGTTATATTACGTTATTGATGCATATGAATGTCCCACGTAGAGGATAGCTCGCCAGGAATGTTGTCAAATATTACCGCCGAGATGTCAGGTTGGATTACGTTAGGTTATATTACGTTATTGATGTATATAAAGGTCCCACGGAGACGTAGAGTCCAACTCGCCAGGAATGTCGTCAAATATTACCGCCGAGATGTCAGGTTGGGATAGGTTAGGTTATATTACGTTATTGATGTATATAAAGGTCTGTCGGAGACGTGGAGTCGAACTCGCCAAGAATGTCTTCAAATATTACCGCCGAAATGTCAGGTTGTGTTAGGTTAGGTCATATTACGTTATTGATGCATATGAATGTCCCACGTAGAGGATAGCTCGCCAGGAATGTTGTCAAATATTACCGCCGAGATGTCAGGTTGGGTCAGGTTAGGTTATATTACGTTATTGATGTATATAAAGGTCCGTCGGAGACGTAGAGTCGAACTCGCAAAGAATGTCTTCAAATATTACCGCCGAAATGTCAGGTTGGGTTAGGTTAGGTTATATTACGTTATTGATGCATATGAATGTCCCACGTAGAGGATAGCTCGCCAGGAATGTCGTCAAATATTACCGCCGAGATATCAGGTTGGATTACGTTAGGTTATATTACGTTATTGATGTATATAAAGGTCCCACGGAGACGTAGAGTCCAGCTCGCCAGGAATGTCGTCAAATGTTACCGCCGAGATGTTAGGTTGGATTACGTTAGGTTATATTACGTTATTGATGTATATAAAGGTCCCACGGAGACGTAGAGTCCAGCTCGCCAGGAATGTCGTCAAATATTACCGCCGAGTTGTCAGGTTGGGTTAGGTTAGGTTATATTACGTTATTGATGCATATGAATGTCCCACGTAGAGGATAGCTCGCCAGGAATGTTGTCAAATATTACCGCCGAGATGTCAGGTTGGTTTAGGTTAGGTTATATTACGTTATTGATGTATATAAAGGTCTGTCGGAGACGTGGAGTCGAACTCGCCAAGAATGTCTTCAAATATTACCGCCGAAATGTCAGGTTGTGTTAGGTTAGGTCATATTACGTTATTGATGCATATGAATGTCCCACGTAGAGGATAGCTCGCCAGGAATGTTGTCAAATATTACCGCCGAGATGTCAGGTTGGGTTAGGTTAGGTTATATTACGTTATTGATGTATATAAAGGTCCGTCGGAGACGTAGAGTCGAACTCGCAAAGAATGTCTTCAAATATTACCGCCGAAATGTCAGGTTGGGTTAGGTTAGGTTATATTACGTTATTGATGCATATGAATGTCCCACGTAGAGGATAGCTCGCCAGGAATGTTGTCAAATATTACCGCCGAGATGTCAGGTTGGATTACGTTAGGTTATATTACGTTATTGATGTATATAAAGGTCCCACGGAGACGTAGAGTCCAGCTCGCCAGGAATGTCGTCAAATATTACCGCCGAGTTGTCAGGTTGGGTTAGGTTAGGTTATATTACGTAATTGAAGTCTATAAAGGTCCCACGGAGACGTAGAGTCCAACTCTCCAGGAATGTCGTCAAATATTACCGCCGAGATGTCAGGTGGGTTAGGTTAGGTTATATTACGTTATTGATGCATATGAAGGTCCCACGTAGAGGATAGCTCGCCAGGAATGTTGTCAAATGCTACCGCCGAGATGTTAGGTTGGGTTAGGTTAGGTTATATTACGTTAGTGATGTATACGAAGGACCCACGCAGACGTCGGGGCCAACTCGCCAGGAATGTTGTCAAATATTACCGCCGAGATGTCAGGTTGTGTTAGGTTAGGTTATATTACTTCATAGACGTATACAGTGTTCCCACTGAGAAGTAGGGGCCGACAAGCTAGGAATGTTGTTAAACGGTACCCCGAGAGATAAGGTTGGGTTAGGTTAGGTTATATTAGGATACTGATGTATATAAAGGTCCCACGGACACGTAGAGGCCAACTCGCAAGGAATGTTGTCAAATATTGCCGCCGAGATGTCAGGTTGGATTACGTTAGGTTATATTACGTTATTGATGTACATAAAGGTCCCACGGAGACGTAGAGTCGAACTCGCCAAGAATGTCTTCAAATATTACCGCCGAGATGTCAGGTTGGGTTAGGTTAGGTTATATTACGTTATTGATGTATAGAAAGGTCCCACATAGACGTAGAGGACAACTCGCCGGGAATGTTGTCAAATTTTACCGCCGAGATGTCAGGTTGTCTTAGGTTAGGTTATATTACTTCACGGACGTATACAGTGTTCCCACCGAGATGTAGGGGCCGACAAGCAAGGAATATGGTTAAACGTTACCCCGAGAGATTAGGTTGGGTTAGGTTTGGTTATATTAGGATACTGATGTATATAAAGGTCCCACGGACACGTAGATGCCAAATCGCCAGGAATTTTGTCAAATATTCCCGCCGAGATGTTAGGTTGGGTTAGGTTAGGTCATATTAGGTTAGTGATGTATACGAAGGACCCACGCAGACGTCGGGGCCAACTCGCCAGGAATGTTGTCAAATATTACCGCCGAGATGTGAGGTTGGGTTAGGTTAGGTTATATTACGTTATTGATGTATATAAAGGTCCCACGGAGACGTAGAGTCCAACTCGCCAGGAATGTCGTCAAATATTACCGCCGAGATGTCAGGTGGGTTAGGTTAGGTTATATTACGTTATTGATGCATATGAATGTCCCACGTAGAGGATAGCTCGCCAGGAATGTTGTCAAATGTTACAGCCGAGATGTCAGGTTGGATTACGTTAGGTTATATTGCGTTATTGATGTATATAAAGGTCCCACGGAGACGTAGAGTCCAGCTCGCCAGGAATGTCGTCAAATATTACCGCCGAGTTGTCAGGTTGGGTTAGGTTAGGTTATATTACGTAATTGAAGTCTATAAAGGTCCCACGGAGACGTAGAGTCCAACTCGCCAGGAATGTCGTCAAATATTACCGCCGAGATGTCAGGTGGGTTAAGTTAGGTTATATTACGTTATTGATGCATATGAAGGTCCCACGTAGAGGATAGCTCGCCAGGAATGTTGTCAAATGTTACCGCCGAGATGTTAGGTTGGGTTAGGTTAGGTTATATTACGTTAGTGATGTATACGAAGGACCCACGCAGACGTCGGGGCCAACTCGCCAGGAATGTTGTCAAATATTACCGCCGAGATGTCAGGTTGTGTTAGGTTAGGTTATACTACTTCATAGACGTATACAGTTTTCCCACTGAGAAGTAGGGGCCGACAAGCAAGGAATGTTGTTAAACGGTACCCCGAGAGATAAGGTTGGGTTAGGTTAGGTTATATTAGGATACTGATGTATATAAAGGTCCCACGGACACGTAGAGGCCAACTCGCAAGGAATGTTGTCAAATATTGCCGCCGAAATGTCAGGTTGTGTTAGGTTAGGTCATATTACGTTATTGATGCATATGAATGTCCCACGTAGAGGATAGCTCGCCAGGAATGTTGTCAAATATTACCGCCGAGATGTCAGGTTGGGTTAGGTTAGGTTATATTACGTTATTGATGTATATAAAGGTCCGTCGGAGACGTAGAGTCGAACTCGCAAAGAATGTCTTCAAATATTACCGCCGAAATGTCAGGTTGGGTTAGGTTAGGTTATATTACGTTATTGATGCATATGAATGTCCCACGTAGAGGACAGCTCGCCAGGAATGTTGTCAAATATTACCGCCGAGATGTCAGGTTGGATTACGTTAGGTTATATTACGTTATTGATGTATATAAAGGTCCCACGGAGACGTAGAGTCCAGCTCGCCAGGAATGTCGTCAAATATTACCGCCGAGTTGTCAGGTTGGGTTAGGTTAGGTTATACTACGTAATTGAAGTCTATAAAGGTCCCACGGAGACGTAGAGTCCAACTCTCCAGGAATGTCGTCAAATATTACCGCCGAGATGTCAGGTGGGTTAGGTTAGGTTATATTACGTTATTGATGCATATGAAGGTCCCACGTAGAGGATAGCTCGCCAGGAATGTTGTCAAATGCTACCGCCGAGATGTTAGGTTGGGTTAGGTTAGGTTATATTACGTTAGTGATGTATACGAAGGACCCACGCAGACGTCGGGGCCAACTCGCCAGGAATGTTGTCAAATATTACCGCCGAGATGTCAGGTTGTGTTAGGTTAGGTTATATTACTTCATAGACGTATACAGTGTTCCCACTGAGAAGTAGGGGCCGACAAGCTAGGAATGTTGTTAAACGGTACCCCGAGAGATAAGGTTGGGTTAGGTTAGGTTATATTAGGATACTGATGTATATAAAGGTCCCACGGACACGTAGAGGCCAACTCGCAAGGAATGTTGTCAAATATTGCCGCCGAGATGTCAGGTTGGATTACGTTAGGTTATATTACGTTATTGATGTACATAAAGGTCCCACGGAGACGTAGAGTCGAACTCGCCAAGAATGTCTTCAAATATTACCGCCGAGATGTCAGGTTGGGTTAGGTTAGGTTATATTACGTTATTGATGTATATAAAGGTCCCACATAGACGTAGAGGACAACTCGCCGGGAATGTTGTCAAATTTTACCGCCGAGATGTCAGGTTGTCTTAGGTTAGGTTATATTACTTCACGGACGTATACAGTGTTCCCACCGAGATGTAGGGGCCGACAAGCAAGGAATATGGTTAAACGTTACCCCGAGAGATTAGGTTGGGTTAGGTTTGGTTATATTAGGATACTGATGTATATAAAGGTCCCACGGACACGTAGATGCCAAATCGCCAGGAATTTTGTCAAATATTCCCGCCGAGATGTTAGGTTGGGTTAGGTTAGGTCATATTAGGTTAGTGATGTATACGAAGGACCCACGCAGACGTCGGGGCCAACTCGCCAGGAATGTTGTCAAATATTACCGCCGAGATGTGAGGTTGGGTTAGGTTAGGTTATATTACGTTATTGATGTATATAAAGGTCCCACGGAGACGTAGAGTCCAACTCGCCAGGAATGTCGTCAAATATTACCGCCGAGATGTCAGGTGGGTTAGGTTAGGTTATATTACGTTATTGATGCATATGAATGTCCCACGTAGAGGATAGCTCGCCAGGAATGTTGTCAAATGTTACAGCCGAGATGTCAGGTTGGATTACGTTAGGTTATATTGCGTTATTGATGTATATAAAGGTCCCACGGAGACGTAGAGTCCAGCTCGCCAGGAATGTCGTCAAATATTACCGCCGAGTTGTCAGGTTGGGTTAGGTTAGGTTATATTACGTAATTGAAGTCTATAAAGGTCCCACGGAGACGTAGAGTCCAACTCGCCAGGAATGTCGTCAAATATTACCGCCGAAATGTCAGGTTGGGTTAGGTTAGGTTATATTACGTTATTGATGCATATGAATGTCCCACGTAGAGGATAGCTCGCCAGGAATGTTGTCAAATATTACCGCCGAGATGTCAGGTTGGATTACGTTAGGTTATATTACGTTATTGATGTATATAAAGGTCCCACGGAGACGTAGAGTCCAGCTCGCCAGGAATGTCGTCAAATATTACCGCCGAGTTGTCAGATTGGGTTAGGTTAGGTTATATTACGTAATTGAAGTCTATAAAGGTCCCACGGAGACGTAGAGTCCAACTCTCCAGGAATGTCGTCAAATATTACCGCCGAGATGTCAGGTTGGGTTAGGTTAGGTTATATTACGTTATTGATGTATATAAAGGTCCCACATAGACGTAGAGGACAACTCGCCGGGAATGTTGTCAAATTTTACCGCCGAGATGTCAGGTTGTCTTAGGTTAGGTTATATTACTTCACGGACGTATACAGTGTTCCCACCGAGATGTAGGGGCCGACAAGCAAGGAATATGGTTAAACGTTACCCCGAGAGATTAGGTTGGGTTAGGTTTGGTTATATTAGGATACTGATGTATATAAAGGTCCCACGGACACGTAGATGCCAAATCGCCAGGAATTTTGTCAAATATTCCCGCCGAGATGTTAGGTTGGGTTAGGTTAGGTCATATTAGGTTAGTGATGTATACGAAGGACCCACGCAGACGTCGGGGCCAACTCGCCAGGAATGTTGTCAAATATTACCGCCGAGATGTGAGGTTGGGTTAGGTTAGGTTATATTACGTTATTGATGTATATAAAGGTCCCACGGAGACGTAGAGTCCAACTCGCCAGGAATGTCGTCAAATATTACCGCCGAGATGTCAGGTGGGTTAGGTTAGGTTATATTACGTTATTGATGCATATGAATGTTCCACGTAGAGGATAGCTCGCCAGGAATGTTGTCAAATGTTACAGCCGAGATGTCAGGTTGGATTACGTTAGGTTACATTACGTTATTGATGTATATAAAGGTCCCACGGAGACGTAGAGTCCAGCTCGCCAGGAATGTCGTCAAATATTACCGCCGAGTTGTCAGGTTGGGTTAGGTTAGGTTATATTACGTAATTGAAGTCTATAAAGGTCCCACGGAGACGTAGAGTCCAACTCGCCTGGAATGTCGTCAAATATTACCGCCGAGATGTCAGGTGGGTTAGGTTAGGTTATATTACGTTATTGATGCATATGAAGGTCCCACGTAGATGATAGCTCGCCAGGAATGTTGTCAAATGTTACCGCCGAGATGTTAGGTTGGGTTAGGTTAGGTTATATTACGTTTGTGATGTATACGAAGGACCCACGCAGACGTCGGGGCCAACTCGCCAGGAATGTTGTCAAATATTACCGCCGAGATGTCAGGTTGTGTTAGGTTAGGTTATATTACTTCATAGACGTATACAGTGTTCCCACTGAGAAGTAGGTGCCGACAAGCAAGGTATGTTGTTAAACGGTACCCCGAGAGATAAGGTTGGGTTAGGTTAGGTTATATTAGGATACTGATGTATATAAAGGTTCCACGGAGACGTAGAGGCCAACTCGCAAGGAATGTTGTCAAATATTGCCGCCGAGATGTCAGGTTGGATTACGTTAGGTTATATTACGTTATTGATGTATATAAAGGTCCCACGGAGACGTAGAGTCCAACTCGCCAGGAATGTCGTCAAATATTACCGCCGAGATGTCAGGTTGGGTTAGGTTAGGTTATATTACGTAATTGAAGTATATAAAGGTCCCACGGAGACGTAGAGTCCAACTCGCCAGGAATGTCGTCAAATATTACCGGCGAGATGTTAGGTTGGGTTAGGTTAGGTTACATTACGTTAATGATGTATACGAAGGACCTACGCAGACGTCGGGGCCAACTCGCCAGGAATATTGTCAAATATTACCGCCGAGATGTCAGGTTGTGTTAGGTTAGGTTATATTACTTCATAGACGTATACAGTGTTCCCACGGAGAAGTAGGGGCCGACAAGCAAGGAATGTTGTTAAACGGTACCCCGATAGATTAGGTTGGGTTAGGTTAGGTTATATTAGGATTCTGATGTATATAAAGGTCCCACGGACACGTAGATGCCAACTCGCAAGGAATGTTGTCAAATATTACCGCCGAGATGTCAGGTTGGATTACGTTAGGTTATATTACGTTATTGATGTATATAAAGGTCCCACGGAGACGTAGAGTCCAGCTCGCCAGGAATGTCGTCAAATGTTACCGCCGAGATGTTAGGTTGGATTACGTTAGGTTATATTACGTTATTGATGTATATAAAGGTCCCACGGAGACGTAGAGTCCAGCTCGCCAGGAATGTCGTCAAATATTACCGCCGAGTTGTCAGGTTGGGTTAGGTTAGGTTATATTACGTTATTGATGCATATGAATGTCCCACGTAGAGGATAGCTCGCCAGGAATGTTGTCAAATATTACCGCCGAGATGTCAGGTTGGGTTAGGTTAGGTTATATTACGTAATTGAAGTCTATAAAGGTCCCACGGAGACGTAGAGTCCAACTCGCCAGGAATGTCGTCAAATATTACCGCCGAGATGTCAGGTGGGTTAAGTTAGGTTATATTACGTTATTGATGCATATGAAGGTCCCACGTAGAGGATAGCTCGCCAGGAATGTTGTCAAATGTTACCGCCGAGATGTTAGGTTGGGTTAGGTTAGGTTATATTACGTTAGTGATGTATACGAAGGACCCACGCAGACGTCGGGGCCAACTCGCCAGGAATGTTGTCAAATATTACCGCCGAGATGTCAGGTTGTGTTAGGTTAGGTTATATTACTTCATAGACGTATACAGTTTTCCCACTGAGAAGTAGGGGCCGACAAGCAAGGAATGTTGTTAAACGGTACCCCGAGAGATAAGGTTGGGTTAGGTTAGGTTATATTAGGATACTGATGTATATAAAGGTCCCACGGACACGTAGATGCCAAATCGCCAGGAATTTTGTCAAATATTCCCGCCGAGATGTTAGGTTGGGTTAGGTTAGGTCATATTAGGTTAGTGATGTATACGAAGGACCCACGCAGACGTCGGGGCCAACTCGCCAGGAATGTTGTCAAATATTACCGCCGAGATGTGAGGTTGGGTTAGGTTAGGTTATATTACGTAATTGAAGTCTATAAAGGTCCCACGGAGACGTAGAGTCCAACTCGCCTGGAATGTCGTCAAATATTACCGCCGAGATGTCAGGTGGGTTAGGTTAGGTTATATTACGTTATTGATGCATATGAATGTCCCACGTAGAGGATAGCTCGCCAGGAATGTTGTCAAATGTTACCGCCGAGATGTCAGGTTGGATTACGTTAAGTTATATTACGTTATTGATGTATATAAAGGTCCCACGGAGACGTAGAGTCCAACTCGCCAGGAATGTCGTCAAATATTACCGCCGAGATGTCAGGTTGGGTTAGGTTAGGTTATATTACGTAATTGAAGTATATAAAGGTCCCACGGAGACGTAGAGTCCAACTCGCCAGGAATGTCGTCAAATATTGCCGGCGAGATGTTAGGTTGGGTTAGGTTAGGTTACATTACGTTAATGATGTATACGAAGGACCTACGCAGACGTCGGGGCCAACTCGCCAGGAATATTGTCAAATATTCCCGCCGAGATGTTAGGTTGGGTTAGGTTAGGTCATATTAGGTTAGTGATGTATACGAAGGACCCACGCAGACGTCGGGGCCAACTCGCCAGGAATGTTGTCAAATATTACCGCCGAGATGTGAGGTTGGGTTAGGTTAGGTTATATTACGTTATTGATGTATATAAAGGTCCCACGGAGACGTAGAGTCCAGCTCGCCAGGAATGTCGTCAAATATTACCGCCGAGTTGTCAGGTTGGATTAGGTTAGGTTATATTACGTAATTGAAGTCTATAAAGGTCCCACGGAGACGTAGAGTCCAACTCGCCAGGAATGTCGTCAAATATTACCGCCGAGATGTCAGGTGGGTTAGGTTAGGTTATATTACGTTATTGATGCATATGAAGGTCCCACGTAGAGGATAGCTCGCCAGGAATGTTGTCAAATGTTACCGCCGAGATGTTAGGTTGGGTTAGGTTAGGTTATATTACGTTAGTGATGTATACGAAGGACCCACGCAGACGTCGGGGCCAACTCGCCAGGAATGTTGTCAAATATTACCGCCGAGATGTCAGGTTCGGATAGGTTAGGTTATATTACGTTATTGATGTATATAAAGGTCCGTCGGAGACGTAGAGTCGAACTCGCAAAGAATGTCTTCAAATATTACCGCCGAAATGTCAGGTTGTGTTAGGTTAGGTTATATTACGTTATTGATGCATATGAATGTCCCACGTAGAGGATAGCTCGCCAGGATTGTCGTCAAATATTACCGCCGAGATGTCAGGTTGGGATAGGTTAGGTTATATTACGTAATTGAAGTATATAAAGGTCCCACGGAGACGTAGAGTCCAACTCGCCAGGATTGTCGTCAAATATTACCGCCGAGATGTCAGGTTGGGTTAGGTTAGGTTATATTACGTAATTGAAGTATATAAAGGTCCCACGGAGACGTAGAGTCCAACTCGCCAGGAATGTCGTCAAATATTACCGCCGAGATGTCAGGTGGGTTAGGTTAGGTTATATTACGTTATTGATGCATATGAATGTCCCACGTAGAGGATAGCTCGCCAGGAATGTTGTCAAATATTACCGCCGAGATGTCAGGTTGGATTACGTTAGGTTATATTACGTTATTGATGTATATAAAGGTCCCACGGAGACGTAGAGTCCAACTCGCCAGGAATGTCGTCAAATATTACCGCCGAGATGTCAGGTTGGGATAGGTTAGGTTATATTACGTAATTGAAGTATATAAAGGTCCCACGGAGACGTAGAGTCCAACTCGCCAGGAATGTCGTCAAATATTACCGCCGAGATGTCAGGTGGGTTAGGTTAGGTTATATTACGTTATTGATGCATATGAATGTCCCACGTAGAGGATAGCTCGCCAGGAATGTCGTCAAATATTACCGCCGAGATGTCAGGTTCGGATAGGTTAGGTTATATTACGTTATTGATGTATATAAAGGTCCGTCGGAGACGTAGAGTCGAACTCGCAAAGAATGTCTTCAAATATTACCGCCGAAATGTCAGGTTGGGTTAGGTTACGTTATATTACGTTATTGATGCATATGAATGTCCCACGTAGGGGATAGCTCGCAAGGAATGTTGTGAAATATTACCGCCGAGATGTCAGGTTGGATTACGTTAGGTTATATTACGTTATTGATGTATATAAAGGTCCCATGGAGACGTAGAGTCCAACTCGCCAGGAATGTCGTCAAATATTACCGCCGAGTTGTCAGGTTGGGTTAGGTTAGGTTAGATTACGTTATTGATGCATATGAATGTCCCACGTAGAGGATAGCTCGCCAGGAATGTTGTCAAATGTTACCGCCGAGATGTTAGGTTGGGTTAGGTTAGGTTATATTACGTTAGTGATGTATACGAAGGACCCACGCAGACGTCGGGGCCAACTCGCCAGGAATGTCGTCAAATATTACCGCCGAGATGTCAGGTGGGTTAGGTTAGGTTATATTACGTTATTGATGCATATGAAGGTCCCACGTAGAGGATAGCTCGCCAGGAATGTTGTCAAATGTTACCGCCGAGATGTTAGGTTGGGTTAGGTTAGGTTATATTACGTTAGTGATGTATACGAAGGACCCACGCAGACGTCGGGGCCAACTCGCCAGGAATGTTGTCAAATATTACCGCCGAGATGTCAGGTTGTGTTAGGTTAGGTTATATTACTTCATAGACGTATACAGTGTTCCCACTGAGAAGTAGGGGCCGACAAGCAAGGAATGTTGTTAAACGGTACCCCGAGAGATAAGGTTGGGTTAGGTTAGGTTATATTAGGATACTGATGTATATAAAGGTCCCACGGAGACGTAGAGTCCAACTCGCAAGGAATGTTGTCAAATATTGCCGCCGAGATGTCAGGTTGGATTACGTTAGGTTATATTACGTTATTGATGTATATAAAGGTCCCACGGAGACGTAGAGTCCAACTCGCCAGGAATGTCGTCAAATATTACCGCCGAGATGTCAGGTTGGGTTAGGTTAGGTTATATTACGTAATTGAAGTATATAAAGGTCCCACGGAGACGTAGAGTCCAACTCGCCAGGAATGTCGTCAAATATTACCGGCGAGATGTTAGGTTGGGTTAGGTTAGGTTACATTACGTTAATGATGTATACGAAGGACCTACGCAGACGTCGGGGCCAACTCGCCAGGAATATTGTCAAATATTACCGCCGAGATGTCAGGTTGTGTTAGGTTAGGTTATATTACTTCATAGACGTATACAGTGTTCCCACGGAGAAGTAGGGGCCGACAAGCAAGGAATGTTGTTAAACGGTACCCCGAGAGATTAGGTTGGGTTAGGTTAGGTTATATTAGGATTCTGATGTATATAAATGTCCCACGGACACGTAGATGCCAACTCGCAAGGAATGTTGTCAAATATTACCGCCGAGATGTCAGGTTGGATTACGTTAAGTTATATTACGTTATTGATGTATATAAAGGTCCCACGGAGACGTAGAGTCCAACTCGCCAGGAATGTCGTCAAATATTACCGCCGAGATGTCAGGTTGGGATAGGTTAGGTTATATTACGTAATTGAAGTATATAAAGGTCCCACGGAGACGTAGAGTCCAACTCGCCAGGAATGTCGTCAAATATTACCGCCGAGATGTCAGGTTGGGTTAGGTTAGGTTATATTACGTAATTGAAGTCTATAAAGGTCCCACGGAGACGTAGAGTCCAACTGGCCAGGAATGTCGTCAAATATTACCGCCGAGATGTCAGGTGGGTTAGGTTAGGTTATATTACGTTATTGATGCATATGAAGGTCCCACGTAGAGGATAGCTCGCCAGGAATGTTGTCAAATGTTACCGCCGAGATGTTAGGTTGGGTTAGGTTAGGTTATATTACGTTAGTGATGTATACGAAGGACCCACGCAGACGTCGGGGCCAACTCGCCAGGAATGTTGTCAAATATTACCGCCGAGATGTCAGGTTGTGTTAGGTTAGGTTATATTACTTCATAGACGTATACAGTGTTCCCACTGAGAAGTAGGGGCCGACAAGCAAGGAATGTTGTTAAACGGTACCCCGAGAGATAAGATTGGGTTAGGTTAGGTTGTATTAGGATACTGATGTATATATAGGTCCCACGGAGACGTAGAGGCCAACTCGCAAGGAATGTTGTCAAATATTGCCGCCGAGATGTCAGGTTGGATTACGTTAGGTTATATTACGTTATTGATGTATATAAAGGTCCCACGGAGACGTAGAGTCCAACTCGCCAGGAATGTCGTCAAATATTACAGCCGAGATGTCAGGTTGGGTTAGGTTAGGTTATATTACGTAATTGAAGTATATAAAGGTCTGTCGGAGACGTGGAGTCGAACTCGCCAAGAATGTCTTCAAATATTACCGCCGAAATGTCAGGTTGGGTTAGGTTAGGTTATATTACGTTATTGATGCATATGAATGTCCCACGTAGAGGATAGCTCGCCAGGAATGTCGTCAAATATTACCGCCGAGATGTCAGGTTCGGATAGGTTAGGTTATATTACGTTATTGATGTATATAAAGGTCCGTCGGAGACGTAGAGTCGAACTCGCAAAGAATGTCTTCAAATATTACCGCCGAAATGTCAGGTTGTGTTAGGTTAGGTTATATTACGTTATTGATGCATATGAATGTCCCACGTAGAGGATAGCTCGCCAGGAATGTTGTCAAATGTTACCGCCGAGATGTTAGGTTGGGTTAGGTTAGGTTATATTACGTTATTGATGCATATGAATGTCCCACGTAGAGGATAGCTCGCCAGGAATGTCGTCAAATATTACCGCCGAGATGTCAGGTTCGGATAGGTTAGGTTATATTACGTTATTGATGTATATAAAGGTCCGTCGGAGACGTAGAGTCGAACTCGCAAAGAATGTCTTCAAATATTACCGCCGAAATGTCAGGTTGGGTTAGGTTACGTTATACTACGTTATTGATGCATATGAATGTCCCACGTAGGGGATAGCTCGCAAGGAATGTTGTGAAATATTACCGCCGAGATGTCAGGTTGGATTACGTTAGGTTATATTACGTTATTGATGTATATAAAGGTCCCATGGAGACGTAGAGTCCAGCTCGCAAGGAATGTCGTCAAATATTACCGCCGAGTTGTCAGGTTGGGTTAGGTTAGGTTAGATTACGTTATTGATGCATATGAATGTCCCACGTAGAGGATAGCTCGCCAGGAATGTTGTCAAATGTTACCGCCGAGATGTTAGGTTGGGTTAGGTTAGGTTATATTACGTTAGTGATGTATACGAAGGACCCACGCAGACGTCGGGGCCAACTCGCCAGGAATGTTGTCAAATATTACCGCCGAGATGTCAGGTTGGGTTAGGTTAGGTTATATTACGTAATTGAAGTATATAAAGGTCCCACGGAGACGTAGAGTCCAACTCGCCAGGAATGTCGTCAAATATTACCGCCGAGATGTCAGGTGGGTTAGGTTAGGTTATATTACGTTATTGATGCATATGAATGTCCCACGTAGAGGATAGCTCGCCAGGAATGTTGCCAAATGTTACCGCCGAGATATTAGGTTGGGTAAGGTTAGGTTATATTACGTAATTGATGCATATGAATGTCCCACGTAGAGGATAGCTCGCCAGGAATGTTGTCAAATATTACCGCCGTGATGTTAGGTTGGGTTAGGTTAGGTTATATTACGTTATTGATGCATATGAATGTCCCACGTAGAGGATAGCTCGCCAGGAATGTTGTCAAATATTACCGCCGAGATGTCAGGTTGGGTTAGGTTAGGTTATATTACGTTATTGATGTATATAAAGGTCCGTCGGAGACGTAGAGTCGAACTCGCAAAGAATGTCTTCAAATATTACCGCCGAAATGTCAGGTTGTGTTAGGTTAGGTTATATTACGTTATTGATGCATATGAATGTCCCACGTAGAGGATAGCTCGCCAGGAATGTCGTCAAATATTACCGCCGAGATGTCAGGTTGGGATAGGTTAGGTTATATTACGTAATTGAAGTATATAAAGGTCCCACGGAGACGTAGAGTCCATCTCGCCAGGATTGTCGTCAAATATTACCGCCGAGATGTCAGGTTGGGTTAGGTTAGGTTATATTACGTAATTGAAGTATATAAAGGTCCCACGGAGACGTAGAGTCCAACTCGCCAGGAATGTCGTCAAATATTACCGCCGAGATGTCAGGTGGGTTAGGTTAGGTTATATTACGTTATTGATGCATATGAATGTCCCACGTAGAGGATAGCTCGCCAGGAATGTTGTCAAATATTACCGCCGAGATGTCAGGTTGGATTACGTTAGGTTATATTACGTTATTGATGTATATAAAGGTCCCACGGAGACGTAGAGTCCAACTCGCCAGGAATGTCGTCAAATATTACCGCCGAGATGTCAGGTTAGGATAGGTTAGGTTATATTACGTAATTGAAGTATATAAAGGTCCCACGGAGACGTAGAGTCCAACTCGCCAGGAATGTCGTCAAATATTACCGCCGAGATGTCAGGTGGGTTAGGTTAGGTTATATTACGTTATTGATGCATATGAATGTCCCACGTAGAGGATAGCTCGCCAGGAATGTCGTCAAATATTACCGCCGAGATGTCAGGTTCGGATAGGTTAGGTTATATTACGTTATTGATGTATATAAAGGTCCGTCGGAGACGTAGAGTCGAACTCGCAAAGAATGTCTTCAAATATTACCGCCGAAATGTCAGGTTGGGTTAGGTTACGTTATATTACGTTATTGATGCATATGAATGTCCCACGTAGGGGATAGCTCGCAAGGAATGTTGTGAAATATTACCGCCGAGATGTCAGGTTGGATTACGTTAGGTTATATTACGTTATTGATGTATATAAAGGTCCCATGGAGACGTAGAGTCCAACTCGCCAGGAATGTCGTCAAATATTACCGCCGAGTTGTCAGGTTGGGTTAGGTTAGGTTAGATTACGTTATTGATGCATATGAATGTCCCACGTAGAGGATAGCTCGCCAGGAATGTTGTCAAATGTTACCGCCGAGATGTTAGGTTGGGTTAGGTTAGGTTATATTACGTTAGTGATGTATACGAAGGACCCACGCAGACGTCGGGGCCAACTCGCCAGGAATGTCGTCAAATATTACCGCCGAGATGTCAGGTGGGTTAGGTTAGGTTATATTACGTTATTGATGCATATGAAGGTCCCACGTAGAGGATAGCTCGCCAGGAATGTTGTCAAATGTTACCGCCGAGATGTTAGGTTGGGTTAGGTTAGGTTATATTACGTTAGTGATGTATACGAAGGACCCACGCAGACGTCGGGGCCAACTCGCCAGGAATGTTGTCAAATATTACCGCCGAGATGTCAGGTTGTGTTAGGTTAGGTTATATTACTTCATAGACGTATACAGTGTTCCCACTGAGAAGTAGGGGCCGACAAGCAAGGAATGTTGTTAAACGGTACCCCGAGAGATAAGGTTGGGTTAGGTTAGGTTATATTAGGATACTGATGTATATAAAGGTCCCACGGAGACGTAGAGTCCAACTCGCAAGGAATGTTGTCAAATATTGCCGCCGAGATGTCAGGTTGGATTACGTTAGGTTATATTACGTTATTGATGTATATAAAGGTCCCACGGAGACGTAGAGTCCAACTCGCCAGGAATGTCGTCAAATATTACCGCCGAGATGTCAGGTTGGGTTAGGTTAGGTTATATTACGTAATTGAAGTATATAAAGGTCCCACGGAGACGTAGAGTCCAACTCGCCAGGAATGTCGTCAAATATTACCGGCGAGATGTTAGGTTGGGTTAGGTTAGGTTACATTACGTTAGTGATGTATACGAAGGACCTACGCAGACGTCGGGGCCAACTCGCCAGGAATATTGTCAAATATTACCGCCGAGATGTCAGGTTGTGTTAGGTTAGGTTATATTACTTCATAGACGTATACAGTGTTCCCACGGAGAAGTAGGGGCCGACAAGCAAGGAATGTTGTTAAACGGTACCCCGAGAGATTAGGTTGGGTTAGGTTAGGTTATATTAGGATTCTGATGTATATAAAGGTCCCACGGACACGTAGATGCCAACTCGCAAGGAATGTTGTCAAATATTACCGCCGAGATGTCAGGTTGGATTACGTTAGGTTATATTACGTTATTGATGTATATAAAGGTCCCACGGAGACGTAGAGTCCAACTCGCCAGGAATGTCGTCAAATATTACCGCCGAGATGTCAGGTTGGGATAGGTTAGGTTATATTACGTAATTGAAGTATATAAAGGTCCCACGGAGACGTAGAGTCCAACTCGCCAGGAATGTCGTCAAATATTACCGCCGAGATGTCAGGTTGGGTTAGGTTAGGTTATATTACGTAATTGAAGTATATAAAGGTCTGTCGGAGACGTGGAGTCGAACTCGCCAAGAATGTCTTCAAATATTACCGCCGAAATGTCAGGTTGGGTTAGGTTAGGTTATATTACGTTATTGATGCATATGAATGTCCCACGTAGAGGATAGCTCGCCAGGAATGTCGTCAAATATTACCGCCGAGATGTCAGGTTCGGATAGGTTAGGTTATATTACGTTATTGATGTATATAAAGGTCCGTCGGAGACGTAGAGTCGAACTCGCAAAGAATGTCTTCAAATATTACCGCCGAAATGTCAGGTTGTGTTAGGTTAGGTTATATTACGTTATTGATGCATATGAATGTCCCACGTAGAGGATAGCTCGCCAGGAATGTTGTCAAATGTTACCGCCGAGATGTTAGGTTGGGTTAGGTTAGGTTATATTACGTTATTGATGCATATGAATGTCCCACGTAGAGGATAGCTCGCCAGGAATGTCGTCAAATATTACCGCCGAGATGTCAGGTTCGGATAGGTTAGGTTATATTACGTTATTGATGTATATAAAGGTCCGTCGGAGACGTAGAGTCGAACTCGCAAAGAATGTCTTCAAATATTACCGCCGAAATGTCAGGTTGGGTTAGGTTACGTTATATTACGTTATTGATGCATATGAATGTCCCACGTAGGGGATAGCTCGCAAGGAATGTTGTGAAATATTACCGCCGAGATGTCAGGTTGGATTACGTTAGGTTATATTACGTTATTGATGTATATAAAGGTCCCATGGAGACGTAGAGTCCAGCTCGCCAGGAATGTCGTCAAATATTACCGCCGAGTTGTCAGGTTGGGTTAGGTTAGGTTAGATTACGTTATTGATGCATATGAATGTCCCACGTAGAGGATAGCTCGCCAGGAATGTTGTCAAATGTTACCGCCGAGATGTTAGGTTGGGTTAGGTTAGGTTATATTACGTTAGTGATGTATACGAAGGACCCACGCAGACGTCGGGGCCAACTCGCCAGGAATGTTGTCAAATATTACCGCCGAGATGTCAGGTTGGGTTAGGTTAGGTTATATTACGTAATTGAAGTATATAAAGGTCCCACGGAGACGTAGAGTCCAACTCGCCAGGAATGTCGTCAAATATTACCGCCGAGATGTCAGGTGGGTTAGGTTAGGTTATATTACGTTATTGATGCATATGAATGTCCCACGTAGAGGATAGCTCGCCAGGAATGTTGCCAAATGTTACCGCCGAGATATTAGGTTGGGTAAGGTTAGGTTATATTACGTAATTGATGCATATGAATGTCCCACGTAGAGGATAGCTCGCCAGGAATGTTGTCAAATATTACCGCCGTGATGTTAGGTTGGGTTAGGTTAGGTTATATTACGTTATTGATGCATATGAATGTCCCACGTAGAGGATAGCTCGCCAGGAATGTTGTCAAATATTACCGCCGAGATGTCAGGTTGGGTTAGGTTAGGTTATATTACGTTATTGATGTATATAAAGGTCCGTCGGAGACGTAGAGTCGAACTCGCAAAGAATGTCTTCAAATATTACCGCCGAAATGTCAGGTTGGGTTAGGTTAGGTTATATTACGTAATTGAAGTCTATAAAGGTCCCACGGAGACGTAGAGTCCAACTCGCCAGGAATGTCGTCAAATATTACCGCCGAGATGTCAGGTTGGGATAGGTTAGGTTATATTACGTAATTGAAGTATATAAAGGTCCCACGGAGACGTAGAGTCCAACTCGCCAGGAATGTCGTCAAATATTACCGCCGAGATGTCAGGTTGGGTTAGGTTAGGTTATATTACGTAATTGAAGTCTATAAAGGTCCCACGGAGACGTAGAGTCCAACTGGCCAGGAATGTCGTCAAATATTACCGCCGAGATGTCAGGTGGGTTAGGTTAGGTTATATTACGTTATTGATGCATATGAAGGTCCCACGTAGAGGATAGCTCGCCAGGAATGTTGTCAAATGTTACCGCCGAGATGTTAGGTTGGGTTAGGTTAGGTTATATTACGTTAGTGATGTATACGAAGGACCCACGCAGACGTCGGGGCCAACTCGCCAGGAATGTTGTCAAATATTACCGCCGAGATGTCAGGTTGTGTTAGGTTAGGTTATATTACTTCATAGACGTATACAGTGTTCCCACTGAGAAGTAGGGGCCGACAAGCAAGGAATGTTGTTAAACGGTACCCCGAGAGATAAGATTGGGTTAGGTTAGGTTGTATTAGGATACTGATGTATATAAAGGTCCCACGGAGACGTAGAGGCCAACTCGCAAGGAATGTTGTCAAATATTGCCGCCGAGATGTCAGGTTGGATTACGTTAGGTTATATTACGTTATTGATGTATATAAAGGTCCCACGGAGACGTAGAGTCCAACTCGCCAGGAATGTCGTCAAATATTACCGCCGAGATGTCAGGTTGGGTTAGGTTAGGTTATATTACGTAATTGAAGTATATAAAGGTCTGTCGGAGACGTGGAGTCGAACTCGCCAAGAATGTCTTCAAATATTACCGCCGAAATGTCAGGTTGGGTTAGGTTAGGTTATATTACGTTATTGATGCATATGAATGTCCCACGTAGAGGATAGCTCGCCAGGAATGTCGTCAAATATTACCGCCGAGATGTCAGGTTCGGATAGGTTAGGTTATATTACGTTATTGATGTATATAAAGGTCCGTCGGAGACGTAGAGTCGAACTCGCAAAGAATGTCTTCAAATATTACCGCCGAAATGTCAGGTTGTGTTAGGTTAGGTTATATTACGTTATTGATGCATATGAATGTCCCACGTAGAGGATAGCTCGCCAGGAATGTCGTCAAATATTACCGCCGAGATGTCAGGTTGGGATAGGTTAGGTTATATTACGTAATTGAAGTATATAAAGGTCCCACGGAGACGTAGAGTCCAACTCGCCAGGATTGTCGTCAAATATTACCGCCGAGATGTCAGGTTGGGTTAGGTTAGGTTATATTACGTAATTGAAGTATATAAAGGTCCCACGGAGACGTAGAGTCCAACTCGCCAGGAATGTCGTCAAATATTACCGCCGAGATGTCAGGTGGGTTAGGTTAGGTTATATTACGTTATTGATGCATATGAATGTCCCACGTAGAGGATAGCTCGCCAGGAATGTTGTCAAATATTACCGCCGAGATGTCAGGTTGGATTACGTTAGGTTATATTACGTTATTGATGTATATAAAGGTCCCACGGAGACGTAGAGTCCAACTCGCCAGGAATGTCGTCAAATATTACCGCCGAGATGTCAGGTTGGGATAGGTTAGGTTATATTACGTAATTGAAGTATATAAAGGTCCCACGGAGACGTAGAGTCCAACTCGCCAGGAATGTCGTCAAATATTACCGCCGAGATGTCAGGTGGGTTAGGTTAGGTTATATTACGTTATTGATGCATATGAATGTCCCACGTAGAGGATAGCTCGCCAGGAATGTCGTCAAATATTACCGCCGAGAAGTCAGGTTCGGATAGGTTAGGTTATATTACGTTATTGATGTATATAAAGGTCCGTCGGAGACGTAGAGTCGAACTCGCAAAGAATGTCTTCAAATATTACCGCCGAAATGTCAGGTTGGGTTAGGTTACGTTATATTACGTTATTGATGCATATGAATGTCCCACGTAGAGGATAGCTCGCAAGGTATGTTGTGAAATATTACCGCCGAGATGTCAGGTTGGATTACGTTAGGTTATATTACGTTATTGATGTATATAAAGGTCCCACGGAGACGTAGAGTCCAGCTCGCCAGGAATGTCGTCAAATATTACCGCCGAGTTGTCAGGTTGGGTAAGGTTAGGTTAGATTACGTTATTGATGCATATGAATGTCCCACGTAGAGGATAGCTCGCCAGGAATGTTGTCAAATGTTACCGCCGAGATGTTAGGTTGGGTTAGGTTAGGTTATATTACGTTAGTGATGTATACGAAGGACCCACGCAGACGTCGGGGCCAACTCGCCAGGAATGTTGTCAAATATTACCGCCGAGATGTCAGGTTGGGTTAGGTTAGGTTATATTACGTAATTGAAGTATATAAAGGTCCCACGGAGACGTAGAGTCCAACTCGCCAGGAATGTCGTCAAATATTACCGCCGAGATGTCAGGTGGGTTAGGTTAGGTTATATTACGTTATTGATGCATATGAATGTCCCACGTAGAGGATAGCTCGCCAGGAATGTTGCCAAATGTTACCGCCGAGATATTAGGTTGGGTAAGGTTAGGTTATATTACGTAATTGATGCATATGAATGTCCCACGTAGAGGATAGCTCGCCAGGAATGTTGTGAAATATTACCGCCGTGATGTTAGGTTGGGTTAGGTTAGGTTATATTACGTTATTGATGCATATGAATGTCCCACGTAGAGGATAGCTCGCCAGGAATGTTGCCAAATGTTACCGCCGAGATATTAGGTTGGGTTAGGTTAGGTTATATTACGTTATTGATGCATATGAATGTCCCACGTAGAGGATAGCTCGCCAGGAATGTCGTCAAATATTACCGCCGAGATGTCAGGTTGGGATAGGTTAGGTTATATTACGTAATTGAAGTATATAAAGGTCCCACGGAGACGTAGAGTCCAACTCGCCAGGAATGTCGTCAAATATTACCGCCGAGATGTCAGGTGGGTTAGGTTAGGTTATATTACGTCATTGATGCATATGAATGTCCCACGTAGAGGATAGCTCGCCAGGAATGTTGTCAAATATTACCGCCGAGATGTCAGGTTGGATTACGTTAGGTTATATTACGTTATTGATGTATATAAAGGTCCCACGGAGACGTAGAGTCCAGCTCGCCAGGAATGTCGTCAAATATTACCGCCGAGTTGTCAGGTTGGGTTAGGTTAGGTTATATTACGTAATTGAAGTCTATAAAGGTCCCACGGAGACGTAGAGTCCAACTCTCCAGGAATGTCGTCAAATATTACCGCCGAGATGTCAGGTGGGTTAGGTTAGGTTATATTACGTTATTGATGCATATGAAGGTCCCACGTAGAGGATAGCTCGCCAGGAATGTTGTCAAATGTTACCGCCGAGATGTTAAGTTGGGTTAGGTTAGGTTATATTACGTTAGTGATGTATACGAAGGACCCACGCAGACGTCGGGGCCAACTCGCCAGGAATGTTGTCAAATATTACCGCCGAGATGTCAGGTTGTGTTAGGTTAGGTTATATTACTTCATAGACGTATACAGTGTTCCCACTGAGAAGTAGGGGCCGACAAGCTAGGAATGTTGTTAAACGGTACCCCGAGAGATAAGGTTGGGTTAGGTTAGGTTATATTAGGATACTCATGTATATAAAGGTCCCACGGACACGTAGAGGCCAACTCGCAAGGAATGTTGTCAAATATTGCCGCCGAGATGTCAGGTTGGATTACGTTAGGTTATATTACGTTATTGATGTACATAAAGGTCCCACGGAGACGTAGAGTCGAACTCGCCAAGAATGTCTTCAAATATTACCGCCGAGATGTCAGGTTGGGTTAGGTTAGGTTATATTACGTTATTGATGTATATAAAGGTCCCACATAGACGTAGAGGACAACTCGCCGGGAATGTTGTCAAATTTTACCGCCGAGATGTCAGGTTGTCTTAGGTTAGGTTATATTACTTCACGGACGTATACAGTGTTCCCACCGAGATGTAGGGGCCGACAAGCAAGGAATATGGTTAAACGTTACCCCGAGAGATTAGGTTGGGTTAGGTTTGGTTATATTAGGATACTGATGTATATAAAGGTCCCACGGACACGTAGATGCCAAATCGCCAGGAATTTTGTCAAATATTCCCGCCGAGATGTTAGGTTGGGTTAGGTTAGGTCATATTAGGTTAGTGATGTATACGAAGGACCCACGCAGACGTCGGGGCCAACTCGCCAGGAATGTTGTCAAATATTACCGCCGAGATGTGAGGTTGGGTTAGGTTAGGTTATATTACGTTATTGATGTATATAAAGGTCCCACGGAGACGTAGAGTCCAACTCGCCAGGAATGTCGCCAAATATTACCGCCGAGATGTCAGGTGGGTTAGGTTAGGTTATATTACGTTATTGATGCATATGAATGTCCCACGTAGAGGATAGCTCGCCAGGAATGTTGTCAAATGTTACCGCCGAGATGTCAGGTTGGATTACGTTAGGTTATATTACGTTATTGATGTATATAAAGGTCCCACGGAGACGTAGAGTCCAGCTCGCCAGGAATGTCGTCAAATATTACCGCCGAGTTGTCAGGTTGGGTTAGGTTAGGTTATATTACGTAATTGAAGTCTATAAAGGTCCCACGGAGACGTAGAGTCCAACTCGCCAGGAATGTCGTCAAATATTACCGCCGAGATGTCAGGTGGGTTAGGTTAGGTTATATTACTTCATAGACGTATACAGTGTTCCCACTGAGAAGTAGGGGCCGACAAGCTAGGAATGTTGTTAAACGGTACCCCGAGAGATAAGGTTGGGTTAGGTTAGGTTATATTAGGATACTGATGTATATAAAGGTCCCACGGACACGTAGAGGCCAACTCGCAAGGAATGTTGTCAAATATTGCCGCCGAGATGTCAGGTTGGATTACGTTAGGTTATATTACGTTATTGATGTACATAAAGGTCCCACGGAGACGTAGAGTCGAACTCGCCAAGAATGTCTTCAAATATTACCGCCGAGATGTCAGGTTGGGTTAGGTTAGGTTATATTACGTTATTGATGTATATAAAGGTCCCACATAGACGTAGAGGACAACTCGCCGGGAATGTTGTCAAATTTTACCGCCGAGATGTCAGGTTGTCTTAGGTTAGGTTATATTACTTCACGGACGTATACAGTGTTCCCACCGAGATGTAGGGGCCGACAAGCAAGGAATATGGTTAAACGTTACCCCGAGAGATTAGGTTGGGTTAGGTTTGGTTATATTAGGATACTGATGTATATAAAGGTCCCACGGACACGTAGATGCCAAATCGCCAGGAATTTTGTCAAATATTCCCGCCGAGATGTTAGGTTGGGTTAGGTTAGATCATATTAGGTTAGTGATGTATACGAAGGACCCACGCAGACGTCGGGGCCAACTCGCCAGGAATGTTGTCAAATATTACCGCCGAGATGTGAGGTTGGGTTAGGTTAGGTTATATTACGTTATTGATGTATATAAAGGTCCCACGGAGACGTAGAGTCCAACTCGCCAGGAATGTCGTCAAATATTACCGCCGAGATGTCAGGTGGGTTAGGTTAGGTTATCTTACGTTATTGATGCATATGAAGGTCCCACGTAGAGGATAGCTCGCCAGGAATGTTGTCAAATGTTACCGCCGAGATGTTAGGTTGGGTTAGGTTAGGTTATATTACGTTAGTGATGTATACGAAGGACCCACGCAGACGTCGGGGCCAACTCGCCAGGAATGTTGTCAAATATTACCGCCGAGATGTCAGGTTGTGTTAGGTTAGGTTATATTACTTCATAGACGTATACAGTGTTCCCACTGAGAAGTAGGGGCCGACAAGCAAGGAATGTTGTTAAACGGTACCCCGAGAGATTAGGTTGGGTTAGGTTAGGTTATATTAGGATTCTGATGTATATAAAGGTCCCACGGACACGTAGATGCCAACTCGCAAGGAATGTTGTCAAATATTACCGCCGAGATGTCAGGTTGGATTACGTTAGGTTATATTACGTTATTGATGTATATAAAGGTCCCACGGAGACGTAGAGTCCAACTCGCCAGGAATGTCGTCAAATATTACCGCCGAGATGTCAGGTTGGGATAGGTTAGGTTATATTACGTAATTGAAGTATATAAAGGTCCCACGGAGACGTAGAGTCCAACTCGCCAGGAATGTCGTCAAATATTACCGCCGAGATGTCAGGTTGGGTTAGGTTAGGTTATATTACGTAATTAAAGTATATAAAGGGCCCACGGAGACGTAGAGTCCAACTCGCCAGGAATGTCGTCAAATATTACCGCCGAGTTGTCAGGTTGGGTTAGGTTAGGTTATATTACGTAATTGAAGTCTATAAAGGTCCCACGGAGACGTAGAGTCCAACTCGCCAGGAATGTCGTCAAATATTACCGCCGAGATGTCAGGTGGGTTAAGTTAGGTTATATTACGTTATTGATGCATATGAAGGTCCCACGTAGGCTATAGCTCGCCAAGAATGTTGTCAAATGTTACCGCCGAGATGTTAGGTTGGGTTAGGTTAGGTTATATTACGTTAGTGATGTATACGAAGGACCCACGCAGACGTCGGGGCCAACTCGCCAGGAATGTTGTCAAATATTACCGCCGAGATGTCAGGTTGTGTTAGGTTAGGTTATATTACTTCATAGAAGTATACAGTTTTCCCACTGAGAAGTAGGGGCCGACAAGCAAGGAATGTTGTTAAACGGTACCCCGAGAGATAAGGTTGGGTTAGGTTAGGTTATATTAGGATACTGATGTATATAAAGGTCCCACGGACACGTAGAGGCCAACTCGCAAGGAATGTTGTCAAATATTGCCGCCGAGATGTCAGGTTGGATTACGTTAGGTTATATTACGTTATTGATGTATATAAAGGTCCCACGGAGACGTAGAGTCCAACTCGCCAGGAATGTCGTCAAATATTACCGCCGAGATGTCAGGTGGGTTAGGTTAGGTTATATTACGTTATTGATGCATATGAATGTCCCACGTAGAGGATAGCTCGCCAGGAATGTTGTCAAATGTTACCGCCGAGATGTCAGGTTGGATTACGTTAGGTTATATTACGTTATTGATGTATATAAAGGTCCCACGGAGACGTAGAGTCCAGCTCGCCAGGAATGTCGTCAAATATTACCGCCGAGTTGTCAGGTTGGGTTAGGTTAGGTTATATTACGTAATTGAAGTCTATAAAGGTCCCACGGAGACGTAGAGTCCAACTCGCCAGGAATGTCGTCAAATATTACCGCCGAGATGTCAGGTGGGTTAGGTTAGGTTATATTACGTTATTGATGCATATGAAGGTCCCACGTAGAGGATAGCTCGCCAGGAATGTTGTCAAATGTTACCGCCGAGATGTTAGGTTGGGTTAGGTTAGGTTATATTACGTTAGTGATGTATACGAAGGACCCACGCAGACGTCGGGGCCAACTCGCCAGGAATGTTGTCAAATATTACCGCCGAGATGTCAGGTTGTGTTAGGTTAGGTTATATTACTTCATAGACGTATACAGTGTTCCCACTGAGAAGTAGGGGCCGACAAGCAAGGAATGTTGTTAAACGGTACCCCGAGAGATAAGGTTGGGTTAGGTTAGGTTATATTAGGATACTGATGTATATAAAGGTCCCACGGAGACGTAGAGTCCAACTCGCAAGGAATGTTGTCAAATATTGCCGCCGAGATGTCAGGTTGGATTACGTTAGGTTATATTACGTTATTGATGTATATAAAGGTCCCACGGAGACGTAGTGTCCAACTCGCCAGGAATGTCGTCAAATATTACCGCCGAGATGTCAGGTTGGGTTAGGTTAGGTTATATTACGTAATTGAAGTATATAAAGGTCCCACGGAGACGTAGAGTCCAACTCGCCAGGAATGTCGTCAAATATTACCGGCGAGATGTTAGGTTGGGTTAGGTTAGGTTACATTACATTAATGATGTATACGAAGGACCTACGCAGACGTCGGGGCCAACTCGCCAGGAATATTGTCAAATATTACCGCCGAGATGTCAGGTTGTGTTAGGTTAGGTTATATTACTTCATAGACGTATACAGTGTTCCCACGGAGAAGTAGGGGCCGACAAGCAAGGAATGTTGTTAAACGGTACCCCGAGAGATTAGGTTGGGTTAGGTTAGGTTATATTAGGATTCTGATGTATATAAAGGTCCCACGGGCACGTAGATGCCAACTCGCAAGGAATGTTGTCAAATATTACCGCCGAGATGTCAGGTTGGATTACGTTAGGTTATATTACGTTATTGATGTATATAAAGGTCCCACGGAGACGTAGAGTCCAACTCGCCAGGAATGTCGTCAAATATTACCGCCGAGATGTCAGGTTGGGTTAGGTTAGGTTATATTACGTAATTGAAGTATATAAAGGTCTGTCGGAGACGTGGAGTCGAACTCGCCAAGAATGTCTTCAAATATTACCGCCGAAATGTCAGGTTGTGTTAGGTTAGGTCATATTACGTTATTGATGCATATGAATGTCCCACGTAGAGGATAGCTCGCCAGGAATGTTGTCAAATATTACCGCCGAGATGTCAGGTTGGGTTAGGTTAGGTTATATTACGTTATTGATGTATATAAAGGTCCGTCGGAGACGTAGAGTCGAACTCGCAAAGAATGTCTTCAAATATTACCGCCGAAATGTCAGGTTGGGTTAGGTTAGGTTATATTACGTTATTGATGCATATGAATGTCCCACGTAGAGGATAGCTCGCCAGGAATGTCGTCAAATATTACCGCCGAGATGTCAGGTACGGATAGGTTAGGTTATATTAAGTTATTGATGTATATAAAGGTCCGTCGGAGACGTAGAGTCGAACTCGCAAAGAATGTCTTCAAATATTACCGCTGAAATGTCAGGTTGGGTTAGGTTAGGTTATATTACGTTATTGATGCATATGAATGTCCCACGTAGAGGATAGCTCGCCAGGAATGTTGTCAAATATTACCGCCGAGATGTCAGGTTGGATTACGTTAGGTTATATTACGTTATTGATGTATATAAATGTCCCACGGAGACGTAGAGTCCAACTCGCCAGGAATGTCGTCAAATATTACCGCCGAGATGTCAGGTTGGGATAGGTTAGGTTATATTACGTAATTGAAGTATATAAAGGTCCCACGGAGACGTAGAGTCCAACTCGCCAGGAATGTCGTCAAATATTACCGCCGAGATGTCAGGTGGGTTAGGTTAGGTTATATTACGTTATTGATGCATATGAATGTCCCACGTAGAGGATAGCTCGCCAGGAATGTTGTCAAATGTTACCGCCGAGATGTTAGGTTGGGTTAGGTTAGGTTATATTACGTTATTGATGCATACGAATATCCCACGTATAGGATAGCTCGCCAGGAATGTCGTCAAATATTACCGCCGAGAAGTCAGGTTGGGATAGGTTAGGTTATATTACGTTATTGATGTATATAAATGTCCGTCGGAGACGTAGAGTCGAACTCGCAAAGAATGTCTTCAAATATTACCGCCGAAATGTCAGGTTGGGTTAGGTTAGGTTATATTACGTTATTGATGCATATGAATGTCCCACGTAGAGGATAGCTCGCAAGGAATGTTGTGAAATATTACCGCCGAGATGTCAGGTTGGATTACGTTAGGTTATATTACGTTATTGATGTATATAAAGGTCCCACGGAGACGTAGAGTCCAGCTCGCCAGGAATGTCGTCAAATATTACCGCCGAGTTGTCAGGTTGGGTTAGGTTAGGTTATATTACGTAATTGAAGTATATAATGGTCCCACGGAGACGTAGAGTCCAACTCGCCAGGAATGTCGTCAAATATTACCGCCGAGATGTCAGGTTGGGTTAGGTTAGGTTATATTACGTTATTGATGCATATGAATGTCCCACGTAGAGGATAGCTCGCCAGGAATGTCGTCAAATATTACCGCCGAGATGTCAGGTACGGATAGGTTAGGTTATATTAAGTTATTGATGTATATAAAGGTCCGTCGGAGACGTAGAGTCGAACTCGCAAAGAATGTCTTCAAATATTACCGCTGAAATGTCAGGTTGGGTTAGGTTAGGTTATATTACGTTATTGATGCATATGAATGTCCCACGTAGAGGATAGCTCGCCAGGAATGTTGTCAAATATTACCGCCGAGATGTCAGGTTGGATTACGTTAGGTTATATTACGTTATTGATGTATATAAATGTCCCACGGAGACGTAGAGTCCAACTCGCCAGGAATGTCGTCAAATATTACCGCCGAGATGTC
The DNA here is from genome assembly GCA_963969225.1 of Xylocopa violacea. Classification (NCBI taxonomy): domain Eukaryota; kingdom Metazoa; phylum Arthropoda; class Insecta; order Hymenoptera; family Apidae; genus Xylocopa; species Xylocopa violacea. Next base: position 944,126 of record CAXAJV010000201.1, on the reverse strand, counting down.
AGGTTGGGATAGGTTAGGTTATATTACGTAATTGAAGTATATAAAGGTCCCACGGAGACGTAGAGTCCAACTCGCCAGGAATGTCGTCAAATATTACCGCCGAGATGTCAGGTGGGTTAGGTTAGGTTATATTACGTTATTGATGCATATGAATGTCCCACGTAGAGGATAGCTCGCCAGGAATGTTGTCAAATGTTACCGCCGAGATGTTAGGTTGGGTTAGGTTAGGTTATATTACGTTATTGATGCATACGAATATCCCACGTATAGGATAGCTCGCCAGGAATGTCGTCAAATATTACCGCCGAGAAGTCAGGTTGGGATAGGTTAGGTTATATTACGTTATTGATGTATATAAATGTCCGTCGGAGACGTAGAGTCGAACTCGCAAAGAATGTCTTCAAATATTACCGCCGAAATGTCAGGTTGGGTTAGGTTAGGTTATATTACGTTATTGATGCATATGAATGTCCCACGTAGAGGATAGCTCGCAAGGAATGTTGTGAAATATTACCGCCGAGATGTCAGGTTGGATTACGTTAGGTTATATTACGTTATTGATGTATATAAAGGTCCCACGGAGACGTAGAGTCCAGCTCGCCAGGAATGTCGTCAAATATTACCGCCGAGTTGTCAGGTTGGGTTAGGTTAGGTTATATTACGTAATTGAAGTATATAATGGTCCCACGGAGACGTAGAGTCCAACTCGCCAGGAATGTCGTCAAATATTACCGCCGAGATGTCAGGTTGGGATAGGTTAGGTTATATTACGTAATTGAAGTATATAAAGGTCCCACGGAGACGTAGAGTCCAAATCGCCAGGATTGTCGTCAAATATTACCGCCGAGATGTCAGGTTGGGTTAAGTTAGGTTATATTACGTAATTGAAGTATATAAAGGTCCCACGGAGACGTAGAGTCCAACTCGCCAGGAATGTCGTCAAATATTACCGCCGAGATGTCAGGTGGGTTAGGTTAGGTTATATTACGTTATTGATGCATATGAATGTCCCACGTAGAGGATAGCTCGCCAGGAATGTTGTCAAATATTACCGCCGAGATGTCAGGTTGGATTACGTTAGGTTATATTACGTTATTGATGTATATAAAGGTCCCACGGAGACGTAGAGTCCAGCTCGCCAGAAATGTCGTCAAATATTACCGCCGAGTTGTCAGGTTGGGTTAGGTTAGGTTATATTACGTAAATGAAGTCTATAAAGGTCCCACGGAGACGTAGAGTCCAACTCGCCAGGAATGTCGTCAAATATTACCGCCGAGATGTCAGGTGGTTTAGGTTAGGTTATATTACGTTATTGATGCATATGAATGTCCCACGTAGAGGATAGCTCGCCAGGAATGTTGTCAAATGTTACCGCCGAGATGTTAGGTTGGGTTAGGTTAGGTTACATTACGTTAATGATGTATACGAAGGACCTACGCAGACGTCGGGGCCAACTCGCCAGGAATATTGTCAAATATTACCGCCGAGATGTCAGGTTGTGTTAGGTTAGGTTATATTACTTCATAGACGTATACAGTGTTCCCACGGAGGAGTAGGGGCCGACAAGCAAGGAATGTTGTTAAACGGTACCCCGAGAGATTAGGTTGGGTTAGGTTAGCTTATATTAGGATTCTGATGTATATAAAGGTCCCACGGAGACGTAGAGTCCAACTCGCCAGGAATGTCGTCAAATATTACCGCCGAGATGTCAGGTTGGGATAGGTTAGGTTATATTACGTAATTGAAGTATATAAAGGTCCCACGGAGACGTAGAGTCCAACTCGCCAGGAATGTCGTCAAATATTACCGCCGAGATGTCAGGTGGGTTAGGTTAGGTTATATTACGTTATTGATGCATATGAATGTCCCACGTAGAGGATAGCTCGCCAGGAATGTTGTCAAATGTTACCGCCGAGATGTTAGGTTGGGTTAGGTTAGGTTATATTACGTTATTGATGCATATGAATATCCCACGTATAGGATAGCTCGCCAGGAATGTCGTCAAATATTACCGCCGAGAAGTCAGGTTGGGATAGGTTAGGTTATATTACGTTATTGATGTATATAAATGTCCGTCGGAGACGTAGAGTCGAACTCGCAAAGAATGTCTTCAAATATTACCGCCGAAATGTCAGGTTGGGTTAGGTTAGGTTATATTACGTTATTGATGCATATGAATGTCCCACGTAGAGGATAGCTCGCAAGGAATGTTGTGAAATATTACCGCCGAGATGTCAGGTTGAATTACGTTAGGTTATATTACGTTATTGATGTATATAAAGGTCCCACGGAGACGTAGAGTCCAGCTCGCCAGGAATGTCGTCAAATATTACCGCCGAGTTGTCAGGTTGGGTTAGGTTAGGTTATATTACGTAATTGAAGTATATAATGGTCCCACGGAGACGTAGAGTCCAACTCGCCAGGAATGTCGTCAAATATTACCGCCGAGATGTTAGGTTGGGTTAGGTTAGGTTACATTACGTTAATGATGTATACGAAGGACCTACGCAGACGTCGGGGCCAACTCGCCAGCAATATTGTCAAATATTACCGCCGAGATGTCAGGTTGTGTTAGGTTAGGTTATATTACTTCATAGACGTATACAGTGTTCCCACGGAGGAGTAGGGGCCGACAAGCAAGGAATGTTGTTAAACGGTACCCCGAGAGATTAGGTTGGGTTAGGTTAGGTTATATTAGGATTCTGATGTATATAAAGGTCCCACGGAGACGTAGAGTCCAACTCGCCAGGAATGTCGTCAAATATTACCGCCGAGATGTCAGGTTGGGATAGGTTAGGTTATATTACGTAATTGAAGTATATAAAGGTCCCACGGAGACGTAGAGTCCAAATCGCCAGGATTGTCGTCAAATATTACCGCCGAGATGTCAGGTTGGGTTATGTTAGGTTATATTACGTAATTGAAGTATATAAAGGTCCCACGGAGACGTAGAGTCCAACTCGCCAGGAATGTCGTCAAATATTACCGCCGAGATGTCAGGTGGGTTAGGTTAGGTTATATTACGTTATTGATGCATATGAATGTCCCACGTAGAGGATAGCTCGCCAGGAATGTTGTCAAATATTACCGCCGAGATGTCAGGTTGGATTACGTTAGGTTATATTACGTTATTGATGTATATAAAGGTCCCACGGAGACGTAGAGTCCAGCTCGCCAGAAATGTCGTCAAATATTACCGCCGAGTTGTCAGGTTGGGTTAGGTTAGGTTATATTACGTAAATGAAGACTATAAAGGTCCCACGGAGACGTAGAGTCCAACTCGCCAGGAATGTCGTCAAATATTACCGCCGAGATGTCAGGTGGTTTAGGTTAGGTTATATTACGTTATTGATGCATATGAATGTCCCACGTAGAGGATAGCTCGCCAGGAATGTTGTCAAATGTTACCGCCGAGATGTTAGGTTGGGTTAGGTTAGGTTATATTACGTTAGTGATGTATACGAAGGACCCACGCAGACGTCGGGGCCAACTCGCCAGGAATGTTGTCAAATATTACCGCCGAGATGTCAGGTTGTGTTAGGTTAGGTTATATTACTTCATAGACGTATACAGTGTTCCCACTGAGAAGTAGGGTCCGGCAAGCAAGGAATGTTGTTAAACGGTACCCCGAGAGATAAGGTTGGGTTAGGTTAGGTTATATTAGGATACTGATGTATATAAAGGTCCCACGGACACGTAGAGGCCAACTCGCAAGGAATGTTGTCAAATATTGCCGCCGAGATGTCAGGTTGGATTACGTTAGGTTATATTACGTTATTGATGTATATAAAGGTCCCACGGAGACGTAGAGTCCAACTCGCCAGGAATGTCGTCAAATATTACCGCCGAGTTGTCAGGTTGGGTTAGGTTAGGTTATATTACGTAATTGAAGTATATAATGGTCCCACGGAGACGTAGAGTCCAACTCGCCAGGAATGTCGTCAAATATTACCGCCGAGATGTTAGGTTGGGTTAGGTTAGGTTACATTACGTTAATGATGTATACGAAGGACCTACGCAGACGTCGGGGCCAACTCGCCAGCAATATTGTCAAATATTACCGCCGAGATGTCAGGTTGTGTTAGGTTAGGTTATATTACTTCATAGACGTATACAGTGTTCCCACGGAGGAGTAGGGGCCGACAAGCAAGGAATGTTGTTAAACGGTACCCCGAGAGATTAGGTTGGGTTAGGTTAGGTTATATTAGGATTCTGATGTATATAAAGGTCCCACGGAGACGTAGAGTCCAACTCGCCAGGAATGTCGTCAAATATTACCGCCGAGATGTCAGGTTGGGATAGGTTAGGTTATATTACGTAATTGAAGTATATAAAGGTCCCACGGAGACGTAGAGTCCAAATCGCCAGGATTGTCGTCAAATATTATCGCCGAGATGTCAGGTTGGGTTAAGTTAGGTTATATTACGTAATTGAAGTATATAAAGGTCCCACGGAGACGTAGAGTCCAACTCGCCAGGAATGTCGTCAAATATTACCGCCGAGATGTCAGGTGGGTTAGGTTAGGTTATATTACGTTATTGATGCATATGAATGTCCCACGTAGAGGATAGCTCGCCAGGAATGTTGTCAAATATTACCGCCGAGATGTCAGGTTGGATTACGTTAGGTTTTATTACGTTATTGATGTATATAAAGGTCCCACGGAGACGTAGAGTCCAGCTCGCCAGAAATGTCGTCAAATATTACCGCCGAGTTGTCAGGTTGGGTTAGGTTAGGTTATATTACGTAAATGAAGTCTATAAAGGTCCCACGGAGACGTAGAGTCCAACTCGCCAGGAATGTCGTCAAATATTACCGCCGAGATGTCAGGTGGTTTAGGTTAGGTTATATTACGTTATTGATGCATATGAATGTCCCACGTAGAGGATAGCTCGCCAGGAATGTTGTCAAATGTTACCGCCGAGATGTTAGGTTGGGTTAGGTTAGGTTATATTACGTTAGTGATGTATACGAAGGACCCACGCAGACGTCGGGGCCAACTCGCCAGGAATGTTGTCAAATATTACCGCCGAGATGTCAGGTTGTGTTAGGTTAGGTTATATTACTTCATAGACGTATACAGTGTTCCCACTGAGAAGTAGGGTCCGGCAAGCAAGGAATGTTGTTAAACGGTACCCCGAGAGATAAGGTTGGGTTAGGTTAGGTTATATTAGGATACTGATGTATATAAAGGTCCCACGGACACGTAGAGGCCAACTCGCAAGGAATGTTGTCAAATATTGCCGCCGAGATGTCAGGTTGGATTACGTTAGGTTATATTACGTTATTGATGTATATAAAGGTCCCACGGAGACGTAGAGTCCAACTCGCCAGGAATGTCGTCAAATATTACCGCCGAATTGTCAGGTTGGGTTAGGTTAGGTTATATTACGTAATTGAAGTATATAATGGTCCCACGGAGACGTACAGTCCAACTCGCCAGGAATGTCGTCAAATATTACCGCCGAGATGTTAGGTTGGGTTAGGTTAGGTTACATTACGTTAATGATGTATACGAAGGACCTACGCAGACGTCGGGGCCAACTCGCCAGCAATATTGTCAAATATTACCGCCGAGATGTCAGGTTGTGTTAGGTTAGGTTATATTACTTCATAGACGTATACAGTGTTCCCACGGAGGAGTAGGGGCCGACAAGCAAGGAATGTTGTTAAACGGTACCCCGAGAGATTAGGTTGGGTTAGGTTAGGTTATATTAGGATTCTGATGTATATAAAGGTCCCACGGAGACGTAGAGTCCAACTCGCCAGGAATGTCGTCAAATATTACCGCCGAGATGTCAGGTTGGGATAGGTTAGGTTATATTACGTAATTGAAGTATATAAAGGTCCCACGGAGACGTAGAGTCCAAATCGCCAGGATTGTCGTCAAATACTATCGCCGAGATGTCAGGTTGGGTTAAGTTAGGTTATATTACGTAATTGAAGTATATAAAGGTCCCACGGAGACGTAGAGTCCAACTCGCCAGGAATGTCGTCAAATATTACCGCCGAGATGTCAGGTGGGTTAGGTTAGGTTATATTACGTTATTGATGCATATGAATGTCCCACGTAGAGGATAGCTCGCCAGGAATGTTGTCAAATATTACCGCCGAGATGTCAGGTTGGATTACGTTAGGTTATATTACGTTATTGATGTATATAAAGGTCCCACGGAGACGTAGAGTCCAGCTCGCCAGAAATGTCGTCAAATATTACCGCCGAGTTGTCAGGTTGGGTTAGGTTAGGTTATATTACGTAAATGAAGTCTATAAAGGTCCCACGGAGACGTAGAGTCCAACTCGCCAGGAATGTCGTCAAATAATACCGCCGAGATGTCAGGTGGTTTAGGTTAGGTTATATTACGTTATTGATGCATATGAATGTCCCACGTAGAGGATAGCTCGCCAGGAATGTTGTCAAATGTTACCGCCGAGATGTTAGGTTGGGTTAGGTTAGGTTATATTACGTTAGTGATGTATACGAAGGACCCACGCAGACGTCGGGGCCAACTCGCCAGGAATGTTGTCAAATATTACCGCCGAGATGTCAGGTTGTGTTAGGTTAGGTTATATTACTTCATAGACGTATACAGTGTTCCCACTGAGAAGTAGGGTCCGGCAAGCAAGGAATGTTGTTAAACGGTACCCCGAGAGATAAGGTTGGGTTAGGTTAGGTTATATTAGGATACTGATGTATATAAAGGTCCCACGGACACGTAGAGGCCAACTCGCAAGGAATGTTGTCAAACATTGCCGCCGAGATGTCAGGTTGGATTACGTTAGGTTATATTACGTTATTGATGTATATAAAGGTCCCACGGAGACGTAGAGTCCAACTCGCCAGGAATGTCGTCAAATATTACCGCCGAGATGTCAGGTTGGGTTAGGTTAGGTTATATTACGTAATTGAAGTATATAATGGTCCCACGGAGACGTAGAGTCCAACTCGCCAGGAATGTCGTCAAATATTACCGCCGAGATGTTAGGTTGGGTTAGGTTAGGTTACATTACGTTAATGATGTATACGAAGGACCTACGCAGACGTCGGGGCCAACTCGCCAGGAATATTGTCAAATATTACCGCCGAGATGTCAGGTTGTGTTAGGTTAGGTTATATTACTTCATGGACGTATACAGTGTTCCCACGGAGGAGTAGGGGCCGACAAGCAAGGAATGTTGTTAAACGGTACCCCGAGAGATTAGGTTGGGTTAGGTTAGCTTATATTAGGATTCTGATGTATATAAATGTCCCACGGAGACGTAGAGTCCAACTCGCCAGGAATGTCGTCAAATATTACCGCCGAGATGTCAGGTTGGGATAGGTTAGGTTATATTACGTAATTGAAGTATATAAAGGTCCCACGGAGACGTAGAGTCCAACTCGCCAGGAACGTCGTCAAATATTACCGCCGAGATGTCAGGTGGGTTAGGTTAGGTTATATTACGTTATTGATGCATATGAATGTCCCACGTAGAGGATAGCTCGCCAGGAATGTCGTCAAATATTACCGCCGAGATGTCAGGTTCGGATAGGTTAGGTTATATTACGTTATTGATGTATATAAAGGTCCGTCGGAGACGTAGAGTCGAACTCGCAAAGAATGTCTTCAAATATTACCGCCGAAATGTCAGGTTGGGTTAGGTTAGGTTATATTACGTTATTGATGCATATGAATGTGCCACGTAGAGGATAGCTCGCAAGGAATGTTGTGAAATATTACCGCCGAGATGTCAGGTTGGATTACGTTAGGTTATATTACGTTATTGATGTATATAAAGGTCCCACGGAGACGTAGAGTCCAGCTCGCCAGGAATGTCGTCAAATATTACCGCCGAGTTGTCAGGTTGGGTTAGGTTAGGTTAGATTACGTTATTGATGCATATGAATGTCCCACGTAGAGGATAGCTCGCCAGGAATGTTGTCAAATATTACCGCCGAGATGTCAGGTTGGGTTAGGTTAGGTTATATTACGTTATTGATGTATATAAAGGTCTGTCGGAGACGTGGAGTCGAACTCGCCAAGAATGTCTTCAAGTATTACCGCCGAAATGTCAGGTTGTGTTAGGTTAGGTTATATTACGTTATTGATGCATATGAATGTCCCACGTAGAGGATAGCTCGCCAGGAATGTTGTCAAATATTACCGCCGAGATGTCAGGTTGGATTACGTTAGGTTATATTACGTTATTGATGTATATAAAGGTCCCACGGAGACGTAGAGTCCAACTCGCCAGGAATGTCGTCAAATATTACCGCCGAGATGTTAGGTTGGGTTAGGTTAGGTTACATTACGTTAATGATGTATACGAAGGACCTACGCAGACGTCGGGGCCAACTCGCCAGGAATATTGTCAAATATTACCGCCGAGATGTCAGGTTGTGTTAGGTTAGGTTATATTACTTCATAGACGTATACAGTGTTCCCACGGAGGAGTAGGGGCCGACAAGCAAGGAATGTTGTTAAACGGTACCCCGAGAGATTAGGTTGGGTTAGGTTAGCTTATATTAGGATTCTGATGTATATAAAGGTCCCACGGAGACGTAGAGTCCAACTCGCCAGGAATGTCGTCAAATATTACCGCCGAGATGTGAGGTTGGGATAGGTTAGGTTATATTACGTAATTGAAGTATATAAAGGTCCCACGGAGACGTAGAGTCCAACTCGCCAGGAATGTCGTCAAATATTACCGCCGAGATGTCAGGTGGGTTAGGTTAGGTTATATTACGTTATTGATGCATATGAATGTCCCACGTAGAGGATAGCTCGCCAGGAATGTCGTCAAATATTACCGCCGAGATGTCAGGTTCGGATAGGTTAGGTTATATTACGTTATTGATGTATATAAAGGTCCGTCGGAGACGTAGAGTCGAACTCGCAAAGAATGTCTTCAAATATTACCGCCGAAATGTCAGGTTGGGTTAGGTTAGGTTATATTACGTTATTGATGCATATGAATGTCCCACGTAGAGGATAGCTCGCAAGGAATGTTGTGAAATATTACCGCCGAGATGTCAGGTTGGATTACGTTAGGTTATATTACGTTATTGATGTATATAAAGGTCCCACGGAGACGTAGAGTCCAACTCGCCAGGAATGTCGTCAAATATTACCGCCGAGATGTCAGGTTGGGATAGGTTAGGTTATATTACGTAATTGAAGTATATAAAGGTCCCACGGAGACGTAGAGTCCAACTCGCAGGAATGTCGTCAAATATTACCGCCGAGATGTCAGGTTGGGATAGGTTAGGTTATATTACGTAATTGAAGTATATAAAGGTCCCACGGAGACGTAGAGTCCAACTCGCCAGGAATGTCGTCAAACATTACCGCCGAGATGTCAGGTGGGTTAGGTTAGGTTATATTACGTTATTGATGCATATGAATGTCCCACGTAGAGGATAGCTCGCCAGGAATGTCGTCAAATATTACCGCCGAGATGTCAGGTTCGGATAGGTTAGGTTATATTACGTTATTGATGTATATAAAGGTCCGTCGGAGACGTAGAGTCGAACTCGCAAAGAATGTCTTCAAATATTACCGCCGAAATGTCAGGTTGGGTTAGGTTAGGTTATATTACGTTATTGATGCATATGAATGTCCCACGTAGAGGATAGCTCGCAAGGAATGTTGTGAAATATTACCGCCGAGATGTCAGGTTGGATTACGTTAGGTTATATTACGTTATTGATGTATATAAAGGTCCCACGGAGACGTAGAGTCCAGCTCGCCAGGAATGTCGTCAAATATTACCGCCGAGTTGTCAGGTTGGGTTAGGTTAGGTTACATTACGTTAATGATGTATACGAAGGACCTACGCAGACGTCGGGGCCAACTCGCCAGGAATATTGTCAAATATTACCGCCGAGATGTCAGGTTGTGTTAGGTTAGGTTATATTACTTCATGGACGTATACAGTGTTCCCACGGAGGAGTAGGGGCCGACAAGCAAGGAATGTTGTTAAACTGTACCCCGAGAGATTAGGTTGGGTTAGGTTAGCTTATATTAGGATTCTGATGTATATAAATGTCCCACGGAGACGTAGAGTCCAACTCGCCAGGAATGTCGTCAAATATTACCGCCGAGATGTCAGGTTGGGATAGGTTAGGTTATATTACGTAATTGAAGTATATAAAGGTCCCACGGAGACGTAGAGTCCAACTCGCCAGGAACGTCGTCAAATATTACCGCCGAGATGTCAGGTGGGTTAGGTTAGGTTATATTACGTTATTGATGCATATGAATGTCCCACGTAGAGGATAGCTCGCCAGGAATGTCGTCAAATATTACCGCCGAGAGGTCAGGTTCGGATAGGTTAGGTTATATTACGTTATTGATGTATATAAGGGTCCGTCGGAGACGTAGAGTCGAACTCGCAAAGAATGTCTTCAAATATTACCGCCGAAATGTCAGGTTGGGTTAGGTTAGGTTATATTACGTTATTGATGCATATGAATGTCCCACGTAGAGGATAGCTCGCAAGGAATGTTGTGAAATATTACCGCCGAGATGTCAGGTTGGATTACGTTAGGTTATATTACGTTATTGATGTATATAAAGGTCCCACGGAGACGTAGAGTCCAGCTCGCCAGGAATGTCGTCAAATATTACCGCCGAGTTGTCAGGTTGGGTTAGGTTAGGTTAGATTACGTTATTGATGCATATGAATGTCCCACGTAGAGGATAGCTCGCCAGGAATGTTGTCAAATATTACCGCCGAGATGTCAGGTTGGGTTAGGTTAGGTTATATTACGTTATTGATGTATATAAAGGTCTGTCGGAGACGTGGAGTCGAACTCGCCAAGAATCTCTTCAAGTATTACCGCCGGAATGTCAGGTTGTGTTAGGTTAGGTTATATTACGTTATTGATGCATATGAATGTCCCACGTAGAGGATAGCTCGCCAGGAATGTTGTCAAATATTACCGCCGAGATGTCAGGTTGGATTACGTTAGGTTATATTACGTTATTGATGTATATAAAGGTCCCACGGAGACGTAGAGTCCAACTCGCCAGGAATGTCGTCAAATATTACCGCCGAGATGTTAGGTTGGGTTAGGTTAGGTTACATTACGTTAATGATGTATACGAAGGACCTACGCAGACGTCGGGGCCAACTCGCCAGGAATATTGTCAAATATTACCGCCGAGATGTCAGGTTGTGTTAGGTTAGGTTATATTACTTCATAGACGTATACAGTGTTCCCACGGAGGAGTAGGGGCCGACAAGCAAGGAATGTTGTTAAACGGTACCCCGAGAGATTAGGTTGGGTTAGGTTAGCTTATATTAGGATTCTGATGTATATAAAGGTCCCACGGAGACGTAGAGTCCAACTCGCCAGGAATGTCGTCAAATATTACCGCCGAGATGTCAGGTTGGGATAGGTTAGGTTATATTACGTAATTGAAGTATATAAAGGTCCCACGGAGACGTAGAGTCCAACTCGCCAGGAATGTCGTCAAATATTACCGCCGAGATGTCAGGTTGGGATAGGTTAGGTTATATTACGTAATTGAAGTATATAAAGGTCCCACGGAGACGTAGAGTCCAACTCGCCAGGAATGTCGTCAAATATTACCGCCGAGATGTCAGGTGGGTTAGGTTAGGTTATATTACGTTATTGATGCATATGAATGTCCCACGTAGAGGATAGCTCGCCAGGAATGTCGTCAAATATTACCGCCGAGATGTCAGGTTCGGATAGGTTAGGTTATATTACGTTATTGATGTATATAAAGGTCCGTCGGAGACGTAGAGTCGAACTCGCAAAGAATGTCTTCAAATATTACCGCCGAAATGTCAGGTTGGGTTAGGTTAGGTTATATTACGTTATTGATGCATATGAATGTCCCACGTAGAGGATAGCTCGCAAGGAATGTTGTGAAATATTACCGCCGAGATGTCAGGTTGGATTACGTTAGGTTATATTACGTTATTGATGTATATAAAGGTCCCACGGTGACGTAGAGTCCAGCTCGCCAGGAATGTCGTCAAATATTACCGCCGAGTTGTCAGGTTGGGTTAGGTTAGGTTAGATTACGTTATTGATGCATATGAATGTCCCACGTAGAGGATAGCTCGCCAGGAATGTTGTCAAATATTACCGCCGTGATGTCAGGTTGGGTTAGGTTAGGTTATATTACGTTATTGATGTATATAAAGGTCTGTCGGAGACGTGGAGTCGAACTCGCCAAGAATGTCTTCAAGTATTACCGCCGAAATGTCAGGTTGTGTTAGGTTAGGTTATATTACGTTATTGATGCATATGAATGTCCCACGTAGAGGATAGCTCGCCAGGAATGTTGTCAAATATTACCGCCGAGATGTCAGGTTGGATTACGTTAGGTTATATTACGTTATTGATGTATATAAAGGTCCCAAGGAGACGTAGAGTCCAACTCGCCAGGAATGTCGTCAAATATTACCGCCGAGATGTTAGGTTGGGTTAGGTTAGGTTACATTACGTTAATGATGTATACGAAGGACCTACGCAGACGTCGGGGCCAACTCGCCAGGAATATTGTCAAATATTACCGCCGAGATGTCAGGTTGTGTTAGGTTAGGTTATATTACTTCATAGACGTATACAGTGTTCCCACGGAGGAGTAGGGGCCGACAAGCAAGGAATGTTGTTAAACGGTACCCCGAGAGATTAGGTTGGGTTAGGTTAGGTTATATTAGGATTCTGATGTATATAAAGGTCCCACGGAGACGTAGAGTCCAACTCGCCAGGAATGTCGTCAAATATTACCGCCGAGATGTCAGGTTGGGATAGGTTAGGTTATATTACGTAATTGAAGTATATAAAGGTCCCACGGAGACGTAGAGTCCAACTCGCCAGGAATGTCGTCAAATATTACCGCCGAGATGTCAGGTTGGGATAGGTTAGGTTATATTACGTAATTGAAGTATATAAAGGTCCCACGGAGACGTAGAGTCCAACTCGCCAGGAATGTCGTCAAATATTACCGCCGAGATGTCAGGTGGGTTAGGTTAGGTTATATTACGTTATTGATGCATATGAATGTCCCACGTAGAGGATAGCTCGCCAGGAATGTCGTCAAATATTACCGCCGAGATGTCAGGTTCGGATAGGTTAGGTTATATTACGTTATTGATGTATATAAAGGTCCGTCGGAGACGTAGAGTCGAACTCGCAAAGAATGTCTTCAAATATTACCGCCGAAATGTCAGGTTGGGTTAGGTTAGGTTATATTACGTTATTGATGCATATGAATGTCCCACGTAGAGGATAGCTCGCAAGGAATGTTGTGAAATATTACCGCCGAGATGTCAGGTTGGATTACGTTAGGTTATATTACGTTATTGATGTATATAAAGGTCCCACGGAGACGTAGAGTCCAACTCGCCAGGAATGTCGTCAAATATTACCGCCGAGATGTCAGGTTGGGATAGGTTAGGTTATATTACGTAATTGAAGTATATAAAGGTCCCACGGAGACGTAGAGTCCAACTCGCAGGAATGTCGTCAAATATTACCGCCGAGATGTCAGGTTGGGATAGGTTAGGTTATATTACGTAATTGAAGTATATAAAGGTCCCACGGAGACGTAGAGTCCAACTCGCCAGGAATGTCGTCAAACATTACCGCCGAGATGTCAGGTGGGTTAGGTTAGGTTATATTACGTTATTGATGCATATGAATGTCCCATGTAGAGGATAGCTCGCCAGGAATGTCGTCAAATATTACCGCCGAGATGTCAGGTTCGGATAGGTTAGGTTATATTACGTTATTGATGTATATAAAGGTCCGTCGGAGACGTAGAGTCGAACTCGCAAAGAATGTCTTCAAATATTACCGCCGAAATGTCAGGTTGGGTTAGGTTAGGTTATATTACGTTATTGATGCATATGAATGTCCCACGTAGAGGATAGCTCGCAAGGAATGTTGTGAAATATTACCGCCGAGATGTCAGGTTGGATTACGTTAGGTTATATTACGTTATTGATGTATATAAAGGTCCCACGGAGACGTAGAGTCCAGCTCGCCAGGAATGTCGTCAAATATTACCGCCGAGTTGTCAGGTTGGGTTAGGTTAGGTTACATTACGTTAATGATGTATACGAAGGACCTACGCAGACGTCGGGGCCAACTCGCCAGGAATATTGTCAAATATTACCGCCGAGATGTCAGGTTGTGTTAGGTTAGTTTATATTACTTCATGGACGTATACAGTGTTCCCACGGAGGAGTAGGGGCCGACAAGCAAGGAATGTTGTTAAACGGTACCCCGAGAGATTAGGTTGGGTTAGGTTAGCTTATATTAGGATTCTGATGTATATAAATGTCCCACGGAGACGTAGAGTCCAACTCGCCAGGAATGTCGTCAAATATTACCGCCGAGATGTCAGGTTGGGATAGGTTAGGTTATATTACGTAATTGAAGTATATAAAGGTCCCACGGAGACGTAGAGTCCAACTCGCCAGGAACGTCGTCAAATATTACCGCCGAGATGTCAGGTGGTTTAGGTTAGGTTATATTACGTTATTGATGCATATGAATGTCCCACGTAGAGGATAGCTCGCCAGGAATGTCGTCAAATATTACCGCCGAGAGGTCAGGTTCGGATAGGTTAGGTTATATTACGTTATTGATGTATATAAAGGTCCGTCGGAGACGTAGAGTCGAACTCGCAAAGAATGTCTTCAAATATTACCGCCGAAATGTCAGGTTGGGTTAGGTTAGGTTATATTACGTTATTGATGCATATGAATGTCCCACGTAGAGGATAGCTCGCAAGGAATGTTGTGAAATATTACCGCCGAGATGTCAGGTTGGATTACGTTAGGTTATATTACGTTATTGATGTATATAAAGGTCCCACGGAGACGTAGAGTCCAGCTCGCCAGGAATGTCGTCAAATATTACCGCCGAGTTGTCAGGTTGGGTTAGGTTAGGTTACATTACGTTAATGGTGTATACGAAGGACCTACGCAGACGTCGGGGCCAACTCGCCAGGAATATTGTCAAATATTACCGCCGAGATGTCAGGTTGTGTTAGGTTAGGTTATATTACTTCATGGACGTATACAGTGTTCCCACGGAGGAGTAGGGGCCGACAAGCAAGGAATGTTGTTAAACGGTACCCCGAGAGATTAGGTTGGGTTAGGTTAGCTTATATTAGGATTCTGATGTATATAAATGTCCCACGGAGACGTAGAGTCCAACTCGCCAGGAATGTCGTCAAATATTACCGCCGAGATGTCAGGTTGGGATAGGTTAGGTTATATTACGTAATTGAAGTATATAAAGGTCCCACGGAGACGTAGAGTCCAACTCGCCAGGAACGTCGTCAAATATTACCGCCGAGATGTCAGGTGGGTTAGGTTAGGTTATATTACGTTATTGATGCATATGAATGTCCCACGTAGAGGATAGCTCGCCAGGAATGTCGTCAAATATTACCGCCGAGAGGTCAGGTTCGGATAGGTTAGGTTATATTACGTTATTGATGTATATAAAGGTCCGTCGGAGACGTAGAGTCGAACTCGCAAAGAATGTCTTCAAATATTACCGCCGAAATGTCAGGTTGGGTTAGGTTAGGTTATATTACGTTATTGATGCATATGAATGTCCCACGTAGAGGATAGCTCGCAAGGAATGTTGTGAAATATTACCGCCGAGATGTCAGGTTGGATTACGTTAGGTTATATTACGTTATTGATGTATATAAAGGTCCCACGGAGACGTAGAGTCCAGCTCGCCAGGAATGTCGTCAAATATTACCGCCGAGTTGTCAGGTTGGGTTAGGTTAGGTTAGATTACGTTATTGATGCATATGAATGTCCCACGTAGAGGATAGCTCGCCAGGAATGTTGTCAAATATTACCGCCGAGATGTCAGGTTGGGTTAGGTTAGGTTATATTACGTTATTGATGTATATAAAGGTCTGTCGGAGACGTGGAGTCGAACTCGCCAAGAATCTCTTCAAGTATTACCGCCGAAATGTCAGGTTGTGTTAGGTTAGGTTATATTACGTTATTGATGCATATGAATGTCCCACGTAGAGGATAGCTCGCCAGGAATGTTGTCAAATATTACCGCCGAGATGTCAGGTTGGATTACGTTAGGTTATATTACGTTATTGATGTATATAAAGGTCCCACGGAGACGTAGAGTCCAACTCGCCAGGAATGTCGTCAAATATTACCGCCGAGATGTTAGGTTGGGTTAGGTTAGGTTACATTACGTTAATGATGTATACGAAGGACCTACGCAGACGTCGGGGCCAACTCGCCAGGAATATTGTCAAATATTACCGCCGAGATGTCAGGTTGTGTTAGGTTAGGTTATATTACTTCATAGACGTATACAGTGTTCCCACGGAGGAGTAGGGGCCGACAAGCAAGGAATGTTGTTAAACGGTACCCCGAGAGATTAGGTTGGGTTAGGTTAGCTTATATTAGGATTCTGATGTATATAAAGGTCCCACGGAGACGTAGAGTCCAACTCGCCAGGAATGTCGTCAAATATTACCGCCGAGATGTCAGGTTGGGATAGGTTAGGTTATATTACGTAATTGAAGTATATAAAGGTCCCACGGAGACGTAGAGTCCAACTCGCCAGGAATGTCGTCAAATATTACCGCCGAGATGTCAGGTTGGGATAGGTTAGGTTATATTACGTAATTGAAGTATATAAAGGTCCCACGGAGACGTAGAGTCCAACTCGCCAGGAATGTCGTCAAATATTACCGCCGAGATGTCAGGTGGGTTAGGTTAGGTTATATTACGTTATTGATGCATATGAATGTCCCACGTAGAGGATAGCTCGCCAGGAATGTCGTCAAATATTACCGCCGAGATGTCAGGTTCGGATAGGTTAGGTTATATTACGTTATTGATGTATATAAAGGTCCGTCGGAGACGTAGAGTCGAACTCGCAAAGAATGTCTTCAAATATTACCGCCGAAATGTCAGGTTGGGTTAGGTTAGGTTATATTACGTTATTGATGCATATGAATGTCCCACGTAGAGGATAGCTCGCAAGGAATGTTGTGAAATATTACCGCCGAGATGTCAGGTTGGATTACGTTAGGTTATATTACGTTATTGATGTATATAAAGGTCCCACGGAGACGTAGAGTCCAGCTCGCCAGGAATGTCGTCAAATATTACCGCCGAGTTGTCAGGTTGGGTTAGGTTAGGTTAGATTACGTTATTGATGCATATGAATGTCCCACGTAGAGGATAGCTCGCCAGGAATGTCGTCAAATATTACCGCCGAGATGTCAGGTTGGGATAGGTTAGGTTATATTACGTAATTGAAGTATATAAAGGTCCCACGGAGACGTAGAGTCCAACTCGCCAGGAATGTCGTCAAATATTACCGCCGAGATGTCAGGTTGGGATAGGTTAGGTTATATTACGTAATTGAAGTATATAAAGGTCCCACGGAGACGTAGAGTCCAACTCGCCAGGAATGTCGTCAAATATTACCGCCGAGATGTCAGGTGGGTTAGGTTAGGTTATATTACGTTATTGATGCATATGAATGTCCCACGTAGAGGATAGCTCGCCAGGAATGTCGTCAAATATTACCGCCGAGATGTCAGGTTCGGATAGGTTAGGTTATATTACGTTATTGATGTATATAAAGGTCCGTCGGAGACGTAGAGTCGAACTCGCAAAGAATGTCTTCAAATATTACCGCCGAAATGTCAGGTTGGGTTAGGTTAGGTTATATTACGTTATTGATGCATATGAATGTCCCACGTAGAGGATAGCTCGCAAGGAATGTTGTGAAATATTACCGCCGAGATGTCAGGTTGGATTACGTTAGGTTATATTACGTTATTGATGTATATAAAGGTCCCACGGAGACGTAGAGTCCAGCTCGCCAGGAATGTCGTCAAATATTACCGCCGAGTTGTCAGGTTGGGTTAGGTTAGGTTAGATTACGTTATTGATGCATATGAATGTCCCACGTAGAGGATAGCTCGCCAGGAATGTTGTCAAATATTACCGCCGAGATGTCAGGTTGGGTTAGGTTAGGTTATATTACGTTATTGATGTATATAAAGGTCTGTCGGAGACGTGGAGTCGAACTCGCCAAGAATCTCTTCAAGTATTACCGCCGAAATGTCAGGTTGTGTTAGGTTAGGTTATATTACGTTATTGATGCATATGAATGTCCCACGTAGAGGATAGCTCGCCAGGAATGTTGTCAAATATTACCGCCGAGATGTCAGGTTGGATTACGTTAGGTTATATTACGTTATTGATGTATATAAAGGTCCCACGGAGACGTAGAGTCCAACTCGCCAGGAATGTCGTCAAATATTACCGCCGAGATGTTAGGTTGGGTTAGGTTAGGTTACATTACGTTAATGATGTATACGAAGGACCTACGCAGACGTCGGGGCCAACTCGCCAGGAATATTGTCAAATATTACCGCCGAGATGTCAGGTTGTGTTAGGTTAGGTTATATTACTTCATAGACGTATACAGTGTTCCCACGGAGGAGTAGGGGCCGACAAGCAAGGAATGTTGTTAAACGGTACCCCGAGAGATTAGGTTGGGTTAGGTTAGCTTATATTAGGATTCTGATGTATATAAAGGTCCCACGGAGACGTAGAGTCCAACTCGCCAGGAATGTCGTCAAATATTACCGCCGAGATGTCAGGTTGGGTTAGGTTAGGTTATATTACGTAATTGAAGTATATAAAGGTCCCACGGAGACGTAGAGTCCAACTCGCCAGGAATGTCGTCAAATATTACCGCCGAGATGTCAGGTTGGGATAGGTTAGGTTATATTACGTAATTGAAGTATATAAAGGTCCCACGGAGACGTAGAGTCCAACTCGCCAGGAATGTCGTCAAATATTACCGCCGAGATGTCAGGTGGGTTAGGTTAGGTTATATTACGTTATTGATGCATATGAATGTCCCACGTAGAGGATAGCTCGCCAGGAATGTCGTCAAATATTACCGCCGAGATGTCAGGTTCGGATAGGTTAGGTTATATTACGTTATTGATGTATATAAAGGTCCGTCGGAGACGTAGAGTCGAACTCGCAAAGAATGTCTTCAAATATTACCGCCGAAATGTCAGGTTGGGTTAGGTTAGGTTATATTACGTTATTGATGCATATGAATGTCCCACGTAGAGGATAGCTCGCAAGGAATGTTGTGAAATATTACCGCCGAGATGTCAGGTTGGATTACGTTAGGTTATATTACGTTATTGATGTATATAAAGGTCCCACGGAGACGTAGAGTCCAGCTCGCCAGGAATGTCGTCAAATATTACCGCCGAGTTGTCAGGTTGGGTTAGGTTAGGTTAGATTACGTTATTGATGCATATGAATGTCCCACGTAGAGGATAGCTCGCCAGGAATGTTGTCAAATATTACCGCCGTGATGTCAGGTTGGGTTAGGTTAGGTTATATTACGTTATTGATGTATATAAAGGTCTGTCGGAGACGTGGAGTCGAACTCGCCAAGAATGTCTTCAAGTATTACCGCCGAAATGTCAGGTTGTGTTAGGTTAGGTTATATTACGTTATTGATGCATATGAATGTCCCACGTAGAGGATAGCTCGCCAGGAATGTTGTCAAATATTACCGCCGAGATGTCAGGTTGGATTACGTTAGGTTATATTACGTTATTGATGTATATAAAGGTCCCGCGGAGACGTAGAGTCCAACTCGCCAGGAATGTCGTCAAATATTACCGCCGAGTTGTCAGGTTGGGTTAGGTTAGGTTACATTACGTTAATGATGTATACGAAGGACCTACGCAGACGTCGGGGCCAACTCGCCAGGAATATTGTCAAATATTACCGCCGAGATGTCAGGTTGTGTTAGGTTAGGTTATATTACTTCATAGACGTATACAGTGTTCCCACGGAGGAGTAGGGGCCGACAAGCAAGGAATGTTGTTAAACGGTACCCCGAGAGATTAGGTTGGGTTAGGTTAGCTTATATTAGGATTCTGATGTATATAAAGGTCCCACGGAGACGTAGAGTCCAACTCGCCAGGAATGTCGTCAAATATTACCGCCGAGATGTCAGGTTGGGATAGGTTAGGTTATATTACGTAATTGAAGTATATAAAGGTCCCACGGAGACGTAGAGTCCAACTCGCCAGGAATGTCGTCAAATATTACCGCCGAGATGTCAGGTTGGGATAGGTTAGGTTATATTACGTAATTGAAGTATATAAAGGTCCCACGGAGACGTAGAGTCCAACTCGCCAGGAATGTCGTCAAATATTACCGCCGAGATGTCAGGTGGGTTAGGTTAGGTTATATTACGTTATTGATGCATATGAATGTCCCACGTAGAGGATAGCTCGCCAGGAATGTCGTCAAATATTACCGCCGAGATGTCAGGTTCGGATAGGTTAGGTTATATTACGTTATTGATGTATATAAAGGTCCGTCGGAGACGTAGAGTCGAACTCGCAAAGAATGTCTTCAAATATTACCGCCGAAATGTCAGGTTGGGTTAGGTTAGGTTATATTACGTTATTGATGCATATGAATGTCCCACGTAGAGGATAGCTCGCAAGGAATGTTGTGAAATATTACCGCCGAGATGTCAGGTTGGATTACGTTAGGTTATATTACGTTATTGATGTATATAAAGGTCCCACGGAGACGTAGAGTCCAGCTCGCCAGGAATGTCGTCAAATATTACCGCCGAGTTGTCAGGTTGGGTTAGGTTAGGTTACATTACGTTAATGATGTATACGAAGGACCTACGCAGACGTCGGGGCCAACTCGCCAGGAATATTGTCAAATATTACCGCCGAGATGTCAGGTTGTGTTAGGTTAGGTTATATTACTTCATAGACGTATACAGTGTTCCCACGGAGGAGTAGGGGCCGACAAGCAAGGAATGTTGTTAAACGGTACCCCGAGAGATTAGGTTGGGTTAGGTTAGCTTATATTAGGATTCTGATGTATATAAAGGTCCCACGGAGACGTAGAGTCCAACTCGCCAGGAATGTCGTCAAATATTACCGCCGAGATGTCAGGTTGGGATAGGTTAGGTTATATTACATAATTAAAGTATATAAAGGTCCCACGGAGACGTAGAGTCCAACTCGCCAGGATTGTCGTCAAATATTACCGCCGAGATGTCAGGTTGGGTTAGGTTAGGTTATATTACGTAATTGAAGTATATAAAGGTCCCACGGAGACGTAGAGTCCAACTCGCCAGGAATGTCGTCAAATATTACCGCCGAGATGTCAGGTGGGTTAGGTTAGGTTATATTACGTTATTGATGCATATGAATGTCCCACGTAGAGGATAGCTCGCCAGGAATGTCGTCAAATATTACCGCCGAGATGTCAGGTTCGGATAGGTTAGGTTATATTACGTTATTGATGTATATAAAGGTCCGTCGGAGACGTAGAGTCGAACTCGCAAAGAATGTCTTCAAATATTACCGCCGAAATGTCAGGTTGGGTTAGGTTAGGTTATATTACGTTATTGATGCATATGAATGTCCCACGTAGAGGATAGCTCGCAAGGAATGTTGTGAAATATTACCGCCGAGATGTCAGGTTGGATTACGTTAGGTTATATTACGTTATTGATGTATATAAAGGTCCCACGGAGACGTAGAGTCCAGCTCGCCAGGAATGTCGTCAAATATTACCGCCGAGTTGTCAGGTTGGGTTAGGTTAGGTTACATTACGTTAATGATGTATACGAAGGACCTACGCAGACGTCGGGGCCAACTCGCCAGGAATATTGTCAAATATTACCGCCGAGATGTCAGGTTGTGTTAGGTTAGGTTATATTACTTCATAGACGTATACAGTGTTCCCACGGAGGAGTAGGGGCCGACAAGCAAGGAATGTTGTTAAACGGTACCCCGAGAGATTAGGTTGGGTTAGGTTAGCTTATATTAGGATTCTGATGTATATAAAGGTCCCACGGAGACGTAGAGTCCAACTCGCCAGGAATGTCGTCAAATATTACCGCCGAGATGTCAGGTTGGGATAGGTTAGGTTATATTACATAATTAAAGTATATAAAGGTCCCACGGAGACGTAGAGTCCAACTCGCCAGGATTGTCGTCAAATATTACCGCCGAGATGTCAGGTTGGGTTAGGTTAGGTTATATTACGTAATTGAAGTATATAAAGGTCCCACGGAGACGTAGAGTCCAACTCGCCAGGAATGTCGTCAAATATTACCGCCGAGATGTCAGGTGGGTTAGGTTAGGTTATATTACGTTATTGATGCATATGAATGTCCCACGTAGAGGATAGCTCGCCAGGAATGTTGTCAAATATTACCGCCGAGATGTCAGGTTGGATTACGTTAGGTTATATTACGTTATTGATGTATATAAAGGTCCCACGGAGACGTAGAGTCCAGCTCGCCAGAAATGTCGTCAAATATTACCGCCGAGTTGTCAGGTTGTGTTAGGTTAGGTTACATTACGTTAATGATGTATACGAAGGACCTACGCAGACGTCGGGGCCAACTCGCCAGGAATATTGTCAAATATTACCGCCGAGATGTCAGGTTGTGTTAGGTTAGGTTATATTACTTCATAGACGTATACAGTGTTCCCACGGAGGAGTAGGGGCCGACAAGCAAGGAATGTTGTTAAACGGTACCCCGAGAGATTAGGTTGTGTTAGGTTAGCTTATATTAGGATTCTGATGTATATAAAGGTCCCACGGAGACGTAGAGTCCAACTCGCCAGGAATGTCGTCAAATATTACCGCCGAGATGTCAGGTTGGGATAGGTTAGGTTATATTACGTAATTGAAGTATATAAAGGTCCCACGGAGACGTAGAGTCCAACTCGCCAGGAATGTCGTCAAATATTACCGCCGAGATGTCAGGTGGGTTAGGTTAGGTTATATTACGTTATTGATGCATATGAATGTCCCACGTAGAGGATAGCTCGCCAGGAATGTTGTCAAATATTACCGCCGAGATGTCAGGTTGGATTACGTTAGGTTATATTACGTTATTGATGTATATAAAGGTCCCACGGAGACGTAGAGTCCAACTCGCCAGGAATGTCGTCAAATATTACCGCCGAGATGTCAGGTTGGGATAGGTTAGGTTATATTACGTAATTGAAGTATATAAAGGTCCCACGGAGACGTAGAGTCCAACTCGCCAGGATTGTCGTCAAATATTACCGCCGAGATGTCAGGTTGGGTTAGGTTAGGTTATATTACGTAATTGAAGTATATAAAGGTCCCACGGAGACGTAGAGTCCAACTCGCCAGGAATGTAGTCAAATATTACCGCCGAGATGTCAGGTGGGTTAGGTTAGGTTATATTACGTTATTGATGCATATGAATGTCCCACGTAGAGGATAGCTCGCCAGGAATGTTGTCAAATATTACCGCCTAGATGTCAGGTTGGATTACGTTAGGTTATATTACGTTATTGATGTATATAAAGGTCCCACCGAGACGTAGAGTCCAGCTCGCCAGAAATGTCGTCAAATATTACCGCCGAGTAGTCAGGTTGGGTTAGGTTAGGTTACATTACGTTAATGATGTATACGAAGGACCTACGCAGACGTCGGGGCCAACTCGCCAGGAATATTGTCAAATATTACCGCCGAGATGTCAGGTTGTGTTAGGTTAGGTTATATTACTTCATAGACGTATACAGTGTTCCCACGGAGGAGTAGGGGCCGACAAGCAAGGAATGTTGTTAAACGGTACCCCGAGGGATTAGGTTGGGTTAGGTTAGCATATATTAGGATTCTGATGTATATAAAGGTCCCACGGAGACGTAGAGTCCAACTCGCCAGGAATGTCGTCAAATATTACAGCCGAGATGTCAGGTTGGGATAGGTTAGGTTATATTACGTAATTGAAGTATATAAAGGTCCCACTGAGACGTAGAGTCCAACTCGCCAGGAACGTCGTCAAATATTACCGCCGAGATGTCAGGTGGGCTAGGTTAGGTTATATTACGTTATTGATGCATATGAATGTCCCACGTAGAGGATAGATCGCCAGGAATGTCGTCAAATATTACCACCGGGATGTCAGGTTCGGATAGGTTAGGTTATATTACGTTATTTTTGTATATAAAGGTCCGTCGGAGACGTAGAGTCGAACTCGCAAAGAATGTCTTCAAATATTACCGCCGAAATGTCAGGTTGGGTTAGGTTAGGTTATATTGGTTATTGATGCATATGAATGTCCCACGTAGAGGATAGCTCGCAAGGAATGTTGTGAAATATTACCGCCGAGATGTCAGGTTGGATTACGTTAGGTTATATTACGTTATTGATGTATATAAAGGTCCCACGGAGACGTAGAGTCCAGCTCGCCAGGAATGTCGTCAAATATTACCGCCGAGTTGTCAGGTTGGGTTAGGTTAGGTTAGATTAGGTTATTGATGCATATGAATATCCCACGTAGAGGATAGCTCGCCAGGAATGTTGTCAAATATTACCGCCGAGATGACAGGTTGGGTTAGGTTAGGTTATATTACGTTATTGATGTATATAAAGGTCTGTCGGAGACGTGGAGTCGAACTCGCCAAGAATGTCTTCAAGTATTACCGCCGAAATGTCAGGTTGTGTTAGGTTAGGTTATATTACGTTATTGATGCATATGAATGTCCCACGTAGAGGATAGCTCGCCAGGAATGTTGTCAAATATTACCGCCGAGATGTCAGGTTGGATTACGTTAGGTTATATTACGTTATTGATGTATATAAAGGTCCCACGGAGACGTAGAGTCCAGCTCGCCAGAAATGTCGTCAAATATTACCGCCGAGTTGTCAGGTTGGGTTAGGTTAGGTTATATTACGTTATTGATGCATATGAATGTCCCACGTAGAGGATAGCTCGCCAGGAATGTTGTCAAATATTACCGCCGAGATGTCAGGTTGGGTTAGGTTAGGTTATATTACGTTATTGATGTATATAAAGGTCTGTCGGAGACGTGGAGTCGAACTCGCCAAGAATGTCTTCAAGTATTACCGCCGAAATGTCAGGTTGTGTTAGGTTAGGTTATATTACGTTATTGATGCATATGAATGTCCCACGTAGAGGATAGCTCGCCAGGAATGTTGTCAAATATTACCGCCGAGATGTCAGGTTGGATTACGTTAGGTTATATTACGTTATTGATGTATATAAAGGTCCCACGGAGACGTAGAGTCCAACTCGCCAGAATTGTCGTCAAATATTACCGCCGAGATGTCAGGTTGGGTTAGGTTAGGTTATATTACGTAATTGAAGTACATAAAGGTCCCACGGATACGTAGAGTCCAACTCGCCAGGAATGTCGTCAAATATTACCGCCGAGATGTCAGGTTGTGTTAGGTTAGGTTATATTACGTTATTGATGCATATGAATGTCCCACGTAGAGGATAGCTCGCCAGGAATGTCGTCAAATATTACCGCCGAGATGTCAGGTTCGGATAGGTTAGGTTATATTACGTTATTGATGTATATAAAGGTCCGTCGGAGACGTAGAGTCGAACTCTCAAAGAATGTCTTCAAATATTACCG
Source organism: Xylocopa violacea (assembly GCA_963969225.1). NCBI lineage: Eukaryota > Metazoa > Arthropoda > Insecta > Hymenoptera > Apidae > Xylocopa > Xylocopa violacea. The sequence continues at coordinate 918,636 of CAXAJV010000201.1, read as the reverse complement.
CCGAAATGTCAGGTTGGGTTAGGTTAGGTTATATTACGTTATTGATGCATATGAATGTCCCACGTAGAGGATAGCTCGCCAGGAATGTTGTCAAATATTACCGCCGAGATGTCAGGTTGGATTACGTTAGGTTATATTACGTTATTGATGTATATAAAGGTCCCACGGAGACGTAGATTCCAACTCGCCAGGAATGTCGTCAAATATTACCGCCGAGATGTCAGGTTGGGATAGTTTAGGTTATATTACGTAATTGAAGTATATAAAGGTCCCACGGAGACGTAGAGTCCAACTCGCCAGGAATGTCGTCAAATATTACCGCCGAGATGTCAGGTGGGTTAGGTTAGGTTATATTACGTTATTGATGCATATGAATGTCCCACGTAGAGGACAGCTCGCCAGGAATGTTGTCAAATGTTACCGCCGAGATGTTAGGTTGGGTTAGGTTAGGTTATATTACGTTATTGATGCATATGAATATCCCACGTATAGGATAGCTCGCCAGGAATGTCGTCAAATATTACCGCCGAGAAGTCAGGTTGGGATAGGTTAGGTTATATTACGTTATTGATGTATATAAAGGTCCGTCGGAGACGTAGAGTCGAACTCGCAAAGAATGTCTTCAAATATTACCGCCGAAATGTCAGGTTGGGTTAGGTTAGGTTATATTACGTTATTGATGCATATGAATGTCCCACGTAGAGGATAGCTCGCAAGGAATGTTGTGAAATATTACCGCCGAGATGTCAGGTTGGATTACGTTAGGTTATATTACGTTATTGATGTATATAAAGGTCCCACGGAGACGTAGAGTCCAGCTCGCCAGGAATGTCGTCAAATAGTACCGCCGAGTTGTCAGGTTGGGTTAGGTTAGGTTATATTACGTTATTGATGCATATGAATGTCCCACGTAGAGGATAGCTCGCCAGGAATGTCGTCAAATATTACCGCCGAGATGTCAGGTTCGGATAGGTTAGGTTATATTACGTTATTGATGTATATAAAGGTCCGTCGGAGACGTAGAGTCGAACTCGCAAAGAATGTCTTCAAATATTACCGCCGAAATGTCAGGTTGGGTTAGGTTAGGTTATATTACGTTATTGATGCATATGAATGTCTCACGTAGAGGATAGCTCGCAAGGAATGTTGTGAAATATTACCGCCGAGATGTCAGGTTGGATTACGTTAGGTTATATTACGTTATTGATGTATATAAAGGTCCCACGGAGACGTAGAGTCCAGCTCGCCAGGAATGTCGTCAAATATTACCGCCGAGTTGTCAGGTTGGGTTAGGTTAGGTTATATTACGTTATTGATGCATATGAATGTCCCACGTAGAGGATAGCTCGCCAGGAATGTTGTCAAATATTACCGCCGAGATGTCAGGTTGGGTTAGGTTAGGTTATGTTACGTTATTGATGTATATAAAGGTCTGTCGGAGACGTGGAGTCGAACTCGCCAAGAATGTCTTCAAGTATTACCGCCGAAATGTCAGGTTGTGTTAGGTTAGGTTATATTACGTTATTGATGCATATGAATGTCCCACGTAGAGGATAGCTCGCCAGGAATGTCGTCAAATATTACCGCCGAGATGTCAGGTTGGATTACGTTAGGTTATATTACGTTATTGATGTATATAAAGGTCCCACGGAGACGTAGAGTCGAACTCTCAAAGAATGTCTTCAAATATTACCGCCGAAATGTCAGGTTGGGTTAGGTTAGGTTATATTACGTTATTGATGCATATGAATGTCCCACGTAGAGGATAGCTCGCCAGGAATGTTGTCAAATATTACCGCCGAGATGTCAGGTTGGATTACGTTAGGTTATATTACGTTATTGATGTATATAAAGGTCCCACGGAGACGTAGAGTCCAACTCGCCAGGAATGTCGTCAAATATTACCGCCGAGATGTCAGGTTGGGATAGGTTAGGTTATATTACGTAATTGAAGTATATAAAGGTCCCACGGAGACGTACAGTCCAACTCGCCAGGAATGTCGTCAAATATTACCGCCGAGATGTCAGGTGGGTTAGGTTAGGTTATATTACGTTATTGATGCATATGAATGTCCCACGTAGAGGATAGCTCGCCAGGAATGTTGTCAAATGTTACCGCCGAGATGTTAGGTTGGGTTAGGTTAGGTTATATTACGTTATTGATGCATATGAATATCCCACGTATAGGATAGCTCGCCAGGAATGTCGTCAAATATTACCGCCGAGAAGTCAGGTTGGGATAGGTTAGGTTATATTACGTTATTGATGTATATAAAGGTCCGTCGGAGACGTAGACTCGAACTCGCAAAGAATGTCTTCAAATATTACCGCCGAAATGTCAGGTTGGGTTAGGTTAGGTTATATTACGTTATTGACGCATATGAATGTCCCACGTAGAGGATAGCTCGCAAGGAATGTTGTGAAATATTACCGCCGAGATGTCAGGTTGGATTACGTTAGGTTATATTACGTTATTGATGTATATAAAGGTCCCACGGAGACGTAGAGTCCAGCTCGCCAGGAATGTCGTCAAATAGTACCGCCGAGTTGTCAGGTTGGGTTAGGTTAGGTTATATTACGTTATTGATGCATATGAATGTCCCACGTAGAGGATAGCTCGCCAGGAATGTCGTCAAATATTACCGCCGAGATGTCAGGTTCGGATAGGTTAGGCTATATTACGTTATTGATGTATATAAAGGTCCGTCGGAGACGTAGAGTCGAACTCGCAAAGAATGTCTTCAAATATTACCGCCGAAATGTCAGGTTGGGTTAGGTTAGGTTATATTACGTTATTGATGCATATGAATGTCTCACGTAGAGGATAGCTCGCAAGGAATGTTGTGAAATATTACCGCCGAGATGTCAGGTTGGATTACGTTAGGTTATATTACGTTATTGATGTATATAAAGGTCGCACGGAGACGTAGAGTCCAGCTCGCCAGGAATGTCGTCAAATATTACCGCCGAGTTGTCAGGTTGGGTTACGTTAGGTTATATTACGTTATTGATGCATATGAATGTCCCACGTAGAGGATAGCTCGCCAGGAATGTTGTCAAATATTACCGCCGAGATGTCAGGTTGGATTACGTTAGGTTATATTACGTTATTGATGTATATAAAGGTCCCACGGAGACGTAGAGTCCAGCTCGCCAGGAATGTCGTCAAATATTACCGCCGAGTTGTCAGGTTGGGTTAGGTTAGGTTATATTACGTAAATGAAGTCTATAAAGGTCCCACGGAGACGTAGAGTCCAACTCGCCAGGAATGTCGTCAAATATTACCGCCGAGATGTCAGGTGGTTTAGGTTAGGTTATATTACGTTATTGATGCATATGAAGGTCCCACGTAGAGGATAGCTCGCCAGGAATGTTGTCAAATGTTACCGCCGAGATGTTAGGTTGGGTTAGGTTAGGTTATATTACGTTAGTGATGTATACGAAGGACCCACGCAGACGTCGGGGCCAACTCGCCAGGAATGTTGTCAAATATTACCGCCGAGATGTCAGGTTGTGTTAGGTTAGGTTATATTACTTCATAGACGTATACAGTGTTCCCACTGAGAAGTAGGGGCCGGCAAGCAAGGAATGTTGTTAAACGGTACCCCGAGAGATAAGGTTAGGTTAGGTTAGGTTATATTAGGATACTGATGTATATAAAGGTCCCACGGAGACGTAGAGTCCAACTCGCCAGGAATTTCGTCAAATATTACCGCCGAGATGTTAGGTTGGGTTAGGTTAGGTTATATTACGTTATTGATGCATATGAATGTCCCACGTAGAGGATAGCTCGCCAGGAATGTTGTCAAATATTACCGCCGAGATGTCAGGTTGGGTTAGGTTAGGTTATATTACGTTATTGATGTATATGAATGTCCCACGTAGAGGATAGCTCGCAAGGAATGTTGTGAAATATTACCGCCGAGATGTCAGGTTGGATTACGTTAGGTTATATTACGTTATTGATGTATATAAAGGTCCCACGGAGACGTAGAGTCCAGCTCGCCAGGAATGTCGTCAAATAGTACCGCCGAGTTGTCAGGTTGGGTTAGGTTAGGTTATATTACGTTATTGATGCATATGAATGTCCCACGTAGAGGATAGCTCGCCAGGAATGTCGTCAAATATTACCGCCGAGATGTCAGGTTCGGATAGGTTAGGCTATATTACGTTATTGATGTATATAAAGGTCCGTCGGAGACGTAGAGTCGAACTCGCAAAGAATGTCTTCAAATATTACCGCCGAAATGTCAGGTTGGGTTAGGTTAGGTTATATTACGTTATTGATGCATATGAATGTCTCACGTAGAGGATAGCTCGCAAGGAATGTTGTGAAATATTACCGCCGAGATGTCAGGTTGGATTACGTTAGGTTATATTACGTTATTGATGTATATAAAGGTCGCACGGAGACGTAGAGTCCAGCTCGCCAGGAATGTCGTCAAATATTACCGCCGAGTTGTCAGGTTGGGTTAGGTTAGGTTATATTACGTTATTGATGCATATGAATGTCCCACGTAGAGGATAGCTCGCCAGGAATGTTGTCAAATATTACCGCCGAGATGTCAGGTTGGATTACGTTAGGTTATATTACGTTATTGATGTATATAAAGGTCCCACGGAGACGTAGAGTCCAGCTCGCCAGGAATGTCGTCAAATATTACCGCCGAGTTGTCAGGTTGGGTTAGGTTAGGTTATATTACGTAAATGAAGTCTATAAAGGTCCCACGGAGACGTAGAGTCCAACTCGCCAGGAATGTCGTCAAATATTACCGCCGAGATGTCAGGTGGTTTAGGTTAGGTTATATTACGTTATTGATGCATATGAAGGTCCCACGTAGAGGATAGCTCGCCAGGAATGTTGTCAAATGTTACCGCCGAGATGTTAGGTTGGGTTAGGTTAGGTTATATTACGTTAGTGATGTATACGAAGGACCCACGCAGACGTCGGGGCCAACTCGCCAGGAATGTTGTCAAATATTACCGCCGAGATGTCAGGTTGTGTTAGGTTAGGTTATATTACTTCATAGACGTATACAGTGTTCCCACTGAGAAGTAGGGGCCGGCAAGCAAGGAATGTTGTTAAACGGTACCCCGAGAGATAAGGTTAGGTTAGGTTAGGTTATATTAGGATACTGATGTATATAAAGGTCCCACGGAGACGTAGAGTCCAACTCGCCAGGAATTTCGTCAAATATTACCGCCGAGATGTTAGGTTGGGTTAGGTTAGGTTATATTACGTTATTGATGCATATGAATGTCCCACGTAGAGGATAGCTCGCCAGGAATGTTGTCAAATATTACCGCCGAGATATCAGGTTGGGTTAGGTTAGGTTATATTACGTTATTGATGTATATAAAAGTCCGTCGGAGACGTGGAGTCGAACTCGCCAAGAATGTCTTCAAGTATTACCGCCGAAATATCAGGTTGTGTTAGGTTAGGTTATATTACGTTATTGATGCATATGAATGTCCCACGTAGAGGATAGCTCGCCAGGAATGTTGTCAAATATTACCGCCGAGATGTCAGGTTGGATTACGTTAGGTTATATTACGTTATTGATGTATATAATGGTCCCACGGAGACGTAGAGTCCAACTCGCCAGGAATGTCGTCAAATATTACCGCCGAGATGTTAGGTTGGGTTAGGTTAGGTTACATTACGCTAATGATGTATACGAAGGACCTACGCAGACGTCGGGGCCAACTCGCCAGGAATATTGTCAAATATTACCGCCGAGATGTCAGGTTGTGTTAGGTTAGGTTATATTACTTCATAGACGTATACAGTGTTCCCACGGAGGAGTAGGGGCCGACAAGCAAGGAATGTTGTTAAACGGTACCCCGAGAGATTAGGTTGGGTTAGGTTAGGTTATATTAGGATTCTGATGTATATAAAGGTCCCACGGAGACGTAGAGTCCAACTCGCCAGGAATGTCGTCAAATATTACCGCCGAGATGTCAGGTTGGGATAGGTTAGGTTATATTACGTAATTGAAGTATATAAAGGTCCCACGGAGACGTAGAGTCCAACTCGCCAGGATTGTCGTCAAATATTACCGCCGAGATGTCAGGTTGGGTTAGGTTAGGTTATATTACGTAATTGAAGTATATAAAGGTCCCACGGAGACGTGGAGTCGAACACGCCAAGAATGTCTTCAAGTATTACCGCCGAAATGTCAGGTTGTGTTAGGTTAGGTTATATTACGTTATTGATGCATATGAAGGTCCCACGTAGAGGATAGCTCGCCAGGAATGTTGTCAAATGTTACCGCCGAGATGTTAGGTTGGGTTAGGTTAGGTTATATTACGTTAGTGATGTATACGAAGGACCCACGCAGACGTCGGGGCCAACTCGCCAGGAATGTTGTCAAATGTTACCGCCGAGATGTTAGGTTGGGTTAGGTATGTTATATTACGTAATTGATGCATATGAATGTCCCACGTAGAGGATAGCTCGCCAGGAATGTTGTCAAATATTACCGCCGAGTTGTTAGGTTGGGTTAGGTTAGGTTATATTACGTTATTGATGCATATGAATGTCCCACGTAGAGGATAGCTCGCCAGGAATGTTGTCAAATATTACCGCCGAGATGTCAGGTTGGGTTAGGTTAGGTTATATTACGTTATTGATGTATATAAAAGTCCGTCGGAGACGTGGAGTCGAACTCGCCAAGAATGTCTTCAAGTATTACCGCCGAAATGTCAGGTTGTGTTAGGTTAGGTTATATTACGTTATTGATGCATATGAATGTCCCACGTAGAGGATAGCTCGCCAGGAATGTTGTCAAATATTACCGCCGAGATGTCAGGTTGGATTACGTTAGGTTATATTACGTTATTGATGTATATAATGGTCCCACGGAGACGTAGAGTCCAACTCGCCAGGAATGTCGTCAAATATTACCGCCGAGATGTCAGGTTGGGTTAGGTTAGGTTATATTACGTAATTGAAGTATATAAAGGTCCCACGGAGACGTAGAGTCCAACTCGCCAGGAATGTCGTCAAATATTACCGCCGAGTTGTCAGGTTGGGTTAGGTTAGGTTATATTACGTAATTGAAGTCTATAAAGGTCCCACGGAGACGTAGAGTCCAACTCGCCAGGAATGTCGTCAAATATTACCGCCGAGATGTCAGGTGGGTTAGGTTAGGTTATATTACGTTATTGATGCATATGAATGTCCCACGTAGAGGACAGCTCGCCAGGAATGTTGTCAAATGTTACCGCCGAGATGTTAGGTTGGGTTAGGTATGTTATATTACGTAATTGATGCATATGAATGTCCCACGTAGAGGATAGCTCGCCAGGAATGTTGTCAAATATTACCGCCGAGTTGTTAGGTTGGGTTAGGTTAGGTTATATTACGTTATTGATGCATATGAATGTCCCACGTAGAGGATAGCTCGCCAGGAATGTTGTCAAATATTACCGCCGAGATGTCAGGTTGGGTTAGGTTAGGTTATATTACGTTATTGATGTATATAAAAGTCCGTCGGAGACGTGGAGTCGAACTCGCCAAGAATGTCTTCAAGTATTACCGCCGAAATGTCAGGTTGTGTTAGGTTAGGTTATATTACGTTATTGATGCATATGAATGTCCCACGTAGAGGATAGCTCGCCAGGAATGTTGTCAAATATTACCGCCGAGATGTCAGGTTGGATTACGTTAGGTTATATTACGTTATTGATGTATATAATGGTCCCACGGAGACGTAGAGTCCAACTCGCCAGGAATGTCGTCAAATATTACCGCCGAGATGTCAGGTTGGGTTAGGTTAGGTTATATTACGTAATTGAAGTATATAAAGGTCCCACGGAGACGTAGAGTCCAACTCGCCAGGAATGTCGTCAAATATTACCGCCGAGTTGTCAGGTTGGGTTAGGTTAGGTTATATTACGTAATTGAAGTCTATAAAGGTCCCACGGAGACGTAGAGTCCAACTCGCCAGGAATGTCGTCAAATATTACCGCCGAGATGTCAGGTGGTTTAGGTTAGGTTATATTACGTTATTGATGCATATGAGGGTCCCACGTAGAGGATAGCTCGCCAGGAATGTTGTCAAATGTTACCGCCGAGATGTTAGGTTGGGTTAGGTTAGGTTATATTACGTTAGTGATGTATACGAAGGACCCACGCAGACGTCGGGGCCAACTCGCCAGGAATGTTGTCAAATATTACCGCCGAGATGTCAGGTTGTGTTAGGTTAGGTTATATTACTTCATAGACGTATACAGTGTTCCCACTGAGAAGTAGGGGCCGGCAAGCAAGGAATGTTGTTAAACGGTACCCCGAGAGATAAGGTTAGGTTAGGTTAGGTTATATTAGGATACTGATGTATATAAAGGTCCCACGGACACGTAGAGTCCAACTCGCAAGGAATGTTGTCAAATATTACCGCCGAGATGTCAGGTTGGATTACGTTAGGTTACCTTACGTTAATGATGTATACGAAGGACCTACGCAGACGTCGGGGCCAACTCGCCAGGAATATTGTCAAATATTACCGCCGAGATGTCAGGTTGTGTTAGGTTAGGTTATATTACGTAATTGAAGTATATAATGGTCCCACGGAGACGTAGAGTCCAACTCGCCAGGAATGTCGTCAAATATTACCGCCGAGATGTTAGGTTGGGTTAGGTTAGGTTACCTTACGTTAATGACGTATACGAAGGACCTACGCAGACGTCGGGGCCAACTCGCCAGGAATATTGTCAAATATTACCGCCGAGATGTCAGGTTGTGTTAGGTTAGGTTATATTACTTCATAGACGTATACAGTGTTCCCACGGAGGAGTAGGGGCCGACAAGCAAGGAATGTTGTTAAACGGTACCCCGAGTGATTAGGTTGGGTTAGGTTAGGTTATATTAGGATTCTGATGTATATAAAGGTCCCACGGAGACGTAGAGTCCAACTCGCCAGGAATGTCGTCAAATATTACCGCCGAGATGTCAGGTTGGGATAGGTTAGGTTATATTACGTAATTAAAGTATATAAAGGTCCCACGGAGACGTAGAGTCCAACTCGCCAGGAATGTCGTCAAATATTACCGCCGAGATGTCAGGTGGGTTAGGTTAGGTTATATTGCGTTATTGATGCATATGAATGTCCCACGTAGAGGATAGCTCGCCAGGAATGTTGTCAAATGTTACCGCCGAGATGTTAGGTTGGATTACGTTAGGTTATATTACGTTATTGATGTATATAAAGATCCCACGGAGACGTAGAGTCCAGCTCGCCAGGAATGTCGTCAAATATTACCGCCGAGTTGTCAGGTTGGGTTAGGTTAGGTTATATTACGTAATTGAAGTCTATAAAGGTCCCACGGAGACGTAGAGTCCATCTCGCCAGGAATGTCGTCAAATATTACCGCCGAGATGTCAGGTGGGTTAGGTTAGGTTATATTACGTTATTGATGCATATGAAGGTCCCACGTAGAGGATAGCTCGCCAGGAATGTTGTCAAATGTTACCGCCGAGATGTTAGGTTGGATTACGTTAGGTTATATTACGTTAGTGTTGTATATGAAGGACCCACGCAGACGTCGGGGCCAACTCGCCACGAATGTCGTCAAATATTACCGCCGAGATGTCAGGTTGGGTTAGGTTAGGTTATATTACGTAATTGAAGTATATAAAGGTCCCACGGAAACGTAGAGTCCAACTCGCCAGGAATGTCGTCAAATATTACCGCCGAGATGTCAGGTTGTGTTAGGTTAGGTTATATTACGTTATTGATGCATATGCATGTCCCACGTAGAGGATAGATCGCCAGGAATGTTGTCAAATGTTACCGCCGAGATGTTAGGTTGGGTTAGGTTAGGTTATGTTACGTTAGTGATGTATACGAAGGACCCACGCAGACGTCGGGGCCAACTCGCCAGGAATGTTGTCAAATATTACCGCCGAGATGTCAGGTTGTGTTAGGTTAGGTTATATTACTTCATAGACGTATACAGTGTTCCCACTGAGAAGTAGGGGCCGGCAAGCAAGGAATGTTGTTAAACGGTACCCCGAGAGATAAGGTTAGGTTAGGTTAGGTTATATTAGGATACTGATGTATATAAAGCTCCCACGGAGACGTAGAGTCCAACTCGCCAGGAATGTCGTCAAATATTACCGCCGAGATGTCAGGTTGGGTTAGGTTAGGTTATGTTACGTAATTGAAGTATATAATGGTCCCACGGAGACGTAGAGTCCAACTCGCCAGGAATGTCGTCAAATATTACCGCCGAGATGTTAGGTTGGGTTAGGTTAGGTTACCTTACGTTAATGATGTATACGAAGGACCTACGCAGACGTCGGGGCCAACTCGCCAGGAATATTGTCAAATATTACCGCCGAGATGTCAGGTTGTGTTAGGTTAGGTTATATTACTTCATAGACGTATACAGTGTTCCCACGGAGGAGTAGGGGCCGACAAGCAAGGAATGTTGTTAAACGGTACCCCGAGAGATTAGGTTGGGTTAGGTTAGGTTATATTAGGATTCTGATGTATATAAAGGTCCCACGGAGACGTAGAGTCCAACTCGCCAGGAATGTCGTCAAATATTACCGCCGAGATGTCAGGTTGGGATAGGTTAGGTTATATTACGTAATTAAAGTATATAAAGGTCCCACGGAGACGTAGAGTCCAACTCGCCAGGAATGTCGTCAAATATTACCGCCGAGATGTCAGGTGGGTTAGGTTAGGTTATATTACGTTATTGATGCATATGAATGTCCCACGTAGAGGACAGCTCGCCAGGAATGTTGTCAAATGTTACCGCCGAGATGTTAGGTTGGGTTAGGTATGTTATATTACGTAATTGATGCATATGAATGTCCCACGTAGAGGATAGCTCGCCAGGAATGTTGTCAAATATTACCGCCGAGTTGTTAGGTTGGGTTAGGTTAGGTTATATTACGTTATTGATGCATATGAATGTCCCACGTAGAGGATAGCTCGCCAGGAATGTTGTCAAATATTACCGCCGAGATGTCAGGTTGGGTTAGGTTAGGTTATATTACGTTATTGATGTATATAAAAGTCCGTCGGAGACGTGGAGTCGAACTCGCCAAGAATGTCTTCAAGTATTACCGCCGAAATGTCAGGTTGTGTTAGGTTAGGTTATATTACGTTATTGATGCATATGAATGTCCCACGTAGAGGATAGCTCGCCAGGAATGTTGTCAAATATTACCGCCGAGATGTCAGGTTGGATTACGTTAGGTTATATTACGTTATTGATGTATATAATGGTCCCACGGAGACGTAGAGTCCAACTCGCCAGGAATGTCGTCAAATATTACCGCCGAGATGTCAGGTTGGGTTAGGTTAGGTTATATTACGTAATTGAAGTATATAAAGGTCCCACGGAGACGTAGAGTCCAACTCGCCAGGAATGTCGTCAAATATTACCGCCGAGTTGTTAGGTTGGGTTAGGTTAGGTTATATTACGTTATTGATGCATATGAAGGTCCCACGTAGAGGATAGCTCGCCAGGAATGTTGTCAAATGTTACCGCCGAGATGTTAGGTTGGATTACGTTAGGTTATATTACGTTAGTGATGTATATGAAGGACCCACGCAGACGTCGGGGCCAACTCGCCAGGAATGTTGTCAAATATTACCGCCGAGATGTCAGGTTGTGTTAGGTTAGGTTATATTACTTCATAGACGTATACAGTGTTCCCACTGAGAAGTACGGGCCGACAAGCAAGGAATGTTGTTAAACGGTACCCCGAGAGATAAGGTTGGGTTAGGTTAGGTTATATTAGGATCCTGATGTATATAAAGGTCCCACGGACACGTAGAGGCCAACTCGCAAGGAATGTTGTCAAATATTACCGCCGAGATGTCAGATTAGATTACGTTAGGTTATATTACGTTATTGATGTATATAAAGGTCCCACGGAGACGTAGAGTCCAACTCGCCAGGAATGTCGTCAAATATTACCGTCGAGATGTCAGGTGGGTTAGGTTAGGTTATATTACGTAATTGAAGTGTATAAAGGTCCCACGGAGACGTAGAGTCCAACTCGCCAGGAATGTCGTCAAATATTACCGCCGAGATGTTAGGGTGAGTTAGGTTAGGTTACATTACGTAAATGATGTATACGAAGGACCTACGCAGACGTCGGGGCCAACTCGCCAGGAATGTTGTTAAATATTACCGCCGAGATGTCAGGTTGTGTTAGGTTAGGTTATATTACTTCATAGACGTATACAGTGTTCCCACGGAGAAGTAGGGGCCGACCAGCAAGGAATGTTGTTAAACGGTACCCCGAGAGATTAGGTTGGGTTAGGATAGGTTATATTGGGATTCTGATGTATATAAAGGTCCCACGGACACGTAGATGCCAACTCGCAAGGAATGTTGTCAAATATTACCGCCGAGATGTCAGATTAGATTACGTTAGGTTATATTACGTTATTGATGTATATAAAGGTCCCACGGAGACGTAGAGTCCAACTCGCCAGGAATGTCGTCAAATATTACCGTCGAGATGTCAGGTGGGTTAGGTTAGGTTATATTACGTAATTGAAGTGTATAAAGGTCCCACGGAGACGTAGAGTCCAACTCGCCAGGAATGTCGTCAAATATTACCGCCGATATCTTAGGTTGGGTTAGGTTAGGTTACATTACGTTAATGATGTATACGAATGTCCCACGTAGAGGATAGCTCGCCAGGAATGTTGTCAAATGTTACCGCCGAGATGTTAGGTTGGGTTAGGTTAGGTTATATTACGTTATTGATGCATATGAATTTCTCACGTAGAGGATAGCTCGCCAGGAATGTTGTCAAATGTTACCGCCGAGATGTTAGGTTGGGTTAGGTTAGGTTACATTACGTTAATGATGTATACGAAGGACCTACGCAGATGTCGGGGCCAACTCGCCAGGAATGTTGTCAAATATTACCGCCGAGGTGTCAGGTTGGGTTAGGTTAGGTTATATTACGTTATTGATGCATATGAATGTCCCACGGAGAGGATAGCTCGCCAGGAATGTCTTCAAATATTACCGCCGAGATGTCAGGTTGGATTACGTTAGGTTATATTACGTTAGTGATGTATACGAAGGACCCACGCAGACGTCGGTGCCAACTCGCCACGAATGTCGTCAAATATTACCGCCGAGATGTCAGGTTGGGTTAGGTTAGGTTATATTACGTAATTGAAGTATATAAAGGTCCCACGGAAACGTAGAGTCCAACTCGCCAGGAATGTCGTCAAATATTACCGCCGAGATGTCAGGTTGTGTTAGGTTAGGTTATATTACGTTATTGATGCATATGCATGTCCCACGTAGAGGATAGATCGCCAGGAATGTTGTCAAATGTTACCGCCGAGATGTTAGGTTGGGTTAGGTTAGGTTATGTTACGTTAGTGATGTATACGAAGGACCCACGCAGACGTCGGGGCCAACTCGCCAGGAATGTTGTCAAATATTACCGCCGAGATGTCAGGTTGTGTTAGGTTAGGTTATATTACTTCATAGACGTATACAGTGTTCCCACTGAGAAGTAGGGGCCGGCAAGCAAGGAATGTTGTTAAACGGTACCCCGAGAGATAAGGTTAGGTTAGGTTAGGTTATATTAGGATACTGATGTATATAAAGCTCCCACGGAGACGTAGAGTCCAACTCGCCAGGAATGTCGTCAAATATTACCGCCGAGATGTCAGGTTGGGTTAGGTTAGGTTATGTTACGTAATTGAAGTATATAATGGTCCCACGGAGACGTAGAGTCCAACTCGCCAGGAATGTCGTCAAATATTACCGCCGAGATGTTAGGTTGGGTTAGGTTAGGTTACCTTACGTTAATGATGTATACGAAGGACCTACGCAGACGTCGGGGCCAACTCGCCAGGAATATTGTCAAATATTACCGCCGAGATGTCAGGTTGTGTTAGGTTAGGTTATATTACTTCATAGACGTATACAGTGTTCCCACGGAGGAGTAGGGGCCGACAAGCAAGGAATGTTGTTAAACGGTACCCCGAGAGATTAGGTTGGGTTAGGTTAGGTTATATTAGGATTCTGATGTATATAAAGGTCCCACGGAGACGTAGAGTCCAACTCGCCAGGAATGTCGTCAAATATTACCGCCGAGATGTCAGGTTGGGATAGGTTAGGTTATATTACATAATTAAAGTATATAAAGGTCCCACGGAGACGTAGAGTCCAACTCGCCAGGAATGTCGTCAAATATTACCGCCGAGATGTCAGGTGGGTTAGGTTAGGTTATATTACGTTATTGATGCATATGAATGTCCCACGTAGAGGATAGCTCGCCAGGAATGTTGTCAAATGTTACCGCCGAGATGTTAGGTTGGGTTAGGTATGTTATATTACGTAATTGATGCATATGAATGTCCCACGTAGAGGATAGCTCGCCAGGAATGTTGTCAAATATTACCGCCGAGATGTTAGGTTGGGTTAGGTTAGGTTATATTACGTTATTGATGCATATGAATGTCCCACGTAGAGGATAGCTCGCCAGGAATGTTGTCAAATATTACCGCCGAGATGTCAGGTTGGGTTAGGTTAGGTTATATTACGTTATTGATGTATATAAAAGTCCGTCGGAGACGTGGAGTCGAACTCGCCAAGAATGTCTTCAAGTATTACCGCCGAAATGTCAGGTTGTGTTAGGTTAGGTTATATTACGTTATTGATGCATATGAATGTCCCACGTAGAGGATAGCTCGCCAGGAATGTTGTCAAATATTACCGCCGAGATGTCAGGTTGGATTACGTTAGGTTATATTACGTTATTGATGTATATAATGGTCCCACGGAAACGTAGAGTCCAACTCGCCAGGAATGTCGTCAAATATTACCGCCGAGATGTTAGGTTGGGTTAGGTTAGGTTACATTACGCTAATGATGTATACGAAGGACCTACGCAGACGTCGGGGCCAACTCGCCAGGAATATTGTCAAATATTACCGCCGAGATGTCAGGTTGTGTTAGGTTAGGTTATATTACTTCATAGACGTATACAGTGTTCCCACGGGGGAGTAGGTGCCGACAAGCAAGGAATGTTGTTAAACGGTACCCCGAGAGATTAGGTTGGGTTAGGTTAGGTTATATTAGGATTCTGATGTATATAAAGGTCCCACGGAGACGTAGAGTCCAACTCGCCAGGAATGTCGTCAAATATTACCGCCGAGATGTCAGGTTGGGATAGGTTAGGTTATATTACGTAATTGAAGTATATAAAGGTCCCACGGAGACGTAGAGTCCAACTCGCCAGGATTGTCGTCAAATATTACCGCCGAGATGTCAGGTTGGGTTAGGTTAGGTTATATTACGTAATTGAAGTCTATAAAGGTCCCACGGAGACGTAGAGTCCAACTCGCCAGGAATGTCGTCAAATTTTACCGCCGAGATGTCAGGTGGTTTAGGTTAGGTTATATTACGTTATTGATGCATATGAAGGTCCCACGTAGAGGATAGCTCGCCAGGAATGTTGTCAAATGTTACCGCCGAGATGTTAGGTTGGGTTAGGTTAGGTTATATTACGTTAGTGATGTATACGAAGGACCCACGCAGACGTCGGGGCCAACTCGCCAGGAATGTTGTCAAATATTACCGCCGAGATGTCAGGTTGTGTTAGGTTAGGTTATATTACTTCATAGACGTATACAGTGTTCCCACTGAGAAGTAGGGGCCGGCAAGCAAGGAATGTTGTTAAACGGTACCCCGAGAGATAAGGTTAGGTTAGGTTAGGTTATATTAGGATACTGATGTATATAAAGGTCCCACGGACACGTAGAGTCCAACTCGCAAGGAATGTTGTCAAATATTGCCGCCGAGATGTCAGGTTGGATTACGTTAGGTTATATTACGTTATTGATGTATATAAAGGTCCCACGGAGACGTAGAGTCCAACTCGCCAGGAATGTCGTCAAATATTACCGCCGAGATGTCAGGTTGGGTTAGGTTAGGTTATATTACGTAATTGAAGTATATAATGGTCCCACGGAGACGTAGAGTCCAACTCGCCAGGAATGTCGTCAAATATTACCGCCGAGATGTTAGGTTGGGTTAGGTTAGGTTACCTTACGTTAATGACGTATACGAAGGACCTACGCAGACGTCGGGGCCAACTCGCCAGGAATATTGTCAAATATTACCGCCGAGATGTCAGGTTGTGTTAGGTTAGGTTATATTACTTCATAGACGTATACAGTGTTCCCACGGAGGAGTAGGGGCCGACAAGCAAGGAATGTTGTTAAACGGTACCCCGAGAGATTAGGTTGGGTTAGGTTAGGTTATATTAGGATTCTGATGTATATAAAGGTCCCACGGAGACGTAGAGTCCAACTCGCCAGGAATGTCGTCAAATATTACCGCCGAGATGTCAGGTTGGGATAGGTTAGGTTATATTACGTAATTGAAGTATATAAAGGTCCCACGGAGACGTAGAGTCCAACTCGCCAGGATTGTCGTCAAATATTACCGCCGAGATGTCAGGTTGGGTTTGGTTAGGTTATATTACGTAATTGAAGTATATAAAGGTCCCACGGAGACGTAGAGTCCAACTCGCCAGGAATGTCGTCAAATATTACCGCCGAGTTGTCAGGTTGGGTTAGGTTAGGTTATATTACGTAATTGAAGTCTATAAAGGTCCCACGGAGACGTAGAGTCCAACTCGCCAGGAATGTCGTCAAATATTACCGCCGAGATGTCAGGTGGTTTAGGTTAGGTTATATTACGTTATTGATGCATATGAAGGTCCCACGTAGAGGATAGCTCGCCAGGAATGTTGTCAAATGTTACCGCCGAGATGTTAGGTTGGGTTAGGTTAGGTTATATTACGTTAGTGATGTATACGAAGGACCCACGCAGACGTCGGGGCCAACTCGCCAGGAATGTTGTCAAATATTACCGCCGAGATGTCAGGTTGTGTTAGGTTAGGTTATATTACTTCATAGACGTATACAGTGTTCCCACTGAGAAGTAGGGGCCGGCAAGCAAGGAATGTTGTTAAACGGTACCCCGAGAGATAAGGTTAGGTTAGGTTAGGTTATATTAGGATACTGATGTATATAAAGGTCCCACGGACACGTAGAGTCCAACTCGCAAGGAATGTTGTCAAATATTGCCGCCGAGATGTCAGGTTGGATTACGTTAGGTTATATTACGTTATTGATGTATATAAAGGTCCCACGGAGACGTAGAGTCCAACTCGCCAGGAATGTCGTCAAATATTACCGCCGAGATGTCAGGTTGGGTTAGGTTAGGTTATATTACGTAATTGAAGTATATAATGGTCCCACGGAGACGTAGAGTCCAACTCGCCAGGAATGTCGTCAAATATTACCGCCGAGATGTTAGGTTGGGTTAGGTTAGGTTACCTTACGTTAATGACGTATACGAAGGACCTACGCAGACGTCGGGGCCAACTCGCCAGGAATATTGTCAAATATTACCGCCGAGATGTCAGGTTGTGTTAGGTTAGGTTATATTACTTCATAGACGTATACAGTGTTCCCACGGAGGAGTAGGGGCCGACAAGCAAGGAATGTTGTTAAACGGTACCCCGAGAGATTAGGTTGGGTTAGGTTAGGTTATATTAGGATTCTGATGTATATAAAGGTCCCACGGAGACGTAGAGTCCAACTCGCCAGGAATGTCGTCAAATATTACCGCCGAGATGTCAGGTTGGGATAGGTTAGGTTATATTACGTAATTAAAGTATATAAAGGTCCCACGGAGACGTAGAGTCCAACTCGCCAGGAATGTCGTCAAATATTACCGCCGAGATGTCAGGTGGGTTAGGTTAGGTTATATTGCGTTATTGATGCATATGAATGTCCCACGTAGAGGATAGCTCGCCAGGAATGTTGTCAAATGTTACCGCCGAGATGTTAGGTTGGATTACGTTAGGTTATATTACGTTATTGATGTATATAAAGATCCCACGGAGACGTAGAGTCCAGCTCGCCAGTAATGTCGTCAAATATTACCGCCGAGTTGTCAGGTTGGGTTAGGTTAGGTTATATTACGTAATTGAAGTCTATAAAGGTCCCACGGAGACGTAGAGTCCAACTCGCCAGGAATGTCGTCAAATATTACCGCCGAGATGTCAGGTTGGGTTAGGTTAGGTTATATTACGTAATTGAAGTATATAAAGGTCCCACGGAGACGTAGAGTCCAACTCGCCAGGAATGTCGTCAAATATTACCGCCGAGATGTCAGGTTGGGTTAGGTTAGGTTATGTTACGTAATTGAAGTATATAATGGTCCCACGGAGACGTAGAGTCCAACTCGCCAGGAATGTCGTCAAATATTACCGCCGAGATGTCAGGTTGGGTTAGGTTAGGTTATATTACGTAATTGAAGTATATAAAGGTCCCACGGAGACGTAGAGTCCAACTCGCCAGGAATGTCGTCAAATATTACCGCCGAGTTGTCAGGTTGGGTTAGGTTAGGTTATATTACGTAATTGAAGTCTATAAAGGTCCCACGGAGACGTAGAGTCCAACTCGCCAGGAATGTCGTCAAATATTACCGCCGAGATGTCAGGTGGTTTAGGTTAGGTTATATTACGTTATTGATGCATATGAGGGTCCCACGTAGAGGATAGCTCGCCAGGAATGTTGTCAAATGTTACCGCCGAGATGTTAGGTTGGGTTAGGTTAGGTTATATTACGTTAGTGATGTATACGAAGGACCCACGCAGACGTCGGGGCCAACTCGCCAGGAATGTTGTCAAATATTACCGCCGAGATGTCAGGTTGTGTTAGGTTAGGTTATATTACTTCATAGACGTATACAGTGTTCCCACTGAGAAGTAGGGGCCGGCAAGCAAGGAATGTTGTTAAACGGTACCCCGAGAGATAAGGTTAGGTTAGGTTAGGTTATATTAGGATACTGATGTATATAAAGGTCCCACGGACACGTAGAGTCCAACTCGCAAGGAATGTTGTCAAATATTACCGCCGAGATGTCAGGTTGGATTACGTTAGGTTACCTTACGTTAATGATGTATACGAAGGACCTACGCAGACGTCGGGGCCAACTCGCCAGGAATATTGTCAAATATTACCGCCGAGATGTCAGGTTGTGTTAGGTTAGGTTATATTACGTAATTGAAGTATATAATGGTCCCACGGAGACGTAGAGTCCAACTCGCCAGGAATGTCGTCAAATATTACCGCCGAGATGTTAGGTTGGGTTAGGTTAGGTTACCTTACGTTAATGACGTATACGAAGGACCTACGCAGACGTCGGGGCCAACTCGCCAGGAATATTGTCAAATATTACCGCCGAGATGTCAGGTTGTGTTAGGTTAGGTTATATTACTTCATAGACGTATACAGTGTTCCCACGGAGGAGTAGGGGCCGACAAGCAAGGAATGTTGTTAAACGGTACCCCGAGTGATTAGGTTGGGTTAGGTTAGGTTATATTAGGATTCTGATGTATATAAAGGTCCCACGGAGACGTAGAGTCCAACTCGCCAGGAATGTCGTCAAATATTACCGCCGAGATGTCAGGTTGGGATAGGTTAGGTTATATTACGTAATTAAAGTATATAAAGGTCCCACGGAGACGTAGAGTCCAACTCGCCAGGAATGTCGTCAAATATTACCGCCGAGATGTCAGGTGGGTTAGGTTAGGTTATATTGCGTTATTGATGCATATGAATGTCCCACGTAGAGGATAGCTCGCCAGGAATGTTGTCAAATGTTACCGCCGAGATGTTAGGTTGGATTACGTTAGGTTATATTACGTTATTGATGTATATAAAGATCCCACGGAGACGTAGAGTCCAGCTCGCCAGGAATGTCGTCAAATATTACCGCCGAGTTGTCAGGTTGGGTTAGGTTAGGTTATATTACGTAATTGAAGTCTATAAAGGTCCCACGGAGACGTAGAGTCCATCTCGCCAGGAATGTCGTCAAATATTACCGCCGAGATGTCAGGTGGGTTAGGTTAGGTTATATTACGTTATTGATGCATATGAAGGTCCCACGTAGAGGATAGCTCGCCAGGAATGTTGTCAAATGTTACCGCCGAGATGTTAGGTTGGATTACGTTAGGTTATATTACGTTAGTGTTGTATATGAAGGACCCACGCAGACGTCGGGGCCAACTCGCCACGAATGTCGTCAAATATTACCGCCGAGATGTCAGGTTGGGTTAGGTTAGGTTATATTACGTAATTGAAGTATATAAAGGTCCCACGGAAACGTAGAGTCCAACTCGCCAGGAATGTCGTCAAATATTACCGCCGAGATGTCAGGTTGTGTTAGGTTAGGTTATATTACGTTATTGATGCATATGCATGTCCCACGTAGAGGATAGATCGCCAGGAATGTTGTCAAATGTTACCGCCGAGATGTTAGGTTGGGTTAGGTTAGGTTATGTTACGTTAGTGATGTATACGAAGGACCCACGCAGACGTCGGGGCCAACTCGCCAGGAATGTTGTCAAATATTACCGCCGAGATGTCAGGTTGTGTTAGGTTAGGTTATATTACTTCATAGACGTATACAGTGTTCCCACTGAGAAGTAGGGGCCGGCAAGCAAGGAATGTTGTTAAACGGTACCCCGAGAGATAAGGTTAGGTTAGGTTAGGTTATATTAGGATACTGATGTATATAAAGCTCCCACGGAGACGTAGAGTCCAACTCGCCAGGAATGTCGTCAAATATTACCGCCGAGATGTCAGGTTGGGTTAGGTTAGGTTATGTTACGTAATTGAAGTATATAATGGTCCCACGGAGACGTAGAGTCCAACTCGCCAGGAATGTCGTCAAATATTACCGCCGAGATGTTAGGTTGGGTTAGGTTAGGTTACCTTACGTTAATGATGTATACGAAGGACCTACGCAGACGTCGGGGCCAACTCGCCAGGAATATTGTCAAATATTACCGCCGAGATGTCAGGTTGTGTTAGGTTAGGTTATATTACTTCATAGACGTATACAGTGTTCCCACGGAGGAGTAGGGGCCGACAAGCAAGGAATGTTGTTAAACGGTACCCCGAGAGATTAGGTTGGGTTAGGTTAGGTTATATTAGGATTCTGATGTATATAAAGGTCCCACGGAGACGTAGAGTCCAACTCGCCAGGAATGTCGTCAAATATTACCGCCGAGATGTCAGGTTGGGATAGGTTAGGTTATATTACGTAATTAAAGTATATAAAGGTCCCACGGAGACGTAGAGTCCAACTCGCCAGGAATGTCGTCAAATATTACCGCCGAGATGTCAGGTGGGTTAGGTTAGGTTATATTACGTTATTGATGCATATGAATGTCCCACGTAGAGGACAGCTCGCCAGGAATGTTGTCAAATGTTACCGCCGAGATGTTAGGTTGGGTTAGGTATGTTATATTACGTAATTGATGCATATGAATGTCCCACGTAGAGGATAGCTCGCCAGGAATGTTGTCAAATATTACCGCCGAGTTGTTAGGTTGGGTTAGGTTAGGTTATATTACGTTATTGATGCATATGAATGTCCCACGTAGAGGATAGCTCGCCAGGAATGTTGTCAAATATTACCGCCGAGATGTCAGGTTGGGTTAGGTTAGGTTATATTACGTTATTGATGTATATAAAAGTCCGTCGGAGACGTGGAGTCGAACTCGCCAAGAATGTCTTCAAGTATTACCGCCGAAATGTCAGGTTGTGTTAGGTTAGGTTATATTACGTTATTGATGCATATGAATGTCCCACGTAGAGGATAGCTCGCCAGGAATGTTGTCAAATATTACCGCCGAGATGTCAGGTTGGATTACGTTAGGTTATATTACGTTATTGATGTATATAATGGTCCCACGGAGACGTAGAGTCCAACTCGCCAGGAATGTCGTCAAATATTACCGCCGAGATGTCAGGTTGGGTTAGGTTAGGTTATATTACGTAATTGAAGTATATAAAGGTCCCACGGAGACGTAGAGTCCAACTCGCCAGGAATGTCGTCAAATATTACCGCCGAGTTGTTAGGTTGGGTTAGGTTAGGTTATATTACGTTATTGATGCATATGAAGGTCCCACGTAGAGGATAGCTCGCCAGGAATGTTGTCAAATGTTACCGCCGAGATGTTAGGTTGGATTACGTTAGGTTATATTACGTTAGTGATGTATATGAAGGACCCACGCAGACGTCGGGGCCAACTCGCCAGGAATGTTGTCAAATATTACCGCCGAGATGTCAGGTTGTGTTAGGTTAGGTTATATTACTTCATAGACGTATACAGTGTTCCCACTGAGAAGTACGGGCCGACAAGCAAGGAATGTTGTTAAACGGTACCCCGAGAGATAAGGTTGGGTTAGGTTAGGTTATATTAGGATCCTGATGTATATAAAGGTCCCACGGACACGTAGAGGCCAACTCGCAAGGAATGTTGTCAAATATTACCGCCGAGATGTCAGATTAGATTACGTTAGGTTATATTACGTTATTGATGTATATAAAGGTCCCACGGAGACGTAGAGTCCAACTCGCCAGGAATGTCGTCAAATATTACCGTCGAGATGTCAGGTGGGTTAGGTTAGGTTATATTACGTAATTGAAGTGTATAAAGGTCCCACGGAGACGTAGAGTCCAACTCGCCAGGAATGTCGTCAAATATTACCGCCGAGATGTTAGGGTGAGTTAGGTTAGGTTACATTACGTAAATGATGTATACGAAGGACCTACGCAGACGTCGGGGCCAACTCGCCAGGAATGTTGTTAAATATTACCGCCGAGATGTCAGGTTGTGTTAGGTTAGGTTATATTACTTCATAGACGTATACAGTGTTCCCACGGAGAAGTAGGGGCCGACCAGCAAGGAATGTTGTTAAACGGTACCCCGAGAGATTAGGTTGGGTTAGGATAGGTTATATTGGGATTCTGATGTATATAAAGGTCCCACGGACACGTAGATGCCAACTCGCAAGGAATGTTGTCAAATATTACCGCCGAGATGTCAGATTAGATTACGTTAGGTTATATTACGTTATTGATGTATATAAAGGTCCCACGGAGACGTAGAGTCCAACTCGCCAGGAATGTCGTCAAATATTACCGTCGAGATGTCAGGTGGGTTAGGTTAGGTTATATTACGTAATTGAAGTGTATAAAGGTCCCACGGAGACGTAGAGTCCAACTCGCCAGGAATGTCGTCAAATATTACCGCCGATATCTTAGGTTGGGTTAGGTTAGGTTACATTACGTTAATGATGTATACGAATGTCCCACGTAGAGGATAGCTCGCCAGGAATGTTGTCAAATGTTACCGCCGAGATGTTAGGTTGGGTTAGGTTAGGTTATATTACGTTATTGATGCATATGAATTTCTCACGTAGAGGATAGCTCGCCAGGAATGTTGTCAAATGTTACCGCCGAGATGTTAGGTTGGGTTAGGTTAGGTTACATTACGTTAATGATGTATACGAAGGACCTACGCAGATGTCGGGGCCAACTCGCCAGGAATGTTGTCAAATATTACCGCCGAGGTGTCAGGTTGGGTTAGGTTAGGTTATATTACGTTATTGATGCATATGAATGTCCCACGGAGAGGATAGCTCGCCAGGAATGTCTTCAAATATTACCGCCGAGATGTCAGGTTGGATTACGTTAGGTTATATTACGTTAGTGATGTATACGAAGGACCCACGCAGACGTCGGTGCCAACTCGCCACGAATGTCGTCAAATATTACCGCCGAGATGTCAGGTTGGGTTAGGTTAGGTTATATTACGTAATTGAAGTATATAAAGGTCCCACGGAAACGTAGAGTCCAACTCGCCAGGAATGTCGTCAAATATTACCGCCGAGATGTCAGGTTGTGTTAGGTTAGGTTATATTACGTTATTGATGCATATGCATGTCCCACGTAGAGGATAGATCGCCAGGAATGTTGTCAAATGTTACCGCCGAGATGTTAGGTTGGGTTAGGTTAGGTTATGTTACGTTAGTGATGTATACGAAGGACCCACGCAGACGTCGGGGCCAACTCGCCAGGAATGTTGTCAAATATTACCGCCGAGATGTCAGGTTGTGTTAGGTTAGGTTATATTACTTCATAGACGTATACAGTGTTCCCACTGAGAAGTAGGGGCCGGCAAGCAAGGAATGTTGTTAAACGGTACCCCGAGAGATAAGGTTAGGTTAGGTTAGGTTATATTAGGATACTGATGTATATAAAGCTCCCACGGAGACGTAGAGTCCAACTCGCCAGGAATGTCGTCAAATATTACCGCCGAGATGTCAGGTTGGGTTAGGTTAGGTTATGTTACGTAATTGAAGTATATAATGGTCCCACGGAGACGTAGAGTCCAACTCGCCAGGAATGTCGTCAAATATTACCGCCGAGATGTTAGGTTGGGTTAGGTTAGGTTACCTTACGTTAATGATGTATACGAAGGACCTACGCAGACGTCGGGGCCAACTCGCCAGGAATATTGTCAAATATTACCGCCGAGATGTCAGGTTGTGTTAGGTTAGGTTATATTACTTCATAGACGTATACAGTGTTCCCACGGAGGAGTAGGGGCCGACAAGCAAGGAATGTTGTTAAACGGTACCCCGAGAGATTAGGTTGGGTTAGGTTAGGTTATATTAGGATTCTGATGTATATAAAGGTCCCACGGAGACGTAGAGTCCAACTCGCCAGGAATGTCGTCAAATATTACCGCCGAGATGTCAGGTTGGGATAGGTTAGGTTATATTACATAATTAAAGTATATAAAGGTCCCACGGAGACGTAGAGTCCAACTCGCCAGGAATGTCGTCAAATATTACCGCCGAGATGTCAGGTGGGTTAGGTTAGGTTATATTACGTTATTGATGCATATGAATGTCCCACGTAGAGGATAGCTCGCCAGGAATGTTGTCAAATGTTACCGCCGAGATGTTAGGTTGGGTTAGGTATGTTATATTACGTAATTGATGCATATGAATGTCCCACGTAGAGGATAGCTCGCCAGGAATGTTGTCAAATATTACCGCCGAGATGTTAGGTTGGGTTAGGTTAGGTTATATTACGTTATTGATGCATATGAATGTCCCACGTAGAGGATAGCTCGCCAGGAATGTTGTCAAATATTACCGCCGAGATGTCAGGTTGGGTTAGGTTAGGTTATATTACGTTATTGATGTATATAAAAGTCCGTCGGAGACGTGGAGTCGAACTCGCCAAGAATGTCTTCAAGTATTACCGCCGAAATGTCAGGTTGTGTTTGGTTAGGTTATATTACGTTATTGATGCATATGAATGTCCCACGTAGAGGATAGCTCGCCAGGAATGTTGTCAAATATTACCGCCGAGATGTCAGGTTGGATTACGTTAGGTTATATTACGTTATTGATGTATATAATGGTCCCACGGAAACGTAGAGTCCAACTCGCCAGGAATGTCGTCAAATATTACCGCCGAGATGTTAGGTTGGGTTAGGTTAGGTTACATTACGCTAATGATGTATACGAAGGACCTACGCAGACGTCGGGGCCAACTCGCCAGGAATATTGTCAAATATTACCGCCGAGATGTCAGGTTGTGTTAGGTTAGGTTATATTACTTCATAGACGTATACAGTGTTCCCACGGGGGAGTAGGTGCCGACAAGCAAGGAATGTTGTTAAACGGTACCCCGAGAGATCAGGTTGGGTTAGGTTTGGTTATATTAGGATTCTGATGTATATAAAGGTCCCACGGAGACATAGAGTCCAACTCGCCAGGAATGTCGTCAAATATTACCGCCGAGATGTCAGGTTGGGATAGGTTAGGTTATATTACGTAAGTGAAGTATATAAAGGTCCCACGGAGACGTAGAGTCCAACTCGCCAGGATTGTCGTCAAATATTACCGCCGAGATGTCAGGTTGGGTTAGGTTAGATTATATTACGTAATTGAAGTCTATAAAGGTCCCACGGAGACGTAGAGTCCAACTCGCCAGGAATGTCGTCAAATTTTACCGCCGAGATGTCAGGTGGTTTAGGTTAGGTTATATTACGTTATTGATGCATATGAAGGTCCCACGTAGAGGATAGCTCGCCAGGAATGTTGTCAAATGTTACCGCCAAGATGTTAGGTTGGGTTAGGTTAGGTTATATTACGTTAGTGATGTATACGAAGGACCCACGCAGACGTCGGGGCCAACTCGCCAGGAATGTTGTCAAATATTACCGCCGAGATGTCAGGTTGTGCTAGGTTAGGTTATATTACTTCATAGACGTATACAGTGTTCCCACTGAGAAGTAGGGGCCGGCAAGCAAGGAATGTTGTTAAACGGTACCCCGAGAGATAAGGTTAGGTTAGGTTAGGTTATATTAGGATACTGATGTATATAAAGGTCCCACGGACACGTAGAGTCCAACTCGCAAGGAATGTTGTCAAATATTGCCGCCGAGATGTCAGGTTGGATTACGTTAGGTTATATTACGTTATTGATGTATATAAAGGTCCCACGGAGACGTAGAGTCCAACTCGCCAGGAATGTCGTCAAATATTACCGCCGAGATGTCAGGTTGGGTTAGGTTAGGTTATATTACGTAATTGAAGTATATAATGGTCCCACGGAGACGTAGAGTCCAACTCGCCAGGAATGTCGTCAAATATTACCGCCGAGATGTTAGGTTGGGTTAGGTTAGGTTACCTTACGTTAATGACGTATACGAAGGACCTACGCAGACGTCGGGGCCAACTCGCCAGGAATATTGTCAAATATTACCGCCGAGATGTCAGGTTGTGTTAGGTTAGGTTATATTACTTCATAGACGTATACAGTGTTCCCACGGAGGAGTAGGGGCCGACAAGCAAGGAATGTTGTTAAACGGTACCCCGAGAGATTAGGTTGGGTTAGGTTAGGTTATATTAGGATTCTGATGTATATAAAGGTCCCACGGAGACGTAGAGTCCAACTCGCCAGGAATGTCGTCAAATATTACCGCCGAGATGTCAGGTTGGGATAGGTTAGGTTATATTACGTAATTGAAGTATATAAAGGTCCCACGGAGACGTAGAGTCCAACTCGCCAGGATTGTCGTCAAATATTACCGCCGAGATGTCAGGTTGGGTTAGGTTAGGTTATATTACGTAATTGAAGTATATAAAGGTCCCACGGAGACGTAGAGTCCAACTCGCCAGGAATGTCGTCAAATATTACCGCCGAGATGTTAGGTTGGGTTAGGTTAGGTTACCTTACGTTAATGACGTATACGAAGGACCTACGCAGACGTCGGGGCCAACTCGCCAGGAATATTGTCAAATATTACCGCCGAGATGTCAGGTTGTGTTAGGTTAGGTTATATTACTTCATAGACGTATACAGTGTTCCCACGGAGGAGTAGGGGCCGACAAGCAAGGAATGTTGTTAAACGGTACCCCGAGAGATTAGGTTGGGTTAGGTTAGGTTATATTAGGATTCTGATGTATATAAAGGTCCCACGGAGACGTAGAGTCCAACTCGCCAGGAATGTCGTCAAATATTACCGCCGAGATGTCAGGTTGGGATAGGTTAGGTTATATTACGTAATTAAAGTATATAAAGGTCCCACGGAGACGTAGAGTCCAACTCGCCAGGAATGTCGTCAAATATTACCGCCGAGATGTCAGGTGGGTTAGGTTAGGTTATATTGCGTTATTGATGCATATGAATGTCCCACGTAGAGGATAGCTCGCCAGGAATGTTGTCAAATGTTACCGCCGAGATGTTAGGTTGGATTACGTTAGGTTATATTACGTTATTGATGTATATAAAGATCCCACGGAGACGTAGAGTCCAGCTCGCCAGTAATGTCGTCAAATATTACCGCCGAGTTGTCAGGTTGGGTTAGGTTAGGTTATATTACGTAATTGAAGTCTATAAAGGTCCCACGGAGACGTAGAGTCCAACTCGCCAGGAATGTCGTCAAATATTACCGCCGAGATGTCAGGTGGGTTAGGTTAGGTTATATTACGTTATTGATGCATATGAAGGTCCCACGTAGAGGATAGCTCGCCAGGAATGTTGTCAAATGTTACCGCCGAGATGTTAGGTTGTGTTAGGTTAGGTTATATTACGTTAGTGATGTATATGAAGGACCCACGCAGACGTCGGGGCCAACTCGCCAGGAATGTTGTCAAATATTACCGCCGAGATGTCAGGTTGTGTTAGGTTAGGTTATATTACTTCATAGACGTATACAGTGTTCCCACTGAGAAGTACGGGCCGACAAGCAAGGAATGTTGTTAAACGGTACCCCGAGAGATAAGGTTGGGTTAGGTTAGGTTATATTAGGATCCTGATGTATATAAAGGTCCCACGGACACGTAGATGCCAACTCGCAAGGAATGTTGTCAAATATTACCGCCGAGATGTCAGATTAGATTACGTTAGGTTATATTACGTTATTGATGTATATAAAGGTCCCACGGAGACGTAGAGTCCAACTCGCCAGGAATGTCGTCAAATATTACCGTCGAGATGTCAGGTGGGTTAGGTTAGGTTATATTACGTAATTGAAGTGTATAAAGGTCCCACGGAGACGTAGAGTCCAACTCGCCAGGAATGTCGTCAAATATTACCGCCGAGATGTTAGGTTGGGTTAGGTTAGGTTACATTACGTTAATGATGTATACGAATGTCCCACGTAGAGGATAGCTCGCCAGGAATGTTGTCAAATGTTACCGCCGAGATGTTAGGTTGGGTTAGGTTAGGTTATATTACGTTATTGATGCATATGAATTTCCCACGTAGAGGATAGCTCGCCAGGAATGTTGTCAAATGTTACCGCCGAGATGTTAGGTTGGGTTAGGTTAGGTTACATTACGTTAATGATGTATACGAAGGACCTACGCAGATGTCGGGGCCAACTCGCCAGGAATGTTGTCAAATATTACCGCCGAGGTGTCAGGTTGGGTTAGGTTAGGTTATATTACGTTATTGATGCATATGAATGTCCCACGGAGAGGATAGCTCGCCAGGAATGTCTTCAAATATTACCGCCGAGATGTCAGGTTGGATTACGTTAGGTTATATTACGTTAGTGATGTATACGAAGGACCCACGCAGACGTCGGTGCCAACTCGCCAGGAATGTCGTCAAATATTACCGCCGAGATGTCAGGTTGGGTTAGGTTAGGTTATATTACGTAATTGAAGTATATAAAGGTCCCACGGAAACGTAGAGTCCAACTCGCCGGGAATGTTGTCAAATTTTACCGCCGAGATGTCAGGTTGTCTTAGATTAGGTTATATTACGTTATTGATGCATATGAATGTCCCACGTAGAGGATAGCTCGCCAGGAATGTCTTCAAATATTACCGCCGAGATGTCAGGTTGGATTACGTTAGGTTATATTACGTTAGTGATGTATACGAAGGACCCACGCAGACGTCGGGGCCAACTCGCCAGGAATGTCGTCAAATATTACCGCCGAGATGTCAGGTTGGGTTAGGTTAGGTTATATTACGTAATTGAAGTACATAAAGGTCCCACGGAGACGTAGAGTCCAACTCGCCAGGAATGTCGTCAAATATTACCGCCGAGATGTCAGGTGGGTCAGGTTAGATTATAATACGTTATTGATGCATATGAAAGTCCCACGTAGAGGATAACTCGCCAGGCAAGTTGTCAAATATTACCGCCGAGATGTTAGGTTGGGTTACGTTAGATTATATTACGTTAATGATGTATATGAAGGACCCACGCAGACGTCTTGGCCAACTCGCCAGGAATGTGGTCAAATATTACCGCCGCCATGTCAGGTTGGGTTAGGTTAAGTTATATTACGTTATTGATGTATATAAAGGTCCCACGGAGACGTAGAGTCCAACTCGCCAGGAATGTCGTCAAATATTACCGCAGAGATGTCAGGTGGGTTAGGTTAGGTTATATTACGTTATTGATGCATATGAATGTCCCACGTACAGGATAGCTCGCCAAGAATGTTGTCAAATGTTACCGCCGAGATGTTAGGTTGGGTTAGGTTAGGTTATATTACGTAATTGATGCATATGAATGTCCCACGTAGAGGATAGCTCGCCAGGAATGTTGTCAAATATTACCGCCGAGATGTCAGGTTGGGTTAGGTTAGGTTATATTACGTAATTGAAGTACATAAAGGTCCCACGGAGACGTAGAGTCCAACTCGCCAGGAATGTCGTCAAATATTACCGCCGAGATGTCAGGTGGGTCAGGTTAGATTATAATACGTTATTGATGCATATGAATGTCCCACGTAGAGGATAACTCGCCAGGCAAGTTGTCAAATATTACCGCCGAGATGTTAGGTTGGGTTAGGTTAGATAATATTACGTTAATGATGTATATGAAGGACCCACGCAGACGTCTTGGCCAACTCGCCAGGAATGTTGTCAAATATTACCGCCGACATGTCAGGTTGGGTTAGGTTAAGTTATATTACGTTATTGATGTATATAAAGGTCCCACGGAGACGTAGAGTCCAACTCGCCAGGAATGTCGTCAAATATTACCGTCGAGATGTCAGGTTGGGTTAGGTTAGGTTATATTACGTAATTGAAGTATATAAAGGTCCCACGGAGACGTAGAGTCCAACTCGCCAGGAATGTCGTCAAATATTACCGCCGAGATGTCAGGTGGGTTAGGTTAGGTTATATTACGTTATTGATGCATATGAATGTCCCACGTAGAGGATAGCTCGCCAGGAATGTTGTCAAATGTTACCGCCGAGATGTTAGGTTGGGTTAGGTTAGGTTATATTACGTAATTGATGCATATGAATGTCCCACGTAGAGGATAGCTCGCCAGGAATGTTGTCAAATATTACCGCCGAGATGTCAGGTTGGATTACGTTAGGTTATATTACGTTATTGATGTATATAAGTGTCCCACGGAGACGTAGAGTCCAACTCGCCAGGAATGTCGTCAAATATTACCGCCGAGATGTCAGGTTGGGTTAGGTTAGGTTATATTACGTAATTGAAGTATATAAAGGTCCCACGGAGACGTAGAGTCCAACTCGCCAGGAATGTGGTCAAATATTACCGCCGAGATGTTAGGTTGGGTTAGGTTAGGTTACATTACGTTAATGATGTATACGAATGACCTACGCAGACGTCGGGGCCAACTCGCCAGGAATATTGTCAAATATTACCGCCGAGATGTCAGGTTGTGTTAGGTTAGGTTATATTACTTCATAGACGTATACAGTGTTCCCACGGAGAAGTAGGGGCCGACAAGCAAGGAATGGTGTTAAACGGTACCCCGAGAGATTAGGTTGGGTTAGGTTAGGTTATATTAGGATTCTGATGTATATAAAGGTCCCACGGACACGTAGATGCCAACTCGCAAGGAATGTTGTCAAATATTACCGCCGAGATGTCAGGTTGGATTACGTTATGTTATATTACGTTATTGATGTATATAAAGGTCCCACGGAGACGTAGAGTCCAACTCGCCAGGAATGTCGTCAAATATTACCGCCGAGATGTCAGGTTGGGATAGGTTAGGTTATATTACGTAATTGAAGTATATAAAGGTCCTACGGAGACGTAGAGTCCAATTCGCCAGGAATGTCGTCAAATATTACCGCCGAGATGTCAGGTGGGTTAGGTTAGGTTATATTACGTTATTGATGCATATGAATGTCCCACGTAGAGGATAGCTCGCCAGGAATGTTGTCAAATGTTACCGCCGAGATGTTAGGTTGGGTTAGGTTAGGTTATATTACGTAATTGATGCATATGAATGTCCCACGTAGAGGATAGCTCGCCAGGAATGTTGTCAAATATTACCGCCGAGATGTTAGGTTGGGTTAGGTTAGGTTATATTACGTTATTGATGCATATGAATGTCCCACGTAGAGGATAGCTCGCCAGGAATGTTGTCAAATATTACCGCCGAGATGTCAGGTTGGG
This sequence comes from Xylocopa violacea, assembly GCA_963969225.1. Taxonomy (NCBI): domain Eukaryota; kingdom Metazoa; phylum Arthropoda; class Insecta; order Hymenoptera; family Apidae; genus Xylocopa; species Xylocopa violacea. The sequence continues at coordinate 886,822 of CAXAJV010000201.1, read as the reverse complement.
TTAGGTTAGGTTATATTACGTTATTGATGTATATAAAGGTCCGTCGGAGACGTAGAGTCGAACTCGCAAAGAATGTCTTCAAATATTACCGCCGAAATGTCAGGTTGGGTTAGGTTAGGTTATATTACGTTATTGATGCATATGAATGTCCCACGTAGAGGATAGCTCGCAAGGAATGTTGTGAAATATTACCGCCGAGATGTCAGGTAGGATTACGTTAGGTTATATTACGTTATTGATGTATATAAGGGTCCCACGGAGACGTAGAGTCCAACTCGCCAGGAATGTCGTCAAATATTACCGCCGAGATGTCAGGTTGGGTTAGGTTAGGTTATATTACGTAATTGAAGTATATAAAGGTCCCACGGAGACGTAGAGTCCAACTCGCCAGGAATGTCGTCAAATATTACCGCCGAGATGTCAGGTGGGTTAGGTTAGGTTATATTACGTTATTGATGCATATGAATGTCCCACGTAGAGGATAGCTCGCCAGGAATGTTGTCAAATGTTACCGCCGAGATGTTAGGTTGGGTTAGGTTAGGTTATGTTACGTTATTGATGTATATAAAGGTCCCACATAGACGTAGAGGACAACTCGCCGGGAATGTTGTCAAATTTTACCGCCGAGATGTCAGGTTGTCTTAGATTAGGTTATATTACGTTATTGATGCATATGAATATCCCACGTAGAGGATAGCTCGCCAGGAATGTCTTCAAATATTACCGCCGAGATGTCAGGTTGGATTACGTTAGGTTATATTACGTTAGTGATGTATACGAAGGACCCACGCAGACGTCGGGGCCAACTCGCCAGGAATGTCGTCAAATATTACCGCCGAGATGTCAGGTTGGGTTAGGTTAGGTTATATTACGTAATTGAAGTATATAAAGGTCCCACGGAAACGTAGAGTCCAACTCGCCAGGAATGTCGTCAAATATTACCGCCGAGATGTCAGGTTGTGTTAGGTTAGGTTATATTACGTTATTGATGCATATGCATGTCCCACGTAGAGGATAGATCGCCAGGAATGTTGTCAAATGTTACCGCCGAGATGTTAGGTTGGGTTAGGTTAGGTTATGTTACGTTATTGATGTATATAAAGGTCCCACATAGACGTAGAGGACAACTCGCCGGGAATGTTGTCAAATTTTACCGCCGAGATGTCAGGTTGTCTTAGATTAGGTTATATTACGTTATTGATGCATATGAATATCCCACGTAGAGGATAGCTCGCCAGGAATGTTGTCAAATGTTACCGCCGAGATGTTAGGTTGGGTTAGGTTAGGTTATATTACGTAATTGATGCATATGAATGTCCCACGTAGAGGATAGCTCGCCAGGAATGTTGTCAAATATTACCGCCGAGATGTCAGGTTGGATTACGTTAGGTTATATTACGTTATTGATGTATATAAGTGTCCCACGGAGACGTAGAGTCCAACTCGCCAGGAATGTCGTCAAATATTACCGCCGAGATGTCAGGTTGGGTTAGGTTAGGTTATATTACGTAATTGAAGTATATAAAGGTCCCACGGAGACGTAGAGTCCAACTCGCCAGGAATGTCGTCAAATATTACCGCCGAGATGTTAGGTTGGGTTAGGTTAGGTTACATTACGTTAATGATGTATACGAAGGACCTACGCAGACGTCGGGGCCAACTCGCCAGGAATATTGTCAAATATTACCGCCGAGATGTCAGGTTGTGTTAGGTTAGGTTATATTACTTCATAGACGTATACAGTGTTCCCACGGAGAAGTAGGGGCCGACAAGCAAGGAATGGTGTTAAACGGTACCCCGAGAGATTAGGTTGGGTTAGGTTAGGTTATATTAGGATTCTGATGTATATAAAGGTCCCACGGACACGTAGATGCCAACTCGCAAGGAATGTTGTCAAATATTACCGCCGAGATGTCAGGTTGGATTACGTTATGTTATATTACGTTATTGATGTATATAAAGGTCCCACGGAGACGTAGAGTCCAACTCGCCAGGAATGTCGTCAAATATTACCGCCGAGATGTCAGGTTGGGTTAGGTTAGGTTATATTACGTAATTGAAGTATATAAAGGTCCCACGGAGACGTAGAGTCCAACTCGCCAGGAATGTCGTCAAATATTACCGCCGAGATGTCAGGTGGGTTAGGTTAGGTTATATTACGTTATTGATGCATATGAATGTCCCACGTAGAGGATAGCTCGCCAGGAATGTTGTCAAATGTTACCGCCGAGATGTTAGGTTGGGTTAGGTTAGGTTATATTACGTAATTGATGCATATGAATGTCCCACGTAGAGGATAGCTCGCCAGGAATGTTGTCAAATATTACCGCCGAGATGTCAGGTTGGATTACGTTAGGTTATATTACGTTATTGATGTACATAAAGGTCCCACGGAGACGTAGAGTCCAGCTCGCCAGGAATGTCGTCAAATATTACCGCCGAGTTGTCAGATTGGGTTAGGTTAGGTTATATTACGTAATTGAAGTCTATAAAGGTCCCACGGAGACGTAGAGTCCAACTCGCCAGGAATGTCGTCAAATATTACCGCCGAGATGTCAGGTGGGTTAGGTTAGGTTATATTACGTTATTGATGCATATGAAGGTCCCACGTAGAGGATAGCTCGCCAGGAATGTTGTCAAATGTTACCGCCGAGATGTTAGGTTGGGTTAGGTTAGGTTATATTACGTTAGTGATGTATACGAAGGACCCACGCAGACGTCGGGGCCAACTCGCCAGGAATGTTGTCAAATATTACCGCCGAGATGTCAGGTTGTGTTAGGTTAGGTTATATTACTTCATAGACGTATACAGTGTTCCCACGGAGAAGTAGGGGCCGACAAGCAAGGAATGTTGTTAAACGGTACCCCGAGAGATTAGGTTGGGTTAGGTTAGGTTATATTAGGATTCTGATGTATATAAACGTCCCACGGACACGTAGATGCCAAATCGCAAGGAATGTTGTCAAATATTACCGCCGAGATGTCAGGTTGGATTACGTTATGTTATATTACGTTATTGATGTATATAAAGGTCCCACGGGGACGTAGAGTCCAACTCGCCAGGAATGTCGTCAAATATTACCGCCGAGATGTCAGGTTCGGATAGGTTAGGTTATATTACGTAATTGAAGTATATAAAGGTCCCACGGAGACGTAGAGTCCAACTCGCCAGGAATGTCGTCAAATATTACCGCCGAGATGTCAGGTGGGTTAGGTTAGGTTATATTACGTAATTGATGCATATGAATGTCCCACGTAGAGGATAGCTCGCCAGGAATGTTGTCAAATATTACCGCCGAGATGTTAGGTTGGGTTAGGTTAGGTTATATTACGTTATTGATGCATATGAATGTCCCACGTAGAGGATAGCTCGCCAGGAATGTCGTCAAATATTACCGCCGAGATGTCAGGTGGGTTAGGTTAGGTTATATTACGTTATTGATGCATATGAATGTCCCATGTAGAGGATAGCTCGCCAGGAATGTTGTCAAATGTTACCGCCGAGATGTTAGGTTGGGTTAGGTTAGGTTACATTACGTTAATGATGTATACGAAGGACCTACGCAGATGTCGGGGCCAACTCGCCAGGAATGTTGTCAAATATTACCGCCGAGGTGTCAGGTTGGGTTAGGTTAGGTTATATTACGTTATTGATGCATATGAATGTCCCACGGAGAGGATAGCTCGCCAGGAATGTCTTCAAATATTACCGCCGAGATGTCAGGTTGGATTACGTTAGGTTATATTACGTTAGTGATGTATACGAAGGACCCACGCAGACGTCGGTGCCAACTCGCCAGGAATGTCGTCAAATATTACCGCCGAGATGTCAGGTTGGGTTAGGTTAGGTTATATTACGTAATTGAAGTATATAAAGGTCCCACGGAAACGTAGAGTCCAACTCGCCAGGAATGTCGTCAAATATTACCGCCGAGATGTCAGGTTGTGTTAGGTTAGGTTATATTACGTTATTGATGCATATGCATGTCCCACGTAGAGGATAGATCGCCAGGAATGTTGTCAAATGTTACCGCCGAGATGTTAGGTTGGGTTAGGTTAGGTTATGTTACGTTAGTGATGTATACGAAGGACCCACGCAGACGTCGGGGCCAACTCGCCAGGAATGTTGTCAAATATTACCGCCGAGATGTCAGGTTGGGTTAGGTTAGGTTATATTACGTAATTGAAGTACATAAAGGTCCCACGGAGACGTAGAGTCCAACTCGCCAGGAATGTCGTCAAATATTACCGCCGAGATGTCACGTGGGTCAGGTTAGATTATAATACGTTATTGATGCATATGAATGTCCCACGTAGAGGATAACTCGCCAGGCAAGTTGTCAAATATTACCGCCGAGATGTTAGGTTGGGTTAGGTTAGATTATATTACGTTAATGATGTATATGAAGGACCCACGCAGACGTCTTGGCCAACTCGCCAGGAATGTTGTCAAATATTACCGCCGACATGTCAGGTTGGGTTAGGTTAAGTTATATTACGTTATTGATGTATATAAAGGTCCCACGGAGACGTAGAGTCCAACTCGCCAGGAATGTCGTCAAATATTACCGCCGAGATGTCAGGTTGGGTTAGGTTAGGTTATATTACGTAATTGAAGTATATAAAGGTCCCACGGAGACGTAGAGTCCAACTCGCCAGGAATGTCGTCAAATATTACCGCCGAGATGTCAGGTTGGGATAGGTTAGGTTATATTACGTAATTGAAGTATATAAAGGTCCTACGGAGACGTAGAGTCCAATTCGCCAGGAATGTCGTCAAATATTACCGCCGAGATGTCAGGTGGGTTAGGTTAGGTTATATTACGTTATTGATGCATATGAATGTCCCACGTAGAGGATAGCTCGCCAGGAATGTTGTCAAATGTTACCGCCGAGATGTTAGGTTGGGTTAGGTTAGGTTATATTACGTAATTGATGCATATGAATGTCCCACGTAGAGGATAGCTCGCCAGGAATGTTGTCAAATATTACCGCCGAGATGTTAGGTTGGGTTAGGTTAGGTTATATTACGTTATTGATGTACATAAAGGTCCCACGGAGACGTAGAGTCCAGCTCGCCAGGAATGTCGTCAAATATTACCGCCGAGTTGTCAGGTTGGGTTAGGTTAGGTTATATTACGTAATTGAAGTCTATAAAGGTCCCACGGAGACGTAGATTCCAACTCGCCAGGAATGTCGTCAAATATTACCGCCGAGATGTCAGGTGGGTTAGGTTAGGTTATATTACGTTATTGATGCATATGAAGGTCCCACGTAGAGGATAGCTCGCCAGGAATGTTGTCAAATGTTACCGCCGAGATGTTAGGTTGGGTTAGGTTAGGTTATATTACGTTAGTGATGTATACGAAGGACCCACGCAGACGTCGGGGCCAACTCGCCAGGAATGTTGTCAAATATTACCGCCGAGATGTCAGGTTGTGTTAGGTTAGGTTATATTACTTCATAGACGTATACAGTGTTCCCACTGAGAAGTACGGGCCGACAAGCAAGGAATGTTGTTAAACGGTACCCCGAGAGATAAGGTTAGGTTAGGTTAGGTTATATTAGGATACTGATGTATATAAAGGTCCCACGGACACGTAGAGGCCAACTCGCAAGGAATGTTGTCAAATATTGCCGCCGAGATGTCAGGTTGGATTACGTTAGGTTATATTACGTTATTGATGTATATAAGGGTCCCACGGAGACGTAGAGTCCAACTCGCCAGGAATGTCGTCAAATATTACCGCCGAGATGTCAGGTTGGGTTAGGTTAGGTTATATTACGTAATTGAAGTATATAAAGGTCCCACGGAGACGTAGAGTCCAACTCGCCAGGAATGTCGTCAAATATTACCGCCGAGATGTTAGGTTGGGTTAGGTTAGGTTACATTACGTTAATGATGTATACGAAGGACCTACGCAGACGTCGGGGCCAACTCGCCAGGAATATTGTCAAATATTACCGCCGAGATGTCAGGTTGTGTTAGGTTAGGTTATATTACTTCATAGACGTATACAGTGTTCCCACGGAGAAGTAGGGGCCGACGAGCAAGGAATGGTGTTAAACGGTACCCCGAGAGATTAGGTTGGGTTAGGTTAGGTTATATTAGGATTCTGATGTATATAAAGGTCCCACGGACACGTAGATGCCAACTCGCAAGGAATGTTGTCAAATATTACCGCCGAGATGTCAGGTTGGATTACGTTATGTTATATTACGTTATTGATGTATATAAAGGTCCCACGGAGACGTAGAGTCCAACTCGCCAGGAATGTCGTCAAATATTACCGCCGAGATGTCAGGTTGGGATAGGTTAGGTTATATTACGTAATTGAAGTATATAAAGGTCCTACGGAGACGTAGAGTCCAATTCGCCAGGAATGTCGTCAAATATTACCGCCGAGATGTCAGGTGGGTTAGGTTAGGTTATATTACGTTATTGATGCATATGAATGTCCCACGTAGAGGATAGCTCGCCAGGAATGTTGTCAAATGTTACCGCCGAGATGTTAGGTTGGGTTAGGTTAGGTTATATTACGTAATTGATGCATATGAATGTCCCACGTAGAGGATAGCTCGCCAGGAATGTTGTCAAATATTACCGCCGAGATGTTAGGTTGGGTTAGGTTAGGTTATATTACGTTATTGATGCATATGAATGTCCCACGTAGAGGATAGCTCGCAAGGAATGTTGTGAAATATTACCGCCGAGATGTCAGGTAGGATTACGTTAGGTTATATTACGTTATTGATGTATATAAAGGTCCCACGGTGACGTAGAGTCCAACTCGCCAGGAATGTCGTCAAATATTACCGCCGAGATGTCAGGTTGGGTTAGGTTAGGTTATATTACGTAATTGAAGTATATAAAGGTCCCACGGAAACGTATAGTCCATCTCGCCAGGAATGTCGTCAAATATTACCGCCGAGATGTCAGGTTGTGTTAGGTTAGGTTATATTACGTTATTGATGCATATGCATGTCCCACGTAGAGGATAGATCGCCAGGAATGTTGTCAAATGTTACCGCCGAGATGTTAGGTTGGGTTAGGTTAGGTTATGTTACGTTATTGATGTATATAAAGGTCCCACATAGACGTAGAGGACAACTCGCCGGGAATGTTGTCAAATTTTACCGCCGAGATGTCAGGTTGTCTTAGATTAGGTTATATTACGTTATTGATGCATATGAATGTCCCACGTAGAGGATAGCTCGCCAGGAATGTCTTCAAATATTACCGCCGAGATGTCAGGTTGGATTACGTTAGGTTATATTACGTTAGTGATGTATACGAAGGACCCACGCAGACGTCGGGGCCAACTCGCCAGGAATGTCGTCAAATATTACCGCCGAGATGTCAGGTTGGGTTAGGTTAGGTTATATTACGTAATTGAAGTATATAAAGGTCCCACGGAGACGTAGAGTCCAACTCGCCAGGAATGTCGTCAAATATTACCGCCGAGATGTCAGGTGGGTTAGGTTAGGTTATATTACGTTATTGATGCATATGAATGTCCCACGTAGAGGATAGCTCGCCAGGAATGTTGTCAAATGTTACCGCCGAGATGTTAGGTTGGGTTAGGTTAGGTTATATTACGTAATTGATGCATATGAATGTCCCACGTAGAGGATAGCTCGCCAGGAATGTTGTCAAATATTACCGCCGAGATGTCAGGTTGGATTACGTTAGGTTATATTACGTTATTGATGTATATAAGTGTCCCACGGAGACGTAGAGTCCAACTCGCCAGGAATGTCGTCAAATATTACCGCCGAGATGTCAGGTTGGGTTAGGTTAGGTTATATTACGTAATTGAAGTATATAAAGGTCCCACGGAGACGTAGAGTCCAACTCGCCAGGAATGTCGTCAAATATTACCGCCGAGATGTTAGGTTGGGTTAGGTTAGGTTACATTACGTTAATGATGTATACGAAGGACCTACGCAGACGTCGGGGCCAACTCGCCAGGAATATTGTCAAATATTACCGCCGAGATGTCAGGTTGTGTTAGGTTAGGTTATATTACTTCATAGACGTATACAGTGTTCCCACGGAGAAGTAGGGGCCGACAAGCAAGGAATGGTGTTAAACGGTACCCCGAGAGATTAGGTTGGGTTAGGTTAGGTTATATTAGGATTCTGATGTATATAAAGGTCCCACGGACACGTAGATGCCAACTCGCAAGGAATGTTGTCAAATATTACCGCCGAGATGTCAGGTTGGATTACGTTATGTTATATTACGTTATTGATGTATATAAAGGTCCCACGGAGACGTAGAGTCCAACTCGCCAGGAATGTCGTCAAATATTACCGCCGAGATGTCAGGTTGGGATAGGTTAGGTTATATTACGTAATTGAAGTATATAAAGGTCCTACGGAGACGTAGAGTCCAATTCGCCAGGAATGTCGTCAAATATTACCGCCGAGATGTCAGGTGGGTTAGGTTAGGTTATATTACGTTATTGATGCATATGAATGTCCCACGTAGAGGATAGCTCGCCAGGAATGTTGTCAAATGTTACCGCCGAGATGTTAGGTTGGGTTAGGTTAGGTTATATTACGTAATTGATGCATATGAATGTCCCACGTAGAGGATAGCTCGCCAGGAATGTTGTCAAATATTACCGCCGAGATGTTAGGTTGGGTTAGGTTAGGTTATATTACGTTATTGATGCATATGAATGTCCCACGTAGAGGATAGCTCGCCAGGAATGTTGTCAAATATTACCGCCGAGATGTCAGGTTGGGTTAGGTTAGGTTATATTACGTTATTGATGTATATAAAGGTCCGTCGGAGACGTAGAGTCGAACTCGCAAAGAATGTCTTCAAATATTACCGCCGAAATGTCAGGTTGGGTTAGGTTAGGTTATATTACGTTATTGATGCATATGAATGTCCCACGTAGAGGATAGCTCGCAAGGAATGTTGTGAAATATTACCGCCGAGATGTCAGGTAGGATTACGTTAGGTTATATTACGTTATTGATGTATATAAGGGTCCCACGGAGACGTAGAGTCCAACTCGCCAGGAATGTCGTCAAATATTACCGCCGAGATGTCAGGTTGGGTTAGGTTAGGTTATATTACGTAATTGAAGTATATAAAGGTCCCACGGAAACGTATAGTCCATCTCGCCAGGAATGTCGTCAAATATTACCGCCGAGATGTCAGGTTGTGTTAGGTTAGGTTATATTACGTTATTGATGCATATGCATGTCCCACGTAGAAGATAGATCGCCAGGAATGTTGTCAAATGTTACCGCCGAGATGTTAGGTTGGGTTAGGTTAGGTTATGTTACGTTATTGATGTATATAAAGGTCCCACATAGACGTAGAGGACAACTCGCCGGGAATGTTGTCAAATTTTACCGCCGAGATGTCAGGTTGTCTTAGATTAGGTTATATTACGTTATTGATGCATATGAATATCCCACGTAGAGGATAGCTCGCCAGGAATGTCTTCAAATATTACCGCCGAGATGTCAGGTTGGATTACGTTAGGTTATATTACGTTAGTGATGTATACGAAGGACCCACGCAGACGTCGGGGCCAACTCGCCAGGAATGTCGTCAAATATTACCGCCGAGATGTCAGGTTGGGTTAGGTTAGGTTATATTACGTAATTGAAGTATATAAAGGTCCCACGGAAACGTAGAGTCCAACTCGCCAGGAATGTCGTCAAATATTACCGCCGAGATGTCAGGTTGTGTTAGGTTAGGTTATATTACGTTATTGATGCATATGCATGTCCCACGTAGAGGATAGATCGCCAGGAATGTTGTCAAATGTTACCGCCGAGATGTTAGGTTGGGTTAGGTTAGGTTATGTTACGTTATTGATGTATATAAAGGTCCCACATAGACGTAGAGGACAACTCGCCGGGAATGTTGTCAAATTTTACCGCCGAGATGTCAGGTTGTCTTAGATTAGGTTATATTACGTTATTGATGCATATGAATATCCCACGTAGAGGATAGCTCGCCAGGAATGTCTTCAAATATTACCGCCGAGATGTCAGGTTGGATTACGTTAGGTTATATTACGTTAGTGATGTATACGAAGGACCCACGCAGACGTCGGGGCCAACTCGCCAGGAATGTCGTCAAATATTACCGCCGAGATGTCAGGTTGGGTTAGGTTAGGTTATATTACGTAATTGAAGTATATAAAGGTCCCACGGAAACGTAGAGTCCAACTCGCCAGGAATGTCGTCAAATATTACCCCCGAGATGTCAGGTTGTGTTAGGTTAGGTTATATTACGTTATTGATGCATATGCATGTCCCACGTAGAGGATAGATCGCCAGGAATGTTGTCAAATGTTACCGCCGAGATGTTAGTTTGGGTTAGGTTAGGTTATGTTACGTTAGTGATGTATACGAAGGACCCACGCAGACGTCGGGGCCAACTCGCCAGGAATGTTGTCAAATATTACCGCCGAGATGTCAGGTTGGGTTAGCTTAGGTTATATTACGTAATTGAGGTACATAAAGGTCCCACGGAGACGTAGAGTCCAACTCGCCAGGAATGTCGTCAAATATTACCGCCGAGATGTCAGGTGTATTACGTTATGTTATATTACGTTATTGATGTATATAAAGGTCCCACGGAGACGTAGAGTACAACTCGCCAGGAATGTCGTCAAATATTACCGCCGAGATGTCAGGTGGGTTAGGTTAGGTTATATTACGTTATTGATGCATATGAATGTCCCACGTAGAGGATAGCTCGCCAGGAATGTTGTCAAATGTTACCGCCGAGATGTTAGGTTGGGTTAGGTTAGGTTATATTACGTAATTGATGCATATGAATGTCCCACGTAGAGGATAGCTCGCCAGGAATGTTGTCAAATATTACCGCCGAGATGTTAGGTTGGGTTAGGTTAGGTTATATTACGTTATTGATGCATATGAATGTCCCACGTAGAGGATAGCTCGCCAGGAATGTTGTCAAATATTACCGCCGAGATGTCAGGTTGGGTTAGGTTAGGTTATATTACGTTATTGATGTATATAAAGGTCCGTCGGAGACGTAGAGTCGAACTCGCAAAGAATGTCTTCAAATATTACCGCCGAAATGTCAGGTTGGGTTAGGTTAGGTTATATTACGTTATTGATGCATATGAATGTCCCACGTAGAGGATAGCTCGCAAGGAATGTTGTGAAATATTACCGCCGAGATGTCAGGTAGGATTACGTTAGGTTATATTACGTTATTGATGTATATAAAGGTCCCACGGAGACGTAGAGTCCAACTCGCCAGGAATGTCGTCAAATATTACCGCCGAGATGTCAGGTTGGGTTAGGTTAGGTTATATTACGTAATTGAAGTATATAAAGGTCCCACGGAAACGTATAGTCCATCTCGCCAGGAATGTCGTCAAATATTACCGCCGAGATGTCAGGTTGTGTTAGGTTAGGTTATATTACGTTATTGATGCATATGCATGTCCCACGTAGAGGATAGATCGCCAGGAATGTTGTCAAATGTTACCGCCGAGATGTTAGGTTGGGTTAGGTTAGGTTATGTTACGTTATTGATGTATATAAAGGTCCCACATAGACGTAGAGGACAACTCGCCGGGAATGTTGTCAAATTTTACCGCCGACATGTCAGGTTGGGTTAGGTTAAGTTATATTACGTTATTGATGTATATAAAGGTCCCACGGAGACGTAGAGTCCAACTCGCCAGGAATGTCGTCAAATATTACCGCCGAGATGTCAGGTTGGGTTAGGTTAGGTTATATTACGTAATTGAAGTATATAAAGGTCCCACGGAGACGTAGAGTCCAACTCGCCAGGAATGTCGTCAAATATTACCGCCGAGATGTCAGGTGGGTTAGGTTAGGTTATATTACGTTATTGATGCATATGAATGTCCCACGTAGAGGATAGCTCGCCAGGAATGTTGTCAAATGTTACCGCCGAGATGTTAGGTTGGGTTAGGTTAGGTTATATTACGTAATTGATGCATATGAATGTCCCACGTAGAGGATAGCTCGCCAGGAATGTTGTCAAATATTACCGCCGAGATGTCAGGTTGGATTACGTTAGGTTATATTACGTTATTGATGTACATAAAGGTCCCACGGAGACGTAGAGTCCAGCTCGCCAGGAATGTCGTCAAATATTACCGCCGAGTTGTCAGATTGGGTTAGGTTAGGTTATATTACGTAATTGAAGTCTATAAAGGTCCCACGGAGACGTAGAGTCCAACTCGCCAGGAATGTCGTCAAATATTACCGCCGAGATGTCAGGTGGGTTAGGTTAGGTTATATTACGTTATTGATGCATATGAAGGTCCCACGTAGAGGATAGCTCGCCAGGAATGTTGTCAAATGTTACCGCCGAGATGTTAGGTTGGGTTAGGTTAGGTTATATTACGTTAGTGATGTATACGAAGGACCCACGCAGACGTCGGGGCCAACTCGCCAGGAATGTTGTCAAATATTACCGCCGAGATGTCAGGTTGTGTTAGGTTAGGTTATATTACTTCATAGACGTATACAGTGTTCCCACGGAGAAGTAGGGGCCGACAAGCAAGGAATGTTGTTAAACGGTACCCCGAGAGATTAGGTTGGGTTAGGTTAGGTTATATTAGGATTCTGATGTATATAAAGGTCCCACGGACACGTAGATGCCAACTCGCAAGGAATGTTGTCAAATATTACCGCCGAGATGTCAGGTTGGATTACGTTATGTTATATTACGTTATTGATGTATATAAAGGTCCCACGGGGACGTAGAGTCCAACTCGCCAGGAATGTCGTCAAATATTACCGCCGAGATGTCAGGTTCGGATAGGTTAGGTTATATTACGTAATTGAAGTATATAAAGGTCCCACGGAGACGTAGAGTCCAACTCGCCAGGAATGTCGTCAAATATTACCGCCGAGATGTCAGGTGGGTTAGGTTAGGTTATATTACGTAATTGATGCATATGAATGTCCCACGTAGAGGATAGCTCGCCAGGAATGTTGTCAAATATTACCGCCGAGATGTTAGGTTGGGTTAGGTTAGGTTATATTACGTTATTGATGCATATGAATGTCCCACGTAGAGGATAGCTCGCCAGGAATGTCGTCAAATATTACCGCCGAGATGTCAGGTGGGTTAGGTTAGGTTATATTACGTTATTGATGCATATGAATGTCCCACGTAGAGGATAGCTCGCCAGGAATGTTGTCAAATGTTACCGCCGAGATGTTAGGTCGGGTTAGGTTAGGTTATATTACGTAATTGATGCATATGAATGTCCCACGTAGAGGATAGCTCGCCAGGAATGTTGTCAAATATTACCGCCGAGATGTCAGGTTGGATTACGTTAGGTTATATTACGTTATTGATGTACATAAAGGTCCCACGGAGACGTAGAGTCCAACTCGCCAGGAATGTCGTCAAATATTACCGCCGAGTTGTCAGGTTGGGTTAGGTTAGGTTATATTACGTAATTGAAGTCTATAAAGGTCCCACGGAGACGTAGAGTCCAACTCGCCAGGAATGTCGTCAAATATTACCGCCGAGATGTCAGGTGGGTTAGGTTAGGTTATATTACGTTATTGATGCATATGAAGGTCCCACGTAGAGGGTAGCTCGCCAGGAATGTTGTCAAATGTTACCGCCGAGATGTTAGGTTGGGTTAGGTTAGGTTATATTACGTAATTGATGCATATGAATGTCCCACGTAGAGGATAGCTCGCCAGGAATGTTGTCAAATATTACCGCCGAGATGTTAGGTTGGGTTAGGTTAGGTTATATTACGTTATTGATGCATATGAATGTCCCACGTAGAGGATAGCTCGCGAGGAATGTTGTCAAATATTACCGCCGAGTTGTCAGGTTGGGTTAGGTGGGGTTATATTACGTTATTGATGTATATAAAGGTCCGTCGGAGACGTAGAGTCGAACTCGCAAAGAATGTCTTCAAATATTACCGCCGAAATGTCAGGTTGGGTTAGGTTAGGTTATATTACGTTATTGATGCATATGTATGTCCCACGTAGAGGATAGCTCGCAAGGAATGTTGTGAAATATTACCGCCGAGATGTCAGGTAGGATTACGTTAGGTTATATTACGTTATTGATGTATATAAAGGTCCCACGGAGACGTAGAGTCCAACTCGCCAGGAATGTCGTCAAATATTACCGCCGAGATGTCAGGTTGGGTTAGGTTAGGTTATATTAAGTAATTGAAGTATATAAAGGTCCCACGGAAACGTATAGTCCATCTCGCCAGGAATGTCGTCAAATATTACCGCCGAGATGTCAGGTTGTGTTAGGATAGGTTATATTACGTTATTCATGCATATGCATGTCCCACGTAGAGGATAGATCGCCAGGAATGTTGTCAAATGTTACCGCCGAGATGTTAGGTTGGGTTAGGTTAGGTTATGTTACGTTATTGATGTATATAAAGGTCCCACATAGACGTAGAGGACAACTCGCAGGGAATGTTGTCAAATTTTACCGCCGAGATGTCAGGTTGTCTTAGATTAGGTTATATTACGTTATTGATGCATATGAATGTCCCACGTAGAGGATAGCTCGCCAGGAATGTCTTCAAATATTACCGCCGAGATGTCAGGTTGGATTACGTTAGGTTATATTACGTTAGTGATGTATACGAAGGACCCACGCAGACGTCGGGGCCAACTCGCCAGGAATGTCGTCAAATATTACCGCCGAGATGTCAGGTTGGGTTAGGTTAGGTTATATTACGTAATTGAAGTATATAAAGGTCCCACGGAAACGTATAGTCCATCTCGCCAGGAATGTCGTCAAATATTACCGCCGAGATGTCAGGTTGTGATAGGTTAGGTTATATTACGTTATTGATGCATATGCATGTCCGACGTAGAGGATAGATCGCCAGGAATGTTGTCAAATGTTACCGCCGAGATGTTAGGTTGGGTTAGGTTAGGTTATATTACGTTAGTGATGTATACGAAGGACCCACGCAGACGTCGGGGCCAACTCGCCAGGAATGTTGTCAAATATTACCGCCGAGATGTCAGGTTGTGTTAGGTTAGGTTATATTACTTCATAGACGTATACAGTGTTCCCACTGAGAAGTAGGGGCCGACAAGCAAGGAATGTTGTTAAACGGTACCCCGAGAGATAAGGTTGGGTTAGGTTAGGTTATATTAGGATACTGATGTATATAAAGGTCCCACGGACACGTAGAGGCCAACTCGCAAGGAATGTTGTCAAATATTGCCGCCGAGATGTCAGGTTGGATTACGTTATGTTATATTACGTTATTGATGTATATAAAGGTCCCACGGGGACGTAGAGTCCAACTCGCCAGGAATGTCGTCAAATATTACCGCCGAGATGTCAGGTTGGGATAGGTTAGGTTATATTACGTAATTGAAGTATATAAAGGTCCCACGGAGACGTAGAGTCCAACTCGCCAGGAATGTCGTCAAATATTACCGCCGAGATGTCAGGTGGGTTAGGTTAGGTTATATTACGTAATTGATGCATATGAATGTCCCACGTAGAGGATAGCTCGCCAGGAATGTTGTCAAATATTACCGCCGAGATGTTAGGTTGGGTTAGGTTAGGTTATATTACGTTATTGATGCATATGAATGTCCCACGTAGAGGATAGCTCGCCAGGAATGTCGTCAAATATTACCGCCGAGATGTCAGGTGGGTTAGGTTAGGTTATATTACGTTATTGATGCATATGAATGTCCCACGTAGAGGATAGCTCGCCAGGAATGTTGTCAAATGTTACCGCCGAGATGTTAGGTCGGGTTAGGTTAGGTTATATTACGTAATTGATGCATATGAATGTCCTACGTAGAGGATAGCTCGCCAGGAATGTTGTCAAATATTACCGCCGAGATGTCAGGTTGGATTACGTTAGGTTATATTACGTTATTGATGTACATAAAGGTCCCACGGAGACCTAGAGTCCAACTCGCCAGGAATGTCGTCAAATATTACCGCCGAGTTGTCAGGTTGGGTTAGGTTAGGTTATATTACGTAATTGAAGTCTATAAAGGTCCCACGGAGACGTAGAGTCCAACTCGCCAGGAATGTCGTCAAATATTACCGCCGAGATGTTAGGTTGGGTTAGGTTAGGTTACATTACGTTAATGATGTATACGAAGGACCTACGCAGACGTCGGGGCCAACTCGCCAGGAATATTGTCAAATATTACCGCCGAGATGTCAGGTTGGGTTAGGTTAAGTTATATTACGTTATTGATGTATATAAAGGTCCCACGGAGACGTAGAGTCCAACTCGCCAGGAATGTCGTCAAATATTACCGCCGAGATGTCAGGTTGGGTTAGGTTAGGTTATATTACGTAATTGAAGTATATAAAGGTCCCACGGAGACGTAGAGTCCAACTCGCCAGGAATGTCGTCAAATATTACCGCCGAGATGTCAGGTTGGGATAGGTTAGGTTATATTACGTAATTGAAGTATATAAAGGTCCTACGGAGACGTAGAGTCCAATTCGCCAGGAATGTCGTCAAATATTACCGCCGAGATGTCAGGTGGGTTAGGTTAGGTTATATTACGTTATTGATGCATATGAATGTCCCACGTAGAGGATAGCTCGCCAGGAATGTTGTCAAATGTTACCGCCGAGATGTTAGGTTGGGTTAGGTTAGGTTATATTACGTAATTGATGCATATGAATGTCCCACGTAGAGGATAGCTCGCCAGGAATGTTGTCAAATATTACCGCCGAGATGTTAGGTTGGGTTAGGTTAGGTTATATTACGTTATTGATGTACATAAAGGTCCCACGGAGACGTAGAGTCCAGCTCGCCAGGAATGTCGTCAAATATTACCGCCGAGTTGTCAGGTTGGGTTAGGTTAGGTTATATTACGTAATTGAAGTCTATAAAGGTCCCACGGAGACGTAGATTCCAACTCGCCAGGAATGTCGTCAAATATTACCGCCGAGATGTCAGGTGGGTTAGGTTAGGTTATATTACGTTATTGATGCATATGAAGGTCCCACGTAGAGGATAGCTCGCCAGGAATGTTGTCAAATGTTACCGCCGAGATGTTAGGTTGGGTTAGGTTAGGTTATATTACGTTAGTGATGTATACGAAGGACCCACGCAGACGTCGGGGCCAACTCGCCAGGAATGTTGTCAAATATTACCGCCGAGATGTCAGGTTGTGTTAGGTTAGGTTATATTACTTCATAGACGTATACAGTGTTCCCACTGAGAAGTAGGGGCCGACAAGCAAGGAATGTTGTTAAACGGTACCCCGAGAGATAAGGTTAGGTTAGGTTAGGTTATATTAGGATACTGATGTATATAAAGGTCCCACGGACACGTAGAGGCCAACTCGCAAGGAATGTTGTCAAATATTGCCGCCGAGATGTCAGGTTGGATTACGTTAGGTTATATTACGTTATTGATGTATATAAGGGTCCCACGGAGACGTAGAGTCCAACTCGCCAGGAATGTCGTCAAATATTACCGCCGAGATGTCAGGTTGGGTTAGGTTAGGTTATATTACGTAATTGAAGTATATAAAGGTCCCACGGAGACGTAGAGTCCAACTCGCCAGGAATGTCGTCAAATATTACCGCCGAGATGTTAGGTTGGGTTAGGTTAGGTTACATTACGTTAATGATGTATACGAAGGACCTACGCAGACGTCGGGGCCAACTCGCCAGGAATATTGTCAAATATTACCGCCGAGATGTCAGGTTGTGTTAGGTTAGGTTATATTACTTCATAGACGTATACAGTGTTCCCACGGAGAAGTAGGGGCCGACGAGCAAGGAATGGTGTTAAACGGTACCCCGAGAGATTAGGTTGGGTTAGGTTAGGTTATATTAGGATTCTGATGTATATAAAGGTCCCACGGACACGTAGATGCCAACTCGCAAGGAATGTTGTCAAATATTACCGCCGAGATGTCAGGTTGGATTACGTTATGTTATATTACGTTATTGATGTATATAAAGGTCCCACGGAGACGTAGAGTCCAACTCGCCAGGAATGTCGTCAAATATTACCGCCGAGATGTCAGGTTGGGATAGGTTAGGTTATATTACGTAATTGAAGTATATAAAGGTCCTACGGAGACGTAGAGTCCAATTCGCCAGGAATGTCGTCAAATATTACCGCCGAGATGTCAGGTGGGTTAGGTTAGGTTATATTACGTTATTGATGCATATGAATGTCCCACGTAGAGGATAGCTCGCCAGGAATGTTGTCAAATGTTACCGCCGAGATGTTAGGTTGGGTTAGGTTAGGTTATATTACGTAATTGATGCATATGAATGTCCCACGTAGAGGATAGCTCGCCAGGAATGTTGTCAAATATTACCGCCGAGATGTTAGGTTGGGTTAGGTTAGGTTATATTACGTTATTGATGCATATGAATGTCCCACGTAGAGGATAGCTCGCAAGGAATGTTGTGAAATATTACCGCCGAGATGTCAGGTAGGATTACGTTAGGTTATATTACGTTATTGATGTATATAAAGGTCCCACGGTGACGTAGAGTCCAACTCGCCAGGAATGTCGTCAAATACTACCGCCGAGATGTCAGGTTGGGTTAGGTTAGGTTATATTACGTAATTGAAGTATATAAAGGTCCCACGGAAACGTATAGTCCATCTCGCCAGGAATGTCGTCAAATATTACCGCCGAGATGTCAGGTTGTGTTAGGTTAGGTTATATTACGTTATTGATGCATATGCATGTCCCACGTAGAGGATAGATCGCCAGGAATGTTGTCAAATGTTACCGCCGAGATGTTAGGTTGGGTTAGGTTAGGTTATGTTACGTTATTGATGTATATAAAGGTCCCACATAGACGTAGAGGACAACTCGCCGGGAATGTTGTCAAATTTTACCGCCGAGATGTCAGGTTGTCTTAGATTAGGTTATATTACGTTATTGATGCATATGAATGTCCCACGTAGAGGATAGCTCGCCAGGAATGTCTTCAAATATTACCGCCGAGATGTCAGGTTGGATTACGTTAGGTTATATTACGTTAGTGATGTATACGAAGGACCCACGCAGACGTCGGGGCCAACTCGCCAGGAATGTCGTCAAATATTACCGCCGAGATGTCAGGTTGGGTTAGGTTAGGTTATATTACGTAATTGAAGTATATAAAGGTCCCACGGAGACGTAGAGTCCAACTCGCCAGGAATGTCGTCAAATATTACCGCCGAGATGTCAGGTGGGTTAGGTTAGGTTATATTACGTTATTGATGCATATGAATGTCCCACGTAGAGGATAGCTCGCCAGGAATGTTGTCAAATGTTACCGCCGAGATGTTAGGTTGGGTTAGGTTAGGTTATATTACGTAATTGATGCATATGAATGTCCCACGTAGAGGATAGCTCGCCAGGAATGTTGTCAAATATTACCGCCGAGATGTCAGGTTGGATTACGTTAGGTTATATTACGTTATTGATGTATATAAGTGTCCCACGGAGACGTAGAGTCCAACTCGCCAGGAATGTCGTCAAATATTACCGCCGAGATGTCAGGTTGGGTTAGGTTAGGTTATATTACGTAATTGAAGTATATAAAGGTCCCACGGAGACGTAGAGTCCAACTCGCCAGGAATGTCGTCAAATATTACCGCCGAGATGTTAGGTTGGGTTAGGTTAGGTTACATTACGTTAATGATGTATACGAAGGACCTACGCAGACGTCGGGGCCAACTCGCCAGGAATATTGTCAAATATTACCGCCGAGATGTCAGGTTGTGTTAGGTTAGGTTATATTACTTCATAGACGTATACAGTGTTCCCACGGAGAAGTAGGGGCCGACAAGCAAGGAATGGTGTTAAACGGTACCCCGAGAGATTAGGTTGGGTTAGGTTAGGTTATATTAGGATTCTGATGTATATAAAGGTCCCACGGACACGTAGATGCCAACTCGCAAGGAATGTTGTCAAATATTACCGCCGAGATGTCAGGTTGGATTACGTTATGTTATATTACGTTATTGATGTATATAAAGGTCCCACGGAGACGTAGAGTCCAACTCGCCAGGAATGTCGTCAAATATTACCGCCGAGATGTCAGGTTGGGATAGGTTAGGTTATATTACGTAATTGAAGTATATAAAGGTCCTACGGAGACGTAGAGTCCAATTCGCCAGGAATGTCGTCAAATATTACCGCCGAGATGTCAGGTGGGTTAGGTTAGGTTATATTACGTTATTGATGCATATGAATGTCCCACGTAGAGGATAGCTCGCCAGGAATGTTGTCAAATGTTACCGCCGAGATGTTAGGTTGGGTTAGGTTAGGTTATATTACGTAATTGATGCATATGAATGTCCCACGTAGAGGATAGCTCGCCAGGAATGTTGTCAAATATTACCGCCGAGATGTTAGGTTGGGTTAGGTTAGGTTATATTACGTTATTGATGCATATGAATGTCCCACGTAGAGGATAGCTCGCCAGGAATGTTGTCAAATATTACCGCCGAGATGTCAGGTTGGGTTAGGTTAGGTTATATTACGTTATTGATGTATATAAAGGTCCGTCGGAGACGTAGAGTCCAACTCGCCAGGAATGTCGTCAAATATTACCGCCGAGATGTCAGGTGTATTACGTTATGTTATATTACGTTATTGATGTATATAAAGGTCCCACGGAGACGTAGAGTACAACTCGCCAGGAATGTCGTCAAATATTACCGCCGAGATGTCAGGTGGGTTAGGTTAGGTTATATTACGTTATTGATGCATATGAATGTCCCACGTAGAGGATAGCTCGCCAGGAATGTTGTCAAATGTTACCGCCGAGATGTTAGGTTGGGTTAGGTTAGGTTATATTACGTAATTGATGCATATGAATGTCCCACGTAGAGGATAGCTCGCCAGGAATGTTGTCAAATATTACCGCCGAGATGTTAGGTTGGGTTAGGTTAGGTTATATTACGTTATTGATGCATATGAATGTCCCACGTAGAGGATAGCTCGCCAGGAATGTTGTCAAATATTACCGCCGAGATGTCAGGTTGGGTTAGGTTAGGTTATATTACGTTATTGATGTATATAAAGGTCCGTCGGAGACGTAGAGTCGAACTCGCAAAGAATGTCTTCAAATATTACCGCCGAAATGTCAGGTTGGGTTAGGTTAGGTTATATTACGTTATTGATGCATATGAATGTCCCACGTAGAGGATAGCTCGCAAGGAATGTTGTGAAATATTACCGCCGAGATGTCAGGTAGGATTACGTTAGGTTATATTACGTTATTGATGTATATAAGGGTCCCACGGAGACGTAGAGTCCAACTCGCCAGGAATGTCGTCAAATATTACCGCCGAGATGTCAGGTTGGGTTAGGTTAGGTTATATTACGTAATTGAAGTATATAAAGGTCCCACGGAAACGTATAGTCCATCTCGCCAGGAATGTCGTCAAATATTACCGCCGAGATGTCAGGTTGTGTTAGGTTAGGTTATATTACGTTATTGATGCATATGCATGTCCCACGTAGAAGATAGATCGCCAGGAATGTTGTCAAATGTTACCGCCGAGATGTTAGGTTGGGTTAGGTTAGGTTATGTTACGTTATTGATGTATATAAAGGTCCCACATAGACGTAGAGGACAACTCGCCGGGAATGTTGTCAAATTTTACCGCCGAGATGTCAGGTTGTCTTAGATTAGGTTATATTACGTTATTGATGCATATGAATATCCCACGTAGAGGATAGCTCGCCAGGAATGTCTTCAAATATTACCGCCGAGATGTCAGGTTGGATTACGTTAGGTTATATTACGTTAGTGATGTATACGAAGGACCCACGCAGACGTCGGGGCCAACTCGCCAGGAATGTCGTCAAATATTACCGCCGAGATGTCAGGTTGGGTTAGGTTAGGTTATATTACGTAATTGAAGTATATAAAGGTCCCACGGAAACGTAGAGTCCAACTCGCCAGGAATGTCGTCAAATATTACCGCCGAGATGTCAGGTTGTGTTAGGTTAGGTTATATTACGTTATTGATGCATATGCATGTCCCACGTAGAGGATAGATCGCCAGGAATGTTGTCAAATGTTACCGCCGAGATGTTAGGTTGGGTTAGGTTAGGTTATGTTACGTTATTGATGTATATAAAGGTCCCACATAGACGTAGAGGACAACTCGCCGGGAATGTTGTCAAATTTTACCGCCGAGATGTCAGGTTGTCTTAGATTAGGTTATATTACGTTATTGATGCATATGAATATCCCACGTAGAGGATAGCTCGCCAGGAATGTCTTCAAATATTACCGCCGAGATGTCAGGTTGGATTACGTTAGGTTATATTACGTTAGTGATGTATACGAAGGACCCACGCAGACGTCGGGGCCAACTCGCCAGGAATGTCGTCAAATATTACCGCCGAGATGTCAGGTTGGGTTAGGTTAGGTTATATTACGTAATTGAAGTATATAAAGGTCCCACGGAAACGTAGAGTCCAACTCGCCAGGAATGTCGTCAAATATTACCGCCGAGATGTCAGGTTGTGTTAGGTTAGGTTATATTACGTTATTGATGCATATGCATGTCCCACGTAGAGGATAGATCGCCAGGAATGTTGTCAAATGTTACCGCCGAGATGTTAGTTTGGGTTAGGTTAGGTTATGTTACGTTAGTGATGTATACGAAGGACCCACGCAGACGTCGGGGCCAACTCGCCAGGAATGTTGTCAAATATTACCGCCGAGATGTCAGGTTGGGTTAGGTTAGGTTATATTACGTAATTGAGGTACATAAAGGTCCCACGGAGACGTAGAGTCCAACTCGCCAGGAATGTCGTCAAATATTACCGCCGAGATGTCAGGTGTATTACGTTATGTTATATTACGTTATTGATGTATATAAAGGTCCCACGGAGACGTAGAGTACAACTCGCCAGGAATGTCGTCAAATATTACCGCCGAGATGTCAGGTGGGTTAGGTTAGGTTATATTACGTTATTGATGCATATGAATGTCCCACGTAGAGGATAGCTCGCCAGGAATGTTGTCAAATGTTACCGCCGAGATGTTAGGTTGGGTTAGGTTAGGTTATATTACGTAATTGATGCATATGAATGTCCCACGTAGAGGATAGCTCGCCAGGAATGTTGTCAAATATTACCGCCGAGATGTTAGGTTGGGTTAGGTTAGGTTATATTACGTTATTGATGCATATGAATGTCCCACGTAGAGGATAGCTCGCCAGGAATGTTGTCAAATATTACCGCCGAGATGTCAGGTTGGGTTAGGTTAGGTTATATTACGTTATTGATGTATATAAAGGTCCGTCGGAGACGTAGAGTCGAACTCGCAAAGAATGTCTTCAAATATTACCGCCGAAATGTCAGGTTGGGTTAGGTTAGGTTATATTACGTTATTGATGCATATGAATGTCCCACGTAGAGGATAGCTCGCAAGGAATGTTGTGAAATATTACCGCCGAGATGTCAGGTAGGATTACGTTAGGTTATATTACGTTATTGATGTATATAAAGGTCCCACGGAGACGTAGAGTCCAACTCGCCAGGAATGTCGTCAAATATTACCGCCGAGATGTCAGGTTGGGTTAGGTTAGGTTATATTACGTAATTGAAGTATATAAAGGTCCCACGGAAACGTATAGTCCATCTCGCCAGGAATGTCGTCAAATATTACCGCCGAGATGTCAGGTTGTGTTAGGTTAGGTTATATTACGTTATTGATGCATATGCATGTCCCACGTAGAGGATAGATTGCCAGGAATGTTGTCAAATGTTACCGCCGAGATGTTAGGTTGGGTTAGGTTAGGTTATGTTACGTTATTGATGTATATAAAGGTCCCACATAGACGTAGAGGACAACTCGCCGGGAATGTTGTCAAATTTTACCGCCGACATGTCAGGTTGGGTTAGGTTAAGTTATATTACGTTATTGATGTATATAAAGGTCCCACGGAGACGTAGAGTCCAACTCGCCAGGAATGTCGTCAAATATTACCGCCGAGATGTCAGGTTGGGTTAGGTTAGGTTATATTACGTAATTGAAGTATATAAAGGTCCCACGGAGACGTAGAGTCCAACTCGCCAGGAATGTCGTCAAATATTACCGCCGAGATGTCAGGTGGGTTAGGTTAGGTTATATTACGTTATTGATGCATATGAATGTCCCACGTAGAGGATAGCTCGCCAGGAATGTTGTCAAATGTTACCGCCGAGATGTTAGGTTGGGTTAGGTTAGGTTATATTACGTAATTGATGCATATGAATGTCCCACGTAGAGGATAGCTCGCCAGGAATGTTGTCAAATATTACCGCCGAGATGTCAGGTTGGATTACGTTAGGTTATATTACGTTATTGATGTACATAAAGGTCCCACGGAGACGTAGAGTCCAGCTCGCCAGGAATGTCGTCAAATATTACCGCCGAGTTGTCAGATTGGGTTAGGTTAGGTTATATTACGTAATTGAAGTCTATAAAGGTCCCACGGAGACGTAGAGTCCAACTCGCCAGGAATGTCGTCAAATATTACCGCCGAGATGTCAGGTGGGTTAGGTTAGGTTATATTACGTTATTGATGCATATGAAGGTCCCACGTAGAGGATAGCTCGCCAGGAATGTTGTCAAATGTTACCGCCGAGATGTTAGGTTGGGTTAGGTTAGGTTATATTACGTTAGTGATGTATACGAAGGACCCACGCAGACGTCGGGGCCAACTCGCCAGGAATGTTGTCAAATATTACCGCCGAGATGTCAGGTTGTGTTAGGTTAGGTTATATTACTTCATAGACGTATACAGTGTTCCCACGGAGAAGTAGGGGCCGACAAGCAAGGAATGTTGTTAAACGGTACCCCGAGAGATTAGGTTGGGTTAGGTTAGGTTATATTAGGATTCTGATGTATATAAAGGTCCCACGGACACGTAGATGCCAACTCGCAAGGAATGTTGTCAAATATTACCGCCGAGATGTCAGGTTGGATTACGTTATGTTATATTACGTTATTGATGTATATAAAGGTCCCACGGGGACGTAGAGTCCAACTCGCCAGGAATGTCGTCAAATATTACCGCCGAGATGTCAGGTTCGGATAGGTTAGGTTATATTACGTAATTGAAGTATATAAAGGTCCCACGGAGACGTAGAGTCCAACTCGCCAGGAATGTCGTCAAATATTACCGCCGAGATGTCAGGTGGGTTAGGTTAGGTTATATTACGTAATTGATGCATATGAATGTCCCACGTAGAGGATAGCTCGCCAGGAATGTTGTCAAATATTACCGCCGAGATGTTAGGTTGGGTTAGGTTAGGTTATATTACGTTATTGATGCATATGAATGTCCCACGTAGAGGATAGCTCGCCAGGAATGTCGTCAAATATTACCGCCGAGATGTCAGGTGGGTTAGGTTAGGTTATATTACGTTATTGA
This sequence comes from Xylocopa violacea, assembly GCA_963969225.1. NCBI lineage: Eukaryota > Metazoa > Arthropoda > Insecta > Hymenoptera > Apidae > Xylocopa > Xylocopa violacea. The sequence continues at coordinate 861,431 of CAXAJV010000201.1, read as the reverse complement.
TGCATATGAATGTCCCACGTAGAGGATAGCTCGCCAGGAATGTTGTCAAATGTTACCGCCGAGATGTTAGGTCGGGTTAGGTTAGGTTATATTACGTAATTGATGCATATGAATGTCCCACGTAGAGGATAGCTCGCCAGGAATGTTGTCAAATATTACCGCCGAGATGTCAGGTTGGATTACGTTAGGTTATATTACGTTATTGATGTACATAAAGGTCCCACGGAGACGTAGAGTCCAACTCGCCAGGAATGTCGTCAAATATTACCGCCGAGTTGTCAGGTTGGGTTAGGTTAGGTTATATTACGTAATTGAAGTCTATAAAGGTCCCACGGAGACGTAGAGTCCAACTCGCCAGGAATGTCGTCAAATATTACCGCCGAGATGTCAGGTGGGTTAGGTTAGGTTATATTACGTTATTGATGCATATGAAGGTCCCACGTAGAGGGTAGCTCGCCAGGAATGTTGTCAAATGTTACCGCCGAGATGTTAGGTTGGGTTAGGTTAGGTTATATTACGTAATTGATGCATATGAATGTCCCACGTAGAGGATAGCTCGCCAGGAATGTTGTCAAATATTACCGCCGAGATGTTAGGTTGGGTTAGGTTAGGTTATATTACGTTATTGATGCATATGAATGTCCCACGTAGAGGATAGCTCGCCAGGAATGTTGTCAAATATTACCGCCGAGTTGTCAGGTTGGGTTAGGTGGGGTTATATTACGTTATTGATGTATATAAAGGTCCGTCGGAGACGTAGAGTCGAACTCGCAAAGAATGTCTTCAAATATTACCGCCGAAATGTCAGGTTGGGTTAGGTTAGGTTATATTACGTTATTGATGCATATGTATGTCCCACGTAGAGGATAGCTCGCAAGGAATGTTGTGAAATATTACCGCCGAGATGTCAGGTAGGATTACGTTAGGTTATATTACGTTATTGATGTATATAAAGGTCCCACGGAGACGTAGAGTCCAACTCGCCAGGAATGTCGTCAAATATTACCGCCGAGATGTCAGGTTGGGTTAGGTTAGGTTATATTAAGTAATTGAAGTATATAAAGGTCCCACGGAAACGTATAGTCCATCTCGCCAGGAATGTCGTCAAATATTACCGCCGAGATGTCAGGTTGTGTTAGGATAGGTTATATTACGTTATTCATGCATATGCATGTCCCACGTAGAGGATAGATCGCCAGGAATGTTGTCAAATGTTACCGCCGAGATGTTAGGTTGGGTTAGGTTAGGTTATGTTACGTTATTGATGTATATAAAGGTCCCACATAGACGTAGAGGACAACTCGCAGGGAATGTTGTCAAATTTTACCGCCGAGATGTCAGGTTGTCTTAGATTAGGTTATATTACGTTATTGATGCATATGAATGTCCCACGTAGAGGATAGCTCGCCAGGAATGTCTTCAAATATTACCGCCGAGATGTCAGGTTGGATTACGTTAGGTTATATTACGTTAGTGATGTATACGAAGGACCCACGCAGACGTCGGGGCCAACTCGCCAGGAATGTCGTCAAATATTACCGCCGAGATGTCAGGTTGGGTTAGGTTAGGTTATATTACGTAATTGAAGTATATAAAGGTCCCACGGAAACGTATAGTCCATCTCGCCAGGAATGTCGTCAAATATTACCGCCGAGATGTCAGGTTGTGATAGGTTAGGTTATATTACGTTATTGATGCATATGCATGTCCGACGTAGAGGATAGATCGCCAGGAATGTTGTCAAATGTTACCGCCGAGATGTTAGGTTGGGTTAGGTTAGGTTATATTACGTTAGTGATGTATACGAAGGACCCACGCAGACGTCGGGGCCAACTCGCCAGGAATGTTGTCAAATATTACCGCCGAGATGTCAGGTTGTGTTAGGTTAGGTTATATTACTTCATAGACGTATACAGTGTTCCCACTGAGAAGTAGGGGCCGACAAGCAAGGAATGTTGTTAAACGGTACCCCGAGAGATAAGGTTGGGTTAGGTTAGGTTATATTAGGATACTGATGTATATAAAGGTCCCACGGACACGTAGAGGCCAACTCGCAAGGAATGTTGTCAAATATTGCCGCCGAGATGTCAGGTTGGATTACGTTATGTTATATTACGTTATTGATGTATATAAAGGTCCCACGGGGACGTAGAGTCCAACTCGCCAGGAATGTCGTCAAATATTACCGCCGAGATGTCAGGTTGGGATAGGTTAGGTTATATTACGTAATTGAAGTATATAAAGGTCCCACGGAGACGTAGAGTCCAACTCGCCAGGAATGTCGTCAAATATTACCGCCGAGATGTCAGGTGGGTTAGGTTAGGTTATATTACGTAATTGATGCATATGAATGTCCCACGTAGAGGATAGCTCGCCAGGAATGTTGTCAAATATTACCGCCGAGATGTTAGGTTGGGTTAGGTTAGGTTATATTACGTTATTGATGCATATGAATGTCCCACGTAGAGGATAGCTCGCCAGGAATGTCGTCAAATATTACCGCCGAGATGTCAGGTGGGTTAGGTTAGGTTATATTACGTTATTGATGCATATGAATGTCCCACGTAGAGGATAGCTCGCCAGGAATGTTGTCAAATGTTACCGCCGAGATGTTAGGTCGGGTTAGGTTAGGTTATATTACGTAATTGATGCATATGAATGTCCTACGTAGAGGATAGCTCGCCAGGAATGTTGTCAAATATTACCGCCGAGATGTCAGGTTGGATTACGTTAGGTTATATTACGTTATTGATGTACATAAAGGTCCCACGGAGACCTAGAGTCCAACTCGCCAGGAATGTCGTCAAATATTACCGCCGAGTTGTCAGGTTGGGTTAGGTTAGGTTATATTACGTAATTGAAGTCTATAAAGGTCCCACGGAGACGTAGAGTCCAACTCGCCAGGAATGTCGTCAAATATTACCGCCGAGATGTTAGGTTGGGTTAGGTTAGGTTACATTACGTTAATGATGTATACGAAGGACCTACGCAGACGTCGGGGCCAACTCGCCAGGAATATTGTCAAATATTACCGCCGAGATGTCAGGTTGTGTTAGGTTAGGTTATATTACTTCATAGACGTATACAGTGTTCCCACGGAGAAGTAGGGGCCGACAAGCAAGGAATGCTGTTAAACGGTACCCCGAGAGATTAGGTTGGGTTAGGTTAGGTTATATTAGGATTCTGATGTATATAAAGGTCCCACGGACACGTAGATGCCAACTCGCAAGGAATGTTGTCAAATATTACCGCCGAGATGTCAGGTTGGGTTAGGTTAGGTTATATTACGTAATTGAAGTATATAAAGGTCCCACGGAAACGTAGAGTCCAACTCGCCAGGAATGTCGTCAAATATTACCGCCGAGATGTCAGGTTGTGTTAGGTTAGGTTATATTACGTTATTGATGCATATGCATGTCCCACGTAGAGGATAGATCGCCAGGAATGTTGTCAAATGTTACCGCCGAGATGTTAGGTTGGGTTAGGTTATGTTATGTTACGTTAGTGATGTATACGAAGGACCCACGCAGACGTCGGGGCCAACTCGCCAGGAATGTTGTCAAATATTACCGCCGAGATGTCAGGTTGGGTTAGGTTAGGTTATATTACGTAATTGAAGTACATAAAGGTCCCACGGAGACGTAGAGTCCAACTCGCCAGGAATGTCGTCAAATATTACCGGCGAAATGTCAGGTGGGTCAGGTTAGGTTATAATACGTTATTGATGCATATGAATGTCCCACGTAGAGGATAACTCGCCAGGCAAGTTGTCAAATATTACCGCCGAGATGTTAGGTTGGGTTAGGTTAGATTATATTACGTTAATGATGTATATGAAGGACCCACGCAGACGTCTTGGCCAACTCGCCAGGAATGTTGTCAAATATTACCGCCGACATGTCAGGTTGGGTTAGGTTAAGTTATATTACGTTATTGATGTATATAAAGGTCCCACGGAGACGTAGAGTCCAACTCGCCAGTAATGTCGTCAAATATTACCGCCGAGATGTCAGGTGGGTTAGGTTAGGTTATATTACGTTATTGATGCATATGAATGTCCCACGTAGAGGATAGCTCGCCAGGAATGTTGTCAAATGTTACCGCCGAGATGTTAGGTTGGGTTAGGTTAGGTTATATTACGTAATTGATGCATATGAATGTCCCACGTAGAGGATAGCTCGCCAGGAATGTTGTCAAATATTACCGCCGAGATGTTAGGTTGGGTTAGGTTAGGTTATATTACGTTATTGATGCATATGAATGTCCCACGTAGAGGATAGCTCGCCAGGAATGTCGTCAAATATTACCGCCGAGATGTCAGGTGGGTTAGGTTAGGTTATATTACGTTATTGGTGCATATGAATGTCCCACGTAGAGGATAGCTCGCCAGGAATGTTGTCAAATGTTACCGCCGAGATGTTAGGTCGGGTTAGGTTAGGTTATATTACGTAATTGATGCATATGAATGTCCCACGTAGAGGATAGCTTGCCAGGAATGTTGTCAAATATTACCGCCGAGATGTCAGGTTGGATTACGTTAGGTTATATTACGTTATTGATGTACATAAAGGTCCCACGGAGACGTAGAGCCCAACTCGCCAGGAATGTCGTCAAATATTACCGCCGAGTTGTCAGGTTGGGTTAGGTTAGGTTATATTACGTAATTGAAGTCTATAAAGGTCCCACGGAGACGTAGAGTCCAACTCGCCAGGAATGTCGTCAAATATTACCGCCGAGATGTCAGGTGGGTTAGGTTAGGTTATATTACGTTATTGATGCATATGAATGTCCCACGTAGAGGATAGCTCGCCAGGAATGTTGTCAAATGTTACCGCCGAGATGTTAGGTTGGGTTAGGTTAGGTTATATTACGTAATTGATGCATATGAATGTCCCACGTAGAGGATAGCTCGCCAGGAATGTCGTCAAATATTACCGCCGAGATGTCAGGTGGGTTAGGTTAGGTTATATTACGTTATTGATGCATATGAATGTCCCACGTAGAGGATAGCTCGCCAGGAATGTTGTCAAATGTTACCGCCGAGATGTTAGGTCGGGTTAGGTTAGGTTATATTACGTAATTGATGCATATGAATGTCCCACGTAGAGGATAGCTCGCCAGGAATGTTGTCAAATATTACCGCCGAGATGTCAGGTTGGATTACGTTAGGTTATATTACGTTATTGATGTACATAAAGGTCCCACGGAGACGTAGAGTCCAACTCGCCAGGAATGTCGTCAAATATTACCGCCGAGTTGTCAGGTTGGGTTAGGTTAGGTTATATTACGTAATTGAAGTCTATAAAGGTCCCACGGAGACGTAGAGTCCAACTCGCCAGGAATGTCGTCAAATATTACCGCCGAGATGTCAGGTGGGTTAGGTTAGGTTATATTACGTTATTGATGCATATGAAGGTCCCACGTAGAGGGTAGCTCGCCAGGAATGTTGTCAAATGTTACCGCCGAGATGTTAGGTTGGGTTAGGTTAGGTTATATTACGTAATTGATGCATATGAATGTCCCACGTAGAGGATAGCTCGCCAGGAATGTTGTCAAATATTACCGCCGAGATGTTAGGTTGGGTTAGGTTAGGTTATATTACGTTATTGATGCATATGAATGTCCCACGTAGAGGATAGCTCGCCAGGAATGTTGTCAAATATTACCGCCGAGTTGTCAGGTTGGGTTAGGTGGGGTTATATTACGTTATTGATGTATATAAAGGTCCGTCGGAGACGTAGAGTCGAACTCGCAAAGAATGTCTTCAAATATTACCGCCGAAATGTCAGGTTGGGTTAGGTTAGGTTATATTACGTTATTGATGCATATGTATGTCCCACGTAGAGGATAGCTCGCAAGGAATGTTGTGAAATATTACCGCCGAGATGTCAGGTAGGATTACGTTAGGTTATATTACGTTATTGATGTATATAAAGGTCCCACGGAGACGTAGAGTCCAACTCGCCAGGAATGTCGTCAAATATTACCGCCGAGATGTCAGGTTGGGTTAGGTTAGGTTATATTAAGTAATTGAAGTATATAAAGGTCCCACGGAAACGTATAGTCCATCTCGCCAGGAATGTCGTCAAATATTACCGCCGAGATGTCAGGTTGTGTTAGGATAGGTTATATTACGTTATTCATGCATATGCATGTCCCACGTAGAGGATAGATCGCCAGGAATGTTGTCAAATGTTACCGCCGAGATGTTAGGTTGGGTTAGGTTAGGTTATGTTACGTTATTGATGTATATAAAGGTCCCACATAGACGTAGAGGACAACTCGCAGGGAATGTTGTCAAATTTTACCGCCGAGATGTCAGGTTGTCTTAGATTAGGTTATATTACGTTATTGATGCATATGAATGTCCCACGTAGAGGATAGCTCGCCAGGAATGTCTTCAAATATTACCGCCGAGATGTCAGGTTGGATTACGTTAGGTTATATTACGTTAGTGATGTATACGAAGGACCCACGCAGACGTCGGGGCCAACTCGCCAGGAATGTCGTCAAATATTACCGCCGAGATGTCAGGTTGGGTTAGGTTAGGTTATATTACGTAATTGAAGTATATAAAGGTCCCACGGAAACGTATAGTCCATCTCGCCAGGAATGTCGTCAAATATTACCGCCGAGATGTCAGGTTGTGATAGGTTAGGTTATATTACGTTATTGATGCATATGCATGTCCGACGTAGAGGATAGATCGCCAGGAATGTTGTCAAATGTTACCGCCGAGATGTTAGGTTGGGTTAGGTTAGGTTATATTACGTTAGTGATGTATACGAAGGACCCACGCAGACGTCGGGGCCAACTCGCCAGGAATGTTGTCAAATATTACCGCCGAGATGTCAGGTTGTGTTAGGTTAGGTTATATTACTTCATAGACGTATACAGTGTTCCCACTGAGAAGTAGGGGCCGACAAGCAAGGAATGTTGTTAAACGGTACCCCGAGAGATAAGGTTGGGTTAGGTTAGGTTATATTAGGATACTGATGTATATAAAGGTCCCACGGACACGTAGAGGCCAACTCGCAAGGAATGTTGTCAAATATTGCCGCCGAGATGTCAGGTTGGATTACGTTATGTTATATTACGTTATTGATGTATATAAAGGTCCCACGGGGACGTAGAGTCCAACTCGCCAGGAATGTCGTCAAATATTACCGCCGAGATGTCAGGTTGGGATAGGTTAGGTTATATTACGTAATTGAAGTATATAAAGGTCCCACGGAGACGTAGAGTCCAACTCGCCAGGAATGTCGTCAAATATTACCGCCGAGATGTCAGGTGGGTTAGGTTAGGTTATATTACGTAATTGATGCATATGAATGTCCCACGTAGAGGATAGCTCGCCAGGAATGTTGTCAAATATTACCGCCGAGATGTTAGGTTGGGTTAGGTTAGGTTATATTACGTTATTGATGCATATGAATGTCCCACGTAGAGGATAGCTCGCCAGGAATGTCGTCAAATATTACCGCCGAGATGTCAGGTGGGTTAGGTTAGGTTATATTACGTTATTGATGCATATGAATGTCCCACGTAGAGGATAGCTCGCCAGGAATGTTGTCAAATGTTACCGCCGAGATGTTAGGTCGGGTTAGGTTAGGTTATATTACGTAATTGATGCATATGAATGTCCTACGTAGAGGATAGCTCGCCAGGAATGTTGTCAAATATTACCGCCGAGATGTCAGGTTGGATTACGTTAGGTTATATTACGTTATTGATGTACATAAAGGTCCCACGGAGACCTAGAGTCCAACTCGCCAGGAATGTCGTCAAATATTACCGCCGAGTTGTCAGGTTGGGTTAGGTTAGGTTATATTACGTAATTGAAGTCTATAAAGGTCCCACGGAGACGTAGAGTCCAACTCGCCAGGAATGTCGTCAAATATTACCGCCGAGATGTTAGGTTGGGTTAGGTTAGGTTACATTACGTTAATGATGTATACGAAGGACCTACGCAGACGTCGGGGCCAACTCGCCAGGAATATTGTCAAATATTACCGCCGAGATGTCAGGTTGTGTTAGGTTAGGTTATATTACTTCATAGACGTATACAGTGTTCCCACGGAGAAGTAGGGGCCGACAAGCAAGGAATGCTGTTAAACGGTACCCCGAGAGATTAGGTTGGGTTAGGTTAGGTTATATTAGGATTCTGATGTATATAAAGGTCCCACGGACACGTAGATGCCAACTCGCAAGGAATGTTGTCAAATATTACCGCCGAGATGTCAGGTTGGGTTAGGTTAGGTTATATTACGTAATTGAAGTATATAAAGGTCCCACGGAAACGTAGAGTCCAACTCGCCAGGAATGTCGTCAAATATTACCGCCGAGATGTCAGGTTGTGTTAGGTTAGGTTATATTACGTTATTGATGCATATGCATGTCCCACGTAGAGGATAGATCGCCAGGAATGTTGTCAAATGTTACCGCCGAGATGTTAGGTTGGGTTAGGTTATGTTATGTTACGTTAGTGATGTATACGAAGGACCCACGCAGACGTCGGGGCCAACTCGCCAGGAATGTTGTCAAATATTACCGCCGAGATGTCAGGTTGGGTTAGGTTAGGTTATATTACGTAATTGAAGTACATAAAGGTCCCACGGAGACGTAGAGTCCAACTCGCCAGGAATGTCGTCAAATATTACCGGCGAAATGTCAGGTGGGTCAGGTTAGGTTATAATACGTTATTGATGCATATGAATGTCCCACGTAGAGGATAACTCGCCAGGCAAGTTGTCAAATATTACCGCCGAGATGTTAGGTTGGGTTAGGTTAGATTATATTACGTTAATGATGTATATGAAGGACCCACGCAGACGTCTTGGCCAACTCGCCAGGAATGTTGTCAAATATTACCGCCGACATGTCAGGTTGGGTTAGGTTAAGTTATATTACGTTATTGATGTATATAAAGGTCCCACGGAGACGTAGAGTCCAACTCGCCAGTAATGTCGTCAAATATTACCGCCGAGATGTCAGGTGGGTTAGGTTAGGTTATATTACGTTATTGATGCATATGAATGTCCCACGTAGAGGATAGCTCGCCAGGAATGTTGTCAAATGTTACCGCCGAGATGTTAGGTTGGGTTAGGTTAGGTTATATTACGTAATTGATGCATATGAATGTCCCACGTAGAGGATAGCTCGCCAGGAATGTTGTCAAATATTACCGCCGAGATGTTAGGTTGGGTTAGGTTAGGTTATATTACGTTATTGATGCATATGAATGTCCCACGTAGAGGATAGCTCGCCAGGAATGTCGTCAAATATTACCGCCGAGATGTCAGGTGGGTTAGGTTAGGTTATATTACGTTATTGGTGCATATGAATGTCCCACGTAGAGGATAGCTCGCCAGGAATGTTGTCAAATGTTACCGCCGAGATGTTAGGTCGGGTTAGGTTAGGTTATATTACGTAATTGATGCATATGAATGTCCCACGTAGAGGATAGCTTGCCAGGAATGTTGTCAAATATTACCGCCGAGATGTCAGGTTGGATTACGTTAGGTTATATTACGTTATTGATGTACATAAAGGTCCCACGGAGACGTAGAGCCCAACTCGCCAGGAATGTCGTCAAATATTACCGCCGAGTTGTCAGGTTGGGTTAGGTTAGGTTATATTACGTAATTGAAGTCTATAAAGGTCCCACGGAGACGTAGAGTCCAACTCGCCAGGAATGTCGTCAAATATTACCGCCGAGATGTCAGGTGGGTTAGGTTAGGTTATATTACGTTATTGATGCATATGAAGGTCCCACGTAGAGGGTAGCTCGCCAGGAATGTTGTCAAATGTTACCGCCGAGATGTTAGGTTGGGTTAGGTTAGGTTATATTACGTAATTGATGCATATGAATGTCCCACGTAGAGGATAGCTCGCCAGGAATGTTGTCAAATATTACCGCCGAGATGTTAGGTTGGGTTAGGTTAGGTTATATTACGTTATTGATGCATATGAATGTCCCACGTAGAGGATAGCCCGCCAGGAATGTTGTCAAATATTACCGCCGAGATGTCAGGTTGGGTTAGGTTAGGTTATATTACGTTATTGATGTATATAAAGGTCCGTCGGAGACGTAGAGTCGAACTCGCAAAGAATGTCTTCAAATATTACCGCCGAAATGTCAGGTTGGGTTAGGTTAGGTTATATTACGTTATTGATGCAAATGAATGTCCCACGTAGAGGATAGCTTGGAAGGAATGTTGTGAAATATTACCGCCGAGATGTCAGGTTGGATTACGCTAGGTTATATTACGTTATTGATGTATATAAAGGTCCCACGGAGACGTAGAGTCCAGCTCGACAGGAATGTCGTCAAATATTACCGCCGAGTTGTCAGGTTGGGTTAGGTTAGGTTATATTACGTAATTGATGTCTATAAAGGTCCCACGGTGACGTAGAGTCCAACCCGCCAGGAATGTCGTCAAATATTACCGCCGAGATGTCAGGTGGGTTAGGTTAGGTTATATTACGTTATTGATGCATATGAAGGTCCCACGTAGAGGATAGCTCGCCAGGAATGTTGCCAAATGTTACCGCCGAGATGTTAGGTTGGGTTAGGTTAGGTTATATTACGTTAGTGATGTATACGAAGGACCCACGCAGACGTCGGGGCCAACTCGCCAGGAATGTTGTCAAATATTACCGCCGAGATGTCAGGTTGTGTTAGGTTAGGTTATATTACTTCATAGACGTATACAGTGTTCCCACGGAGAAGTAGGGGCCGACAAGCAAGGAATGTTGTTAAACGGTACCCCGAGTGATTAGGTTGGGTTAGGTTAGGTTATATTAGGATTCTGATGTATATAAAGGTCCCACGGACACGTAGATGCCAACTCGCAAGGAATGTTGTCAAATATTACCGCCGAGATGTCAGGTTGGGTTAGGTTAGGTTATATTACGTAATTGAAGTATATAAAGGTCCCACGGAAACGTAGAGTCCAACTCGCCAGGAATGTCGTCAAATATTACCGCCGAGATGTCAGGTTGTGTTAGGTTAGGTTATATTACGTTATTGATGCATATGCATGTCCCACGTAGAGGATAGATCGCCAGGAATGTTGTCAAATGTTACCGCCGAGATGTTAGGTTGGGTTAGGTTATGTTATGTTACGTTAGTGATGTATACGAAGGACCCACGCAGACGTCGGGGCCAACTCGCCAGGAATGTTGTCAAATATTACCGCCGAGATGTCAGGTTGGGTTAGGTTAGGTTATATTACGTAATTGAAGTACATAAAGGTCCCACGGAGACGTAGAGTCCAACTCGCCAGGAATGTCGTCAAATATTACCGCCGAGATGTCAGGTTGTGTTAGGTTAGGTTATATTACGTTATTGATGCATATGCATGTCCCACATAGAGGATAGATCGCCAGGAATGTTGTCAAATGTTACCGCCGAGATGTTAGGTTGTGTTAGGTTAGGTTATGTTACGTTATTGATGTATATAAAGGTCCCACATAGACGTAGAGGACAACTCGCCGGGAATGTTGTCAAATTTTACCGCCGAGATGTCAGGTTGTCTTAGATTAGGTTATATTACGTTATTGATGCATATGAATATCCCACGTAGAGGATAGCTCGCCAGGAATGTCTTCAAATATTACCGCCGAGATGTCAGGTTGGATTACGTTAGGTTATATTACGTTAGTGATGTATACGAAGGACCCACGCAGACGTCGGGGCCAACTCGCCAGGAATGTCGTCAAATATTACCGCCGAGATGTCAGGTTGGGTTAGGTTAGGTTATATTACGTAATTGAAGTATATAAAGGTCCCACGGAAACGTAGAGTCCAACTCGCCAGGAATGTCGTCAAATATTACCGCCGAGATGTCAGGTTGTGTTAGGTTAGGTTATATTACGTTATTGATGCATATGCATGTCCCACGTAGAGGATAGATCGCCAGGAATGTTGTCAAATGTTACCGCCGAGATGTTAGTTTGGGTTAGGTTAGGTTATGTTACGTTAGTGATGTATACGAAGGACCCACGCAGACGTCGGGGCCAACTCGCCAGGAATGTTGTCAAATATTACCCCCGAGATGTCAGGTTGGGTTAGGTTAGGTTATATTACGTAATTGAAGTACATAAAGGTCCCACGGAGACGTAGAGTCCAACTCGCCAGGAATGTCGTCAAATATTACCGCCGAGATGTCAGGTGTATTACGTTATGTTATATTACGTTATTGATGTATATAAAGGTCCCACGGAGACGTAGAGTACAACTCGCCAGGAATGTCGTCAAATATTACCGCCGAGATGTCAGGTGGGTTAGGTTAGGTTATATTACGTTATTGATGCATATGAATGTCCCACGTAGAGGATAGCTCGCCAGGAATGTTGTCAAATGTTACCGCCGAGATGTTAGGTTGGGTTAGGTTAGGTTATATTACGTAATTGATGCATATGAATGTCCCACGTAGAGGATAGCTCGCCAGGAATGTTGTCAAATATTACCGCCGAGATGTTAGGTTGGGTTAGGTTAGGTTATATTACGTAATTGATGCATATGAATGTCCCACGTAGAGGATAGCTCGCCAGGAATGTTGTCAAATATTACCGCCGAGATGTTAGGTTGGGTTAGGTTAGGTTATATTACGTAATTGATGCATATGAATGTCCCACGTAGAGGATAGCTCGCCAGGAATGTTGTCAAATATTACCGCCGAGATGTTAGGTTGGGTTAGGTTAGGTTATATTACGTTATTGATGCATATGAATGTCCCACGTAGAGGATAGCTCGCCAGGAATGTTGTCAAATATTACCGCCGAGATGTTAGGTTGGGTTAGGTTAGGTTATATTACGTTATTGATGCATATGAATGTCCCACGTAGAGGATAGCTCGCCAGGAATGTTGTCAAATATTACCGCCGAGATGTCAGGTTGGGTTAGGTTAGGTTATATTACGTTATTGATGTATATAAAGGTCCGTCGGAGACGTAGAGTCGAACTCGCAAAGAATGTCTTCAAATATTACCGCCGAAATGTCAGGTTGGGTTAGGTTAGGTTATATTACGTTATTGATGCATATGAATGTCCCACGTAGAGGATAGCTCGCAAGGAATGTTGTGAAATATTACCGCCGAGATGTCAGGTAGGATTACGTTAGGTTATATTACGTTATTGATGTATATAAAGGTCCCACGGAGACGTAGAGTCCAACTCGCCAGGAATGTCGTCAAATATTACCGCCGAGATGTCAGGTGGGTTAGGTTAGGTTATATTACGTTATTGATGCATATGAATGTCCCACGTAGAGGATAGCTCGCCAGGAATGTTGTCAAATGTTACCGCCGAGATGTTAGGTTGGGTTAGGTTAGGTTATATTACGTAATTGATGCATATGAATGTCCCACGTAGAGGATAGCTCGCCAGGAATGTTGTCAAATATTACCGCCGAGATGTTAGGTTGGGTTAGGTTAGGTTATATTACGTTATTGATGCATATGAATGTCCCACGTAGAGGATAGCTCGCCAGGAATGTTGTCAAATATTACCGCCGAGATGTCAGGTTGGGTTAGGTTAGGTTATATTACGTTATTGATGTATATAAAGGTCCGTCGGAGACGTAGAGTCGAACTCGCAAAGAATGTCTTCAAATATTACCGCCGAAATGAAAGGTTGGGTTAGGTTAGGTTATATTACGTTATTGATGCATATGAATGTCCCACGTAGAGGATAGCTCGCAAGGAATGTTGTGAAATATTACCGCCGAGATGTCAGGTAGGATTACGTTAGGTTATATTACGTTATTGATGTATATAAAGGTCCCACGGAGACGTAGAGTCCAACTCGCCAGGAATGTCGTCAAATATTACCGCCGAGATGTCAGGTTGGGTTAGGTTAGGTTATATTACGTAATTGAAGTATATAAAGGTCCCACGGAAACGTATAGTCCATCTCGCCAGGAATGTCGTCAAATATTACCGCCGAGATGTCAGGTTGTGTTAGGTTAGGTTATATTACGTTATTGATGCATATGCATGTCCCACGTAGAGGATAGATCGCCAGGAATGTTGTCAAATGTTACCGCCGAGATGTTAGGTTGGGTTAGGTTAGGTTATGTTACGTTATTGATGTATATAAAGGTCCCACATAGACGTAGAGGACAACTCGCCGGGAATGTTGTCAAATTTTACCGCCGACATGTCAGGTTGGGTTAGGTTAAGTTATATTACGTTATTGATGCATATAAATGTCCCACGGAGACGTAGAGTCCAACTCGCCAGGAATGTCGTCAAATATTACCGCCGAGATGTCAGGTTGGATTACGTTAGGTTATATTACGTTATTGATGTACATAAAGGTCCCACGGAGACGTAGAGTCCAGCTCGCCAGGAATGTCGTCAAATATTACCGCCGAGTTGTCAGATTGGGTTAGGTTAGGTTATATTACGTAATTGAAGTCTATAAAGGTCCCACGGAGACGTAGAGTCCAACTCGCCAGGAATGTCGTCAAATATTACCGCCGAGATGTCAGGTGGGTTAGGTTAGGTTATATTACGTTATTGATGCATATGAAGGTCCCACGTAGAGGATAGCTCGCCAGGAATGTTGTCAAATGTTACCGCCGAGATGTTAGGTTGGGTTAGGTTAGGTTATATTACGTTAGTGATGTATACGAAGGACCCACGCAGACGCCGGGGCCAACTCGCCAGGAATGTTGTCAAATATTACCGCCGAGATGTCAGGTTGTGTTAGGTTAGGTTATATTACTTCATAGACGTATACAGTGTTCCCACGGAGAAGTAGGGGCCGACAAGCAAGGAATGTTGTTAAACGGTACCCCGAGAGATTAGGTTGGGTTAGGTTAGGTTATATTAGGATTCTGATGTATATAAAGGTCCCACGGACACGTAGATGCCAACTCGCAAGGAATGTTGTCAAATATTACCGCCGAGATGTCAGGTAGGATTACGTTAGGTTATATTACGTTATTGATGTATATAAAGGTCCCACGGAGACGTAGAGTCCAACTCGCCAGGAATGTCGTCAAATATTACCGCCGAGATGTCAGGTTGGGTTAGGTTAGGTTATATTAAGTAATTGAAGTATATAAAGGTCCCACGGACACGTAGAGGCCAACTCGCCAGGAATGTCGTCAAATATTACCGCCGAGATGTCAGGTGGGTTAGGTTAGGTTATATTACGTTATTGATGCATATGAATGTCCCACGTAGAGGATAGCTCGCCAGGAATGTTGTCAAATGTTACCGCCGAGATGTTAGGTTGGGTTAGGTTAGGTTATATTACGTAATTGATGCATATGAATGTCCCACGTAGAGGATAGCTCGCCAGGAATGTTGTCAAATATTACCGCCGAGATGTTAGGTTGGGTTAGGTTAGGTTATATTACGTTATTGATGCATATGAATGTCCCACGTAGAGGATAGCTCGCCAGGAATGTTGTCAAATATTACCGCCGAGATGTCAGGTTGGGTTAGGTTAGGTTATATTACGTTATTGATGTATATAAAGGTCCGTCGGAGACGTAGAGTCGAACTCGCAAAGAATGTCTTCAAATATTACCGCCGAAATGTCAGGTTGGGTTAGGTTAGGTTATATTACGTTATTGATGCATATGAATGTCCCACGTAGAGGATAGCTCGCAAGGAATGTTGTGAAATATTACCGCCGAGATGTCAGGTAGGATTACGTTAGGTTATATTACGTTATTGATGTATATAAAGGTCCCACGGAGACGTAGAGTCCAACTCGCCAGGAATGTCGTCAAATATTACCGCCGAGATGTCAGGTTGGGTTAGGTTAGGTTATATTACGTAATTGAAGTATATAAAGGTCCCACGGAAACGTATAGTCCATCTCGCCAGGAATGTCGTCAAATATTACCGCCGAGATGTCAGGTTGTGTTAGGTTAGGTTATATTACGTTATTGATGCATATGCATGTCCCACGTAGAGGATAGATCGCCAGGAATGTTGTCAAATGTTACCGCCGAGATGTTAGGTTGGGTTAGGTTAGGTTATGTTACGTTATTGATGTATATAAAGGTCCCACATAGACGTAGAGGACAACTCGCCGGGAATGTTGTCAAATTTTACCGCCGACATGTCAGGTTGGGTTAGGTTAAGTTATATTACGTTATTGATGTATATAAAGGTCCCACGGAGACGTAGAGTCCAACTCGCCAGGAATGTCGTCAAATATTACCGCCGAGATGTCAGGTTGGGTTAGGTTAGGTTATATTACGTAATTGAAGTATATAAAGGTCCCACGGAGACGTAGAGTCCAACTCGCCAGGAATGTCGTCAAATATTACCGCCGAGATGTCAGGTTGGGATAGGTTAGGTTATATTACGTAATTGAAGTATATAAAGGTCCCACGGAGACGTAGAGTCCAACTCGCCAGGAATGTCGTCAAATATTACCGCCGAGATGTCAGGTGGGTTAGGTTAGGTTATATTACGTAATTGATGCATATGAATGTCCCACGTAGAGGATAGCTCGCCAGGAATGTTGTCAAATATTACCGCCGAGATGTTAGGTTGGGTTAGGTTAGGTTATATTACGTTATTGATGCATATGAATGTCCCACGTAGAGGATAGCTCGCCAGGAATGTCGTCAAATATTACCGCCGAGATGTCAGGTGGGTTAGGTTAGGTTATATTACGTTATTGATGCATATGAATGTCCCACGTAGAGGATAGCTCGCCAGGAATGTTGTCAAATGTTACCGCCGAGATGTTAGGTCGGGTTAGGTTAGGTTATATTACGTAATTGATGCATATGAATGTCCCACGTAGAGGATAGCTCGCCAGGAATGTTGTCAAATATTACCGCCGAGATGTCAGGTTGTGTTAGGTTAGGTTATATTACTTCATAGACGTATACAGTGTTCCCACGGAGAAGTAGGGGCCGACAAGCAAGGAATGTTGTTAAACGGTACCCCGAGAGATTAGGTTGGGTTAGGTTAGGTTATATTAGGATTCTGATGTATATAAAGGTCCCACGGACACGTAGATGCCAACTCGCAAGGAATGTTGTCAAATATTACCGCCGAGATGTCAGGTAGGATTACGTTAGGTTATATTACGTTATTGATGTATATAAAGGTCCCACGGAGACGTAGAGTCCAACTCGCCAGGAATGTCGTCAAATATTACCGCCGAGATGTCAGGTTGGGTTAGGTTAGGTTATATTAAGTAATTGAAGTATATAAAGGTCCCACGGAAACGTATAGTCCATCTCGCCAGGAATGTCGTCAAATATTACCGCCGAGATGTCAGGTTGTGTTAGGATAGGTTATATTACGTTATTCATGCATATGCATGTCCCACGTAGAGGATAGATCGCCAGGAATGTTGTCAAATGTTACCGCCGAGATGTTAGGTTGGGTTAGGTTAGGTTATATTAGGATACTGATGTATATAAAGGTCCCACGGACACGTTGAGGCCAACTCGCCAGGAATGTCGTCAAATATTACCGCCGAGATGTCAGGTGGGTTAGGTTAGGTTATATTACGTTATTGATGCATATGAATGTCCCACGTAGAGGATAGCTCGCCAGGAATGTTGTCAAATGTTACCGCCGAGATGTTAGGTTGGGTTAGGTTAGGTTATATTACGTAATTGATGCATATGAATGTCCCACGTAGAGGATAGCTCGCCAGGAATGTTGTCAAATATTACCGCCGAGATGTTAGGTTGGGTTAGGTTAGGTTATATTACGTTATTGATGCATATGAATGTCCCACGTAGAGGATAGCTCGCCAGGAATGTTGTCAAATATTACCGCCGAGATGTCAGGTTGGGTTAGGTTAGGTTATATTACGTTATTGATGTATATAAAGGTCCGTCGGAGACGTAGAGTCGAACTCGCAAAGAATGTCTTCAAATATTACCGCCGAAATGTCAGGTTGGGTTAGGTTAGGTTATATTACGTTATTGATGCATATGAATGTCCCACGTAGAGGATAGCTCGCAAGGAATGTTGTGAAATATTACCGCCGAGATGTCAGGTAGGATTACGTTAGGTTATATTACGTTATTGATGTATATAAAGGTCCCACGGAGACGTAGAGTCCAACTCGCCAGGAATGTCGTCAAATATTACCGCCGAGATGTCAGGTTGGGTTAGGTTAGGTTATATTACGTAATTGAAGTATATAAAGGTCCCACGGAAACGTATAGTCCATCTCGCCAGGAATGTCGTCAAATATTACCGCCGAGATGTCAGGTTGTGTTAGGTTAGGTTATATTACGTTATTGATGCATATGCATGTCCCACGTAGAGGATAGATCGCCAGGAATGTTGTCAAATGTTACCGCCGAGATGTTAGGTTGGGTTAGGTTAGGTTATGTTACGTTATTGATGTATATAAAGGTCCCACATAGACGTAGAGGACAACTCGCCGGGAATGTTGTCAAATTTTACCGCCGACATGTCAGGTTGGGTTAGGTTAAGTTATATTACGTTATTGATGTATATAAAGGTCCCACGGAGACGTAGAGTCCAACTCGCCAGGAATGTCGTCAAATATTACCGCCGAGATGTCAGGTTGGGTTAGGTTAGGTTATATTACGTAATTGAAGTATATAAAGGTCCCACGGAGACGTAGAGTCCAACTCGCCAGGAATGTCGTCAAATATTACCGCCGAGATGTCAGGTTGGGATAGGTTAGGTTATATTACGTAATTGAAGTATATAAAGGTCCCACGGAGACGTAGAGTCCAACTCGCCAGGAATGTCGTCAAATATTACCGCCGAGATGTCAGGTGGGTTAGGTTAGGTTATATTACGTAATTGATGCATATGAATGTCCCACGTAGAGGATAGCTCGCCAGGAATGTTGTCAAATATTACCGCCGAGATGTTAGGTTGGGTTAGGTTAGGTTATATTACGTTATTGATGCATATGAATGTCCCACGTAGAGGATAGCTCGCCAGGAATGTCGTCAAATATTACCGCCGAGATGTCAGGTGGGTTAGGTTAGGTTATATTACGTTATTGATGCATATGAATGTCCCACGTAGAGGATAGCTCGCCAGGAATGTTGTCAAATGTTACCGCCGAGATGTTAGGTCGGGTTAGGTTAGGTTATATTACGTAATTGATGCATATGAATGTCCCACGTAGAGGATAGCTCGCCAGGAATGTTGTCAAATATTACCGCCGAGATGTCAGGTTGTGTTAGGTTAGGTTATATTACTTCATAGACGTATACAGTGTTCCCACGGAGAAGTAGGGGCCGACAAGCAAGGAATGTTGTTAAACGGTACCCCGAGAGATTAGGTTGGGTTAGGTTAGGTTATATTAGGATTCTGATGTATATAAAGGTCCCACGGACACGTAGATGCCAACTCGCAAGGAATGTTGTCAAATATTACCGCCGAGATGTCAGGTAGGATTACGTTAGGTTATATTACGTTATTGATGTATATAAAGGTCCCACGGAGACGTAGAGTCCAACTCGCCAGGAATGTCGTCAAATATTACCGCCGAGATGTCAGGTTGGGTTAGGTTAGGTTATATTAAGTAATTGAAGTATATAAAGGTCCCACGGAAACGTATAGTCCATCTCGCCAGGAATGTCGTCAAATATTACCGCCGAGATGTCAGGTTGTGTTAGGATAGGTTATATTACGTTATTCATGCATATGCATGTCCCACGTAGAGGATAGATCGCCAGGAATGTTGTCAAATGTTACCGCCGAGATGTTAGGTTGGGTTAGGTTAGGTTATATTAGGATACTGATGTATATAAAGGTCCCACGGACACGTTGAGGCCAACTCGCCAGGAATGTCGTCAAATATTACCGCCGAGATGTCAGGTGGGTTAGGTTAGGTTATATTACGTTATTGATGCATATGAATGTCCCACGTAGAGGATAGCTCGCCAGGAATGTTGTCAAATGTTACCGCCGAGATGTTAGGTTGGGTTAGGTTAGGTTATATTACGTAATTGATGCATATGAATGTCCCACGTAGAGGATAGCTCGCCAGGAATGTTGTCAAATATTACCGCCGAGATGTTAGGTTGGGTTAGGTTAGGTTATATTACGTTATTGATGCATATGAATGTCCCACGTAGAGGATAGCTCGCCAGGAATGTTGTCAAATATTACCGCCGAGATGTCAGGTTGGGTTAGGTTAGGTTATATTACGTTATTGATGTATATAAAGGTCCGTCGGAGACGTAGAGTCGAACTCGCAAAGAATGTCTTCAAATATTACCGCCGAAATGTCAGGTTGGGTTAGGTTAGGTTATATTACGTTATTGATGCATATGAATGTCCCACGTAGAGGATAGCTCGCAAGGAATGTTGTGAAATATTACCGCCGAGATGTCAGGTAGGATTACGTTAGGTTATATTACGTTATTGATGTATATAAAGGTCCCACGGAGACGTAGAGTCCAACTCGCCAGGAATGTCGTCAAATATTACCGCCGAGATGTCAGGTTGGGTTAGGTTAGGTTATATTACGTAATTGAAGTATATAAAGGTCCCACGGAAACGTATAGTCCATCTCGCCAGGAATGTCGTCAAATATTACCGCCGAGATGTCAGGTTGTGTTAGGTTAGGTTATATTACGTTATTGATGCATATGCATGTCCCACGTAGAGGATAGATCGCCAGGAATGTTGTCAAATGTTACCGCCGAGATGTTAGGTTGGGTTAGGTTAGGTTATGTTACGTTATTGATGTATATAAAGGTCCCACATAGACGTAGAGGACAACTCGCCGGGAATGTTGTCAAATTTTACCGCCGACATGTCAGGTTGGGTTAGGTTAAGTTATATTACGTTATTGATGTATATAAAGGTCCCACGGAGACGTAGAGTCCAACTCGCCAGGAATGTCGTCAAATATTACCGCCGAGATGTCAGGTTGGGTTAGGTTAGGTTATATTACGTAATTGAAGTATATAAAGGTCCCACGGAGACGTAGAGTCCAACTCGCCAGGAATGTCGTCAAATATTACCGCCGAGATGTCAGGTTGGGATAGGTTAGGTTATATTACGTAATTGAAGTATATAAAGGTCCCACGGAGACGTAGAGTCCAACTCGCCAGGAATGTCGTCAAATATTACCGCCGAGATGTCAGGTGGGTTAGGTTAGGTTATATTACGTAATTGATGCATATGAATGTCCCACGTAGAGGATAGCTCGCCAGGAATGTTGTCAAATATTACCGCCGAGATGTTAGGTTGGGTTAGGTTAGGTTATATTACGTTATTGATGCATATGAATGTCCCACGTAGAGGATAGCTCGCCAGGAATGTCGTCAAATATTACCGCCGAGATGTCAGGTGGGTTAGGTTAGGTTATATTACGTTATTGATGCATATGAATGTCCCACGTAGAGGATAGCTCGCCAGGAATGTTGTCAAATGTTACCGCCGAGATGTTAGGTCGGGTTAGGTTAGGTTATATTACGTAATTGATGCATATGAATGTCCCACGTAGAGGATAGCTCGCCAGGAATGTTGTCAAATATTACCGCCGAGATGTCAGGTTGTGTTAGGTTAGGTTATATTACTTCATAGACGTATACAGTGTTCCCACGGAGAAGTAGGGGCCGACAAGCAAGGAATGTTGTTAAACGGTACCCCGAGAGATTAGGTTGGGTTAGGTTAGGTTATATTAGGATTCTGATGTATATAAAGGTCCCACGGACACGTAGATGCCAACTCGCAAGGAATGTTGTCAAATATTACCGCCGAGATGTCAGGTAGGATTACGTTAGGTTATATTACGTTATTGATGTATATAAAGGTCCCACGGAGACGTAGAGTCCAACTCGCCAGGAATGTCGTCAAATATTACCGCCGAGATGTCAGGTTGGGTTAGGTTAGGTTATATTAAGTAATTGAAGTATATAAAGGTCCCACGGAAACGTATAGTCCATCTCGCCAGGAATGTCGTCAAATATTACCGCCGAGATGTCAGGTTGTGTTAGGATAGGTTATATTACGTTATTCATGCATATGCATGTCCCACGTAGAGGATAGATCGCCAGGAATGTTGTCAAATGTTACCGCCGAGATGTTAGGTTGGGTTAGGTTAGGTTATATTAGGATACTGATGTATATAAAGGTCCCACGGACACGTTGAGGCCAACTCGCCAGGAATGTCGTCAAATATTACCGCC
Source organism: Xylocopa violacea (assembly GCA_963969225.1). Taxonomy (NCBI): domain Eukaryota; kingdom Metazoa; phylum Arthropoda; class Insecta; order Hymenoptera; family Apidae; genus Xylocopa; species Xylocopa violacea. The sequence continues at coordinate 839,295 of CAXAJV010000201.1, read as the reverse complement.
GAGATGTCAGGTGGGTTAGGTTAGGTTATATTACGTTATTGATGCATATGAATGTCCCACGTAGAGGATAGCTCGCCAGGAATGTTGTCAAATGTTACCGCCGAGATGTTAGGTTGGGTTAGGTTAGGTTATATTACGTAATTGATGCATATGAATGTCCCACGTAGAGGATAGCTCGCCAGGAATGTTGTCAAATATTACCGCCGAGATGTTAGGTTGGGTTAGGTTAGGTTATATTACGTTATTGATGCATATGAATGTCCCACGTAGAGGATAGCTCGCCAGGAATGTTGTCAAATATTACCGCCGAGATGTCAGGTTGGGTTAGGTTAGGTTATATTACGTTATTGATGTATATAAAGGTCCGTCGGAGACGTAGAGTCGAACTCGCAAAGAATGTCTTCAAATATTACCGCCGAAATGTCAGGTTGGGTTAGGTTAGGTTATATTACGTTATTGATGCATATGAATGTCCCACGTAGAGGATAGCTCGCAAGGAATGTTGTGAAATATTACCGCCGAGATGTCAGGTAGGATTACGTTAGGTTATATTACGTTATTGATGTATATAAAGGTCCCACGGAGACGTAGAGTCCAACTCGCCAGGAATGTCGTCAAATATTACCGCCGAGATGTCAGGTTGGGTTAGGTTAGGTTATATTACGTAATTGAAGTATATAAAGGTCCCACGGAAACGTATAGTCCATCTCGCCAGGAATGTCGTCAAATATTACCGCCGAGATGTCAGGTTGTGTTAGGTTAGGTTATATTACGTTATTGATGCATATGCATGTCCCACGTAGAGGATAGATCGCCAGGAATGTTGTCAAATGTTACCGCCGAGATGTTAGGTTGGGTTAGGTTAGGTTATGTTACGTTATTGATGTATATAAAGGTCCCACATAGACGTAGAGGACAACTCGCCGGGAATGTTGTCAAATTTTACCGCCGACATGTCAGGTTGGGTTAGGTTAAGTTATATTACGTTATTGATGTATATAAAGGTCCCACGGAGACGTAGAGTCCAACTCGCCAGGAATGTCGTCAAATATTACCGCCGAGATGTCAGGTTGGGTTAGGTTAGGTTATATTACGTAATTGAAGTATATAAAGGTCCCACGGAGACGTAGAGTCCAACTCGCCAGGAATGTCGTCAAATATTACCGCCGAGATGTCAGGTTGGGATAGGTTAGGTTATATTACGTAATTGAAGTATATAAAGGTCCCACGGAGACGTAGAGTCCAACTCGCCAGGAATGTCGTCAAATATTACCGCCGAGATGTCAGGTGGGTTAGGTTAGGTTATATTACGTAATTGATGCATATGAATGTCCCACGTAGAGGATAGCTCGCCAGGAATGTTGTCAAATATTACCGCCGAGATGTTAGGTTGGGTTAGGTTAGGTTATATTACGTTATTGATGCATATGAATGTCCCACGTAGAGGATAGCTCGCCAGGAATGTCGTCAAATATTACCGCCGAGATGTCAGGTGGGTTAGGTTAGGTTATATTACGTTATTGATGCATATGAATGTCCCACGTAGAGGATAGCTCGCCAGGAATGTTGTCAAATGTTACCGCCGAGATGTTAGGTCGGGTTAGGTTAGGTTATATTACGTAATTGATGCATATGAATGTCCCACGTAGAGGATAGCTCGCCAGGAATGTTGTCAAATATTACCGCCGAGATGTCAGGTTGGATTACGTTAGGATATATTACGTTATTGATGTACATAAAGGTCCCACGGAGACGTAGAGTCCAACTCGCCAGGAATGTCGTCAAATATTACCGCCGAGTTGTCAGGTTGGGTTAGGTTAGGTTATATTACGTAATTGAAGTCTATAAAGGTCCCACGGAGACGTCGAGTCCAACTCGCCAGGAATGTCGTCAAATATTACCGCCGAGATGTCAGGTGGGTTAGGTTAGGTTATATTACGTTATTGATGCATATGAAGGTCCCACGTAGAGGGTAGCTCGCCAGGAATGTTGTCAAATTTTACCGCCGAGATGTTAGGTTGGGTTAGGTTAGGTTATATTACGTAATTGATGCATATGAATGTCCCACGTAGAGGATAGCTCGCCAGGAATGTTGTCAAATATTACCGCCGAGATGTTAGGTTGGGTTAGGTTAGGTTATATTACGTTATTGATGCATATGAATGTCCCACGTAGAGGATAGCTCGCCAGGAATGTTGTCAAATATTACCGCCGAGTTGTCAGGTTGGGTTAGGTGGGGTTATATTACGTTATTGATGTATATAAAGGTCCGTCGGAGACGTAGAGTCGAACTCGCAAAGAATGTCTTCAAATATTACCGCCGAAATGTCAGGTTGGGTTAGGTTAGGTTATATTACGTTATTGATGCATATGAATATCCCACGTAGAGGATAGCTCGCAAGGAATGTTGTGAAATATTACCGCCGAGATGTCAGGTAGGATTACGTTAGGTTATATTACGTTATTGATGTATATAAAGGTCCCACGGAGACGTAGAGTCCAACTCGCCAGGAATGTCGTCAAATATTACCGCCGAGATGTCAGGTTGGGTTAGGTTAGGTTATATTAAGTAATTGAAGTATATAAAGGTCCCACGGAAACGTATAGTCCATCTCGCCAGGAATGTCGTCAAATATTACCGCCGAGATGTCAGGTTGTGTTAGGATAGGTTATATTACGTTATTCATGCATATGCATGTCCCACGTAGAGGATAGATCGCCAGGAATGTTGTCAAATGTTACCGCCGAGATGTTAGGTTGGGTTAGGTTAGGTTATGTTACGTTATTGATGTATATAAAGGTCCCACATAGACGTAGAGGACAACTCGCAGGGAATGTTGTCAAATTTTACCGCCGAGATGTCAGGTTGTCTTAGATTAGGTTATATTACGTTATTGATGCATATGAATGTCCCACGTAGAGGATAGCTCGCCAGGAATGTCTTCAAATATTACCGCCGAGATGTCAGGTTGGATTACGTTAGGTTATATTACGTTAGTGATGTATACGAAGGACCCACGCAGACGTCGGGGCCAACTCGCCAGGAATGTCGTCAAATATTACCGCCGAGATGTCAGGTTGGGTTAGGTTAGGTTATATTACGTAATTGAAGTATATAAAGGTCCCACGGAAACGTATAGTCCATCTCGCCAGGAATGTCGTCAAATATTACCGCCGAGATGTCAGGTTGTGTTAGGTTAGGTTATATTACGTTATTGATGCATATGCATGTCCGACGTAGAGGATAGATCGCCAGGAATGTTGTCAAATGTTACCGCCGAGATGTTAGGTTGGGTTAGGTTAGGTTATATTATGTTAGTGATGTATACGAAGGACCCACGCAGACGTCGGGGCCAACTCGCCAGGAATGTTGTCAAATATTACCGCCGAGATGTCAGGTTGTGTTAGGTTAGGTTATATTACTTCATAGACGTATACAGTGTTCCCACTGAGAAGTAGGGGCCGACAAGCAAGGAATGTTGTTAAACGGTACCCCGAGAGATAAGGTTGGGTTAGGTTAGGTTATATTAGGATACTGATGTATATAAAGGTCCCACGGACACGTAGAGGCCAACTCGCAAGGAATGTTGTCAAATATTGCCGCCGAGATGTCAGGTTGGATTACGTTAGGTTATATTACGTTATTGATGTATATAAAGGTCCCACGGAGACGTAGAGTCCAACTCGCCAGGAATGTCGTCAAATATTACCGCCGAGATGTCAGGTTGGGTTTGGTTAGGTTATATTACGTAATTGAAGTATATAAAGGTCCCACGGAGACGTAGAGTCCAACTCGCCAGGAATGTCGTCAAATATTACCGCCGAGATGTTAGGTTGGGTTAGGTTAGGTTACATTACGTTAATGATGTATACGAAGGACCTACGCAGACGTCGGGGCCAACTCGCCAGGAATATTGTCAAATATTACCGCCGAGATGTCAGGTTGTGTTAGGTTAGGTTATATTACTTCATAGACGTATACAGTGTTCCCACGGAGAAGTAGGGGCCGACAAGCAAGGAATGTTGTTAAACGGTACCCCGAGAGATTAGGTTGGGTTAGGTTAGGTTATATTAGGATTCTGATGTATATAAAGGTCCCACGGACACGTAGATGCGAACTCGCAAGGAATGTTGTCAAATATTACCGCCGAGATGTCAGGTTGGGTTAGGTTAGGTTATATTACGTAATTGAAGTATATAAAGGTCCCACGGAAACGTAGAGTCCAACTCGCCAGGAATGTCGTCAAATATTACCGCCGAGATGTCAGGTTGTGTTAGGTTAGGTTATATTACGTTATTGATGCATATGCATGTCCCACGTAGAGGATAGATCGCCAGGAATGTTGTCAAATGTTACCGCCGAGATGTTAGGTTGGGTTAGGTTATGTTATGTTACGTTAGTGATGTATACGAAGGACCCACGCAGACGTCGGGGCCAACTCGCCAGGAATGTTGTCAAATATTACCGCCGAGATGTCAGGTTGGGTTAGGTTAGGTTATATTACGTAATTGAAGTACATAAAGGTCCCACGGAGACGTAGAGTCCAACTCGCCAGGAATGTCGTCAAATATTACCGGCGAAATGTCAGGTGGGTCAGGTTAGGTTATAATACGTTATTGATGCATATGAATGTCCCACGTAGAGGATAACTCGCCAGGCAAGTTGTCAAATATTACCGCCGAGATGTTAGGTTGGGTTAGGTTAGATTATATTACGTTAATGATGTATATGAAGGACCCACGCAGACGTCTTGGCCAACTCGCCAGGAATGTTGTCAAATATTACCGCCGACATGTCAGGTTGGGTTAGGTTAAGTTATATTACGTTATTGATGTATATAAAGGTCCCACGGAGACGTAGAGTCCAACTCGCCAGTAATGTCGTCAAATATTACCGCCGAGATGTCAGGTGGGTTATGTTAGGTTATATTACGTTATTGATGCATATGAATGTCCCACGTAGAGGATAGCTCGCCAGGAATGTTGTCAAATGTTACCGCCGAGATGTTAGGTTGGGTTAGGTTAGGTTATATTACGTAATTGATGCATATGAATGTCCCACGTAGAGGATAGCTCGCCAGGAATGTTGTCAAATATTACCGCCGAGATGTTAGGTCGGGTTAGGTTAGGTTATATTACGTTATTGATGCATATGAATGTCCCACGTAGAGGATAGCTCGCCAGGAATGTCGTCAAATATTACCGCCGAGATGTCAGGTGGGTTAGGTTAGGTTATATTACGTTATTGATGCATATGAATGTCCCACGTAGAGGATAGCTCGCCAGGAATGTTGTCAAATGTTACCGCCGAGATGTTAGGTCGGGTTAGGTTAGGTTATATTACGTAATTGATGCATATGAATGTCCCACGTAGAGGATAGCTCGCCAGGAATGTTGTCAAATATTACCGCCGAGATGTCAGGTTGGATTACGTTAGGTTATATTACGTTATTGATGTACATAAAGGTCCCACGGAGACGTAGAGTCCAACTCGCCAGGAATGTCGTCAAATATTACCGCCGAGTTGTCAGGTTGGGTTAGGTTAGGTTATATTACGTAATTGAAGTCTATAAAGGTCCCACGGAGACGTAGAGTCCAACTCGCCAGGAATGTCGTCAAATATTACCGCCGAGATGTCAGGTGGGTTAGGTTAGGTTATATTACGTTATTGATGCATATGAAGGTCCCACGTAGAGGGTACCTCGCCAGGAATGTTGTCAAATGTTACCGCCGAGATGTTAGGTTGGGTTAGGTTAGGTTATATTACGTAATTGATGCATATGAATGTCCCACGTAGAGGATAGCTCGCCAGGAATGTTGTCAAATATTACCGCCGAGATGTTAGGTTGGGTTAGGTTAGGTCATATTACGTTATTGATGCATATGAATGTCCCACGTAGAGGATAGCCCGCCAGGAATGTTGTCAAATATTACCGCCGAGATGTCAGGTTGGGTTAGGTTAGGTTATATTACGTTATTGATGTATATAAAGGTCCGTCGGAGACGTAGAGTCGAACTCGCAAAGAATGTCTTCAAATATTACCGCCGAAATGTCAGGTTGGGTTAGGTTAGGTTATATTACGTTATTGATGCAAATGAATGTCCCACGTAGAGGATAGCTTGCAAGGAATGTTGTGAAATATTACCGCCGAGATGTCAGGTTGGATTACGCTAGGTTATATTACGTTATTGATGTATATAAAGGTCCCACGGAGACGTAGAGTCCAGCTCGACAGGAATGTCGTCAAATATTACCGCCGAGTTGTCAGGTTGGGTTAGGTTAGGTTATATTACGTAATTGATGTCTATAAAGGTCCCACGGTGACGTAGAGTCCAACCCGCCAGGAATGTCGTCAAATATTACCGCCGAGATGTCAGGTGGGTTAGGTTAGGTTATATTACGTTATTGATGCATATGAATGTCCCACGTAGAGGATAGCTCGCCAGGAATGTTGTCAAATGTTACCGCCGAGATGTTAGGTCGGGTTAGGTTAGGTTATATTACGTAATTGATGCATATGAATGTCCCACGTAGAGGATAGCTCGCCAGGAATGTTGTCAAATATTACCGCCGAGATGTCAGGTTGGATTACGTTAGGTTATATTACGTTATTGATGTACATAAAGGTCCCACGGAGACGTAGAGTCCAACTCGCCAGGAATGTCGTCAAATATTACCGCCGAGTTGTCAGGTTGGGTTAGGTTAGGTTATATTACGTAATTGAAGTCTATAAAGGTCCCACGGAGACGTAGAGTCCAACTCGCCAGGAATGTCGTCAAATATTACCGCCGAGATGTCAGGTGGGTTAGGTTAGGTTATATTACGTTATTGATGCATATGAAGGTCCCACGTAGAGGGTAGCTCGCCAGGAATGTTGTCAAATGTTACCGCCGAGATGTTAGGTTGGGTTAGGTTAGGTTATATTACGTTAGTGATGTATACGAAGGACCCACGCAGACGTCGGGGCCAACTCGCCAGGAATGTTGTCAAATATTACCGCCGAGATGTCAGGTTGTGTTAGGTTAGGTTATATTACTTCATAGACGTATACAGTGTTCCCACGGAGAAGTAGGGGCCGACAAGCAAGGAATGTTGTTAAACGGTACCCCGAGAGATTAGGTTGGGTTAGGTTAGGTTATATTAGGATTCTGATGTATATAAAGGTCCCACGGACACGTAGATGCCAACTCGCAAGGAATGTTGTCAAATATTACCGCCGAGATGTCAGGTTGGGTTAGGTTAGGTTATAATACGTAATTGAAGTACATAAAGGTCCCACGGAGACGTAGAGTCCAACTCGCCAGGAATGACGTCAAATATTACCGCCGAAATGTCAGGTGGGTCAGGTTAGGTTATAATACGTTATTGATGCATATGAATGTCCCACGTAGAGGATAACTCGCCAGGCAAGTTGTCAAATATTACCGCCGAGATGTTAGGTTGGGTTAGGTTAGATTATATTACGTTAATGATGTATATGAAGGACCCACGCAGACGTCTTGGCCAACTCGCCAGGAATGTTGTCAAATATTACCGCCGACATGTCAGGTTGGGTTAGGTTAAGTTATATTACGTTATTGATGTATATAAAGGTCCCACGGAGACGTAGAGTCCAACTCGCCAGTAATGTCGTCAAATATTACCGCCGAGATGTCAGGTGGGTTAGGTTAGGTTATATTACGTTATTGATGCATATGAATGTCCCACGTAGAGGATAGCTCGCCAGGAATGTTGTCAAATGTTACCGCCGAGATGTTAGGTTGGGTTAGGTTAGGTTATATTACGTAATTGATGCATATGAATGTCCCACGTAAAGGATAGCTCGCCAGGAATGTTGTCAAATATTACCGCCGAGATGTTAGGTTGGGTTAGGTTAGGTTATATTACGTTATTGATGCATATGAATGTCCCACGTAGAGGATAGCTCGCCAGGAATGTCGTCAAATATTACCGCCGAGATGTCAGGTGGGTTAGGTTAGGTTATATTACGTTATTGATGCATATGAATGTCCCACGTAGAGGATAGCTCGCCAGGAATGTTGTCAAATGTTACCGCCGAGATGTTAGGTCGGGTTAGGTTAGGTTATATTACGTAATTGATGCATATGAATGTCCCACGTAGAGGATAGCTCGCCAGGAATGTTGTCAAATATTACCGCCGAGATGTCAGGTTGGGTTAGGTTAGGTTATATTACGTAATTGAAGTCTATAAAGGTCCCACGGAGACGTAGAGTCCAACTCGCCAGGAATGTCGTCAAATATTACCGCCGAGATGTCAGGTGGGTTAGGTTAGGTTATATTACGTTATTGATGCATATGAAGGTCCCACGTAGAGGGTAGCTCGCCAGGAATGTTGTCAAATGTTACCGCCGAGATGTTAGGTTGGGTTAGGTTAGGTTATATTACGTAATTGATGCATATGAATGTCCCACGTAGAGGATAGCTCGCCAGGAATGTTGTCAAATATTACCGCCGAGATGTTAGGTTGGGTTAGGTTAGGTTATATTACGTTATTGATGCATATGAATGTCCCACGTAGAGGATAGCCCGCCAGGAATGTTGTCAAATATTACCGCCGAGATGTCAGGTTGGGTTAGGTTAGGTTATATTACGTTATTGATGTATATAAAGGTCCGTCGGAGACGTAGAGTCGAACTCGCAAAGAATGTCTTCAAATATTACCGCCGAAATGTCAGGTTGGGTTAGGTTAGGTTATATTACGTTATTGATGCAAATGAATGTCCCACGTAGAGGATAGCTTGCAAGGAATGTTGTGAAATATTACCGCCGAGATGTCAGGTTGGATTACGCTAGGTTATATTACGTTATTGATGTATATAAAGGTCCCACGGAGACGTAGAGTCCAGCTCGACAGGAATGTCGTCAAATATTACCGCCGAGTTGTCAGGTTGGGTTAGGTTAGGTTATATTACGTAATTGATGTCTATAAAGGTCCCACGGAGACGTAGAGTCCAACCCGCCAGGAATGTCGTCAAATATTACCGCCGAGATGTCAGGTGGGTTAGGTTAGGTTATATTACGTTATTGATGCATATGAAGGTCCCACGTAGAGGAGAGCTCGCCAGGAATGTTGCCAAATGTTACCGCCGAGATGTTAGGTTGGGTTAGGTTAGGTTATATTACGTTAGTGATGTATACGAAGGACCCACGCAGACGTCGGGGCCAACTCGCCAGGAATGTTGTCAAATATTACCGCCGAGATGTCAGGTTGTGTTAGGTTAGGTTATATTACTTCATAGACGTATACAGTGTTCCCACTGAGAAGTAGGGGCCGACAAGCAAGGAATGTTGTTAAACGGTACCCCGAGAGATAAGGTTGGGTTAGGTTAGGTTATATTAGGATACTGATGTATATAAAGGTCCCACGGACACGTAGAGGCCAACTCGCAAGGAATGTTGTCAAATATTGCCGCCGAGATGTCAGGTTGGATTACGTTAGGTTATATTACGTTATTGATGTATATAAAGGTCCCACGGAGACGTAGAGTCCAACTCGCCAGGAATGTCGTCAAAAATTACCGCCGAGATGTCAGGTTGGGTTAGGTTAGGTTATATTACGTAATTGAAGTATATAAAGGTCCCACGGAGACGTAGAGTCCAACTCGCCAGGAATGTCGTCAAATATTACCGCCGAGATGTCAGGTTGGGATAGGTTAGGTTATATTACGTAATTGAAGTATATAAAGGTCCCACGAAGACGTAGAGTCCAACTCGCCAGGAATGTCGTCAAATATTACCGCCGAGATGTCAGATGGGTTAGGTTAGGTTATATTACGTTATTGATGCATATGAATGTCCCACGTAGAGGATAGCTCGCCAGGAATGTTGTCAAATGTTACCGCCGAGATGTTAGGTTGGGTTAGGTTAGGTTATATTACGTAATTGATGCATATGAATGTCCCACGTAGAGGATAGCTCGCCAGGAATGTTGTCAAATATTACCGCCGAGATGTTAGGTTGGGTTAGGTTAGGTTATATTACGTTATTGATGCATATGAATGTCCCACGTAGAGGATAGCTCGCCAGGAATGTTGTCAAATATTACCGCCGAGTTGTCAGGTTGGGTTAGGTTAGGTTATATTACGTTATTGATGTATATAAAGGTCCGTCGGAGACGTAGAGTCGAACTCGCAAAGAATGTCTTCAAATATTACCGCCGAAATGTCAGGTTGGGTTAGGTTAGGTTATATTACGTTATTGATGCATATGAATGTCCCACGTAGAGGATAGCTCGCAAGGAATGTTGTGAAATATTACCGCCGAGATGTCAGGTAGGATTACGTTAGGTTATATTACGTTATTGATGTATATAAAGGTCCCACGGAGACGTAGAGTCCAACTCGCCAGGAATGTCGTCAAATATTACCGCCGAGATGTCAGGTTGGGTTAGGTTAGGTTATATTACGTAATTGAAGTATATAAAGGTCCCACGGAAACGTATAGTCCATCTCGCCAGGAATGTCGTCAAATATTACCGCCGAGATGTCAGGTTGTGTTAGGTTAGATTATATTACGTTATTGATGCATATGCATGTCCGACGTAGAGGATAGATCGCCAGGAATGTTGTCAAATGTTACCGCCGAGATGTTAGGTTGGGTTAGGTTAGGTTATATTACGTTAGTGATGTATACGAAGGACCCACGCAGACGTCGGGGCCAACTCGCCAGGAATGTTGTCAAATATTACCGCCGAGATGTCAGGTTGTGTTAGGTTAGGTTATATTACTTCATAGACGTATACAGTGTTCCCACTGAGAAGTAGGGGCCGTCAAGCAAGGAATGTTGTTAAACGGTACCCCGAGAGATAAGGTTGGGTTAGGTTAGGTTATATTAGGATACTGATGTATATAAAGGTCCCACGGACACGTAGAGGCCAACTCGCAAGGAATGTTGTCAAATATTGCCGCCGAGATGTCAGGTTGGATTACGTTAGGTTATATTACGTTATTGATGTATATAAAGGTCCCACGGAGACGTAGAGTCCAACTCGCCAGGAATGTCGTCAAATATTACCGCCGAGATGTCAGGTTGGGTTTGGTTAGGTTATATTACGTAATTGAAGTATATAAAGGTCCCACGGAGACGTAGAGTCCAACTCGCCAGGAATGTCGTCAAATATTACCGCCGAGATGTTAGGTTGGGTTAGGTTAGGTTACATTACGTTAATGATGTATACGAAGGACCTACGCAGACGTCGGGGCCAACTCGCCAGGAATATTGTCAAATATTACCGCCGAGATGTCAGGTTGTGTTAGGTTAGGTTATATTACTTCATAAACGTATACAGTGTTCCCACGGAGAAGTAGGGGCCGACAAGCAAGGAATGTTGTTAAACGGTACCCCGAGAGATTAGGTTGGGTTAGGTTAGGTTATATTAGGATTCTGATGTATATAAAGGTCCCACGGACACGTAGATGCCAACTCGCAAGGAATGTTGTCAAATATTACCGCCGAGATGTCAGGTTGGGTTAGGTTAGGTTATATTACGTAATTGAAGTATATAAAGGTCCCACGGAAACGTAGAGTCCAACTCGCCAGGAATGTCGTCAAATATTACCGCCGAGATGTCAGGTTGTGTTAGGTTAGGTTATATTACGTTATTGATGCATATGCATGTCCCACGTAGAGGATAGATCGCCAGGAATGTTGTCAAATGTTACCGCCGAGATGTTAGGTTGGGTTAGGTTAGGTTATGTTACGTTAGTGATGTATACGAAGGACCCACGCAGACGTCGGTGCCAACTCGCCAGGAATGTTGTCAAATATTACCGCCGAGATGTCAGGTTGGGTTAGGTTAGGTTATATTACGTAATTGAAGTACATAAAGGTCCCACGGAGACGTAGAGTCCAACTCGCCAGGAATGTCGTCAAATATTACCGCCGAAATGTCAGGTGGGTCAGGTTAGGTTATAATACTTTATTGATGCATATGAATGTCCCACGTAGAGGATAACTCGCCAGGCAAGTTGTCAAATATTACCGCCGAGATGTTAGGTTGGGTTAGGTTAGATTATATTACGTTAATGATGTATATGAAGGACCCACGCAGACGTCTTGGCCAACTCGCCAGGAATGTTGTCAAATATTACCGCCGACATGTCAGGTTGGGTTAGGTTAAGTTATATTACGTTATTGATGTATATAAAGGTCCCACGGAGACGTAGAGTCCAACTCGCCAGTAATGTCGTCAAATATTACCGCCGAGATGTCAGGTGGGTTAGGTTAGGTTATATTACGTTATTGATGCATATGAATGTCCCACGTAGAGGATAGCTCGCCAGGAATGTTGTCAAATGTTACCGCCGAGATGTTAGGTTGGGTTAGGTTAGGTTATATTACGTAATTGATGCATATGAATGTCCCACGTAAAGGATAGCTCGCCAGGAATGTTGTCAAATATTACCGCCGAGATGTTAGGTTGGGTTAGGTTAGGTTATATTACGTTATTGATGCATATGAATGTCCCACGTAGAGGATAGCTCGCCAGGAATGTCGTCAAATATTACCGCCGAGATGTCAGGTGGGTTAGGTTAGGTTATATTACGTTATTGATGCATATGAATGTCCCACGTAGAGGATAGCTCGCCAGGAATGTTGTCAAATGTTACCGCCGAGATGTTAGGTCGGGTTAGGTTAGGTTATATTACGTAATTGATGCATATGAATGTCCCACGTAGAGGATAGCTCGCCAGGAATGTTGTCAAATATTACCGCCGAGATGTCAGGTTGGATTACGTTAGGTTATATTACGTTATTGATGTACATAAAGGTCCCACGGAGACGTAGAGTCCAACTCGCCAGGAATGTCGTCAAATATTACCGCCGAGTTGTCAGGTTGGGTTAGGTTAGGTTATATTACGTAATTGAAGTCTATAAAGGTCCCACGGAGACGTAGAGTCCAACTCGCCAGGAATGTCGTCAAATATTACCGCCGAGATGTCAGGTGGGTTAGGTTAGGTTATATTACGTTATTGATGCATATGAAGGTCCCACGTAGAGGGTAGCTCGCCAAGAATGTTGTCAAATGTTACCGCCGAGATGTTAGGTTGGGTTAGGTTAGGTTATATTACGTAATTGATGCATATGAATGTCCCACGTAGAGGATAGCTCGCCAGGCATGTTGTCAAATATTACCGCCGAGATGTTAGGTTGGGTTAGGTTAGGTTATATTACGTTATTGATGCATATGAATGTCCCACGTAGAGGATAGCCCGCCAGGAATGTTGTCAAATATTACCGCCGAGATGTCAGGTTGGGTTAGGTTAGGTTATATTACGTTATTGATGTATATAAAGGTCCGTCGGAGACGTAGAGTCGAACTCGCAAAGAATGTCTTCAAATATTACCGCCGAAATGTCAGGTTGGGTTAGGTTAGGTTATATTACGTTATTGATGCAAATGAATGTCCCACGTAGAGGATAGCTTGCAAGGAATGTTGTGAAATATTACCGCCGAGATGTCAGGTTGGATTACGCTAGGTTATATTACGTTATTGATGTATATAAAGGTCCCACGGAGACGTAGAGTCCAGCTCGACAGGAATGTCGTCAAATATTACCGCCGAGTTGTCAGGTTGGGTTAGGTTAGGTTATATTACGTAATTGATGTCTATAAAGGTCCCACGGAGACGTAGAGTCCAACCCGCCAGGAATGTCGTCAAATATTACCGCCGAGATGTCAGGTGGGTTAGGTTAGGTTATATTACGTTATTGATGCATATGAAGGTCCCACGTAGAGGAGAGCTCGCCAGGAATGTTGCCAAATGTTACCGCCGAGATGTTAGGTTGGGTTAGGTTAGGTTATATTACGTTAGTGATGTATACGAAGGACCCACGCAGACGTCGGGGCCAACTCGCCAGGAATGTTGTCAAATATTACCGCCGAGATGTCAGGTTGTGTTAGGTTAGGTTATATTACTTCATAGACGTATACAGTGTTCCCACTGAGAAGTAGGGGCCGACAAGCAAGGAATGTTGTTAAACGGTACCCCGAGAGATAAGGTTGGGTTAGGTTAGGTTATATTAGGATACTGATGTATATAAAGGTCCCACGGACACGTAGAGGCCAACTCGCAAGGAATGTTGTCAAATATTGCCGCCGAGATGTCAGGTTGGATTACGTTAGGTTATATTACGTTATTGATGTATATAAAGGTCCCACGGAGACGTAGAGTCCAACTCGCCAGGAATGTCGTCAAAAATTACCGCCGAGATGTCAGGTTGGGTTAGGTTAGGTTATATTACGTAATTGAAGTATATAAAGGTCCCACGGAGACGTAGAGTCCAACTCGCCAGGAATGTCGTCAAATATTACCGCCGAGATGTCAGGTTGGGATAGGTTAGGTTATATTACGTAATTGAAGTATATAAAGGTCCCACGGAGACGTAGAGTCCAACTCGCCAGGAATGTCGTCAAATATTACCGCCGAGATGTCAGATGGGTTAGGTTAGGTTATATTACGTTATTGATGCATATGAATGTCCCACGTAGAGGATAGCTCGCCAGGAATGTTGTCAAATGTTACCGCTGAGATGTTAGGTTGGGTTAGGTTAGGTTATATTACGTAATTGATGCATATGAATGTCCCACGTAGAGGATAGCTCGCCAGGAATGTTGTCAAATATTACCGCCGAGATGTTAGGTTGGGTTAGGTTAGGTTATATTACGTTATTGATGCATATGAATGTCCCACGTAGAGGATAGCTCGCCAGGAATGTTGTCAAATATTACCGCCGAGTTGTCAGGTTGGGTTAGGTTAGGTTATATTACGTTATTGATGTATATAAAGGTCCGTCGGAGACGTAGAGTCGAACTCGCAAAGAATGTCTTCAAATATTACCGCCGAAATGTCAGGTTGGGTTAGGTTAGGTTATATTACGTTATTGATGCATATGAATGTCCCACGTAGAGGATAGCTCGCAAGGAATGTTGTGAAATATTACCGCCGAGATGTCAGGTAGGATTACGTTAGGTTATATTACGTTATTGATGTATATAAAGGTCCCACGGAGACGTAGAGTCCAACTCGCCAGGAATGTCGTCAAATATTACCGCCGAGATGTCAGGTTGGGTTAGGTTAGGTTATATTACGTAATTGAAGTATATAAAGGTCCCACGGAAACGTATAGTCCATCTCGCCAGGAATGTCGTCAAATATTACCGCCGAGATGTCAGGTTGTGTTAGGTTAGATTATATTACGTTATTGATGCATATGCATGTCCGACGTAGAGGATAGATCGCCAGGAATGTTGTCAAATGTTACCGCCGAGATGTTAGGTTGGGTTAGGTTAGGTTATATTACGTTAGTGATGTATACGAAGGACCCACGCAGACGTCGGGGCCAACTCGCCAGGAATGTTGTCAAATATTACCGCCGAGATGTCAGGTTGTGTTAGGTTAGGTTATATTACTTCATAGACGTATACAGTGTTCCCACTGAGAAGTAGGGGCCGTCAAGCAAGGAATGTTGTTAAACGGTACCCCGAGAGATAAGGTTGGGTTAGGTTAGGTTATATTAGGATACTGATGTATATAAAGGTCCCACGGACACGTAGAGGCCAACTCGCAAGGAATGTTGTCAAATATTGCCGCCGAGATGTCAGGTTGGATTACGTTAGGTTATATTACGTTATTGATGTATATAAAGGTCCCACGGAGACGTAGAGTCCAACTCGCCAGGAATGTCGTCAAATATTACCGCCGAGATGTCAGGTTGGGTTTGGTTAGGTTATATTACGTAATTGAAGTATATAAAGGTCCCACGGAGACGTAGAGTCCAACTCGCCAGGAATGTCGTCAAATATTACCGCCGAGATGTTAGGTTGGGTTAGGTTAGGTTACATTACGTTAATGATGTATACGAAGGACCTACGCAGACGTCGGGGCCAACTCGCCAGGAATATTGTCAAATATTACCGCCGAGATGTCAGGTTGTGTTAGGTTAGGTTATATTACTTCATAAACGTATACAGTGTTCCCACGGAGAAGTAGGGGCCGACAAGCAAGGAATGTTGTTAAACGGTACCCCGAGAGATTAGGTTGGGTTAGGTTAGGTTATATTAGGATTCTGATGTATATAAAGGTCCCACGGACACGTAGATGCCAACTCGCAAGGAATGTTGTCAAATATTACCGCCGAGATGTCAGGTTGGGTTAGGTTAGGTTATATTACGTAATTGAAGTATATAAAGGTCCCACGGAAACGTAGAGTCCAACTCGCCAGGAATGTCGTCAAATATTACCGCCGAGATGTCAGGTTGTGTTAGGTTAGGTTATATTACGTTATTGATGCATATGCATGTCCCACGTAGAGGATAGATCGCCAGGAATGTTGTCAAATGTTACCGCCGAGATGTTAGGTTGGGTTAGGTTAGGTTATGTTACGTTAGTGATGTATACGAAGGACCCACGCAGACGTCGGTGCCAACTCGCCAGGAATGTTGTCAAATATTACCGCCGAGATGTCAGGTTGGGTTAGGTTAGGTTATATTACGTAATTGAAGTACATAAAGGTCCCACGGAGACGTAGAGTCCAACTCGCCAGGAATGTCGTCAAATATTACCGCCGAAATGTCAGGTGGGTCAGGTTAGGTTATAATACTTTATTGATGCATATGAATGTCCCACGTAGAGGATAACTCGCCAGGCAAGTTGTCAAATATTACCGCCGAGATGTTAGGTTGGGTTAGGTTAGATTATATTACGTTAATGATGTATATGAAGGACCCACGCAGACGTCTTGGCCAACTCGCCAGGAATGTTGTCAAATATTACCGCCGACATGTCAGGTTGGGTTAGGTTAAGTTATATTACGTTATTGATGTATATAAAGGTCCCACGGAGACGTAGAGTCCAACTCGCCAGTAATGTCGTCAAATATTACCGCCGAGATGTCAGGTGGGTTAGGTTAGGTTATATTACGTTATTGATGCATATGAATGTCCCACGTAGAGGATAGCTCGCCAAGAATGTTGTCAAATGTTACCGCCGAGATGTTAGGTTGGGTTAGGTTAGGTTATATTACGTAATTGATGCATATGAATGTCCCACGTAGAGGATAGCTCGCCAGGAATGTTGTCAAATATTACCGCCGAGATGTCAGGTTGGGTTAGGTTAGGTTATATTACGTAATTGAAGTACATAAAGGTCCCACGGAGACGTAGAGTCCAACTCGCCAGGAATGTCGTCAAATATTACCGCCGAGATGTCAGGTGGGTCAGGTTAGATTATAATACGTTATTGATGCATATGAATGTCCCACGTAGAGGATAACTCGCCAGGCAAGTTGTCAAATATTACCGCCGAGATGTTAGGTTGGGTTAGGTTAGATTATATTACGTTAATGATGTATATGAAGGACCCACGCAGACGTCTTGGCCAACTCGACAGGAATGTTGTCAAATATTACCGCCGACATGTCAGGTTGGGTTAGGTTAAGTTATATTACGTTATTGATGTATATAAAGGTCCCACGGAGACGTAGAGTCCAACTCGCCAGGAATGTCCTCAAATATTACCGCCGAGATGTCAGGTTGGGTTAGGTTAGGTTATATTACGTAATTGAAGTATATAAAGGTCCCACGGAGACGTAGAGTCCAACTCGCCAGGAATGTCGTCAAATATTACCGCCGAGATGTCAGGTGGGTTAGGTTAGGTTATATTACGTAATTGATGCATATGAATGTCCCACGTAGAGGATAGCTCGCCAGGAATGTTGTCAAATATTACCGCCGAGATGTCAGGTTGGATTACGTTAGGTTATATTACGTTATTGATGTACATAAAGGTCCCACGGAGACGTAGAGTCCAGCCCGCCAGGAATGTCGTCAAATATTACCGCCGAGTTGTCAGGTTGGGTTAGGTTAGGTTATATTACGTAATTGAAGTCTATAAAGGTCCCACGGAGACGTAGAGTCCAACTAGCCAGGAATGTCGTCAAATATTACCGCCGAGATGTCAGGTGGGTTAGGTTAGGTTATATTACGTTATTGATGCATATGAAGGTCCCACGTAGAGGATAGCTCGCCAGGAATGTTGTCAAATGTTACCGCCGAGATGTTAGGTTGGGTTAGGTTAGGTTATATTACGTTAGTGATGTATACGAAGGACCCACGCAGACGTCGGGGCCAACTCGCCAGGAATGTTGTCAAATATTACCGCCGAGATGTCAGGTGGTGTTAGGTTAGGTTATATTACTTCATAGACATATACAGTGTTCCCACTGAGAAGTAGGGGCCGACAAGCAAGGAATGTTGTTAAACGGTACCCCGAGAGATAAGGTTGGGTTAGGTTAGGTTATATTAGGATACTGATGTATATAAAGGTCCCACGGACACGTAGATGCCAACTCGCAAGGAATGTTGTCAAATATTACCGCCGAGATGTCAGGTTGGGATAGGTTAGGTTATATTACGTAATTGAAGTATATAAAGGTCCCACGGAGACGTAGAGTCCAACTCGCCAGGAATGTCGTCAAATATTACCGCCGAGATGTCAGGTGGGTTAGGTTAGGTTATATTACGTTATTGATGCATATGAATGTCCCACGTGGAGGATAGCTCGCCAGGAATGTTGTCAAATGTTACCGCCGAGATGTTAGGTTGGGTTAGGTTAGGTTATATTACGTAATTGATGCATATGAATGTCCCACGTAGAGGATAGCTCGCCAGGAATGTTGTCAAATATTACCGCCGAGATGTTAGGTTGGGTTAGGTTAGGTTATATTACGTTATTGATGCATATGAATGTCCCACGTAGAGGATAGCTCGCCAGGAATGTCGTCAAATATTACCGCCGAGATGTCAGGTGGGTTAGGTTAGGTTATATTACGTTATTGATGCATATGAATGTCCCACGTAGAGGATAGCTCGCCAGGAATGTTGTCAAATGTTACCGCCGAGATGTCAGGTGGGTTAGGTTAGGTTATATTACGTTATTGATGCATATGAAGGTCCCACGTAGAGGATAGTTCGCCAGGAATGTTGTCAAATGTTAACGCCGAGATGTTAGGTTGGGTTAGGTTAGGTTATATTACGTAATTGATGCATATGAATGTCCCACGTAGAGGATAGCTCGCCAGGAATGTTGTCAAATGTTACCGCCGAGATGTCAGGTGGGTTAGGTTAGGTTATATTACGTTATTGATGCATATGAAGGTCCCACGTAGAGGATAGTTCGCCAGGAATGTTGTCAAATGTTAACGCCGAGATGTTAGGTTGGGTTAGGTTAGGTTATATTACGTAATTGATGCATATGAATGTCCCACGTTGAGGATAGCTCGCCAGGAATGTTGCCAAATGTTACCGCCGAGATGTTAGGTTGGGTTAGGTTAGGTTATATTACGATAGTGATGTATACGAAGGACCCACGCAGACGTCGGGTCCAACTCGCCAGGAATGTTGTCAAATATTACCGCCGAGATGTCAGGTTGTGTTAGGTTAGGTTATATTACTTCATAGACGTATACAGTGTTCCCACTGAGAAGTAGGGGCCGACAAGCAAGGAATGTTGTTAAACGGTACCCCGAGAGATAAGGTTGGGTTAGGTTAGGTTATATTAGGATTCTGATGTATATAAAGGTCCCACGGACACGTAGATGCCAACTCGCAAGGAATGTTGTCAAATATTACCGCCGAGATGTCAGGTTGGATTACGTTATGTTATATTACGTTATTGATGTATATAAAGGTCCCACGGAGACGTAGAGTCCAACTCGCCAGGAATGTCGTCAAATATTACCGCCGAGATGTCAGGTTGGGATAGGTTAGGTTATATTACGTAATTGAAGTATATAAAGGTCCCACGGAGACGTAGAGTCCAACTCGCCAGGAATGTCGTCAAATATTACCGCCGAGATGTCAGGTGGGTTAGGTTAGGTTATATTACGTTATTGATGCATATGAATGTCCCACGTAGAGGATAGCTCGCCAGGAATGTTGTCAAATACTACCGCCGAGATGTCAGGTTGGGTTAGGTTAGGTTATATTACGTTATTGATGCATATGCATGTCCCACGTAGAGGATAGATCGCCAGGAATGTTGTCAAATGTTACCGCCGAGATGTTAGGTTGGGTTAGGTTAGGTTATGTTACGTTATTGATGTATATAAAGGTCCCACATAGACGTAGAGGACAACTCGCCGGGAATGTTGTCAAATTTTACCGCCGAGATGTCAGGTTGTCTTAGATTAGGTTATATTACGTTATTGATGCATAGGAATGTCCCACGTAGAGGATAGCTCGCCAGGAATGTCTTCAAATATTACCGCCGAGATGTCAGGTTGGATTACGTTAGGTTATATTACGTTAGTGATGTATACGAAGGACCCACGCAGACGTCGGGGCCAACTCGCCAGGAATGTCGTCAAATATTACCGCCGAGATGTCAGGTTGGGTTAGGTTAGGTTATATTACGTAATTGAAGTATATAAAGGTCCCACGGAAACGTATAGTCCATCTCGCCAGGAATGTCGTCAAATATTACCGCCGAGATGTCAGGTTGTGTTAGGTTAGGTTATATTACGTTATTGATGCATATGCATGTCCCACGTAGAGGATAGATCGCCAGGAATGTTGTCAAATGTTACCGCCGAGATGTTAGGTTGGGTTAGGTTAGGTTATGTTACGTTATTGATGTATATAAAGGTCCCACATAGACGTAGAGGACAACTCGCCGGGAATTTTGTCAAATTTTACCGCCGAGATGTCAGGTTGTCTTAGATTAGGTTATATTACGTTATTGATGCATACGAATGTCCCACGTAGAGGATAGCTCGCCAGGAATGTCTTCAAATATTACCGCCGAGATGTCAGGTTGGATTACGTTAGGTTATATTACGTTAGTGATGTATACGAAGGACCCACGCAGACGTCGGGGCCAACTCGCCAGGAATGTCGTCAAATATTACCGCCGAGATGTCAGGTTGGGTTAGGTTAGGTTATATTACGTTATTGATGTATATAAAGGTCCCACGGAGACGTAGAGTCCAACTCGCCAGGAATGTTGTCAAATATTACCGCCGAGATGTCAGGTTGTGTTAGGTTAGGTTATATTACGTTATTGATGCATATGCATGTCCCACGTAGAGGATAGATCGCCAGGAATGTTGTCAAATGTTACCGCCGAGATGTTAGGTTGGGTTAGGTTAGGTTATGTTACGTTAGTGATGTATACGAAGGACCCACGCAGACGTCGGGGCCAACTCGCCAGGAATGTTGTCAAATATTACCGCCGATATGTCAGGTTGGGTTAGGTTAGGTTATATTACGTAATTGAAGTACATAAAGGTCCCACGGAGACGTAGAGTCCAACTCGCCAGGAATGTCGTCAAATATTACCGCCGAGATGTCAGGTGGGTCAGGTTAGATTATAATACGTTATTGATGCATATGAATGTCCCACGTAGAGGATAACTCGCCAGGCAAGTTGTCAAATATTACCGCCGAGATGTTAGGTTGGGTTAGGTTAGATTATATTACGTTATTGATGTATATGAAGGACCCACGCAGACGTCGGGGCCAACTCGCCAGGAATGTTGTCAAATATTACCGCCGAGATGTCAGGTTGGGTTAGGTTAGGTTATATTACGTAATTGAAGTACATAAAGGTCCCACGGAGACGTAGAGTCCAACTCGCCAGGAATGTCGTCAAATATTACCGCCGAGATGTCAGGTGGGTTAGGTTAGGTTATATTACGTTATTGATGCATATAAATGTCCCACGTAGAGGATAGCTCCCCAGGAATGTTGTCAAATGTTACCGCCGAGATGTTAGGTTGGGTTAGGTTAGGTTATATTACGTTAGTGATGTATACGAAGGACCCACGCAGACGTCGGGGCCAACTCGCCAGGAATATTGTCAAATATTACCGCCGAGATGTCAGGTTGTGTTAGGTTAGGTTACATTACTTCATAGACGTATACAGTGTTCCCACGGAGAAGTAGGGGCCGACAAGCAAGGAATGTTGTTAAACGGTACCCCGAGAGATTAGGTTGGGTTAGGTTAGGTTATATTAGGATTCTGATGTATATAAAGGTCCCACGGACACGTAGATGCCAACTCGCCAGGAATGTCGTCAAATATTACCGCCGAGATGACAGGTTGGGATAGGTTAGGTTATATTACGTAATTGAAGTATATAAAGGTCCCACGGAGACGTAGAGTCCAACTCGCCAGGAATGTCGTCAAATATTACCGCCGAGATGTCAGGTGGGTTAGGTTAGGTTATATTACGTTATTGATGCATATGAATGTCCCACGTAGAGGATAGCTCGCCAGGAATGGTGTCAAATGTTACCGCCGAGATGTTAGGTTGGGTTAGGTTAGGTTATATTACGTAATTGAAGTCTATAAAGGTCCCACGGAGACGTAGATGCCAACTCGCAAGGAATGTTGTCAAATATTACCGCCGAGATGTCAGGTTGGATTACGTTATATTATATTACGTTATTGATGTATATAAAGGTCCCACGGAGACGTAGAGTCCAACTCGCCAGGAATGTCGTCAAATATTACCGCCGGGATGTCAGGTGGGTTAGGTTAGGTTATATTACGTTATTGATGCATATGAATGTCC
This sequence comes from Xylocopa violacea, assembly GCA_963969225.1. Classification (NCBI taxonomy): domain Eukaryota; kingdom Metazoa; phylum Arthropoda; class Insecta; order Hymenoptera; family Apidae; genus Xylocopa; species Xylocopa violacea. Next base: position 816,699 of record CAXAJV010000201.1, on the reverse strand, counting down.
CACGTAGAGGATAGCTCGCCAGGAATGTTGTCAAATATTACCGCCGAGATGTTAGGTTGGGTTAGGTTAGGTTATATTACGTAATTGATGCATATGAATGTCCCACGTAGAGGATAGCTCGCCAGGAATGTTGTCAAATATTACCGCCGAGATGTTAGGTTGGGTTAGGTTAGGTTATATTACGTTATTGATGCATATGAATGTCCCACGTAGAGGATAGCTCGCCAGGAATGTTGTCAAATATTACCGCCGAGATGTCAGGTTGGGTTAGGTTAGGTTATATTACGTTATTGATGTATATAAAGGTCCGCCGGAGACGTAGAGTCGAACTCGCAAAGAATGTCTTCAAATATTACCGCCGAAATGTCAGGTTGGGTTAGGTTAGGTTATATTACGTTATTGATGCATATGAATGTCCCACGTAGAGGATAGCTCGCAAGGAATGTTGTGAAATATTACCGCCGAGATGTCAGGTAGTATTACGTTAGGTTATATTACGTTATTGATGTATATAAAGGTCCCACGGAGACGTAGAGTCCACCTCGCCAGGAATGTCGTCAAATATTACCGCCGAGATGTCAGGTTGGGTTAGGTTAGGTTATATTACGTAATTGAAGTATATAAAGGTCCCACGGAGACGTAGAGTCCAACTCGCCAGGAATATTGTCAAATATTACCGCCGAGATGTCAGGTTGTGTTAGGTTAGGTTATATTACGTAATTTATGCATATGAATGTCCCACGTAGAGGATAGCTCGCCAGGAATGTTGTCAAATATTACCGCCGAGATGTTAGGTTGGGTTAGGTTAGGTTATATTACGTTATTGATGCATATGAATGTCCCACGTAGAGGATAGCTCGCCAGGAATGTTGTCAAATATTACCGCCGAGATGTCAGGTTGGGTTAGGTTAGGTTATATTACGTTATTGATGTATATAAAGGTCCGTCGGAGACGTAGAGTCAACTCGCAAAGAATGTCCTCAAATATTACCGCCGAAATGTCAGGTTGGGTTAGGTTAGGTTATATTACGTTATTGATGCATATGAATGTCCCACGTAGAGGATAGCTCGCAAGGAATGTTGTGAAATATTACCGCCGAGATGTCAGGTGGGTTAGGTTAGGTTATATTACGTTATTGATGCATATGAATGTCCCACGTAGAGGATAGCTCGCCAGGAATGTTGTCAAATGTTACCGCCGAGATGTTAGGTTGGGTTAGGTTAGGTTATATTACGTAATTGATGCATATGAATGTCCCACGTAGAGGATAGCTCGCCAGGAATGTTGTCAAATTTTACCGCCGAGATGTCAGGTTGTCTTAGATTAGGTTATATTACGTTATTGATGCATATGAAGGTCCCACGTAGAGGATAGCTCGCCAGGAATGTTGTCAAATTTTACCGCCGAGATGTTAGGTTGGGTTAGGTTAGGTTATATTACGTTAGTGATGTATACGAAGGACCCACGCAGACGTCGGGGCCAACTCGCCAGGAATGTTGTCAAATATTACCGCCGAGATGTCAGGTTGTGTTAGGTTAGGTTATATTACTTCATAGACGTATACAGTGTTCCCACGGAGAAGTAGGGGCCGACAAGCAAGGAGTGTTGTTAAACGGTACCCCGAGAGATTAGGTTGGGTTAGGTTAGGTTATATTAGGATTCTGATGTATATAAAGGTCCCACGGACACGTAGATGCCAACTCGCAAGGAATGTTGTCAAATATTACCGCCGAGATGTCAGGTTGGATTACGTTATGTTATATTACGTTATTGATGTATATAAAGGTCCCACGGAGACGTAGAGTCCAACTCGCCAGGAATGTCGTCAAATATTACCGCCGAGATGTCAGGTTGGGATAGGTTAGGTTATATTACGTAATTGAAGTATATAAAGGTCCCACGGAGACGTAGAGTCCAACTCGCCAGGAATGTCGTCAAATATTACCGCCGAGATGTCAGGTGGGTTAGGTTAGGTTATATTACGTTATTGATGCATATGAATGTCCCACGTAGAGGATAGCTCGCCAGGAATGTTGTCAAATACTACCGCCGAGATGTCAGGTTGGGTTAGGTTAGGTTATATTACGTTATTGATGCATATGCATGTCCCACGTAGAGGATAGATCGCCAGGAATGTTGTCAAATGTTACCGCCGAGATGTTAGGTTGGGTTAGGTTAGGTTATGTTACGTTATTGATGTATATAAAGGTCCCACATAGACGTAGAGGACAACTCGCCGGGAATGTTGTCAAATTTTACCGCCGAGATGTCAGGTTGTCTTTGATTAGGTTATATTACGTTATTGATGCATAGGAATGTCCCACGTAGAGGATAGCTCGCCAGGAATGTCTTCAAATATTACCGCCGAGATGTCAGGTTGGATTACGTTAGGTTATATTACGTTAGTGATGTATACGAAGGACCCACGCAGACGTCGGGGCCAACTCGCCAGGAATGTCGTCAAATATTACCGCCGAGATGTCAGGTTGGGTTAGGTTAGGTTATATTACGTAATTGAAGTATATAAAGGTCCCACGGAAACGTATAGTCCATCTCGCCAGGAATGTCGTCAAATATTACCGCCGAGATGTCAGGTTGTGTTAGGTTAGGTTATATTACGTTATTGATGCATATGCATGTCCCACGTAGAGGATAGATCGCCGGGAATGTTGTCAAATGTTACCGCCGAGATGTTAGGTTGGGTTAGGTTAGGTTATGTTACGTTATTGATGTATATAAAGGTCCCACATAGACGTAGAGGACAACTCGCCGGGAATTTTGTCAAATTTTACCGCCGAGATGTCAGGTTGTCTTAGATTAGGTTATATTACGTTATTGATGCATATGAATGTCCCACGTAGAGGATAGCTCGCCAGGAATGTCTTCAAATATTACCGCCGAGATGTCAGGTTGGATTACGTTAGGTTATATTACGTTAGTGATGTATACGAAGGACCCACGCAGACGTCGGGGCCAACTCGCCAGGAATGTCGTCAAATATTACCGCCGAGATGTCAGGTTGGGTTAGGTTAGGTTATATTACGTTATTGATGTATATAAAGGTCCCACGGAGACGTAGAGTCCAACTCGCCAGGAATGTTGTCAAATATTACCGCCGAGATGTCAGGTTGTGTTAGGTTAGGTTATATTACGTTATTGATGCATATGCATGTCCCACGTAGAGGATAGATCGCCAGGAATGTTGTCAAATGTTACCGCCGAGATGTTAGGTTGGGTTAGGTTAGGTTATGTTACGTTAGTGATGTATACGAAGGACCCACGCAGACGTCGGGGCCAACTCGCCAGGAATGTTGTCAAATATTACCGCCGATATGTCAGGTTGGGTTAGGTTAGGTTATATTACGTAATTGAAGTACATAAAGGTCCCACGGAGACGTAGAGTCCAACTCGCCAGGAATGTCGTCAAATATTACCGCCGAGATGTCAGGTGGGTCAGGTTAGATTATAATACGTTATTGATGCATATGAATGTCCCACGTAGAGGATAACTCGCCAGGCAAGTTGTCAAATATTACCGCCGAGATGTTAGGTTGGGTTAGGTTAGATTATATTACGTTATTGATGTATATGAAGGACCCACGCAGACGTCGGGGCCAACTCGCCAGGAATGTTGTCAAATATTACCGCCGAGATGTCAGGTTGGGTTAGGTTAGGTTATATTACGTAATTGAAGTACATAAAGGTCCCACGGAGACGTAGAGTCCAACTCGCCAGGAATGTCGTCAAATATTACCGCCGAGATGTCAGGTGGGTTAGGTTAGGTTATATTACGTTATTGATGCATATGAATGTCCCACGTAGAGGATAGCTCGCCAGGAATGTTGTCAAATGTTACCGCCGAGATGTTAGGTTGGGTTAGGTTAGGTTATATTACGTTAGTGATGTATACGAAGGACCCACGCAGACGTCGGGGCCAACTCGCCAGGAATATTGTCAAATATTACCGCCGAGATGTCAGGTTGTGTTAGGTTAGGTTACATTACTTCATAGACGTATACAGTGTTCCCACGGAGAAGTAGGGGCCGACAAGCAAGGAATGTTGTTAAACGGTACCCCGAGAGATTAGGTTGGGTTAGGTTAGGTTATATTAGGATTCTGATGTATATAAAGGTCCCACGGACACGTAGATGCCAACTCGCCAGGAATGTCGTCAAATATTACCGCCGAGATGTCAGGTTGGGATAGGTTAGGTTATATTACGTAATTGAAGTATATAAAGGTCCCACGGAGACGTAGAGTCCAACTCGCCAGGAATGTCGTCAAATATTACCGCCGAGATGTCAGGTGGGTTAGGTTAGGTTATATTACGTTATTGATGCATATGAATGTCCCACGTAGAGGATAGCTCGCCAGGAATGGTGTCAAATGTTACCGCCGAGATGTTAGGTTGGGTTAGGTTAGGTTATATTACGTAATTGAAGTCTATAAAGGTCCCACGGAGACGTAGATGCCAACTCGCAAGGAATGTTGTCAAATATTACCGCCGAGATGTCAGGTTGGATTACGTTATATTATATTACGTTATTGATGTATATAAAGGTCCCACGGAGACGTAGAGTCCAACTCGCCAGGAATGTCGTCAAATATTACCGCCGGGATGTCAGGTGGGTTAGGTTAGGTTATATTACGTTATTGATGCATATGAATGTCCCACGTAGAGGATAGCTCGCCAGGAATGTTGTCAAATGTTACCGCCGAGATGTTAGGTTGGGTTAGGTTAGGTTATATTACGTAATTGATGCATATGAATGTCCCACGTAGAGGATAGCTCGCCAGGAATGTTGTCAAATATTACCGCCGAGATGTTAGGTTGGGTTAGGTTAGGTTATATTACGTTATTGATGCATATGAATGTCCCACGTAGAGGATAGCTCGCCAGGAATGTTGTCAAATATTACCGCCGAGATGTCAGGTTGGGTTAGGTTAGGTTATATTACGTTATTGATGTATATAAAGGTCCGTCGGAGACGTAGAGTCGAACTCGCAAAGAATGTCTTCAAATATTACCGCCGAAATGTCAGGTTGGGTTAGGTTAGGTTATATTACGTTATTGATGCATATGAATGTCCCACGTAGAGGATAGCTCGCAAGGAATGTTGTGAAATATTACCGCCGAGATGTCAGGTAGTATTACGTTAGGTTATATTACGTTATTGATGTATATAAAGGTCCCACGGAGACGTAGAGTCCACCTCGCCAGGAATGTCGTCAAATATTACCGCCGAGATGTCAGGTTGGGTTAGGTTAGGTTATATTACGTAATTGAAGTATATAAAGGTCCCACGGAGACGTAGAGTCCAACTCGCCAGGAATGTCGTCAAATATTACCGCCGAGATGTTAGGTTGGGTTAGGTTAGGTTACATTACGTTAATGATGTATACGAAGGACCTACGCAGACGTCGGGGCCAACTCGCCAGGAATATTGTCAAATATTACCGCCGAGATGTCAGGTTGTGTTAGGTTAGGTTATATTACGTAATTGATGCATATGAATGTCCCACGTAGAGGATAGCTCGCCAGGAATGTTGTCAAATATTACCGCCGAGATGTTAGGTTGGGTTAGGTTAGGTTATATTACGTTATTGATGCATATGAATGTCCCACGTAGAGGATAGCTCGCCAGGAATGTTGTCAAATATTACCGCCGAGATGTCAGGTTGGGTTAGGTTAGGTTATATTACGTTATTGATGTATATAAAGGTCCGTCGGAGACGTAGAGTCAACTCGCAAAGAATGTCCTCAAATATTACCGCCGAAATGTCAGGTTGGGTTAGGTTAGGTTATATTACGTTATTGATGCATATGAATGTCCCACGTAGAGGATAGCTCGCAAGGAATGTTGTGAAATATTACCGCCGAGATGTCAGGTAGTATTACGTTAGGTTATATTACGTTATTGATGTATATAAAGGTCCCACGGAGACGTAGAGTCCACCTCGCCAGGAATGTCGTCAAATATTACCGCCGAGATGTCAGGTTGGGTTAGGTTAGGTTATATTACGTAATTGAAGTATATAAAGGTCCCACGGAGACGTAGAGTCCAACTCGCCAGGAATGTCGTCAAATATTACCGCCGGGATGTCAGGTGGGTTAGGTTAGGTTATATTACGTTATTGATGCATATGAATGTCCCACGTAGAGGATAGCTCGCCAGGAATGTTGTCAAATGTTACCGCCGAGATATTAGGTTGGGTTAGGTTAGGTTATATTACGTAATTGATGCATATGAATGTCCCACGTAGAGGATAGCTCGCCAGGAATGTTGTCAAATATTACCGCCGAGATGTTAGGTTGGGTTAGGTTAGGTTATATTACGTTATTGATGCATATGAATGTCCCACGTAGAGGATAGCTCGCCAGGAATGTTGTCAAATATTACCGCCGAGATGTCAGGTTGGGTTAGGTTAGGTTATATTACGTTATTGATGTATATAAAGGTCCGTCGGAGACGTAGAGTCGAACTCGCAAAGAATGTCTTCAAATATTACCGCCGAAATGTCAGGTTGGGTTAGGTTAGGTTATATTACGTTATTGATGCATATGAATGTCCCACGTAGAGGATAGCTCGCAAGGAATGTTGTGAAATATTACCGCCGAGATGTCAGGTAGTATTACGTTAGGTTATATTACGTTATTGATGTATATAAAGGTCCCACGGAGACGTAGAGTCCACCTCGCCAGGAATGTCGTCAAATATTACCGCCGAGATGTCAGGTTGGGTTAGGTTGGGTTATATTACGTAATTGAAGTATATAAAGGTCCCACGGAGACGTAGAGTCCAACTCGCCAGGAATGTCGTCAAATATTACCGCCGAGATGTTAGGTTGGGTTAGGTTAGGTTACATTACGTTAATGATGTATACGAAGGACCTACGCAGACGTCGGGGCCAACTCGCCAGGAATATTGTCAAATATTACCGCCGAGATGTCAGGTTGTGTTAGGTTAGGTTATATTACTTCATAGACGTATACAGTGTTCCCACGGAGAAGTAGGGGCCGACAAGCAAGGAATGTTGTTAAACGGTACCCCGAGAGATTAGGTTGGGTTAGGTTAGGTTATATTAGTATTCTGATGTATATAAAGGTCCCACGGACACGTAGATGCCAACTCGCAAGGAATGTTGTCAAATATTACCGCCGAGATGTCAGGTTGGATTACGTTATGTTATATTACGTTATTGATGTATATAAAGGTCCCACGGAGACGTAGAGTCCAACTGGCCAGGAATGTCGTCAAATATTACCGCCGAGATGTCAGGTTGGGATAGGTTAGGTTATATTACGTAATTGAAGTATATAAAGGTCCCACGGAGACGTAGAGTCCAACTCGCCAGGAATGTCGTCAAATATTACCGCCGAGATGTCAGGTGGGTTAGATTAGGTTATATTACGTTAGTGATGCATATGAATGTCCCACGTAGAGGATAGCTCGCCAGGAATGTCTTCAAATATTACCGCCGAGATGTCTGGTTGGATTACGTTAGGTTATATTACGTTAGTGATGTATACGAAGGACCCACGCAGACGTCGGGGCCAACTCGCCAGGAATGTCGTCAAATATTACCGCCGAGATGTCAGGTTGGGTTAGGTTAGGTTATATTACGTAATTGAAGTATATAAAGGTCCCACGGAAACGTATAGTCCATCTCGCCAGGAATGTCGTCAAATATTACCGCCGAGATGTCAGGTTGTGTTAGGTTAGGTTATATTACGTTATTGATGCATATGCATGTCCCACGTAGAGGATAGATCGCCAGGAATGTTGTCAAATGTTACCGCCGAGATGTTAGGTTGGGTTAGGTTAGGTTATGTTACGTTATTGATGTATATAAAGGTCCCACATAGACGTAGAGGACAACTCGCCGGGAATGTTGTCAAATTTTACCGCCGAGATGTCAGGTTGTCTTAGATTAGGTTATATTACGTTATTGATGCATATGAATGTCCCACGTAGAGGATAGCTCGCCAGGAATGTCTTCAAATATTACCGCCGAGATGTCAGGTTGGATTACGTTAGGTTATATTACGTTAGTGATGTATACGAAGGACCCACGCAGACGTCGGGGACAACTCGCCAGGAATGTCGTCAAATATTACCGCCGAGATGTCAGGTTGGGTTAGGTTAGGTTATATTACGTAATTGAAGTATATAAAGGTCCCACGGAAACGTAGAGTCCAACTCGCCAGGAATGTCGTCAAATATTACCGCCGAGATGTCAGGTTGTGTTAGGTTAGGTTATATTACGTTATTGATGCATATGCATGTCCCACGTAGAGGATAGATCGCCAGGAATGTTGTCAAATGTTACCGCCGAGATGTCAGGTTGGGATAGGTTAGGTTATATTACGTAATTGAAGTATATAAAGGTCCCACGGAGACGTAGAGTCCAACTCGCCAGGAATGTCGTCAAATATTACCGGCGAGATGTCAGGTGGGTTAGGTTAGGTTATATTACGTTATTGATGCATATGAATGTCCCACGTAGAGGATAGCTCGCCAGGAATGTTGTCAAATGTTACCGCCGAGATGTTAGGTTGGGTTAGGTTAGGTTATATTACGTAATTGATGCATATGAATGTCCCACGTAGAGGATAGCCCGCCAGGAATGTTGTCAAATATTACCGCCGAGATGTCAGGTTGGGTTAGGTTAGGTTATATTACGTTATTGATGTATATAAAGGTCCGTCGGAGACGTAGAGTCGAACTCGCAAAGAATGTCTTCAAATATTACCGCCGAAATGTCAGGTTGGGTTAGGTTAGGTTATATTACGTTATTGATGCATATGAATGTCCCTCGTAGAGGATAGCTCGCAAGGAATGTTGTGAAATATTACCGCCGAGATGTCAGGTTGGATTACGTTAGGTTATATTACGTTATTGATGTATATAAAGGTCCCACGGAGACGTAGAGTCCAGCTCGCCAGGAATGTCGTCAAATATTACCGCCGAGTTGTCAGGTTGGGTTAGGTTAGGTTATATTACGTAATTGAAGTCTATAAAGGTCCCACGGAGACGTAGAGCCCAACCCGCCAGGAATGTTGTCAAATATTACCGCCGAGATGTCAGGTGGGTTAGGTTAGGTTATATTACGTTATTGATGCATATGAAGGTCCCACGTAGAGGATAGCTCGCCAGGAATGTTGCCAAATGTTACCGCCGAGATGTTAGGTTGGGTTAGGTTAGGTTATATTACGTTAGTGATGTATACGAAGGACCCACGCAGACGTCGGGGCCAACTCGCCAGGAATGCTGTCAAATATTACCGCCGAGATGTCAGGTTGTGTTAGGTTAGGTTATATTACTTCATAGACGTATACAGTGTTCCCACTGAGAAGTACGGGCCGACAAGCAAGGAATGTTGTTAAACGGTACCCCGAGAGATAATGTTGGGTTAGGTTAGGTTATATTAGGATACTGATGTATATAAAGGTCCCACGGACACGTAGAGGCCAACTCGCAAGGAATGTTGTCAAATATTACCGCCGAGATGTCAGGTTGGATTACGTTAGGTTATATTACGTTATTGATGTATATAAAGGTCCCACGGAGACGTAGAGTCCAACTCGCCAGGAATGTCGTCAAAAATTACCGCCGAGATGTCAGGTTGGGTTAGGGTAGGTTATATTACGTAATTGAAGTATATAAAGGTCCCACGGAGACGTAGAGTCCAACTCGCCAGGAATGTCGTCAAATATTACCGCCGAGATGTCAGGTTGGGATAGGTTAGGTTATATTACGTAATTGAAGTATATAAAGGTCCCACGGAGACGTAGAGTCCAACTCGCCAGGAATGTCGTCAAATATTACCGCCGAGATGTCAGGTGGGTTAGGTTAGGTTATATTACGTTATTGATGCATATGAATGTCCCACGTAGAGGATAGCTCGCCAGGAATGTTGTCAAATGTTACCGCCGAGATGTTAGGTTGGGTTAGGTTAGGTTATATTACGTAATTGATGCATATGAATGTCCCACGTAGAGGATAGCTCGCCAGGAATGTTGCCAAATATTACCGCCGAGATGTCAGGTTGGGTTAGGTTAGGTTATATTACGTTATTGATGTATATAAAGGTCCGTCGGAGACGTAGAGTCGAACTCGCAAAGAATGTCTTCAAATATTACCGCCGAAATGTCAGGTTGGGTTAGGTTAGGTTATATTACGTTATTGATGCATATGAATGTCCCTCGTAGAGGATAGCTCGCAAGGAATGTTGTGAAATATTACCGCCGAGATGTCAGGTTGGATTACGTTAGGTTATATTACGTTATTGATGTATATAAAGGTCCCACGGAGACGTAGAGTCCAGCTCGCCAGGAATGTCGTCAAATATTACCGCCGAGTTATCAGGTTGGGTTAGGTTAGGTTATATTACGTAATTGAAGTCTATAAAGGTCCCACGGAGACGTAGAGTCCAACCCGCCAGGAATGTTGTCAAATATTACCGCCGAGATGTCAGGTGGGTTAGGTTAGGTTATATTACGTTATTGATGCATATGAAGGTCCCACGTAGAGGATAGCTCGCCAGGAATGTTGCCAAATGTTACCGCCGAGATGTTAGGTTGGGTTAGGTTAGGTTATATTACGTTAGTGATGTATACGAAGGACCCACGCAGACGTCCGGGCCAACTCGCCAGGAATGCTGTCAAATATTACCGCCGAGATGTCAGGTTGTGTTAGGTTAGGTTATATTACTTCATAGACGTATACAGTGTTCCCACTGAGAAGTACGGGCCGACAAGCAAGGAATGTTGTTAAACGGTACCCCGAGAGATAATGTTGGGTTAGGTTAGGTTATATTAGGATACTGATGTATATAAAGGTCCCACGGACACGTAGAGGCCAACTCGCAAGGAATGTTGTCAAATATTACCGCCGAGATGTCAGGTTGGATTACGTTAGGTTATATTACGTTATTGATGTATATAAAGGTCCCACGGAGACGTAGAGTCCAACTCGCCAGGAATGTCGTCAAAAATTACCGCCGAGATGTCAGGTTGGATTACGTTAGGTTATATTACGTTATTGATGTATATAAAGGTCCCACGGAGACGTAGAGTCCAACTCGCCAGGAATGTCGTCAAGTATTACCGTCGAGATGTCAGGTTGGGTTAGGTTAGGTTATATTACGTAATTGAAGTATATAAAGGTCCCACGGAGACGTAGAGTCCAACTCGCCAGGAATGTCGTCAAATATTACCGCCGAGATGTTAGGTTGTGTTAGGTTAGGTTACATTACGTTAATGATGTATACGAATGTCCCACGTAGAGGATAGCTCGCGAGGAATGTTGTCAAATGTTACCGCCGAGATGTTAGGTTGGGTTAGGTTAGGTTATATTACGTTATTGATGCATATGCATGTCCCTCGTAGAGGATAGATCGCCAGGAATGTTGTCAAATGTTACCGCCGAGATGTTAGGTTGGGTTAGGTTAGGTTATATTACGTTAGTGATGTATACGAAGGACCCACGCAGACGTCGGGGCCAACTCGCCAGGAATGTTGTCAAATATTACCGCCGAGATGTCAGGTTGGGTTAGGTTAGGTTATATTACGTTATTGATGTATATAAAGGTCCGTCGGAGACTTGGAGTCGAACTCGCCAAGAATGTCTTCAAGTATTACCGCCGCAATGTCAGGTTGTGTTAGGTTAGGTTATATTACGTTATTGATGCATATGAATGTCCCACGTAGAGGATAGCTCGCCAGGAATGTTGTCAAATATTACCGCCGAGATGTCAGGTTGGATTACGTTAGGTTATATTACGTTGTTGATGTATATAAAGGTCCCACGGAGACGTAGAGTCCAACACAAGAGGAATGTCGTCAAATATTACCGCCGAGATGTCAGGTTGGGTTAGGTTAGGTTATATTACGTAATTGAAGTATATAAAGGTCCCACGGAGACGTAGAGTCCAACTCGCCAGGAATGTCGTCAAATATTACCGTCGAGATGTCAGGTGGGTTAGGTTAGGTTATATTACGTTATTGATGCATATGAATGTCCCACGTAGAGGATAGATCGCCAGGAATGTTGTCAAATATTACCGCCGAGATGTCAGGTTGGGTTAGGTTAGGTTATATTACGTAATTGAAGTATATAAAGGTCCCACGGAGACGTAGAGTCCAACTCGCCAGGAATGTCGTCAAATATTACCGCCGAGATGTCAGGTGGGTTAGGTTAGGTTATATTACGTTATTGATGCATATGAATGTCCCACGTAGAGGATAGCTCGCCAGGAATGTTGTCAAATGTTAGCGCCGAGATGTTAGGTTGGGTTAGGTTAGGTTACATTACGTTAATGATGTATACGAAGGACCTACGCAGATGTCGGGGCCAACTCGCCAGGAATGTTGTCAAATATTACCGCCGAGGTGTCAGGTTGGGTTAGGTTAGGTTATATTACGTTATTGATGCATATGAATGTCCCACGTAGAGGATAGCTCGCCAGGAATGTCTTCAAATATTACCGCCGAGATGTCAGGTTGGATTACGTTAGGTTATATTACGTTATTGATGTATATAAAGGTCCCACGGAGACGTAGAGTCCAACTCGCCAGGAATGTCGTCAAGTATTACCGTCGAGATGTCAGGTTGGGTTAGGTTAGGTTATATTACGTAATTGAAGTATATAAAGGTCCCACGGAGACGTAGAGTCCAACTCGCCAGGAATGTCGTCAAATATTACCGCCGAGATGTTAGGTTGTGTTAGGTTAGGTTACATTACGTTAATGATGTATACGAATGTCCCACGTAGAGGATAGCTCGCGAGGAATGTTGTCAAATGTTACCGCCGAGATGTTAGGTTGGGTTAGGTTAGGTTATATTACGTTATTGATGCATATGCATGTCCCTCGTAGAGGATAGATCGCCAGGAATGTTGTCAAATGTTACCGCCGAGATGTTAGGTTGGGTTAGGTTAGGTTATATTACGTTAGTGATGTATACGAAGGACCCACGCAGACGTCGGGGCCAACTCGCCAGGAATGTTGTCAAATATTACCGCCGAGATGTCAGGTTGGGTTAGGTTAGGTTATATTACGTTATTGATGTATATAAAGGTCCGTCGGAGACTTGGAGTCGAACTCGCCAAGAATGTCTTCAAGTATTACCGCCGCAATGTCAGGTTGTGTTAGGTTAGGTTATATTACGTTATTGATGCATATGAATGTCCCACGTAGAGGATAGCTCGCCAGGAATGTTGTCAAATATTACCGCCGAGATGTCAGGTTGGATTACGTTAGGTTATATTACGTTGTTGATGTATATAAAGGTCCCACGGAGACGTAGAGTCCAACACAAGAGGAATGTCGTCAAATATTACCGCCGAGATGTCAGGTTGGGTTAGGTTAGGTTATATTACGTAATTGAAGTATATAAAGGTCCCACGGAGACGTAGAGTCCAACTCGCCAGGAATGTCGTCAAATATTACCGTCGAGATGTCAGGTGGGTTAGGTTAGGTTATATTACGTTATTGATGCATATGAATGTCCCACGTAGAGGATAGATCGCCAGGAATGTTGTCAAATATTACCGCCGAGATGTCAGGTTGGGTTAGGTTAGGTTATATTACGTAATTGAAGTATATAAAGGTCCCACGGAGACGTAGAGTCCAACTCGCCAGGAATGTCGTCAAATATTACCGCCGAGATGTCAGGTGGGTTAGGTTAGGTTATATTACGTTATTGATGCATATGAATGTCCCACGTAGAGGATAGCTCGCCAGGAATGTTGTCAAATGTTAGCGCCGAGATGTTAGGTTGGGTTAGGTTAGGTTACATTACGTTAATGATGTATACGAAGGACCTACGCAGATGTCGGGGCCAACTCGCCAGGAATGTTGTCAAATATTACCGCCGAGGTGTCAGGTTGGGTTAGGTTAGGTTATATTACGTTATTGATGCATATGAATGTCCCACGTAGAGGATAGCTCGCCAGGAATGTCTTCAAATATTACCGCCGAGATGTCAGGTTGGATTACGTTAGGTTATATTACGTTAGTGATGTATACGAAGGACCCACGCAGACGTCGGGGCCAACTCGCCAGGAATGTCGTCAAATATTACCGCCGAGATGTCAGGTTGGGTTAGGTTAGGTTATATTACGTAATTGAAGTATATAAAGGTCCCACGGAAACGTAGAGTCCATCTCGCCAGGAATGTCGTCAAATATTACCGCCGAGATGTTAGGTTGTGTTAGGTTAGGTTATATTACGTTATTGATGCATATGCATGTCCCACGTAGAGGATAGATCGCCAGGAATGTTGTCAAATGTTACCGCCGAGATGTTAGGTTGGGTTAGGTTAGGTTTTGTTACGTTAGTGATGTATACGAAGGACCCACGCAGACGTCGGGGCCAACTCGCCAGGAATGTTGTCAAATATTATCGCCGAGAAGTCAGGTTGGGTTAGGTTAGGTTATATTACGTTATTGATGTATATAAAGGCCACACGGAGACGTCTCGGCCAACTCGACAGGAATGTTGTCAAATATTACCGCCGAGATGTCAGGTTGGGTTACGTTAGGTTATATTACGCTATTGATGCATACGAATGTCCCACGTAGAGGATAGCTCGCCAGGAATGTTGTAAAATGTTACCGCCGTGATGCTAGGGTGGGTTAGGTTAGGTTATATTACGTTAGTGATGTATACGAAGGACCCACGCAGACGTCGAGGCCAACTCGCCAGGAATGTTGCCAAATATTATCGCCGAGATGTCAGGTTGGGTTAGGTTAGGTTATATTACGTTATTGGTGTATATAAAGGTCCCACGGAGACGTCGGGGCCAACTCGCCAGGAATGTCGTCAAATATTACCGCCGAGATGTCGGGTTGGGTCAGGTTAGATTATAATACGTTATTGATGCATATGAATGTCCCACGTAGAGGATAACTCGCCAGGCAAGTTGTCAAATATTACCGCCGAGATGTTAGGTTGGGTTAGGTTAGATTATATTACGTTAATGATGTATATGAAGGACCCAAGCAGACGTCTTGGCCAACTCGCCAGGAATGTTGTCAAATATTACGGCCGACATGTCAGGTTGGGTTAGGTTAAGTTATATTACGTTATTGATGTATATAAAGGTCCCACACAGACGTAGAGGACAACTCGCCAGGAATGTTGTCAAATATTACCGCCGAGACGATATGTTGGTTTAGATTAGGTTATATTACGTTATTGACGTACATAAAGGTCCCACGGACACGTAGAGGCCAACTCGCCAGGAACGTTGTCAAATTTTAATGCCGAGATGTCAGGTTGGGTTAGGTTAGGTTATATTAGGTTATTGATGTATATAAAGGTCCCACGGAGACGTAGAGTCGAACTCGCCAAGAATGTCTTCAAATATTACCGCAGAGATGTCAGGTTGGGTTAGGTTAGGTTATATTACGTTATTGATGCATATGAATGTCCCACGTAGAGGATAGCACGCCAGGAATGTGGTCAAATATTACCGCCGAGATGTTAGGTTGGGTTAGGTTATGTTACATTACGTTAATGATGTATACGAATGTCCCAGGTAGAGGATAGCTCGCCAGGAATGTTGTCAAATGTTACCGCCGAGATGTCAGGTTGGGTTAGGTTAGGTTATATTACGTTATTGATGTATATAAAGGTCCCACGGAGACGTAGATTCGAACTCGCCAAGAATGTCTTCAAATATTAACGCCGAGATGTCGGTTTGGGTTAGGTTAGGTTATGTTACGTTCTTGATGCACATGAATGTCCCACGTAGAGGATAGCTCGCCAGGAATGTTGTCAAATATTACCGCTGAGATGTCAGGTTGGGTTAGGTTAGGCTATATTACGTTATTGATGTATATAAAGGTCCCACGGAGACGTAGAGCCGAACTCGCCAAGAATGTCTTCTAATATTACCGCCGAGATGTCAGGTTGGGCTAGGTTAGTTTATATTACGTTATTGACGCTTATTAATGTCCCACGTAGAGGATAGCTCGCCAGGAATGTTGTCAAATATTACCGCCGAGATGTCAGGTTGGGTTAGGTTAGATTATAATACGTTATTGATGCATATGAATGTCCCACGTAGAGGATAGCTCGCCAGGAATGTTGTCAAATATTACCGCTGAGATGTCAGGTTGGGTTAGGTTAGGTTATATTACGTTATTGATGCATATGAATGTCCCACGTAGAGGATAGCACGCCAGGAATGTTGTCAGATATTACCGCCGAGATGTTAGGTTGGGTTAGGTTATGTTACATTACGTTCATGATGTATACGAAGGACCCACACAGACGTCGGGGCCAACTCGCCAGGAATGTTGTCAAATATTACCGCCGAGATGTCAGGTTGGGTTAGGTTAGATTATAATACGTTATTGATGTATATAAAGGTCCCACGGAGACGTAGAGCCGAACTCGCCAAGAATGTCTTCTAATATTACCGCCGAGATGTCAGGTTGGGCTAGGTTAGTTTATATTACGTTATTGACGCATATTAATGTCCCACGTAGAGGATAGCTCGCCAGGAATGTTGTCAAATATTACCGCCGAGATGTCAGGTTGGGTTAGGTTAGATTATAATACGTTATTGATGCATATGAATGTCCCACGTAGAGGATAACTCGCCAGGCAAGTTGTCAAATATTACCGCCGAGATGTTAGGTTGGGTTAGGTTAGATTATATTACGTTAATGATGTATATGAAGGACCCACGCAGACGTCTTGGCCAACTCGCCAGGAATGTTGTCAAATATTACCGCCTACATGTCAGGTTGGGTTAGGTTAGGTTATATTACGTTATTGATGTATATAAAGGTCCCACATAGACGTAGAGGTCAATTCGCCAGGAATGTTGTCAAATTTTACCGCCGAGATGTCAGGTTGTCTTAGGTTAGGTTATATTACTTCACAGACGTATACAGTGTTCCCACCGAGATGTAGGGGCCGACAAGCAAGGAATGTGGTTAAACGTTACCCCGAGAGATTAGGTTGGGTTAGGTTAGGTTATATTAGGATACTGATGTATATAATGGTCCCACGGACACGTAGAGGCCAACTCGCCAGGAACGTTGTCAAATTTTAATGCCGAGATGTCAGGTTGGGTTAGGTTAGGTTATATTAGGTTATTGATGTATATAAAGGTCCCACGGAGACGTAGAGTCGAACTCGCCAAGAATGTCTTCAAATATTACCGCAGAGATGTCAGGTTGGGTTAGGTTAGGTTATATTACGTTATTGATGCATATGAATGTCCCACGTAGAGGATAGCTCGCCAGGAATGTTGTCAAATATTACCGCTGAGATGTCAGGTTGGGTTAGGTTAGGCTATATTACGTTATTGATGTATATAAAGGTCCCACGGAGACGTAGAGTCGAACTCGCCAAGAATGTCTTCAAATATTACCGCCGAGATGTCAGGTTGGGTTAGCTTAGGTTATATTACGTTATTGATGCATATGAATGTCCCACGTAGAGGGTAGCACGCCAGGAATGTTGTCAGATATTACCGCCGAGAAGTTAGGTTGGGTTAGGTTATGTTACATTACGTTCATGATGTATACGAAGGACCCACACAGACGTCGGGGCCAACTCGCCAGGAATGTTGTCAAATATTACCGCGGACATGTCAGGTTGGGTTAGGTTAGGTTATATTACGTAATTGAAGTATATAAAGGTCCCACGGAGACGTAGAGTCCAACTCGCCAGGAATGTCGTCAAATATTACCGCCGAGATGTCACGTGGGTTAGGTTAGGTTATATTACGTTATTGATGCATATGAATGTCCCACGTAGAGGATAGCTCGCCAGGAATGTTGTCAAATGTTACCGCCGAGATGTTAGGTTGGGTTAGGTTAGGTTATATTAGGATACTGATGTATATAAAGGTCCCACGGACACGTAGAGGCCAACTCGCCAGGAACGTTGTCAAATTTTAATGCCCAGATGTCAGGTTGGGTTAGGTTAGGTTACATTACGTTATTGATGTATACGAAGGTCCCACGTATACGTAGAGGACAACTCGCCAGGAATGTTGCCAAATATTACCGCCGAGATGTCAGGTTGGGTTAGGTTAGGTTATATAACGCTATTGATGTATATAAAGGTCCCACGGAGACGTAGATTCGAACTCGCCAAGAATGTATTCAAATATTAACGCCGAGATGTCGGGTTGGGTTAGGTTAGGTTATGTTACGTTATTGATGCATATGAATGTCCCACGTAGAGGATAGCTCGCCAGGAATGTTGTCAAATATTACCGCTGAGATGTCAGGTTGGGTTAGGTTAGGCTATATTACGTTATTGATGTATATAAAGGTCCCACGGAGACGTAGAGTCGAACTCGCCAAGAATGTCTTCAAATATTACCGCCGAGATGTCAGGTTGGGCTAAGTTAGTTTATATTACGTTATTGACGCATATTAATGTCCCACGTAGAGGATAGCTCGCCAGGAATGTTGTCAAACATTACCGCCGAGATGTTAGGTTGGGTTCGGTTAGGTTACATTACGTTAATGATGTATACGAATGTCCCAGGTAGAGGATATCTCGCCAGGAATGTTGTCAAATATTACCGCCGAGATGTTAGGTTGGATTCGGTTAGGTTACATTACGTTAATGATGTATACGAATGTCCCAGGTAGAGGATAGCTCGCCAGGAATGTTGTCAAATGTTACCGCCGAGATGTCAGGTTGGGTTAGGTTAGGTTATATTACGTTATTGATGTATATAAAGGTCCCACGGAGACGTAGAGTCGAACTCGCCAAGAATGTCTTCAAATATTACCGCCGAGATGTCAGGTTGGGTTAGCTTAGGTTATATTACGTTATTGATGCATATGAATGTCCCACGTAGAGGATAGCACGCCAGGAATGTTGTCAGATATTACCGCCGAGATGTTAGGTTGGGTTAGGTTATGTTACATTACGTTCATGATGTATACGAAGGACCCACACAGACGTCGGGGCCAACTCGCCAGGAATGTTGTCAAATATTACCGCGGACATGTCAGGTTGGGTTAGGTTAGGTTATATTACGTAATTGAAGTATATAAAGGTCCCACGGAGACGTAGAGTCCAACTCGCCAGGAATGTCGTCAAATATAACCGCCGAGATGTCACGTGGGTTAGGTTAGGTTATATTACGTTATTGATGCATATGAATGTCCCACGTAGAGGATAGCTCGCCAGGAATGTTGTCAAATGTTGCCGCTGAGATGTCAGGTTGGGTTAGGTTAGGTTATATTACGTTATTGATGTATATAAAGGTCCCACGGAGACGTAGAGTCGAACTCGCCAAGAATGTCTTCAAATATTACCGCCGAGATGTCAGGTTGGGCTAGGTTAGTTTATATTACGTTATTGACGCATATTAATGTCCCACGTAGAGGATAGCTCGCCAGGAATGTTGTCAAATTTTAATGCCTAGATGTCAGGTTGGGTTAGGTTAGGTTACATTACGTTATTGATGTATACGAAGGTCCCACGTATACGTAGAGGACAACTCGCCAGGAATGTTGTCAAATATTACCGCCGAGATGTCAGGTTGGGTTAGGTTAGGTTATATAACGCTATTGATGTATATAAAGGTCCCACGGAGACGTAGATTCGAACTCGCCAAGAATGTATTCAAATATTAACGCCGAGATGTCGGGTTGGGTTAGGTTAGGTTATGTTACGTTATTGATGCATATGAATGTCCCACGTAGAGGATAGCTCGCCAGGAATGTTGTCAAATATTACCGCTGAGATGTCAGGTTGGGTTAGGTTAGGCTATATTACGTTATTGATGTATATAAGGGTCCCACGGAGACGTAGAGTCGAACTCGCCAAGAATGTCTTCAAATATTACCGCCGAGATGTCAGGTTGGGCTAGGTTAGTTTATATTACGTTATTGACGCATATTAATGTCCCACGTAGAGGATAGCTCGCCAGGAATGTTGTCAAACATTACCGCCGAGATGTTAGGTTGGGTTCGGTTAGGTTACATTACGTTAATGATGTATACGAATGTCCCAGGTAGAGGATAGCTCGCCAGGAATGTTGTCAAATATTACCGCCGAGATGTTAGGTTGGGTTCGGTTAGGTTACATTACGTTAATGATGTATACGAATGTCCCAGGTAGAGGATAGCTCGCCAGGAATGTTGTCAAATGTTACCGCCGAGATGTCAGGTTGGGTTAGGTTAGGTTATATTACGTTATTGATGTATATAAACGTCCCACGGAGACGTAGATTCGAACTCGCCAAGAATGTCTTCAAATATTAACGCCGAGATGTCGGGTTGGGTTAGGTTAGGTTATGTTACGTTATTGATGCATATGAATGTCCCACGTAGAGGATAGCTCGCCAGGAATGTTGTCAAATATTACCGCTGAGATGTCAGGTTGGGTTAGGTTAGGTTATATTACGTTATTGATGTATATAAAGGTCCCACGGAGACGTAGAGTCGAACTCGCCAAGAATGTCTTCAAATATTACCGCCGAGATGTCAGGTTGGGTTAGCTTAGGTTATGTTACGTTATTGATGCATATGAATGTCCCACGTAGAGGATAGCTCGCCAGGAATGTTGTCAAATATTACCGCTGAGATGTCAGGTTGGGTTAGGTTAGGTTATATTACGTTATTGATGCATATGAATGTCCCACGTAGAGGATAGCACGCCAGGAATGTTGTCAGATATTACCGCCGAGATGTTAGGTTGGGTTAGGTTATGTTACATTACGTTCATGATGTATACGAAGGACCCACACAGACGTCGGGGCCAACTCGCCAGGAATGTTGTCAAATATTACCGCCGAGATGTCAGGTTGGGTTAGGTTAGATTATAATACGTTATTGATGTATATAAAGGTCCCACGGAGACGTAGAGCCGAACTCGCCAAGAATGTCTTCTAATATTACCGCCGAGATGTCAGGTTGGGCTAGGTTAGTTTATATTACGTTATTGACGCATATTAATGTCCCACGTAGAGGATAGCTCGCCAGGAATGTTGTCAAACATTACCGCCGAGATGTTAGGTTGGGTTCGGTTAGGTTACATTACGTTAATGATGTATACGAATGTCCCAGGTAGAGGATAGCTCGCCAGGAATGTTGTCAAATGTTACCGCCGAGATGTCAGGTTGGGTTAGGTTAGGTTATATTACGTTATTGATGTATATAAAGGTCCCACGGAGACGTAGATTCGAACTCGACAAGAATGTCTTCAAATATTAACGCCGAGATGTCGGGTTGGGTTAGGTTAGGTTATGTTACGTTATTGATGCATATGAATGTCCCACGTAGAGGATAGCTAGCCAGGAATGTTGTCAAATATTACAGCTGAGATGTCAGGTTGGGTTAGGTTAGGCTATATTACGTTATTGATGTATATAAAGGTCCCACGGAGACGTAGAGTCGAACTCGCCAAGAATGTCTTCAGATATTACCGCCGAGATGTCAGGTTGGGTTAGGTTAGGTTATATTACGTTATTGATGCATATGAATGTCCCACGTAGAGGATAACTCGCCAGGCAAGTTGTCAAATATTACCGCCGAGATGTTAGGTTGGGTTAGGTTAGATTATATTACGTTAATGATGTATATGAAGGACCCACGCAGACGTCTTGGCCAACTCGCCAGGAATGTCGTCAAATATTACCGCCGAGATGTCAGGTTGGGTTAGGTTAGGTTATATTACGTTATTGATGTATATAAGGGTCCCACGGAGACGTAGAGCCCAACTCGCCAGGAATGTCGTCAAATATTACCGCCGAAATGTCAGATTGGGTTAGGTAAGGTTATATTACGTAATTGATGTATATAAAGGTCCCACGGAGACGTAGAGTCGAACTCGCCAGGAATGTCGTCAAATATTACCGCCGAGATGTCAGGTTGGGTTAGGTTAGGTTATATTACGTAATTGAAGTATATAAAGGTTCCACGGAAACGTAGAGTCCAACTCGCCAGGAATGTCGTCAAATATTACCGCCGAGATGTTAGGTTGAGTTAGGTTAGGTCACATTACGTTAATGATGTATACGAAGGACCTACGCAGACGTCGGGGCCAGCTCGCCAGGAATGTTGTCAAATATTACCGCCGAGATGTCAGGTTGTGTTAGGTTAGGTTGTATTACTTCATAGACGTATACAGTGTTCCCACGGAGAAGTAGGGGCCGACCAGCAAGGAATGTTGTTAAACGGTACCCCGAGAGATTAGGTTGGGTTAGGTTAGGTTATATTAGGATTCTGATGTATATAAAGGTCCCACGGACACGTAGATGCCAACTCGCAAGGAATGTTGTCAAATATTACCGCCGAGATGTCAGATTGGATTACGTTAGGTTATATTACGTTATTGATGTATATAAAGGTCCCACGGAGACGTAGAGTCCAACTCGCCAGGAATGTCGTCAAATATTACCGCCGAGATGTCAGGTGGGTTAGGTTAGGTTATATTACGTAATTGAAGTATATAAAGGTCCCACGGAGACGTAGAGTCCAACTCGCCAGGAATGTCGTCAAATATTACCGCCGAGATGTCAGGTGGGTTAGGTTAGGTCATATTACGTTATTGATGCATATGAATGTCCCACGTAGAGGATAGCTCGCCAGGAATGTTGTCAAATGTTACCGCCGAGATGTTAGGTTGGGTTAGGTTAGGTTACATTACGTTAATGATGTATACGAAGGACCTACGCAGATGTCGGGGCCAACTCGCCAGGAATGTTGTCAAATATTACCGCCGATGTGTCAGGTTGGGTTAGGTTAGGTTATATTACGTTATTGATGCATATAAATGTCCCACGTAGAGGATAGCTCGCCAGGAATGTCTTCAAATATTACCGCCGAGATGTCAGGTTTGATTACGTTAGGTTATATTACGTTAGTGATGTATACGAAGGACCCACGCAGACGTCGGGGCCAACTCGCCAGGAATGTCGTCAAATATTACCGCCGAGATGTCAGGTTGGGTTAGGTTAGGTTATATTACGTAATTGAAGTATATAAAGGTCCCACGGAAACGTAGAGTCCATCTCGCCAGGAATGTCGTCAAATATTACCGCTGAGATGTCAGGTTGTGTTAGGTTAGGTATATTACGTTATTGATGCATATGCATGTCCCACGTAGAGGATAGATCGCCAGGAATGTTGTCAAATGTTACCGCCGAGATGTTAGGTTGGGTTAGGTTAGGTTATGTTACGTTATTGACGCATATTAATGTCCCACGTAGAGGATAGCTCGCCAGGAATGTTGTCAAACATTACCGCCGAGATGTTAGGTTGGGTTCGGTTAGGTTACATTACGTTAATGATGTATACGAATGTCCCAGGTAGAGGATAGCTCGCCAGGAATGTTGTCAAATGTTACCGCCGAGATGTCAGGTTGGGTTAGGTTAGGTTATATTACGTTATTGATGTATATAAAGGTCCCACGGAGACGTAGATTCGAACTCGACAAGAATGTCTTCAAATATTAACGCCGAGATGTCGGGTTGGGTTAGGTTAGGTTATGTTACGTTATTGATGCATATGAATGTCCCACGTAGAGGATAGCTAGCCAGGAATGTTGTCAAATATTACCGCTGAGATGTCAGGTTGGGTTAGGTTAGGCTATATTACGTTATTGATGTATATAAAGGTCCCACGGAGACGTAGAGTCGAACTCGCCAAGAATGTCTTCAGATATTACCGCCGAGATGTCAGGTTGGGTTAGGTTAGGTTATATTACGTTATTGATGCATATGAATGTCCCACGTAGAGGATAGCACGCCAGGAATGTTGTCAGATATTACCGCCGAAATGTTAGGTTGGGTTAGGTTATGTTACATTACGTTCATGATGTATACGAAGGACCCACACAGACGTCGGGGCCAACTCGCCAGGAATGTTGTCAAATATTACCGACGAGATGTCAGGTTGGGTTAGGTTAGATTATAATACGTTATTGATGCATATGAATGTCCCACGTAGAGGATAACTCGCCAGGCAAGTTGTCAAATATTACCGCCGAGATGTTAGGTTGGGTTAGGTTAGATTATATTACGTTAATGATGTATATGAAGGACCCACGCAGACGTCTTGGCCAACTCGCCAGGAATGTCGTCAAATATTACCGCCGAGATGTCAGGTTGGGTTAGGTTAGGTTATATTACGTTATTGATGTATATAAGGGTCCCACGGAGACGTAGAGCCCAACTCGCCAGGAATGTCGTCAAATATTACCGCCGAAATGTCAGATTGGGTTAGGTAAGGTTATATTACGTAATTGATGTATATAAAGGTCCCACGGAGACGTAGAGTCGAACTCGCCAGGAATGTCGTCAAATATTACCGCCGAGATGTCAGGTTGGGTTAGGTTAGGTTATATTACGTAATTGAAGTATATAAAGGTCCCACGGAGACGTAGAGTCCAACTCGCCAGGAATGTCGTCAAATATTACCGCCGAGATGTCAGGTGGGTTAGGTTAGGTTATATTACGTTATTGATGCATATGAATGTCCCACGTAGAGGATAGCTCGCCAGGAATGTTGTCAAATGTTACCGCCGAGATGTTAGGTTGGGTTAGGTTAGGTTACATTACGTTAATGATGTATACGAAGGACCTACGCAGATGTCGGGGCCAACTCGCCAGGAATGTTGTCAAATATTACCGCCGAGGTGTCAGGTTGGGTCAGGTTAGGTTATATTACGTTATTGATGCATATAAATGTCCCACGTAGAGGATAGCTCGCCAGGAATGTCTTCAAATATTACCGCCGAGATGTCAGGTTTGATTACGTTAGGTTATATTACGTTAGTGATGTATACGAAGGACCCACGCAGACGTCGGGGCCAACTCGCCAGGAATGTCGTCAAATATTACCACCGAGATGTCAGGTTGGGTTAGGTTAGGTTATATTACGTAATTGAAGTATATAAAGGTCCCACGGAAACGTAGAGTCCATCTCGCCAGGAATGTCGTCAAATATTACCGCTAAGATGTCAGGTTGTGTTAGGTTAGGTATATTACGTTATTGATGCATATGCATGTCCCACGTAGAGGATAGATCGCCAGGAATGTTGTCAAATGTTACCGCCGAGATGTTAGGTTGGGTTAGGTTAGGTTATGTTACGTTATTGATGTATATAAAGGTCCCACATAGACGTAGAGGACAACTCGCCGGGAATGTTGTCAAATTTTACCGCCGAGATGTCAGGTTGTCTTAGGTTAGGTTATATTACGTTATTGATGCATATGAATGTCCCACGTAGAGGATAGCTCGCCAGGAATGTCATCAAATATTACCGCCGAGATGTCAGGTTGGATTACGTTAGGTTATATTACGTTAGTGATGTATACGAAGGACCCACGCAGACGTCGGGGCCAACTCGCCAGGAATGTCGTCAAATATTACCGCCGAGATGTCAGGTTGGGTTAGGTTAGGTTATATTACGTTATTGATGCATATGCATATCCCACGTAGAGGATAGATCGCCAGGAATGTTGTCAAATGTTACCGCCGAGATGTTAGGTTGGGTTAGGTTAGGTTATGCTACGTTAGTGGTGTATACGAAGGACCCACGCAGACGTCGGGGCCAACTCGCCAGGAATGTTGTCAAATATTACCGCCGAGATGTCAGGTTGGGTTAGGTTAAGTTATATTACGTTATTGATGTATATAAAGGTCCCACACAGACGTAGAGGACAACTCGCCAGGAATGTTGTCAAATTTTACCGCCGAGATGTAAGGTTGTCTTAGGTTAGGTTATATTACTTCACAGACGTATACAGTGTTCCCACCGAGATGTGGGGGCCGACAAGCAAGGAATGTGGTTAAACGTTAGCCCGAGAGATTAGGTTGGGTTAGGTTAGGTTATATTAGGATACTGATGTATATAAAGGTTCCACGGACACGTAGATGCCAAATCGCCAGGAATTTTGTCAAATATTCCCGCCGAGATATCAGGTTGGGTTAGGTTAAGTTATATTATGTTATTGATGTACATAAAGGTCCCACGGAGACGTAGGGGCCAGCTCGCCAGGAATGTTGTCAAATATTACCGCCGAGATGTCAGGTTGGATTAGGTTAGGTTATACTTCGTTATTGATGTATATAAAGGTCCCACGGAGACGTAGAGACCAACTCGCCAGGAATGTCGTCAAATATTACCGCCGAGATGTCAGGTTGGGTTAGGTTAGGTTATATTACGTTATTGATGTATATAAAGGTCCCACGGAGACGTAGAGCCGAACTCGCCAAGAATGTCTTCAAATATTACCGCCGAGATGTCAGGTTGTGTTAGGTTAGGTTATATTACGTTATTGATGCATATGAATGTCCCACGTAGAGGATAGCACGCCAGGAATGTTGTCAAATATTACCGCCGAGATGTTAGGTTGGGTTAGGTTATGTTACATTACGTTCATGATGTATACGAAGGACCCAGACAGACGTCGGGGCCAACTCGCCAGGAATGTCGTCAAATATTACCGCCGAGATGTCAGGTGGGTTAGGTTAGGTTATATTACGTTATTGATGCATATGAATGTCCCACGTAGAGGATAGCTTGCCAGGAATGTTGTCAAATGTTACCGCCGCGATGTTAGGTTGGGTTAGGTTAGGTTATATTACGTAATTGATGCATATGAATGTCCCACGTAGAGGATAGCGCGCCAGGAATGTTGTCAAATATTACCGCCGAGATGTTAGGTTGGGTTAGGTTAGGTTATATTACGTTATTGGTGCATATGAATGTCCCACGTAGAGGATAGCTCGCCAGGAATGTTGTCAAATATTACCGCCGAGATGTTAGGTTGGGTTCGGTTAGGTTACATTACGTTAATGATGTATACGAATGTCCCAGGTAGAGGATAGCTCGCCAGGAATGTTGTCAAATGTTACCGCCGAGATGTCAGGTTGGGTTAGGTTAGGTTATATTACGTTATTGATGTATATAAAGGTCCCACGGAGACGTAGATTCGAACTCGCCAAGAATGTCTTCAAATATTAACGCCGAGATGTCGGGTTGGCTTAGGTTAGGTTATGTTACGTTATTGATGCATATGAATGTCCCACGTAGAGGATAGCTCGCCAGGAATGTTGTCAAATATTACCGCTGTGATGTCAGGTTGGGTTAGCTTAGGTTATATTACGTTATTGATGCATATGAATGTCCCACGTAGAGGATAGCACGCCAGGAATGTTGTCAGATATTACCGCCGAGATGTTAGGTTGGGTTAGGTTATGTTACATTACGTTCATGATGTATACGAAGGACCCACACAGACGTCGGGGCCAACTCGCCAGGAATGTTGTCAAATATTACCGCGGACATGTCAGGTTGGGTTAGGTTAGGTTATATTACGTTATTGATGTATACAAAGGTCCCAGATAGACGTAGAGGACAACTCGCCGGGAATGTTGTCAAATTTTACCGCCGGGATGTCAGGTTGCCTTAGGTTAGGTTATATTACTTCACAGACGTATACAGTGTTCCCACAGAGATGTAGGGGCCGACAAGCAAGGAATGTGGTTAAACGTTACCCCGAGAGATTAGGTTGGGTTAGGTTAGGTTATATTAGGATACTGATGTATATAAAGGTCCCACGGACACGTAGATGCCAAATCGCCAGGAATTTTGTCAAATATTCCCGACGAGATGTTAGGTTGGGTTAGGTTAGGTTATATTAGGTTAGTGATGTATACGAAGGATCCACGCAGACGTCGGGGCCAAGTCGCCAGGAATGTTGTCAAATATTACCGCCGAGATGTCAGGTTGGGTTAGGTTAGGTTATATTACGTTATTGATGTATATAAAGGTCTGTCGGAGACGTGGAGTCGAACTCGCCAAGAATGTCTTCAAGTATTACCGCCGAAATGTCAGGTTGTGTTAGGTTAGGTTATATTACGGTATTGATGCATATGAATGTCCCACGTAGAGGATAGCTCGCCAGGAATGTTGTCAAATGTTACCGCCGAGATGTTAGGTTGGGTTAGGTTAGGTTATATTACGTAATTGATGTATATGAATGTCCCACGTAGAGGATAGCTCGCCAGGAATGTTGTCAAATATTACCGCGGACATGTCAGGTTGGGTTAGGTTAAGTTATATTACGTTATTGATGTATATAAAGGTCCCACATAGACGTAGAGGACAACTCGCCGGGAATGTTGTCAAATTTTACCGCCGAGATGTCAGGTTGCCTTAAGTTAGGTTATATTACTTCACAGACGTATACAGTGTTCCCACAGAGATGTAGGGGCCGACAAGCAAGGAATGTGGTTAAACGTTACCCCGAGAGATTAGGTTGGGTTAGGTTAGGTTATATTAGGATACTGATGTATATAAAGGTCCCACGGACACGTAGATGCCAAATCGCCAGGAATTTTGTCAAATATTCCCGCCTAGATGTTAGGTTGGGTTAGGTTAGGTTATATTAGGTTAGTGATGTATACGAAGGACCCACGCAGACGTCGGGGCCAAGTCGCCAGGAATGATGTCAAATATTACCGCCGAGATGTCAGGTTGGGTTAGGTTAGGTTATATTACGTTATTGATGTATATAAAGGTCTGTCGGAGACGTGGAGTCGAACTCGCCAAGAATGTCTTCAAGTATTACCGCCGAAATGTCAGGTTGTGTTAGGTTAGGTTATATTACGGTATTGATGCATATGAATGTCCCACGTAGAGGATAGCTCGCCAGGAATGTTGTCAAATGTTACCGCCGAGATGTTAGGTTGGGTTAGGTTAGGTTATATTACGTAATTGATGTATATGAATGTCCCACGTAGAGGATAGCTCGCCAGGAATGTTGTCAAATATTACCGCCGAGATGTTAGGTTGGGTTAGGTTAGGTTATATTACGTTATTGATGTATATGAATGTCCCACGTAGAGGATAGCTCGCCAGGAATGTTGTCAAATATTACCGCCGAGATGTTAGGTTGGGTTATGTTAGGTTATATTAGGTTAGTGATGTATACGAAGGACCCACGCATACGTCGGGGCCAAGTCGCCAGGAATGTTGTCAAATATTACCGCCGAGATGTCAGGTTGGGTTAGGTTAGGTTATATTACGTTATTGATGTATATAAAAGTCCGTCGGAGACGTAGAGTCGAACTCGCAAAGAATGTCTTCAAATATTACCGCCCAGTTGTCAGGTTGGGTTAGGTTAGGTTATATTACGTTATTGAAGTCTATAAAGGTCCCACGGAGACGTAGAGTCCAACTCGCCAGGAATGTCGTCAAATATTACCGCCGAGATGTCAGGTGGGTTAGGTTAGGTTATATTACGTTATTGATGCATATGAATGTCCCACGTAGAGGATAGCTCGCCAGGAATGTTGTCAAACGTTACCGCCGAGATGTTAGGTTGGGTTAGGTTAGGTTACATTACGTTAATGATGTATACGAAGGACCTACGCAGATGTCGGGGCCAACTCGCCAGGAATGTTGTCAAATATTACCGCCGAGGTGTCAGGTTGGGTTAGGTTAGGTTATATTACGTTATTGATGCATATGAATGTCGCACGTAGAGGATAGCTCGCCAGGAATGTCTTCAAATATTACCGCCGAGATGTCAGGTTGGATTACGTTAGGTTACATTACGTTAGTGATGTATACGAAGGACCCACGCAGACGTCGGGGCCAACTCGCCAGGAATGTCGTCAAATATTACCGCCGAGAAGTCAGGTTGTGTTAGGTTAGGTTATATTACGTTATTGATGCATATGCATGTCCCACGTAGAGGATAGATCGCCAGGAATGTTGTCAAATGTTACCGCCGAGATGTTAGGTTGGGTTAGGTTAGGTTATGTTACGTTAGTGATGTATATAAAGGTCCCACGGAGACGTCGGGGCCAACTCGACAGGAATGTTGCCAAATATTACCGCCGAGATGTCGGGTTGGGTTACGTTAGGTTATATTACGTTATTGACGCATATTAATGTCCCACGTACAGGATAGCTCACCAGGAATGTTGTCAAACATTACCGCCGAGATGTTAGGTTGGGTTAGGTTAGGTTACATTACGTTAATGATGTATACGAAGGACCTACGCAGACGTCGGGGCCAACTCGCCAGGAATGTTGTCAAATATTACCGCCGAGATGTCAGGTTGGGTTAGGTTAGGTTATATTACGTTATTGATGCATATGATTGTCCCACGTAGAGGATAGGTCGCCAGCAACGTTGTCCAATATTACCGCCGAGATGTTAGGTTGGGTTAGGTTAGGTTACATTACGTTAATGATGTATACGAAGGACCTACGCAGATGTCGGAGCCAACTCGCCAGGAATGTTGTCAAATATTACCGCCGAGATGTCAGGTTGTATTAGGTTAGGTTATATTACTTCATAGACGTATACAGTGTTCCCAATGAGAAGTAGGGGCCGACAAGCAAGGAATGGTTTTAAACGGTACCCCGAGAGATTAGGTTGGGTTAGGTAGGTTATATTAGGATACTGATATATATAAAGGTCCCACGGACACGTAGAGGCCAACTCGCCGGGAATGTTGTGAAATATTACCGCCGAGATGTCAGGTTGGATTACGTTAGGTTATATTACGTTATTGATGTATATAAAGGTCCCACGGAGACCTAGAGTCCAACTCGCCAGGAATGTCGTCAAATATTACAGCCGAGATGTCAGGTTGGGTTAGGTTAGGTTATATTACGTAATTGAAGTATATAAAGGTCCCACGGAGACGTAGAGTCCAACTCGCCAGGAATGTCTTCATATATTACCGCCGAGATGTCAGGTGGGTTAGGTTAGGTTATATTACGTTATTGATGCATATGAATGTCCCACGTAGAGGATAGCTCGCCAGGAATGTTGTCAAATATTACCGCTGAGATGTCAGGTTTGGTTAGCTTAGGTTATATTACGTTATTGATGCATATGAATGTCCCACGTAGAGGATAGCACGCCAGGAATGTTGTCAGATATTACCGCCGAGATGTTAGGTTGGGTTAGGTTATGTTACATTACGTTCATGATGTATACGAAGGACCCACACAGACGTCGGGGCCAACTCGCCAGGAATGTTGTCAAATATTACCGCGGACATGTCAGGTTGGGTTAGGTTAGGTTATATTACGTTATTGATGTATATAAAGGTCCCACATAGACGTAGAGGACAACTCGCCGGGAATGTTGTCAAATTTTACCGCCGAGATGTCAGGTTGCCTTAGGTTAGGTTATATTACTTCACAGACGTATACAGTGTTCCCACAGAGATGTAGGGGCCGACAAGCAAGGAATGTGGTTAAACGTTACCCCGAGAGATTAGGTTGGGTTAGGTTAGGTTATATTAGGATACTGATGTATATAAAGGTCCCACGGACACGTAGATGCCAAATCGCCAGGAATTTTGTCAAATATTCCCGCCGAGATGTTAGGTTGGGTTAGGTTAGGTTATATTAGGTTAGTGATGTATACGAAGGACCCACGCAGACGTCGGGGCCAAGTCGCCAGGAATGTTGTCAAATATTACCGCCGAGATGTCAGGTTGGGTTAGGTTAGGTTATATTACGTTATTGATGCATATGAATGTCGCACGTAGAGGATAGCTCGCCAGGAATGTCTTCAAATATTACCGCTGAGATGTCAGGTTGGATTACGTTAGGTTATGTTACGTTAGTGATGTATATAAAGGTCCCACGGAGACGTCGGGGCCAACTCGACAGGAATGTTGCCAAATATTATCGCCGAGATGTCAGGTTGGGTTAGGTTAGGTTATATTACGTTATTGGTGTATATAAAGGTCCCACGGAGACGTCGGGGCCAACTCGACAGAAATGTTGTCAAATATTACCGCCGAGATGTCGGGTTGGGTTACGTTAGGTTATATTACGTTATTGACGCATATTAATGTCCCACGTACAGGATAGCTCACCAGGAATGTTGTCAAACATTACCGCCGAGATGTTAGGTTGGGTTAGGTTAGGTTACATTACGTTAATGATGTATACGAAGGACCTACGCAGACGTCGGGGCCAACTCGCCAGGAATGTTGTCAAATATTACCGCCGAGATGTCAGGTTGGGTTAGGTTAGGTTATATTACGTTATTGATGCATATGATTGTCCCACGTAGAGGATAGCTCGCCAGCAATGTTGTCCAATATTACCGCCGAGATGTTAGGTTGGGTTAGGTTAGGTTACATTACGTTAATGATGTGTACGAAGGACCTACGCAGATGTCGGAGCCAACTCGCCAGGAATGTTGTCAAATATTACCGCCGAGATGTCAGGTTGTGTTAGGTTAGGTTATATTACTTCATAGACGTATACAGTGTTCCCAATGAGAAGTAGGGGCCGACAAGCAAGGAATGGTTTTAAACGGTACCCCGAGAGATTAGGTTGGGTTAGGTAGGTTATATTAGGATACTGATATATATAAAGGTCCCACGGACACGTAGAGGCCAACTCGCAGGGAATGTTGTGAAATATTACCGCCGAGATGTCAGGTTGGATTACGTTAGGTTATATTACGTTATTGATGTATATAAAGGTCCCACGGAGACCTAGAGTCCAACTCGCCAGGAATGTCGTCAAATATTACAGCCGAGATGTCAGGTTGGGTTAGGTTAGGTTATATTACGTAATTGAAGTATATAAAGGTCCCACGGAGACGTAGAGTCCAACTCGCCAGGAATGTCGTCAAATATTACCGCCGAGATGTCAGGTGGGTTAGGTTAGGTTATATTACGTTATTGATGCATATGAATGTCCCACGTAGAGGATAGCTCGCCAGGAATGTTGTCAAACGTTACCGCCGAGATGTTAGGTTGGGTTAGGTTAGGTTACATTACGTTAATGATGTATACGAAGGACCTACGCAGATGTCGGGGCCAACTCGCCAGGAATGTTGTCAAATATTACCGCCGAGGTGTCAGGTTGGGTTAGGTTAGGTTATATTACGTTATTGATGCATATGAATGTCGCACGTAGAGGATAGCTCGCCAGGAATGTCTTCAAATATTACCGCCGAGATGTCAGGTTGGATTACGTTAGGTTACATTACGTTAGTGATGTATACGAAGGACCCACGCAGACGTCGGGGCCAACTCGCCAGGAATGTCGTCAAATATTACCGCCGAGAAGTCAGGTTGTGTTAGGTTAGGTTATATTACGTTATTGATGCATATGCATGTCCCACGTAGAGGATAGATCGCCAGGAATGTTGTCAAATGTTACCGCCGAGATGTTAGGTTGGGTTAGGTTAGGTTATGTTACGTTAGTGATGTATATAAAGGTCCCACGGAGACGTCGGGGCCAACTCGACAGGAATGTTGCCAAATATTACCGCCGAGATGTCGGGTTGGGTTACGTTAGGTTATATTACGTTATTGACGCATATTAATGTCCCACGTACAGGATAGCTCACCAGGAATGTTGTCAAACATTACCGCCGAGATGTTAGGTTGGGTTAGGTTAGGTTACATTACGTTAATGATGTATACGAAGGACCTACGCAGACGTCGGGGCCAACTCGCCAGGAATGTTGTCAAATATTACCGCCGAGATGTCAGGTTGGGTTAGGTTAGGTTATATTACGTTATTGATGCATATGATTGTCCCACGTAGAGGATAGGTCGCCAGCAACGTTGTCCAATATTACCGCCGAGATGTTAGGTTGGGTTAGGTTAGGTTACATTACGTTAATGATGTATACGAAGGACCTACGCAGATGTCGGAGCCAACTCGCCAGGAATGTTGTCAAATATTACCGCCGAGATGTCAGGTTGTATTAGGTTAGGTTATATTACTTCATAGACGTATACAGTGTTCCCAATGAGAAGTAGGGGCCGACAAGCAAGGAATGGTTTTAAACGGTACCCCGAGAGATTAGGTTGGGTTAGGTAGGTTATATTAGGATACTGATATATATAAAGGTCCCACGGACACGTAGAGGCCAACTCGCCGGGAATGTTGTGAAATATTACCGCCGAGATGTCAGGTTGGATTACGTTAGGTTATATTACGTTATTGATGTATATAAAGGTCCCACGGAGACCTAGAGTCCAACTCGCCAGGAATGTCGTCAAATATTACAGCCGAGATGTCAGGTTGGGTTAGGTTAGGTTATATTACGTAATTGAAGTATATAAAGGTCCCACGGAGACGTAGAGTCCAACTCGCCAGGAATGTCTTCATATATTACCGCCGAGATGTCAGGTGGGTTAGGTTAGGTTATATTACGTTATTGATGCATATGAATGTCCCACGTAGAGGATAGCTCGCCAGGAATGTTGTCAAATATTACCGCTGAGATGTCAGGTTTGGTTAGCTTAGGTTATATTACGTTATTGATGCATATGAATGTCCCACGTAGAGGATAGCACGCCAGGAATGTTGTCAGATATTACCGCCGAGATGTTAGGTTGGGTTAGGTTATGTTACATTACGTTCATGATGTATACGAAGGACCCACACAGACGTCGGGGCCAACTCGCCAGGAATGTTGTCAAATATTACCGCGGACATGTCAGGTTGGGTTAGGTTAGGTTATATTACGTTATTGATGTATATAAAGGTCCCACATAGACGTAGAGGACAACTCGCCGGGAATGTTGTCAAATTTTACCGCCGAGATGTCAGGTTGCCTTAGGTTAGGTTATATTACTTCACAGACGTATACAGTGTTCCCACAGAGATGTAGGGGCCGACAAGCAAGGAATGTGGTTAAACGTTACCCCGAGAGATTAGGTTGGGTTAGGTTAGGTTATATTAGGATACTGATGTATATAAAGGTCCCACGGACACGTAGATGCCAAATCGCCAGGAATTTTGTCAAATATTCCCGCCGAGATGTTAGGTTGGGTTAGGTTAGGTTATATTAGGTTAGTGATGTATACGAAGGACCCACGCAGACGTCGGGGCCAAGTCGCCAGGAATGTTGTCAAATATTACCGCCGAGATGTCAGGTTGGGTTAGGTTAGGTTATATTACGTTATTGATGTATATAAAGGTCTGTCGGAGACGTGGAGTCGAACTCGCCAAGAATGTCTTCAAGTATTACCGCCGAAATGTCAGGTTGTGTTAGGTTAGGTTATATTACGGTATTGATGCATATGAATGTCCCACGTAGAGGATAGCTCGCCAGGAATGTTGTCAAATGTTACCGCCGAGATGTTAGGTTGGGTTAGGTTAGGTTATATTACGTAATTGATGTATATGAATGTCCCACGTAGAGGATAGCTCGCCAGGAATGTTGTCAAATATTACCGCCGAGATGTTAGGTTGGGTTATGTTAGGTTATATTAGGTTAGTGATGTATACGAAGGACCCACGCAGACGTCGGGGCCAAGTCGCCAGGAATGTTGTCAAATATTACCGCCGAGATGTCAGGTTGGGTTAGGTTAGGTTATATTACGTTATTGATGTATATAAAAGTCCGTCGGAGACGTAGAGTCGAACTCGCAAAGAATGTCTTCAAATATTACCGCCGAGTTGTCAGGTTGGGTTAGGTTAGGTTATATTACGTAATTGAAGTCTATAAAGGTCCCACGGAGACGTAGAGTCCAACTCGGCAGGAATGTCGTCAAATATTACCGCTGAGATGTCAGGTGGGTTAGGTTAGGTTATATTACGTTATTGATGCATATGAATGTCCCACGTAGAGGATAGCTCGCCAGGAATGTTGTCAAATGTTACCGCCGAGATGTTAGGTTGGGTTAGGTTAGGTTACATTACGTTAATGATGTATACGAAGGACCTACGCAGATGTCGGGGCCAACTCGCCAGGAATGTTGTCAAATATTACCGCCGAGGTGTCAGGTTGGGTTAGGTTAGGTTATATTACGTTATTGATGCATATGAATGTCGCACGTAGAGGATAGCTCGCCAGGAATGTCTTCAAATATTACCGCTGAGATGTCAGGTTGGATTACGTTAGGTTATGTTACGTTAGTGATGTATATAAAGGTCCCACGGAGACGTCGGGGCCAACTCGACAGGAATGTTGCCAAATATTATCGCCGAGATGTCAGGTTGGGTTAGGTTAGGTTATATTACGTTATTGGTGTATATAAAGGTCCCACGGAGACGTCGGGGCCAACTCGACAGGAATGTTGTCAAATATTACCGCCGAGATGTCGGGTTGGGTTACGTTAGGTTATATTACGTTATTGACGCATATTAATGTCCCACGTACAGGATAGCTCACCAGGAATGTTGTCAAACATTACCGCCGAGATGTTAGGTTGGGTTAGGTTAGGTTACATTACGTTAATGATGTATACGAAGGACCTACGCAGACGTCGGGGCCAACTCGCCAGGAATGTTGTCAAATATTACCGCCGAGATGTCAGGTTGGGTTAGGTTAGGTTATATTACGTTATTGATGCATATGATTGTCCCACGTAGAGGATAGCTCGCCAGCAATGTTGTCCAATATTACCGCCGAGATGTTAGGTTGGGTTAGGTTAGGTTACATTACGTTAATGATGTGTACGAAGGACCTACGCAGATGTCGGAGCCAACTCGCCAGGAATGTTGTCAAATATTACCGCCGAGATGTCAGGTTGTGTTAGGTTAGGTTATATTACTTCATAGACGTATACAGTGTTCCCAATGAGAAGTAGGGGCCGACAAGCAAGGAATGGTTTTAAACGGTACCCCGAGAGATTAGGTTGGGTTAGGTAGGTTATATTAGGATACTGATATATATAAAGGTCCCACGGACACGTAGAGGCCAACTCGCAGGGAATGTTGTGAAATATTACCGCCGAGATGTCAGGTTGGATTACGTTAGGTTATATTACGTTATTGATGTATATAAAGGTCCCACGGAGACCTAGAGTCCAACTCGCCAGGAATGTCGTCAAATATTACAGCCGAGATGTCAGGTTGGGTTAGGTTAGGTTATATTACGTAATTGAAGTATATAAAGGTCCCACGGAGACGTAGAGTCCAACTCGCCAGGAATGTCTTCATATATTACCGCCGAGATGTCAGGTGGGTTAGGTTAGGTTATATTACGTTATTGATGCATATGAATGTCCCACGTAGAGGATAGCTCGCCAGGAATGTTGTCAAATATTACCGCTGAGATGTCAGGTTGGGTTAGCTTAGGTTATATTACGTTATTGATGCATATGAATGTCCCACGTAGAGGATAGCACGCCAGGAATGTTGTCAGATATTACCGCCGAGATGTTAGGTTGGGTTAGGTTATGTTACATTACGTTCATGATGTATACGAAGGACCCACACAGACGTCGGGGCCAACTCGCCAGGAATGTTGTCAAATATTACCGCGGACATGTCAGGTTGGGTTAGGTTAGGTTATATTACGTTATTGATGTATATAAAGGTCCCACATAGACGTAGAGGACAACTCGCCGGGAATGTTGTCAAATTTTACCGCCGAGATGTCAGGTTGCCTTAGGTTAGGTTATATTACTTCACAGACGTATACAGTGTTCCCACAGAGATGTAGGGGCCGACAAGCAAGGAATGTGGTTAAACGTTACCCCGAGAGATTAGGTTGGGTTAGGTTAGGTTATATTAGGATACTGATGTATATAAAGGTCCCACGGACACGTAGATGCCAAATCGCCAGGAATTTTGTCAAATATTCCCGCCGAGATGTTAGGTTGGGTTAGGTTAGGTTATATTAGGTTAGTGATGTATACGAAGGACCCACGCAGACGTCGGGGCCAAGTCGCCAGGAATGTTGTCAAATATTACCGCCGAGATGTCAGGTTGGGTTAGGTTAGGTTATATTACGTTATTGATGTATATAAAGGTCTGTCGGAGACGTGGAGTCGAACTCGCCAAGAATGTCTTCAAGTATTACCGCCGAAATGTCAGGTTGTGTTAGGTTAGGTTATATTACGGTATTGATGCATATGAATGTCCCACGTAGAGGATAGCTCGCCAGGAATGTTGTCAAATGTTACCGCCGAGATGTTAGGTTGGGTTAGGTTAGGTTATATTACGTAATTGATGTATATGAATGTCCCACGTAGAGGATAGCTCGCCAGGAATGTTGTCAAATATTACCGCCGAGATGTTAGGTTGGGTTAGGTTAGGTTATATTACGTTATTGATGTATATGAATGTCTCACGTAGAGGATAGCTCGCCAGGAATGTTGTCAAATATAACCGCCGAGATGTTAGGTTGGGTTATGTTAGGTTATATTAGGTTAGTGATGTATACGAAGTACCCACGCAGACGTCGGGGCCAAGTCGCCAGGAATGTTGTCAAATATTACCGCCGAGATGTCAGGTTGGGTTAGGTTAGGTTATATTACGTTATTGATGTATATAAAAGTCCGTCGGAGACGTAGAGTCGAACTCGCAAAGAATGTCTTCAAATATTACCGCCGAGTTGTCAGGTTGGGTTAGGTTAGGTTATATTACGTAATTGAAGTCTATAAAGGTCCCACGGAGACGTAGAGTCCAACTCGCCAGGAATGTCGTCAAATATTACCGCCGAGATGTCAGGTGGGTTAGGTTAGGTTATATTACGTTATTGATGCATATGAATGTCCCACGTAGAGGATAGCTCGCCGGAATGTTGTCAAATGTTACCGCCGAGATGTTAGGTTGGGTTAGGTTAGGTTACATTACGTTAATGATGTATACGAAGGACCTACGCAGATGTCGGGGCCAACTCGCCAGGAATGTTGTCAAATATTACCGCCGAGATGTCAGGTTGGGTTAGGTTAGGTTATATTACGTTATTGATGCATATGAATGTCGCACGTAGGGGATAGCTCGCCAGGAATGTCTTCAAATATTACCGCCGAGATGTCAGGTTGGATTACGTTAGGTTACATTACGTTAGTGATGTATACGAAGGACCCACGCAGACGTCGGGGCCAACTCGCCAGGAATGTCGTCAAATATTACCGCCGAGATGTCAGGTTGGGTTAGGTTAGGTTATATTACGTAATTGAAGTATATAAAGGTCCCACGGAAACGTAGAGTCCAACTCGCCAGGAATATCGTCAAATATTACCGCCGAGAAGTCAGGTTGTGTTAGGTTAGGTTATATTACGTTATTGATGCATATGCATGTCCCACGTAGAGGATAGATCGCCAGGAATGTTGTCAAATGTTACCGCCGAGATGTTAGGTTGGGTTAGGTTAGGTTATGTTACGTTAGTGATGTATATAAAGGTCCCACGGAGACGTCGGGGCCAACTCGACAGGAATGTTGCCAAATATTATCGCCGAGATGTCAGGTTGGGTTAGGTTAGGTTATATTACGTTATTGGTGTATATAAAGGTCCCACGGAGACGTCGGGGCCAACTCGACAGGAATGTTGTCAAATATTACCGCCGAGATGTCGGGTTGGGTTACGTTAGGTTATATTACGTTATTGACGCATATTAATGTCCCACGTACAGGATAGCTCACCAGGAATGTTGTCAAACATTACCGCCGAGATGTTAGGTTGGGTTAGGTTAGGTTACATTACGTTAATGATGTATACGAAGGACCTACGCAGACGTCGGGGCCAACTCGCCAGGAATGTTGTCAAATATTACCGCCGAGATGTCAGGTTGGGTTAGGTTAGGTTATATTACGTTATGGATGCATATGATTGTCCCACGTAGAGGATAGCTCGCCAGCAATGTTGTCCAATATTACCGCCGAGATGTTAGGTTGGGTTAGGTTAGGTTACATTACGTTAATGATGTATACGAAGGACCTACGCAGATGTCGGAGCCAACTCGCCAGGAATGTTGTCAAATATTACCGCCGAGATGTCAGGTTGTGTTAGGTTAGGTTATATTACTTCATAGACGTATACAGTGTTCCCAATGAGAAGTAGGGGCCGACAAGCAAGGAATGGTTTTAAACGGTACCC
This sequence comes from Xylocopa violacea, assembly GCA_963969225.1. Classification (NCBI taxonomy): domain Eukaryota; kingdom Metazoa; phylum Arthropoda; class Insecta; order Hymenoptera; family Apidae; genus Xylocopa; species Xylocopa violacea. The sequence goes on along the minus strand of CAXAJV010000201.1, from coordinate 776,912 downwards.
CGAGAGATTAGGTTGGGTTAGGTAGGTTATATTAGGATACTGATATATATAAAGGTCCCACGGACACGTAGAGGCCAACTCGCAGGGAATGTTGTGAAATATTACCGCCGAGATGTCAGGTTGGATTACGTTAGGTTATATTACGTTATTGATGTATATAAAGGTCCCACGGAGACCTAGAGTCCAACTCGCCAGGAATGTCGTCAAATATTACAGCCGAGATGTCAGGTTGGGTTAGGTTAGGTTATATTACGTAATTGAAGTATATAAAGGTCCCACGGAGACGTAGAGTCCAACTCGCCAGGAATGTCTTCATATATTACCGTCGAGATGTCAGGTGGGTTAGGTTAGGTTATATTACGTTATTGATGCATATGAATGTCCCACGTAGAGGTTAGCTCGCCAGGAATGTTGTCAAATATTACCGCCGAGATGTTAGGTTGGGTTAGCTTAGGTTATATTACGTTAGTGATGTATACGAAGGACCCACGCAGACGTCGAGGCCAACTCGCCAGGAATGTTGTCAAATATTATCGCCGAGATGTCAGGTTGGGTTAGGTTAGGTTATATTACGTTATTGGTGTATATAAAGGTCCCACGGAGACGTAGAGTCGAACTCGCCAAGAATGTCTTCAAATATTACCGCCGAAATGTCAGGTTGGGTTAGGTTAGGTTATATTACGTTATTGATGCATATGAATCTCCCACGTAGAGGATAGCTCGCCAGCAATGTTGTCCAATATTACCGCCGAGATGTTAGGTTGGGTTAGGTTAGGTTACATTACGTTAATGATGTATACGAATGTCCCACGTAGAGGATAGCTCGCCAGGAATGTTGTCAAATGTTACCGCCGAGATGTTATGTTGGGTTAGGTTAGGTTATATTACGTTAGTGATGTATACGAAGGACCCACGCAGACGTCGGGGCCAACTCGCCAGGAATGTTGTCAAATATTACCGCCGAGATGTCAGGTTGGGTTAGGTTAGGTTATATTACGTAATAGAAGTATATAAAGGTCCCACGGAGACGTAGAGTCCAACTCACCAGGAATGCCGTCAAATATTACCGCCGAGATGTTAGGTTGAGTTAGGTTAGGTTACATTACGTTAATGATGTATACGAAGGACCTACACAGACGTCGGGGCCAACTCGCCAGTAATGTTGTCAAATATTACCGCCGAGATGTCAGGTTGTGTTAGGTTAGGTTGTATTACTTCATAGACGTATACAGTGTTCCCACGGAGAAGTAGGGGCCGACCAGCAAGGAATGTTGTTAAACGGTACCCCGAGAGATTAGGTTGGGTTAGGTTAGGTTATATTAGGATTCTGATGTATATAAAGGTCCCACGGACACGTAGATGCCAACTCGCAAGGAATGTTGTCAAATATTACCGCCGAGATGTCAGATTGGATTACGTTAGGTTATATTACGTTATTGATGTATATAAAGGTCCCACGGATACGTAGAGTCCAACTCGCCAAGAATGTCTTCAAGTATTACCGCCGAAATGTCAGGTTGTGTTAGGTTAGGTTATATTACGTTATTGATGCATATGAATGTCCCACGTAGAGGATAGCTCGCCAGGAATGTTGTCAATTATTACCGCCGAGATGTCAGGTTGGATTACGTTAGGTTATATTACGTTATTGATGTATATAAAGGTCCCACGGAGACGTAGAGTCCAACTCACGAGGAATGTCGTCAAATATTACCGCCGAAATGTCAGGTTGGGTTAGGTTAGGTTATATTACGTAATTGAAGTATATAAAGGTCCCACGGAGACGTAGAGTCCAACTCGCCAGGAATGTCGTCAAATATTACCGCCGAGATGTCAGGTGGGTTAGGTTAGGTTATATTACGTTATTGATGCATATGAATGTCCCACGTAGAGGATAGATCGCCAGGAATGTTGTCAAATGTTACCGCCGAGATGTTAGGTTGGGTTAGGTTAGGTTATATTACGTTAGTGATGTATACGAAGGACCCACGCAGACGTCGGGGCCAACTCGCCAGGAATGTTCTCAAATATTACCGCCGAGATGTCAGGTTGTGTCAGGTTAGGTTATATTACTTCATAGACGTATACAGTGTTCCCACTGAGAAGTACGGGCCGACAAGCAAGGAATGTTGTTAAACGGTACCCCGAGAGATAAGGTTGGGTTAGGTTAGGTTATATTAGGATACTGATGTATATAAAGGTCCCACGGACACGTAGAGACCAACTCGCAAGGAATGTTGTCAAATATTACCGCCGAGATGTCAGGTTGGATTACGTTAGGTTATATTACGTTATTGATGTATATAAAGTTCCGACGGAGACGTAGAGTCCAACTCGCCAGGAATGTCGTCAAATATTACCGCCGAGATGTCAGGTTGGATTAGGTTAGGTTATACTACGTTATTGATGTATATAAAGGTCCCACGGAGACGTAGAGACCAACTCGCCAGGAATGTCGTCAAATATTACCGCCGAGATGTCAGGTTGGGTTAGGTTAGGTTATATTACGTTATTGATGCATATGAATGTCCCACGTAGAGGATAGATCGCCAGGAATGTTGTCAAATATTACCGCCGAGATGTCAGGTTGGGTTAGGTTAGGTTATATTACGTAATTGAAGTATGTAAAGGTCCCACGGAAACGTAGAGTCCAACTCGCCAGGAATGTCGTCAAATATTACCGCCGAGAAGTCAGGTTGTGTTAGGTTAGGTTATATTACGTTATTGATGCATATGCATGTCCCACGTAGAGGATAGATCGCCAGGAATGTTGTCAAATGTTACCGCCGAGATGTTAGGTTGGGTTAGGTTAGGTTATATTACGTTAGTGATGTATATAAAGGTCCCACGGAGACGTCGGGGCCAACTCGACAGGAATGTTGCCAAATATTATCGCCAAGATGTCAGGTTGGGTTAGGTTAGGTTATATTACGTTATTGGTGTATATAAAGGTCCCACGGAGACGTCGGGGCCAACTCGACAGGAATGTTGTCAAATATTACCGCCGAGATGTCAGGTTGGGTTACGTTAGGTTATATTACGTTATTGACGCATATTAATGTCCCACGTACAGGATAGCTCACCAGAAATGTTGTCAAACATTACCGCCGAGATGTTAGGTTGGGTTAGGTTAGGTTACATTACGTTAATGATGTAGACGAAGGACCTACGCAGACGTCGGGGCCAACTCGCCAGGAATGTTGTCAAATATTACCGCCGAGATGTCAGGTTGGGTTAGGTTAGGTTATATTACGTTATTGATGCATATGATTGTCCCACGTAGAGGATAGCTCGCCAGCAATGTTGTCCAATATTACCGCCGAGATGTTAGGTTGGGTTAGGTTAGGTTACATTACGTTAATGATGTATACGAAGGACCTACGCAGATGTCGGAGCCAACTCGCCAGGAATGTTGTCAAATATTACCGCCGAGATGTCAGGTTGTGTTAGGTTAGGTTATATTACTTCATAGACGTATACAGTGTTCCCAATGAGAAGTAGGGGCCGACAAGCAAGGAATGGTTTTAAACGGTACCCCGAGAGATTAGGTTGGGTTAGGTAGGTTATATTAGGATACTGATGTATATAAAGGTCCCACGGACACGTAGAGGCCAACTCGCCAGGAATGTTGTCAAATATTACCGCCGAGATGTCAGATTGGATTACGTTAGGTTATATTACGTTATTGATGCATTTGAATGTCCCACGTAGAGGATAGCTCGCCAGGAATGTTGTCAAATATTACCGCCGAGATGTCAGGTTGGATTACGTTAGGTTATATTACGTTATTGATGTATATAAAGGTCCCACGGAGACGTAGAGTCCAACTCACGAGGAATGTCGTCAAATATTACCGCCGAAATGTCAGGTTGGGTTAGGTTAGGTTATATTACGTAATTGAAGTATATAAAGGTCCCACGGAGACGTAGAGTCCAACTCGCCAGGAATGTTGTCAAATATTACCGCCGAGATGTCAGGTTGTGTTAGGTTAGGTTGTATTACTTCATATACGTATACAGTGTTCCCACGGAGAAGTAGGGGCCGACCAGCAAGGAATATTGTTAAACGGTACCTCGAGAAATTAGGTTGGGTTAGGTTAGGTTATATTAGGATTCTGATGTATATAAAGGTCCCACGGACACGTAGATGCCAACTCGCAAGGAATGTTATCAAATATTACCGCCGAGATGTCAGATTGGATTACGTTAGGTTATATTACGTTATTGATGTATATAAAGGTCCCACGGAGACGTAGAGTCCAACTCGCCAGGAATGTCGTCAAATATCACCGTTGAGATGTCAGGTTGGGTTAGGTTAGGTTATATTACGTAATTGAAGTATATAAAGGTCCCACGGAGACGTAGAGTCCAACTCGCCAGGAATGTCGTCAAATATTACCGCCGAGATGTTAGGTTGAGTTAGGTTAGGTTACATTACGTTAATGATGTATACGAAGGACCTACACAGACGTCGGGGCCAACTCGCCAGTAATGTTGTCAAATATTACCGCCGAGATGTCAGGTTGTGTTAGGTTAGGTTGTATTACTTCATAGACGTATACAGTGTTCCCACGGAGAAGTAGGGGCCGACCAGCAAGGAATGTTGTTAAACGGTACCCCGAGAGATTAGGTTGGGTTAGGTTAGGTTATATTAGGATTCTCATGTATATAAAGGTCCCACGGACACGTAGATGCCAACTCGCAAGGAATGTTGTCAAATATTACCGCCGAGATGTCAGATTGGATTACGTTAGGTTATATTACGTTATTGATGTATATAAAGTTCCCACGGAGACGTAGAGGCCAACTCGCCAAGAATGTCTTCAAGTATTACCGCCGAAATGTCAGGTTGTGTTAGGTTAGGTTATATTACGTTATTGATGCACATGAATGTCCCACGTAGAGGATAGCTCGCCAGGAATGTTGTCAAATATTACCGCCGAGATGTCAGGTTGGATTACGTTATGTTATATTACGTTATTGATGTATATAAAGGTCCCACGGAGACGTAGAATCCAACTCACGAGGAATGTCGTCAAATATTACCGCCGAAATGTCAGGTTGGGTTAGGTTAGGTTATATTACGTAATTGAAGTATATAAAGGTCCCACGGAGACGTAGAGTCCAACTCGCCAGGAATGTCGTCAAATATTACCGCCGAGATGTCAGGTGGGTTAGGTTAGGTTATATTACGTTATTGATGCATATGAATGTCCCACGTAGAGGATAGATCGCCAGGAATGTTGTCAAATATTACCGCCGAGATGTCAGGTGGGTTAGGTTAGGTTATATTACGTTATTGATGCATATGAAGGTCCCACGTAGAGGATAGCTCGCCAGGAATGTTGTCAAATGTTACCGCCGAGATGTCAGGTTGTGTCAGGTTAGGTTATATTACTTCATAGACGTATACAGTGTTCCCACTGAGAAGTACGGGCCGACAAGCAAGGAATGTTGTTAAACGGTACCCCGAGAGATAAGGTTGGGTTAGGTTAGGTTATATTAGGATACTGATGTATATAAAGGTCCCACGGACACGTAGAGACTAACTCGCCAGGAATGTTGTCAAATATTACCGCCGAGATGTCAGGTTGTGTTAGGTTAGGTTGTATTACTTCATAGACGTATACAGTGTTCCCACGGAGAAGTAGGGGCCGACCAGCAAGGAATGTTGTTAAACGGTACCCCGAGAGATTAGGTTGGGTTAGGTTAGGTTATATTAGGATTCTGATGTATATAAAGGTCCCACGGACACGTAGATGCCAACTCGCAAGGAATGTTATCAAATATTACCGCCGAGATGTCAGATTGGATTACGTTAGTTTATATTACGTTATTGATGTATATAAAGGTCCCACGGAGACGTAGAGTCCAACTCGCCAGGAATGTCGTCAAATATCACCGTCGAGATGTCAGGTTGGGTTAGGTTATATTACGTAATTGAAGTATATAAAGGTCCCACGGAGACGTAGAGTCCAACTCGCCAGGAATGTCGTCAAATATTACCGCCGAGATGTTAGGTTGGGTTAGGTTAGGTTACATTACGTTAATGATGTATACGAATGTCCCACGTAGAGGATAGCTCGCCAGGAATGTTGTCAAATGTTACCGCCGAGATGTTATGTTAGGTTAGGTTAGGTTATATTACGTTAGTGATGTATACGAAGGACCCACGCAGACGTCGGGGCCAACTCGCCAGGAATGTTGTCAAATATTACCGCCGAGATGTCAGGTTGGGTTAGGTTAGGTTATATTACGTTATTGATGTATATAAAGGTCCGTCGGAGACTTGGAGTCGAACTCGCCAAGAATGTCTTCAAGTATTACCGCCGAAATGTCAGGTTGTGTTAGGTTAGGTTATATTACGTTATTGATGCATATGAATGTCCCACGTAGAGGATAGCTCGCCAGGAATGTTGTCAAACTTTACCACCGAGATGTTAGGTTGGGTTAGGTTAGGTTACATTACGTTAATGATGTATACGAAGGACCTACGCAGACGTCGGGGCCAACTCGCCAGGAATGTTGTCAAATATTACCGCCGAGATGTCAGGTTGGGTTAGGTTAGGTTATATTACGTTATTGATGCATATGATTGTCCCACATAGAGGATAGCTCGCCAGCAATGTTGTCCAATATTACCGCCGAGATGTTAGGCTGGGTTAGGTTAGGTTACATTACGTTAATGATGTATACGAAGGACCTACGCAGATGTCGGAGCCAACTCGCCAGGAATGTTGTCAAATATTACCGCCGAGATGTCAGGTTGTGTTAGGTTAGGTTATATTACTTCCTAGACGTACACAGTGTTCCCAATGAGAAGTAGGGGCCGACAAGCAAGGAATGGTTTTAAACGGTACCCCGAGAGATTAGGTTGGGTTAGGTAGGTTATATTAGGATACTGATGTATATAAAGGTCCCACGGACACGTAGAGGCCAACTCGCAGGGAACGTTGTGAAATATTACCGCCGAGATGTCAGGTTGGATTACGTTAGGTTATATTACGTTATTGATGTATATAAAGGTCCCACGGAGACCTAGAGTCCAACTCGCCAGGAATGTCGTCAAATATTACCGCCGAGATGTCAGGTGGGTTAGGTTAGGTTATATTACGTTATTGATGCATATGAATGTCCCACGTAGAGGATAGCTCGCCAGGAATGTTGTGAAATGTTACCGCCGAGATGTTAGGTTGGGTTAGGTTAGGTTATATTACGTTATTGATGTATATAAAGGTCCGTCGGAGACGTAGAGTCGAACTCGCCAAGAATTTCTTCAGATATTACCGCCGAAATGTCAGGTTGGGTTCGGTTAGGTTATATTACGTTGTTGATGCATATGAATGTCCCACGTAGATGATAGCTCGCCAGGAATGTTGTCAAATATTACCGCCGAGATGTTAGGTTGGGTTAGGTTAGGTTATATTACGTTATTGGTGTATATAAAGGTCCCACGGAGACGTAGAGTCGAACTCGCCAAGAATGTCTTCAAATATTACCGCCGAAATGTCAGGTTGGGTTAGGTTAGGTTATATTACGTTATTGATGCATATGAATGTCCCACGTAGCGGATAGCTCGCCAGCAATGTTGTCCAATATTACCGCCGAGATGTTAGGTTGGGTTAGGTTAGGTTAGGTTAGGTTAATGATGTATACCAAGGACCTACGCAGACGTCGGGGCCAACTCGCCAGGAATGTCGTCAAATATTACCGCCAAGATGTCAGGTTGGGTTAGGTTAGGTTATATTACGTTATTGGTGTATATAAAGGTCCCACGGAGACGTAGAGTCGAACTCGCCAAGAATGTCTTCAAATATTACCGCCGAAATGTCAGGTTGGGTTCGGTTAGGTTATATTACGTAATTGAAGTATATAAAGGTCCCACGGAGACGTAGAGTCCAACTCGCCAGGAATGTCGTCAAATATTACCGCCGAGATGTCAGGTAGGTTAGGTTAGGTTATATTACGTTATTGATGCATATGAATGTCCCACGTAGAGGATAGATCGCCAGGAATGTTGTCAAATATTACCGCCGAGATGTCAGGTGGGTTAGGTTAGGTTATATTACGTTATTGATGCATATGAAGGTCCCACGTAGAGGATAGCTCGCCAGGAATGTTGTCAAATGTTACCGCCGAGATGTCAGGTTGTGTCAGGTTAGGTTATATTACTTCATAGACGTATACAGTGTTCCCACTGAGAAGTACGGGCCGACAAGCAAGGAATGTTGTTAAACGGTACCCCGAGAGATAAGGTTGGGTTAGGTTAGGTTATATTAGGATACTGATGTATATAAAGGTCCCACGGACACGTAGAGACCAACTCGCCAGGAATGTTGTCAAATATTACCGCCGAGATGTCAGGTTGTGTTAGGTTAGGTTGTATTACTTCATAGACGTATACAGTGTTCCCACGGAGAAGTAGGGGCCGACCAGCAAGGAATGTTGTTAAACGGTACCCCGAGAGATTAGGTTGGGTTAGGTTAGGTTATATTAGGATTCTGATGTATATAAAGGTCCCACGGACACGTAGATGCCAACTCGCAAGGAATGTTATCAAATATTACCGCCGAGATGTCAGATTGGATTACGTTAGTTTATATTACGTTATTGATGTATATAAAGGTCCCACGGAGACGCAGAGTCCAACTCGCCAGGAATGTCGTCAAATATCACCGTCGAGATGTCAGGTTGGGTTAGGTTATATTACGTAATTGAAGTATATAAAGGTCCCACGGAGACGTAGAGTCCAACTCGCCAGGAATGTCGTCAAATATTACCGCCGAGATGTTAGGTTGGGTTAGGTTAGGTTACATTACGTTAATGATGTATACGAATGTCCCACGTAGAGGATAGCTCGCCAGGAATGTTGTCAAATGTTACCGCCGAGATGTTATGTTAGGTTAGGTTAGGTTATATTACGTTAGTGATGTATACGAAGGACCCACGCAGACGTCGGGGCCAACTCGCCAGGAATGTTGTCAAATATTACCGCCGAGATGTCAGGTTGGGTTAGGTTAGGTTATATTACGTTATTGATGTATATAAAGGTCCGTCGGAGACTTGGAGTCGAACTCGCCAAGAATGTCTTCAAGTATTACCGCCGAAATGTCAGGTTGTGTTAGGTTAGGTTATATTACGTTATTGATGCATATGAATGTCCCACGTAGAGGATAGCTCGCCAGGAATGTTGTCAAACATTACCACCGAGATGTTAGGTTGGGTTAGGTTAGGTTACATTACGTTAATGATGAATACGAAGGACCTACGCAGACGTCGGGGCCAACTCGCCAGGAATGTTGTCAAATATTACCGCCGAGATGTCAGGTTGGGTTAGGTTAGGTTATATTACGTTATTGATGCATATGATTGTCCCACATAGAGGATAGCTCGCCAGCAATGTTGTCCAATATTACCGCCGAGATGTTAGGCTGGGTTAGGTTAGGTTACATTACGTTAATGATGTATACGAAGGACCTACGCACATGTCGGAGCCAACTCGCCAGGAATGTTGTCAAATATTACCGCCGAGATGTCAGGTTGTTTTAGGTTAGGTTATATTACTTCCTAGACGTACACAGTGTTCCCAATGAGAAGTAGGGGCCGACAAGCAAGGAATGGTTTTAAACGGTACCCCGAGAGATTAGGTTGGGTTAGGTAGGTTATATTAGGATACTGATGTATATAAAGGTCCCACGGACACGTAGAGGCCAACTCGCAGGGAACGTTGTGAAATATTACCGCCGAGATGTCAGGTTGGATTACGTTAGGTTATATTACGTTATTGATGTATATAAAGGTCCCACGGAGACCTAGAGTCCAACTCGCCAGGAATGTCGTCAAATATTACAGCCGAGATGTCAGGTTGGGTTAGGTTAGGTTATATTACGTAATTGAAGTATATAAAGGTCCCACGGAGACGTAGAGTCCAACTCGCCAGGAATGTCTTCAAATATTACCGCCGAGATGTCAGGTGGTTAGGTTAGGTTATATTACGTTATTGATGCATATGAATGTCCCACGTAGAGGATAGCTCGCCAGGAATGTTGTGAAATGTTACCGCCGAGATGTTAGGTTGGGTTAGGTTAGGTTATATTACGTTATTGATGTATATAAAGGTCCGTCGGAGACGTAGAGTCGAACTCGCCAAGAATGTCTTCAGATATTACCGCCGAAATGTCAGGTTGGGTTCGGTTAGGTTATATTACGTTATTGGTGTATATAAAGGTCCCACGGAGACGTAGAGTCGAACTCGCCAAGAATGTCTTCAAATATTACCGCCGAAATGTCAGGTTGGGTTAGGTTAGGTTATATTACGTTATTGATGCATATGAATGTCCCACGTAGCGGATAGCTCGCCAGCAATGTTGTCCAATATTACCGCCGAGATGTTAGGTTGGGTTAGGTTAGGTTAGGTTAGGTTAATGATGTATACGAAGGACCTACGCAGACGTCGGGGCCAACTCGCCAGGAATGTCGTCAAATATTACCGCCAAGATGTCAGGTTGGGTTAGGTTAGGTTATATTACGTTATTCGTGTATATAAAGGTCCCACGGAGACGTAGAGTCGAACTCGCCAAGAATGTCTTCAAATATTACCGCCGAAATGTCAGGTTGGGTTCGGTTAGGTTATATTACGTTGTTGATGCATATGAATGTCCCACGTAGAGGATAGCTCGCCAGAAATGTTGTCAAATATTACCGCCGAGATGTTAGGTTGGGTTAGGTTAGGTTATATTACGTTAGTGATGTATACGAAGGACCCACGCAGACGTCGGGGCCAACTCGCCAGGAATGTCGTCAAATATTACCGCCGAGATGTTAGGTTGGGTTAGGTTAGGTTACATTACGTTAATGATGTATACGAATGTCCCACGTAGAGGATAGCTCGCCAGGAATGTTGTCAAATGTTACCGCCGAGATGTTATGTTAGGTTAGGTTAGGTTATATTACGTTAGTGCTGTATACGAAGGACCCACGCAGACGTCGGGGCCAACTCGCCAGGAATGTTGTCAAATATTACCGCCGAGATGTCAGGTAGGTTAGGTTAGGTTATATTACGTTATTGATGCATATGAATGTCCCACGTAGAGGATAGATCGCCAGGAATGTTGTCAAATATTACCGCCGAGATGTCAGGTGGGTTAGGTTAGGTTATATTACGTTATTGATGCATATGAAGGTCCCACGTAGAGGATAGCTCGCCAGGAATGTTGTCAAATGTTACCGCCGAGATGTCAGGTTGTGTCAGGTTAGGTTATATTACTTCATAGACGTATACAGTGTTCCCACTGAGAAGTACGGGCCGACAAGCAAGGAATGTTGTTAAACGGTACCCCGAGAGATAAGGTTGGGTTAGGTTAGGTTATATTAGGATACTGATGTATATAAAGGTCCCACGGACACGTAGAGACCAACTCGCCAGGAATGTTGTCAAATATTACCGCCGAGATGTCAGGTTGTGTTAGGTTAGGTTGTATTACTTCATAGACGTATACAGTGTTCCCACGGAGAAGTAGGGGCCGACCAGCAAGGAATGTTGTTAAACGGTACCCCGAGAGATTAGGTTGGGTTAGGTTAGGTTATATTAGGATTCTGATGTATATAAAGGTCCCACGGACACGTAGATGCCAACTCGCAAGGAATGTTATCAAATATTACCGCCGAGATGTCAGATTGGATTACGTTAGTTTATATTACGTTATTGATGTATATAAAGGTCCCACGGAGACGCAGAGTCCAACTCGCCAGGAATGTCGTCAAATATCACCGTCGAGATGTCAGGTTGGGTTAGGTTATATTACGTAATTGAAGTATATAAAGGTCCCACGGAGACGTAGAGTCCAACTCGCCAGGAATGTCGTCAAATATTACCGCCGAGATGTTAGGTTGGGTTAGGTTAGGTTACATTACGTTAATGATGTATACGAATGTCCCACGTAGAGGATAGCTCGCCAGGAATGTTGTCAAATGTTACCGCCGAGATGTTATGTTAGGTTAGGTTAGGTTATATTACGTTAGTGATGTATACGAAGGACCCACGCAGACGTCGGGGCCAACTCGCCAGGAATGTTGTCAAATATTACCGCCGAGATGTCAGGTTGGGTTAGGTTAGGTTATATTACGTTATTGATGTATATAAAGGTCCGTCGGAGACTTGGAGTCGAACTCGCCAAGAATGTCTTCAAGTATTACCGCCGAAATGTCAGGTTGTGTTAGGTTAGGTTATATTACGTTATTGATGCATATGAATGTCCCACGTAGAGGATAGCTCGCCAGGAATGTTGTCAAACATTACCACCGAGATGTTAGGTTGGGTTAGGTTAGGTTACATTACGTTAATGATGAATACGAAGGACCTACGCAGACGTCGGGGCCAACTCGCCAGGAATGTTGTCAAATATTACCGCCGAGATGTCAGGTTGGGTTAGGTTAGGTTATATTACGTTATTGATGCATATGATTGTCCCACATAGAGGATAGCTCGCCAGCAATGTTGTCCAATATTACCGCCGAGATGTTAGGCTGGGTTAGGTTAGGTTACATTACGTTAATGATGTATACGAAGGACCTACGCAGATGTCGGAGCCAACTCGCCAGGAATGTTGTCAAATATTACCGCCGAGATGTCAGGTTGTGTTAGGTTAGGTTATATTACTTCCTAGACGTACACAGTGTTCCCAATGAGAAGTAGGGGCCGACAAGCAAGGAATGGTTTTAAACGGTACCCCGAGAGATTAGGTTGGGTTAGGTAGGTTATATTAGGATACTGATGTATATAAAGGTCCCACGGACACGTAGAGCCCAACTCGCAGGGAACGTTGTGAAATATTACCGCCGAGATGTCAGGTTGGATTACGTTAGGTTATATTACGTTATTGATGTATATAAAGGTCCCACGGAGACCTAGAGTCCAACTCGCCAGGAATGTCGTCAAATATTACAGCCGAGATGTCAGGTTGGGTTAGGTTAGGTTATATTACGTAATTGAAGTATATAAAGGTCCCACGGAGACGTAGAGTCCAACTCGCCAGGAATGTCTTCAAATATTACCGCCGAGATGTCAGGTGGGTTAGGTTAGGTTATATTACGTTATTGATGCATATGAATGTCCCACGTAGAGGATAGCTCGCCAGGAATGTTGTGAAATGTTACCGCCGAGATGTTAGGTTGGGTTAGGTTAGGTTATATTACGTTATTGATGTATATAAAGGTCCGTCGGAGACGTAGAGTCGAACTCGCCAAGAATGTCTTCAGATATTACCGCCGAAATGTCAGGTTGGGTTCGGTTAGGTTATATTACGTTATTGGTGTATATAAAGGTCCCACGGAGACGTAGAGTCGAACTCGCCAAGAATGTCTTCAAATATTACCGCCGAAATGTCAGGTTGGGTTAGGTTAGGTTATATTACGTTATTGATGCATATGAATGTCCCACGTAGCGGATAGCTCGCCAGCAATGTTGTCCAATATTACCGCCGAGATGTTAGGTTGGGTTAGGTTAGGTTAGGTTAGGTTAATGATGTATACGAAGGACCTACGCAGACGTCGGGGCCAACTCGCCAGGAATGTCGTCAAATATTACCGCCAAGATGTCAGGTTGGGTTAGGTTAGGTTATATTACGTTATTGGTGTATATAAAGGTCCCACGGAGACGTAGAGTCGAACTCGCCAAGAATGTCTTCAAATATTACCGCCGAAATGTCAGGTTGGGTTCGGTTAGGTTATATTACGTTGTTGATGCATATGAATGTCCCACGTAGAGGATAGCTCGCCAGGAATGTTGTCAAATATTACCGCCGAGATGTTAGGTTGGGTTAGGTTAGGTTATATTACGTTAGTGATGTATACGAAGGACCCACGCAGACGTCGGGGCCAACTCGCCAGGAATGTCGTCAAATATTACCGCCGAGATGTTAGTTTGGGTTAGGTTAGGTTAGGTTACATTACGTTAATGATGTATACGAAGGACCTACGCAGACGTCGGGGCCAACTCGCCAGGAATGTCGTCAAATATTACCGCCAAGATGTCAGGTTGGGTTAGGTTAGGTTATATTACGTTATTGGTGTATATAAAGGTCCCACGGAGACGTAGAGTCGAACTCGCCAAGAATGTCTTCAAATATTACCGCCGAAATGTCAGGTTGGGTTCGGTTAGGTTATATTACCTTGTTGATGCATATGAATGTCCCACGTAGAGGATAGCTCGCCAGGAATGTTGTCAAATATTACCGCCGAGATGTTAGGTTGGGTTAGGTTAGGTTATATTACGTTAGTGATGTATACGAAGGACCCACGCAGACGTCGGGGCCAACTCGCCAGGAATGTCGTCAAATATTACCGCCGAGATGTTAGGTTGGGTTAGGTTAGGTTACATTACGTTAATGATGTATACGAATGTCCCACGTAGAGGATAGCTCGCCAGGAATGTTGTCAAATGTTACCGCCGAAATGTTATGTTAGGTTAGGTTAGGTTATATTACGTTAGTGCTGTATACGAAGGACCCACGCAGACGTCGGGGCCAACTCGCCAGGAATGTTGTCAAATATTACCGCCGAGATGTCAGGTTGGGTTAGGTTAGGTTATATTACGTTATTGATGTATATAAAGGTCTGTCGGAGACTTGGAGTCGAACTCGCCAAGAATGTCTTCAAGTATTACCGCCGAAATGTCAGGTTGTGTTAGGTTAGGTTATATTACGTTATTGATGCATATGAATGTCCCACGTAGAGGATAGCTCGCGAGGAATGTTGTCAAATATTACCGCCGAGATGTCAGGTTGGATTACGTTAGGTTATATTACGTTATTGACGCATATTAATGTCCCACGTACAGGATAGCTCACCAGGAATGTTGTCAAACATTACCGCCGAGATGTTAGGTTGGGTTAGGTTAGGTTACATTACGTTAATGATGTATACGAAGGACCTACGCAGACGTCGGGGCCAACTCGCCAGGAATGTTGTCAAATATTACCGCCGAGATGTCAGGTTGGGTTAGGTTAGGTTATATTACGTTATTGATGCATATGATTGTCCCACGTAGAGGATAGCTCGCCAGCAATGTTGTCCAATATTACCGCCGAGATGTTAGGCTGGGTTAGGTTAGGTTACATTACGTTAATGATGTATACGAAGGACCTACGCAGATGTCGGAGCCAACTCGCTAGGAATGTTGTCAAATATTACCGCCGAGATGTCAGGTTGTGTTAGGTTAGGTTATATTACTTCCTAGACGTACACAGTGTTCCCAATGAGAAGTAGGGGCCGACAAGCAAGGAATGGTTTTAAACGGTACCCCGAGAGATTAGGTTGGGTTAGGTAGGTTATATTAGGATACTGATGTATATAAAGGTCCCACGGACACGTAGAGGCCAACTCGCAGGGAACGTTGTGAAATATTACCGCCGAGATGTCAGGTTGGATTACGTTAGGTTATATTACGTTATTGATGTATATAAAGGTCCCACGGAGACCTAGAGTCCAACTCGCCAGGAATGTCGTCAAATATTACAGCCGAGATGTCAGGTTGGGTTAGGTTAGGTTATATTACGTAATTGAAGTATATAAAGGTCCCACGGAGACGTAGATTCCAACTCGCCAGGAATGTCTTCAAATATTGCCGCCGAGATGTCAGGTGGGTTAGGTTAGGTTATATTACGTTATTGATGCATATGAATGTCCCACGTAGAGGATAGCTCGCCAGGAATGTTGTGAAATGTTACCGCCGAGATGTTAGGTTGGGTTAGGTTAGGTTATATTACGTTATTGATGTATATAAAGGTCCGCCGGAGACGTAGAGTCGAACTCGCCAAGAATGTCTTCAGATATTACCGCCGAAACGTCAGGTTGGGTTCGGTTAGGTTATATTACGTTGTTGATGCATATGAATGTCCCACGTAGAGGATAGCTCGCCAGGAATGTTGTCAAATATTACCGCCGAGATGTTAGGTTGGGTTAGGTTAGGTTATATTACGTTAGTGATGTATACGAAGGACCCACGCAGACGTCGGGGCCAACTCGCCAGGAATGTTGTCCAATATTACCGCCGAGATGTTAGGTTGGGTTAGGTTAGGTCATATTACGTTGTTGATGTATATAAAGGTCCGTCGGAGACGTAGAGTCGAACTCGCCAGGAATGTCGTCAAATATTACCGCCGAGATGTTAGGTTGGGTTAGGTTAGGTTATATTACGTTAGTGATGTATACGAAGGACCCACGCAGACGTCGGGGCCAACTCGCCAGAAATGTTGTCAAATATTAACGCCGAGACGTCAGCTTGGGTTACGTTAGGTTATATTACGCTATTGATGCATACGAATGTCCCACGTAGAGGATAGCTCGCCAGGAATGTTGTCAAATGTTACCGCCGAGATGTTAGGTTGGGTTAGGTTAGGTTATATTACGTTAGTGATGTATACGAAGGACCCACGCAGACGTCGAGGCCAACTCGCCAGGAATGTTGTCAAATATTATCGCCGAGATGTCAGGTTGGGTTAGGTTAGGTTATATTACGTTATTGGTGTATATAAAGGTCCCACGGAGACGTAGAGTCGAACTCGCCAAGAATGTCTTCAAATATTACCGCCGAAATGTCAGGTTGGGTTAGGTTAGGTTATATTACGTTATTGATGCATATGAATGTCCCACGTAGCGGATAGCTCGCCAGCAATGTTGTCCAATATTACCGCCGAGATGTTAGGTTGGGTTAGGTTAGGTTACATTACGTTAATGATGTATACGAAGGACCTACGCAGACGTCGGGGCCAACTCGCCAGGAATGTCGTCAAATATTACCGCCAAGATGTCAGGTTGGGTTAGGTTAGGTTATATTACGTTATTGGTGTATATAAAGGTCCTACGGAGACGTAGAGTCGAACTCGCCAAGAATGTCTTCAAATATTACCGCCGAAATGTCAGGTTGGGTTAGGTTAGGTTATATTACGTTATTGATGCATATGAATGTCCCACGTAGCGGATAGCTCGCCAGGAATGTTGTCAAATGTTACCGCCGAGATGTTAGGTTGGGTTAGGTTAGGTTATATTACGTTAGTGATGTATACGAAGGACCCACGCAGACGTCGAGGCCAACTCGCCAGGAATGTTGTCAAATATTATCGCCGAGATGTCAGGTTGGGTTAGGTTAGGTTATATTACGTTATTGGTGTATATAAAGGTCCCACGGAGACGTAGAGTCGAACTCGCCAAGAATGTCTTCAAATATTACCGCCGAAATGTCAGGTTGGGTTAGGTTAGGTTATATTACGTTATTGATGCATATGAATGTCCCACGTAGCGGATAGCTCGCCAGCAATGTTGTCCAATATTACCGCCGAGATGTTAGGTTGGGTTAGGTTAGGTTACATTACGTTAATGATGTATACGAAGGACCTACGCAGACGTCGGGGCCAACTCGCCAGGAATGTTGTCAAATATTACCGCCGAGATGTCAGGTTGGGTTAGGTTAGGTTATATTACGTTATTGATGCATATGAATGTCCCACGTAGAGGATGGCTCGCCAGGAATGTTGTCAAATGTTACCGCCGACATGTTAGGTTGGGTTAGGTTAGGTTATATTACGTTATTGATGTATATAAAGGTCCGTCGGAGACGTAGAGTCGAACTCGCCAAGAATGTCTTCAGATATTACCGCCGAAATGTCAGGTTGGGTTCGGTTAGGTTATATTACGTTGTTGATGCATATGAATGTCCCACGTAGAGGATAGCTCGCCAGGAATGTTGTCAAATATTACCGCCGAGATGTTAGGTTGGGTTAGGGTAGGTTATATTACGTTAGTGATGTATACGAAGGACCCACGCAGACGTCGGGGCCAACTCGCCAGAAATGTTGTCAAATATTAACGCCGAGACGTCAGGTTGGGTTACGTTAGGTTATATTACGCTATTGATGCATACGAATGTCCCACGTAGAGGATAGTTCGCCAGGAATGTTGTCAAATGTTACCGTCGAGATGTTAGGTTGGGTTAGGTTAGGTTATATTACGTTAGTGATGTATACGAAGGACCCACGCAGACGTCGAGGCCAACTCGCCAGGAATGTTGTCAAATATTATCGCCGAGATGTCAGGTTGGGTTAGGTTAGGTTATATTACGTTATTGGTGTATATAAAGGTCCCACGGAGACGTAGAGTCGAACTCGCCAAGAATGTCTTCAAATATTACCGCCGAAATGTCAGGTTGGGTTAGGTTAGGTTATATTACGTTATTGATGCATATGAATGTCCCACGTAGCGGATAGCTCGCCAGCAATGTTGTCCAATATTACCGCCGAGATGTTAGGTTGGGTTAGGTTAGGTTACATTACGTTAATGATGTATACGAAGGACCTACGCAGACGTCGGGGCCAACTCGCCAGGAATGTCGTCAAATATTACCGCCAAGATGTCAGGTTGGGTTAGGTTAGGTTATATTACGTTATTGGTGTATATGAAGGTCCCACGGAGACGTAGAGTCGAACTCGCCAAGAATGTCTTCAAATATTACCGCCGAAATGTCAGGTTGGGTTAGGTTAGGTTATATTACGTTATTGATGCATATGAATGTCCCACGTAGCGGATAGCTCGCCAGCAATGTTGTCCAATATTACCGCCGAGATGTTAGGTTGGGTTAGGTTAGGTTACATTACGTTAATGATGTATACGAAGGACCTACGCAGACGTCGGGGCCAACTCGCCAGGAATGTCGTCAAATATTACCGCCAAGATGTCAGGTTGGGTTAGGTTAGGTTATATTACGTTATTGGTGTATATGAAGGTCCCACGGAGACGTAGAGTCGAACTCGCCAAGAATGTCTTCAAATATTACCGCCGAAATGTCAGGTTGGGTTAGGTTAGGTTATATTACGTTATTGATGCATATGAATGTCCCACGTAGCGGATAGCTCGCCAGCAATGTTGTCCAATATTACCGCCGAGATGTTAGGTTGGGTTAGGTTAGGTTACATTACGTTAATGATGTATACGAAGGACCTACGCAGACGTCGGGGCCAACTCGCCAGGAATGTCGTCAAATATTACCGCCAAGATGTCAGGTTGGGTTAGGTTCGGTTATATTACGTAATTGAAGTATATAAAGGTCCCACGGAAACGTAGAGTCCAACTCGCCTGGAATGTCGTCAAATATTACCGCCGAGATGTCAGGTTGTGTTATGTTAGGTTATATTACGTTATTGATGCATATGCATGTCCCACGTAGAGGATCGATCGCCAGGAATGTTGTCAAATGTTACCGCCGAGATGTTAGGTTGGGTTAGGTCAGGTTATGTTACGTTAGTGATGAATACGAAGGACCTACGCAGACGTCGGGGCCAACTCGCCAGAAATGTTGTCAAATATTAAGGCCGAGATGTCAGGTTGGGTTACGTTAGGTTATATTACGCTATTGATGCATACGAATGTCCCACGTAGAGGATAGCTCGCCAGGAATGTTGTCAAATGTTACCGCCGAGTTGTTAGGTTGGGTTAGGTTAGGTTATATTACGTTAGTGATGTATACGAAGGACCCACGCAGACGTCGGCGCCAACTCGCCAGGAATGTTGTCAAATATTACCGCCGAGATGTCAGGTTGGGTTAGGTTAGGTCATATTATGTTATTGATGTATATAAAGGTCCGTCGGAGACGTAGAGTCGAACTCGCCAAGAATGTCTTCAAATATTACCGCCGAAATGTCAGGTTGGGTTAGGTTAGGTTATATTATGTTATTGATGCATATGAATGTCCCACGTAGAGGATAGGTCGCCAGGAATGTTGTCAAATCTTACCGCCGAGATGTTAGGTTGGGTTAGGTTAGGTTATATTACGTTAGTGATGTAAACGAAGGACCCACGCAGACGTCGGGGCCAACTCGCCAGGAATGTCGTCAAATATTACCGCCGAGATGTCAGATTGGGTTAGGTTAGGTTATATTACGTTATTGATGCATATGAATGTCCCACGTAGAGGATAGCTCGCCAGGAATGTCTTCAAATATTACCGCCGAGATGTCAGGTTGTATTACGTTAGGTTATATTACGTTAGTGATGTATACGAAGGACACACGTAGACGTCGGGGCCAACTCGCCAGGAATGTCGTCAAATATTACCGCCGAGATGTCAGATTGGGTTAGGTTAGGTTATATAACGTAATTGAAGTATATAAAGGTCCCACGGAAACGTAGAGTCCAACTCGCCAGGAATGTCGTCAAATATTACCGCCGAGATGTCAGGTTGTGTTAGGTTAGGTTATATTACGTTATTGATGCATATGCATGTCACACGTAGAAGATAGATCGCCAGGAATGTTGTCAAATGTTACCGCCGAGATGTTAGGTTGCGTTAGGTTAGGTTATGTTACGTTAGTGATGAATACGAAGGACCCACGCAGACGTCGGGGCCAACTCGCCAGGAATGTTGCCAAATATTACCGCCGAGATGTCAGGTTGGGTTAGGTTAGGTCATATTACGTTGTTGATGTATATAAAGGTCCGTCGGAGACGTAGAGTCGAACTCGCCAGGAATGTCGTCAAATATTACCGCCGAGATGCCAGGTTGGGTTAGGTTAGGTTATATTACGTAATTGAAGTATATAAAGGTCCCACGGAGACGTAGAGTCCAACTCGCCAGGAATGTCGTCAAATATTACCGCCGAGAAGTCAGGTTGGGTTACGTTAGGTTATATTACGCTATTGATGCATACGAATGTCCCACGTAGAGGATAGCTCGCCAGGAATGTTGTCAAATGTTACCGCCGTGATGCTAGGTTGGGTTAGGTTAGGTTATATTACGTTATTGATGTATATAAAGGTCCGTCGGAGACGTAGAGTCGAACTCGCCAAGAATGTCTTCAGATATTACCGCCGAAATGTCAGGTTAGGTTCGGTTAGGTTATATTACGTTGTTGATGCATATGAATGTCCCACGTAGAGGATAGCTCGCCAGGAATGTTGTCAAATGTTACCGCCGAGATGTTAGGTTGGGTTAGGTCAGGTTATGTTACGTTAGTGATGAATACGAAGGACCTACGCAGACGTCGGGGCCAACTCGCCAGAAATGTTGTCAAATATTAAGGCCGAGATGTCAGGTTGGGTTACGTTAGGTTATATTACGCTATTGATGCATACGAATGTCCCACGTAGAGGATAGCTCGCCAGGAATGTTGTCAAATGTTACCGCCGAGTTGTTAGGTTGGGTTAGGTTAGGTTATATTACGTTAGTGATGTATACGAAGGACCCACGCAGACGTCGGCGCCAACTCGCCAGGAATGTTGTCAAATATTACCGCCGAGATGTCAGGTTGGGTTAGGTTAGGTCATATTATGTTATTGATGTATATAAAGGTCCGTCGGAGACGTAGAGTCGAACTCGCCAAGAATGTCTTCAAATATTACCGCCGAAATGTCAGGTTGGGTTAGGTTAGGTTATATTATGTTATTGATGCATATGAATGTCCCACGTAGAGGATAGGTCGCCAGGAATGTTGTCAAATCTTACCGCCGAGATGTTAGGTTGGGTTAGGTTAGGTTATATTACGTTAGTGATGTAAACGAAGGACCCACGCAGACGTCGGGGCCAACTCGCCAGGAATGTCGTCAAATATTACCGCCGAGATGTCAGATTGGGTTAGGTTAGGTTATATTACGTTATTGATGCATATGAATGTCCCACGTAGAGGATAGCTCGCCAGGAATGTCTTCAAATATTACCGCCGAGATGTCAGGTTGTATTACGTTAGGTTATATTACGTTAGTGATGTATACGAAGGACACACGTAGACGTCGGGGCCAACTCGCCAGGAATGTCGTCAAATATTACCGCCGAGATGTCAGATTGGGTTAGGTTAGGTTATATAACGTAATTGAAGTATATAAAGGTCCCACGGAAACGTAGAGTCCAACTCGCCAGGAATGTCGTCAAATATTACCGCCGAGATGTCAGGTTGTGTTAGGTTAGGTTATATTACGTTATTGATGCATATGCATGTCACACGTAGAAGATAGATCGCCAGGAATGTTGTCAAATGTTACCGCCGAGATGTTAGGTTGCGTTAGGTTAGGTTATGTTACGTTAGTGATGAATACGAAGGACCCACGCAGACGTCGGGGCCAACTCGCCAGGAATGTTGCCAAATATTACCGCCGAGATGTCAGGTTGGGTTAGGTTAGGTCATATTACGTTGTTGATGTATATAAAGGTCCGTCGGAGACGTAGAGTCGAACTCGCCAGGAATGTCGTCAAATATTACCGCCGAGATGCCAGGTTGGGTTAGGTTAGGTTATATTACGTAATTGAAGTATATAAAGGTCCCACGGAGACGTAGAGTCCAACTCGCCAGGAATGTCGTCAAATATTACCGCCGAGAAGTCAGGTTGGGTTACGTTAGGTTATATTACGCTATTGATGCATACGAATGTCCCACGTAGAGGATAGCTCGCCAGGAATGTTGTCAAATGTTACCGCCGTGATGCTAGGTTGGGTTAGGTTAGGTTATATTACGTTATTGATGTATATAAAGGTCCGTCGGAGACGTAGAGTCGAACTCGCCAAGAATGTCTTCAGATATTACCGCCGAAATGTCAGGTTAGGTTCGGTTAGGTTATATTACGTTGTTGATGCATATGAATGTCCCACGTAGAGGATAGCTCGCCAGGAATGTTGTCAAATGTTACCGCCGAGATGTTAGGTTGGGTTAGGTTAGGTTATATTACGTTAGTGATGTATACGAAGGACCCACGCAGACGTCGAGGCCAACTCGCCAGGAATGTTGTCAAATATTATCGCCGAGATGTCAGGTTGGGTTAGGTTAGGTTATATTACGTTATTGGTGTATATAAAGGTCCCACGGAGACGTAGAGTCGAACTCGCCAAGAATGTCTTCAAATATTACCGCCGAAATGTCAGGTTGGGTTAGGTTAGGTTATATTACGTTATTGATGCATATGAATGTCCCACGTAGCGGATAGCTCGCCAGCAATGTTGTCCAATATTACCGCCGAGATGTTAGGTTGGGTTAGGTTAGGTTACATTACGTTAATGATGTATACGAAGGACCTACGCAGACGTCGGGGCCAACTCGCCAGGAATGTTGTCAAATATTACCGCCGAGATGTCAGGTTGGGTTAGGTTAGGTTATATTACGTTATTGATGCATATGAATGTCCCACGTAGAGGATGGCTCGCCAGGAATGTTGTCAAATGTTACCGCCGACATGTTAGGTTGGGTTAGGTTAGGTTATATTACGTTATTGATGTATATAAAGGTCCGTCGGAGACGTAGAGTCGAACTCGCCAAGAATGTCTTCAGATATTACCGCCGAAATGTCAGGTTGGGTTCGGTTAGGTTATATTACGTTGTTGATGCATATGAATGTCCCACGTAGAGGATAGCTCGCCAGGAATGTTGTCAAATATTACCGCCGAGATGTTAGGTTGGGTTAGGGTAGGTTATATTACGTTAGTGATGTATACGAAGGACCCACGCAGACGTCGGGGCCAACTCGCCAGAAATGTTGTCAAATATTAACGCCGAGACGTCAGGTTGGGTTACGTTAGGTTATATTACGCTATTGATGCATACGAATGTCCCACGTAGAGGATAGTTCGCCAGGAATGTTGTCAAATGTTACCGTCGAGATGTTAGGTTGGGTTAGGTTAGGTTATATTACGTTAGTGATGTATACGAAGGACCCACGCAGACGTCGAGGCCAACTCGCCAGGAATGTTGTCAAATATTATCGCCGAGATGTCAGGTTGGGTTAGGTTAGGTTATATTACGTTATTGGTGTATATAAAGGTCCCACGGAGACGTAGAGTCGAACTCGCCAAGAATGTCTTCAAATATTACCGCCGAAATGTCAGGTTGGGTTAGGTTAGGTTATATTACGTTATTGATGCATATGAATGTCCCACGTAGCGGATAGCTCGCCAGCAATGTTGTCCAATATTACCGCCGAGATGTTAGGTTGGGTTAGGTTAGGTTACATTACGTTAATGATGTATACGAAGGACCTACGCAGACGTCGGGGCCAACTCGCCAGGAATGTCGTCAAATATTACCGCCAAGATGTCAGGTTGGGTTAGGTTAGGTTATATTACGTTATTGGTGTATATGAAGGTCCCACGGAGACGTAGAGTCGAACTCGCCAAGAATGTCTTCAAATATTACCGCCGAAATGTCAGGTTGGGTTAGGTTAGGTTATATTACGTTATTGATGCATATGAATGTCCCACGTAGCGGATAGCTCGCCAGCAATGTTGTCCAATATTACCGCCGAGATGTTAGGTTGGGTTAGGTTAGGTTACATTACGTTAATGATGTATACGAAGGACCTACGCAGACGTCGGGGCCAACTCGCCAGGAATGTCGTCAAATATTACCGCCAAGATGTCAGGTTGGGTTATGTTCGGTTATATTACGTAATTGAAGTATATAAAGGTCCCACGGAAACGTAGAGTCCAACTCGCCTGGAATGTCGTCAAATATTACCGCCGAGATGTCAGGTTGTGTTATGTTAGGTTATATTACGTTATTGATGCATATGCATGTCCCACGTAGAGGATCGATCGCCAGGAATGTTGTCAAATGTTACCGCCGAGATGTTAGGTTGGGTTAGGTCAGGTTATGTTACGTTAGTGATGAATACGAAGGACCTACGCAGACGTCGGGGCCAACTCGCCAGAAATGTTGTCAAATATTAAGGCCGAGATGTCAGGTTGGGTTACGTTAGGTTATATTACGCTATTGATGCATACGAATGTCCCACGTAGAGGATAGATCGCCAGGAATGTTGTCAAATGTTACCGCCGAGTTGTTAGGTTGGGTTAGGTTAGGTTATATTACGTTAGTGATGTATACGAAGGACCCACGCAGACGTCGGCGCCAACTCGCCAGGAATGTTGTCAAATATTACCGCCGAGATGTCAGGTTGGGTTAGGTTAGGTCATATTATGTTATTGATGTATATAAAGGTCCGTCGGAGACGTAGAGTCGAACTCGCCAAGAATGTCTTCAAATATTACCGCCGAAATGTCAGGTTGGGTTAGGTTAGGTTATATTATGTTATTGATGCATATGAATGTCCCACGTAGAGGATAGGTCGCCAGGAATGTTGTCAAATCTTACCGCCGAGATGTTAGGTTGGGTTAGGTTAGGTTATATTACGTTAGTGATGTAAACGAAGGACCCACGCAGACGTCGGGGCCAACTCGCCAGGAATGTCGTCAAATATTACCGCCGAGATGTCAGATTGGGTTAGGTTAGGTTATATTACGTTATTGATGCATATGAATGTCCCACGTAGAGGACAGCTCGCCAGGAATGTCTTCAAATATTACCGCCGAGATGTCAGGTTGTATTACGTTAGGTTATATTACGTTAGTGATGTATACGAAGGACACACGCAGACGTCGGGGCCAACTCGCCAGGAATGTCGTCAAATATTACCGCCGAGATGTCAGATTGGGTTAGGTTAGGTTATATAACGTAATTGAAGTATATAAAGGTCCCACGGAAACGTAGAGTCCAACTCGCCAGGAATGTCGTCAAATATTACCGCCGAGATGTCAGGTTGTGTTAGGTTAGGTTATATTACGTTATTGATGCATATGCATGTCACACGTAGAAGATAGATCGCCAGGAATGTTGTCAAATGTTACCGCCGAGATGTTAGGTTGCGTTAGGTTAGGTTATGTTACGTTAGTGATGAATACGAAGGACCCACGCAGACGTCGGGGCGAACTCGCCAGGAATGTTGCCAAATATTACCGCCGAGATGTCAGGTTGGGTTAGGTTAGGTCATATTACGTTGTTGATGTATATAAAGGTCCGTCGGAGACGTAGAGTCGAACTCGCCAGGAATGTCGTCAAATATTACCGCCGAGATGCCAGGTTGGGTTAGGTTAGGTTATATTACGTAATTGAAGTATATAAAGGTCCCACGGAGACGTAGAGTCCAACTCGCCAGGAATGTCGTCAAATATTACCGCCGAGAAGTCAGGTTGGGTTACGTTAGGTTATATTACGCTATTGATGCATACGAATGTCCCACGTAGAGGATAGCTCGCCAGGAATGTTGTCAAATGTTACCGCCGTGATGCTAGGTTGGGTTAGGTTAGGTTATATTACGTTATTGATGTATATAAAGGTCCGTCGGAGACGTAGAGTCGAACTCGCCAAGAATGTCTTCAGATATTACCGCCGAAATGTCAGGTTAGGTTCGGTTAGGTTATATTACGTTGTTGATGCATATGAATGTCCCACGTAGAGGATAGCTCGCCAGGAATGTTGTCAAATATTACCGCCGAGATGTTAGGTTGGGTTAGGTTAGGTTATATTACGTTAGTGATGTATACGAAGGACCCACGCAGACGTCGGGGCCAACTCGCCAGAAATGTTGTCAAATATTAACGCCGAGACGTCAGGTTGGGTTACGTTAGGTTATATTACGCTATTGATGCATACGAATGTCCCACGTAGAGGATAGCTCGCCAGGAATGTTGCCAAATGTTACCGCCGAGATGTTAGGTTGGGATAGGTTAGGTTATATTACGTTATTGGTGTATATAAAGGTCCCACGGAGACGTAGAGTCGAACTCGCCAAGAATGTCTTCAAATATTACCGCCGAAATGTCAGGTTGGGTTAGGTTAGGTTATATTACGTTATTGATGCATATGAATGTCCCACGTAGAGGATAGCTCGCCAGCAATGTTGTCCAATATTACCGCCGAGATGTTAGGTTGGGTTAGGTTAGGTTACATTACGTTAATGATGTATACGAAGGACCTACGCAGACGTCGGGGCCAACTCGCCAGGAATGTCGTCAAATATTACCGCCGAGATGTCAGGTTGGGTTAGGTTCGGTTATATTACGTAATTGAAGTATATAAAGGTCCCACGGAAACGTAGAGTCCAACTCGCCTGGAATGTCGTCAAATATTACCGCCGAGATGTCAGGTTGGGTTAGGTTAGGTTATATTACGTAATTGAAGTATATAAAGGTCCCACGGAGACGTAGAGTCCAACTCGCCAGGAATGTCGCCAAATATTACCGCCGAGATGTCAGGTTGGGTTAGGTTAGGTTATATTACGTAATTGAAGTATATAAAGGTTCCACGGAAACGTAGAGTCCAACTCGCCAGGAATGTCGTCAAATATTACCGCCGAGATGTCAGGTTGTGTTAGGTTAGGTTATATTACGTTATTGATGCATATGCATGTCCCACGTAGAGGATAGATCTCCAGGAATGTTGTCAAATGTTACCGCCGAGATGTTAGGTTGGGTTAGGTTAGGTTATGTTACGTTAGTGATGTATACGAAGGACCCACGCAGACGTCCGGGCCAACTCGCCAGGAATGTTGTCAAATATTACCGCCGAGATGTCAGGTTGGGTTAGGTTAGGTTATATTACGTTATTGATGTATATAAAGGTCCCACGGAGACGTCGGGGCCAACTCGACAGGAATGTTGTCAAATATTACCGCCGAGATGTCAGGTTGGGTTACGTTAGGTTATATTACGCTATTGATGCATACGAATGTCCCACGTAGAGGATAGCTCGCCAGGAATGTTGTCAAATGTTACCGCCGTGATGCTAGGTTGGGTTAGGTTAGGTTATATTACGTTATTGATGTATATAAAGGTCCGTCGGAGACGTAGAGTCGAACTCGCCAAGAATGTCTTCAGATGTTACCGCCGAAATGTCAGGTTGGGTTCGGTTAGGTTATATTACGTTGTTGATGCATATGAATGTCCCACGTAGAGGATAGCTCGCCAGGAATGTTGTCAAATATTACCGCCGAGATGTTAGGTTGGGTTAGGTTAGGTTACATTACGTTAATGATGTATACGAAGGACCTACGCAGACGTCGGGGCCAACTCGCCAGGAATGTCGTCAAATATTACCGCAGAGATGTCAGGTTGGGTTAGGTTCGGTTATATTACGTAATTGAAGTATATGAAGGTCCCACGGAAACGTAGAGTCCAACTCGCCTGGAATGTCGTCAAATATTACCGCCGAGATGTCAGGTTGGGTTAGGTTAGGTTATATTACGTAATTGAAGTATATAAAGGTCCCACGGAGACGTAGAGGCCAACTCGCCAGGAATGTCGCCAAATATTACCTCCGAGATGTCAGGTTGGGTTAGGTTAGGTTATATTACGTAATTGAAGTATATAAAGGTCCCACGGAAACGTAGAGGCCAACTCACCAGGAATGTCGTCAAATATTACCGCCGAGATGTCAGGTTGTGTTAGGTTAGGTTATATTACGTTATTGATGCATATGCATGTTCCACGTAGAGGATAGATCGCCAGGAATGTTGTCAAATGTTACCGCCGAGATGTTAGGTTGCGTTAGGTTAGGTTATGTTACGTTAGTGTTGAATACGAAGGACCTACGCAGACGTTGGGGACAACTCGCCAGGAATGTTGTCAAATATTACGGCCGAGATGTCAGGTTGGGCTACGTTAGGTTATATTCCGCTATTGATGCATACGAATGTCTCACGTAGAGGATAGCTCGCCAGGAATGTTGTCAAATGTTACCGCCGAGATGTTAGGTTGGGTTAGGTTAGGTTATATTACGTAATTGAAGTATATAAAGATCCCACGGAAACGTAGAGTCCAACTCGCCAGGAATGTCGTCAAATATTACCGCCGAGATGTCAGGTTGTGTTAGGTTAGGTTATATTACGTTATTGATGCATATGCATGTTCCACGTAGAGGATAGATCGCCAGGAATGTTGTCAAATGTTACCGCCGAGATGTTAGGTTGCGTTAGGTTAGGTTATGTTACGTTAGTGATGAATACGAAGGACCCACGCAGACGTCGGGGCCAACTCGCCAGGAATGTTGTCAAATATTACCGCCGAGATGTCAGGTTGGGTTAGGTTAGGTCATATTACGTTATTGATGTATATAAAGGTCCGTCGGAGGCGTAGAGTCGAACTCGCCAGGAATGTCGTCAAATATTACCGCCGAGATGCCAGGTTGGGTTAGGTTAGGTTATATTACGTAATTGAAGTATATAAAGGTCCCACGGAGACGTAGAGTACAACTCGCCAGGAATGTCGTCAAATATTACCGCCGAGATGTCAGGTTGGGTTAGGTTAGGTTATAATACGATAGTGATGTATACGAAGGACCCGCGCAGACGTCGGGGCCAACTCGCCAGGAATGTCCTCAAATATTAACGCCGAGACGTCAGGTTGGGTTACGTTAGGTTATATTACGCTATTGATGCATACGAATGTCCCACGTAGAGGATAGCTCGCCAGGAATGTTGTCAAATGTTACCGCCGAGATGTTAGGTTGGGTTAGGTTAGGTTATATTACGTTATTGGTGTATATAAAGGTCCCACGGAGACGTAGAGTCGAACTCGCCAAGAATGTCTTCAGATATTACCGCCGAAATGTCAGGTTGGGTTAGGTTAGGTTATATTACGTTATTGATGCATATGAATGTCCCACGTAGAGGATAGCTCGCCAGCAATGTTGTCCAATATTACCGCCGAGATGTTAGGTTGGGTTAGGTTAGGTTACATTACGTTAATGATGTATACGAAGGACCTACGCAGACGTCGGGGCCAACTCGCCAGGAATGTCGTCAAATATTACCGCAGAGATGTCAGGTTGGGTTAGGTTCGGTTATATTACGTAATTGAAGTATATGAAGGTCCCACGGAAACGTAGAGTCCAACTCGCCTGGAATGTCGTCAAATATTACCGCCGAGATGTCAGGTTGGGTTAGGTTAGGTTATATTACGTAATTGAAGTATATAAAGGTCCCACGGAGACGTAGAGGCCAACTCGCCAGGAATGTCGCCAAATATTACCTCCGAGATGTCAGGTTGGGTTAGGTTAGGTTATATTACGTAATTGAAGTATATAAAGGTCCCACGGAAACGTAGAGGCCAACTCACCAGGAATGTCGTCAAATATTACCGCCGAGATGTCAGGTTGTGTTAGGTTAGGTTATATTACGTTATTGATGCATATGCATGTTCCACGTAGAGGATAGATCGCCAGGAATGTTGTCAAATGTTACCGCCGAGATGTTAGGTTGCGTTAGGTTAGGTTATGTTACGTTAGTGTTGAATACGAAGGACCTACGCAGACGTTGGGGACAACTCGCCAGGAATGTTGTCAAATATTACGGCCGAGATGTCAGGTTGGGCTACGTTAGGTTATATTCCGCTATTGATGCATACGAATGTCTCACGTAGAGGATAGCTCGCCAGGAATGTTGTCAAATGTTACCGCCGAGATGTTAGGTTGGGTTAGGTTAGGTTATATTACGTAATTGAAGTATATAAAGATCCCACGGAAACGTAGAGTCCAACTCGCCAGGAATGTCGTCAAATATTACCGCCGAGATGTCAGGTTGTGTTAGGTTAGGTTATATTACGTTATTGATGCATATGCATGTTCCACGTAGAGGATAGATCGCCAGGAATGTTGTCAAATGTTACCGCCGAGATGTTAGGTTGCGTTAGGTTAGGTTATGTTACGTTAGTGATGAATACGAAGGACCCACGCAGACGTCGGGGCCAACTCGCCAGGAATGTTGTCAAATATTACCGCCGAGATGTCAGGTTGGGTTAGGTTAGGTCATATTACGTTATTGATGTATATAAAGGTCCGTCGGAGGCGTAGAGTCGAACTCGCCAGGAATGTCGTCAAATATTACCGCCGAGATGCCAGGTTGGGTTAGGTTAGGTTATATTACGTAATTGAAGTATATAAAGGTCCCACGGAGACGTAGAGTACAACTCGCCAGGAATGTCGTCAAATATTACCGCCGAGATGTCAGGTTGGGTTAGGTTAGGTTATAATACGATAGTGATGTATACGAAGGACCCGCGCAGACGTCGGGGCCAACTCGCCAGGAATGTCCTCAAATATTAACGCCGAGACGTCAGGTTGGGTTACGTTAGGTTATATTACGCTATTGATGCATACGAATGTCCCACGTAGAGGATAGCTCGCCAGGAATGTTGTCAAATGTTACCGCCGAGATGTTAGGTTGGGTTAGGTTAGGTTATATTACGTTATTGGTGTATATAAAGGTCCCACGGAGACGTAGAGTCGAACTCGCCAAGAATGTCTTCAAATATTACCGCCGAAATGTCAGGTTGGGTTAGGTTAGGTTATATTACGTTATTGATGCATATGAATGTCCCACGTAGAGGATAGCTCGCCAGCAATGTTGTCCAATATTACCGCCGAGATGTTAGGTTGGGTTAGGTTAGGTTACATTACGTTAATGATGTATACGAAGGACCTACGCAGACGTCGGGGCCAACTCGCCAGGAATGTCGTCAAATATTACCGCAGAGATGTCAGGTTGGGTTAGGTTCGGTTATATTACGTAATTGAAGTATATGAAGGTCCCACGGAAACGTAGAGTCCAACTCGCCTGGAATGTCGTCAAATATTACCGCCGAGATGTCAGGTTGGGTTAGGTTAGGTTATATTACGTAATTGAAGTATATAAAGGTCCCACGGAGACGTAGAGGCCAACTCGCCAGGAATGTCGCCAAATATTACCTCCGAGATGTCAGGTTGGGTTAGGTTAGGTTATATTACGTAATTGAAGTATATAAAGGTCCCACGGAAACGTAGAGGCCAACTCACCAGGAATGTCGTCAAATATTACCGCCGAGATGTCAGGTTGTGTTAGGTTAGGTTATATTACGTTATTGATGCATATGCATGTTCCACGTAGAGGATAGATCGCCAGGAATGTTGTCAAATGTTACCGCCGAGATGTTAGGTTGCGTTAGGTTAGGTTATGTTACGTTAGTGTTGAATACGAAGGACCTACGCAGACGTTGGGGACAACTCGCCAGGAATGTTGTCAAATATTACGGCCGAGATGTCAGGTTGGGCTACGTTAGGTTATATTCCGCTATTGATGCATACGAATGTCTCACGTAGAGGATAGCTCGCCAGGAATGTTGTCAAATGTTACCGCCGAGATGTTAGGTTGGGTTAGGTTAGGTTATATTACGTAATTGAAGTATATAAAGATCCCACGGAAACGTAGAGTCCAACTCGCCAGGAATGTCGTCAAATATTACCGCCGAGATGTCAGGTTGTGTTAGGTTAGGTTATATTACGTTATTGATGCATATGCATGTCCCACGTAGAAGATAGATCGCCAGGAATGTTGTCAAATGTTACCGCCGAGATGTTAGGTTGCGTTAGGTTAGGTTATGTTACGTTAGTGGTGAATACGAAGGACCCACGCAGACGTCGGGGCCAACTCGCCAGGAATGTTGTCAAATATTACCGCCGAGATGTCAGGTTGGGTTAGGTTAGGTCATATTACGTTATTGATGTATATAAAGGTCCGTCGGAGGCGTAGAGTCGAACTCGCCAGGAATGTCGTCAAATATTACCGCCGAGATGCCAGGTTGGGTTAGGTTAGGTTATATTACGTAATTGAAGTATATAAAGGTCCCACGGAGACGTAGAGTACAACTCGCCAGGAATGTCGTCAAATATTACCGCCGAGATGTCAGGTTGGGTTAGGTTAGGTTATAATACGATAGTGATGTATACGAAGGACCCGCGCAGACGTCGGGGCCAACTCGCCAGGAATGTTGTCAAACATTACCGCCGAGATGTCAGGTTGTGTTAGGTTAGGTTATATTACTTCATAGACGTATACAGTGTTCCCAATGAGAAGTAGGGGCCGACAAGCAAGGAATGTTGTTAAA
This sequence comes from Xylocopa violacea, assembly GCA_963969225.1. NCBI lineage: Eukaryota > Metazoa > Arthropoda > Insecta > Hymenoptera > Apidae > Xylocopa > Xylocopa violacea. The sequence goes on along the minus strand of CAXAJV010000201.1, from coordinate 744,193 downwards.
CGGTACCCCGAGAGATTAGGTTGGGTTAGGTTAGGTTATATTAGGATACTGATGTATATAAAGGTCCCACGGACACGTAGAGGCCAACTCGCAAGGAATGTTGTCAAATATTACCGCCGAGATGTTAGGTTGGGTTAGGTTAGGTTATATTACGTTAGTGATGTATACGAAGGACCCACGCAGACGACGGGGCCAACTCGCCAGGAATGTCGTCAAATATTACCGCCGAGATGTTAGGTTGCGTTAGGTTAGGTTATATTACGTTATTGGTGTATATAAAGGTCCCACGGAGACGTAGAGTCGAACTCGCCAAGAATGTCTTCAAATATTACCGCCGAGATGTCAGGTTGTGTTAGGTTAGGTTATATTACGTTATTGATGCATATGCATGTCCCACGTAGAAGATAGATCGCCAGGAATGTTGTCAAATGTTACCGCCGAGATGTTAGGTTGCGTTAGGTTAGGTTATGTTACGTTAGTGATGAATACGAAGGACCCACGCAGACGTCGGGGCCAACTCGCCAGGAATGTTGTCAAATATTACCGCCGAGATGTCAGGTTGGGTTAGGTTAGGTCATATTACGTTATTGATGTATATAAAGGTCCGTCGGAGGCGTAGAGTCGAACTCGCCAGGAATGTCGTCAAATATTACCGCCGAGATGCCAGGTTGGGTTAGGTTAGGTTATATTACGTAATTGAAGTATATAAAGGTCCCACGGAGACGTAGAGTACAACTCGCCAGGAATGTCGTCAAATATTACCGCCGAGATGTCAGGTTGCGTTAGGTTAGGTTATAATACGATAGTGATGTATACGAAGGACCCGCGCAGACGTCGGGGCCAACTCGCCAGGAATGTTGTCAAACATTACCGCCGAGATGTCAGGTTGTGTTAGGTTAGGTTATATTACTTCATAGACGTATACAGTGTTCCCAATGAGAAGTAGGGGCCGACAAGCAAGGAATGTTGTTAAACGGTACCCCGAGAGATTAGGTTGGGTTAGGTTAGGTTATATTAGGATACTGATGTATATAAAGGTCCCACGGACACGTAGAGGCCAACTCGCAAGGAATGTTGTCAAATATTACCGCCGAGATGTTAGGTTGGGTTAGGTTAGGTTATATTACGTTAGTGATGTATACGAAGGACCCACGCAGACGACGGGGCCAACTCGCCAGGAATGTCGTCAAATATTACCGCCGAGATGTTAGGTTGGGTTAGGTTAGGTTATATTACGTTATTGGTGTATATAAAGGTCCCACGGAGACGTAGAGTCGAACTCGCCAAGAATGTCTTCAAATATTACCGCCGAAATGTCAGGTTGGGTTAGGTTAGGTTATATTACGTTATTGATGCATATGAATGTCCCACGTAGAGGATAGCTCGCCAGCAATGTTGTCCAATATTACCGCCGAGATGTTAGGTTGGGTTAGGTTAGGTTACATTACGTTAATGATGTATACGAAGGACCTACGCAGACGTCGGGGCCAACTCGCCAGGAATGTCGTCAAATATTACCGCAGAGATGTCAGGTTGGGTTAGGTTCGGTTATATTACGTAATTGAAGTATATAAAGGTCCCACGGAAACGTAGAGTCCAACTCGCCTGGAATGTCGTCAAATATTACCGCCGAGATGTCAGGTTGGGTTAGGTTAGGTTATATTACGTAATTGAAGTATATAAAGGTCCCACGGAGACGTAGAGTCCAACTCGCCAGGAATGTCGCCAAATATTACCTCCGAGATGTCAGGTTGGGTTAGGTTAGGTTATATTACGTAATTGAAGTATATAAAGGTCCCACGGAAACGTAGAGGCCAACTCACCAGGAATGTCGTCAAATATTACCGCCGAGATGTCAGGTTGTGTTAGGTTAGGTTATATTACGTTATTGATGCATATGAATGTCCCACGTAGAGGATAGCTCGCCAGGAATGTCGTCAAATATTACCGCCGAGATGTCAGTTTGGGTTAGGTTAGGTTATATTACGTAATTGAAGTATATAAAGGTCCCACGGAGACGTAGAGTCCAACTCGCCAGGAATGTCGTCAAATCTTACCGCCGAGATGTCAGGTTGGGTTAGGTTAGGTTATATTACGTAATTGAAGTATATAAAGGTCCCACGGAAACGTAGAGTCCAACTCGCCAGGAATGTTGTCAAATATTACCGCCGAGATGTTAGGTTGGGTTAGGTTAGGTTATATTACGTTAGTGATGTATACGAAGGACCCACGCAGACGTCGGGGCCAACTCGCCAGGAATGTTGTCAAATATTACCGCCGAGATGTCAGGTTGGGTTAGGTTAGGTTATATTACGTTATTGATGTATATAAAGGTCCGTCGGAGACTTGGAGTCGAACTCGCCAAGAATGTCTTCAAGTATTACCGCCGAAATGTCAGGTTGTGTTAGGTTAGGTTATATTACGTTATTGATGCATATGAATGTCCCACGTAGAGGATAGCTCGCCAGCAATGTTGTCCAATATTACCGCCGAGATGTTAGGTTGGGTTAGGTTAGGTTACATTACGTTAATGATGTATACGAAGGACCTACGCAGACGTCGGGGCCAACTCGCCAGGAATGTCGTCAAATATTACCGCAGAGATGTCAGGTTGGGTTAGGTTCGGTTATATTACGTAATTGAAGTATATAAAGGTCCCACGGAAACGTAGAGTCCAACTCGCCAGGAATGTCGTCAAATATTACCGCCGAGATGTCAGGTTGTGTTAGGTTAGGTTATATTACGTTATTGATGCATATGCATGTCACACGTAGAAGATAGATCGCCAGGAATGTTGTCAAATGTTACCGCCGGGATGTTAGGTTGCGTTAGGTTAGGTTATGTTACGTTAGTGATGAATACGAAGGACCCACGCAGACGTCGGGGCCAACTCGCCAGGAATGTTGCCAAATATTACCGCCGAGATGTCAGGTTGGGTTAGGTTAGGTCATATTACGTTGTTGATGTATATAAAGGTCCGTCAGAGACGTAGAGTCGAACTCGCCAGGAATGTCGTCAAATATTACCGCCGAGATGCCAGGTTGGGTTAGGTTAGGTTATATTAAGTAATTGAAGTATATAAAGGTCCCACGGAGACGTAGAGTCCAACTCGCCAGGAATGTCGTCAAATATTACCGCCGAGAAGTCAGGTTGGGTTACGTTAGGTTATATTACGCTATTGATGCATACGAATGTCCCACGTAGAGGATAGCTCGCCAGGAATGTTGTCAAATGTTACCGCCGTGATGCTAGGTTGGGTTAGGTTAGGTTATATTACGTTATTGATGTATATAAAGGTCCGTCGGAGACGTAGAGTCGAACTCGCCAAGAATGTCTTCAGATATTACGGCCGAAATGTCAGGTTAGGTTCGGTTAGGTTATATTACGTTGTTGATGCATATGAATGTCCCACGTAGAGGATAGCTCGCCAGGAATGTTGTCAAATATTACCGCCGAGATGTTAGGTTGGGTTAGGTTAGGTTATGTTACGTTAGTGATGTATACGAAGGACCCACGCAGACGTCGGGGCCAACTCGCCAGGAATGTTGTCAAATATTACCGCCGAGATGTCAGGTTGGGTTAGGTTAGGTTATATTACGTTATTGATGTATATAAAGGTCCCACGGAGACGTCGGGGCCAACTCGACAGGAATGTTGTCAAATATTACCGCCGAGATGTCAGGTTGGGTTACGTTAGGTTATATTACGCTATTGATGCATACGAATGTCCCACGTAGAGGATAGCTCGCCAGGAATGTTGTCAAATGTTACCGCCGTGATGCTAGGTTGGGTTAGGTTAGGTTATATTACGTTATTGATGTATATAAAGGTCCGTCGGAGACGTAGAGTCGAACTCGCCAAGAATGTTATCAGATATTACCGCCGAAATGTCAGGTTGGGTTCGGTTAGGTTATATTACGTTGTTGATGCATATGAATGTCCCACGTAGAGGATAGCTCGCCAGGAATGTTGTCAAATATTACCGCCGAGATGTTAGGTTGGGTTAGGTTAGGTTATATTACGTTAGTGATGTATACGAAGGACCCACGCAGACGTCGGGGCCAACTCGCCAGGAATGTCGTCAAATATTAACGCCGAGACGTCAGGTTGGGTTACGTTAGGTTATATTACGCTATTGATGCATACGAATGTCCCACGTAGAGGATAGCTCGCCAGGAATGTTGTCAAATGTTACCGCCGAGATTTTAGGTTGGGTTAGGTTAGGTTATATTACGTTATTGGTGTATATAAAGGTCCCACGGAGACGTAGAGTCGAACTCGCCAAGAATGTCTTCAAATATTACCGCCGAAATGTCAGGTTGGGTTAGGTTAGGTTATATTACGTTATTGATGCATATGAATGTCCCACGTAGAGGATAGCTCGCCAGCAATGTTGTCCAATATTACCGCCGAGATGTTAGGTTGGGTTAGGTTAGGTTACATTACGTTAATGATGTATACGAAGGACCTACGCAGACGTCGGGGCCAACTCGCCAGGAATGTCGTCAAATATTACCGCAGAGATGTCAGGTTGTGTTAGGTTAGGTTATATTACGTAATTGAAGTATATAAAGGTCCCACGGAAACGTAGAGGCCAACTCACCAGGAATGTCGTCAAATATTACCGCCGAGATGTCAGGTTGTGTTAGGTTAGGTTATATTACGTTATTGATGCATATGCATGTTCCACGTAGAGGATAGATCGCCAGGAATGTTGTCAAATGTTACCGCCGAGATGTTAGGTTGGGTTAGGTTAGGTTATGTTACGTTAGTGATGTATACGAAGGACCCACGCAGACGTCGGGGCCAACTCGCCAGGAATGTTGTCAAATATTACCGCCGAGATGTCAGGTTGGGTTAGGTTAGGTTATATTACGTTATTGATGTATATAAAGGTCCCACGGAGACGTCGGGGCCAACTCGACAGGAATGTTGTCAAATATTACCGCCGAGATGTCAGGTTGGGTTACGTTAGGTTATATTACGCTATTGATGCATACGAATGTCCCACGTAGAGGATAGCTCGCCAGGAATGTTGTCAAATGTTACCGCCGTGATGCTAGGTTGGGTTAGGTTAGGTTATATTACGTTATTGATGTATATAAAGGTCCGTCGGAGACGTAGAGTCGAACTCGCCAAGAATGTCTTCAGATATTACCGCCGAAATGTCAGGTTGGGTTCGGTTAGGTTATATTACGTTGTTGATGCATATGAATGTCCCACGTAGAGGATAGCTCGCCAGGAATGTTGTCAAATATTACCGCCGAGATGTTAGGTTGGGTTAGGTTAGGTTATATTACGTTAGTGATGTATACGAAGGACCCACGCAGACGTCGGGGCCAACTCGCCAGGAATGTCCTCAAATATTAACGCCGAGACGTCAGGTTGGGTTACGTTAGGTTATATTACGCTATTGATGCATACGAATGTCCCACGTAGAGGATAGCTCGCCAGGAATGTTGTCAAATGTTACCGCCGAGATGTTAGGTTGGGTTAGGTTAGGTTATATTACGTTATTGGTGTATATAAAGGTCCCACGGAGACGTAGAGTCGAACTCGCCAAGAATGTCTTCAAATATTACCGCCGAAATGTCAGGTTGGGTTAGGTTAGGTTATATTACGTTATTGATGCATATGAATGTCCCACGTAGAGGATAGCTCGCCAGCAATGTTGTCCAATATTACCGCCGAGATGTTAGGTTGGGTTAGGTTAGGTTACATTACGTTAATGATGTATACGAAGGACCTACGCAGACGTCGGGGCCAACTCGCCAGGAATGTCGTCAAATATTACCGCAGAGATGTCAGGTTGGGTTAGGTTCGGTTATATTACGTAATTGAAGCATATAAAGGTCCCACGGAAACGTAGAGTCCAACTCGCCTGGAATGTCGTCAAATATTACCGCCGAGATGTCAGGTTGGGTTAGGTTAGGTTATATTACGTTGTTGATGCATATGAATGTCCCACGTAGAGGATAGCTCGCCAGGAATGTTGTCAAATATTACCGCCGAGATGTTAGGTTGGGTTAGGTTAGGTTATGTTACGTTAGTGATGTATACGAAGGACCCACGCAGACGTCGGGGCCAACTCGCCAGGAATGTTGTCAAATATTACCGCCGAGATGTCAGGTTGGGTTAGGTTAGGTTATATTACGTTATTGATGTATATAAAGGTCCCACGGAGACGTCGGGGCCAACTCGACAGGAATGTTGTCAAATATTACCGCCGAGATGTCAGGTTGGGTTACGTTAGGTTATATTACGCTATTGATGCATACGAATGTCCCACGTAGAGGATAGCTCGCCAGGAATGTTGTCAAATGTTACCGCCGTGATGCTAGGTTGGGTTAGGTTAGGTTATATTACGTTATTGATGTATATAAAGGTCCGTCGGAGACGTAGAGTCGAACTCGCCAAGAATGTCATCAGATATTACCGCCGAAATGTCAGGTTGGGTTCGGTTAGGTTATATTACGTTGTTGATGCATATGAATGTCCCACGTAGAGGATAGCTCGCCAGGAATGTTGTCAAATATTACCGCCGAGATGTTAGGTTGGGTTAGGTTAGGTTATATTACGTTAGTGATGTATACGAAGGACCCACGCAGACGTCGGGGCCAACTCGCCAGGAATGTCGTCAAATATTAACGCCGAGACGTCAGGTTGGGTTACGTTAGGTTATATTACGCTATTGATGCATACGAATGTCCCACGTAGAGGATAGCTCGCCAGGAATGTTGTCAAATGTTACCGCCGAGATGTTAGGTTGGGTTAGGTTAGGTTATATTACGTTATTGGTGTATATAAAGGTCCCACGGAGACGTAGAGTCGAACTCGCCAAGAATGTCTTCAAATATTACCGCCGAAATGTCAGGTTGGGTTAGGTTAGGTTATATTACGTTATTGATGCATATGAATGTCCCACGTAGAGGATAGCTCGCCAGCAATGTTGTCCAATATTACCGCCGAGATGTTAGGTTGGGTTAGGTTAGGTTACATTACGTTAATGATGTATACGAAGGACCTACGCAGACGTCGGGGCCAACTCGCCAGGAATGTCGTCAAATATTACCGCAGAGATGTCAGGTTGGGTTAGGTTCGGTTATATTACGTAATTGAAGTATATAAAGGTCCCACGGAAACGTAGAGTCCAACTCGCCTGGAATGTCGTCAAATATTACCGCCGAGATGTCAGGTTGTGTTAGGTTAGGTTATATTACGTAATTGAAGTATATAAAGGTCCCACGGAAACGTAGAGGCCAACTCACCAGGAATGTCGTCAAATATTACCGCCGAGATGTCAGGTTGTGTTAGGTTAGGTTATATTACGTTATTGATGCATATGCATGTTCCACGTAGAGGATAGATCGCCAGGAATGTTGTCAAATGTTACCGCCGAGATGTTAGGTTGGGTTAGGTTAGGTTATGTTACGTTAGTGATGTATACGAAGGACCCACGCAGACGTCGGGGCCAACTCGCCAGGAATGTTGTCAAATATTACCGCCGAGATGTCAGGTTGGGTTAGGTTAGGTTATATTACGTTATTGATGTATATAAAGGTCCCACGGAGACGTCGGGGCCAACTCGACGGGAATGTTGTCAAATATTACCGCCGAGATGTCAGGTTGGGTTACGTTAGGTTATATTACGCTATTGATGCATACGAATGTCCCACGTAGAGGATAGCTCGCCAGGAATGTTGTCAAATGTTACCGCCGTGATGCTAGGTTGGGTTAGGTTAGGTTACATTACGTTAATGATGTATACGAAGGACCTACGCAGACGTCGGGGCCAACTCGCCAGGAATGTCGTCAAATATTACCGCAGAGATGTCAGGTTGGGTTAGGTTCGGTTATATTACGTAATTGAAGTATATAAAGGTCCCACGGAAACGTAGAGTCCAACTCGCCTGGAATGTCGTCAAATATTACCGCCGAGATGTCAGGTTGTGTTAGGTTAGGTTATATTACGTAATTGAAGTATATAAAGGTCCCACGGAAACGTAGAGGCCAACTCACCAGGAATGTCGTCAAATATTACCGCCGAGATGTCAGGTTGTGTTAGGTTAGGTTATATTACGTTATTGATGCATATGCATGTTCCACGTAGAGGATAGATCGCCAGGAATGTTGTCAAATGTTACCGCCGAGATGTTAGGTTGGGTTAGGTTAGGTTATGTTACGTTAGTGATGTATACGAAGGACCCACGCAGACGTCGGGGCCAACTCGCCAGGAATGTTGTCAAATATTACCGCCGAGATGTCAGGTTGGGTTAGGTTAGGTTATATTACGTTATTGATGTATATAAAGGTCCCACGGAGACGTCGGGGCCAACTCGACGGGAATGTTGTCAAATATTACCGCCGAGATGTCAGGTTGGGTTACGTTAGGTTATATTACGCTATTGATGCATACGAATGTCCCACGTAGAGGATAGCTCGCCAGGAATGTTGTCAAATGTTACCGCCGTGATGCTAGGTTGGGTTAGGTTAGGTTATATTACGTTATTGATGTATATAAAGGTCCGTCGGAGACGTAGAGTCGAACTCGCCAAGAATGTCTTCAGATATTACCGCCGAAATGTCAGGTTGGGTTCGGTTAGGTTATATTACGTTGTTGATGCATATGAATGTCCCACGTAGAGGATAGCTCGCCAGGAATGTTGTCAAATATTACCGCCGAGATGTTAGGTTGGGTTAGGTTAGGTTATATTACGTTAGTGATGTATACGAAGGACCCACGCAGACGTCGGGGCCAACTCGCCAGGAATGTCGTCAAATATTAACGCCGAGACGTCAGGTTGGGTTACGTTAGGTTATATTACGCTATTGATGCATACGAATGTCCCACGTAGAGGATAGCTCGCCAGGAATGTTGTCAAATGTTACCGCCGAGATGTTAGGTTGGGTTAGGTTAGGTTATATTACGTTATTGGTGTATATAAAGGTCCCACGGAGACGTAGAGTCGAACTCGCCAGGAATGTCGTCAAATATTACCGCCGAGATGTCAGGTTGGGTTAGGTTAGGTTATATTAAGTTATTGATGCATATGAATGTCCCACGTAGAGGATAGCTCGCCAGCAATGTTGTCCAATATTACCGCCGAGATGTTAGGTTGGGTTAGGTTAGGTTACATTACGTTAATGATGTATACGAAGGACCTACGCAGACGTCGGGGCCAACTCGCCAGGAATGTCGTCAAATATTACCGCAGAGATGTCAGGTTGGGTTAGGTTCGGTTATATTACGTAATTGAAGTATATAAAGGTCCCACGGAAACGTAGAGTCCAACTCGCCTGGAATGTCGTCAAATATTACCGCCGAGATGTCAGGTTGGGTTAGGTTAGGTTATATTACGTAATTGAAGTATATAAAGGTCCCACGGAAACGTAGAGGCCAACTCACCAGGAATGTCGTCAAATATTACCGCCGAGATGTCAGGTTGTGTTAGGTTAGGTTATATTACGTTATTGATGCATATGCATGTTCCACGTAGAGGATAGATCGCCAGGAATGTTGTCAAATGTTACCGCCGAGATGTTAGGTTGCGTTAGGTTAGGTTATAATACGATAGTGATGTATACGAAGGACCCACGCAGACGACGGGGCCAACTCGCCAGGAATGTCGTCAAATATTACCGCCGAGATGTCGGGTTGGGTTAGGTTAGGTTATATTACGTAATTGAAGTATATAAAGGTTCCACGGAAACGTAGAGTCCAACTCGCCAGGAATGTCGTCAAATATTACCGCCGAGATGTCAGGTTGTGTTAGGTTAGGTTATATTACGTTATTGATGCATATGCATGTCCCACGTAGAGGATAGATCGCCAGGAATGTTGTCAAATGTTACCGCCGAGATGTCAGGTTGGGTTAGGTTATGTTACATTACGTTCATGATGTATACGAAGGACCCACACAGACGTCGGGGCCAACTCGCCAGGAATGTTGTCAAATATTACCGCCGAGATGTCAGGTTGGGTTAGGTTAGGTTATATTACGTTATTGACGCATATTAATGTCAAACGTAGAGGATAGCTCGCCAGGAATGTTGTCAAACATTACCGCCGAGATGTTAGTTTGGGTTAGGTTAGGTTATATTACGTTAGTGATGTATACGAAGGACCCACGCAGACGTCGCGGCCAACTCGCCAGGAGTGTTGTCAAATATTACCGCCGAGATGTCAGGTTGGGTTACGTTAGGTTATATTACGCTATTGATGCATACGAATGTCCCACGTAGAGGATAGCTCGCCAGGAATGTTGTCAAATGTTACCGCCGAGATGTTAGGTTGGGTTAGGTTAGGTTATATTACGTTAGTGATATATAAGAAGGACCCACGCAGACGTCGGGGCCAACTCGCCAGGAATGTTGTCAAACATTACCGCCGAGATGTCAGGTTGTGTTAGCTTAGGTTATATTACTTCATAGACGTATACAGTGTTCCCACTGAGAAGTAGGGGCCGACAAGCAAGGAATGTTGTTAAACGGTACCCCGAGAGATTAGGTTGGGTTAGATTAGGTTATATTAGGATACTGATGTATATAAAGGTCCCACGGACACGTAGAGGCCAACTCGCAAGGAATGTTGTCAAATATTACCGCCGAGATGTCAGGTTGGATTACGTTAGGTTATATTACGTTATTGATGTATATAAAGGTCCCACGGAGACGTAGAGTCCAACTCGCCAGGAATGTCGTCAAATATTACCGCCGAGATGTCAGGTTGGGTTAGGTTAGGTTATAATACGATAGTGATGTATACGAAGGACCCACGCAGACGTCGGGGCCAACTCGCCAGGAATGTTGTCAAACATTACCGCCGAGATGTCAGGTTGTGTTAGGTTAGGTTATATTACTTCATAGACGTATACAGTGTTCCCAATGAGAAGTAGGGGCCGACAAGCAAGGAATGTTGTTAAACGGTACCCCGAGAGATTAGGTTGGGTTAGGTTAGGTTATATTAGGATACTGATGTATATAAAGGTCCCACGGACACGTAGAGGCCAACTCGCAAGGAATGTTGTCAAATATTACCGCCGAGACGTCAGGTTGGATTAGGTGAGGTTATATTACGTTATTGATGTATATAAAGGTCCCACGGAGACGTAGAGTCCAACTCGCCAGGAATGTCGTCAAATATTACCGCCGAAATGTCAGGTTGGGTTAGGTTAGGTTATATTATGTTATTGATGCATATGAATGTCCCACGTAGAGGGTAGCTCGCCAGGAATGTTGTCAAATATTACCGCCGAGATGTTAGGTTGGGTTAGGTTAGGTTATGTTACGTTAGTGATGTATACGAAGGACCCACGCAGACGTCGGGGCCAACTCGCCAGGAATGTTGTCAAATATTACCGCCGAGATGTCAGGTTGGGTTAGGTTAGGTTATATTACGTTATTGATGTATATAAAGGTCCCACGGAGACGTCGGGGCCAACTCGACGGGAATGTTGTCAAATATTACCGCCGAGATGTCAGGTTGGGTTACGTTAGGTTATATTACGCTATTGATGCATACGAATGTCCCACGTAGAGGATAGCTCGCCAGGAATGTTGTCAAATGTTACCGCCGTGATGCTAGGTTGGGTTAGGTTAGGTTATATTACGTTATTGATGTATATAAAGGTCCGTCGGAGACGTAGAGTCGAACTCGCCAAGAATGTCTTCAGATATTACCGCCGAAATGTCAGGTTGGGTTCGGTTAGGTTATATTACGTTGTTGATGCATATGAATGTCCCACGTAGAGGATAGCTCGCCAGGAATGTTGTCAAATATTACCGCCGAGATGTTAGGTTGGGTTAGGTTAGGTTATATTACGTTAGTGATGTATACGAAGGACCCACGCAGACGTCGGGGCCAACTCGCCAGGAATGTCGTCAAATATTAACGCCGAGACGTCAGGTTGGGTTACGTTAGGTTATATTACGCTATTGATGCATACGAATGTCCCACGTAGAGGATAGCTCGCCAGGAATGTTGTCAAATGTTACCGCCGAGATGTTAGGTTGGGTTAGGTTAGGTTATATTACGTTATTGGTGTATATAAAGGTCCCACGGAGACGTAGAGTCGAACTCGCCAAGAATGTCTTCAAATATTACCGCCGAAATGTCAGGTTGGGTTAGGTTAGGTTATATTACGTTATTGATGCATATGAATGTCCCACGTAGAGGATAGCTCGCCAGCAATGTTGTCCAATATTACCGCCGAGATGTTAGGTTGGGTTAGGTTAGGTTACATTACGTTAATGATGTATACGAAGGACCTACGCAGACGTCGGGGCCAACTCGCCAGGAATGTCGTCAAATATTACCGCAGAGATGTCAGGTTGGGTTAGGTTCGGTTATATTACGTAATTGAAGTATATAAAGGTCCCACGGAAACGTAGAGTCCAACTCGCCTGGAATGTCGTCAAATATTACCGCCGAGATGTCAGGTTGTGTTAGGTTAGGTTATATTACGTAATTGAAGTATATAAAGGTCCCACGGAAACGTAGAGGCCAACTCACCAGGAATGTCGTCAAATATTACCGCCGAGATGTCAGGTTGTGTTAGGTTAGGTTATATTACGTTATTGATGCATATGCATGTTCCACGTAGAGGATAGATCGCCAGGAATGTTGTCAAATGTTACCGCCGAGATGTTAGGTTGGGTTAGGTTAGGTTATGTTACGTTAGTGATGTATACGAAGGACCCACGCAGACGTCGGGGCCAACTCGCCAGGAATGTTGTCAAATATTACCGCCGAGATGTCAGGTTGGGTTAGGTTAGGTTATATTACGTTATTGATGTATATAAAGGTCCCACGGAGACGTCGGGGCCAACTCGACGGGAATGTTGTCAAATATTACCGCCGAGATGTCAGGTTGGGTTACGTTAGGTTATATTACGCTATTGATGCATACGAATGTCCCACGTAGAGGATAGCTCGCCAGGAATGTTGTCAAATGTTACCGCCGTGATGCTAGGTTGGGTTAGGTTAGGTTATATTACGTTATTGATGTATATAAAGGTCCGTCGGAGACGTAGAGTCGAACTCGCCAAGAATGTCTTCAGATATTACCGCCGAAATGTCAGGTTGGGTTCGGTTAGGTTATATTACGTTGTTGATGCATATGAATGTCCCACGTAGAGGATAGCTCGCCAGGAATGTTGTCAAATATTACCGCCGAGATGTTAGGTTGGGTTAGGTTAGGTTATATTACGTTAGTGATGTATACGAAGGACCCACGCAGACGTCGGGGCCAACTCGCCAGGAATGTCGTCAAATATTAACGCCGAGACGTCAGGTTGGGTTACGTTAGGTTATATTACGCTATTGATGCATACGAATGTCCCACGTAGAGGATAGCTCGCCAGGAATGTTGTCAAATGTTACCGCCGAGATGTTAGGTTGGGTTAGGTTAGGTTATATTACGTTATTGGTGTATATAAAGGTCCCACGGAGACGTAGAGTCGAACTCGCCAGGAATGTCGTCAAATATTACCGCCGAGATGTCAGGTTGGGTTAGGTTAGGTTATATTAAGTTATTGATGCATATGAATGTCCCACGTAGAGGATAGCTCGCCAGCAATGTTGTCCAATATTACCGCCGAGATGTTAGGTTGGGTTAGGTTAGGTTACATTACGTTAATGATGTATACGAAGGACCTACGCAGACGTCGGGGCCAACTCGCCAGGAATGTCGTCAAATATTACCGCAGAGATGTCAGGTTGGGTTAGGTTCGGTTATATTACGTAATTGAAGTATATAAAGGTCCCACGGAAACGTAGAGTCCAACTCGCCTGGAATGTCGTCAAATATTACCGCCGAGATGTCAGGTTGGGTTAGGTTAGGTTATATTACGTAATTGAAGTATATAAAGGTCCCACGGAAACGTAGAGGCCAACTCACCAGGAATGTCGTCAAATATTACCGCCGAGATGTCAGGTTGTGTTAGGTTAGGTTATATTACGTTATTGATGCATATGCATGTTCCACGTAGAGGATAGATCGCCAGGAATGTTGTCAAATGTTACCGCCGAGATGTTAGGTTGCGTTAGGTTAGGTTATAATACGATAGTGATGTATACGAAGGACCCACGCAGACGACGGGGCCAACTCGCCAGGAATGTCGTCAAATATTACCGCCGAGATGTCGGGTTGGGTTAGGTTAGGTTATATTACGTAATTGAAGTATATAAAGGTTCCACGGAAACGTAGAGTCCAACTCGCCAGGAATGTCGTCAAATATTACCGCCGAGATGTCAGGTTGTGTTAGGTTAGGTTATATTACGTTATTGATGCATATGCATGTCCCACGTAGAGGATAGATCGCCAGGAATGTTGTCAAATGTTACCGCCGAGATGTCAGGTTGGGTTAGGTTATGTTACATTACGTTCATGATGTATACGAAGGACCCACACAGACGTCGGGGCCAACTCGCCAGGAATGTTGTCAAATATTACCGCCGAGATGTCAGGTTGGGTTAGGTTAGGTTATATTACGTTATTGACGCATATTAATGTCAAACGTAGAGGATAGCTCGCCAGGAATGTTGTCAAACATTACCGCCGAGATGTTAGTTTGGGTTAGGTTAGGTTATATTACGTTAGTGATGTATACGAAGGACCCACGCAGACGTCGCGGCCAACTCGCCAGGAGTGTTGTCAAATATTACCGCCGAGATGTCAGGTTGGGTTACGTTAGGTTATATTACGCTATTGATGCATACGAATGTCCCACGTAGAGGATAGCTCGCCAGGAATGTTGTCAAATGTTACCGCCGAGATGTTAGGTTGGGTTAGGTTAGGTTATATTACGTTAGTGATATATAAGAAGGACCCACGCAGACGTCGGGGCCAACTCGCCAGGAATGTTGTCAAACATTACCGCCGAGATGTCAGGTTGTGTTAGCTTAGGTTATATTACTTCATAGACGTATACAGTGTTCCCACTGAGAAGTAGGGGCCGACAAGCAAGGAATGTTGTTAAACGGTACCCCGAGAGATTAGGTTGGGTTAGATTAGGTTATATTAGGATACTGATGTATATAAAGGTCCCACGGACACGTAGAGGCCAACTCGCAAGGAATGTTGTCAAATATTACCGCCGAGATGTCAGGTTGGATTACGTTAGGTTATATTACGTTATTGATGTATATAAAGGTCCCACGGAGACGTAGAGTCCAACTCGCCAGGAATGTCGTCAAATATTACCGCCGAGATGTCAGGTTGGGTTAGGTTAGGTTATAATACGATAGTGATGTATACGAAGGACCCACGCAGACGTCGGGGCCAACTCGCCAGGAATGTTGTCAAACATTACCGCCGAGATGTCAGGTTGTGTTAGGTTAGGTTATATTACTTCATAGACGTATACAGTGTTCCCAATGAGAAGTAGGGGCCGACAAGCAAGGAATGTTGTTAAACGGTACCCCGAGAGATTAGGTTGGGTTAGGTTAGGTTATATTAGGATACTGATGTATATAAAGGTCCCACGGACACGTAGAGGCCAACTCGCAAGGAATGTTGTCAAATATTACCGCCGAGACGTCAGGTTGGATTAGGTGAGGTTATATTACGTTATTGATGTATATAAAGGTCCCACGGAGACGTAGAGTCCAACTCGCCAGGAATGTCGTCAAATATTACCGCCGAAATGTCAGGTTGGGTTAGGTTAGGTTATATTATGTTATTGATGCATATGAATGTCCCACGTAGAGGGTAGCTCGCCAGGAATGTTGTCAAATATTACCGCCGAGATGTTAGGTTGGGTTAGGTTAGGTTATATTACGTTAGTGATGTATACGAAGGACCCACGCAGACGACGGGGCCAACTCGCCAGGAATGTCGTCAAATATTACCGCCGAGATGTCAGGTTGGGTTAGGTTAGGTTATATTACGTAATTGAAGTATATAAAGGTTCCACGGAAACGTAGAGTCCAACTCGCCAGGAATGTCGTCAAATATTACCGCCGAGATGTCAGGTTGTGTTAGGTTAGGTTATATTACGTTATTGATGCATATGCATGTCCCACGTAGAGGATAGATGGCCAGGAATGTTGTCAAATGTTACCGCCGAGATGTCAGGTTGGGTTAGGTTATGTTACATTACGTTCATGATGTATACGAAGGACCCACACAGACGTCGGGGCCAACTCGCCAGGAATGTTGTCAAATATTACCGCCGAGATGTCAGGTTGGGTTAGGTTAGGTTATATTACGTTATTGACGCATATTAATGTCAAACGTAGAGGATAGCTCGCCAGGAATGTTGTCAAATGTTACCGCCGAGATGTTAGGTTGGGTTAGGTTAGGTTATATTACGTTAGTGATGTATAAGAAGGACCCACGCAGACGTCGGGGCCAACTCGCCAGGAATGTTGTCAAACATTACCGCCGAGATGTCAGGTTGTGTTAGCTTAGGTTATATTACTTCATAGACGTATACAGTGTTCCCACTGAGAAGTAGGGGCCGACAAGCAAGGAATGTTGTTAAACGGTACCCCGAGAGATTAGGTTGGGTTAGGTTAGGTTATATTAGGATACTGATGTATATAAAGGTCCCACGGACACGTAGAGGCCAACTCGCAAGGAATGTTGTCAAATATTACCGCCGAGATGTCAGGTTGGATTACGTTAGGTTATATTACGTTATTGATGTATATAAAGGTCCCACGGAGACGTAGAGTCCAACTCGCCAGGAATGTCGTCAAATATTACCGCCGAGATGTCAGGTTGGGTTAGGTTAGGTTATAATACGATAGTGATGTATACGAAGGACCCACGCAGACGTCGGGGCCAACTCGCCAGGAATGTTGTCAAACATTACCGCCGAGATGTCAGGTTGTGTTAGGTTAGGTTATATTACTTCATAGACGTATACAGTGTTCCCAATGAGAAGTAGGGGCCGACAAGCAAGGAATGTTGTTAAACGGTACCCCGAGAGATTAGGTTGGATTAGGTTAGGTTATATTAGGATACTGATGTATATAAAGGTCCCACGGACACGTAGAGGCCAACTCGCAAGGAATGTTGTCAAATATTACCGCCGAGATGTCAGGTTGGATTAGGTGAGGTTATATTACGTTATTGATGTATATAAAGGTCCCATGGAGACGTAGAGTCCTACTCGCCAGGAATGTCGTCAAATATTACCGCCGAGATATCAGTTTGGGTTAGGTTAGGTTATATTACGTTATTGACGCATATTAAAGTCCCACGTAGAGGATAGCTCGCCAGGAATGTTGTCAAACATTGCCGCCAAGATGTTAGGATGGGTTAGGTTAGGTTATATTACGTTATTGATGCATATGAATGTCCCACGTAGAGGATAGCTCGCCAGGAATGTCTTCAAATATTACCGCCGAGATGTCAGGTTGGATTACGTTAGGTTATATTACGTTAGTGATGTATACGAAGGACCCACGCAGACGACGGGGCCAACTCGCCAGGAATGTCGTCAAATATTACAGCCGAGATGTCAGGTTGGGTTAGATTAGGTTATATTACGTAATTGAAGTATATAAAGGTTCCACGGAAACGTAGAGTCCAACTCGCCAGGAATGTCGTCAAATATTACCGCCGAGATGTCAGGTTGTGTTAGGTTAGGTTATATTACGTTATTGATGCATATGCATGTCCCACGTAGAGGATAGATCGCCAGGAATGTGGTCAAATGTTACCGCCGAGATGTCAGGTTGGGTTAGGTTAGGTTATATTACGTAATTGAAGTATATAAAGGTCCCCCGGAGACGTAGAGTCCAACTCGCCAGGAATGGCGTCAAATATTACCGCCGAGATGTCAGGTGGGTTAGGTTAGGTTATATTACGTAATTGAAGTATATAAAGGTCCCACGGAGACGTAGAGTCCAACTCGCCAGGAATGTCGTCAAATATTACCGCCGAAATGTCAGGTTGGGTTGGGTTAGGTTATATTACGTTATTGATGCATACGAATGTCCCACGTAGAGGATAGCTCGCCAGGAATGTTGCCAACATTACCGCCAAGATGTTAGGGTGGGTTAGGTTAGGTTACATTACGTTAATGATGTATACGAAGGACCTACGCAGACGTCGTGGCCAACTCGCCAGGAATGTTGTCAAATATTACCGCCGAGATGTCAGGTTGGGTTAGGTTAGGTCATATTATGTTATTGATGTATATAAAGGTCCGTCGGAGACGTAGAGTCGAACTCGCCAAGAATGTCTTCAAATATTACCGCCGAAATGTCAGGTTGGGTTAGGTTAGGTTATATTATGTTATTGATGCATATGAATGTCCGACGTAGAGGATAGCTCGCCAGGAATGTTGTCAAATCTTACCGCCGAGATGTTAGGTTGGGTTAGGTTAGGTTATATTACGTTAGTGATGTAAACGAAGGACCCACGCAGACGTCGGGGCCAACTCGCCAGGAATGTCGTCAAATATTACCGCCGAGATGTCAGATTGGGTTAGGTTAGGTTATATTACGTTATTGATGCATATGAATGTCCCACGTAGAGGATAGCTCGCCAGGAATGTCTTCAAATATTACCGCCGAGATGTCAGTTTGTATTACGTTAGGTTATATTACGTTAGTGATGTATACGAAGGACACACGCAGACGTCGGGGCCAACTCGCCAGGAATGTCGTCAAATATTACCGCCGAGATGTCAGATTGGGTTAGGTTAGGTTATATAACGTAATTGAAGTATATAAAGGTCCCACGGAAACGTAGAGTCCAACTCGCCAGGAATGTCGTCAAATATTACCGCCGAGATGTCAGGTTGTGTTAGGTTAGGTTATATTACGTTATTGATGCATATGCATGTCACACGTAGAAGATAGATCGCCAGGAATGTTGTCAAATGTTACCGCCGAGATGTTAGGTTGCGTTAGGTTAGGTTATGTTACGTTAGTGATGAATACGAAGGACCCACGCAGACGTCGGGGCCAACTCGCCAGGAATGTTGCCAAATATTACCGCCGAGATGTCAGGTTGGGTTAGGTTAGGTCATATTACGTTGTTGATGTATATAAAGGTCCGTCGGAGACGTAGAGTCGAACTCGCCAGGAATGTCGTCAAATATTACCGCCGAGATGCCAGGTTGGGTTAGGTTAGGTTATATTACGTAATTGAAGTCTATAAAGGTCCCACGGAGACGTAGAGTACAACTCGCCAGGAATGTCGTTAAATATTACCGCCGAGATGTCAGGTTGTATTACGATAGGTTATATTACGTTAGTGATGTATACGAAGGACACACGCAGACGTCGGGGCCAACTCGCCAGGAATGTCGTCAAATATTACCGCCGAGATGTCAGATTGGGTTAGGATAGGTTATATAACGTAATTGAAGTATATAAAGGTCCCACGGAAACGTAGAGTCCAACTCGCCAGGAATGTCGTCAAATATTACCGCCGAGATGTCAGGTTGTGTTAGGTTAGGTTATATTACGTTATTGATGCATATGAATGTCCCACGTAGAGGATAGCTCGCCAGCAATGTTGTCCAATATTACCGCCGAGATGTTAGGTTGGGTTAGGTTAGGTTACATTACGTTAATGATGTATACGAAGGACCTACGCAGACGTCGGGGCCAACTCGCCAGGAATGTCGTCAAATATTACCGCAGAGATGTCAGGTTGGGTTAGGTTCGGTTATATTACGTAATTGAAGTATATAAAGGTCCCACGGAAACGTAGAGTCCAACTCGCCTGGAATGTCGTCAAATATTACCGCCGAGATGTCAGGTTGTGTTAGGTTAGGTTATATTACGTAATTGAAGTATATAAAGGTCCCACGGAAACGTAGAGGCCAACTCACCAGGAATGTCGTCAAATATTACCGCCGAGATGTCAGGTTGTGTTAGGTTAGGTTATATTACGTTATTGATGCATATGCATGTTCCACGTAGAGGATAGATCGCCAGGAATGTTGTCAAATGTTACCGCCGAGATGTTAGGTTGGGTTAGGTTAGGTTATGTTACGTTAGTGATGTATACGAAGGACCCACGCAGACGTCGGGGCCAACTCGCCAGGAATGTTGTCAAATATTACCGCCGAGATGTCAGGTTGGGTTAGGTTAGGTTATATTACGTTATTGATGTATATAAAGGTCCCACGGAGACGTCGGGGCCAACTCGACAGGAATGTTGTCAAATATTACCGCCGAGATGTCAGGTTGGGTTACGTTAGGTTATATTACGCTATTGATGCATACGAATGTCCCACGTAGAGGATAGCTCGCCAGGAATGTTGTCAAATGTTACCGCCGTGATGCTAGGTTGGGTTAGGTTAGGTTATATTACGTTATTGATGTATATAAAGGTCCGTCGGAGACGTAGAGTCGAACTCGCCAAGAATGTCTTCAGATATTACCGCCGAAATGTCAGGTTGGGTTCGGTTAGGTTATATTACGTTGTTGATGCATATGAATGTCCCACGTAGAGGATAGCTCGCCAGGAATGTTGTCAAATATTACCGCCGAGATGTTAGGTTGGGTTAGGTTAGGTTATATTACGTTAGTGATGTATACGAAGGACCCACGCAGACGTCGGGGCCAACTCGCCAGGAATGTCGTCAAATATTAACGCCGAGACGTCAGGTTGGGTTACGTTAGGTTATATTACGCTATTGATGCATACGAATGTCCCACGTAGAGGATAGCTCGCCAGGAATGTTGTCAAATGTTACCGCCGAGATGTTAGGTTGGGTTAGGTTAGGTTATATTACGTTATTGGTGTATATAAAGGTCCCACGGAGACGTAGAGTCGAACTCGCCAGGAATGTCGTCAAATATTACCGCCGAGATGTCAGGTTGGGTTAGGTTAGGTTATATTAAGTTATTGATGCATATGAATGTCCCACGTAGAGGATAGCTCGCCAGCAATGTTGTCCAATATTACCGCCGAGATGTTAGGTTGGGTTAGGTTAGGTTACATTACGTTAATGATGTATACGAAGGACCTACGCAGACGTCGGGGCCAACTCGCCAGGAATGTCGTCAAATATTACCGCAGAGATGTCAGGTTGGGTTAGGTTCGGTTATATTACGTAATTGAAGTATATAAAGGTCCCACGGAAACGTAGAGTCCAACTCGCCTGGAATGTCGTCAAATATTACCGCCGAGATGTCAGGTTGGGTTAGGTTAGGTTATATTACGTAATTGAAGTATATAAAGGTCCCACGGAGACGTAGAGTCCAACTCGACAGGAATGTCGCCAAATATTACCTCCGAGATGTCAGGTTGGGTTAGGTTAGGTTATATTACGTAATTGAAGTATATAAAGGTCCCACGGAAACGTAGAGGCCAACTCACCAGGAATGTCGTCAAATATTACCGCCGAGATGTCAGGTTGTGTTAGGTTAGGTTATATTACGTTATTGATGCATATGCATGTTCCACGTAGAGGATAGATCGCCAGGAATGTTGTCAAATGTTACCGCCGAGATGTTAGGTTGCGTTAGGTTAGGTTATAATACGATAGTGATGTATACGAAGGACCCACGCAGACGACGGGGCCAACTCGCCAGGAATGTCGTCAAATATTACCGCCGAGATGTCGGGTTGGGTTAGGTTAGGTTATATTACGTAATTGAAGTATATAAAGGTTCCACGGAAACGTAGAGTCCAACTCGCCAGGAATGTCGTCAAATATTACCGCCGAGATGTCAGGTTGTGTTAGGTTAGGTTATATTACGTTATTGATGCATATGCATGTCCCACGTAGAGGATAGATCGCCAGGAATGTTGTCAAATGTTACCGCCGAGATGTCAGGTTGGGTTAGGTTATGTTACATTACGTTCATGATGTATACGAAGGACCCACACAGACGTCGGGGCCAACTCGCCAGGAATGTTGTCAAATATTACCGCCGAGATGTCAGGTTGGGTTAGGTTAGGTTATATTACGTTATTGACGCATATTAATGTCAAACGTAGAGGATAGCTCGCCAGGAATGTTGTCAAACATTACCGCCGAGATGTTAGTTTGGGTTAGGTTAGGTTATATTACGTTAGTGATGTATACGAAGGACCCACGCAGACGTCGCGGCCAACTCGCCAGGAGTGTTGTCAAATATTACCGCCGAGATGTCAGGTTGGGTTACGTTAGGTTATATTACGCTATTGATGCATACGAATGTCCCACGTAGAGGATAGCTCGCCAGGAATGTTGTCAAATGTTACCGCCGAGATGTTAGGTTGGGTTAGGTTAGGTTATATTACGTTAGTGATATATAAGAAGGACCCACGCAGACGTCGGGGCCAACTCGCCAGGAATGTTGTCAAACATTACCGCCGAGATGTCAGGTTGTGTTAGCTTAGGTTATATTACTTCATAGACGTATACAGTGTTCCCACTGAGAAGTAGGGGCCGACAAGCAAGGAATGTTGTTAAACGGTACCCCGAGAGATTAGGTTGGGTTAGATTAGGTTATATTAGGATACTGATGTATATAAAGGTCCCACGGACACGTAGAGGCCAACTCGCAAGGAATGTTGTCAAATATTACCGCCGAGATGTCAGGTTGGATTACGTTAGGTTATATTACGTTATTGATGTATATAAAGGTCCCACGGAGACGTAGAGTCCAACTCGCCAGGAATGTCGTCAAATATTACCGCCGAGATGTCAGGTTGGGTTAGGTTAGGTTATAATACGATAGTGATGTATACGAAGGACCCACGCAGACGTCGGGGCCAACTCGCCAGGAATGTTGTCAAACATTACCGCCGAGATGTCAGGTTGTGTTAGGTTAGGTTATATTACTTCATAGACGTATACAGTGTTCCCAATGAGAAGTAGGGGCCGACAAGCAAGGAATGTTGTTAAACGGTACCCCGAGAGATTAGGTTGGGTTAGGTTAGGTTATATTAGGATACTGATGTATATAAAGGTCCCACGGACACGTAGAGGCCAACTCGCAAGGAATGTTGTCAAATATTACCGCCGAGACGTCAGGTTGGATTAGGTGAGGTTATATTACGTTATTGATGTATATAAAGGTCCCACGGAGACGTAGAGTCCAACTCGCCAGGAATGTCTTCAAATATTACCGCCGAAATGTCAGGTTGGGTTAGGTTAGGTTATATTATGTTATTGATGCATATGAATGTCCCACGTAGAGGGTAGCTCGCCAGGAATGTTGTCAAATATTACCGCCGAGATGTTAGGTTGGGTTAGGTTAGGTTATATTACGTTAGTGATGTATACGAAGGACCCACGCAGACGACGGGGCCAACTCGCCAGGAATGTCGTCAAATATTACCGCAGAGATGTCAGGTTGGGTTAGGTTCGGTTATATTACGTAATTGAAGTATATAAAGGTCCCACGGAAACGTAGAGTCCAACTCGCCTGGAATGTCGTCAAATATTACCGCCGAGATGTCAGGTTGGGTTAGGTTAGGTTATATTACGTAATTGAAGTATATAAAGGTCCCACGGAGACGTAGAGTCCAACTCGACAGGAATGTCGCCAAATATTACCTCCGAGATGTCAGGTTGGGTTAGGTTAGGTTATATTACGTAATTGAAGTATATAAAGGTCCCACGGAAACGTAGAGGCCAACTCACCAGGAATGTCGTCAAATATTACCGCCGAGATGTCAGGTTGTGTTAGGTTAGGTTATATTACGTTATTGATGCATATGCATGTTCCACGTAGAGGATAGCTCGCCAGGAATGTTGTCAAATGTTACCGCCGAGATGTTAGGTTGGGTTAGGTTAGGTTATATTACGTTAGTGATGTATTAGAAGGACCCACGCAGACGTCGGGGCCAACTCGCCAGGAATGTTGTCAAACATTACCGCCGAGATGTCAGGTTGTGTTAGCTTAGGTTATATTACTTCATAGACGTATACAGTGTTCCCACTGAGAAGTAGGGGCCGGCAAGCAAGGAATGTTGTTAAACGGTACCCCGAGAGATTAGGTTGGGTTAGGTTAGGTTATATTAGGATACTGATGTATATAAAGGTCCCACGGACACGTAGAGGCCAACTCGCAAGGAATGTTGTCAAATATTACCGCCGAGATGTCAGGTTGGATTACGTTAGGTTATATTACGTTATTGATGTATATAAAGGTCCCACGGAGACGTAGAGTCCAACTCGCCAGGAATGTCGTCAAATATTACCGCCGAGATGTCAGGTTGGGTTAGGTTAGGTTATAATACGATAGTGATGTATACGAAGGACCCACGCAGACGTCGGGGCCAACTCGCCAGGAATGTTGTCAAACATTACCGCCGAGATGTCAGGTTGTGTTAGGTTAGGTTATATTACTTCATAGACGTATACAGTGTTCCCAATGAGAAGTAGGGGCCGACAAGCAAGGAATGTTGTTAAACGGTACCCCGAGAGATTAGGTTGGGTTAGGTTAGGTTATATTAGGATACTGATGTATATAAAGGTCCCACGGACACGTAGAGGCCAACTCGCAAGGAATGTTGTCAAATATTACCGCCGAGACGTCAGGTTGGATTAGGTGAGGTTATATTACGTTATTGATGTATATAAAGGTCCCACGGAGACGTAGAGTCCAACTCGCCAGGAATGTCTTCAAATATTACCGCCGAAATGTCAGGTTGGGTTAGGTTAGGTTATATTATGTTATTGATGCATATGAATGTCCCACGTAGAGGGTAGCTCGCCAGGAATGTTGTCAAATATTACCGCCGAGATGTTAGGTTGGGTTAGGTTAGGTTATATTACGTTAGTGATGTATACGAAGGACCCACGCAGACGACGGGGCCAACTCGCCAGGAATGTCGTCAAATATTACCGCAGAGATGTCAGGTTGGGTTAGGTTCGGTTATATTACGTAATTGAAGTATATAAAGGTCCCACGGAAACGTAGAGTCCAACTCGCCTGGAATGTCGTCAAATATTACCGCCGAGATGTCAGGTTGGGTTAGGTTAGGTTATATTACGTAATTGAAGTATATAAAGGTCCCACGGAGACGTAGAGTCCAACTCGACAGGAATGTCGCCAAATATTACCTCCGAGATGTCAGGTTGGGTTAGGTTAGGTTATATTACGTAATTGAAGTATATAAAGGTCCCACGGAAACGTAGAGGCCAACTCACCAGGAATGTCGTCAAATATTACCGCCGAGATGTCAGGTTGTGTTAGGTTAGGTTATATTACGTTATTGATGCATATGCATGTTCCACGTAGAGGATAGCTCGCCAGGTATGTTGTCAAATGTTACCGCCGAGATGTTAGGTTGGGTTAGGTTAGGTTATATTACGTTAGTGATGTATAAGAAGGACCCACGCAGACGTCGGGGCCAACTCGCCAGGAATGTTGTCAAACATTACCGCCGAGATGTCAGGTTGTGTTAGCTTAGGTTATATTACTTCATAGACGTATACAGTGTTCCCACTGAGAAGTAGGGGCCGACAAGCAAGGAATGTTGTTAAACGGTACCCCGAGAGATTAGGTTGGGTTAGGTTAGGTTATATTAGGATACTGATGTATATAAAGGTCCCACGGACACGTAGAGGCCAACTCGCAAGGAATGTTGTCAAATATTACCGCCGAGATGTCAGGTTGGATTACGTTAGGTTATATTACGTTATTGATGTATATAAAGGTCCCACGGAGACGTAGAGTCCAACTCGCCAGGAATGTCGTCAAATATTACCGCCGAGATGTCAGGTTGGGTTAGGTTAGGTTATAATACGATAGTGATGTATACGAAGGACCCACGCAGACGTCGGGGCCAACTCGCCAGGAATGTTGTCAAACATTACCGCCGAGATGTCAGGTTGTGTTAGGTTAGGTTATATTACTTCATAGACGTATACAGTGTTCCCAATGAGAAGTAGGGGCCGACAAGCAAGGAATGTTGTTAAACGGTACCCCGAGAGATTAGGTTGGATTAGGTTAGGTTATATTAGGATACTGATGTATATAAAGGTCCCACGGACACGTAGAGGCCAACTCGCAAGGAATGTTGTCAAATATTACCGCCGAGATGTCAGGTTGGATTAGGTGAGGTTATATTACGTTATTGATGTATATAAAGGTCCCATGGAGACGTAGAGTCCTACTCGCCAGGAATGTCGTCAAATATTACCGCCGAGATATCAGTTTGGGTTAGGTTAGGTTATATTACGTTATTGACGCATATTAATGTCCCACGTAGAGGATAGCTCGCCAGGAATGTTGTCAAACATTGCCGCCAAGATGTTAGGATGGGTTAGGTTAGGTTATATTACGTTATTGATGCATATGAATGTCCCACGTAGAGGATAGCTCGCCAGGAATGTCTTCAAATATTACCGCCGAGATGTCAGGTTGGATTACGTTAGGTTATATTACGTTAGTGATGTATACGAAGGACCCACGCAGACGACGGGGCCAACTCGCCAGGAATGTCGTCAAATATTACAGCCGAGATGTCAGGTTGGGTTAGATTAGGTTATATTACGTAATTGAAGTATATAAAGGTTCCACGGAAACGTAGAGTCCAACTCGCCAGGAATGTCGTCAAATATTACCGCCGAGATGTCAGGTTGTGTTAGGTTAGGTTATATTACGTTATTGATGCATATGCATGTCCCACGTAGAGGATAGATCGCCAGGAATGTGGTCAAATGTTACCGCCGAGATGTCAGGTTGGGTTAGGTTAGGTTATATTACGTAATTGAAGTATATAAAGGTCCCCCGGAGACGTAGAGTCCAACTCGCCAGGAATGGCGTCAAATATTACCGCCGAGATGTCAGGTGGGTTAGGTTAGGTTATATTACGTAATTGAAGTATATAAAGGTCCCACGGAGACGTAGAGTCCAACTCGCCAGGAATGTCGTCAAATATTACCGCCGAAATGTCAGGTTGGGTTGGGTTAGGTTATATTACGTTATTGATGCATACGAATGTCCCACGTAGAGGATAGCTCGCCAGGAATGTTGCCAACATTACCGCCAAGATGTTAGGGTGGGTTAGGTTAGGTTACATTACGTTAATGATGTATACGAAGGACCTACGCAGACGTCGGGGCCAACTCGCCAGGAATGTTGTCAAATATTACCGCCGAGATGTCAGGTTGGGTTAGGTTAGGTCATATTATGTTATTGATGTATATAAAGGTCCGTCGGAGACGTAGAGTCGAACTCGCCAAGAATGTCTTCAAATATTACCGCCGAAATGTCAGGTTGGGTTAGGTTAGGTTATATTATGTTATTGATGCATATGAATGTCCGACGTAGAGGATAGCTCGCCAGGAATGTTGTCAAATCTTACCGCCGAGATGTTAGGTTGGGTTAGGTTAGGTTATATTACGTTAGTGATGTAAACGAAGGACCCACGCAGACGTCGGGGCCAACTCGCCAGGAATGTCGTCAAATATTACCGCCGAGATGTCAGATTGGGTTAGGTTAGGTTATATTACGTTATTGATGCATATGAATGTCCCACGTAGAGGATAGCTCGCCAGGAATGTCTTCAAATATTACCGCCGAGATGTCAGGTTGTATTACGTTAGGTTATATTACGTTAGTGATGTATACGAAGGACACACGCAGACGTCGGGGCCAACTCGCCAGGAATGTCGTCAAATATTACCGCCGAGATGTCAGATTGGGTTAGGTTAGGTTATATAACGTAATTGAAGTATATAAAGGTCCCACGGAAACGTAGAGTCCAACTCGCCAGGAATGTCGTCAAATATTACCGCCGAGATGTCAGGTTGTGTTAGGTTAGGTTATATTACGTTATTGATGCATATGCATGTCACACGTAGAAGATAGATCGCCAGGAATGTTGTCAAATGTTACCGCCGAGATGTTAGGTTGCGTTAGGTTAGGTTATGTTACGTTAGTGATGAATACGAAGGACCCACGCAGACGTCGGGGCCAACTCGCCAGGAATGTTGCCAAATATTACCGCCGAGATGTCAGGTTGGGTTAGGTTAGGTCATATTACGTTGTTGATGTATATAAAGGTCCGTCGGAGACGTAGAGTCGAACTCGCCAGGAATGTCGTCAAATATTACCGCCGAGATGCCAGGTTGGGTTAGGTTAGGTTATATTACGTAATTGAAGTCTATAAAGGTCCCACGGAGACGTAGAGTACAACTCGCCAGGAATGTCGTTAAATATTACCGCCGAGATGTCAGGTTGTATTACGATAGGTTATATTACGTTAGTGATGTATACGAAGGACACACGCAGACGTCGGGGCCAACTCGCCAGGAATGTCGTCAAATATTACCGCCGAGATGTCAGATTGGGTTAGGATAGGTTATATAACGTAATTGAAGTATATAAAGATCCCACGGAAACGTAGAGTCCAACTCGCCAGGAATGTCGTCAAATATTACCGCCGAGATGTCAGGTTGTGTTAGGTTAGGTTATATTACGTTATTGATGCATATGAATGTCCCACGTAGAGGATAGCTCGCCAGGAATGTCGTCAAATATTACCGCCGAGATGTCAGGTTGGGTTAGGTTAGGTTATATTACGTAATTGAAGTATATAAAGGTCCCACGGAGACGTAGAGTCCAACTCGCCAGGAATGTCGTCAAATATTACCGCCGAGATGTCAGGTTGGGTTAGGTTAGGTTATATTACGTTATTGATGCATATGCATGTTCCACGTAGAGGATAGATCGCCAGGAATGTTGTCAAATGTTACCGCCGAGATGTTAGGTTGCGTTAGGTTAGGTTATGTTACGTTAGTGTTGAATACGAAGGACCTACGCAGACGTTGGGGCCAACTCGCCAGGAATGTTGTCAAATATTACGGCCGAGATGTCAGGTTGGGTTACGTTAGGTTATATTACGCTATTGATGCATACGAATGTCCCACGTAGAGGATAGCTCGCCAGGAATGTTGTCAAATGTTACCGCCGAGATGTTAGGTTGCGTTAGGTTAGGTTATATTACGTAATTGAAGTATATAAAGGTCCCACGGAAACGTAGAGTCCAACTCGCCAGGAATGTCGTCAAATATTACCGCCGAGATGTCAGGTTGCGTTAGGTTAGGTTATATTACGTTATTGATGCATATGCATGTCCCACGTAGAAGATAGATCGCCAGGAATGTTGTCAAATGTTACCGCCGAGATGTTATGTTGCGTTAGGTTAGGTTATGTTACGTTAGTGTTGAATACGAAGGACCTACGCAGACGTCGGGGCCAACTCGCCAGGAATGTTGTCAAATATTACCGCCGAGATGTCAGGTTGGGTTAGGTTAGGTCATATTACGTTATTGATGTATATAAAGGTCCGTCGGAGGCGTAGAGTCGAACTCGCCAGGAATGTCGTCAAATATTACCGCCGAGATGCCAGGTTGGGTTAGGTTAGGTTATATTACGTAATTGAAGTATATAAAGGTCCAACGGAGACGTAGAGTACAACTCGCCAGGAATGTCGTCAAATATTACCGCCGAGATGTCAGGTTGGGTTAGGTTAGGTTATAATACGATAGTGATGTATACGAAGGACCCACGCAGACGTCGGGGCCAACTCGCCAGGAATGTCGTCAAATATTACCGCCGAGATGTCAGGTTGGGTTAGGTTAGGTTATATTACGTAATTGAAGTATATAAAGGTCCCACGGAAACGTAGAGTCCAACTCGCCAGGAATGTCGTCAAATATTACCGCCGAGAAGTCAGGTTGTGTTAGGTTAGGTTATATTACGTTATTGATGCATATGCATGTCCCACGTAGAGGATAGATCTCCAGGAATGTTGTCAAATGTTACCGCCGAGATGTTAGGTTGGGTTAGGTTAGTTTATCTTACGTTAGTGATGTATACGAAGGACCCACGCGGACGTCGGGGCCAACTCGCCAGGAATGTTG
Source organism: Xylocopa violacea (assembly GCA_963969225.1). NCBI lineage: Eukaryota > Metazoa > Arthropoda > Insecta > Hymenoptera > Apidae > Xylocopa > Xylocopa violacea. The sequence goes on along the minus strand of CAXAJV010000201.1, from coordinate 714,406 downwards.
TCAAATATTACCGCCGAGATGTCAGGTTGGGTTAGGTTAGGTTATATTACGTTATTGATGTATATAAAGGTCCCACGGAGACGTAGGGGCCAACTCGACCGGAATATTGTCAAATATTACCGCCGAGATGTCAGGTTGGGTTACGTTAGGTTATATTACGCTATTGATGCATACGAATGTCCCACGTAGAGGATAGCTCGCCAGGAATGTTGTCAAATGTTACCGCCGTAATGCTAGGTTGGGTTAGGTTAGGTTACATTACGTTAATGATGTATACGAAGGACCTACGCAGACGTCGGGGCCAACTCGCCAGGAATGTCGTCAAATATTACCGCCGAGATGTCAGGTTGGGTTAGGTTCGTTTATATTACGTAATTGAAGTATATAAAGGTCCCACGGAAACGTAGAGTCCAACTCGCCTGGAATGTCGTCAAATATTACCGCCGAGATGTCAGGTTGGGTTAGGTTAGGTTATATTACGTAATTGAAGTATATAAAGGTCCCACGGAGACGTAGAGTCCAACTCGCCAGGAATGTCGCCAAATATTACCGCCGAGATGTCAGGTTGGGTTAGGTTAGGTTATATTACGTAATTGAAGTATATAAATGTTCCACGGAAACGTAGAGTCCAACTCGCCAGGAATGTCGTCAAATATTACCGCCGAGATGTCAGGTTGTGTTAGGTTAGGTTATATTACGTTATTGATGCATATGCATGTCCCACGTAGAGGATAGATCTCCAGGAATGTTGTCAAATGTTACCGCCGAGATGTTAGGTTGGGTTAGGTTAGGTTATGTTACGTTAGTGATGTATACGAAGGACCCACGCAGACGTCGGGGCCAACTCGCCAGGAATGTTGTCAAATATTACCGCCGAGATGTCAGGTTGGGTTAGGTTAGGTTATATTACGTTATTGATGTATATAAAGGTCCCACGGAGACGTCGGGGCCAACTCGACAGGAATGTTGTCAAATATTACCGCCGAGATGTCAGGTTGGGTTACGTTAGGTTATATTACGCTATTGATGCATACGAATGTCCCACGTAGAGGATAGCTCGCCAGGAATGTTGTCAAATGTTACCGCCGTGATGCTAGGTTGGGTTAGGTTAGGTTATATTACGTTATTGATGTATATAAAGGTCCGTCGGAGACGTAGAGTCGAACTCGCCAAGAATGTCTTCAGATATTACCGCCGAAATGTCAGGTTGGGTTCGGTTAGGTTATATTACGTTGTTGATGCATATGAATGTCCCACGTAGAGGATAGCTCGCCAGGAATGTTGTCAAATATTACCGCCGAGATGTTAGGTTGGGTTAGGTTAGGTTATATTACGTTATTGGTGTATATAAAGGTCCCACGGAGACGTAGAGTCGAACTCGCCAAGAATGTCTTCAAATATTACCGCCGAAATGTCAGGTTGGGTTAGGTTAGGTTATATTACGTTATTGATGCATATGAATGTCCCACGTAGAGGATAGCTCGCCAGCAATGTTGTCCAATATTACCGCCGAGATGTTAGGTTGGGTTAGGTTAGGTTACATTACGTTAATGATGTATACGAAGGACCTACGCAGACGTCGGGGCCAACTCGCCAGGAATGTCGTCAAATATTACCGCAGAGATGTCAGGTTGGGTTAGGTTCGGTTATATTACGTAATTGAAGTATATAAAGGTCCCACGGAAACGTAGAGTCCAACTCGCCTGGAATGTCGTCAAATATTACCGCCGAGATGTCAGGTTGGGTTAGGTTAGGTTATATTACGTAATTGAAGTATATAAAGGTCCCACGGAGACGTAGAGTCCAACTCGCCAGGAATGTCGCCAAATATTACCTCCGAGATGTCAGGTTGGGTTAGGTTAGGTTATATTACGTAATTGAAGTATATAAAGGTCCCACGGAAACGTAGAGGCCAACTCACCAGGAATGTCGTCAAATATTACCGCCGAGATGTCAGGTTGTGTTAGGTTAGGTTATATTACGTTATTGATGCATATGCATGTTCCACGTAGAGGATAGATCGCCAGGAATGTTGTCAAATGTTACCGCCGAGATGTTAGGTTGCGTTAGGTTAGGTTATGTTACGTTAGTGTTGAATACGAAGGACCTACGCAGACGTTGGGGACAACTCGCCAGGAATGTTGTCAAATATTACGGCCGAGATGTCAAGTTGGGCTACGTTAGGTTATATTCCGCTATTGATGCATACGAATGTCTCACGTAGAGGATAGCTCGCCAGGAATGTTGTCAAATGTTACCGCCGAGATGTTAGGTTGGGTTAGGTTAGGTTATATTACGTTATTGATGTATATAAAGGTTCCACGGAAACGTAGAGTCCAACTCGCCAGGAATGTCGTCAAATATTACCGCCGAGATGTCAGGTTGTGTTAGGTTAGGTTATATTACGTTATTGATGCATATGCATGTCCCACGTAGAGGATAGATCGCCAGGAATGTTGTCAAATGTTACCGCCGAGATGTCAGGTTGGGTTAGGTTATGTTACATTACGTTCATGATGTATACGAAGGACCCACACAGACGTCGGGGCCAACTCGCCAGGAATGTTGTCAAATATTACCGCCGAGATGTCAGGTTGGGTTAGGTTAGGTTATATTACGTTATTGACGCATATTAATGTCAAACGTAGAGGATAGCTCGCCAGGAATGTTGTCAAACATTACCGCCGAGATGTTAGTTTGGGTTAGGTTAGGTTATATTACGTTAGTGATGTATACGAAGGACCCACGCAGCCGTCGCGGCCAACTCGCCAGGAGTGTTGTCAAATATTACCGCCGAGATGTCAGGTTGGGTTACGTTAGGTTATATTACGCTATTGATGCATACGAATGTCCCACGTAGAGGATAGCTCGCCAGGAATGTTGTCAAATGTTACCGCCGAGATGTTAGGTTGGGTTAGGTTAGGTTATATTACGTTAGTGATGTATAAGAAGGACCCACGCAGACGTCGGGGCCAACTCGCCAGGAATGTTGTCAAACATTACCGCCGAGATGTCAGGTTGTGTTAGCTTAGGTTATATTACTTCATAGACGTATACAGTGTTCCCACTGAGAAGTAGGGGCCGACAAGCAAGGAATGTTGTTAAACGGTACCCCGAGAGATTAGGTTGGGTTAGGTTAGGTTATATTAGGATACTGATGTATATAAAGGTCCCACGGACACGTAGAGGCCAACTCGCAAGGAATGTTGTCAAATATTACCGCCGAGATGTCAGGTTGGATTACGTTAGGTTATATTACGTTATTGATGTATATAAAGGTCCCACGGAGACGTAGAGTCCAACTCGCCAGGAATGTCGTCAAATATTACCGCCGAGATGTCAGGTTGGGTTAGGTTAGGTTATAATACGATAGTGATGTATACGAAGGACCCACGCAGACGTCGGGGCCAACTCGCCAGGAATGTTGTCAAACATTACCGCCGAGATGTCAGGTTGTGTTAGGTTAGGTTATATTACTTCATAGACGTATACAGTGTTCCCAATGAGAAGTAGGGGCCGACAAGCAAGGAATGTTGTTAAACGGTACCCCGAGAGATTAGGTTGGGTTAGGTTAGGTTATATTAGGATACTGATGTATATAAAGGTCCCACGGACACGTAGAGGCCAACTCGCAAGGAATGTAGTCAAATATTACCGCCGAGATGTCAGGTTGGATTAGGTGAGGTTATATTACGTTATTGATGTATATAAAGGTCCCACGGAGACGTAGAGTCCAACTCGCCAGGAATGTCGTCAAATATTACCGCCGAGATGTCAGGTTGGGTTAGGTTAGGTTATATTACGTAACTGAAGTATATAAAGGTCCCACGGAGACGTAGAGTCCAACTCGCCAGTAATGTCGTCAAATATTACCGCCGAAATGTCAGGTTGGGTTAGGTTAGGTTATATTATGTTATTGATGCATATGAATGTCCCACGTAGAGGATAGCTCGCCAGGAATGTTGTCAAATATTACCGCCGAGATGTTAGGTTGGGTTAGGTTAGGTTATATTACGTTAGTGATGTAAACGAAGGACCCACGCAGACGTCGGGGCCAACACGCCAGGAATGTTGTCAAATATTACCGCCGAGATGTCACGTTGGGTTAGGTTAGGTTATATTACGTTATTGATGTATATAAAGGTCCCACGGAGACGTAGAGTCGACCTCGCCAAGAATGTCTTGAAATATTACCGCCGAGATATCAGTTTGGGTTAGGTTAGGTTATATTACGTTATTGACGCATATTAATGTCCCACGTAGAGGATAGCTCGCCAGGAATGTTGTCAAACATTACCGCCGAGATGTTAGGATGGGTTAGGTTAGTTTACATTACGTTAATGATGTATAAGAAGGACCCACGCAGACGTCGGGGCCAACTCGCCAGGAATGTTGTCAAATATTACCATCGAGATGTCAGGTTGGGTTAGGTTACGTTATATTACGTAATTGAAGTATATAAAGGTCCCACGGAGAAGTAGAGTCCAACTCGCCAGGAATGTCGTCAAATATTACCGCCGAGATGTCAGGTTGGGTTAGGTTAGGTTATATTACGTTATTGATGCATATGAATGTCGCACGTAGAGGATAGCTCGCCAGAAATGTTGTACAATATTACCGCCGAAATGTTAGGTTGGGTTAGGTCAGGTTACATTACGTTAATGATGTATACGAAGGACCTACGCAGACGTCGGCGCCAACTCGCCAGGAATGTTGTCAAATATTACCGCCGAGATGTCAGGTTGTGTTAGGTTAGGTTATATTACTTCATAGACGTATACAGTGTTCCCACTGGGAAGTAGGGGCCGACAAGTAAGGAATGTTGTTAAACGGTACCCCGAGAGATTAGGTTGGGTTAGGTTAGGTTATATTAGGATACTGATGTATATAAAGGTCCCACGGACACGTAGAGGCCAACTCGCAAGGAATGTTGTCAAATATTACCACCGAGATGTCAGGTTGGATTACGTTAGGTTATATTACGTTATTGATGTATATAAAGGTCCCATGGAGACGTAGAGACCAACTCGCCAGGAATGTTGTCAAATATTACCGTAGAGATGTCAGGTTGGGTTACGTTAGGTTATATTACGCTATTGATGCATACGAATGTCCCACGTAGAGGATAGCTCGCCAGGAATGTTGTCAAACATTACCGCCGAGATGTTAGGTTGGGTTAGGTTAGGTTATATTACGTTAATGATGTATACGAAGGACCTACGCAGACGTCGGCGCCAACTCGCCAGGAATGTTGTCAAATATTACCGCCGAGATGTCAGGTTGTTTTAGGTTAGGTTATATTACTTCATAGACGTATACAGTGTTCCCACTGAGAAGTAGGGGCCGACAAGCAAGGAATGTTGTTAAACGGTACCCCGAGCGATTAGGTTGGGTTAGGTTAGGTTACATTAGGATACTGATGTATATAAAGGTCCCACGGAGACGTAGAGTCCAACTCGCCAGGAATGTCGTCAAATATTACCGCCGAGATGTCAGGTTGGGTCAGGTTAGGTTATACTACGTAATTGAAGTATGTAAATGTCCCACGGAGACGTAGAGACCAACTCGCCAGGAATGTTGTCAAATATTACCGTAGAGATGTCAGGTTGGGTTACGTTAGGTTATATTACGCTATTGATGCATACGAATGTCCCACGTAGAGGATAACTCGCCAGGAATGTTGTCAAATATTACCGCCCAGATGTTAGGTTGGGTTAGGTTAGGTTACATTACGTTAATGATGTATAAGAAGGACCCACGCAGACGTCGGGGCCAACTCGCCAGGAATGTTGTCAAATATTACCGCAGAGATGTCAGGTTGGGTTAGGTTACGTTATATCACGTAATTGAAGTATATAAAGGTCCCACGGAGAAGTAGAGTCCAACTCGCCAGGAATGTCGTCAAATATTACCGCCGAGATGTCAGGTTGGGTTAGGTTAGGTTATATTACGTTATTGATGCATATGAATGTCCCACGTAGAGGATAGCTCGCCAGAAATGTTGTACAATATTACCGCCGAGATGTTAGGTTGGGTTAGGTTAGGTTATATTACGTTAGTGATGTATACGACGGACCCACGCAGACGTCGGGGCCAACTCGCCAGGAATGTTGTCAAATATTACCGCCGAGATGTGAGGTTGGATTAGGTTAGGTTATATTACGTTATTGACGTATATAAAGGTCCGTCGGAGACGTAGAGTTGAACTCGCCAAGAATGTCTTCAAATATTACCGCCGAAATGTCAGGTTGAGTTAGGTTAGGTTATATTACGTTATTGATGCATATGAATGTCCCACGTAGAGGATAGCTTCCAGGAATGTTGTCAAATATTACCGCCGAGATGTTAGGTTGGGTTAGGTTAGGTTATGTTACGTTAGTGATGAATACGAAGGACCCACGCAGACGTCGGGGCCAACTCGCCAGGAATGTTGTCAAATATTACCGCCGAGATGTCAGGTTGGGTTAGGTTAGGTCATATTACGTTATTGATGTATATAAAGGTCCGTCGGAGGCGTAGAGTCGAACTCGCCAGGAATGTCGTCAAATATTACCGCCGAGATGCCAGGTTGGGTTAGGTTAGGTTATATTACGTTATTGACGCATATTAATGTCAAACGTAGAGGATAGCTCGCCAGGAATGTTGTCAAACATTACCGCCGAGATGTTAGTTTGGGTTAGGTTAGGTTATACTAGGTTAGTGATGTATACGAAGGACCCACGCAGACGTCGCGGCCAACTCGCCAGGAGTGTTGTCAAATATTACCGCCGAGATGTCAGGTTGGGTTACGTTAGGTTATATTACGCTATTGATGCATACGAATGTCCCACGTAGAGGATAGCTCGCCAGGAATGTTGTCAAATGTTACCGCCGAGATGTTAGTTTGGGTTAGGTTAGGTTATATTACGTTAGTGATATATAAGAAGGACCCACGCAGACGTCGGGGCCAACTCGCCAGGAATGTTGTCAAACATTACCGCCGAGATGTCAGGTTGTGTTAGGTTAGGTTATATTACTTCATAGACGTATACAGTGTTCCCAATGAGAAGTAGGGGCCGACAAGCAAGGAATGTTGTTAAACGGTACCCCGAGAGATTAGGTTGGGTTAGGTTAGGTTATATTAGGATACTGATGTATATAAAGGTCCCACGGACACGTAGAGGCCAACTCGCAAGGAATGTTGTCAAATATTACCGCCGAGACGTCAGGTTGGATTAGGTGAGGTTATATTACGTTATTGATGTATATAAAGGTTCCACGGAAACGTAGAGTCCAACTCGCCAGGAATGTCGTCAAATATTACCGCCGAGATGTCAGGTTGTGTTAGGTTAGGTTATATTACGTTATTGATGCATATGCATGTCCCACGTAGAGGATAGATCGCCAGGAATGTTGTCAAATGTTACCGCCGAGATGTCAGGTTGGGTTAGGTTATGTTACATTACGTTCATGATGTATACGAAGGACCCACACAGACGTCGGGGCCAACTCGCCAGGAATGTTGTCAAATATTACCGCCGAGATGTCAGGTTGGGTTAGGTTAGGTTATATTACGTTATTGACGCATATTAATGTCAAACGTAGAGGATAGCTCGCCAGGAATGTTGTCAAACTTTACCGCCGAGATGTTAGTTTGGGTTAGGTTAGGTTATATTACGTTAGTGATGTATACGAAGGACCCACGCAGCCGTCGCGGCCAACTCGCCAGGAGTGTTGTCAAATATTACCGCCGAGATGTCAGGTTGGGTTACGTTAGGTTATATTACGCTATTGATGCATACGAATGTCCCACGTAGAGGATAGCTCGCCAGGAATGTTGTCAAATGTTACCGCCGAGATGTTAGGTTGGGTTAGGTTAGGTTATATTACGTTAGTGATGTATAAGAAGGACCCACGCAGACGTCGGGGCCAACTCGCCAGGAATGTTGTCAAACATTACCGCCGAGATGTCAGGTTGTGTTAGCTTAGGTTATATTACTTCATAGACGTATACAGTGTTCCCACTGAGAAGTAGGGGCCGACAAGCAAGGAATGTTGTTAAACGGTACCCCGAGAGATTAGGTTGGGTTAGGTTAGGTTATATTAGGATACTGATGTATATAAAGGTCCCACGGACACGTAGAGGCCAACTCGCAAGGAATGTTGTCAAATATTACCGCCGAGATGTCAGGTTGGATTACGTTAGGTTATATTACGTTATTGATGTATATAAAGGTCCCACGGAGACGTAGAGTCGACCTCGCCAAGAATGTCTTGAAATATTACCGCCGAGATATCAGTTTGGGTTAGGTTAGGTTATATTACGTTATTGACGCATATTAATGTCCCACGTAGAGGATAGCTCGCCAGGAATGTTGTCAAACATTACCGCCGAGATGTTAGGTTGGGTTAGGTTAGTTTACATTACGTTAATGATGTATAAGAAGGACCCACGCAGACGTCGGGGCCAACTCGCCAGGAATGTTGTCAAATATTACCGTCGAGATGTCAGGTTGGGTTAGGTTACGTTATATTACGTAATTGAAGTATATAAAGGTCCCACGGAGAAGTAGAGTCCAACTCGCCAGGAATGTCGTCAAATATTACCGCCGAGATGTCAGGTTGGGTTAGGTTAGGTTATATTACGTTATTGATGCATATGAATGTCGCACGTAGAGGATAGCTCGCCAGAAATGTTGTACAATATTACCGCCGAAATGTTAGGTTGGGTTAGGTCAGGTTACATTACGTTAATGATGTATACGAAGGACCTACGCAGACGTCGGCGCCAACTCGCCAGGAATGTTGTCAAATATTACCGCCGAGATGTCAGGTTGTGTTAGGTTAGGTTATATTACTTCATAGACGTATACAGTGTTCCCACTGGGAAGTAGGGGCCGACAAGTAAGGAATGTTGTTAAACGGTACCCCGAGAGATTAGGTTGGGTTAGGTTAGGTTATATTAGGATACTGATGTATATAAAGGTCCCACGGACACGTAGAGGCCAACTCGAAAGGAATGTTGTCAAATATTACCACCGAGATGTCAGGTTGGATTACGTTAGGTTATATTACGTTATTGATGTATATAAAGGTCCCATGGAGACGTAGAGACCAACTCGCCAGGAATGTTGTCAAATATTACCGTAGAGATGTCAGGTTGGGTTACGTTAGGTTATATTACGCTATTGATGCATACGAATGTCCCACGTAGAGGATAGCTCGCCAGGAATGTTGTCAAACATTACCGCCGAGATGTTAGGTTGGGTTAGGTTAGGTTATATTACGTTAATGATGTATACGAAGGACCTACGCAGACGTCGGCGCCAACTCGCCAGGAATGTTGTCAAATATTACCGCCGAGATGTCAGGTTGTTTTAGGTTAGGTTATATTACTTCATAGACGTATACAGTGTTCCCACTGAGAAGTAGGGGCCGACAAGCAAGGAATGTTGTTAAACGGTACCCCGAGCGATTAGGTTGGGTTAGGTTAGGTTACATTAGGATACTGATGTATATAAAGGTCCCACGGAGACGTAGAGTCCAACTCGCCAGGAATGTCGTCAAATATTACCGCCGAGATGTCAGGTTGGGTCAGGTTAGGTTATACTACGTAATTGAAGTATGTAAATGTCCCACGGAGACGTAGAGACCAACTCGCCAGGAATGTTGTCAAATATTACCGTAGAGATGTCAGGTTGGGTTACGTTAGGTTATATTACGCTATTGATGCATACGAATGTCCCACGTAGAGGATAACTCGCCAGGAATGTTGTCAAATATTACCGCCCAGATGTTAGGTTGGGTTAGGTTAGGTTACATTACGTTAATGATGTATAAGAAGGACCCACGCAGACGTCGGGGCCAACTCGCCAGGAATGTTGTCAAATATTACCGCAGAGATGTCAGGTTGGGTTAGGTTACCTTATATCACGTAATTGAAGTATATAAAGGTCCCACGGAGAAGTAGAGTCCAACTCGCCAGGAATGTCGTCAAATATTACCGCCGAGATGTCAGGTTGGGTTAGGTTAGGTTATATTACGTTATTGATGCATATGAATGTCCCACGTAGAGGATAGCTCGCCAGAAATGTTGTACAATATTACCGCCGAGATGTTAGGTTGGGTTAGGTTAGGTTATATTACGTTAGTGATGTATACGACGGACCCACGCAGACGTCGGGGCCAACTCGCCAGGAATGTTGTCAAATATTACCGCCGAGATGTGAGGTTGGATTAGGTTAGGTTATATTACGTTATTGACGTATATAAAGGTCCGTCGGAGACGTAGAGTTGAACTCGCCAAGAATGTCTTCAAATATTACCGCCGAAATGTCAGGTTGAGTTAGGTTAGGTTATATTACGTTATTGATGCATATGAATGTCCCACGTAGAGGATAGCTTCCAGGAATGTTGTCAAATATTACCGCCGAGATGTTAGGTTGGGTTAGGTTAGGTTATATTACGTTAGTGATGTATACGAAGGACCCACGCAGACGTCGGGGCCAACTCGCCAGGAATGTTGTCAAATATTACCGCCGAGATGTGAGGTTGGATTAGGTTAGGTTATATTACGTTATTGACGTATATAAAGGTCCCACGGAGAAGTAGAGTCCAACTCGCCAGGAATGTCGTCAAATATTACCGCCGAGATGTCAGGTTGAGTTAGGTTAGGTTATATTACGTTATTGATGCATATGAATGTCCCACGTAGAGGATAGCTCGCCAGGAATGTTGTACAATATTACCGCCGAGATGTCAGGTTGTGTTAGGTTAGGTTATATTACTTCATAGACGTATACAGTGTTCCCACTGGGAAGTAGGGGCCGACAAGTAAGGAATGTTGTTAAACGGTACCCCGAGAGATTAGGTTGGGTTAGGTTAGGTTATATTAGGATACTGATGTATATAAAGGTCCCACGGACACGTAGAGTCCAACTCGCAAGGAATGTTTTCAAATATTACCGCCGAGATGTCAGGTTGGATTACGTTAGGTTATATTACGTTATTGATGTATATAAAGGTCCCACGGAGACGTAGAGTCCAACTCGCCAGTAATGTTGTCAAATATTACCGCCGAGATGTTAGTTTGGGTTAGGTTAGGTTATATTACGTTAATGATGTATACGAAGGACCCACGCAGACGTCGCGGCCAACTCGCCAGGAATGTTGTCAAATATTACCGCCGACACGTCAGGTTGGGTTACGTTAGGTTATATTACGCTATTGATGCATACGAATGTCCCACGTAGAGGATAGCTCGCCAGGAATGTTGTCGAATGTTACCGCCGAGATGTTAGGTTGGGTTAGGTTAGGTTATATTACGTTAGTGATGTATAAGAAGGACCCACGCAGACGTCGGGGCCAACTCGCCAGGAATGTTGTCAAATATTACCGCAGAGATGTCAGGTTGGGTTAGGTTACGTTATATTACTTCATAGACGTATACAGTGTTCCCACTGAGAAGTAGGGGCCGACAAGCAAGGAATGTTGTTAAACGGTACCCCGAGAGATTAGGTTGGGTTAGGTTAGGTTACATTAGGATACTGATGTATATAAAGGTCCCACGGAGACGTAGAGTCCAACTCGCCAGGAATGTCGTCAAATATTACCGCCGAGATGTCAGGTTGGGTCAGGTTAGGTTATACTACGTAATTGAAGTATAAAAATGTCCCACGGAGACGTAGAGACCAACTCGCCAGGAATGTCGTCAATTATTACCGCCGAGATGTTAGTTTGGGTTAGGTTAGGTTATATTACGTTAGTGATGTATACGAAGGACCCACGCAGACGTCGGGGCCAACTCGCCAGGAATGTTGTCAAATATTACCGCCGAGATGTCAGGTTGGGTTAGGTTAGGTTATATTACGTTATTGACGCATATTAATGTCAAACGTAGAGGATAGCTCGCCAGGAATGTTGTCAAACATTACCGCCGAGATGTTAGTTTGGGTTAGGTTAGGTTATATTACGTTAGTGATGTATACGAAGGACCCACGCAGCCGTCGCGGCCAACTCGCCAGGAGTGTTGTCAAATATTACCGCCGAGATGTCAGGTTGGGTTACGTTAGGTTATATTACGCTATTGATGCATACGAATGTCCCACGTAGAGGATAGCTCGCCAGGAATGTTGTCAAATGTTACCGCCGAGATGTTAGGTTGGGTTAGGTTAGGTTATATTACGTTAGTGATGTATAAGAAGGACCCACGCAGACGTCGGGGCCAACTCGCCAGGAATGTTGTCAAACATTACCGCCGAGATGTCAGGTTGTGTTAGCTTAGGTTATATTACTTCATAGACGTATACAGTGTTCCCACTGAGAAGTAGGGGCCGACAAGCAAGGAATGTTGTTAAACGGTACCCCGAGAGATTAGGTTGGGTTAGGTTAGGTTATATTAGGATACTGATGTATATAAAGGTCCCACGGACACGTAGAGGCCAACTCGCAAGGAATGTTGTCAAATATTACCGCCGAGATGTCAGGTTGGATTACGTTAGGTTATATTACGTTATTGATGTATATAAAGGTCCCACGGAGACGTAGAGTCCAACTCGCCAGGAATGTCGTCAAATATTACCGCCGAGATGTCAGGTTGGGTAAGGTTAGGTTATAATACGATAGTGATGTATACGAAGGACCCACGCAGACGTCGGGGCCAACTCGCCAGGAATGTTGTCAAACATTACCGCCGAGATGTCAGGTTGTGTTAGGTTAGGTTATATTACTTCATAGACGTATACAGTGTTCCCAATGAGAAGTAGGGGCCGACAAGCAAGGAATGTTGTTAAACGGTACCCCGAGAGATTAGGTTGGGTTAGGTTAGGTTATATTAGGATACTGATGTATATAAAGGTCCCACGGACACGTAGAGGCCAACTCGCAAGGAATGTAGTCAAATATTACCGCCGAGATGTCAGGTTGGATTAGGTGAGGTTATATTACGTTATTGATGTATATAAAGGTCCCACGGAGACGTAGAGTCCAACTCGCCAGGAATGTCGTCAAATATTACCGCCGAGATGTCAGGTTGGGTTAGGTTAGGTTATATTACGTAACTGAAGCATATAAAGGTCCCACGGAGACGTAGAGTCCAACTCACCAGTAATGTCGTCAAATATTACCGCCGAAATGTCAGGTTGGGTTAGGTTAGGTTATATTATGTTATTGATGCATATGAATGTCCCACGTAGAGGATAGCTCGCCAGGAATGTTGTCAAATATTACCGCCGAGATGTTAGGTTGGGTTAGGTTAGGTTATATTACGTTAGTGATGTAAACGAAGGACACACGCAGACGTCGGGGCCAACACGCCAGGAATGTTGTCAAATATTACCGCCGAGATGTCACGTTGGGTTAGGTTAGGTTATATTACGTTATTGATGTATATAAAGGTCCCACGGAGACGTAGAGTCGACCTCGCCAAGAATGTCTTGAAATATTACCGCCGAGATATCAGTTTGGGTTAGGTTAGGTTATATTACGTTATTGACGCATATTAATGTCCCACGTAGAGGATAGCTCGCCAGGAATGTTGTCAAACATTACCGCCGAGATGTTAGGTTGGGTTAGGTTAGTTTACATTACGTTAATGATGTATAAGAAGGACCCACGCAGACGTCGGGGCCAACTCGCCAGGAATGTTGTCAAATATTACCGTCGAGATGTCAGGTTGGGTTAGGTTAGGTTATATTACGTTATTGATGCATATGAATGTCCCACGTAGAGGATAGCTCGCCAGAAATGTTGTACAATATTACCGCCGAGATGTTAGGTTGGGTTAGGTTAGGTTATATTACGTTAGTGATGTATACGACGGACCCACGCAGACGTCGGGGCCAACTCGCCAGGAATGTTGTCAAATATTACCGCCGAGATGTGAGGTTGGATTAGGTTAGGTTATATTACGTTATTGACGTATATAAAGGTCCGTCGGAGACGTAGAGTTGAACTCGCCAAGAATGTCTTCAAATATTACCGCCGAAATGTCAGGTTGAGTTAGGTTAGGTTATATTACGTTATTGATGCATATGAATGTCCCACGTAGAGGATAGCTTCCAGGAATGTTGTCAAATATTACCGCCGAGATGTTAGGTTGGGTTAGGTTAGGTTATATTACGTTAGTGATGTATACGAAGGACCCACGCAGACGTCGGGGCCAACTCGCCAGGAATGTTGTCAAATATTACCGCCGAGATGTGAGGTTGGATTAGGTTAGGTTATATTACGTTATTGACGTATATAAAGGTCCCACGGAGAAGTAGAGTCCAACTCGCCAGGAATGTCGTCAAATATTACCGCCGAGATGTCAGGTTGAGTTAGGTTAGGTTATATTACGTTATTGATGCATATGAATGTCCCACGTAGAGGATAGCTCGCCAGAAATGTTGTACAATATTACCGCCGAGATGTCAGGTTGTGTTAGGTTAGGTTATATTACTTCATAGACGTATACAGTGTTCCCACTGGGAAGTAGGGGCCGACAAGTAAGGAATGTTGTTAAACGGTACCCCGAGAGATTAGGTTGGGTTAGGTTAGGTTATATTAGGATACTGATGTATATAAAGGTCCCACGGACACGTAGAGTCCAACTCGCAAGGAATGTTGTCAAATATTACCGCCGATATGTCAGGTTGGATTACGTTAGGTTATATTACGTTATTGATGTATATAAAGGTCCCACGGAGACGTAGAGTCCAACTCGCCAGTAATGTTGTCAAATATTACCGCCGAGATGTTAGTTTGGGTTAGGTTAGGTTATATTACGTTAATGATGTATACGAAGGACCCACGCAGACGTCGCGGCCAACTCGCCAGGAATGTTGTCAAATATTACCGCCGACACGTCAGGTTGGGTTACGTTAGGTTATATTACGCTATTGATGCATACGAATGTCCCACGTAGAGGATAGCTCGCCAGGAATGTTGTCGAATGTTACCGCCGAGATGTTAGGTTGGGTTAGGTTAGGTTATATTACGTTAGTGATGTATAAGAAGGACCCACGCAGACGTCGGGGCCAACTCGCCAGGAATGTTGTCAAATATTACCGCAGAGATGTCAGGTTGGGTTAGGTTACGTTATATTACTTCATAGACGTATACAGTGTTCCCACTGAGAAGTAGGGGCCGACAAGCAAGGAATGTTGTTAAACGGTACCCCGAGAGATTAGGTTGGGTTAGGTTAGGTTACATTAGGATACTGATGTATATAAAGGTCCCACGGAGACGTAGAGTCCAACTCGCCAGGAATGTCGTCAAATATTACCGCCGAGATGTCAGGTTGGGTCAGGTTAGGTTATACTACGTAATTGAAGTATAAAAATGTCCCACGGAGACGTAGAGACCAACTCGCCAGGAATGTCGTCAATTATTACCGCCGAGATGTTAGTTTGGGTTAGGTTAGGTTATATTACGTTAGTGATGTATACGAAGGACCCACGCAGACGTCGGGGCCAACTCGCCAGGAATGTTGTCAAATATTACCGCCGAGATGTCAGGTTGGGTTAGGTTAGGTTATATTACGTTATTGACGCATATTAATGTCAAACGTAGAGGATAGCTCGCCAGGAATGTTGTCAAACATTACCGCCGAGATGTTAGTTTGGGTTAGGTTAGGTTATATTACGTTATTGATGTATATAAAGGTCCCACGGAGACGTAGAGTCCAACTCGCCAGGAATGTCGTCAAATATTACCGCCGAGATGTCAGGTTGGGTTAGGTTAGGTTATAATACGATAGTGATGTATACGAAGGACCCACGCAGACGTCGGGGCCAACTCGCCAGGAATGTTGTCAAACATTACCGCCGAGATGTCAGGTTGTGTTAGGTTAGGTTATATTACTTCATAGACGTATACAGTGTTCCCAATGAGAAGTAGGGGCCGACAAGCAAGGAATGTTGTTAAACGGTACCCCGAGAGATTAGGTTGGGTTAGGTTAGGTTATATTAGGATACTGATGTATATAAAGGTCCCACGGACACGTAGAGGCCAACTCGCAAGGAATGTAGTCAAATATTACCGCCGAGATGTCAGGTTGGATTAGGTGAGGTTATATTACGTTATTGATGTATATAAAGGTCCCACGGAGACGTAGAGTCCAACTCGCCAGGAATGTCGTCAAATATTACCGCCGAGATGTCAGGTTGGGTTAGGTTAGGTTATATTACGTAACTGAAGCATATAAAGGTCCCACGGAGACGTAGAGTCCAACTCACCAGTAATGTCGTCAAATATTACCGCCGAAATGTCAGGTTGGGTTAGGTTAGGTTATATTATGTTATTGATGCATATGAATGTCCCACGTAGAGGATAGCTCGCCAGGAATGTTGTCAAATATTACCGCCGAGATGTTAGGTTGGGTTAGGTTAGGTTATATTACGTTAGTGATGTAAACGAAGGACACACGCAGACGTCGGGGCCAACACGCCAGGAATGTTGTCAAATATTACCGCCGAGATGTCACGTTGGGTTAGGTTAGGTTATATTACGTTATTGATGTATATAAAGGTCCCACGGAGACGTAGAGTCGACCTCGCCAAGAATGTCTTGAAATATTACCGCCGAGATATCAGTTTGGGTTAGGTTAGGTTATATTACGTTATTGACGCATATTAATGTCCCACGTAGAGGATAGCTCGCCAGGAATGTTGTCAAACATTACCGCCGAGATGTTAGGTTGGGTTAGGTTAGTTTACATTACGTTAATGATGTATAAGAAGGACCCACGCAGACGTCGGGGCCAACTCGCCAGGAATGTTGTCAAATATTACCGTCGAGATGTCAGGTTGGGTTAGGTTACGTTATATTACGTAATTGAAGTATATAAAGGTCCCACGGAGAAGTAGAGTCCAACTCGCCAGGAATGTCGTCAAATATTACCGCCGAGATGTCAGGTTGGGTTAGGTTAGGTTATATTACGTTATTGATGCATATGAATGTCGCACGTAGAGGATAGCTCGCCAGAAATGTTGTACAATATTACCGCCGAAATGTTAGGTTGGGTTAGGTCAGGTTACATTACGTTAATGATGTATACGAAGGACCTACGCAGACGTCGGCGCCAACTCGCCAGGAATGTTGTCAAATATTACCGCCGAGATGTCAGGTTGTTTTAGGTTAGGTTATATTACTTCATAGACGTATACAGTGTTCCCACTGAGAAGTAGGGGCCGACAAGCAAGGAATGTTGTTAAACGGTACCCCGAGCGATTAGGTTGGGTTAGGTTAGGTTACATTAGGATACTGATGTATGTAAATGTCCCACGGAGACGTAGAGACCAACTCGCCAGGAATGTTGTCAAATATTACCGTAGAGATGTCAGGTTGGGTTACGTTAGGTTATATTACGCTATTGATGCATACGAATGTCCCACGTAGAGGATAACTCGCCAGGAATGTTGTCAAATATTACCGCCCAGATGTTAGGTTGGGTTAGGTTAGGTTACATTACGTTAATGATGTATAAGAAGGACCCACGCAGACGTCGGGGCCAACTCGCCAGGAATGTTGTCAAATATTACCGCAGAGATGTCAGGTTGGGTTAGGTTACGTTATATCACGTAATTGAAGTATATAAAGGTCCCACGGAGAAGTAGAGTCCAACTCGCCAGGAATGTCGTCAAATATTACCGCCGAGATGTCAGGTTGGGTTAGGTTAGGTTATATTACGTTATTGATGCATATGAATGTCCCACGTAGAGGATAGCTCGCCAGGAATGTTGTCAAATATTACCGCCGAGATGTTAGGTTGGGTTAGGTTAGGTTATATTACGTTAGTGATGTAAACGAAGGACACACGCAGACGTCGGGGCCAACACGCCAGGAATGTTGTCAAATATTACCGCCGAGATGTCACGTTGGGTTAGGTTAGGTTATATTACGTTATTGATGTATATAAAGGTCCCACGGAGACGTAGAGTCGACCTCGCCAAGAATGTCTTGAAATATTACCGCCGAGATATCAGTTTGGGTTAGGTTAGGTTATATTACGTTATTGACGCATATTAATGTCCCACGTAGAGGATAGCTCGCCAGGAATGTTGTCAAACATTACCGCCGAGATGTTAGGTTGGGTTAGGTTAGTTTACATTACGTTAATGATGTATAAGAAGGACCCACGCAGACGTCGGGGCCAACTCGCCAGGAATGTTGTCAAATATTACCGTCGAGATGTCAGGTTGGGTTAGGTTACGTTATATTACGTAATTGAAGTATATAAAGGTCCCACGGAGAAGTAGAGTCCAACTCGCCAGGAATGTCGTCAAATATTACCGCCGAGATGTCAGGTTGGGTTAGGTTAGGTTATATTACGTTATTGATGCATATGAATGTCGCACGTAGAGGATAGCTCGCCAGAAATGTTGTACAATATTACCGCCGAAATGTTAGGTTGGGTTAGGTCAGGTTACATTACGTTAATGATGTATACGAAGGACCTACGCAGACGTCGGCGCCAACTCGCCAGGAATGTTGTCAAATATTACCGCCGAGATGTCAGGTTGTTTTAGGTTAGGTTATATTACTTCATAGACGTATACAGTGTTCCCACTGAGAAGTAGGGGCCGACAAGCAAGGAATGTTGTTAAACGGTACCCCGAGCGATTAGGTTGGGTTAGGTTAGGTTACATTAGGATACTGATGTATGTAAATGTCCCACGGAGACGTAGAGACCAACTCGCCAGGAATGTTGTCAAATATTACCGTAGAGATGTCAGGTTGGGTTACGTTAGGTTATATTACGCTATTGATGCATACGAATGTCCCACGTAGAGGATAACTCGCCAGGAATGTTGTCAAATATTACCGCCCAGATGTTAGGTTGGGTTAGGTTAGGTTACATTACGTTAATGATGTATAAGAAGGACCCACGCAGACGTCGGGGCCAACTCGCCAGGAATGTTGTCAAATATTACCGCAGAGATGTCAGGTTGGGTTAGGTTACGTTATATCACGTAATTGAAGTATATAAAGGTCCCACGGAGAAGTAGAGTCCAACTCGCCAGGAATGTCGTCAAATATTACCGCCGAGATGTCAGGTTGGGTTAGGTTAGGTTATATTACGTTATTGATGCATATGAATGTCCCACGTAGAGGATAGCTCGCCAGGAATGTTGTCAAATATTACCGCCGAGATGTTAGGTTGGGTTAGGTTAGGTTATATTACGTTAGTGATGTAAACGAAGGACACACGCAGACGTCGGGGCCAACACGCCAGGAATGTTGTCAAATATTACCGCCGAGATGTCACGTTGGGTTAGGTTAGGTTATATTACGTTATTGATGTATATAAAGGTCCCACGGAGACGTAGAGTCGACCTCGCCAAGAATGTCTTGAAATATTACCGCCGAGATATCAGTTTGGGTTAGGTTAGGTTATATTACGTTATTGACGCATATTAATGTCCCACGTAGAGGATAGCTCGCCAGGAATGTTGTCAAACATTACCGCCGAGATGTTAGGTTGGGTTAGGTTAGTTTACATTACGTTAATGATGTATAAGAAGGACCCACGCAGACGTCGGGGCCAACTCGCCAGGAATGTTGTCAAATATTACCGCAGAGATGTCAGGTTGGGTTAGGTTACGTTATATCACGTAATTGAAGTATATAAAGGTCCCACGGAGAAGTAGAGTCCAACTCGCCAGGAATGTCGTCAAATATTACCGCCGAGATGTCAGGTTGGGTTAGGTTAGGTTATATTACGTTATTGATGCATATGAATGTCCCACGTAGAGGATAGCTCGCCAGAAATGTTGTACAATATTACCGCCGAGATGTTAGGTTGGGTTAGGTTAGGTTATATTACGTTAGTGATGTATACGACGGACCCACACAGACGTCGGGGCCAACTCGCCAGGAATGTTGTCAAATATTACCGCCGAGATGTGAGGTTGAGTTAGGTTAGGTTATATTACGTTATTGATGCATATGAATGTCCCACGTAGAGGATAGCTCGCCAGAAATGTTGTACAATATTACCGCCGAGATGTCAGGTTGTGTTAGGTTAGGTTATATTACTTCATAGACGTATACAGTGTTCCCACTGGGAAGTAGGGGCCGACAAGTAAGGAATGTTGTTAAACGGTACCCCGAGAGATTAGGTTGGGTTAGGTTAGGTTATATTAGGATACTGATGTATATAAAGGTCCCACGGACACGTAGAGGCCAACTCGCAAGGAATGTTGTCAAATATTACCGCCGAGATGTCAGGTTGGATTACGTTAGGTTATATTACGTTATTGATGTATATAAAGGTCCCACGGAGACGTAGAGTCCAACTCGCCAGTAATATTGTCAAATATTACCGCCGAGATGTTAGTTTGGGTTAGGTTAGGTTATATTACGTTAATGATGTATACGAAGGACCCACGCAGACGTCGCGGCCAACTCGCCAGGAATGTTGTCAAATATTACCGCCGACACGTCAGGTTGGGTTACGTTAGGTTATATTACGCTATTGATGCATACGAATGTCCCACGTAGAGGATAGCTCGCCAGGAATGTTGTCGAATGTTACCGCCGAGATGTTAGGTTGGGTTAGGTTAGGTTATATTACGTTAGTGATGTATAAGAAGGACCCACGCAGACGTCGGGGCCAACTCGCCAGGAATGTTGTCAAATATTACCGCAGAGATGTCAGGTTGGGTGAGGTTACGTTATATTACTTCATAGACGTATACAGTGTTCCCACTGAGAAGTAGGGGCCGACAAGCAAGGAATGTTGTTAAACGGTACCCCGAGAGATTAGGTTGGGTTAGGTTAGGTTACATTAGGATACTGATGTATATAAAGGTCCCACGGAGACGTAGAGTCCAACTCGCCAGGAATGTCGTCAAATATTACCGCCGAGATGTCAGGTTGGGTCAGGTTAGGTTATACTACGTAATTGAAGTATAAAAATGTCCCACGGAGACGTAGAGACCAACTCGCCAGGAATGTCGTCAATTATTACCGCCGAGATGTTAGTTTGGGTTAGGTTAGGTTGTATTACGTTAGTGATGTATACGAAGGACCCACGCAGACGTCGCGGCCAACTCGCCAGGAATGTCGTCAAATATTACCGCCGAGATGTCAGGTTGGATTAGGTTAGGTTATATTACGTTATTGATGCATACTAATGTCCCACGTAGAGGATAGCTCAACAGGAATGTTGTCAAATATTACCACCGAGATGTTAGGTTGGGTTAGGTTAGGTTATATTACGTTAGTGATGTATACGAAGGACCCACGCAGACGTCGGGGCCAACTCGCCAGGAATGTTGTCAGATATTACCGCCGAGATGTCAGGTTGGGTTAGGTTACGTTATATTACTTCATAGACGTATACAGTGTTCCCACTGAGAAGTAGGGGCCGACAAGCAAGGAATGTTGTTAAACGGTACCCCGAGAGATTAGGTTGGGTTAGGTTAGGTTACATTAGGATACTGATGTATATAGAGGTCCCACGGAGACGTAGAGTCCAACTCGCCAGGAATGTCGTCAAATATTACCGCCGAGATGTCAGGTTGGGTCAGGTTAGGTTATACTACGTAATCGAAGTATATAAATGTCCCACGGAGACGTAGAGACCAACTCGCCAGGAATGTCGTCAAATATTACCGCCGAGATGTCAGGTTGGGTTAGGTTAGGCTATATTACGTTATTGATGCATACTAATGTCCCACGTAGAGGATAGCTCAACAGGAATGTTGTCAAATATTACCACCGAGATGTTAGGTTGGGTTAGGTTAGGTTATATTACGTTAGTGATGTATACGAAGGACCCACGCAGACGTCGAGGCCAACTCGCCAGGAATGTTGTCAAATATTACCGTCGAGATGTCAGGTTGGGTTAGGTTACGTTATATTACCTAATTGAAGTATTTAAAGGTCCCACGGAGAAGTAGAGTCCAACTCGCCAGGAATGTCGTCAAATATTACCGCCGAGATGTCAGGTTGGGTTAGGTTAGGTTATATTACGTTATTGATGCATATGAATGTCCCACGTAGAGGATAGCTCGCCAGAAATGTTGTACAATATTACCGCCGAGATGTTAGGTTGGGTTAGGTCAGGTTCTATTACGTTAATGATGTATACGAAGGACCTACGCAGACGTCGGGGCCAACTCGCCAGGAATGTTGCCAAATATTACCGCCGAGATGTCAGGTTGTGTTAGGTTAGGTTATATTACTTCATAGACGTATACAGTGTTCCCACTGGGAAGTAGGGGCCGACAAGCAAGGAATGTTGTTAAACGGAACCCCGAGAGATTAGGTTGGGTTAGGTTAGGTTATATTAGGATACTGATGTATATAAAGGTCCCACGGACACGTAGATGCCAACTCGCCAGGAATGTCGTCAAATATTACCGCCGAGATGTCACGTTGTGTTAGGTTAGGTTATATTACGTTATTGATGCATATGAATGTCCCACGTATAGGATAGCTCGCCAGGAATGTTGTCAAGTGTTACCGCCGAGATGTTAGGTTGGGTTAGGTTAGGTTATATTACGTTATTGACGTATATAAAGGTCCGTCGGAGACGTAGAGTTGAACTCGCCAAGAATGTCTTCAAATATTACCGCCGAAATGTCAGGTTGAGTTAGGTTAGGTTATATTACGTTATTGATGCATGTGAATGTCCCACGTAGAGGATAGCTTACCAGGAATGTTGTCAAATATTACCGCCGAGATGTTAGGTTGGGTTAGGTCAGGTTACATTACGTTAATGATGTATACGAAGGACCTACGCAGACGTCGGCGCCAACACGCCAGGAATGTTGTCAAATATTACCGCCGAGATGTCAGGTTGTGTTAGGTTAGGTTATATTACTTCACAGACGTATACAGTGTTCCCACTGGGAAGTAGGGGCCGACAAGTAAGGAATGTTGTTAAACGGTACCCCGAGAGATTAGGTTGGGTTAGGTTAAGTTATATTAGGATACTGATGTATATAAAGGTCCCACGGACACGTAGAGGCCAACTCGCAAGGAATGTTGTCAAATATTACCGCCGAGATGTCAGGTTGGATTACGTTAGGTTATATTACGTTATTGATGTATATAAAGGTCCCACGGAGACGTAGAGTCCAACTCGCCAGTAATGTTGTCAAATATTACCGCCGAGATGTTAGTTTGGGTTAGGTTAGGTTATATTACGTTAATAATGTATACGAAGGACCCACGCAGACGTCGCGGCCAACTCGCCAGGAATGTTGTCAAATATTAACGCCGACACGTCAGGTTGGGTTACGTTAGGTTATATTACGCTATTGATGCATACGAATGTCCCACGTAGAGGATAGCTCGCCAGGAATGTTGTCGAATGTTACCGCCGAGATGTTAGGTTGGGTTAGGTTAGGTTATATTACGTTAGTGATGTATAAGAAGGACCCACGCAGACGTCGGGGCCAACTCGCCAGGAATGTTGTCAAATATTACCGCAGAGATGTCAGGTTGGGTTAGGTTACGTTATATTACGTAATTGAAGTATATAAAGGTCCCACGGAGAAGTAGAGTCCAACTCGCCAGGAATGTCGTCAAATATTACCGCCGAGATGTCAGGTTGAGTTAGGTTAGGTTATATTCCGTTATTGATGTAGATGAATGTCCCACGTAGAGGATAGCTCGCCAGAAATGTTGTACAATATTACCGCCGTGATGTTAGGTTGGGTTAGGTCAGGTTACATTACGTTAATGATGTATACGAAGGACCTACGCAGACGTCGGCGCCAACTCGCCAGGAATGTTGTCAAATATTACCGCCGAGATGTCAGGTTGTGTTAGGTTAGGTTATATTACTTCATAGACGTATACAGTGTTCCCACTGGGAAGTAGGGGCCGACAAGTAAGGAATGTTGTTAAACGGTACCCCGAGAGATTAGGTTGGGTTAGGTTAGGTTATATTACGTTAGTGATGTATACGAAGGACCCACGCAGACGTCGGGGCCAACTCGCCAGGAATGTTGTCAAATACTACCGCCGAGATGTCAGGTTGGATTAGGTTAGGTTATATTACGTTATTGATGTATATAAAGGTCCGTCGGAGACGTAGAGTTGAACTCGCCAAGAATGTCTTCAAATATTACCGCCGAAATGTCAGGTTGGGTTAGGTTAGGTTATATTACGTTATTGATGCATATGAATGTCCCAAGTAGAGGATAGCTTACCAGGAATGTTGTCAAATATTACCGCCGAGATGTTAGGTTGGGTTAGGTTAGGTTATATTACTTCATAGACGTATACAGTGTTCCCACTGGGAAGTAGGGCCCGACAAGCAAGGAATGTTGTTAAACGGTACCCCGAGAGATTAGGTTGGGTTAGGTTAGGTTATATTAGGATACTGATGTATATAAAGGTCCCACGCACACGTAGAGGCCAACTCGCAAGGAATGTTGTCAAATATTACCGCCGAGATGTCAGGTTGGATTACGTTAGGTTATATTACGTTATTGATGTATATAAAGGTCCCACGGAGACGTAGAGTCCAACTCGCCAGGAATGTCGTCAAATATTACCGCCGAGATGTCAGGTTGGGTTAGGTTACGTTATATTACGTAATTGAAGTATATAAAAGTCCCACGGAGAAGTAGAGTCCAACTCGCCAGGAATGTCGTCAAATATTACCGCCGAGATGTCAGGTTGGGTTAGGTTAGGTTATATTACGTTATTGATGCATATGAATGTCCCACGTAGAGGATAGCTCGCCAGGAATGTTGTCAAATGTTACCGCCGAGATGTTAAGTTGGGTTAGGTTAGGTTATATTACGTAATTGAAGTATATAAATGTCCCACGGAGACGTAGAGTCCAACTCGCCAGGAATGTCGTCAAATATTACCGCCGAGATGTCAGGTTGGGTTAGGTTAGGTTATATTACGTTATTGATGCATATGAATGTCCCACGTATAGGATAGCTCGCCAGGAATGTTGTCAAGTGTTACCGCCGAGATGTTAGGTTGGGTTAGGTTCGGTTATATTACGTTAGTGATGTATACGAAGGACCCACGCAGACGTCGGGGCCAACTCGCCAGGAATGTTGTCAAATATTACCGCCGAGATGTCAGGTTGGATTAGGTTAGGTTATATTACGTTATTGACGTATATAAAGGTCCGTCGGAGACGTAGAGTTGAACTCGCCAAGAATGTCTTCAAATATTACCGCCGAAATGTCAGGTTGGGTTAGGTTAGGTTATATTACGTTATTGATGCATATGAATGTCCCACGTAGAGGATAGCTTACCAGGAATGTTGTCAAATATTACCGCCGAGATGTGAGGTTGGGTTAGGTTAGGTTATATTACGTTAGTGATGTATACGAAGGACCCACGCAGACGTCGGGGCCAACTCGCCAGGAATGTTGTCAAATATTACCGCAGAGATGTCAGGTTGGGTTAGGTTACGTTATATTACGTAATTGAAGTATATAAAGGTCCCACGGAGAAGTAGAGTCCAAGTCGCCAGGAATGTCGTCAAATATTACCGCCGAGATGTCAGGTTGGGTTAGGTTAGGTTATATTACGTTATTGATGCATATGAATGTCCCACGTAGAGGATAGCTCGCCAGAAATGTTGTACAATATTACCGCCGAGATGTTAGGTTGGGTTAGGTCAGGTTACATTACGTTAATGATGTATACGAAGGACCTACGCAGACGTCGGCGCCAACTCGCCAGGAATGTTGTCAAATATTACCGCCGAGATGTCAGGTTGTGTTAGGTTAGGTTATATTACTTCATAGACGTATACAGTGTTCCCACTGGGAAGTAGGGGCCGACAAGTAAGGAATGTTGTTAAACGGTACCCCGAGAGATTAGGTTGGGTTAGGTTAGGTTATATTAGGATACTGATGTATATAAAGGTCCCACGGACACGTAGAGGCCAACTCGCAAGGAATGTTGTCAAATATTACCGCCGAGATGTCAGGTTGGATTACGTTAGGTTATATTACGTTATTGATGTATATAAAGGTCCCACGGAGACGTAGAGTCCAACTCGCCAGTAATGTTGTCAAATATTACCGCCGAGATGATAGTTTGGGTTAGGTTAGGTTATATTACGTTAGTGATGTATACGAAGGACCCACGAAGACGTCGCGGCCAACTCGCCAGGAATGTTGTCAAATATTACCGCCGACACGTCAGGTTGGGTTACGTTAGGTTATATTACGCTATTGATGCATACGAATGTCCCACGTAGAGGATAGCTCGCCAGGAATGTTGTCAAATGTTACCGCCGAGATGTTAGGTTGGGTTAGGTTAGGTTATATTACGTTAGTGATGTATAAGAAGGACCCACGCAGACGTCGGGGCCAACTCGCCAGGAATGTTGTCAAATATTACCGCCGAGATGTCAGGTTGGATTAGGTTAGGTTATATTACGTTATTGATGCATATGAATGTCCCACGTAGAGGATAGCTCGCCAGGAATGTTGACAAATATTACCGCCGAGATGTTAGGTTGGTTTAGGTTAGGTTATGTTACGTTAGTGATGAATACGAAGGACCTACGCAGACGTCGGGGCCAACTCGCCAGGAATGTTGTCAAATATTACCGCCGAGATGACAGGTTGGGTTACGTTAGGTTATATTACGCTATTGATGCATACGAATGTCCCACGTAGAGGATAGCTCGCCAGGAATGTTGTCAAATGTTACCGCCGAGATGTTAGGTTGGGTTAGGTTAGTTATATTACGTTAGTGATGTATAAGAAGGACCCACGCAGACGTCGGGGCCAACTCGCCAGGAATGTTGTCAAACATTACCGCCGAGATGTCAGGTTGTGTTAGGTTAGGTTATATTACTTCATAGACGTATACAGTGTTCCCAATGAGAAGTAGGGGCCGACAAGCAAGGAATGTTGTTAAACGGTATCCCGAGAGATTAGGTTGGGTTAGGTTAGGTTATATTAGGATACTGATGTATATAAAGGTCCCACGGACACGTAGAGGCCAACTCGCAAGGAATGTTGTCAAATATTACCGCCGAGATGTCAGGTTGGATTACGTTAGGTTATATTACGTTATTGATGTATATAAAGGTCCCACGGAGACGTAGAGTCCAACTCGCCAGGAATGTCGTCAAATATTACCGCCGAGATGTCAGGTTGGGTTAGGTTAGGTTATATTACGTAATTGAAGTATATAAAGGTCCCACGGAAACGTAGAGTCCAACTCGCCAGGAATGTCGTCAAATATTACCGCCGAGATGTCAGGTTGGGTTAGGTTAGGTTATATTACGTTATTGATGCATATGAATGTCCCACGTAGAGGATAGCTCGCCAGGAATGTTGACAAATATTACCGCCGAGATGTTAGGTTGGGTTAGGTTAGGTTATATTACGTTAGTGATGTATACGAAGGACCCACGCAGATGTCGGGGCCAACTCGCCAGGAATGTTGTCAAATATTACCGCCGAGATGTCAGGTTGGATTAGGTTAGGTTATATTACGTTATTGACGTATATAAAGGTCCGTCGGAGACGTAGAGTTGAACTCGCCAAGAATGTCTTCAAATATTACCGCCGAAATGTCAGGTTGGGTTAGGTTAGGTTATATTACGTTATTGATGCATATGAATGTCCCACGTAGAGGATAGCTTACCAGGAATGTTGTCAAATATTACCGCCGAGATGTTAGGTTGGGTTAGGTTAGGTTATATTGCGTTAGTGATGTATACGAAGGACCCACGCAGACGTCGGGGCCAACTCGCCAGGAATGTTGTCAAATATTAACGCCGAGATGTCAGGTTGGGTTAGGTTACGTTATATTACGTAATTGAAGTATATAAAGGTCCCACGGAGAAGTAGAGTCCAACTCGCCAGGAATGTCGTCAAATATTACCGCCGAGATGACAGGTTGGGTTACGTTAGGTTATATTACGCTATTGATGCATACGAATGTCCCACGTAGAGGATAGCTCGCCAGGAATGTTGTCAAATGTTACCGCCGAGATGTTAGGTTGGGTTAGGTTAGTTATATTACGTTAGTGATGTATAAGAAGGACCCACGCAGACGTCGGGGCCAACTCGCCAGGAATGTTGTCAAACATTACCGCCGAGATGTCAGGTTGTGTTAGGTTAGGTTATATTACTTCATAGACGTATACAGTGTTCCCAATGAGAAGTAGGGGCCGACAAGCAAGGAATGTTGTTAAACGGTATCCCGAGAGATTAGGTTGGGTTAGGTTAGGTTATATTAGGATACTGATGTATATAAAGGTCCCACGGACACGTAGAGGCCAACTCGCAAGGAATGTTGTCAAATATTACCGCCGAGATGTCAGGTTGGATTACGTTAGGTTATATTACGTTATTGATGTATATAAAGGTCCCACGGAGACGTAGAGTCCAACTCGCCAGGAATGTCGTCAAATATTACCGCCGAGATGTCAGGTTGGGTTAGGTTAGGTTATATTACGTAATTGAAGTATATAAAGGTCCCACGGAAACGTAGAGTCCAACTCGCCAGGAATGTCGTCAAATATTACCGCCGAGATGTCAGGTTGGGTTAGGTTAGGTTATATTACGTTATTGATGCATATGAATGTCCCACGTAGAGGATAGCTCGCCAGGAATGTTGACAAATATTACCGCCGAGATGTTAGGTTGGGTTAGGTTAGGTTATATTACGTTAGTGATGTATACGAAGGACCCACGCAGATGTCGGGGCCAACTCGCCAGGAATGTTGTCAAATATTACCGCCGAGATGTCAGGTTGGATTAGGTTAGGTTATATTACGTTATTGACGTATATAAAGGTCCGTCGGAGACGTAGAGTTGAACTCGCCAAGAATGTCTTCAAATATTACCGCCGAAATGTCAGGTTGGGTTAGGTTAGGTTATATTACGTTATTGATGCATATGAATGTCCCACGTAGAGGATAGCTTACCAGGAATGTTGTCAAATATTACCGCCGAGATGTTAGGTTGGGTTAGGTTAGGTTATATTGCGTTAGTGATGTATACGAAGGACCCACGCAGACGTCGGGGCCAACTCGCCAGGAATGTTGTCAAATATTAACGCCGAGATGTCAGGTTGGGTTAGGTTACGTTATATTACGTAATTGAAGTATATAAAGGTCCCACGGAGAAGTAGAGTCCAACTCGCCAGGAATGTCGTCAAATATTACCGCCGAGATGTCAGGTTGGGTTAGGTTAGGTTATATTACGTTATTGATGCATATGAATGTCCCACGTAGAGGATAGCTCGCCAGGAATGTTGTCAAATGTTACCGCCGAGATGTTAGGTTGGTTTAGGTTAGGTAATGTTACGTTAGTGATGAATACGAAGGACCTACGCAGACGTCGGGGCCAACTCGCCAGGAATGTTGTCAAATATTACCGCCGAGATGACAGGTTGGGTTACGTTATGTTATATTACGCTATTGATGCATACGAATGTCCCACGTAGAGGATAGCTCGCCAGGAATGTTGTCAAATGTTACCGCCGAGATGTTAGGTTGGGTTAGGTTAGTTATATTACGTTAGTGATGTATAAGAAGGACCCACGCAGACGTCGGGGCCAACTCGCCAGGAATGTTGTCAAACATTACCGCCGAGATGTCAGGTTGTGTTAGGTTAGGTTATATTACTTCATAGACGTATACAGTGTTCCCAATGAGAAGTAGGGGCCGACAAGCAAGGAATGTTGTTAAACGGTATCCCGAGAGATTAGGTTGGGTTAGGTTAGGTTATATTAGGATACTGATGTATATAAAGGTCCCACGGACACGTAGAGGCCAACTCGCAAGGAATGTTGTCAAATATTACCGCCGAGATGTCAGGTTGGATTACGTTAGGTTATATTACGTTATTGATGTATATAAAGGTCCCACGGAGACGTAGAGTCCAACTCGCCAGGAATGTCGTCAAATATTACCGCCGAGATGTCAGGTTGGGTTAGGTTAGGTTATATTACGTAATTGAAGTATATAAAGGTCCCACGGAAACGTAGAGTCCAACTCGCCAGGAATGTCGTCAAATATTACCGCCGAGATGTCAGGTTGGGTTAGGTTAGGTTATATTACGTTATTGATGCATATGAATGTCCCACGTAGAGGATAGCTCGCCAGGAATGTTGACAAATATTACCGCCGAGATGTTAGGTTGGGTTAGGTTAGGTTACATTACGTTAGTGATGTATACGAAGGACCCACGCAGACGTCGGGGCCAACTCGCCAGGAATGTTGTCAAATATTACCGCCGAGATGTCAGGTTGTGTTAGGTTAGGTTATATTACTTCATAGACGGATACAGTGTTCCCACTGAGAAGTAGGGGCCGACAAGCAAGGAATGTTGTTAAACGGTACCCCGAGAGATTAGGTTGGGTTAGGTTAGGTTACATTAGGATACTGATGTATATAAAGGTCCCACGGAGACGTAGAGTCCAACTCGCCAGGAATGTCGTCAAATATTACCGCCGAGATGTCAGGTTGGGTCAGGTTAGGTTATACTACGTAATTGAAGTATATAAATGTCCCACGGAGACGTGGAGTCCAACTCGCCAGGAATGTCGTCAAATATTACCGCCGAGATGTCAGGTTGGGTTAGGTTAGGTTATATTACGTAGTTGAAGTATATAAAGGTCCCACGGAGACGTAGAGTCCAACTCGCCAGGAATGTCGTCAAATATTACCGCCGAGATGTCAGGTTGGGTTAGGTTAGGTTATATTAAGTTATTGATGCATATGAATGTCCCATGTATAGGATAGCTCGCCAGGAATGTTGTCAAGTGTTACCGCCGAGATGTTAGGTTTGGTTATGTTAGGTTATATTACGTTAGTGATGTATACGAAGGACCAACGCAGACGTCGGGGCCAATTCGCCAGGAATGTTGTCAAATATTACCGCCGAGATGTCAGGTTGGATTAGGTTAGGTTATATTACTTCATAGACGTATACAGTGTTCCCACTGAGATGTAGGGGCCGACAAGCGAGGAATGTTGTTAAACGGTACCCCGAGATATTAGGTTGGGTTAGGTTAGGTTATATGAGGATACTGATGTATATAAAGGTCCCACGGACACGTAGAGGCCAACTCGCAAGGAATGTTGTCAAATATTACCGCCGAGATGTCAGGTTGGATTACGTTAGGTTATATTACGTTATTGATGTATATAAAGGTCCCACGGAGACGTAGTGTCCAACTCGCCAGGAATGTCGTCAAATATTACCGCCGAACTGTCAGGTTGGGTTAGGTTAGGTTATATTACGTTATTGATGCATATGAATGTCCCACGTAGAGGATAGCTCGCCAGAAATGTTGTACAATATTACCGCCGAGATGTTAGGTTGGGTTAGGTCAGGTTCCATTACGTTAATGATGTATACGAAGGACCTACGCAGACGTCGCGGCCAACTCGCCAGGAATGTTGTCAAATATTACCGCCGAGATGTCCGGTTGTGTTAGGTTAGGTTATATTACTTCATAGACGTATACAGTGTTCCCACTGGGAAGTAGGGGCCGACAAGCAAGGAATGTTGTTAAACGGTACCCCGAGAGATTAGGTTGGGTTAGGTTAGGTTATATTAGGATACTGATGTATATAAAGGTCCCACGGACACGTAGAGACCAACTCGCAAGGAATGTTGTCAAATATTACCGCCGAGATGTCAGGTTGGATTACGTTAGGTTATATTACGTTATTGATGTATATAAAGGGACCACGGAGACGTAGAGTCCAACTCGCCAGGAATGTCGTCAAATATTACCGCCCAGATGTCAGGTTGGGTTAGGTTAGGTTATATTACGTTATTGATGCATATGAATGTCCCACGTATAGGATAGCTCGCCAGGAATGTTGTCAAGTGTTACCGCCGAGATGTTAGGTTGGGTTAGGTTAGGTTATATTACGTTAGTGATGTATACGAAGGACCCACGCAGACGTCGGGGCCAACTCGCCAGGAATGTTGTCAAATATTACCGCCGAGATGTCAGGTTGGATTACGTTAGGTTATATTACGTTATTGACGTATATAAAGGTCCGTCGGAGACGTAGAGTTGAACTCGCCAAGAATGTCTTCAAATATTACCTCCGAAATGTCAGGTTGGGTTAGGTTAGGTTATATTACGTTATTGATGCATATGAATGTCCCACGTAGAGGATAGCTTACCAGGAATGTTGTCAAATATTACCGCCGAGATGTTAGGTTGGGTTAGGTTAGGTTATATTACGTTAGTGATGTATACGAAGGACCCACGCAGACGTCGGGGCCAACTCGCCAGGAATGTTGTCAAATATTACCGCAGAGATGTCAGGTTGGGTTAGGTTACGTTATATTACGTAATTGAAGTATATAAAGGTCCCACGGAGAAGTAGAATCCAACTCGCCAGGAATGTCGTCAAATATTACCGCGGAGATGTCAGGTTGGGTTAGGTTAGGTTATATTACGTTATTGATGCATATGAATGTCCCACGTAGAGGATAGCTCGCCAGAAATGTTGTACAATATTACCGCCGAGATGTTAGGTTGGGTTAGGTAAGGTTACATTACGTTAATGATGTATACGAAGGACCTACGCAGACGTCGGCGCCAACCCGCCAGGAATGTTGTCAAATATTACCGCCGAGATGTCAGGTTGTGTTAGGTTAGGTTATATTACTTCATAGACGTATACAGTGTTCCCACTGGGAAGTAGGGGCCGACAAGTAAGGAATGTTGTTAAACGGTACCCCGAGAGATTAGGTTGGGTTAGGTTAGGTTATATTAGGATACTGATGTATATAAAGGTCCCACGGACACGTAGAGGCCAACTCGCAAGGAATGTTGTCAAATATTACCGCCGAGATGTCAGGTTGGATTACGTTAGGTTATATTACGTTATTGATGTATATAAAGGTCCCACGGAGACGTAGAGTCCAACTCGCCAGTAATGTTGCCAAATATTACCGCCGAGATGTTAGTTTGGGTTAGGTTAGGTTATATTACGTTAGTGATGTATACGAAGGACCCACGCAGACGTCGCGGCCAACTCGCCAGGAATGTTGTCAAATATTACCGCCGACACTTCAGGTTGGGTTACGTTAGGTTATATTACGCTATTGATGCATACGAATGTCCCACGTAGAGGATAGCTCGCCAGGAATGTTGTCAAATGTTACCGCCGAGATGTTAGGTTGGGTTAGGTTAGGTTATATTACGTTAGTGATGTATAAGAAGGACCCACGCAGACGTCGGGGCCAACTCGCCAGGAATGTTGTCAAATATTGCCGCCGAGATGTCAGGTTGTGTTAGGTTAGGTTATATTAGTTCATAGACGGATACAGTGTTCCCACTGAGAAGTAGGGGCCGACAAGCAAGGAATGTTGTTAAACGGTATCCCGAGATATTAGGTTGGGTTAGGTTAGGTTATATTAGGATACTGATGTATATAAAGGTCCCACGGACACGTAGAGGCCAACTCGCAAAGAATGTTGTCAAATATTACCGCCGAGATGTCAGGTTGGATTACGTTAGGTTATATTACGTTATTGATGTATATAAAGGTCCCACGGAGACGTAGAGTCCAACTCGCCAGGAATGTCGTCAAATATTACCGCCGAGATGTCAGGTTGGGTTAGGTTAGGTTATATTACGTAATTGAAGTATATAAAGGTCCCACGGAAACGTAGAGTCCAACTCGCCAGGAATGTCGTCAAATATTACCGCCGAGATGTCAGGTTGGGTTAGGTTAGGTTATATTACGTTATTGATGCATATGAATGTCCCACGTAGAGGATAGCTCGCCAGGAATGTTGACAAATATTACCGCCGAGATGTTAGGTTGGGTTAGGTTAGGTTATATTACGTTAGTGATGTATACGAAGGACCCACGCAGACGGAGGGGCCAACTCGCCAGGAATGTTGTCAAATATTACCGCCCAGATGTCAGGTTGGGTTAGGTTAGGTTCTATTACGTTATTGATGTATATAAAGGTCCCACGGGGACGTAGAGTCTAACTCGCCAGGAATGTCGTCAAATATTACCGCCGAGATGTCAGGTTGGGTTACGTTAGGTTATATTAGGTTATAGATGCATATGAATGTCCCACGTAGAGGATAGCTCACCAGGAATGTTGTCAAATGCTACCGCCGAGATGTTAGGTTTGGTTATGTTAGGTTATATTACGTTAGTGATGTATACGAAGGACCAACGCAGACGTCGGGGCCAACTCGCCAGGAATGTTGTCAAATATTACCGCGGAGATGTCAGGTTGTGTTAGGTTAGGTTATATTACTTAATAGACGTATACAGTGTTCCCACTGGGAAGTAGGGGCCGACAAGCAAGGAATGTTGTTAAACGGTACCCCGAGAGATTAGGTTGGGTTAGGTTAGGTTATATTAGGATACTGATGTATATAAAGGTCCCACGGACACGTAGAGGCCAACTCGCAAGGAATGTTGTCAAATATTACCGCCGAGATGTCAGGTTGGATTACGTTAGGTTATATTACGTTATTGATGTATATAAAGGTCCCACGGAGACGTAGAGTCCAACTCGCCAGGAATGTCGTCAAATATTACCGCCGAGATGTCAGGTTGGGTTAGGTTAGGTTATATTACGTAGTTGAAGTATATAAAGGTCCCACGGAGACGTAGAGTCCAACTCGCCAGGAATGTCGTCAAATATTACCGCCGAGATGTCAGGTTGGGTTAGGTTAGGTTATATTAAGTTATTGATGCATATGAATGTCCCATGTATAGGATAGCTCGCCAGGAATGTTGTCAAGTGTTACCGCCGAGATGTTAGGTTGGGTTAGGTTAGGTTATATTACGTTAGTGATGTATACGAAGGACCCACGCTGATGTCGGGGCCAACTCGCCAGGAATGTTGTCAAATATTACCGCCGAGATGTCAGGTTGGATTAGGTTAGGTTATATTACGTTATTGACGTATATAAAGGTCCGTCGGACACGTAGAGTTGAACTCGCCAAGAATGTCTTCAAATATTACCGCCGAAATGTCAGGTTGGGTTAGGATAGGTTATATTACGTTATTGATGCATATGAATGTCCCACGTAGAGGATAGCTTACCAGGAATGTTGTCAAATATTACCGCCGAGATGTTAGGTTGGGTTAGGTTAGGTTATATTACGTTAGTGATGTATAAGAAGGACCCACGCAGACGTCGGAGCCAACTCGCCAGGAATGTTGTCAAATATTACCGCCGAGATGTCAGGTTGGGTTAGGTTACGTTATATTACGTAATTGAAGTATATAAAGGTCCCACGGAGAAGTAGAGTCCAACTCGCCAGGAATGTCGTCAAATATTACCGCCGAGATGTCAGGTTGGGTTAGGTTAGGTTATATTACGTTATTGATGCATATGAATGTCTCACGTAGAGGATAGCTCGCCAGGAATGTTGTCAAATGTTACCGCCGAGATGTTAGGTTGGTTTAGGTTAGGTTATGTTACGTTAGTGATGAATACGAAGGACCTACGCAGACGTCGGGGCCAACTCGCCAGGAATGTTGTCAAATATTACCGCCGAGATGACAGGTTGGGTTACGTTAGGTTATATTACGCTATTGATGCATACGAATGTCCCACGTAGAGGATAGCTCGCCAGGAATGTTGTCAAATGTTACCGCCGAGATGTTAGGTTGGGTTAGGTTAGGTTATATTACGTTAGTGATGTATAAGAAGGACCCACGCAGACGTCGGGGCCAACTCGCCAGGAATGTTGTCAAATATTACCGCCGAGATGTCAGGTTGGGTTAGGTTAGGTTATATTACGTTATTGATGTATATAAATGTCCCACGGAGACGTAGAGTTGAACTCGCCAAGAATGTCTTGAAATATTACCGCCGAGATGACAGGATGGGTTAGGTTAGGTTATATTACGTTATTTACGCATATTAATGTCCCACGTAGAGGATAGCTCGCCAGGAATGTTGTCAAACACTACCGCCGAGATGTTAGGTTGGGTTAGGTTAGTTTACATTACGTTAATGATGTATAAGAAGGACCCACGCAGACGTCGGGGCCAACTCGCCAGGAATGTTGTCAAATATTACCGTCGAGATGTCAGGTTGGGTTAGGTTAGGTTATATTACGTTATTGATGCATATGAATGTCCCACGTAGAGGATAGCTCGCCAGAAATGTTGTACAATATTACCGCCGAGATGTTAGGTTGGGTTAGGTCAGGTTCCATTACGTTAATGATGTATACGAAGGACCTACGCAGACGTCGGGGCCAACTCGCCAGGAATGTTGTCAAATATTACCGCGAAGATGTCAGGTTGTGTTAGGTTAGGTTATATTACTTAATAGACGTATACAGTGTTCCCACTGGGAAGTAGGGGCCGACAAGCAAGGAATGTTGTTAAACGGTACCCCGAGAGATTAGGTTGGGTTAGGTGAGGTTAGATTAGGATACTGATGTATATAAAGGTCCCACGGACACGTAGAGGCCAACTCGCAAGGAATTTTGTCAAATATTACCGCCGAGATGTCAGGTTGGATTACGTTAGGTTAAATTACGTTATTGATGTATATAAAGGTCCCACGGAGACGTAGAGTCCAACTCGCCAGGAATGTCGTCAAATATTACCGCCGAGATGTCAGGTTGGGTTAGGTTAGGTTATATTACGTAGTTGAAGTATATAAAGGTCCCACGGAGACGTAGAGTCCAACTCGCCAGGAATGTCGTCAAATATTACCGCCGAGATGTCAGGTTGGGTTAGGTTAGGTTATATTAAGTTATTGATGCATATGAATGTCCCATGTACAGGATAGCTCGCCAGGAATGTTGTCAAGTGTTACCGCCGAGATGTTAGGTTGGGTTAGGTTAGGTTATATTACGTTAGTGATGTATACGAAGGACCCACGCAGATGTCGGGGCCAACTCGCCAGGAATATTGTCAAATATTACCGCCGAGATGTCAGGTTGGATTAGGTTAGGTTATATTACGTTATTGACGTATATAAAGGTCCGTCGGAGACGTAGAGTTGAACTCGCCAAGAATGTCTTCAAATATTACCGCCGAAATGTCAGGTTGGGTTAGGTTAGGTTATATTACGTTATTGATGCATATGAATGTCCCACGTAGAGGATAGCTTACCAGGAATGTTGTCAAATATTACCGCCGAGATGTTAGGTTGGGTTAGGTTAGGTTATATTACGTTAGTGATGTATACGAAGGACCCACGCAGACGTCGGGGCCAACTCGCCAGGAATGTTGTCAAATATTACCGCCGAGATGTCAGGTTGGGTTAGGTTACGTTATATTACGTAATTGAAGTATATAAAGGTCCCACGGAGAAGTAGAGTCCAACTCGCCAGGAATGTCGTCAAATATTACCGCCGAGATGTCAGGTTGGGTTAGGTTAGGTTATATTACGTTATTGATGCATATGAATGTCCCACGTAGAGGATAGCTCGCCAGGAATGTTGACAAATATTACCGCCGAGATGTTAGGTTGGGTTAGGTTAGGTTATATTACGTTAGTGATGTATACGAAGGACCCACGCAGACGTCGGGGCCAACTCGCCAGGAATGTTGTCAAATATTACCGCCGAGATGTCAGGTTGGGTTAGGTTAGGTTATATTACGTTATTGATGTATATAAAGGTCCCACGGAGACGTAGAGTCCAACTCGCCAGGAATGTCGTCAAATATTACCGCCGAGATGTCAGGTTGGGTTAGGTTAGGTTATATTACGTTATTGATGCATATGAATGTCCCACGTAGAGGATAGCTCGCCAGGAATGTTGACAAATATTACCGCCGAGATGTTAGATTGGGTTAGGTTAGGTTACATTACGTTAGTGATGTATACGAAGGACCCACGCAGACGTCGGGGCCAACTCGCCAGGAATGTTGTCAAATATTACCGCCGAGATGTCAGGTTGTGTTAGGTTAGGTTATATTACTTCATAGACGGATACAGTGTTCCCACTGAGAAGTAGGGGCCGACAAGCAAGGAATGTTGTTAAACGGTACCCCGAGAGATTAGGTTGGGTTAGGTTAGGTTACATTAGGATACTGATGTATATAAAGGTCCCACGGAGACGTAGAGTCCAACTCGCCAGGAATGTCGTCAAATATTACCGCCGAGATGTCAGGTTGGGTCAGGTTAGGTTATACTACGTAATTGAAGTATATAAATGTCCCACGGAGACGTGGAGTCCAACTCGCCAGGAATGTCGTCAAATATTACCGCCGAGATGTCAGGTTGGGTTAGGTTAGGTTATATTACGTAGTTGAAGTATATAAAGGTCCCACGGAGACGTAGAGTCCAACTCGCCAGGAATGTCGTCAAATATTACCGCCGAGATGTCAGGTTGGGTTAGGTTAGGTTATATTAAGTTATTGATGCATATGAATGTCCCATGTATAGGATAGCTCGCCAGGAATGTTGTCAAGTGTTACCGCCGAGATGTTAGGTTTGGTTATGTTAGGTTATATTACGTTAGTGATGTATACGAAGGACCAACGCAGACGTCGGGGCCAATTCGCCAGGAATGTTGTCAAATATTACCGCCGAGATGTCAGGTTGTGTTAGGTTAGGTTATATTACTTCATAGACGTATACAGTGTTCCCACTGAGATGTAGGGGCCGACAAGCGAGGAATGTTGTTAAACGGTACCCCGAGATATTAGGTTGGGTTAGGTTAGGTTATATGAGGATACTGATGTATATAAAGGTCCCACGGACACGTAGAGGCCAACTCGCAAGGAATGTTGTCAAATATTACCGCCGAGATGTCAGGTTGGATTACGTTAGGTTATATTACGTTATTGATGTATATAAAGGTCCCACGGAGACGTAGAGTCCAACTCGCCAGGAATGTCGTCAAATATTACCGCCGAACTGTCAGGTTGGGTTAGGTTAGGTTATATTACGTTATTGATGCATATGAATGTCCCATGTAGAGGATAGCTCGCCAGGAATGTTGTCAAATGTTACCGCCGAGATCTTAGTTTGGGTTAGGTTAGGTTATATTACGTAATTGAAGTATATAAAGGTCCCACGGAGATGTAGAGTCCAACTCGCCAGGAATGTCGTCTAATATTACCGCCGAGATGTCAGGTTGGGTTAGGTTAGGTTATATTACGTTATTGATGCATATGAATGTCCCACGTAGAGGATAGCTCGCCAGAAATGTTGTACAATATTACCGCCGAGATGTTAGGTTGGGTTAGGTCAGGTTCCATTACGTTAATGATGTATACGAAGGACCTACGCAGACGTCGCGGCCAACTCGCCAGGAATGTTGTCAAATATTACCGCCGAGATGTCCGGTTGTGTTAGGTTAGGTTATATTACTTCATAGACGTATACAGTGTTCCCACTGGGAAGTAGGGGCCGACAAGCAAGGAATGTTGTTAAACGGTACCCCGAGAGATTAGGTTGGGTTAGGTTAGGTTATATTAGGATACTGATGTATATAAAGGTCCCACGGACACGTAGAGACCAACTCGCAAGGAATGTTGTCAAATATTACCGCCGAGATGTCAGGTTGGATTACGTTAGGTTATATTACGTTATTGATGTATATAAAGGGACCACGGAGACGTAGAGTCCAACTCGCCAGGAATGTCGTCAAATATTACCGCCCAGATGTCAGGTTGGGTTAGGTTAGGTTATATACGTTATTGCTG
Source organism: Xylocopa violacea (assembly GCA_963969225.1). Lineage (NCBI taxonomy): Eukaryota > Metazoa > Arthropoda > Insecta > Hymenoptera > Apidae > Xylocopa > Xylocopa violacea. The sequence continues at coordinate 674,855 of CAXAJV010000201.1, read as the reverse complement.
CATATGAATGTCCCACGTATAGGATAGCTCGCCAGGAATGTTGTCAAGTGTTACCGCCGAGATGTTAGGTTGGGTTAGGTTAGGTTATATTACGTTAGTGATGTATACGAAGGACCCACGCAGACGTCGGGGCCAACTCGCCAGGAATGTTGTCAAATATTACCGCCGAGATGTCAGGTTGGATTACGTTAGGTTATATTACGTTATTGACGTATATAAAGGTCCGTCGGAGACGTAGAGTTGAACTCGCCAAGAATGTCTTCAAATATTACCTCCGAAATGTCAGGTTGGGTTAGGTTAGGTTATATTACGTTATTGATGCATATGAATGTCCCACGTAGAGGATAGCTTACCAGGAATGTTGTCAAATATTACCGCCGAGATGTTAGGTTGGGTTAGGTTAGGTTATATTACGTTAGTGATGTATACGAAGGACCCACGCAGACGTCGGGACCAACTCGCCAGGAATGTTGTCACATATTACCGCAGAGATGTCAGGTTGGGTTAGGTTACGTTATATTACGTAATTGAAGTATATAAAGGTCCCACGGAGAAGTAGAATCCAACTCGCCAGGAATGTCGTCAAATATTACCGCGGAGATGTCAGGTTGGGTTAGGTTAGGTTATATTACGTTATTGATGCATATGAATGTCCCACGTAGAGGATAGCTCGCCAGAAATGTTGTACAATATTACCGCCGAGATGTTAGGTTGGGTTATGTAAGGTTACATTACGTTAATGATGTATACGAAGGACCTACGCAGACGTCGGCGCCAACTCGCCAGGAATGTTGTCAAATATTACCGCCGAGATGTCAGGTTGTGTTAGGTTAGGTTATATTACTTCATAGACGTATACAGTGTTCCCACTGGGAAGTAGGGGCCGACAAGTAAGGAATGTTGTTAAACGGTACCCCGAGAGATTAGGTTGGGTTAGGTTAGGTTATATTAGGATACTGATGTATATAAAGGTCCCACGGACACGTAGAGGCCAACTCGCAAGGAATGTTGTCAAATATTACCGCCGAGATGTCAGGTTGGATTACGTTAGGTTATATTACGTTATTGATGTATATAAAGGTCCCACGGAGACGTAGAGTCCAACTCGCCAGTAATGTTGCCAAATATTACCGCCGAGATGTTAGTTTGGGTTAGGTTAGGTTATATTACGTTAGTGATGTATACGAAGGACCCACGCAGACGTCGCGGCCAACTCGCCAGGAATGTTGTCAAATATTACCGCCGACACGTCAGGTTGGGTTACGTTAGGTTATATTACGCTATTGATGCATACGAATGTCCCACGTAGAGGATAGCTCGCCAGGAATGTTGTCAAATGTTACCGCCGAGATGTTAGGTTGGTTTAGGTTAGGTTATATTACGTTAGTGATGTATAAGAAGGACCCACGCAGACGTCGGGGCCAACTCGCCAGGAATGTTGTCAAATATTGCCGCCGAGATGTCAGGTTGTGTTAGGTTAGGTTATATTAGTTCATAGACGGATACAGTGTTCCCACTGAGAAGTAGGGGCTGACAAGCAAGGAATGTTGTTAAACGGTATCCCGAGATATTAGGTTGGGTTAGGTTAGGTTATATTAGGATACTGATGTATATAAAGGTCCCACGGACACGTAGAGGCCAACTCGCAAAGAATGTTGTCAAATATTACCGCCGAGATGTCAGGTTGGATTACGTTAGGTTATATTACGTTATTGATGTATATAAAGGTCCCACGGAGACGTAGAGTCCAACTCGCCAGGAATGTCGTCAAATATTACCGCCGAGATGTCAGGTTGGGTTAGGTTAGGTTATATTACGTAATTGAAGTATATAAAGGTCCCACGGAAACGTAGAGTCCAACTCGCCAGGAATGTCGTCAAATATTACCGCCGAGATGTCAGGTTGGGTTAGGTTAGGTTATATTACGTTATTGATGCATATGAATGTCCCACGTAGAGGATAGCTCGCCAGGAATGTTGACAAATATTACCGCCGAGATGTTAGGTTGGGTTAGGTTAGGTTATATTACGTTAGTGATGTATACGAAGGACCCACGCAGACGGAGGGGCCAACTCGCCAGGAATGTTGTCAAATATTACCGCCCAGATGTCAGGTTGGGTTAGGTTAGGTTCTATTACGTTATTGATGTATATAAAGGTCCCACGGGGACGTAGAGTCTAACTCGCCAGGAATGTCGTCAAATATTACCGCCGAGATGTCAGGTTGGGTTACGTTAGGTTATATTAGGTTATAGATGCATATGAATGTCCCACGTAGAGGATAGCTCACCAGGAATGTTGTCAAATGCTACCGCCGAGATGTTAGGTTTGGTTATGTTAGGTTATATTACGTTAGTGATGTATACGAAGGACCAACGCAGACGTCGGGGCCAACTCGCCAGGAATGTTGTCAAATATTACCGCGGAGATTTCAGGTTGTGTTAGGTTAGGTTATATTACTTAATAGACGTATACAGTGTTCCCACTGGGAAGTAGGGGCCGACAAGCAAGGAATGTTGTTAAACGGTACCCCGAGAGATTAGGTTGGGTTAGGTTAGGTTATATTTGGATACTGATGTATATAAAGGTCCCACGGACACGTAGAGGCCAACTCGCAAGGAATGTTGTCAAATATTACCGCCGAGATGTCAGGTTGGATTACGTTAGGTTATATTACGTTATTGATGTATATAAAGGTCCCACGGAGACGTAGAGTCCAACTCGCCAGGAATGTCGTCAAATATTACCGCCGAGATGTCAGGTTGGGTTAGGTTAGGTTATATTACGTAGTTGAAGTATATAAAGGTCCCACGGAGACGTAGAGTCCAACTCGCCAGGAATGTCGTCAAATATTACCGCCGAGATGTCAGGTTGGGTTAGGTTAGGTTATATTAAGTTATTGATGCATATGAATGTCCCATGTATAGGATAGCTCGCCAGGAATGTTGTCAAGTGTTACCGCCGAGATGTTAGGTTGGGTTAGGTTAGGTTATATTACGTTAGTGATGTATACGAAGGACCCACGCAGATGTCGGGGCCAACTCGCCAGGAATGTTGTCAAATATTACCGCCGAGATGTCAGGTTGGATTAGGTTAGGTTATATTACGTTATTGACGTATATAAAGGTCCGTCGGACACGTAGAGTTGAACTCGCCAAGAATGTCTTCAAATATTACCGCCGAAATGTCAGGTTGGGTTAGGATAGGTTATATTACGTTATTGATGCATATGAATGTCCCACGTAGAGGATAGCTTACCAGGAATGTTGTCAAATATTACCGCCGAGATGTTAGGTTGGGTTAGGTTAGGTTATATTACGTTAGTGATGTATAAGAAGGACCCACGCAGACGTCGGAGCCAACTCGCCAGGAATGTTGTCAAATATTACCGCCGAGATGTCAGGTTGGGTTAGGTTACGTTATATTACGTAATTGAAGTATATAAAGGTCCCACGGAGAAGTAGAGTCCAACTCGCCAGGAATGTCGTCAAATATTACCGCCGAGATGTCAGGTTGGGTTAGGTTAGGTTATATTACGTTATTGATGCATATGAATGTCCCACGTAGAGGATAGCTCGCCAGGAATGTTGTCAAATGTTACCGCCGAGATGTTAGGTTGGTTTAGGTTAGGTTATGTTACGTTAGTGATGAATACGAAGGACCTACGCAGACGTCGGGGCCAACTCGCCAGGAATGTTGTCAAATATTACCGCCGAGATGACAGGTTGGGTTACGTTAGGTTATATTACGCTATTGATGCATACGAATGTCCCACGTAGAGGATAGCTCGCCAGGAATGTTGTCAAATGTTACCGCCGAGATGTTAGGTTGGGTTAGGTTAGGTTATATTACGTTAGTGATGTATAAGAAGGACCCACGCAGACGTCGGGGCCAACTCGCCAGGTATGTTGTCAAATATTACCGCCGAGATGTCAGGTTGGGTTAGGTTAGGTTATATTACGTTATTGATGTATATAAATGTCCCGCGGAGACGTAGAGTTGAACTCGCCAAGAATGTCTTGAAATATTACCGCCGAGATGACAGGATGGGTTAGGTTAGGTTATATTACGTTATTTACGCATATTAATGTCCCACGTAGAGGATAGCTCGCCAGGAATGTTGTCAAACACTACCGCCGAGATGTTAGGTTGGGTTAGGTTAGTTTACATTACGTTAATGATGTATAAGAAGGACCCACGCAGACGTCGGGGCCAACTCGCCAGGAATGTTGTCAAATATTACCGTCGAGATGTCAGGTTGGGTTAGGTTAGGTTATATTACGTTATTGATGCATATGAATGTCCCACGTAGAGGATAGCTCGCCAGAAATGTTGTACAATATTACCGCCGAGATGTTAGGTTGGGTTAGGTCAGGTTCCATTACGTTAATGATGTATACGAAGGACCTACGCAGACGTCGGGGCCAACTCGCCAGGAATGTTGTCAAATATTACCGCGAAGATGTCAGGTTGTGTTAGGTTAGGTTATATTACTTAATAGACGTATACAGTGTTCCCACTGGGAAGTAGGGGCCGACAAGCAAGGAATGTTGTTAAACGGTACCCCGAGAGATTAGGTTGGGTTAGGTGAGGTTAGATTAGGATACTGATGTATATAAAGGCCCCACGGACACGTAGAGGCCAACTCGCAAGGAATGTTGTCAAATATTACCGCCGAGATGTCAGGTTGGATTACGTTAGGTTAAATTACGTTATTGATGTATATAAAGGTCCCACGGAGACGTAGAGTCCAACTCGCCAGGAATGTCGTCAAATATTACCGCCGAGATGTCAGGTTGGGTTAGGTTAGGTTATATTACGTAGTTGAAGTATATAAAGGTCCCACGGAGACGTAGAGTCCAACTCGCCAGGAATGTCGTCAAATATTACCGCCGAGATGTCAGGTTGGGTTAGGTTAGGTTATATTAAGTTATTGATGCATATGAATGTCCCATGTACAGGATAGCTCGCCAGGAATGTTGTCAAGTGTTACCGCCGAGATGTTAGGTTGGGTTAGGTTAGGTTATATTACGTTAGTGATGTATACGAAGGACCCACGCAGATGTCGGGGCCAACTCGCCAGGAATGTTGTCAAATATTACCGCCGAGATGTCAGGTTGGATTAGGTTAGGTTATATTACGTTATTGACGTATATAAAGGTCCGTCGGAGACGTAGAGTTGAACTCGCCAAGAATGTCTTCAAATATTACCGCCGAAATGTCAGGTTGGGTTAGGTTAGGTTATATTACGTTATTGATGCATATGAATGTCCCACGTAGAGGATAGCTTACCAGGAATGTTGTCAAATATTACCGCCGAGATGTTAGGTTGGGTTAGGTTAGGTTATATTACGTTAGTGATGTATACGAAGGACCCACGCAGACGTCGGGGCCAACTCGCCAGGAATGTTGTCAAATATTACCGCCGAGATGTCAGGTTGGGTTAGGTTACGTTATATTACGTAATTGAAGTATATAAAGGTCCCACGGAGAAGTAGTGTCCAACTCGCCAGGAATGTCGTCAAATATTACCGCCGAGATGTCAGGTTGGGTTAGGTTAGGTTATATTACGTTATTGATGCATATGAATGTCCCACGTAGAGGATAGCTCGCCAGGAATGTTGTCAAATGTTACCGCCGAGATGTTAGGTTGGTTTAGGTTAGGTTATGTTACGTTAGTGATGAATACGAAGGACCTACGCAGACGTCGGGGCCAACTCGCCAAGAATGTTGTCAAATATTACCGCCGAGATGACAGGTTGGGTTACGTTAGGTTATATTACGCTATTGATGCATACGAATGTCCCACGTAGAGGATAGCTCGCCAGGAATGTTGTCAAATGTTACCGCCGAGATGTTAGGTTGGGTTAGGTTAGTTATATTACGTTAGTGATGTATAAGAAGGACCCACGCAGACGTCGGGGCCAACTCGCCAGGAATGTTGTCAAACATTACCGCCGAGATGTCAGGTTGTGTTAGGTTAGGTTATATTACTTCATAGACGTATACAGCGTTCCCAATGAGAAGTAGGGGCCGACAAGCAAGGAATGTTGTTAAACGGTATCCCGAGAGATTAGGTTGGGTTAGGTTAGGTTATATTAGGATACTGATGTATATAAAGGTCCCACGGACACGTAGAGGCCAACTCGCAAGGAATGTTGTCAAATATTACCGCCGAGATGTCAGGTTGGGTTAGGTTAGGTTATATTACGTTATTGATGCATATGAATGTCCCACGTAGAGGATAGCTCGCCAGGAATGTTGACAAATATTACCGCCGAGATGTTAGGTTGGGTTAGGTTAGGTTATATTACGTTAGTGATGTATACGAAGGACCCACGCAGACGTCGGGGCCAACTCGCCAGGAATGTTGTCAAATATTACCGCCGAGATGTCAGGTTGGGTTAGGTTAGGTTATATTACGTTATTGATGTATATAAAGGTCCCACGGAGACGTAGAGTCCAACTCGCCAGGAATGTCGTCAAATATTACCGCCGAGATGTCAGGTTGGGTTAGGTTAGGTTATATTAGGTTATAGATGCATATGAATGTCCCACGTAGAGGATAGCTCACCAGGAATGTTGTCAAATGCTACCGCCGAGATGTTAGGTTTGGTTATGTTAGGTTATATTACGTTAGTGATGTATACGAAGGACCAACGCAGACGTCGGGGCCAATTCGCCAGGAATGTTGTCAAATATTACCGCCGACACGTCAGGTTGGGTTACGTTAGGTTATATTACGCTATTGATGCATACGAATGTCCCACGTAGAGGATAGCTCGCCAGGAATGTTGTCAAATGTTACCGCCGAGATGTTAGGTTGGGTTAGGTTAGGTTATATTACGTTAGTGATGTATAAGAAGGACCCACGCAGACGTCGGGGCCAACTCGCCAGGAATGTTGTCAAATATTACCGCCGAGATGTCAGGTTGGGTTAGGTTAGGTTATATTACGTTATTGATGTATATAAATGTCCCACGGAGACGTAGAGTTGAACTCGCCAAGAATGTCTTGAAATATTACCGCCGAGATGACAGGATGGGTTAGGTTAGGTTATATTACGTTATTTACGCATATTAATGTCCCACGTAGAGGATAGCTCGCCAGGAATGTTGTCAAACACTACCGCCGAGATGTTAGGTTGGGTTAGGTTAGTTTACATTACGTTAATGATGTATAAGAAGGACCCACGCAGACGTCGGGGCCAACTCGCCAGGAATGTTGTCAAATATTACCGTCGAGGTGTCAGGTTGGGTTAGGTTAGGTTATATTACGTTATTGATGCATATGAATGTCCCACGTAGAGGATAGCTCGCCAGAAATGTTGTACAATATTACCGCCGAGATGTTAGGTTGGGTTAGGTCAGGTTCCATTACGTTAATGATGTATACGAAGGACCTACGCAGACGTCGGGGCCAACTCGCCAGGAATGTTGTCAAATATTACCGCGAAGATGTCAGGTTGTGTTAGGTTAGGTTATATTACTTAATAGACGTATACAGTGTTCCCACTGGGAAGTAGGGGCCGACAAGCAAGGAATGTTGTTAAACGGTACCCCGAGAGATTAGGTTGGGTTAGGTGAGGTTAGATTAGGATACTGATGTATATAAAGGTCCCACGGACACGTAGAGGCCAACTCGCAAGGAATGTTGTCAAATATTACCGCCGAGATGTCAGGTTGGATTACGTTAGGTTATATTACGTTATTGATGTATATAAAGGTCCCACGGAGACGTAGACTCCAACTCGCCAGGAATGTCGTCAAATATTACCGCCGAGATGTCAGGTTGGGTTAGGTTAGGTTATATTACGTAGTTGAAGTATATAAAGGTCCCACGGAGACGTAGAGTCCAACTCGCCAGGAATGTCGTCAAATATTACCGCCGAGATGTCAGGTTGGGTTAGGTTAGGTTATATTAAGTTATTGATGCATATGAATGTCCCATGTACAGGATAGCTCGCCAGGAATGTTGTCAAGTGTTACCGCCGAGATGTTAGGTTGGGTTAGGTTAGGTTATATTACGTTAGTGATGTATACGAAGGACCCACGCAGATGTCGGGGCCAACTCGCCAGGAATGTTGTCAAATATTACCGCCGAGATGTCAGGTTGGATTAGGTTAGGCTATATTACGTTATTGACGTATATAAAGGTCCGTCGGAGACGTAGAGTTGAACTCGCCAAGAATGTCTTCAAATATTACCGCCGAAATGTCAGGTTGGGTTAGGTTAGGTTATATTACGTTATTGATGCATATGAATGTCCCACGTAGAGGATAGCTTACCAGGAATGTTGTCAAATATTACCGCCGAGATGTTAGGTTGGGTTAGGTTAGGTTATATTACGTTAGTGATGTATACGAAGGACGCACGCAGACGTCGGGGCCAACTCGCCAGGAATGTTGTCAAATATTACCGCCGAGATGTCAGGTTGGGTTAGGTTACGTTATATTACGTAATTGAAGTATATAAAGGTCCCACGGAGAAGTAGAGTCCAACTCGCCAGGAATGTCGTCAAATATTACCGCCGAGATGTCAGGTTGGGTTAGGTTAGGTTATATTACGTTATTGATGCATATGAATGTCCCACGTAGAGGATAGCTCGCCAGGAATGTTGTCAAATGTTACCGCCGAGATGTTAGGTTGGTTTAGGTTAGGTTATGTTACGTTAGTGATGAATACGAAGGACCTACGCAGACGTCGGGGCCAACTCGCCAAGAATGTTGTCAAATATTACCGCCGAGATGACAGGTTGGGTTACGTTAGGTTATATTACGCTATTGATGCATACGAATGTCCCACGTAGAGGATAGCTCGCCAGGAATGTTGTCAAATGTTACCGCCGAGATGTTAGGTTGGGTTAGGTTAGTTATATTACGTTAGTGATGTATAAGAAGGACCCACGCAGACGTCGGGGCCAACTCGCCAGGAATGTTGTCAAACATTACCGCCGAGATGTGAGGTTGTGTTAGGTTAGGTTATATTACTTCATAGACGTATACAGCGTTCCCAATGAGAAGTAGGGGCCGACAAGCAAGGAATGTTGTTAAACGGTATCCCGAGAGATTAGGTTGGGTTAGGTTAGGTTATATTAGGATAATGATGTATATAAAGGTCCCACGGACACGTAGAGGCCAACTCGCAAGGAATGTTGTCAAATATTACCGCCGAGATGTCAGGTTGGGTTAGGTTAGGTTATACTACGTAATTGAAGTATATAAATGTCCCACGGAGACGTAGAGTCCAACTCGCCAGGAATGTCGTCAAATATTACCGCCGAGATGTCAGGTTGGGTTAGGTTAGGTTATATTACGTAGTTGAAGTATATAAAGGACCCACGGAGACGTAGAGTCCAACTCGCCAGGAATGTCGTCAAATATTACCGCCGAGATGTCAGGTTGGGTTAGCTTAGGTTATATTAAGTTATTGATGCATATGAATGTCCCATGTATAGGATAGCTCGCCAGGAATGTTGTCAAGTGTTACCGCCGAGATGTTAGGTTGGGTTAGGTTAGGTTATATTACGTTAGTGATGTATACGAAGGACCCACGCTGATGTCGGGGCCAACTCGCCAGGAATGTTGTCAAATATTACCGCCGACATGTCAGGTTGGCTTAGGTTAGGTTATATTACGTTATTGACGTATATAAAGGTCCGTCGGAGACGTAGAGTTGAACTCGCCAAGAATGTCTTCAAATATTACCGCCGAAATGTCAGGTTGGGTTAGGTTAGGTTATATTACGTTATTGATGCATATGAATGTCTCACGTAGAGGATAGCTTACCAGGAATGTTGTCAAATATTACCGCCGAGATGTTAGGTTGGGTTAGGTTAGGTTATATTACGTTAGTGATGTATACGAAGGACCCACGCAGACATCGGGGCCAACTCGCCAGGAATGTTGTCAAATATTACCGCCGAGATGTCAGGTTGGGTTAGGTTACGTTATATTACGTAATTGAAGTATATAAAGGTCCCACGGAGAAGTAGAGTCCAACTCGCCAGGAATGTCGTCAAATATTACCGCCGAGATGTCAGGTTGGGTTAGGTTAGGTTATATTACGTTATTGATGCATATGAATGTCCCACGTAGAGGATAGCTCGCCAGGAATGTTGTCAAATGTTACCGCCGAGATGTTAGGTTGGATTAGGTTAGGTTATGTTACGTTAGTGATGAATACGAAGGACCTACGCAGACGTCGGGTCCAACTCGCCAGGAATGTTGTCAAATATTACCGCCGAGATGTCAGGTTGGGTTACGTTATGTTATATTACGCTATTGATGCATACGAATGTCCCACGTAGAGGATAGCTCGCCAGGAATGTTGTCAAATGTTACCGCCGAGATGTTAGGTTGGGTTAGGTTAGTTATATTACGTTAGTGATGTATAAGAAGGACCCACGCAGACGTCGGGGCCAACTCGCCAGGAATGTTGTCAAACATTACCGCCGAGATGTCAGGTTGTGTTAGGTTAGGTTATATTACTTCATAGACGTATACAGTGTTCCCAATGAGAAGTAGGGGCCGACAAGCAAGGAATGTTGTTAAACGGTATCCCGAGAGATTAGGTTGGGTTAGGTTAGGTTATATTAGGATACTGATGTATATAAAGGTCCCACGGACACGTAGAGGCCAACTCGCAAGGAATGTTGTCAAATATTACCGCCGAGATGTCAGGTTGGATTACGTTAGGTTATATTACGTTATTGATGTATATAAAGGTCCCACGGAGGCGTAGAGTCCAACTCGCCAGGAATGTCGTCAAATATTACCGCCGAGATGTCAGGTTGGGTTAGGTTAGGTTATATTAGGTTATAGATGCATATGAATGTCCCACGTAGAGGATAGCTCACCAGGAATGTTGTCAAATGCTACCGCCGAGGTGTTAGGTTTGGTTATGTTAGGTTATATTACGTTAGTGATGTATACGAAGGACCAACGCGGACGTGGGGGCCAACTCGCCAGGAATGTTGTTAAATATTACCGCCGAGATGTCAGGTTGTGTTAGGTTAGGTTATATTACTTCATAGACGTATACAGTGTTCCCACTGAGATGTAGGGGCCGACAAGCGAGGAAAGTAGTTAAACGGTACGCCGAGAGATTAGGTTGGGTTAGGTTAGGTTATATGAGGATACTGATGTATATAAAGGTCCCACGGACACGTAGAGGCCAACTCGCAAGGAATGTTGTCAAATATTACCGCCGAGATGTCAGGTTGGATTACGTTAGGTTATATTACGTTATTGATGTATATAAAGGTCCCACGGAGACGTAGAGTCCAACTCGCCAGGAATGTCGTCAAATATTACCGCCGAGATGTCAGGTTGGGTTAGGTTAGGTTATATTAGGTTATAGATGCATATGAATGTCCCACGTAGAGGATAGCTCGCCAGGAATGTTGTCAAATGTTACCGCCGAGATGTTAGGTTGGGTTAGGTTAGGTTATATTACGTTAGTGATGTATAAGAAGGACCCACGCAGACGTCGGGGCCAACTCGCCAGGAATGTTGTCAAATATTACCGCCGAGATGTCAGGTTGTGTTAGGTTAGGTTATATTACTTCATAGACGGATACAGTGTTCCCACTGAGAAGTAGGGGCCGACAAGCAAGGAATGTTGTTAAACGGTACCCCGAGAGATTAGGTTGGGTTAGGTTAGGTTACATTAGGATACTGATGTATATAAAGGTCCCACGGAGACGTAGAGTCCAACTCGCCAGGAATGTCGTCAAATATTACCGCCGAGATGTCAGGTTGGGTCAGGTTAGGTTATACTACGTAATTGAAGTATATAAATGTCCCACGGAGACGTAGAGTCCAACTCGCCAGGAATGTCGTCAAATATTACCGCCGAGATGTCAGGTTGGGTTAGGTTAGGTTATATTACGTAGTTGAAGTATATAAATGTCCCACGGAGACGTAGAGTCCAACTCGCCAGGAATGTCGTCAAATATTACCGCCGAGATGTCAGGTTGGATTACGTTAGTTTATATTACGTTATTGATGTATATAAAGGTCCCACGGAGACGTAGAGTCCAACTCGCCAGGAATGTCGTCAAATATTACCGCCGAGATGTCAGGTTGGGTTAGGTTAGGTTATATTAGGTTATAGATGCATATGAATGTCCCACGTAGAGGATAGCTCACCAGGAATGTTGTCAAATGCTACCGCCGAGATGTTAGGTTTGGTTATGTTAGGTTATATTACGTTAGTGATGTATACGAAGGACCAACGCAGACGTCGGGGCCAATTCGCCAGGAATGTTGTCAAATATTACCGCCGAGATGTCAGGTTGGATTAGGTTAGGTTATATTACTTCATAGACGTATACAGTGTTCCCACTGAGATGTAGGGGCCGACAAGCGAGGAATGTTGTTAAACGGTACCCCGAGATATTAGGTTGGGTTAGGTTAGGTTATATGAGGATACTGATGTATATAAAGGTCCCACGGACACGTAGAGGCCAACTCGCAAGGAATGTTGTCAACTATTACCGCCGAGATGTTAGGTTGGGTTAGGTTAGGTTATATTACGTAATTGAAGTATATAAAGGTCCCACGGAGAAGTAGAGTCCAACTCGCCAGGAATGTCGTCAAATATTACCGCCGAGATGTCAGGTTGGGTTAGGTTAGGTTATATTACGTTATTGATGCATATGAATGTCCCACGTAGAGGATAGTTCGCCAGGAATGTTGTCAAATATTACCGCCGAGATGTTAGGTTGGGTTAGGTTAGGTTATATTACGTTAGTGATGTATACGAAGGACCCACGCAGACGTCGGGGCCAACTCGCCAGGAATGTTGTCAAATATTACCGCCGAGATGGCAGGTTGGGTTAGGTTAGGTTATATTACGTTATTGATGTATATAGAGGTCCCACGGAGACGTAGATTCCAACTCGCCAGGAATGTCGTCAAATATTACCGCCGAGATGTCAGGTTGGGTTAGGTTAGGTTATATTAGGTTATAGATGCATATGAATGTCCCACGTAGAGGATAGCTCACCAGGAATGTTGTCAAATGTTACCGCCGAGGTGTTAGGTTTGGTTATGTTAGGTTATATTACGTTAGTGATGTATACGAAGGACCAACGCAGACGTGGGGGCCAACTCGCCAGGAATGTTGTCAAATATTACCGCCGAGATGTCAGGTTGTGTTAGGTTAGGTTATATTACTTCATAGACGTATACAGTGTTCCCACTGAGATGTAGGGGCCGACAAGCGAGGAAAGTTGTTAAACGGTACGCCGAGAGATTAGGTTGGGTTAGGTTAGGTTATATGAGGATACTGATGTATATAAAGGTCCCACGGACACGTAGAGGCCAACTCGCAAGGAATGTTGTCAAATATTACCGCCGAGATGTCAGGTTGGATTACGTTAGGTTATATTACGTTATTGATGTATATAAAGGTCCCACGGAGACGTAGAGTCCAACTCGCCAGGAATGTCGTCAAATATTACCGCCGAGATGTCAGGTTGGGTTAGGTTAGGTTATATTAGGTTATAGATGCATATGAATGTCCCACGTAGAGGATAGCTCGCCAGGAATGTTGTCAAATGTTACCGCCGAGATGTTAGGTTGGGTTAGGTTAGGTTATATTACGTTAGTGATGTATAAGAAGGACCCACGCAGACGTCGGGGCCAACTCGCCAGGAATGTTGTCAAATATTACCGCCGAGATGTCAGGTTGTGTTAGGTTAGGTTATATTACTTCATAGACGGATACAGTGTTCCCACTGAGAAGTAGGGGCCGACAAGCAAGGAATGTTGTTAAACGGTACCCCGAGAGATTAGGTTGGGTTAGGTTAGGTTACATTAGGATACTGATGTATATAAAGGTCCCACGGAGACGTAGAGTCCAACTCGCCAGGAATGTCGTCAAATATTACCGCCGAGATGTCAGGTTGGGTCAGGTTAGGTTATACTACGTAATTGAAGTATATAAATGTCCCACGGACACGTAGAGTCCAACTCGCCAGGAATGTCGTCAAATATTACCGCCGAGATGTCAGGTTGGGTTAGGTTAGGTTATATTACGTAGTTGAAGTATATAAATGTCCCACGGAGACGTAGAGTACAACTCGCCAGGAATGTCGTCAAATATTACCGCCGAGATGTCAGGTTGGATTACGTTAGTTTATATTACGTTATTGATGTATATAAAGGTCCCACGGAGACGTAGAGTCCAACTCGCCAGGAATGTCGTCAAATATTACCGCCGAGATGTCAGGTTGGGTTAGGTTAGGTTATATTAGGTTATAGATGCATATGAATGTCCCACGTAGAGGATAGCTCACCAGGAATGTTGTCAAATGCTACCGCCGAGATGTTAGGTTTGGTTATGTTAGGTTATATTACGTTAGTGATGTATACGAAGGACCAACGCAGACGTCGGGGCCAATTCGCCAGGAATGTTGTCAAATATTACCGCCGAGATGTCAGGTTGTGTTAGGTTAGGTTATATTACTTCATGGACGTATACAGTGTTCCCACTGGGAAGTAGGGGCCGACAAGTAAGGAATGTTGTTAAACGGTACCCCGAGAGATTAGGTTGGGTTAGGTTAGGTTATATTAGGATACTGATGTATATAAAGGTCCCACGGACACGTAGAGGCCAACTCGCAAGGAATGTTGTCAAATATTACCGCCGAGATGTCAGGTTGGATTACGTTAGGTTATATTACGTTATTGATGTATATAAAGGTCCCACGGAGACGTAGAGTCCAACTCGCCAGTAATGTTGTCAAATATTACCGCCGAGATGATAGTTTGGGTTAGGTTAGGTTATATTACGTTAGTGATGTATACGAAGGACCCACGAAGACGTCGCGGCCAACTCGCCAGGAATGTTGTCAAATATTACCGCCGACACGTCAGGTTGGGTTACGTTAGGTTATATTACGCTATTGATGCATACGAATGTCCCACGTAGAGGATAGCTCGCCAGGAATGTTGTCAAATGTTACCGCCGAGATGTTAGGTTGGGTTAGGTTAGGTTATATTACGTTAGTGATGTATAAGAAGGACCCACGCAGACGTCGGGGCCAACTCGCCAGGAATGTTGTCAAATATTACCGCCGAGATGTCAGGTTGGATTAGGTTAGGTTATATTACGTTATTGACGTATATAAAGGTCCGTCGGAGACGTAGAGTTGAACTCGCCAAGAATGTCTTGAAATATTACCGCCGAGATGACAGGATGGGTTAGGTTAGGTTATATTACGTTATTGACGCATATTAATGTCCCACGTAGAGGATAGCTCGCCAGGAATGTTGTCAAACATTACCGCCGAGATGTTAGGTTGGGTTAGGTTAGTTTACATTACGTTAATGATGTATAAGAAGGACCCACGCAGACGTCGGGGCCAACTCGCCAGGAATGTTGTCAAATATTACCGTCGAGATGTCAGGTTGGGTTAGGTTACGTTATATTACGTAATTGAAGTATATAAAGGTCCCACGGAGAAGTAGAGTCCAACTCGCCAGGAATGTCGTCAAATATTACCGCCGAGATGACAGGATGGGTTAGGTTAGGTTATATTACGTTATTGACGCATATTAATGTCCCACGTAGAGGATAGCTCGCCAGGAATGTTGTCAAACATTACCGCCGAGATGTTAAGTTGGGTGAGGTTAGTTTACATTACGTTAATGATGTATAAGAAGGACCCACGCAGACGTCGGGGCCAATTCGCCAGGAATGTTGTCAAATATTACCGCCGACACGTCAGGTTGGGTTAGGTTAGGTTATATTACGTTATTGATGCATATGAATGTCCCACGTAGAGGATAGCTCGCCAGAAATGTTGTACAATATTACCGCCGAGATGTTAGGTTGGGTTAGGTCAGGTTCCATTACGTTAATGATGTATACGAAGGACCTACGCAGACGTCGGGGCCAACTCGCCAGGAATGTTGTCAAATATTACCGCGGAGATGTCAGGTTGTGTTAGGTTAGGTTATATTACTTAATAGACGTATACAGTGTTCCCACTGGGAAGTAGGGGCCGACAAGCAAGGAATGTTGTTAAACGGTACCCCGAGAGATTAGGTTGGGTTAGGTTAAGTTATATTAGGATACTGATGTATATAAAGGTCCCACGGACACGTAGAGGCCAACTCGCAAGGAATGTTGTCAAATATTACCGCCGAGATGTCAGGTTGGATTACGTTAGGTTATATTACGTTATTGATGTATATAAAGGTCCCACGGAGACGTAGAGTCCAACTCGCCAGGAATGTCGTCAAATATTACCGCCGAGATGTCAGGTTGGGTTAGGTTAGGTTATATTACGTAATTGAAGTATATAAAGGTCCCACGGAAACGTAGAGTCCAACTCGCCAGGAATGTCGTCAAATATTACCGCCGAGATGTCAGGTTGGGTTAGGTTAGGTTATATTACGTTATTGATGCATATGAATGTCCCACGTAGAGGATAGCTCGCCAGGAATGTTGACAAATATTACCGCCGAGATGTTAGGTTGGGTTAGGTTAGGTTATATTACGTTAGTGATGTATACGAAGGACCAACGCAGACGTCGGGGCCAATTCGCCAGGAATGATGTCAAATATTACCGCCGACACGTCAGGTTGGGTTACGTTAGGTTATATTACGCTATTGATGCATACGAATGTCCCACGTAGAGGATAGCTCGCCAGGAATGTTGTCAAATGTTACCGCCGAGATGTTAGGTTGGGTTGGGTTAGGTTATATTACGTTAGTGATGTATAAGAAGGACCCACGCAGACGTCGGGGCCAACTCGCCAGGAATGTTGTCAAATATTACCGCCGAGATGTCAGGTTGTGTTAGGTTAGGTTATATTACTTCATAGACGGATACAGTGTTCCCACTGAGAAGTAGGGGCCGACAAGCAAGGAATGTTGTTAAACGGTACCCCGAGAGATTAGGTTGGGTTAGGTTAGGTTACATTAGGATACTGATGTATATAAAGGTCCCACGGAGACGTAGAGTCCAACTCGCCAGGAATGTCGTCAAATATTACCGCCGAGATGTCAGGTTGGGTCAGGTTAGGTTATACTACGTAATTGAAGTATATAAATGTCCCACGGAGACGTAGAGTCCAACTCGCCAGGAATGTCGTCAAATATTACCGCCGAGATGTCAGGTTGGGTTAGGTTAGGTTATATTACGTAGTTGAAGTATATAAAGGTCCCACGGAGACGTAGAGTCCAACTCGCCAGGAATGTCGTCAAATATTACCGCCGAGATGTCAGGTTGGGTTAGGTTAGGTTATATTAAGTTATTGATGCATATGAATGTCCCATGTATAGGATAGCTCGCCAGGAATGTTGTCAAGTGTTACCGCCGAGATGTTAGGTTGGGTTAGGTTAGGTTATGTTACGTTAGTGATGAATACGAAGGACCTACGCAGACGTCGGGGCCAACTCGACAGGAATGTTGTCAAATATTACCGCCCAGATGACAGGTTGGGTTACGTTAGGTTATATTACGCTATTGATGCATACGAATGTCCCACGTAGAGGATAGCTCGCCAGGAATGTTGTCAAATGTTACCGCCGAGATGTTAGGTTGGGTTAGGTTAGTTATATTACGTTAGTGATGTATAAGAAGGACCCACGCAGACGTCGGGGCCAACCCGCCAGGAATGTTGTCAAACATTACCGCCGAGATGTCGGGTTGTGTTAGGTTAGGTTATATTACTTCATAGACGTATACAGTGTTCCCAATGAGAAGTAGGGGCCGACAAGCAAGGAATGTTGTTAAACGGTATCCCGAGAGATTAGGTTGGGTTAGGTTAGGTTATATTAGGATACTGATGTATATAAAGGTCCCACGGACACGTAGAGGCCAACTCGCAAGGAATGTTGTCAAATATTACCGCCGAGATGTCAGGTTGGATTACGTTAGGTTATATTACGTTATTGATGTATATAAAGGTCCCACGGAGACGTAGAGTCCAACTCGCCAGGAATGTCGTCAAATATTACCGCCGAGATGTCAGGTTGGGTTAGGTTAGGTTATATTACGTAATTGAAGTATATAAAGGTCCCACGGAAACGTAGAGTCCAACTCGCCAGGAATGTCGTCAAATATTACCGCCGAGATGTCAGGTTGGGTTAGGTTAGGTTATATTACGTTATTGATGCATATGAATGTCCCACGTAGAGGATAGCTCGCCAGGAATGTTGACAAATATTACCGCCGAGATGTTAGGTTGGGTTAGGTTAGGTTATATTACGTTAGTGATGTATACGAAGGACCCACGCAGATGTCGGGGCCAACTCGCCAGGAATGTTGTCAAATATTACCGCCGAGATGTCAGGTTGGATTAGGTTAGGTTATATTACGTTATTGACGTATATAAAGGTCCGTCGGAGACGTAGAGTTGAACTCGCCAAGAATGTCTTCAAATATTACCGCCGAAATGTCAGGTTGGGTTAGGTTAGGTTATATTACGTTATTGATGCATATGAATGTCCCACGTAGAGGATAGCTTACCAGGAATGTTGTCAAATATTACCGCCGAGATGTTAGGTTGGGTTAGGTTAGGTTATATTGCGTTAGTGATGTATACGAAGGACCCACGCAGACGTCGGGGCCAACTCGCCAGGAATGTTGTCAAATATTAACGCCGAGATGTCAGGTTGGGTTAGGTTACGTTATATTACGTAATTGAAGTATATAAAGGTCCCACGGAGAAGTAGAGTCCAACTCGCCAGGAATGTCGTCAAATATTACCGCCGAGATGTCAGGTTGGGTTAGGTTAGGTTATATTACGTTATTGATGCATATGAATGTCCCACGTAGAGGATAGCTCGCCAGGAATGTTGTCAAATGTTACCGCCGAGATGTTAGGTTGGTTTAGGTTAGGTTATGTTACGTTAGTGATGAATACGAAGGACCTACGCAGACGTCGGGGCCAACTCGCCAGGAATGTTGTCAAATATTACCGCCGAGATGACAGGTTGGGTTACGTTAGGTTATATTACGCTATTGATGCATACGAATGTCCCACGTAGAGGATAGCTCGCCAGGAATGTTGTCAAATGTTACCGCCGAGATGTTAGGTTGGGTTAGGTTAGTTATATTACGTTAGTGATGTATAAGAAGGACCCACGCAGACGTCGGGGCCAACTCGCCAGGAATGTTGTCAAACATTACCGCCGAGATGTCAGGTTGTGTTAGGTTAGGTTATATTACTTCATAGACGTATACAGTGTTCCCAATGAGAAGTAGGGGCCGACAAGCAAGGAATGTTGTTAAACGGTATCCCGAGAGATTAGGTTGGGTTAGGTTAGGTTATATTAGGATACTGATGTATATAAAGGTCCCACGGACACGTAGAGGCCAACTCGCAAGGAATGTTGTCAAATATTACCGCCGAGATGTCAGGTTGGATTACGTTAGGTTATATTACGTTATTGATGTATATAAAGGTCCCACGGAGACGTAGAGTCCAACTCGCCAGGAATGTCGTCAAATATTACCGCCGAGTTGTCAGGTTGGGTTAGGTTAGGTTATATTACGTAATTGAAGTATATAAAGGTCCCACGGAAACGTAGAGTCCAACTCGCCAGGAATGTCGTCAAATATTACCGCCGAGATGTCAGGTTGGGTTAGGTTAGGTTATATTACGTTATTGATGCATATGAATGTCCCACGTAGAGGATAGCTCGCCAGGAATGTTGACAAATATTACCGCCGAGATGTTAGGTTGGGTTAGGTTAGGTTATATTACGTTAGTGATGTATACGAAGGACCCACGCAGATGTCGGGGCCAACTCGCCAGGAATGTTGTCAAATATTACCGCCGAGATGTCAGGTTGGATTAGGTTAGGTTATATTACGTTATTGACGTATATAAAGGTCCGTCGGAGACGTAGAGTTGAACTCGCCAAGAATGTCTTCAAATATTACCGCCGAAATGTCAGGTTGGGTTAGGTTAGGTTATATTACGTTATTGATGCATATGAATGTCCCACGTAGAGGATAGCTTACCAGGAATGTTGTCAAATATTACCGCCGAGATGTTAGGTTGGGTTAGGTTAGGTTATGTTACGTTAGTGATGAATACGAAGGACCTACGCAGACGTCGGGGCCAACTCGCCAGGAATGTTGTCAAATATTACCGCCGAGATGACAGGTTGGGTTACGTTAGGTTATATTACGCTATTGATGCATACGAATGTCCCACGTAGAGGATAGCTCGCCAGGAATGTTGTCAAATGTTACCGCCGAGATGTTAGGTTGGGTTAGGTTAGTTATATTACGTTAGTGATGTATAAGAAGGACCCACGCAGACGTCGGGGCCAACTCGCCAGGAATGTTGTCAAACATTACCGCCGAGATGTCAGGTTGTGTTAGGTTAGGTTATATTACTTCATAGACGTATACAGTGTTCCCAATGAGAAGTAGGGGCCGACAAGCAAGGAATGTTGTTAAACGGTATCCCGAGAGATTAGGTTGGGTTAGGTTAGGTTATATTAGGATACTGATGTATATAAAGGTCCCACGGACACGTAGAGGCCAACTCGCAAGGAATGTTGTCAAATATTACCGCCGAGATGTCAGGTTGGATTACGTTAGGTTATATTACGTTATTGATGTATATAAAGGTCCCACGGAGACGTAGAGTCCAACTCGCCAGGAATGTCGTCAAATATTACCGCCGAGATGTCAGGTTGGGTTAGGTTAGGTTATATTACGTAATTGAAGTATATAAAGGTCCCACGGAAACGTAGAGTCCAACTCGCCAGGAATGTCGTCAAATATTACCGCCGAGATGTCAGGTTGGGTTAGGTTAGGTTATATTACGTTATTGATGCATATGAATGTCCCACGTAGAGGATAGCTCGCCAGGAATGTTGACAAATATTACCGCCGAGATGTTAGGTTGGGTTAGGTTAGGTTATATTACGTTAGTGATGTATACGAAGGACCCACGCAGATGTCGGGGCCAACTCGCCAGGAATGTTGTCAAATATTACCGCCGAGATGTCAGGTTGGATTAGGTTAGGTTATATTACGTTATTGACGTATATAAAGGTCCGTCGGAGACGTAGAGTTGAACTCGCCAAGAATGTCTTCAAATATTACCGCCGAAATGTCAGGTTGGGTTAGGTTAGGTTATATTACGTTATTGATGCATATGAATGTCCCACGTAGAGGATAGCTTACCAGGAATGTTGTCAAATATTACCGCCGAGATGTTAGGTTGGGTTAGGTTAGGTTATATTGCGTTAGTGATGTATACGAAGGACCCACGCAGACGTCGGGGCCAACTCGCCAGGAATGTTGTCAAATATTAACGCCGAGATGTCAGGTTGGGTTAGGTTACGTTATATTACGTAATTGAAGTATATAAAGGTCCCACGGAGAAGTAGAGTCCAACTCGCCAGGAATGTCGTCAAATATTACCGCCGAGATGTCAGGTTGGGTTAGGTTAGGTTATATTACGTTATTGATGCATATGAATGTCCCACGTAGAGGATAGCTCGCCAGGAATGTTGTCAAATGTTACCGCCGAGATGTTAGGTTGGTTTAGGTTAGGTTATGTTACGTTAGTGATGAATACGAAGGACCTACGCAGACGTCGGGGCCAACTCGCCAGGAATGTTGTCAAATATTACCGCCGAGATGACAGGTTGGGTTACGTTAGGTTATATTACGCTATTGATGCATACGAATGTCCCACGTAGAGGATAGCTCGCCAGGAATGTTGTCAAATGTTACCGCCGAGATGTTAGGTTGGGTTAGGTTAGTTATATTACGTTAGTGATGTATAAGAAGGACCCACGCAGACGTCGGGGCCAACTCGCCAGGAATGTTGTCAAACATTACCGCCGAGATGTCAGGTTGTGTTAGGTTAGGTTATATTACTTCATAGACGTATACAGTGTTCCCAATGAGAAGTAGGGGCCGACAAGCAAGGAATGTTGTTAAACGGTATCCCGAGAGATTAGGTTGGGTTAGGTTAGGTTATATTAGGATACTGATGTATATAAAGGTCCCACGGACACGTAGAGGCCAACTCGCAAGGAATGTTGTCAAATATTACCGCCGAGATGTCAGGTTGGATTACGTTAGGTTATATTACGTTATTGATGTATATAAAGGTCCCACGGAGACGTAGAGTCCAACTCGCCAGGAATGTCGTCAAATATTACCGCCGAGATGTCAGGTTGGGTTAGGTTAGGTTATATTACGTAATTGAAGTATATAAAGGTCCCACGGAAACGTAGAGTCCAACTCGCCAGGAATGTCGTCAAATATTACCGCCGAGATGTCAGGTTGGGTTAGGTTAGGTTATATTACGTTATTGATGCATATGAATGTCCCACGTAGAGGATAGCTCGCCAGGAATGTTGACAAATATTACCGCCGAGATGTTAGGTTGGGTTAGGTTAGGTTACATTACGTTAGTGATGTATACGAAGGACCCACGCAGACGTCGGGGCCAACTCGCCAGGAATGTTGTCAAATATTACCGCCGAGATGTCAGGTTGTGTTAGGTTAGGTTATATTACTTCATAGACGGATACAGTGTTCCCACTGAGAAGTAGGGGCCGACAAGCAAGGAATGTTGTTAAACGGTACCCCGAGAGATTAGGTTGGGTTAGGTTAGGTTACATTAGGATACTGATGTATATAAAGGTCCCACGGAGACGTAGAGTCCAACTCGCCAGGAATGTCGTCAAATATTACCGCCGAGATGTCAGGTTGGGTCAGGTTAGGTTATACTACGTAATTGAAGTATATAAATGTCCCACGGAGACGTGGAGTCCAACTCGCCAGGAATGTCGTCAAATATTACCGCCGAGATGTCAGGTTGGGTTAGGTTAGGTTATATTACGTAGTTGAAGTATATAAAGGTCCCACGGAGACGTAGAGTCCAACTCGCCAGGAATGTCGTCAAATATTACCGCCGAGATGTCAGGTTGGGTTAGGTTAGGTTATATTAAGTTATTGATGCATATGAATGTCCCATGTATAGGATAGCTCGCCAGGAATGTTGTCAAGTGTTACCGCCGAGATGTTAGGTTTGGTTATGTTAGGTTATATTACGTTAGTGATGTATACGAAGGACCAACGCAGACGTCGGGGCCAATTCGCCAGGAATGTTGTCAAATATTACCGCCGAGATGTCAGGTTGGATTAGGTTAGGTTATATTACTTCATAGACGTATACAGTGTTCCCACTGAGATGTAGGGGCCGACAAGCGAGGAATGTTGTTAAACGGTACCCCGAGATATTAGGTTGGGTTAGGTTAGGTTATATGAGGATACTGATGTATATAAAGGTCCCACGGACACGTAGAGGCCAACTCGCAAGGAATGTTGTCAAATATTACCGCCGAGATGTCAGGTTGGATTACGTTAGGTTATATTACGTTATTGATGTATATAAAGGGACCACGGAGACGTAGAGTCCAACTCGCCAGGAATGTCGTCAAATATTACCGCCCAGATGTCAGGTTGGGTTAGGTTAGGTTATATTACGTTATTGATGCATATGAATGTCCCACGTATAGGATAGCTCGCCAGGAATGTTGTCAAGTGTTACCGCCGAGATGTTAGGTTGGGTTAGGTTAGGTTATATTACGTTAGTGATGTATACGAAGGACCCACGCAGACGTCGGGGCCAACTCGCCAGGAATGTTGTCAAATATTACCGCCGAGATGTCAGGTTGGATTACGTTAGGTTATATTACGTTATTGACGTATATAAAGGTCCGTCGGAGACGTAGAGTTGAACTCGCCAAGAATGTCTTCAAATATTACCTCCGAAATGTCAGGTTGGGTTAGGTTAGGTTATATTACGTTATTGATGCATATGAATGTCCCACGTAGAGGATAGCTTACCAGGAATGTTGTCAAATATTACCGCCGAGATGTTAGGTTGGGTTAGGTTAGGTTATATTACGTTAGTGATGTATACGAAGGACCCACGCAGACGTCGGGGCCAACTCGCCAGGAATGTTGTCAAATATTACCGCAGAGATGTCAGGTTGGGTTAGGTTACGTTATATTACGTAATTGAAGTATATAAAGGTCCCACGGAGAAGTAGAATCCAACTCGGAAGGAATGTCGTCAAATATTACCGCGGAGATGTCAGGTTGGGTTAGGTTAGGTTATATTACGTTATTGATGCATATGAATGTCCCACGTAGAGGATAGCTCGCCAGAAATGTTGTACAATATTACCGCCGAGATGTTAGGTTGGGTTAGGTAAGGTTACATTACGTTAATGATGTATACGAAGGACCTACGCAGACGTCGGCGCCAACTCGCCAGGAATGTTGTCAAATATTACCGCCGAGATGTCAGGTTGTGTTAGGTTAGGTTATATTACTTCATAGACGTATACAGTGTTCCCACTGGGAAGTAGGGGCCGACAAGTAAGGAATGTTGTTAAACGGTACCCCGAGAGATTAGGTTGGGTTAGGTTAGGTTATATTAGGATACTGATGTATATAAAGGTCCCACGGACACGTAGAGGCCAACTCGCAAGGAATGTTGTCAAATATTACCGCCGAGATGTCAGGTTGGATTACGTTAGGTTATATTACGTTATTGATGTATATAAAGGTCCCACGGAGACGTAGAGTCCAACTCGCCAGTAATGTTGCCAAATATTACCGCCGAGATGTTAGTTTGGGTTAGGTTAGGTTATATTACGTTAGTGATGTATACGAAGGACCCACGCAGACGTCGCGGCCAACTCGCCAGGAATGTTGTCAAATATTACCGCCGACACGTCAGGTTGGGTTACGTTAGGTTATATTACGCTATTGATGCATACGAATGTCCCACGTAGAGGATAGCTCGCCAGGAATGTTGTCAAATGTTACCGCCGAGATGTTAGGTTGGGTTAGGTTAGGTTATATTACGTTAGTGATGTATAAGAAGGACCCACGCAGACGTCGGGGCCAACTCGCCAGGAATGTTGTCAAATATTGCCGCCGAGATGTCAGGTTGTGTTAGGTTAGGTTATATTAGTTCATAGACGGATACAGTGTTCCCACTGAGAAGTAGGGGCCGACAAGCAAGGAATGTTGTTAAACGGTATCCCGAGATATTAGGTTGGGTTAGGTTAGGTTATATTAGGATACTGATGTATATAAAGGTCCCACGGACACGTAGAGGCCAACTCGCAAAGAATGTTGTCAAATATTACCGCCGAGATGTCAGGTTGGATTACGTTAGGTTATATTACGTTATTGATGTATATAAAGGTCCCACGGAGACGTAGAGTCCAACTCGCCAGGAATGTCGTCAAATATTACCGCCGAGATGTCAGGTTGGGTTAGGTTAGGTTATATTACGTAATTGAAGTATATAAAGGTCCCACGGAAACGTAGAGTCCAACTCGCCAGGAATGTCGTCAAATATTACCGCCGAGATGTCAGGTTGGGTTAGGTTAGGTTATATTACGTTATTGATGCATATGAATGTCCCACGTAGAGGATAGCTCGCCAGGAATGTTGACAAATATTACCGCCGAGATGTTAGGTTGGGTTAGGTTAGGTTATATTACGTTAGTGATGTATACGAAGGACCCACGCAGACGGAGGGGCCAACTCGCCAGGAATGTTGTCAAATATTACCGCCCAGATGTCAGGTTGGGTTAGGTTAGGTTCTATTACGTTATTGATGTATATAAAGGTCCCACGGGGACGTAGAGTCTAACTCGCCAGGAATGTCGTCAAATATTACCGCCGAGATGTCAGGTTGGGTTACGTTAGGTTATATTAGGTTATAGATGCATATGAATGTCCCACGTAGAGGATAGCTCACCAGGAATGTTGTCAAATGCTACCGCCGAGATGTTAGGTTTGGTTATGTTAGGTTATATTACGTTAGTGATGTATACGAAGGACCAACGCAGACGTCGGGGCCAACTCGCCAGGAATGTTGTCAAATATTACCGCGGAGATGTCAGGTTGTGTTAGGTTAGGTTATATTACTTAATAGACGTATACAGTGTTCCCACTGGGAAGTAGGGGCCGACAAGCAAGGAATGTTGTTAAACGGTACCCCGAGAGATTAGGTTGGGTTAGGTTAGGTTATATTAGGATACTGATGTATATAAAGGTCCCACGGACACGTAGAGGCCAACTCGCAAGGAATGTTGTCAAATATTACCGCCGAGATGTCAGGTTGGATTACGTTAGGTTATATTACGTTATTGATGTATATAAAGGTCCCACGGAGACGTAGAGTCCAACTCGCCAGGAATGTCGTCAAATATTACCGCCGAGATGTCAGGTTGGGTTAGGTTAGGTTATATTACGTAGTTGAAGTATATAAAGGTCCCACGGAGACGTAGAGTCCAACTCGCCAGGAATGTCGTCAAATATTACCGCCGAGTTGTCAGGTTGGGTTAGGTTAGGTTATATTAAGTTATTGATGCATATGAATGTCCCATGTATAGGATAGCTCGCCAGGAATGTTGTCAAGTGTTACCGCCGAGATGTTAGGTTGGGTTAGGTTAGGTTATATTACGTTAGTGATGTATACGAAGGACCCACGCTGATGTCGGGGCCAACTCGCCAGGAATGTTGTCAAATATTACCGCCGAGATGTCAGGTTGGATTAGGTTAGGTTATATTACGTTATTGACGTATATAAAGGTCCGTCGGACACGTAGAGTTGAACTCGCCAAGAATGTCTTCAAATATTACCGCCGAAATGTCAGGTTGGGTTAGGATAGGTTATATTACGTTATTGATGCATATGAATGTCCCACGTAGAGGATAGCTTACCAGGAATGTTGTCAAATATTACCGCCGAGATGTTAGGTTGGGTTAGGTTAGGTTATATTACGTTAGTGATGTATAAGAAGGACCCACGCAGACGTCGGAGCCAACTCGCCAGGAATGTTGTCAAATATTACCGCCGAGATGTCAGGTTGGGTTAGGTTACGTTATATTACGTAATTGAAGTATATAAAGGTCCCACGGAGAAGTAGAGTCCAACTCGCCAGGAATGTCGTCAAATATTACCGCCGAGATGTCAGGTTGGGTTAGGTTAGGTTATATTACGTTATTGATGCATATGAATGTCCCACGTAGAGGATAGCTCGCCAGGAATGTTGTCAAATGTTACCGCCGAGATGTTAGGTTGGTTTAGGTTAGGTTATGTTACGTTAGTGATGAATACGAAGGACCTACGCAGACGTCGGGGCCAACTCGCCAGGAATGTTGTCAAATATTACCGCCGAGATGACAGGTTGGGTTACGTTAGGTTATATTACGCTATTGATGCATACGAATGTCCCACGTAGAGGATAGCTCGCCAGGAATGTTGTCAAATGTTACCGCCGAGATGTTAGGTTGGGTTAGGTTAGGTTATATTACGTTAGTGATGTATAAGAAGGACCCACGCAGACGTCGGGGCCAACTCGCCAGGAATGTTGTCAAATATTACCGCCGAGATGTCAGGTTGGGTTAGGTTAGGTTATATTACGTTATTGATGTATATAAATGTCCCACGGAGACGTAGAGTTGAACTCGCCAAGAATGTCTTGAAATATTACCGCCGAGATGACAGGATGGGTTAGGTTAGGTTATATTACGTTATTTACGCATATTAATGTCCCACGTAGAGGATAGCTCGCCAGGAATGTTGTCAAACACTACCGCCGAGATGTTAGGTTGGGTTAGGTTAGTTTACATTACGTTAATGATGTATAAGAAGGACCCACGCAGACGTCGGGGCCAACTCGCCAGGAATGTTGTCAAATATTACCGTCGAGATGTCAGGTTGGGTTAGGTTAGGTTATATTACGTTATTGATGCATATGAATGTCCCACGTAGAGGATAGCTCGCCAGAAATGTTGTACAATATTACCGCCGAGATGTTAGGTTGGGTTAGGTCAGGTTCCATTACGTTAATGATGTATACGAAGGACCTACGCAGACGTCGGGGCCAACTCGCCAGGAATGTTGTCAAATATTACCGCGAAGATGTCAGGTTGTGTTAGGTTAGGTTATATTACTTAATAGACGTATACAGTGTTCCCACTGGGAAGTAGGGGCCGACAAGCAAGGAATGTTGTTAAACGGTACCCCGAGAGATTAGGTTGGGTTAGGTGAGGTTAGATTAGGATACTGATGTATATAAAGGTCCCACGGACACGTAGAGGCCAACTCGCAAGGAATGTTGTCAAATATTACCGCCGAGATGTCAGGTTGGATTACGTTAGGTTAAATTACGTTATTGATGTATATAAAGGTCCCACGGAGACGTAGAGTCCAACTCGCCAGGAATGTCGTCAAATATTACCGCCGAGATGTCAGGTTGGGTTAGGTTAGGTTATATTACGTAGTTGAAGTATATAAAGGTCCCACGGAGACGTAGAGTCCAACTCGCCAGGAATGTCGTCAAATATTACCGCCGAGATGTCAGGTTGGGTTAGGTTAGGTTATATTACGTTATTGATGCATATGAATGTCCCACGTAGAGGATAGCTCGCCAGGAATGTTGACAAATATTACCGCCGAGATGTTAGGTTGGGTTAGGTTAGGTTATATTACGTTAGTGATGTATACGAAGGACCCACGCAGACGTCGGGGCCAACTCGCCAGGAATGTTGTCAAATATTACCGCCGAGATGTCAGGTTGGGTTAGGTTAGGTTATATTACGTTATTGATGTATATAAAGGTCCCACGGAGACGTAGAGTCCAACTCGCCAGGAATGTCGTCAAATATTACCGCCGAGATGTCAGGTTGGGTTAGGTTAGGTTATATTACGTTATTGATGCATATGAATGTCCCACGTAGAGGATAGCTCGCCAGGAATGTTGACAAATATTACCGCCGAGATGTTAGGTTGGGTTAGGTTAGGTTACATTACGTTAGTGATGTATACGAAGGACCCACGCAGACGTCGGGGCCAACTCGCCAGGAATGTTGTCAAATATTACCGCCGAGATGTCAGGTTGTGTTAGGATAGGTTATATTACTTCATAGACGGATACAGTGTTCCCACTGAGAAGTAGGGGCCGACAAGCAAGGAATGTTGTTAAACGGTACCCCGAGAGATTAGGTTGGGTTAGGTTAGGTTACATTAGGATACTGATGTATATAAAGGTCCCACGGAGACGTAGAGTCCAACTCGCCAGGAATGTCGTCAAATATTACCGCCGAGATGTCAGGTTGGGTCAGGTTAGGTTATACTACGTAATTGAAGTATATAAATGTCCCACGGAGACGTGGAGTCCAACTCGCCAGGAATGTCGTCAAATATTACCGCCGAGATGTCAGGTTGGGTTAGGTTAGGTTATATTACGTAGTTGAAGTATATAAAGGTCCCACGGAGACGTAGAGTCCAACTCGCCAGGAATGTCGTCAAATATTACCGCCGAGATGTCAGGTTGGGTTAGGTTAGGTTATATTAAGTTATTGATGCATATGAATGTCCCATGTATAGGATAGCTCGCCAGGAATGTTGTCAAGTGTTACCGCCGAGATGTTAGGTTTGGTTATGTTAGGTTATATTACGTTAGTGATGTATACGAAGGACCAACGCAGACGTCGGGGCCAATTCGCCAGGAATGTTGTCAAATATTACCGCCGAGATGTCAGGTTGGATTAGGTTAGGTTATATTACTTCATAGACGTATACAGTGTTCCCACTGAGATGTAGGGGCCGACAAGCGAGGAATGTTGTTAAACGGTACCCCGAGATATTAGGTTGGGTTAGGTTAGGTTATATGAGGATACTGATGTATATAAAGGTCCCACGGACACGTAGAGGCCAACTCGCAAGGAATGTTGTCAAATATTACCGCCGAGATGTCAGGTTGGATTACGTTAGGTTATATTACGTTATTGATGTATATAAAGGTCCCACGGAGACGTAGAGTCCAACTCGCCAGGAATGTCGTCAAATATTACCGCCGAACTGTCAGGTTGGGTTAGGTTAGGTTATATTACGTTATTGATGCATATGAATGTCCCATGTAGAGGATAGCTCGCCAGGAATGTTGTCAAATGTTACCGCCGAGATCTTAGTTTGGGTTAGGTTAGGTTATATTACGTAATTGAAGTATATAAAGGTCCCACGGAGATGTAGAGTCCAACTCGCCAGGAATGTCGTCTAATATTACCGCCGAGATGTCAGGTTGGGTTAGGTTAGGTTATATTACGTTATTGATGCATATGAATGTCCCACGTAGAGGATAGCTCGCCAGAAATGTTGTACAATATTACCGCCGAGATGTTAGGTTGGGTTAGGTCAGGTTCCATTACGTTAATGATGTATACGAAGGACCTACGCAGACGTCGCGGCCAACTCGCCAGGAATGTTGTCAAATATTACCGCCGAGATGTCCGGTTGTGTTAGGTTAGGTTATATTACTTCATAGACGTATACAGTGTTCCCACTGGGAAGTAGGGGCCGACAAGCAAGGAATGTTGTTAAACGGTACCCCGAGAGATTAGGTTGGGTTAGGTTAGGTTATATTAGGATACTGATGTATATAAAGGTCTCACGGACACGTAGAGACCAACTCGCAAGGAATGTTGTCAAATATTACCGCCGAGATGTCAGGTTGGATTACGTTAGGTTATATTACGTTATTGATGTATATAAAGGGACCACGGAGACGTAGAGTCCAACTCGCCAGGAATGTCGTCAAATATTACCGCCCAGATGTCAGGTTGGGTTAGGTTAGGTTATATTACGTTATTGATGCATATGAATGTCCCACGTATAGGATAGCTCGCCAGGAATGTTGTCAAGTGTTACCGCCGAGATGTTAGGTTGGGTTAGGTTAGGTTATATTACGTTAGTGATGTATACGAAGGACCCACGCAGACGTCGGGGCCAACTCGCCAGGAATGTTGTCAAATATTACCGCCGAGATGTCAGGTTGGATTACGTTAGGTTATATTACGTTATTGACGTATATAAAGGTCCGTCGGAGACGTAGAGTTGAACTCGCCAAGAATGTCTTCAAATATTACCTCCGAAATGTCAGGTTGGGTTAGGTTAGGTTATATTACGTTATTGATGCATATGAATGTCCCACGTAGAGGATAGCTTACCAGGAATGTTGTCAAATATTACCGCCGAGATGTTAGGTTGGGTTAGGTTAGGTTATATTACGTTAGTGATGTATACGAAGGACCCACGCAGACGTCGGGGCCAACTCGCCAGGAATGTTGTCACATATTACCGCAGAGATGTCAGGTTGGGTTAGGTTACGTTATATTACGTAATTGAAGTATATAAAGGTCCCACGGAGAAGTAGAATCCAACTCGCCAGGAATGTCGTCAAATATTACCGCGGAGATGTCAGGTTGGGTTAGGTTAGGTTATATTACGTTATTGATGCATATGAATGTCCCACGTAGAGGATAGCTCGCCAGAAATGTTGTACAATATTACCGCCGAGATGTTAGGTTGGGTTATGTAAGGTTACATTACGTTAATGATGTATACGAAGGACCTACGCAGACGTCGGCGCCAACTCGCCAGGAATGTTGTCAAATATTACCGCCGAGATGTCAGGTTGTGTTAGGTTAGGTTATATTACTTCATAGACGTATACAGTGTTCCCACTGGGAAGTAGGGGCCGACAAGTAAGGAATGTTGTTAAACGGTACCCCGAGAGATTAGGTTGGGTTAGGTTAGGTTATATTAGGATACTGATGTATATAAAGGTCCCACGGACACGTAGAGGCCAACTCGCAAGGAATGTTGTCAAATATTACCGCCGAGATGTCAGGTTGGATTACGTTAGGTTATATTACGTTATTGATGTATATAAAGGTCCCACGGAGACGTAGAGTCCAACTCGCCAGTAATGTTGCCAAATATTACCGCCGAGATGTTAGTTTGGGTTAGGTTAGGTTATATTACGTTAGTGATGTATACGAAGGACCCACGCAGACGTCGCGGCCAACTCGCCAGGAATGTTGTCAAATATTACCGCCGACACGTCAGGTTGGGTTACGTTAGGTTATATTACGCTATTGATGCATACGAATGTCCCACGTAGAGGATAGCTCGCCAGGAATGTTGTCAAATGTTACCGCCGAGATGTTAGGTTGGTTTAGGTTAGGTTATATTACGTTAGTGATGTATAAGAAGGACCCACGCAGACGTCGGGGCCAACTCGCCAGGAATGTTGTCAAATATTGCCGCCGAGATGTCAGGTTGTGTTAGGTTAGGTTATATTAGTTCATAGACGGATACAGTGTTCCCACTGAGAAGTAGGGGCCGACAAGCAAGGAATGTTGTTAAACGGTATCCCGAGATATTAGGTTGGGTTAGGTTAGGTTATATTAGGATACTGATGTATATAAAGGTCCCACGGACACGTAGAGGCCAACTCGCAAAGAATGTTGTCAAATATTACCGCCGAGATGTCAGGTTGGATTACGTTAGGTTATATTACGTTATTGATGTATATAAAGGTCCCACGGAGACGTAGAGTCCAACTCGCCAGGAATGTCGTCAAATATTACCGCCGAGATGTCAGGTTGGGTTAGGTTAGGTTATATTACGTAATTGAAGTATATAAAGGTCCCACGGAAACGTAGAGTCCAACTCGCCAGGAATGTCGTCAAATATTACCGCCGAGATGTCAGGTTGGGTTAGGTTAGGTTATATTACGTTATTGATGCATATGAATGTCCCACGTAGAGGATAGCTCGCCAGGAATGTTGACAAATATTACCGCCGAGATGTTAGGTTGGGTTAGGTTAGGTTATATTACGTTAGTGATGTATACGAAGGACCCACGCAGACGGAGGGGCCAACTCGCCAGGAATGTTGTCAAATATTACCGCCCAGATGTCAGGTTGGGTTAGGTTAGGTTCTATTACGTTATTGATGTATATAAAGGTCCCACGGGGACGTAGAGTCTAACTCGCCAGGAATGTCGTCAAATATTACCGCCGAGATGTCAGGTTGGGTTACGTTAGGTTATATTAGGTTATAGATGCATATGAATGTCCCACGTAGAGGATAGCTCACCAGGAATGTTGTCAAATGCTACCGCCGAGATGTTAGGTTTGGTTATGTTAGGTTATATTACGTTAGTGATGTATACGAAGGACCAACGCAGACGTCGGGGCCAACTCGCCAGGAATGTTGTCAAATATTACCGCGGAGATGTCAGGTTGTGTTAGGTTAGGTTATATTACTTAATAGACGTATACAGTGTTCCCACTGGGAAGTAGGGGCCGACAAGCAAGGAATGTTGTTAAACGGTACCCCGAGAGATTAGGTTGGGTTAGGTTAGGTTATATTAGGATACTGATGTATATAAAGGTCCCACGGACACGTAGAGGCCAACTCGCAAGGAATGTTGTCAAATATTACCGCCGAGATGTCAGGTTGGATTACGTTAGGTTATATTACGTTATTGATGTATATAAAGGTCCCACGGAGACGTAGAGTCCAACTCGCCAGGAATGTCGTCAAATATTACCGCCGAACTGTCAGGTTGGGTTAGGTTAGGTTATATTACGTTATTGATGCATATGAATGTCCCATGTAGAGGATAGCTCGCCAGGAATGTTGTCAAATGTTACCGCCGAGATCTTAGTTTGGGTTAGGTTAGGTTATATTACGTAATTGAAGTATATAAAGGTCCCACGGAGATGTAGAGTCCAACTCGCCAGGAATGTCGTCTAATATTACCGCCGAGATGTCAGGTTGGGTTAGGTTAGGTTATATTACGTTATTGATGCATATGAATGTCCCACGTAGAGGATAGCTCGCCAGAAATGTTGTACAATATTACCGCCGAGATGTTAGGTTGGGTTAGGTCAGGTTCCATTACGTTAATGATGTATACGAAGGACCTACGCAGACGTCGCGGCCAACTCGCCAGGAATGTTGTCAAATATTACCGCCGAGATGTCCGGTTGTGTTAGGTTAGGTTATATTACTTCATAGACGTATACAGTGTTCCCACTGGGAAGTAGGGGCCGACAAGCAAGGAATGTTGTTAAACGGTACCCCGAGAGATTAGGTTGGGTTAGGTTAGGTTATATTAGGATACTGATGTATATAAAGGTCCCACGGACACGTAGAGACCAACTCGCAAGGAATGTTGTCAAATATTACCGCCGAGATGTCAGGTTGGATTACGTTAGGTTATATTACGTTATTGATGTATATAAAGGGACCACGGAGACGTAGAGTCCAACTCGCCAGGAATGTCGTCAAATATTACCGCCCAGATGTCAGGTTGGGTTAGGTTAGGTTATATTACGTTATTGATGCATATGAATGTCCCACGTATAGGATAGCTCGCCAGGAATGTTGTCAAGTGTTACCGCCGAGATGTTAGGTTGGGTTAGGTTAGGTTATATTACGTTAGTGATGTATACGAAGGACCCACGCAGACGTCGGGGCCAACTCGCCAGGAATGTTGTCAAATATTACCGCCGAGATGTCAGGTTGGATTACGTTAGGTTATATTACGTTATTGACGTATATAAAGGTCCGTCGGAGACGTAGAGTTGAACTCGCCAAGAATGTCTTCAAATATTACCTCCGAAATGTCAGGTTGGGTTAGGTTAGGTTATATTACGTTATTGATGCATATGAATGTCCCACGTAGAGGATAGCTTACCAGGAATGTTGTCAAATATTACCGCCGAGATGTTAGGTTGGGTTAGGTTAGGTTATATTACGTTAGTGATGTATACGAAGGACCCACGCAGACGTCGGGGCCAACTCGCCAGGAATGTTGTCACATATTACCGCAGAGATGTCAGGTTGGGTTAGGTTACGTTATATTACGTAATTGAAGTATATAAAGGTCCCACGGAGAAGTAGAATCCAACTCGCCAGGAATGTCGTCAAATATTACCGCGGAGATGTCAGGTTGGGTTAGGTTAGGTTATATTACGTTATTGATGCATATGAATGTCCCACGTAGAGGATAGCTCGCCAGAAATGTTGTACAATATTACCGCCGAGATGTTAGGTTGGGTTATGTAAGGTTACATTACGTTAATGATGTATACGAAGGACCTACGCAGACGTCGGCGCCAACTCGCCAGGAATGTTGTCAAATATTACCGCCGAGATGTCAGGTTGTGTTAGGTTAGGTTATATTACTTCATAGACGTATACAGTGTTCCCACTGGGAAGTAGGGGCCGACAAGTAAGGAATGTTGTTAAACGGTACCCCGAGAGATTAGGTTGGGTTAGGTTAGGTTATATTAGGATACTGATGTATATAAAGGTCCCACGGACACGTAGAGGCCAACTCGCAAGGAATGTTGTCAAATATTACCGCCGAGATGTCAGGTTGGATTACGTTAGGTTATATTACGTTATTGATGTATATAAAGGTCCCACGGAGACGTAGAGTCCAACTCGCCAGTAATGTTGCCAAATATTACCGCCGAGATGTTAGTTTGGGTTAGGTTAGGTTATATTACGTTAGTGATGTATACGAAGGACCCACGCAGACGTCGCGGCCAACTCGCCAGGAATGTTGTCAAATATTACCGCCGACACGTCAGGTTGGGTTACGTTAGGTTATATTACGCTATTGATGCATACGAATGTCCCACGTAGAGGATAGCTCGCCAGGAATGTTGTCAAATGTTACCGCCGAGATGTTAGGTTGGTTTAGGTTAGGTTATATTACGTTAGTGATGTATAAGAAGGACCCACGCAGACGTCGGGGCCAACTCGCCAGGAATGTTGTCAAATATTGCCGCCGAGATGTCAGGTTGTGTTAGGTTAGGTTATATTAGTTCATAGACGGATACAGTGTTCCCACTGAGAAGTAGGGGCCGACAAGCAAGGAATGTTGTTAAACGGTATCCCGAGATATTGGGTTGGGTTAGGTTAGGTTATATTAGGATACTGATGTATATAAAGGTCCCACGGACACGTAGAGGCCAACTCGCAAAGAATGTTGTCAAATATTACCGCCGAGATGTCAGGTTGGATTACGTTAGGTTATATTACGTTATTGATGTATATAAAGGTCCCACGGAGACGTAGAGTCCAACTCGCCAGGAATGTCGTCAAATATTACCGCCGAGATGTCAGGTTGGGTTAGGTTAGGTTATATTACGTAATTGAAGTATATAAAGGTCCCACGGAAACGTAGAGTCCAACTCGCCAGGAATGTCGTCAAATATTACCGCCGAGATGTCAGGTTGGGTTAGGTTAGGTTATATTACGTTATTGATGCATATGAATGTCCCACGTAGAGGATAGCTCGCCAGGAATGTTGACAAATATTACCGCCGAGATGTTAGGTTGGGTTAGGTTAGGTTATATTACGTTAGTGATGTATACGAAGGACCCACGCAGACGGAGGGGCCAACTCGCCAGGAATGTTGTCAAATATTACCGCCCAGATGTCAGGTTGGGTTAGGTTAGGTTCTATTACGTTATTGATGTATATAAAGGTCCCACGGGGACGTAGAGTCTAACTCGCCAGGAATGTCGTCAAATATTACCGCCGAGATGTCAGGTTGGGTTACGTTAGGTTATATTAGGTTATAGATGCATATGAATGTCCCACGTAGAGGATAGCTCACCAGGAATGTTGTCAAATGCTACCGCCGAGATGTTAGGTTTGGTTATGTTAGGTTATATTACGTTAGTGATGTATACGAAGGACCAACGCAGACGTCGGGGCCAACTCGCCAGGAATGTTGTCAAATATTACCGCGGAGATGTCAGGTTGTGTTAGGTTAGGTTATATTACTTAATAGACGTATACAGTGTTCCCACTGGGAAGTAGGGGCCGACAAGCAAGGAATGTTGTTAAACGGTACCCCGAGAGATTAGGTTGGGTTAGGTTAGGTTATATTAGGAGACTGATGTATATAAAGGTCCCACGGACACGTAGAGGCCAACTCGCAAGGAATGTTGTCAAATATTACCGCCGAGATGTCAGGTTGGATTACGTTAGGTTATATTACGTTATTGATGTATATAAAGGTCCCACGGAGACGTAGAGTCCAACTCGCCAGGAATGTCGTCAAATATTACCGCCGAGATGTCAGGTTGGGTTAGGTTAGGTTATATTACGTAGTTGAAGTATATAAAGGTCCCACGGAGACGTAGAGTCCAACTCGCCAGGAATGTCGTCAAATATTACCGCCGAGATGTCAGGTTGGGTTAGGTTAGGTTATATTAAGTTATTGATGCATATGAATGTCCCATGTATAGGATAGCTCGCCAGGAATGTTGTCAAGTGTTACCGCCGAGATGTTAGGTTGGGTTAGGTTAGGTTATATTACGTTAGTGATGTATACGAAGGACCCACGCAGATGTCGGGGCCAACTCGCCAGGAATGTTGTCAAATATTACCGCCGAGATGTCAGGTTGGATTAGGTTAGGTTATATTACGTTATTGACGTATATAAAGGTCCGTCGGACACGTAGAGTTGAACTCGCCAAGAATGTCTTCAAATATTACCGCCGAAATGTCAGGTTGGGTTAGGATAGGTTATATTACGTTATTGATGCATATGAATGTCCCACGTAGAGGATAGCTTACCAGGAATGTTGTCAAATATTACCGCCGAGATGTTAGGTTGGGTTAGGTTAGGTTATATTACGTTAGTGATGTATAAGAAGGACCCACGCAGACGTCGGAGCCAACTCGCCAGGAATGTTGTCAAATATTACCGCCGAGATGTCAGGTTGGGTTAGGTTACGTTATATTACGTAATTGAAGTATATAAAGGTCCCACGGAGAAGTAGAGTCCAACTCGCCAGGAATGTCGTCAAATATTACCGCCGAGATGTCAGGTTGGGTTAGGTTAGGTTATATTACGTTATTGATGCATATGAATGTCCCACGTAGAGGATAGCTCGCCAGGAATGTTGTCAAATGTTACCGCCGAGATGTTAGGTTGGTTTAGGTTAGGTTATGTTACGTTAGTGATGAATACGAAGGACCTACGCAGACGTCGGGGCCAACTCGCCAAGAATGTTGTCAAATATTACCGCCGAGATGTCAGGTTGTGTTAGGTTAGGTTATATTACTTCATAGACGTATACAGTGTTCCCACTGGGAAGTAGGGGCCGACAAGTAAGGAATGTTGTTAAACGGTACCCCGAGAGATTAGGTTGGGTTAGGTTAGGTTATATTAGGATACTGATGTATATAAAGGTCCCACGGACACGTAGAGGCCAACTCGCAAGGAATGTTGTCAAATATTACCGCCGAGATGTCAGGTTGGATTACGTTAGGTTATATTACGTTATTGATGTATATAAAGGTCCCACGGAGACGTAGAGTCCAACTCGCCAGTAATGTTGCCAAATATTACCGCCGAGATGTTAGTTTGGGTTAGGTTAGGTTATATTACGTTAGTGATGTATACGAAGGACCCACGCAGACGTCGCGGCCAACTCGCCAGGAATGTTGTCAAATATTACCGCCGACACGTCAGGTTGGGTTACGTTAGGTTATATTACGCTATTGATGCATACGAATGTCCCACGTAGAGGATAGCTCGCCAGGAATGTTGTCAAATGTTACCGCCGAGATGTTAGGTTGGTTTAGGTTAGGTTATATTACGTTAGTGATGTATAAGAAGGACCCACGCAGACGTCGGGGCCAACTCGCCAGGAATGTTGTCAAATATTGCCGCCGAGATGTCAGGTTGTGTTAGGTTAGGTTATATTAGTTCATAGACGGATACAGTGTTCCCACTGAGAAGTAGGGGCCGACAAGCAAGGAATGTTGTTAAACGGTATCCCGAGATATTAGGTTGGGTTAGGTTAGGTTATATTAGGATACTGATGTATATAAAGGTCCCACGGACACGTAGAGGCCAACTCGCAAAGAATGTTGTCAAATATTACCGCCGAGATGTCAGGTTGGATTACGTTAGGTTATATTACGTTATTGATGTATATAAAGGTCCCACGGAGACGTAGAGTCCAACTCGCCAGGAATGTCGTCAAATATTACCGCCGAGATGTCAGGTTGGGTTAGGTTAGGTTATATTACGTAATTGAAGTATATAAAGGTCCCACGGAAACGTAGAGTCCAACTCGCCAGGAATGTCGTCAAATATTACCGCCGAGATGTCAGGTTGGGTTAGGTTAGGTTATATTACGTTATTGATGCATATGAATGTCCCACGTAGAGGATAGCTCGCCAGGAATGTTGACAAATATTACCGCCGAGATGTTAGGTTGGGTTAGGTTAGGTTATATTACGTTAGTGATGTATACGAAGGACCCACGCAGACGGAGGGGCCAACACGCCAGGAATGTTGTCAAATATTACCGCCCAGATGTCAGGTTGGGTTAGGTTAGGTTCTATTACGTTATTGATGTATATAAAGGTCCCACGGGGACGTAGAGTCTAACTCGCCAGGAATGTCGTCAAATATTACCGCCGAGATGTCAGGTTGGGTTACGTTAGGTTATATTAGGTTATAGATGCATATGAATGTCCCACGTAGAGGATAGCTCACCAGGAATGTTGTCAAATGCTACCGCCGAGATGTTAGGTTTGGTTATGTTAGGTTATATTACGTTAGTGATGTATACGAAGGACCAACGCAGACGTCGGGGCCAACTCGCCAGGAATGTTGTCAAATATTACCGCGGAGATGTCAGGTTGTGTTAGGTTAGGTTATATTACTTAATAGACGTATACAGTGTTCCCACTGGGAAGTAGGGGCCGACAAGCAAGGAATGTTGTTAAACGGTACCCCGAGAGATTAGGTTGGGTTAGGTTAGGTTATATTAGGATACTGATGTATATAAAGGTCCCACGGACACGTAGAGGCCAACTCGCAAGGAATGTTGTCAAATATTACCGCCGAGATGTCAGGTTGGATTACGTTAGGTTATATTACGTTATTGATGTATATAAAGGTCCCACGGAGACGTAGAGTCCAACTCGCCAGGAATGTCGTCAAATATTACCGCCGAGATGTCAGGTTGGGTTAGGTTAGGTTATATTACGTAGTTGAAGTATATAAAGGTCCCACGGAGACGTAGAGTCCAACTCGCCAGGAATGTCGTCAAATATTACCGCCGAGATGTCAGGTTGGGTTAGGTTAGGTTATATTACGTTAGTGATGTATACGAAGGACCCACGCAGATGTCGGGGCCAACTCGCCAGGAATGTTGTCAAATATTACCGCCGAGATGTCAGGTTGGATTAGGTTAGGTTATATTACGTTATTGACGTATATAAAGGTCCGTCGGACACGTAGAGTTGAACTCGCCAAGAATGTCTTCAAATATTACCGCCGAAATGTCAGGTTGGGTTAGGATAGGTTATATTACGTTATTGATGCATATGAATGTCCCACGTAGAGGATAGCTTACCAGGAATGTTGTCAAATATTACCGCCGAGATGTTAGGTTGGGTTAGGTTAGGTTATATTACGTTAGTGATGTATAAGAAGGACCCACGCAGACGTCGGAGCCAACTCGCCAGGAATGTTGTCAAATATTACCGCCGAGATGTCAGGTTGGGTTAGGTTACGTTATATTACGTAATTGAAGTATATAAAGGTCCCACGGAGAAGTAGAGTCCAACTCGCCAGGAATGTCGTCAAATATTACCGCCGAGATGTCAGGTTGGGTTAGGTTAGGTTATATTACGTTATTGATGCATATGAATGTCCCACGTAGAGGATAGCTCGCCAGGAATGTTGTCAAATGTTACCGCCGAGATGTTAGGTTGGTTTAGGTTAGGTTATGTTACGTTAGTGATGAATACGAAGGACCTACGCAGACGTCGGGGCCAACTCGCCAGGAATGTTGTCAAATATTACCGCCGAGATGACAGGTTGGGTTACGTTAGGTTATATTACGCTATTGATGCATACGAATGTCCCACGTAGAGGATAGCTCGCCAGGAATGTTGTCAAATGTTACCGCCGAGATGTTAGGTTGGGTTAGGTTAGGTTATATTACGTTAGTGATGTATAAGAAGGACCCACGCAGACGTCGGGGCCAACTCGCCAGGAATGTTGTCAAACATTACCGCCGAGATGTCAGGTTGGGTTAGGTTAGGTTATATTACGTTATTGATGTATATAAATGTCCCACGGAGACGTAGAGTTGAACTCGCCAAGAATGTCTTGAAATATTACCGCCGAGATGACAGGATGGGTTAGGTTAGGTTATATTACGTTATTTACGCATATTAATGTCCCACGTAGAGGATAGCTCGCCAGGAATGTTGTCAAACACTACCGCCGAGATGTTAGGTTGGGTTAGGTTAGTTTACATTACGTTAATGATGTATAAGAAGGACCCACGCAGACGTCGGGGCCAACTCGCCAGGAATGTTGTCAAATATTACCGTCGAGATGTCAGGTTGGGTTAGGTTAGGTTATATTACGTTATTGATGCATATGAATGTCCCACGTATAGGATAGCTCGCCAGAAATGTTGTACAATATTACCGCCGAGATGTTAGGTTGGGTTAGGTCAGGTTCCATTACGTTAATGATGTATACGAAGGACCTACGCAGACGTCGGGGCCAACTCGCCAGGAATGTTGTCAAATATTACCGCGAAGATGTCAGGTTGTGTTAGGTTAGGTTATATTACTTAATAGACGTATACAGTGTTCCCACTGGGAAGTAGGGGCCGACAAGCAAGGAATGTTGTTAAACGGTACCCCGAGAGATTAGGTTGGGTTAGGTGAGGTTAGATTAGGATACTGATGTATATAAAGGTCCCACGGACACGTAGAGGCCAACTCGCAAGGAATGTTGTCAAATATTACCGCCGAGATGTCAGGTTGGATTACGTTAGGTTAAATTACGTTATTGATGTATATAAAGGTCCCACGGAGACGTAGAGTCCAACTCGCCAGGAATGTCGTCAAATATTACCGCCGAGATGTCAGGTTGGGTTAGGTTAGGTTATATTACGTAGTTGAAGTATATAAAGGTCCCACGGAGACGTAGAGTCCAACTCGCCAGGAATGTCGTCAAATATTACCGCCGAGATGTCAGGTTGGGTTAGGTTAGGTTATATTAAGTTATTGATGCATATGAATGTCCCATGTACAGGATAGCTCGCCAGGAATGTTGTCAAGTGTTACCGCCGAGATGTTAGGTTGGGTTAGGTTAGGTTATATTACGTTAGTGATGTATACGAAGGACCCACGCAGATGTCGGGGCCAACTCGCCAGGAATGTTGTCAAATATTACCGCCGAGATGTCAGGTTGGATTAGGTTAGGTTATATTACGTTATTGACGTATATAAAGGTCCGTCGGAGACGTAGAGTTGAACTCGCCAAGAATGTCTTCAAATATTACCGCCGAAATGTCAGGTTGGGTTAGGTTAGGTTATATTACGTTATTGATGCATATGAATGTCCCACGTAGAGGATAGCTTACCAGGAATGTTGTCAAATATTACCGCCGAGATGTTAGGTTGGGTTAGGTTAGGTTATATTACGTTAGTGATGTATACGAAGGACCCACGCAGACGTCGGGGCCAACTCGCCAGGAATGTTGTCAAATATTACCGCCGAGATGTCAGGTTGGGTTAGGTTACGTTATATTACGTAATTGAAGTATATAAAGGTCCCACGGAGAAGTAGAGTCCAACTCGCCAGGAATGTCGTCAAATATTACCGCCGAGATGTCAGGTTGGGTTAGGTTAGGTTATATTACGTTATTGATGCATATGAATGTCCCACGTAGAGGATAGCTCGCCAGGAATGTTGTCAAATGTTACCGCCGAGATGTTAGGTTGGTTTAGGTTAGGTTATGTTACGTTAGTGATGAATACGAAGGACCTACGCAGACGTCGGGGCCAACTCGCCAAGAATGTTGTCAAATATTACCGCCGAGATGACAGGTTGGGTTACGTTAGGTTATATTACGCTATTGATGCATACGAATGTCCCACGTAGAGGATAGCTCGCCAGGAATGTTGTCAAATGTTACCGCCAAGATGTTAGGTTGGGTTAGGTTAGTTATATTACGTTAGTGATGTATAAGAAGGACCCACGCAGACGTCGGGGCCAACTCGCCAGGAATGTTGTCAAACATTACCGCCGAGATGTCAGGTTGTGTTAGGTTAGGTTATATTACTTCATAGACGTATACAGCGTTCCCAATGAGAAGTAGGGGCCGACAAGCAAGGAATGTTGTTAAACGGTATCCCGAGAGATTAGGTTGGGTTAGGTTAGGTTATATTAGGATAATGATGTATATAAAGGTCCCACGGACACGTAGAGGCCAACTCGCAAGGAATGTTGTCAAATATTACCGCCGAGATGTCAGGTTGGGTTAGGTTAGGTTATACTACGTAATTGAAGTATATAAATGTCCCACGGAGACGTAGAGTCCAACTCGCCAGGAATGTCGTCAAATATTACCGCCGAGATGTCAGGTTGGGTTAGGTTAGGTTATATTACGTAGTTGAAGTATATAAAGGACCCACGGAGACGTAGAGTCCAACTCGCCAGGAATGTCGTCAAATATTACCGCCGAGATGTCAGGTTGGGTTAGCTTAGGTTATATTAAGTTATTGATGCATATGAATGTCCCATGTATAGGATAGCTCGCCAGGAATGTTGTCAAGTGTTACCGCCGAGATGTTAGGTTGGGTTAGGTTAGGTTATATTACGTTAGTGATGTATACGAAGGACCCACGCTGATGTCGGGGCCAACTCGCCAGGAATGTTGTCAAATATTACCGCCGACATGTCAGGTTGGCTTAGGTTAGGTTATATTACGTTATTGACGTATATAAAGGTCCGTCGGAGACGTAGAGTTGAACTCGCCAAGAATGTCTTCAAATATTACCGCCGAAATGTCAGGTTGGGTTAGGTTAGGTTATATTACGTTATTGATGCATATGAATGTCCCACGTAGAGGATAGCTTACCAGGAATGTTGTCAAATATTACCGCCGAGATGTTAGGTTGGGTTAGGTTAGGTTATATTACGTTAGTGATGTATACGAAGGACCCACGCAGACGTCGGGGCCAACTCGCCAGGAATGTTGTCAAATATTACCGCCGAGATGTCAGGTTGGGTTAGGTTACGTTATATTACGTAATTGAAGTATATAAAGGTCCCACGGAGAAGTAGAGTCCAACTCGCCAGGAATGTCGTCAAATATTACCGCCGAGATGTCAGGTTGGGTTAGGTTAGGTTATATTACGTTATTGATGCATATGAATGTCCCACGTAGAGGATAGCTCGCCAGGAATGTTGTCAAATGTTACCGCCGAGATGTTAGGTTGGTTTAGGTTAGGTTATGTTACGTTAGTGATGAATACGAAGGACCTACGCAGACGTCGGGGCCAACTCGCCAAGAATGTTGTCAAATATTACCGCCGAGATGACAGGTTGGGTTAGGTTAGGTTATATTACGTTATTGATGCATATGAATGTCCCACGTAGAGGATAGCTTACCAGGAATGTTGTCAAATATTACCGCCGAGATGTTAGGTTGGGTTAGGTTAGGTTATATTACGTTAGTGATGTATACGAAGGACCCACGCAGACGTCGGGGCCAACTCGCCAGGAATGTTGTCAAATATTACCGCCGAGATGTCAGGTTGGGTTAG
This sequence comes from Xylocopa violacea, assembly GCA_963969225.1. Taxonomy (NCBI): domain Eukaryota; kingdom Metazoa; phylum Arthropoda; class Insecta; order Hymenoptera; family Apidae; genus Xylocopa; species Xylocopa violacea. Next base: position 630,336 of record CAXAJV010000201.1, on the reverse strand, counting down.
GTTACGTTATATTACGTAATTGAAGTATATAAAGGTCCCACGGAGAAGTAGAGTCCAACTCGCCAGGAATGTCGTCAAATATTACCGCCGAGATGTCAGGTTGGGTTAGGTTAGGTTATATTACGTTATTGATGCATATGAATGTCCCACGTAGAGGATAGCTCGCCAGGAATGTTGTCAAATGTTACCGCCGAGATGTTAGGTTGGTTTAGGTTAGGTTATGTTACGTTAGTGATGAATACGAAGGACCTACGCAGACGTCGGGGCCAACTCGCCAAGAATGTTGTCAAATATTACCGCCGAGATGACAGGTTGGGTTACGTTAGGTTATATTACGCTATTGATGCATACGAATGTCCCACGTAGAGGATAGCTCGCCAGGAATGTTGTCAAATGTTACCGCCAAGATGTTAGGTTGGGTTAGGTTAGTTATATTACGTTAGTGATGTATAAGAAGGACCCACGCAGACGTCGGGGCCAACTCGCCAGGAATGTTGTCAAACATTACCGCCGAGATGTCAGGTTGTGTTAGGTTAGGTTATATTACTTCATAGACGTATACAGCGTTCCCAATGAGAAGTAGGGGCCGACAAGCAAGGAATGTTGTTAAACGGTATCCCGAGAGATTAGGTTGGGTTAGGTTAGGTTATATTAGGATAATGATGTATATAAAGGTCCCACGGACACGTAGAGGCCAACTCGCAAGGAATGTTGTCAAATATTACCGCCGAGATGTCAGGTTGGGTTAGGTTAGGTTATACTACGTAATTGAAGTATATAAATGTCCCACGGAGACGTAGAGTCCAACTCGCCAGGAATGTCGTCAAATATTACCGCCGAGATGTCAGGTTGGGTTAGGTTAGGTTATATTACGTAGTTGAAGTATATAAAGGACCCACGGAGACGTAGAGTCCAACTCGCCAGGAATGTCGTCAAATATTACCGCCGAGATGTCAGGTTGGGTTAGCTTAGGTTATATTAAGTTATTGATGCATATGAATGTCCCATGTATAGGATAGCTCGCCAGGAATGTTGTCAAGTGTTACCGCCGAGATGTTAGGTTGGGTTAGGTTAGGTTATATTACGTTAGTGATGTATACGAAGGACCCACGCTGATGTCGGGGCCAACTCGCCAGGAATGTTGTCAAATATTACCGCCGACATGTCAGGTTGGCTTAGGTTAGGTTATATTACGTTATTGACGTATATAAAGGTCCGTCGGAGACGTAGAGTTGAACTCGCCAAGAATGTCTTCAAATATTACCGCCGAAATGTCAGGTTGGGTTAGGTTAGGTTATATTACGTTATTGATGCATATGAATGTCTCACGTAGAGGATAGCTTACCAGGAATGTTGTCAAATATTACCGCCGAGATGTTAGGTTGGGTTAGGTTAGGTTATATTACGTTAGTGATGTATACGAAGGACCCACGCAGACATCGGGGCCAACTCGCCAGGAATGTTGTCAAATATTACCGCCGAGATGTCAGGTTGGGTTAGGTTACGTTATATTACGTAATTGAAGTATATAAAGGTCCCACGGAGAAGTAGAGTCCAACTCGCCAGGAATGTCGTCAAATATTACCGCCGAGATGTCAGGTTGGGTTAGGTTAGGTTATATTACGTTATTGATGCATATGAATGTCCCACGTAGAGGATAGCTCGCCAGGAATGTTGTCAAATGTTACCGCCGAGATGTTAGGTTGGATTAGGTTAGGTTATGTTACGTTAGTGATGAATACGAAGGACCTACGCAGACGTCGGGTCCAACTCGCCAGGAATGTTGTCAAATATTACCGCCGAGATGTCAGGTTGGGTTACGTTATGTTATATTACGCTATTGATGCATACGAATGTCCCACGTAGAGGATAGCTCGCCAGGAATGTTGTCAAATGTTACCGCCGAGATGTTAGGTTGGGTTAGGTTAGTTATATTACGTTAGTGATGTATAAGAAGGACCCACGCAGACGTCGGGGCCAACTCGCCAGGAATGTTGTCAAACATTACCGCCGAGATGTCAGGTTGTGTTAGGTTAGGTTATATTACTTCATAGACGTATACAGTGTTCCCAATGAGAAGTAGGGGCCGACAAGCAAGGAATGTTGTTAAACGGTATCCCGAGAGATTAGGTTGGGTTAGGTTAGGTTATATTAGGATACTGATGTATATAAAGGTCCCACGGACACGTAGAGGCCAACTCGCAAGGAATGTTGTCAAATATTACCGCCGAGATGTCAGGTTGGATTACGTTAGGTTATATTACGTTATTGATGTATATAAAGGTCCCACGGAGACGTAGAGTCCAACTCGCCAGGAATGTCGTCAAATATTACCGCCGAGATGTCAGGTTGGGTTAGGTTAGGTTATATTAGGTTATAGATGCATATGAATGTCCCACGTAGAGGATAGCTCACCAGGAATGTTGTCAAATGCTACCGCCGAGGTGTTAGGTCTGGTTATGTTAGGTTATATTACGTTAGTGATGTATACGAAGGACCAACGCGGACGTGGGGGCCAACTCGCCAGGAATGTTGTTAAATATTACCGCCGAGATGTCAGGTTGTGTTAGGTTAGGTTATATTACTTCATAGACGTATACAGTGTTCCCACTGAGATGTAGGGGCCGACAAGCGAGGAAAGTTGTTAAACGGTACGCCGAGAGATTAGGTTGGGTTAGGTTAGGTTATATGAGGATACTGATGTATATAAAGGTCCCACGGACACGTAGAGGCCAACTCGCAAGGAATGTTGTCAAATATTACCGCCGAGATGTCAGGTTGGATTACGTTAGGTTATATTACGTTATTGATGTATATAAAGGTCCCACGGAGACGTAGAGTCCAACTCGCCAGGAATGTCGTCAAATATTACCGCCGAGATGTCAGGTTGGGTTAGGTTAGGTTATATTAGGTTATAGATGCATATGAATGTCCCACGTAGAGGATAGCTCGCCAGGAATGTTGTCAAATGTTACCGCCGAGATGTTAGGTTGGGTTAGGTTAGGTTATATTACGTTAGTGATGTATAAGAAGGACCCACGCAGACGTCGGGGCCAACTCGCCAGGAATGTTGTCAAATATTACCGCCGAGATGTCAGGTTGTGTTAGGTTAGGATATATTACTTCATAGACGGATACAGTGTTCCCACTGAGAAGTAGGGGCCGACAAGCAAGGAATGTTGTTAAACGGTACCCCGAGAGATTAGGTTGGGTTAGGTTAGGTTACATTAGGATACTGATGTATATAAAGGTCCCACGGAGACGTAGAGTCCAACTCGCCAGGAATGTCGTCAAATATTACCGCCGAGATGTCAGGTTGGGTCAGGTTAGGTTATACTACGTAATTGAAGTATATAAATGTCCCACGGAGACGTAGAGTCCAACTCGCCAGGAATGTCGTCAAATATTACCGCCGAGATGTCAGGTTGGGTTAGGTTAGGTTATATTACGTAGTTGAAGTATATAAATGTCCCACGGAGACGTAGAGTCCAACTCGCCAGGAATGTCGTCAAATATTACCGCCGAGATGTCAGGTTGGATTACGTTAGTTTATATTACGTTATTGATGTATATAAAGGTCCCACGGAGACGTAGAGTCCAACTCGCCAGGAATGTCGTCAAATATTACCGCCGAGATGTCAGGTTGGGTTAGGTTAGGTTATATTAGGTTATAGATGCATATGAATGTCCCACGTAGAGGATAGCTCACCAGGAATGTTGTCAAATGCTACCGCCGAGATGTTAGGTTTGGTTATGTTAGGTTATATTACGTTAGTGATGTATACGAAGGACCAACGCAGACGTCGGGGCCAATTCGCCAGGAATGTTGTCAAATATTACCGCCGAGATGTCAGGTTGGATTAGGTTAGGTTATATTACTTCATAGACGTATACAGTGTTCCCACTGAGATGTAGGGGCCGACAAGCGAGGAATGTTGTTAAACGGTACCCCGAGATATTAGGTTGGGTTAGGTTAGGTTATATGAGGATACTGATGTATATAAAGGTCCCACGGACACGTAGAGGCCAACGCGCAAGGAATGTTGTCAACTATTACCGCCGAGATGTTAGGTTGGGTTAGGTTAGGTTATATTACGTAATTGAAGTATATAAAGGTCCCACGGAGAAGTAGAGTCCAACTCGCCAGGAATGTCGTCAAATATTACCGCCGAGATGTCAGGTTGGGTTAGGTTAGGTTATATTACGTTATTGATGCATATGAATGTCCCACGTAGAGGATAGTTCGCCAGGAATGTTGTCAAATATTACCGCCGAGATGTTAGGTTGGGTTAGGTTAGGTTATATTACGTTAGTGATGTATACGAAGGACCCACGCAGACGTCGGGGCCAACTCGCCAGGAATGTTGTCAAATATTACCGCCGAGATGGCAGGTTGGGTTAGGTTAGGTTATATTACGTTATTGATGTATATAGAGGTCCCACGGAGACGTAGATTCCAACTCGCCAGGAATGTCGTCAAATATTACCGCCGAGATGTCAGGTTGGGTTAGGTTAGGTTATATTAGGTTATAGATGCATATGAATGTCCCACGTAGAGGATAGCTCACCAGGAATGTTGTCAAATGTTACCGCCGAGATGTCAGGTTGGGTTAGTTTAGGTTATATTACGTTATTGATGTATATAAAGGTCCCACGGAGACGTAGAGTCCAACTCGCCAGGAATGTCGTCAAATATTACCGCCGAGATGTCAGGTTGGGTTAGGTTAGGTTATATTAGGTTATAGATGCATATGAATGTCCCACGTAGAGGATAGCTCACCAGGAATGTTGTCAAATGCTACCGCCGAGATGTTAGGTTTGGTTATGTTAGGTTATATTACGTTAGTGATGTATACGAAGGACCAACGCAGACGTCGGGGCCAATTCGCCAGGAATGTTGTCAAATATTACCGCCGAGATGTCAGGTTGGATTAGGTTAGGTTATATTACTTCATAGACGTATACAGTGTTCCCACTGAGATGTAGGGGCCGACAAGCGAGGAATGTTGTTAAACGGTACCCCGAGATATTAGGTTGGGTTAGGTTAGGTTATATGAGGATACTGATGTATATAAAGGTCCCACGGACACGTAGAGGCCAACTCGCAAGGAATGTTGTCAAATATTACCGCCGAGATGTTAGGTTGGGTTAGGTTAGGTTATATTACGTAATTGAAGTATATAAAGGTCCCACGGAGAAGTAGAGTCCAACTCGCCAGGAATGTCGTCAAATATTACCGCCGAGATGTCAGGTTGGGCTAGGTTAGGTTATATTACGTTATTGATGCATATGAATGTCCCACGTAGAGGATAGTTCGCCAGGAATGTTGTCAAATATTACCGCCGAGATGTTAGGTTGGGTTAGGTTAGGTTATATTACGTTAGTGATGTATACGAAGGACCCACGCAGACGTCGGGGCCAACTCGCCAGGAATGTTGTCAAATATTACCGCCGAGATGTCAGGTTGGATTACGTTAGGTTATATTACGTTATTGATGTATATAAAGGTCCCACGGAGACGTAGAGTCCAACTCGCCAGGAATGTCGTCAAATATTACCGCCGAGATGTCAGGTTGGGTTAGGTTAGGTTATATTAGGTTATAGATGCATATGAATGTCCCACGTAGAGGATAGCTCGCCAGGAATGTTGTCAAATGTTACCGCCGAGATGTTAGGTTGGGTTAGGTTAGGTTATATTACGTTAGTGATGTATAAGAAGGACCCACGCAGACGTCGGGGCCAACTCGCCAGGAATGTTGTCAAATATTACCGCCGAGATGTCAGGTTGTGTTAGGTTAGGTTATATTACTTCATAGACGGATACAGTGTTCCCACTGAGAAGTAGGGGCCGACAAGCAAGGAATGTTGTTAAACGGTACCCCGAGATATTAGGTTGGGTTAGGTTAGGTTATATGAGGATACTGATGTATATAAAGGTCCCACGGACACGTAGAGGCCAACTCGCAAGGAATGTTGTCAACTATTACCGCCGAGATGTTAGGATGGGTTAGGTTAGGTTATATTACGTAATTGAAGTATATAAAGGTCCCACGGAGAAGTAGAGTCCAACTCGCCAGGAATGTCGTCAAATATTACCGCCGAGATGTCAGGTTGGGTTAGGTTAGGTTATATTACGTTATTGATGCATATGAATGTCCCACGTAGAGGATAGTTCGCCAGGAATGTTGTCAAATATTACCGCCGAGATGTTAGGTTGGGTTAGGTTAGGTTATATTACGTTAGTGATGTATACGAAGGACCCACGCAGACGTCGGGGCCAACTCGCCAGGAATGTTGTCAAATATTACCGCCGAGATGGCAGGTTGGGTTAGGTTAGGCTATATTACGTTATTGATGTATATAGAGGTCCCACGGAGACGTAGATTCCAACTCGCCAGGAATGTCGTCAAATATTACCGCCGAGATGTCAGGTTGGGTTAGGTTAGGTTATATTAGGTTATAGATGCATATGAATGTCCCACGTAGAGGATAGCTCACCAGGAATGTTGTCAAATGCTACCGCCGAGGTGTTAGGTTTGGTTATGTTAGGTTATATTACGTTAGTGATGTATACGAAGGACCAACGCAGACGTGGGGGCCAACTCGCCAGGAATGTTGTCAAATATTACCGCCGAGATGTCAGGTTGTGTTAGGTTAGGTTATATTACTTCATAGACGTATACAGTGTTCCCACTGAGATGTAGGGGCCGACAAGCGAGGAAAGTTGTTAAACGGTACGCCGAGAGATTAGGTTGGGTTAGGTTAGGTTATATGAGGATACTGATGTATATAAAGGTCCCACGGACACGTAGAGGCCAACTCGCAAGGAATGTTGTCAAATATTACCGCCGAGATGTCAGGTTGGATTACGTTAGGTTATATTACGTTATTGATGTATATAAATGTCCCACGGAGACGTAGAGTCCAACTCGCCAGGAATGTCGTCAAATATTACCGCCGAGATGTCAGGTTGGGTTAGGTTAGGTTATATTAGGTTATAGATGCATATGAATGTCCCACGTAGAGGATAGCTCGCCAGGAATGTTGTCAAATCTTACCGCCGAGATGTTAGGTTGGGTTAGGTTAGGTTATATTACGTTAGTGATGTATAAGATGGACCCACGCAGACGTCGGGGCCAACTCGCCAGGAATGTTGTCAAATATTACCGCCGAGATGTCAGGTTGTGTTAGGTTAGGTTATATTACTTCATAGACGGATACAGTGTTCCCACTGAGAAGTAGGGGCCGACAAGCAAGGAATGTTGTTAAACGGTACCCCGAGAGATTAGGTTGGGTTAGGTTAGGTTACATTAGGATACTGATGTATATAAAGGTCCCACGGAGACGTAGAGTCCAACTCGCCAGGAATGTCGTCAAATATTACCGCCGAGATGTCAGGTTGGGTCAGGTTAGGTTATACTACGTAATTGAAGTATATAAATGTCCCACGGAGACGTAGAGTCCAACTCGCCAGGAATGTCGTCAAATATTACCGCCGAGATGTCAGGTTGGGTTAGGTTAGGTTATATTACGTAGTTGAAGTATATAAAGGTCCCACGGAGACGTAGAGTCCAACTCGCCAGGAATGTCGTCAAATATTACCGCCGAGATGTCAGGTTGGGTTAGGTTAGGTTATATTAGGTTATAGATGCATATGAATGCCCCACGTAGAGGATAGCTCACCAGGAATGTTGTCAAATGCTACCGCCGAGATGTTAGGTTTGGTTATGTTAGGTTATATTACGTTAGTGATGTATACGAAGGACCAACGCAGACGTCGGGGCCAATTCGCCAGGAATGTTGTCAAATATTACCGCCGAGATGTCAGGTTGGATTAGGTTAGGTTATATTACTTCATAGACGTATACAGTGTTCCCACTGAGATGTAGGGGCCGACAAGCGAGGAATGTTGTTAAACGGTACCCCGAGATATTAGGTTGGGTTAGGTTAGGTTATATGAGGATACTGATGTATATAAAGGTCCCACGGACACGTAGAGGCCAACTCGCAAGGAATGTTGTCAAATATTACCGCCGAGATGTTAGGTTGGGTTAGGTTAGGTTATATTACGTAATTGAAGTATATAAAGGTCCCACGGAGAAGTAGAGTCCAACTCGCCAGGAATGTCGTCAAATATTACCGCCGAGATGTCAGGTTGGGCTAGGTTAGGTTATATTACGTTATTGATGCATATGAATGTCCCACGTAGAGGATAGTTCGCCAGGAATGTTGTCAAATATTACCGCCGAGATGTTAGGTTGGGTTAGGTTAGGTTATATTACGTTAGTGATGTATACGAAGGACCCACGCAGACGTCGGGGCCAACTCGCCAGGAATGTTGTCAAATATTACCGCCGAGATGGCAGGTTGGGTTAGGTTAGGTTATATTACGTTATTGATGTATATAGAGGTCCCACGGAGACGTAGATTCCAACTCGCCAGGAATGTCGTCAAATATTACCGCCGAGATGTCAGGTTGGGTTAGGTTAGGTTATATTAGGTTATAGATGCATATGAATGTCCCACGTAGAGGATAGCTCACCAGGAATGTTGTCAAATGCTACCGCCGAGGTGTTAGGTTTGGTTATGTTAGGTTATATTACGTTAGTGATGTATACGAAGGACCAACGCAGACGTGGGGGCCAACTCGCCAGGAATGTTGTCAAATATTACCGCCGAGATGTCAGGTTGTGTTAGGTTAGGTTATATTACTTCATAGACGTATACAGTGTTCCCACTGAGATGTAGGGGCCGACAAGCGAGGAAAGTTGTTAAACGGTACGCCGAGAGATTAGGTTGGGTTAGGTTAGGTTATATGAGGATACTGATGTATATAAAGGTCCCACGGACACGTAGAGGCCAACTCGCAAGGAATGTTGTCAAATATTACCGCCGAGATGTCAGGTTGGATTACGTTAGGTTATATTACGTTATTGATGTATATAAAGGTCCCACGGAGACGTAGAGTCCAACTCGCCAGGAATGTCGTCAAATATTACCGCCGAGATGTCAGGTTGGGTTAGGTTAGGTTATATTAGGTTATAGATGCATATGAATGTCCCACGTAGAGGATAGCTCGCCAGGAATGTTGTCAAATGTTACCGCCGAGATGTTAGGTTGGGTTAGGTTAGGTTATATTACGTTAGTGATGTATAAGAAGGACCCACGCAGACGTCGGGGCCAACTCGCCAGGAATGTTGTCAAATATTACCGCCGAGATGTCAGGTTGTGTTAGGTTAGGTTATATTACTTCATAGACGGATACAGTGTTCCCACTGAGAAGTAGGGGCCGACAAGCAAGGAATGTTGTTAAACGGTACCCCGAGATATTAGGTTGGGTTAGGTTAGGTTATATGAGGATACTGATGTATATAAAGGTCCCACGGACACGTAGAGGCCAACTCGCAAGGAATGTTGTCAACTATTACCGCCGAGATGTTAGGATGGGTTAGGTTAGGTTATATTACGTAATTGAAGTATATAAAGGTCCCACGGAGAAGTAGAGTCCAACTCGCCAGGAATGTCGTCAAATATTACCGCCGAGATGTCAGGTTGGGTTAGGTTAGGTTATATTACGTTATTGATGCATATGAATGTCCCACGTAGAGGATAGTTCGCCAGGAATGTTGTCAAATATTACCGCCGAGATGTTAGGTTGGGTTAGGTTAGGTTATATTACGTTAGTGATGCATACGAAGGACCCACGCAGACGTCGGGGCCAACTCGCCAGGAATGTTGTCAAATATTACCGCCGAGATGGCAGGTTGGGTTAGGTTAGGTTATATTACGTTATTGATGTATATAGAGGTCCCACGGAGACGTAGATTCCAACTCGCCAGGAATGTCGTCAAATATTACCGCCGAGATGTCAGGTTGGGTTAGGTTAGGTTATATTAGGTTATAGATGCATATGAATGTCCCACGTAGAGGATAGCTCACCAGGAATGTTGTCAAATGCTACCGCCGAGGTGTTAGGTTTGGTTATGTTAGGTTATATTACGTTAGTGATGTATACGAAGGACCAACGCAGACGTGGGGGCCAACTCGCCAGGAATGTTGTCAAATATTACCGCCGAGATGTCAGGTTGTGTTAGGTTAGGTTATATTACTTCATAGACGTATACAGTGTTCCCACTGAGATGTAGGGGCCGACAAGCGAGGAAAGTTGTTAAACGGTACGCCGAGAGATTAGGTTGGGTTAGGTTAGGTTATATGAGGATACTGATGTATATAAAGGTCCCACGGACACGTAGAGGCCAACTCGCAAGGAATGTTGTCAAATATTACCGCCGAGATGTCAGGTTGGATTACGTTAGGTTATATTACGTTATTGATGTATATAAATGTCCCACGGAGACGTAGAGTCCAACTCGCCAGGAATGTCGTCAAATATTACCGCCGAGATGTCAGGTTGGGTTAGGTTAGGTTATATTAGGTTATAGATGCATATGAATGTCCCACGTAGAGGATAGCTCGCCAGGAATGTTGTCAAATCTTACCGCCGAGATGTTAGGTTGGGTTAGGTTAGGTTATATTACGTTAGTGATGTATAAGAAGGACCCACGCAGACGTCGGGGCCAACTCGCCAGGAATGTTGTCAAATATTACCGCCGAGATGTCAGGTTGTGTTAGGTTAGGTTATATTACTTCATAGACGGATACAGTGTTCCCACTGAGAAGTAGGGGCCGACAAGCAAGGAATGTTGTTAAACGGTACCCCGAGAGATTAGGTTGGGTTAGGTTAGGTTACATTAGGATACTGATGTATATAAAGGTCCCACGGAGACGTAGAGTCCAACTCGCCAGGAATGTCGTCAAATATTACCGCCGAGATGTCAGGTTGGGTCAGGTTAGGTTATACTACGTAATTGAAGTATATAAATGTCCCACGGAGACGTAGAGTCCAACTCGCCAGGAATGTCGTCAAATATTACCGCCGAGATGTCAGGTTGGGTTAGGTTAGGTTATATTACGTAGTTGAAGTATATAAAGGTCCCACGGAGACGTAGAGTCCAACTCGCCAGGAATGCCGTCAAATATTACCGCCGAGATGTCAGGTTGGGTTAGGTTAGGTTATATTAGGTTATAGATGCATATGAATGTCCCACGTAGAGGATAGCTCACCAGGAATGTTGTCAAATGCTACCGCCGAGGTGTTAGGTTTGGTTATGTTAGGTTATATTACGTTAGTGATGTATACGAAGGACCAACGCAGACGTGGGGGCCAACTCGCCAGGAATGTTGTCAAATATTACCGCCGAGATGTCAGGTTGTGTTAGGTTAGGTTATATTACTTCATAGACGTATACAGTGTTCCCACTGAGATGTAGGGGCCGACAAGCGAGGAAAGTTGTTAAACGGTACGCCGAGAGATTAGGTTGGGTTAGGTTAGGTTATATGAGGATACTGATGTATATAAAGGTCCCACGCACACGTAGAGGCCAACTCGCAAGGAATGTTGTCAAATATTACCGCCGAGATGTCAGGTTGGATTACGTTAGGTTATATTACGTTATTGATGTATATAAAGGTCCCACGGAGACGTAGAGTCCAACTCGCCAGGAATGTCGTCAAATATTACCGCCGAGATGTCAGGTTGGGTTAGGTTAGGTTATATTAGGTTATAGATGCATATGAATGTCCCACGTAGAGGATAGCTCGCCAGGAATGTTGTCAAATGTTACCGCCGAGATGTTAGGTTGGGTTAGGTTAGGTTATATTACGTTAGTGATGTATAAGAAGGACCCACGCAGACGTCGGGGCCAACTCGCCAGGAATGTTGTCAAATATTACCGCCGAGATGTCAGGTTGTGTTAGGTTAGGTTATATTACTTCATAGACGGATACAGTGTTCCCACTGAGAAGTAGGGGCCGACAAGCAAGGAATGTTGTTAAACGGTACCCCGAGAGATTAGGTTGGGTTAGGTTAGGTTACATTAGGATACTGATGTATATAAAGGTCCCACGGAGACGTAGAGTCCAACTCGCCAGGAATGTCGTCAAATATTACCGCCGAGATGTCAGGTTGGGTCAGGTTAGGTTATACTACGTAATTGAAGTATATAAATGTCCCACGGAGACGTAGAGTCCAACTCGCCAGGAATGTCGTCAAATATTACCGCCGAGATGTCAGGTTGGGTTAGGTTAGGTTATATTACGTAGTTGAAGTATATAAAGGTCCCACGGAGACGTAGAGTCCAACTCGCCAGGAATGTCGTCAAATATTACCGCCGAGATGTCAGGTTGGGATAGGTTAGGTTATATTAGGTTATAGATGCATATGAATGTCCCACGTAGAGGATAGCTCGCCAGGAATGTTGTCAAGTGTTACCGCCGAGATGTTAGGTTGGGTTAGGTTAGGTAATATTACGTTAGTGATGTATACGAAGGACCCACGCTGATGTCGGGGCCAACTCGCCAGGAATGTTGTCAAATATTACCGCCGAGATGTCAGGTTGGCTTAGGTTAGGTTATATTACGTTATTGACGTATATAAAGGTCCGTCGGAGACGTAGAGTTGAACTCGCCAAGAATGTCTTCAAATATTACCGCCGAAATGTCAGGTTGGGTTAGGTTAGGTTATATTACGTTATTGATGCATATGAATGTCCCACGTAGAGGATAGCTTACCAGGAATGTTGTCAAATATTACCGCCGAGATGTTAGGTTGGGTTAGGTTAGGTTATATTACGTTAGTGATGTATACGAAGGTCCCACGCAGACGTCGGGGCCAACTCGCCAGGAATGTTGTCAAATATTACCGCCGAGATGGCAGGTTGGGTTAGGTTAGGTTATATTACGTTATTGATGTATATAGAGGTCCCACGGAGACGTAGATTCCAACTCGCCAGGAATGTCGTCAAATATTACCGCCGAGATGTCAGGTTGGGTTAGGTTAGGTTATATTAGGTTATAGATGCATATGAATGTCCCACGTAGAGGATAGCTCACCAGGAATGTTGTCAAATGCTACCGCCGAGGTGTTAGGTTTGGTTATGTTAGGTTATATTACGTTAGTGATGTATACGAAGGACCAACGCAGACGTGGGGGCCAACTCGCCAGGAATGTTGTCAAATATTACCGCCGAGATGTCAGGTTGTGTTAGGTTAGGTTATATTACTTCATAGACGTATACAGTGTTCCCACTGAAATGTAGGGGCCGACAAGCGAGGAAAGTTGTTAAACGGTACGCCGAGAGACTAGGTTGGGTTAGGTTAGGTTATATGAGGATACTGATGTATATAAAGGTCCCACGGACACGTAGAGGCCAACTCGCAAGGAATGTTGTGAAATATTACCGCCGCGATGTCAGGTTGGATTACGTTAGGTTATATTACGTTATTGATGTATATAAAGGTCCCACGGAGACGTAGAGTCCAACTCGCCAGGAATGTCGTCAAATATTACCGCCGAGATGTCAGGTTGGGTTAGGTTAGGTTATATTAGGTTATAGATGCATATGAATGTCCCACGTAGAGGATAGCTCGCCTGGAATGTTGTCAAATGTTACCGCCGAGATGTTAGGTTGGGTTAGGTTAGGTTATATTACGTTAGTGATGTATAAGAAGGAACCACGCAGACGTCGGGGCCATCTCGCCAGGAATGTTGTCAAATATTACCGCCGAGATGTCAGGTTGTGTTAGGTTAGGTTATATTACTTCATAGACGGATACAGTGTTCCCACTGAGAAGTAGGGGCCGACAAGCAAGGAATGTTGTTAAACGGTACCCCGAGAGATTAGGTTGGGTTAGGTTAGGTTACATTAGGATACTGATGTACATAAAGGTCCCACGGAGACGTAGAGTCCAACTCGCCAGGAATGTCGTCAAATATTACCGCCGAGATGTCAGGTTGGGTCAGGTTAGGTTATACTACGTAATTGAAGTATATAAATGTCCCACGGAGACGTAGAGTCCAACTCGCCAGGAATGTCGTCAAATATTACCGCCGAGATGTCAGGTTGGGTTAGGTTAGGTTATATTACGTAGTTGAAGTATATAAAGGTCCCACGGAGAGGTAGAGTCCAACTCGCCAGGAATGTCGTCAAATATTACCGCCGAGATGTCAGGTTGGGTTAGGTTAGGTTATATTAAGTTATTGATGCATATGAATGTCCCATGTATAGGATAGCTCGCCAGGAATGTTGTCAAGTGTTACCGCCGAGATGTTAGGTTGGGTTAGGTTAGGTTATATTACGTTAGTGATTTATACGAAGGACCCACGCTGATGTCGGGGCCAACTCGCCAGGAATGTTGTCAAATATTACCGCCGAGATGTCAGGTTGGATTAGGTTAGGTTATATTACGTTATTGACGTATATAAAGGTCCGTCGGAGACGTAGAGTTGAACTCGCCAAGAATGTCTTCAAATATTACCGCCGAAATGTCAGGTTGGGTTAGGTTAGGTTATATTACGTTATTGATGCATATGAATGTCCCACGTAGAGGATAGCTTACCAGGAATGTTGTCAAATATTACCGCCGAGATGTTAGGTTGGGTTAGGTTAGGTTATATTACGTTAGTGATGTATACGAAGGACCCACGCAGACGTCGGGGCCAACTCGCCAGGAATGTTGTCAAATATTACCGCCGAGATGTCAGGTTGGGTTAGGTTACGTTATATTACGTAATTGAAGTATATAAAGGTCCCACGGAGAAGTAGAGTCCAACTCGCCAGGAATGTCGTCAAATATTACCGCCGAGATGTCAGGTTGGGTTAGGTTAGGTTATATTACGCTATTGATGCATATGAATGTCCCACGTAGAGGATAGCTCGCCAGGATTGTTGTCAAATGTTACCGCCGAGATGTTAGGTTGGTTTAGGTTAGGTTATGTTACGTTAGTGATGAATACGAAGGACCTACGCAGACGTCGGGTCCAACTCGCCAGGAATGTTGTCAAATATTACCGCCGAGATGTCAGGTTGGGTTACGTTATGTTATATTACGCTATTGATGCATACGAATGTCCCACGTAGAGGATAGCTCGCCAGGAATGTTGTCAAATGTTACCGCCGAGATG
The DNA here is from genome assembly GCA_963969225.1 of Xylocopa violacea. Lineage (NCBI taxonomy): Eukaryota > Metazoa > Arthropoda > Insecta > Hymenoptera > Apidae > Xylocopa > Xylocopa violacea. The sequence continues at coordinate 615,314 of CAXAJV010000201.1, read as the reverse complement.
TTAGGTTGGGTTAGGTTAGTTATATTACGTTAGTGATGTATAAGAAGGACCCACGCAGACGTCGGGGCCAACTCGCCAGGAATGTTGTCAAACATTACCGCCGAGATGTCAGGTTGTGTTAGGTTAGGTTATATTACTTCATAGACGTATACAGTGTTCCCACTGAGATGTAGGGGCCGACAAGCGAGGAATGTTGTTAAACGGTACCCCGAGATATTAGGTTGGGTTAGGTTAGGTTATATGAGGATACTGATGTATATAAAGGTCCCACGGACACGTAGAGGCCAACTCGCAAGGAATGTTGTCAAATATTACCGCCGAGATGTTAGGTTGGGTTAGGTTAGGTTATATTACGTAATTGAAGTATATAAAGGTCCCACGGAGAAGTAGAGTCCAACTCGCCAGGAATGTCGTCAAATATTACCGCCGAGATGTCAGGTTGGGTTAGGTTAGGTTATATTACGTAGTTGAAGTATATAAAGGTCCCACGGAGAGGTAGAGTCCAACTCGCCAGGAATGTCGTCAAATATTACCGCCGAGATGTCAGGTTGGGTTAGGTTAGGTTATATTAAGTTATTGATGCATATGAATGTCCCATGTATAGGATAGCTCGCCAGGAATGTTGTCAAGTGTTACCGCCGAGATGTTAGGTTGGGTTAGGTTAGGTTATATTACGTTAGTGATTTATACGAAGGACCCACGCTGATGTCGGGGCCAACTCGCCAGGAATGTTGTCAAATATTACCGCCGAGATGTCAGGTTGGATTAGGTTAGGTTATATTACGTTATTGACGTATATAAAGGTCCGTCGGAGACGTAGAGTTGAACTCGCCAAGAATGTCTTCAAATATTACCGCCGAAATGTCAGGTTGGGTTAGGTTAGGTTATATTACGTTATTGATGCATATGAATGTCCCACGTAGAGGATAGCTTACCAGGAATGTTGTCAAATATTACCGCCGAGATGTTAGGTTGGGTTAGGTTAGGTTATATTACGTTAGTGATGTATACGAAGGACCCACGCAGACGTCGGGGCCAACTCGCCAGGAATGTTGTCAAATATTACCGCCGAGATGTCAGGTTGGGTTAGGTTACGTTATATTACGTAATTGAAGTATATAAAGGTCCCACGGAGAAGTAGAGTCCAACTCGCCAGGAATGTCGTCAAATATTACCGCCGAGATGTCAGGTTGGGTTAGGTTAGGTTATATTACGCTATTGATGCATATGAATGTCCCACGTAGAGGATAGCTCGCCAGGATTGTTGTCAAATGTTACCGCCGAGATGTTAGGTTGGTTTAGGTTAGGTTATGTTACGTTAGTGATGAATACGAAGGACCTACGCAGACGTCGGGTCCAACTCGCCAGGAATGTTGTCAAATATTACCGCCGAGATGTCAGGTTGGGTTACGTTATGTTATATTACGCTATTGATGCATACGAATGTCCCACGTAGAGGATAGCTCGCCAGGAATGTTGTCAAATGTTACCGCCGAGATGTTAGGTTGGGTTAGGTTAGTTATATTACGTTAGTGATGTATAAGAAGGACCCACGCAGACGTCGGGGCCAACTCGCCAGGAATGTTGTCAAACATTACCGCCGAGATGTCAGGTTGTGTTAGGTTAGGTTATATTACTTCATAGACGTATACAGTGTTCCCACTGAGATGTAGGGGCCGACAAGCGAGGAATGTTGTTAAACGGTACCCCGAGATATTAGGTTGGGTTAGGTTAGGTTATATGAGGATACTGATGTATATAAAGGTCCCACGGACACGTAGAGGCCAACTCGCAAGGAATGTTGTCAAATATTACCGCCGAGATGTTAGGTTGGGTTAGGTTAGGTTATATTACGTAATTGAAGTATATAAAGGTCCCACGGAGAAGTAGAGTCCAACTCGCCAGGAATGTCGTCAAATATTACCGCCGAGATGTCAGGTTGGGTTAGGTTAGGTTATATTACGTTATTGATGCATATGAATGTCCCACGTAGAGGATAGCTCGCCAGAAATGTTGTACAATATTACCGCCGAGATGTTAGGTTGGGTTAGGTCAGGTTCCATTACGTTAATGATGTATACGAAGGACCTACGCAGACGTCGCGGCCAACTCGCCAGGAATGTTGTCAAATATTACCGCCGAGATGTCCGGTTGTGTTAGGTTAGGTTATATTACTTCATAGACGTATACAGTGTTCCCACTGGGAAGTAGGGGCCGACAAGCAAGGAATGTTGTAAACGGTACCCCGAGAGATTAGGTTGGGTTAGGTTAGGTTATATTAGGATACTGATGTATATAAAGGTCCCACGGACACGTAGAGGCCAACTCGCAAGGAATGTTGTCAAATATTACCGCCGAGATGTCAGGTTGGATTACGTTAGGTTTTTTACGTTATTGATGTATATAAAGGTCCCACGGAGACGTAGAGTCCAACTCGCCAGGAATGTCGTCAAATATTACCGCCGAGATGTCAGGTTGGGTTAGGTTAGGTTATATTACGTTATTGATGCATATGAATGTCCCACGTATAGGATAGCTCGCCAGGAATGTTGTCAAGTGTTACCGCCGAGATGTTAGGTTGGGTTAGGTTAGGTTATATTACGTTAGTGATTTATACGAAGGACCCACGCAGTCGTCGGGGCCAACTCGCCAGGAATGTTGTCAAATATTACCGCCGAGATGTCAGGTTGGATTAGGTTAGGTTATATTACGTTATTGACGTATATAAAGGTCCGTCGGAGACGTAGAGTTGAACTCGCCAAGAATGTCTTCAAATATTACCGCCGAAATGTCAGGTTGGGTTAGGTTAGGTTATATTACGTTATTGATGCATATGAATGTCCCACGTAGAGGATAGCTTACCAGGAATGTTGTCAAATATTACCGCCGAGATGTTAGGTTGGGTTAGGTTAGGTTATATTACGTTAGTGATGTATACGAAGGACCCACGCAGACGTCGGGGCCAACTCGCCAGGAATGTTGTCAAATATTACCGCAGAGATGTCAGGTTGGGTTAGGTTACGTTATATTACGTAATTGAAGTATATAAAGGTCCCACGGAGAAGTAGAATCCAACTCGCCAGGAATGTCGTCAAATATTACCGCGGAGATGTCAGGTTGGGTTAGGTTAGGTTATATTACGTTATTGATGCATATGAATGTCCCACGTAGAGGATAGCTCGCCAGAAATGTTGTACAATATTACCGCCGAGATGTTAGGTTGGGTTAGGTCAGGTTACATTACGTTAATGATGTATACGAAGGACCTACGCAGACGTCGGCGCCAACTCGCCAGGAATGTTGTCAAATATTACCGCCGAGATGTCAGGTTGTGTTAGGTTAGGTTATATTACTTCATAGACGTATACAGTGTTCCCACTGGGAAGTAGGGGCCGACAAGTAAGGAATGTTGTTAAACGGTACCCCGAGAGATTAGGTTGGGTTAGGTTAGGTTATATTAGGATACTGATGTATATAAAGGTCCCACGGACACGTAGAGGCCAACTCGCAAGGAATGTTGTCAAATATTACCGCCGAGATGTCAGGTTGGATTACGTTAGGTTATATTACGTTATTGATGTATATAAAGGTCCCACGGAGACGTAGAGTCCAACTCGCCAGGAATGTTGTCAAATATTACCGCCGACACGTCAGGTTGGGTTACGTTAGGTTATATTACGCTATTGATGCATACGAATGTCCCACGTAGAGGATAGCTCGCCAGGAATGTTGTCAAATGTTACCGCCGAGATGTTAGGTTGGGTTAGATTAGGTTATATTACGTTAGTGATGTATAAGAAGGACCCACGCAGACGTCGGGGCAAACTCGCCAGGAATGTTGTCAAATATTACCGCCGAGATGTCAGGTTGTGTTAGGTTAGGTTATATTAGTTCATAGACGGATACAGTGTTCCCACTGAGAAGTAGGGGCCGACAAGCAAGGAATGTTGTTAAACGGTACCCCGAGAGATTAGGTTGCGTTAGGTTAGGTTACATTAGGATACTGATGTATATAAAGGTCCCACGGAGACGTAGAGTCCAACTCGCCAGGAATGTCGTCAAATATTACCGCCGAGATGTCAGGTTGGGTCAGGTTAGGTTATACTACGTAATTGAAGTATATAAATGTCCCACGGAGACGTAGAGTCCAACTCGCCAGGAATGTCGTCAAATATTACCGCCGAGATGTTAGGTTGGTTTAGGTTAGGTTATGTTACGTTAGTGATGAATACGAAGGACCTACGCAGACGTCGGGGCCAACTCGCCAGGAATGTTGTCAAATATTACCGCCGAGATGTCAGGTTGGGTTAGGTTAGGTTATATTACGTTATTGATGCATATGAATGTCCCACGTAGAGGATAGCTCACCAGGAATGTTGTCAAATGCTACCGCCGAGATGTTAGGTTTGGTTATGTTAGGTTATATTACGTTAGTGATGTATACGAAGGACCAACGCAGACGTCGGGGCCAATTCGCCAGGAATGTTGTCAAATATTACCGCCGACACGTCAGGTTGGGTTACGTTGGGTTATATTACGCTATTGATGCATACGAATGTCCCACGTAGAGGATAGCTCGCCAGGAATGTTGTCAAATGTTACCGCCGAGATGTTAGGTTGGGTTAGGTTAGGTTATATTACGTTAGTGATGTATACGAAGGACCCACGCAGACGTCGGGGCCAACTCGCCAGGAATGTTGTCAAATATTACCGCAGAGATGTCAGGTTGGGTTAGGTTACGTTATATTACGTAATTGAAGTATATAAAGGTCCCACGGAGAAGTAGAATCCAACTCGCCAGGAATGTCGTCAAATATTACCGCGGAGATGTCAGGTTGGGTTAGGTTAGGTTATATTACGTTATTGATGCATATGAATGTCCCACGTAGAGGATAGCTCGCCGGAAATGTTGTACAATATTACCGCCGAGATGTTAGGTTGGGTTAGGTCAGGTTACATTACGTTAATGATGTATACGAAGGACCTACGCAGACGTCGGCGCCAACTCGCCAGGAATGTTGTCAAATATTACCGCCGAAATGTCAGGTTGTGTTAGGTTAGGTTATATTACTTCATAGACGTATACAGTGTTCCCACTGGGAAGTAGGGGCCGACAAGTAAGGAATGTTGTTAAACGGTACCCCGAGAGATTAGGTTGGGTTAGGTTAGGTTATATTAGGATACTGATGTATATAAAGGTCCCACGGACACGTAGAGGCCAACTCGCAAGGAATGTTGTCAAATATTACCGCCGAGATGTCAGGTTGGATTACGTTAGGTTTTTTACGTTATTGATGTATATAAAGGTCCCACGGAGACGTAGAGTCCAACTCGCCAGGAATGTCGTCAAATATTACCGCCGAGATGTCAGGTTGGGTTAGGTTAGGTTATATTACGTTATTGATGCATATGAATGTCCCACGTATAGGATAGCTCGCCAGGAATGTTGTCAAGTGTTACCGCCGAGATGTTAGGTTGGGTTAGGTTAGGTTATATTACGTTAGTGATGTATACGAAGGACCCACGCAGTCGTCGGGGCCAACTCGCCAGGAATGTTGTCAAATATTACCGCCGAGATGTCAGGTTGGATTAGGTTAGGTTATATTACGTTATTGACGTATATAAAGGTCCGTCGGAGACGTAGAGTTGAACTCGCCAAGAATGTCTTCAAATATTACCGCCGAAATGTCAGGTTGGGTTAGGTTAGGTTATATTACGTTATTGATGCATATGAATGTCCCACGTAGAGGATAGCTTACCAGGAATGTTGTCAAATATTACCGCCGAGATGTTAGGTTGGGTTAGGTTAGGTTATATTACGTTAGTGATGTATACGAAGGACCCACGCAGACGTCGGTGCCAACTCGCCAGGAATGTTGTCAAATATTACCGCAGAGATGTCAGGTTGGGTTAGGTTACGTTATATTACGTAATTGAAGTATATAAAGGTCCCACGGAGAAGTAGAATCCAACTCGCCAGGAATGTCGTCAAATATTACCGCGGAGATGTCAGGTTGGGTTAGGTTAGGTTATATTACGTTATTGATGCATATGAATGTCCCACGTAGAGGATAGCTCGCCAGAAATGTTGTACAATATTACCGCCGAGATGTTAGGTTGGGTTAGGTCAGGTTACATTACGTTAATGATGTATACGAAGGACCTACGCAGACGTCGGCGCCAACTCGCCAGGAATGTTGTCAAATATTACCGCCGAGATGTCAGGTTGTGTTAGGTTAGGTTATATTACTTCATAGACGTATACAGTGTTCCCACTGGGAAGTAGGGGCCGACAAGTAAGGAATGTTGTTAAACGGTACCCCGAGAGATTAGGTTGGGTTAGGTTAGGTTATATTAGGATACTGATGTATATAAAGGTCCCACGGACACGTAGAGGCCAACTCGCAAGGAATGTTGTCAAATATTACCGCCGAGATGTCAGGTTGGATTACGTTAGGTTATATTACGTTATTGATGTATATAAAGGTCCCACGGAGACGTAGAGTCCAACTCGCCAGTAATGTTGCCAAATATTACCGCCGAGATGTTAGTTTGGGTTAGGTTAGGTTATATTACGTTAGTGATGTATACGAAGGACCCACGTAGACGTCGCGGCCAACTCGCCAGGAATGTTGTCAAATATTACCGCCGACACGTCAGGTTGGGTTACGTTAGGTTATATTACGCTATTGATGCATACGAATGTCCCACGTAGAGGATAGCTCGCCAGGAATGTTGTCAAATGTTACCGACGAGATGTTAGGTTGGGTTAGGTTAGGTTATATTACGTTAGTGATGTATAAGAAGGACCCACGCAGACGTCGGGGCAAACTCGCCAGGAATGTTGTCAAATATTACCGCCGAGATGTCAGGTTGTGTTAGGTTTGGTTATATTAGTTCATAGACGGATACAGTGTTCCCACTGAGATGGTAGGGGCCGACAAGCAAGGAATGTTGTTAAACGGTACCCCGAGAGATTAGGTTGCGTTAGGTTAGGTTACATTAGGATACTGATGTATATAAAGGTCCCACGGAGACGTAGAGTCCAACTCGCCAGGAATGTCGTCAAATATTACCGCCGAGATGTCAGGTTGGGTCAGGTTAGGTTATACTACGTAATTGAAGTATATAAATGTCCCACGGAGACGTAGAGTCCAACTCGCCAGGAATGTCATCAAATATTACCGCCGAGATGTTAGGTTGGTTTAGGTTAGGTTATGTTACGTTAGTGATGAATACGAAGGACCTACGCAGACGTCGGGGCCAACTCGCCAGGAATGTTGTCAAATATTACCGCCGAGATGTCAGGTTGGGTTAGGTTAGGTTATATTACGTTATTGATGCATATGAATGTCCCACGTAGAGGATAGCTCGCCAGGAATGTTGACAAATATTACCGCCGAGATGTTAGGTTGGGTTAGGTTAGGTTATATTACGTTAGTGATGTATACGAAGGACCCACGCAGACGTCGGGGCCAACTCGCCAGGAATGTTGTCAAATATTACCGCCGAGATGTCAGGTTGGGTTAGGTTAGGTTATATTACGTTATTGATGTATATAAAGGTCCCACGGAGACGTAGAGTCCAACTCGCCAGGAATGTCGTCAAATATTACCGCCGAGATGTCAGGTTGGGTTAGGTTAGGTTATATTAGGTTATAGATGCATATGAATGTCCCACGTAGAGGATAGCTCACCAGGAATGTTGTCAAATGCTACCGCCGAGATGTTAGGTTTGGTTATGTTAGGTTATATTACGTTAGTGATGTATACGAAGGACCAACGCAGACGTCGGGGCCAATTCGCCAGGAATGTTGTCAAATATTACCGCCGACACGTCAGGTTGGGTTACGTTGGTGTTATATTACGCTATTGATGCATACGAATGTCCCACGTAGAGGATAGCTCGCCAGGAATGTTGTCAAATGTTACCGAGGAGATGTTAGGTTGGGTTAGGTTAGGTTATATTACGTTAGTGATGTATACGAAGGACCCACGCAGACGTCGGGGCCAACTCGCCAGGAATGTTGTCAAATATTACCGCAGAGATGTCAGATTGGGTTAGGTTACGTTATATTACGTAATTGAAGTATATAAAGGTCCCACGGAGAAGTAGAATTCAACTCGCCAGGAATGTCGTCAAATATTACCGCGGAGATGTCAGGTTGGGTTAGGTTAGGTTATATTACGTTATTGATGCATATGAATGTCCCACATAGAGGATAGCTCGCCAGAAATGTTGTACAATATTACCGCCGAGATGTTAGGTTGGGTTAGGTCAGGTTACATTACGTTAATGATGTATACGAAGGACCTACGCAGACGTCGGCGCCAACTCGCCAGGAATGTTGTCAAATATTACCGCCGAAATGTCAGGTTGTGTTAGGTTAGGTTATATTACTTCATAGACGTATACAGTGTTCCCACTGGGAAGTAGGGGCCGACAAGTAAGGAATGTTGTTAAACGGTATCCCGAGAGATTAGGTTGGGTTAGGTTAGGTTATATTAGGATACTGATGTATATAAAGGTCCCACGGACACGTAGAGGCCAACTCGCAAGGAATGTTGTCAAATATTACCGCCGAGATGTCAGGTTGGATTACGTTAGGTTATATTACGTTATTGATGTATATAAAGGTCCCACGGAGACGTAGAGTCCAACTCGCCAGTAATGTTGCGAAATATTACCGCCGAGATGTTAGTTTGGGTTAGGTTAGGTTATATTACGTTAGTGATGTATACGAAGGACCCACGCAGACGTCGCGGCCAACTCGCCAGGAATGTTGTCAAATATTAACGCCGACACGTCAGGTTGGGTTACGTTAGGTTATATTACGCTATTGATGCATACGAATGTCCCACGTAGAGGATAGCTCGCCAGGAATGTTGTCAAATGTTACCGCCGAGATGTTAGGTTGGGTTAGGTTAGGTTATATTACGTTAGTGATGTATAAGAAGGACCCACGCAGACGTCGGGGCAAACTCGCCAGGAATGTTGTCAAATATTACCGCCGAGATGTCAGGTTGGGTTACGTTAGGTTATATTACGCTATTGATGCATACGAATGTCCCACGTAGAGGATAGCTCGCCAGGAATGTTGTCAAATGTTACCGCCGAGATGTTAGTTTGGGTTAGGTTAGTTATATTACGTTAGTGATGTATAAGAAGGACCTACGCAGACGTCGGGGCCAACTCGCCAGGAATGTTGTCAAACATTACCGCCGAGATGTCAGGTTGTGTTAGGTTAGGTTATATTACTTCATAGACGTATACAGTGTTCCCAATGAGAAGTAGGGGCCGACAAGCAAGGAATGTTGTTAAACGGTATCCCGAGAGATTAGGTTGGGTTAGGTTAGGTTATATTAGGATACTGATGTATATAAAGGTCCCACGGACACGTAGAGGCCAACTCGCAAGGAATGTTGTCAAATATTACCGCCGAGATGTCAGGTTGGATTACGTTAGGTTATATTACGTTATTGATGTATATAAAGGTCCCACCGAGACGGAGAGTCCAACTCGCCAGGAATGTCGTCAAATATTACCGCCGATATGTCAGGTTGGGTTAGGTTAGGTTATATTACGTTAGTGATGTATACGAAGGACCCACGCAGACGTCGGGGCCAACTCGCCAGGAATGTTGTCAAATATTACCGCCGAGATGTCAGGTTGGGTTAGGTTAGGTTATATTACGTTATTGATGTATATAAAGGTCCCACGGAGACGTAGAGTCCAACTCGCCAGGAATGTCGTCAAATATTACCGCCGAGATGTCAGGTTGGGTTAGGGTAGCTTATATTAGGTTATAGATGCATATGAATGTCCCACGTAGAGGATAGCTCACCAGGAATGTTGTCAAATGCAACCGCCGAGATGTTAGGTTTGGTTATGTTAGGTTATATTACGTTAGTGATGTATACGAAGGACCAACGCAGACGTCGGGGCCAATTCGCCAGGAATGTTGTCAAATATTACCGCCGACACGTCAGGTTGGGTACGTTGGGTTATATTGCGCTATTGATGCATACGAATGTCCCACGTAGAGGATAGCTCGCCAGGAATGTTGTCAAATGTTACCGCCGAGATGTTAGGTTGGGTTAGGTTAGGTTATATTACGTTAGTGATGTATAAGAAGGACCCACGCAGACGTCGGGGCCAACTCGCCAGGAATGTTGTCAAATATTACCGCCGAGATGTCAGGTTGGGTCAGGTTAGGTTATACTACGTAATTGAAGTATATAAATGTCCCACGGAGACGTAGAGTCCAACTCGCCAGGAATGTCGTCAAATATTACCGCCGAGATGTCAGGTTGGGTTAGGTTAGGTTATATTACGTTATTGATGCATATGAATGTCCCACGTAGAGGATAGCTTACCAGGAATGTTGTCAAATATTACCGCCGAGATGTTAGGTTGGGTTAGGTTAGGTTATATTACGTTAGTGATGTATACAAAGGACCCACGCAGACGTCGGGGCCAACTCGCCAGGAATGTTGTCAAATATTACCGCCGAGATGTCAGGTTGGGTTAGGTTACGTTATATTACGTAATTGAAGTATATAAAGGTCCCACGGAGAAGTAGAGTCCAACTCGCCGGGAATGTCGTCAAATATTACCGCCGAGATGTCAGGTTGGGTTAGGTTAGGTTATATTACGTTATTGATGCATATGAATGTCCCACGTAGAGGATAGCTCGCCAGGAATGTTGTCAAATGTTACCGCCGAGATGTTAGGTTGGTTTAGGTTAGGTTATGTTACGTTAGTGATGAATACGAAGGACCTACGCAGACGTCTGGGCCAACTCGCCAGGAATGTTGTCAAATATTACCGCCGAGATGTCAGGTTGGGTTACGTTAGGTTATATTACGCTATTGATGCATACGAATGTCCCACGTAGAGGATAGCTCGCCAGGAATGTTGTCAAATGTTACCGCCGAGATGTTAGGTTGGGTTAGGTTAGTTATATTACGTTAGTGATGTATAAGAAGGACCCACGCAGACGTCGGGTCCAACTCGCCAGGAATGTTGTCAAACATTACCGCCGAGATGTCAGGTTGTGTTAGGTTAGATTATATTACTTCATAGACGTATACAGTGTTCCCAATGAGAAGTAGGGGCCGACAAGCAAGGAATGTTGTTAAACGGTATCCCGAGAGATTAGGTTGGGTTAGGTTAGGTTATATTAGGATACTGATGTATATAAAGGTCCCACGGACACGTAGAGGCCAACTCGCAAGGAATGTTGTCAAATATTACCGCCGAGATGTCAGGTTGGATTACGTTAGGTTATATTACGTTATTGATGTATATAAAGGTCCCACGGAGACGTAGAGTCCAACTCGCCAGGAATGTCGTCAAATATTACCGCCGAGATGTCAGGTTGGGTTAGGTTAGGTTATATTAGGTTATAGATGCATATGAATGTCCCACGTAGAGGATAGCTCACCAGGAATGTTGTCAAATGCTACCGCCGAGATGTTAGGTTTGGTTATGTTAGGTTATATTACGTTAGTGGTGTATACGAAGGACCAACGCAGACGTCGGGGCCAATTCGCCAGGAATGTTGTCAAATATTACCGCCGAGATGTCAGGTTGGATTAGGTTAGGTTATATTACTTCATAGACGTATACAGTGTTCCCACTGAGATGTAGGGGCCGACAAGCGAGGAATGTTGTTAAACGGTACCCCGAGATATTAGGTTGGGTTAGGTTAGGTTATATGAGGATACTGATGTATATAAAGGTCCCACGGACACGTAGAGGCCAACTCGCAAGGAATGTTGTCAAATATTACCGCCGAGATGTTAGGTTGGGTTAGGTTAGGTTATATTACGTAATTGAAGTATATAAAGGTCCCACGGAGAAGTAGAGTCCAACTCGCCAGGAATGTCGTCAAATATTACCGCCGAGATGTCAGGTTGGGTTAGGTTAGGTTATATTACGTTATTGATGCATATGAATGTCCCACGTAGAGGATAGTTCGCCAGGAATGTTGTCAAATATTACCGCCGAGATGTTAGGCTGGGTTAGGTTAGGTTATATTACGTTAGTGATGTATACGAAAGACCCACGCAGACGTCGGGGCCAACTCGCCAGGAATGTTGTCAAATATTACCGCCGAGATGGCAGGTTGGGTTAGGTTAGGTTATATTACGTTATTGATGTATATAGAGGTCCCACGGTGACGTAGATTCCAACTCGCCAGGAATGTCGTCAAATATTACCGCCGAGATGTCAGGTTGGGTTAGGTTAGGTTATATTAGGTTATAGATGCATATGAATGTCCCACGTAGAGGATAGCTCACCAGGAATGTTGTCAAATGCTACCGCCGAGGTGTTAGGTTTGGTTATGTTAGGTTATATTACGTTAGTGATGTATACGAAGGACCAACGCAGACGTGGGTGCCAACTCGCCAGGAATGTTGTCAAATATTACCGCCGAGATGTCAGGTTGTGTTAGGTTAGGTTATATTACTTCATAGACGTATACAGTGTTCCCACTGAGATGTAGGGGCCGACAAGCGAGGAATGTTGTTAAACGGTACCCCGAGATATTAGGTTGGGTTAGGTTAGGTTATATGAGGATACTGATGTATATAAAGGTCCCACGGACACGTAGAGGCCAACTCGCAAGGAATGTTGTCAAATATTACCGCCGAGATGTCAGGTTGGATTACGTTAGGTTATATTACGTTATTGATGTATATAAAGGTCCCACGGAGACGTAGAGTCCAACTCGCCAGGAATGTCGTCAAATATTACCGCCGAACTGTCAGGTTGGGTTTGGTTAGGTTATATTACGTTATTGATGCATATGAATGTCCCATGTAGAGGATAGCTCGCCAGGAATGTTGTCAAATGTTACCGCCGAGATCTTAGTTTGGGTTAGGTTAGTTTGGGTTAATTATATTACGTAATTGAAGTATATAAAGGTCCCACGGAGATGTAGAGTCCAACTCGCCAGGAATGTCGTCTAATATTACCGCCGAGATGTCAGGTTGGGTTAGGTTAGGTTATATTACGTTATTGATGCATATGAATGTCCCACGTAGAGGATAGCTCGCCAGAAATGTTGTACAATATTACCGCCGAGATGTTAGGTTGGGTTAGGTCAGGTTCCATTACGTTAATGATGTATACGAAGGACCTACGCAGACGTCGCGGCCAACTCGCCAGGAATGTTGTCAAATATTACCGCCGAGATGTCCGGTTGTGTTAGGTTAGGTTATATTACTTCATAGACGTATACAGTGTTCCCACTGGGAAGTAGGGGCCGACTAGCAAGGAATGTTGTTAAACGGTACCCCGAGAGATTAGGTTGGGTCAGGTTAGGTTTTATTAGGATACTGATGTATATAAAGGTCCCACGGACACGCAGAGGCCAACTCGCAAGGAATGTTGTCAAATATTACCGCCGAGATGTCAGGTTGGATTACGTTAGGTTATATTACGTTATTGATGTATATAAAGGTCCCACGGAGACGTAGAGTCCAACTCGCCAGGAATGTCGTCAAATATTACCGCCGAGATGTCAGGTTGGGTTAGGTTAGGTTATATTACGTTATTGATGCATATGAATGTCCCACGTATAGGATAGCTCGCCAGGAATGTTGTCAAGTGTTACCGCCGAGATGTTAGGTTGGGTTAGGTTAGGTTATATTACGTTAGTGATGTATACGAAGGACCCACGCAGACGTCGGGGCCAACTCGCCAGGAATGTCGTCAAATATTACCGTCGAGATGTCAGGTTGGATTAGGTTAGGTTATATTACGTTATTGACGTATATAAAGGTCCGTCGGAGACGTAGAGTTGAACTCGCCAAGAATGTCTTCAAATATTACCGCCGAAATGTCAGGTTGGGTTAGGTTAGGTTATATTACGTTATTGATGCATATGAATGTCCCACGTAGAGGATAGCTCGCCAGAAATGTTGTACAATATTACCGCCGAGATGTTAGGTTGGGTTAGGTCAGGTTCCATTACGTTAATGATGTATACGAAGGACCTACGCAGACGTCGCGGCCAACTCGCCAGGAATGTTGTCAAATATTACCGCCGAGATGTCCGGTTGTGTTAGGTTAGGTTATATTACTTCATAGACGTATACAGTGTTCCCACTGGGAAGTAGGGGCCGACTAGCAAGGAATGTTGTTAAACGGTACCCCGAGAGATTAGGTTGGGTCAGGTTAGGTTTTATTAGGATACTGATGTATATAAAGGTCCCACGGACACGCAGAGGCCAACTCGCAAGGAATGTTGTCAAATATTACCGCCGAGATGTCAGGTTGGATTACGTTAGGTTATATTACGTTATTGATGTATATAAAGGTCCCACGGAGACGTAGAGTCCAACTCGCCAGGAATGTCGTCAAATATTACCGCCGAGATGTCAGGTTGGGTTAGGTTAGGTTATATTACGTTATTGATGCATATGAATGTCCCACGTATAGGATAGCTCGCCAGGAATGTTGTCAAGTGTTACCGCCGAGATGTTAGGTTGGGTTAGGTTAGGTTATATTACGTTAGTGATGTATACGAAGGACCCACGCAGACGTCGGGGCCAACTCGCCAGGAATGTCGTCAAATATTACCGTCGAGATGTCAGGTTGGATTAGGTTAGGTTATATTACGTTATTGACGTATATAAAGGTCCGTCGGAGACGTAGAGTTGAACTCGCCAAGAATGTCTTCAAATATTACCGCCGAAATGTCAGGTTGGGTTAGGTTAGGTTATATTACGTTATTGATGCATATGAATGTCCCACGTAGAGGATAGCTTACCAGGAATGTTGTGAAATATTACCGCAGAGATGTCAGGTTGGGTTAGGTTACGTTATATTACGTAATTGAAGTATATAAAGGTCCCACGGAGAAGTAGAATCCAACTCGCCAGGAATGTCGTCAAATATTACCGCGCAGATGTCAGGTTGGGTTAGGTTAGGTTATATTACGTTATTGATGAACATGAATGTCCCACGTAGAGGATAGCTCGCCAGAAATGTTGTACAATATTACCGCCGAGATGTTAGGTTGGGTTAGGTCAGGTTACATTACGTTAATGATGTATACGAAGGACCTACGCAGACGTCGGCGCCAACTCGCCAGGAATGTTGTCAAATATTACCGCCGAGATGTCAGGTTGTGTTAGGTTAGGTTATATTACTTCATAGACGTATACAGTGTTCCCACTGGGAAGTAGGGGCCGACAAGTAAGGAATGTTGTTAAACGGTACCCCGAGAGATTAGGTTGGGTTAGGTTAGGTTATATTAGGATACTGATGTATATAAAGGTCCCACGGACACGTAGAGGCCAACTCGCAAGGAATGTTGTCAAATATTACCGCCGAGATGTCAGGTTGGATTACGTTAGGTTATATTACGTTTTGATGTATATAAAGGTCCCACGGAGACGTAGAGTCCAACTCGCCAGTAATGTTGCCAAATATTACCGCCGAGATGTTAGTTTGGGTTAGGTTAGGTTATATTACGTTAGTGATGTATACGAAGGACCCACGCAGACGTCGCGGCCAACTCGCCAGGAATGTTGTCAAATATTACCGCCGACACGTCAGGTTGGGTTACGTTAGGTTATATTACGCTATTGATGCATACGAATGTCCCACGTACAGGATAGCTCGCCAGGAATGTTGTCAAATGTTACCGCCGAGATGTTAGGTTGGGTTAGGTTAGGTTATATTACGTTAGTGATGTATAAGAAGGACCCACGCAGACGTCGGGGCCAACTCGCCAGGAATGTTGTCAAATATTACCGCCGAGATGTCAGGTTGTGTTAGGTTAGGTTATATTACTTCATAGACGTATACAGTGTTCCCACTGGGAAGTAGGGGCCGACTAGCAAGGAATGTTGTTAAACGGTACCCCGAGAGATTAGGTTGGGTCAGGTTAGGTTTTATTAGGATACTGATGTATATAAAGGTCCCACGGACACGCAGAGGCCAACTCGCAAGGAATGTTGTCAAATATTACCGCCGAGATGTCAGGTTGGATTACGTTAGGTTATATTACGTTATTGATGTATATAAAGGTCCCACGGAGACGTAGAGTCCAACTCGCCAGGAATGTCGTCAAATATTACCGCCGAGATGTCAGGTTGGGTTAGGTTAGGTTATATTACGTTATTGATGCATATGAATGTCCCACGTATAGGATAGCTCGCCAGGAATGTTGTCAAGTGTTACCGCCGAGATGTTAGGTTGGGTTAGGTTAGGTTATATTACGTTAGTGATGTATACGAAGGACCCACGCAGACGTCGGGGCCAACTCGCCAGGAATGTCGTCAAATATTACCGTCGAGATGTCAGGTTGGATTAGGTTAGGTTATATTACGTTATTGACGTATATAAAGGTCCGTCGGAGACGTAGAGTTGAACTCGCCAAGAATGTCTTCAAATATTACCGCCGAAATGTCAGGTTGGGTTAGGTTAGGTTATATTACGTTATTGATGCATATGAATGTCCCACGTAGAGGATAGCTCGCCAGAAATGTTGTACAATATTACCGCCGAGATGTTAGGTTGGGTTAGGTCAGGTTCCATTACGTTAATGATGTATACGAAGGACCTACGCAGACGTCGCGGCCAACTCGCCAGGAATGTTGTCAAATATTACCGCCGAGATGTCCGGTTGTGTTAGGTTAGGTTATATTACTTCATAGACGTATACAGTGTTCCCACTGGGAAGTAGGGGCCGACTAGCAAGGAATGTTGTTAAACGGTACCCCGAGAGATTAGGTTGGGTCAGGTTAGGTTTTATTAGGATACTGATGTATATAAAGGTCCCACGGACACGCAGAGGCCAACTCGCAAGGAATGTTGTCAAATATTACCGCCGAGATGTCAGGTTGGATTACGTTAGGTTATATTACGTTATTGATGTATATAAAGGTCCCACGGAGACGTAGAGTCCAACTCGCCAGGAATGTCGTCAAATATTACCGCCGAGATGTCAGGTTGGGTTAGGTTAGGTTATATTACGTTATTGATGCATATGAATGTCCCACGTATAGGATAGCTCGCCAGGAATGTTGTCAAGTGTTACCGCCGAGATGTTAGGTTGGGTTAGGTTAGGTTATATTACGTTAGTGATGTATACGAAGGACCCACGCAGACGTCGGGGCCAACTCGCCAGGAATGTCGTCAAATATTACCGTCGAGATGTCAGGTTGGATTAGGTTAGGTTATATTACGTTATTGACGTATATAAAGGTCCGTCGGAGACGTAGAGTTGAACTCGCCAAGAATGTCTTCAAATATTACCGCCGAAATGTCAGGTTGGGTTAGGTTAGGTTATATTACGTTATTGATGCATATGAATGTCCCACGTAGAGGATAGCTTACCAGGAATGTTGTGAAATATTACCGCAGAGATGTCAGGTTGGGTTAGGTTACGTTATATTACGTAATTGAAGTATATAAAGGTCCCACGGAGAAGTAGAATCCAACTCGCCAGGAATGTCGTCAAATATTACCGCGCAGATGTCAGGTTGGGTTAGGTTAGGTTATATTACGTTATTGATGAACATGAATGTCCCACGTAGAGGATAGCTCGCCAGAAATGTTGTACAATATTACCGCCGAGATGTTAGGTTGGGTTAGGTCAGGTTACATTACGTTAATGATGTATACGAAGGACCTACGCAGACGTCGGCGCCAACTCGCCAGGAATGTTGTCAAATATTACCGCCGAGATGTCAGGTTGTGTTAGGTTA
Source organism: Xylocopa violacea (assembly GCA_963969225.1). Classification (NCBI taxonomy): domain Eukaryota; kingdom Metazoa; phylum Arthropoda; class Insecta; order Hymenoptera; family Apidae; genus Xylocopa; species Xylocopa violacea. The sequence goes on along the minus strand of CAXAJV010000201.1, from coordinate 597,585 downwards.
GGTTATATTACTTCATAGACGTATACAGTGTTCCCACTGGGAAGTAGGGGCCGACAAGTAAGGAATGTTGTTAAACGGTACCCCGAGAGATTAGGTTGGGTTAGGTTAGGTTATATTAGGATACTGATGTATATAAAGGTCCCACGGACACGTAGAGGCCAACTCGCAAGGAATGTTGTCAAATATTACCGCCGAGATGTCAGGTTGGATTACGTTAGGTTATATTACGTTTTGATGTATATAAAGGTCCCACGGAGACGTAGAGTCCAACTCGCCAGTAATGTTGCCAAATATTACCGCCGAGATGTTAGTTTGGGTTAGGTTAGGTTATATTACGTTAGTGATGTATACGAAGGACCCACGCAGACGTCGCGGCCAACTCGCCAGGAATGTTGTCAAATATTACCGCCGACACGTCAGGTTGGGTTACGTTAGGTTATATTACGCTATTGATGCATACGAATGTCCCACGTACAGGATAGCTCGCCAGGAATGTTGTCAAATGTTACCGCCGAGATGTTAGGTTGGGTTAGGTTAGGTTATATTACGTTAGTGATGTATAAGAAGGACCCACGCAGACGTCGGGGCCAACTCGCCAGGAATGTTGTCAAATATTACCGCCGAGATGTCAGGTTGTGTTAGGTTAGGTTATATTAGTTCATAGACGGGTACAGTGTTCCCACTGAGAAGTAGGGGCCGACAAGCAAAGAATGTTGTTAAACGGTACCCCGAGAGATTAGGTTGGGTTAGGTTAGGTTACATTAGGATACTGATGTATATAAAGGTCCCACGGAGACGTAGAGTCCAACTCGCCAGGAATGTTGTCAAATATTACCGCCGAGATGTCAGGTTGGGTCAGGTTAGGTTATATTACGTTATTGATGTATATAAATGTCCCACGGAGACGTAGAGTTGAACTCGCCAAGAATGTCTTGAAATATTACCGCCGAGATGACAGGATGGGTTAGGTTAGGTTATATTACTTTATTGACGCATATTAATGTCCCACGTAGAGGATAGCTCGCCAGGAATGTTGTCAAACATTACCGCCGAGATGTTAGGTTGGGTTAGGTTAGTTTACATTACGTTAATGATGTATAAGAAGGACCCACGCAGACGTCGCGGCCAACTCCCCAGGAATGTTGTCAAATATTACCGTCGAGATGTCAGGTTGGGTTAGGTTACGTTATATTACGTAATTGAAGTATATAAAGGTCCCACGGAGAAGTAGAGTCCAACTCGCCAGGCATGTCGTCAAATATTACCGCCGAGATGTCAGGTTGGGTTAGGTTAGGTTATATTACGTTATTGATGCATATGAATGTCCCACGTAGAGGATAGCTCGCCAGAAATGTTGTACAATATTACCGCCGAGATGTTAGGTTGGGTTAGGTCAGGTTCCATTACGTTAATGATGTATACGAAGGACCTAAGCAGACGTCGGGGCCAACTCGCCAGGAATGTTGTCAAATATTACCGCCGAGATGTCAGGTTGGATTAGGTTAGGTTATATTACGTTATTGACGTATATAAAGGTCCGTCGGAGTAGTAGAGTCCAACTCGCCAGGAATGTCGTCAAATATGACCGCCGAGATGTCAGGTTGGGTTAGGTTAGGTTATATTACGTAATTGAAGTATATAAAGGTCCCACGGACACGTAGAGGCCAACTCGCAAGGAATGTTGTCAAATATTACCGCCGAGATGTCAGGTTGGATTACGTTAGTTTATATTACGTTATTGATGTATATAAAGGTCCCACGGAGACGTAGAGTCCAACTCGCCAGGAATGTCGTCAAATATTACCGCCGAGATGTCAGGTTGGGTTAGGTTAGGTTATATTACGTTATTGATGCATATGAATGTCCCACGTATAGGATAGCTCGCCAGGAATGGTGTCAAGTGTTACCGCCGAGATGTTAGGTTGGGTTAGGTTAGGTTATATTACGTTAGTGATGTATACGAAGGACCCACGCAGACGTCGGGGCCAACTCGCCAGGAATGTTGTCAAATATTACCGCCGAGATGTCAGGTTGGATTAGGTTAGGTTATATTACGTTATTGACGTATATAAAGGTCCGTCGGAGACGTAGAGTTGAACTCGCCAAGAATGTCTTCAAATATTACCGCCGAAATGTCAGGTTGGATTAGGTTAGGTTATATTACGTTATTGATGCATATGAATGTCCCACGTAGAGGATAGCTCGCCAGAAATGTTGTACAATATTACCGCCGAGATGTTAGGTTGGGTTAGGTCAGGTTCCATTACGTTAATGATGTATACGAAGGACCTACGCAGACGTCGCGGCCAACTCGCCAGGAATGTTGTCAAATATTACCGCCGAGATGTCCGGTTGTGTTAGGTTAGGTTATATTACTTCATAGACGTATACAGTGTTCCCACTGGGAAGTAGGGGCCGACAAGCAAGGAATGTTGTTAAACGGTACCCCGAGAGATTAGGTTGGGTCAGGTTAGGTTTTATTAGGATACTGATGTATATAAAGGTCCCACGGACACGCAGAGGCCAACTCGCAAGGAATGTTGTCAAATATTACCGCCGAGATGTCAGGTTGGATTACGTTAGGTTATATTACGTTATTGATGTATATAAAGGTCCCACGGAGACGTAGAGTCCAACTCGCCAGGAATGTCGTCAAATATTACCGCCGAGATGTCAGGTTGGGTTAGGTTAGGTTATATTACGTTATTGATGCATATGAATGTCCCACGTATAGGATAGCTCGCCAGGAATGTTGTCAAGTGTTACCGCCGAGATGTTAGGTTGGGTTAGGTTAGGTTATATTACGTTAGTGATGTATACGAAGGACCCACGCAGACGTCGGGGCCAACTCGCCAGGAATGTCGTCAAATATTACCGTCGAGATGTCAGGTTGGATTAGGTTAGGTTATATTACGTTATTGACGTATATAAAGGTCCGTCGGAGACGTAGAGTTGAACTCGCCAAGAATGTCTTCAAATATTATCGCCGAAATGTCAGGTTGGGTTAGGTTAGGTTATATTACGTTATTGATGCATATGAATGTCCCACGTAGAGGATAGCTTACCAGGAATGTTGTCAAATATTACCGCCGAGATGTTAGGTTGGGTTAGGTCAGGTTACATTACGTTAATGATGTATACGAAGGACCTACGCAGACGTCGGCGCCAACTCGCCAGGAATGTTGTCAAATATTACCGCCGAGATGTCAGGTTGTGTTAGGTTAGGTTATATTACTTCATAGACGTATACAGTGTTCCCACTGGGAAGTAGGGGCCGACAAGTAAGGAATGTTGTTAAACGGTACCCCGAGAGATTAGGTTGGGTTAGGTTAGGTTATATTAGGATACTGATGTATATAAAGGTCCCACGGACACGTAGAGGCCAACTCGCAAGGAATGTTGTCAAATATTACCGCCGAGATGTCAGGTTGGATTACGTTAGGTTATATTACGTTTTGATGTATATAAAGGTCCCACGGAGACGTAGAGTCCAACTCGCCAGTAATGTTGCCAAATATTACCGCCGAGATGTTAGTTTGGGTTAGGTTAGGTTATATTACGTTAGTGATGTATACGAAGGACCCACGCAGACGTCGCGGCCAACTCGCCAGGAATGTTGTCAAATATTACCGCCGACACGTCAGGTTGGGTTACGTTAGGTTATATTACGCTATTGATGCATACGAATGTCCAACGTACAGGATAGCTCGCCAGGAATGTTGTCAAATGTTACCGCCGAGATGTTAGGTTGGGTTAGGTTAGGTTATATTACGTTAGTGATGTATAAGAAGGACCCACGCAGACGTCGGGGCCAACTCGCCAGGAATGTTGTCAAATATTACCGCCGAGATGTCAGGTTGTGTTAGGTTAGGTTATATTAGTTCATAGACGGATACAGTGTTCCCACTGAGAAGTAGGGGCCGACAAGCAAAGAATGTTGTTAAACGGTACCCCGAGAGATTAGGTTGGGTTAGGTTAGGTTACATTAGGATACTGATGTATATAAAGGTCCCACGGAGACGTAGAGTCCAACTCGCCAGGAATGTCGTCAAATATTACCGCCGAGATGTCAGGTTGGGTCAGGTTAGGTTATACTACGTAATTGAAGTATATAAATGTCCCACGGAGACGTAGAGTCCAACTCGCCAGGAATGTCGTCAAATATTACCGCCGAGATGTCAGGTTGGGTTAGTTTAGGTTATATTACGTTATTGATGCATACTAATGTCCCACGTAGAGGATAGCTCAACAGGAATGTTGTCAAATATTACCACCGAGATGTTAGGTTGGGTTAGGTTAGGTTATATTACGTTAGTGATGTATACGAAGGACCCACGCAGACGTCGGGGCCTACTCGCCAGGAATGTTGTCAAATATTACCGCCGAGATGTCAGGTTGGGTTAGGTTAGGTTATATTACGTTATTGATGTATATAAATGTTCCACGGAGACGTAGAGTTGAACTCGCCAAGAATGTCTTGAAATATTACCGCCGAAATGTCAGGTTGGGTTAGGTTAGGTTATATTACGTTATTGATGCATATGAATGTCCCACGTAGAGGATAGCTTACCAGGAATGTTGTCAAATATTACCGCCGAGATGTTAGGTTGGGTTAGGTTAGGTTATATTACGTTAGTGATGTATACGAAGGACCCACGCAGACGTCGGGCCCAACTCGCCAGGAATGTTGTCAAATATTACCGCAGAGATGTCAGGTTGGGTTAGGTTACGTTATATTACGTAATTGAAGTATATAAAGGTCCCACGGAGAAGTAGAATCCAACTCGCCAGGAATGTCGTCAAATATTACCGCCGAGATGTCAGGTTGGGTTAGGTTAGGTTATATTACGTTATTGATGCATATGAATGTCCCACGTAGAGGATAGCTCGCCAGAAATGTTGTACAATATTACCGCCGAGATGTTAGTTTGGGTTAGGTCAGGTTACATTACGTTAATGATGTATACGAAGGACCTACGCAGACGTCGGCGCCAACTCGCCAGGAATGTTGTCAAATATTACCGCCGAGATGTCAGGTTGTGTTAGGTTAGGTTATATTACTTCATAGACGTATACAGTGTTCCCACTGGGAAGTAGGGGCCGACAAGTAAGGAATGTTGTTAAACGGTACCCCGAGAGATTAGGTTGGGTTAGGTTAGGTTATATTAGGATACTGATGTATATAAAGGTCCCACGGACACGTAGAGGCCAACTCGCAAGGAATGTTGTCAAATATTACCGCCGAGATGTCAGGTTGGATTACGTTAGGTTATATTACGTTTTGATGTATATAAAGGTCCCACGGAGACATAGAGTCCAACTCGCCAGTAATGTTGCCAAATATTACCGCCGAGATGTTAGTTTGGGTTAGGTTAGGTTATATTACGTTAGTGATGTATACGAAGGACCCACGCAGACGTCGCGGCCAACTCGCCAGGAATGTTGTCAAATATTACCGCCGACACGTCAGGTTGGGTTACGTTAGGTTATATTACGCTATTGATGCATACGAATGTCCCACGTACAGGATAGCTCGCCAGGAATGTTGTCAAATGTTACCGCCGAGATGTTAGGTTGGGTTAGGTTAGGTTATATTACGTTAGTGATGTATAAGAAGGACCCACGCAGACGTCGGGGCCAACTCGCCAGGAATGTTGTCAAATATTACCGCCGAGATGTCAGGTTGTGTTAGGTTAGGTTATATTAGTTCATAGACGGATACAGTGTTCCCACTGAGAAGTAGGGGCCGACAAGCTAAGAATGTTGTTAAACGGTACCCCGAGAGATTAGGTTGGGTTAGGTTAGGTTACATTAGGATACTGATGTATATAAAGGTCCCACGGAGACGTAGAGTCCAACTCGCCAGGAATGTCGTCAAATATTACCGCAGAGATGTCAGGTTGGGTTAGGTTACGTTATATTACGTAATTGAAGTATATAAAGGTCCCACGGAGAAGTAGAATCCAACTCGCCAGGAATGTCGTCAAATATTACCGCCGAGATGTCAGGTTGGGTTAGGTTAGGTTATATTACGTTATTGATGCATATGAATGTCCCACGTAGAGGATAGCTCGCCAGAAATGTTGTACAATATTACCGCCGAGATGTTAGGTTGGGTTAGGTCAGGTTACATTACGTTAATGATGTATACGAAGGACCTACGCAGACGTCGGCGTCAACTCGCCAGGAATGTTGTCAAATATTACCGCCGAGATGTCAGGTTGTGTTAGGTTAGGTTATATTACTTCATAGACGTATACAGTGTTCCCACTGGGAAGTAGGGGCCGACAAGTAAGGAATGTTGTTAAACGGTACCCCGAGAGATTAGGTTGGGTTAGGTTAGGTTATATTAGGATACTGATGTATATAAAGGTCCCACGGACACGTAGAGGCCAACTCGCAAGGAATGTTGTCAAATATTACCGCCGAGATGTCAGGTTGGATTACGTTAGGTTATATTACGTTATTGATGTATATAAAGGTCCCACGGAGACGTAGAGTCCAACTCGCCAGGAATGTCGTCAAATATTACCGCCGAGATGTCAGGTTGGGTTAGGTTAGGTTATATTACGTAGTTGAAGTATATAAAGGTCCCACGGAGACGTAGAGTCCAACTCGCCAGGAATGTCGTCAAATATTACCGCCGAGATGTCAGGTTGGATTAGGTTAGGTTATAATACGTTATTGACGTATATGAAGGTCCGTCGGAGACGTAGAGTTGAACTCGCCAAGAATGTCTTCAAATATTACCGCCGAAATGTCAGGTTGGGTTAGGTTAGGTTATATTACGTTATTGATGCATATGAATGTCCCACGTAGAGGATAGCTTACCAGGAATGTTGTCAAATATTACCGCCGAGATGTTAGGTTGGGTTAGGTTAGGTTATATTACGTTAGTGATGTATACGAAGGACCCACGCAGACGTCGGGGCCAACTCGCCAGGAATGTTGTCAAATATTACCGCCGAGATGTCAGGTTGGGTTAGGTTACGTTATATTACGTAATTGAAGTATATAAAGGTCCCACGGAGTAGTAGAGTCCAACTCGCCAGGAATGTCGTCAAATATTACCGCCGAGATGTCAGGTTGGGTTAGGTTATGTTATATTACGTTATTGATGCATATGAATGTCCCACGTAGAGGATAGCTCGCCAGGAATGTTGTCAAATGTTACCGCCGAAATGTTAGGTTGGTTTAGGTTAGGTTATGTTACGTTAGTGATGAATACGAAGGACCTACGCAGACGTCGGGGCCAACTCGCCAGGAATGTTGTCAAATATTACCGCCGAGATGTCAGGTTGGGTTACGTTAGGTTATATTACGCTATGGATGCATACGAATGTCCCACGTAGAGGATAGCTCGCCAGGAATGTTGTCAAATGTTACCGCCGAGATGTGAGGTTGGGTTAGGTTAGTTATATTACGTTAGTGATGTATAAGAAGGACCCACGCAGACGTCGGGGCCAACTCGCCAGGAATGTTGTCAAACATTACCGCCGAGATGTCAGGTTGTGTTAGGTTAGGTTATATTACTTCATAGACGTATACAGTGTTCCCAATGAGAAGTAGGGGCTGACAAGCAAGGAATGTTGTTAAACGGTATCCCGAGAGATTAGGTTGGGTTAGGTTAGGTTATATTAGGATACTGATGTATATAAAGGTCCCACGGACACGTAGAGGCCAACTCGCAAGGAATGTTGTCAAATATTACCGCCGAGATGTCAGGTTGGATTACGTTAGGTTATATTACGTTATTGATGTATATAAAGGTCCCACGGAGACGTAGAGTCCAACTCGCCGGGAATGTCGTCAAATATTACCGCCGAGATGTCAGGTTGGGTTAGGTTAGGTTATATTACGTAATTGAAGTATATAAAGGTCCCACGGAAACGTAGAGTCCAACTCGCCAGGAATGTCGTCAAATATTACCGCCGAGATGTCAGGTTGGGTTAGGTTAGGTTATATTACGTTATTGATGCATATGAATGTCCCACGTAGAGGATAGCTCGCCAGGAATGTTGACAAATATTACCGCCGAGATGTTAGGTTGGGTTAGTTTAGGTTATATTACGTTAGTGATGTATACGAAGGACCCACGCAGACGTCGGGGCCAACTCGCCAGGAATGTTGTCAAATATTACCGCCGAGATGTCAGGTTGGGTTAGGTTAGGTTATATTACGCTATTGATGCATACGAATGTCCCACGTAGAGGATAGCTCGCCAGGAATGTTGTCAAATGTTACCGCCGAGATGTTAGGTTGGGTTAGGTTAGGTTATATTACGTTAGTGATGTATACGAAGGACCCACGCAGACGTCGGGGCCAACTCGCCAGGAATGTTGTCAAATATTACCGCCGAGATGTCAGGTTGGGTTAGGTTACGTTATATTACGTAATTGAAGTATATAAAGGTCCCACGGAGTAGTAGAGTCCAACTCGCCAGGAATGTCGTCAAATATTACCGCCGAGATGTCAGGTTGGGTTAGGTTATGTTATATTACGTTATTGATGCATATGAATGTCCCACGTAGAGGATAGCTCGCCAGGAATGTTGTCAAATGTTACCGCCGAAATGTTAGGTTGGTTTAGGTTAGGTTATGTTACGTTAGTGATGAATACGAAGGACCTACGCAGACGTCGGGGCCAACTCGCCAGGAATGTTGTCAAATATTACCGCCGAGATGTCAGGTTGGGTTACGTTAGGTTATATTACGCTATGGATGCATACGAATGTCCCACGTAGAGGATAGCTCGCCAGGAATGTTGTCAAATGTTACCGCCGAGATGTGAGGTTGGGTTAGGTTAGTTATATTACGTTAGTGATGTATAAGAAGGACCCACGCAGACGTCGGGGCCAACTCGCCAGGAATGTTGTCAAACATTACCGCCGAGATGTCAGGTTGTGTTAGGTTAGGTTATATTACTTCATAGACGTATACAGTGTTCCCAATGAGAAGTAGGGGCTGACAAGCAAGGAATGTTGTTAAACGGTATCCCGAGAGATTAGGTTGGGTTAGGTTAGGTTATATTAGGATACTGATGTATATAAAGGTCCCACGGACACGTAGAGGCCAACTCGCAAGGAATGTTGTCAAATATTACCGCCGAGATGTCAGGTTGGATTACGTTAGGTTATATTACGTTATTGATGTATATAAAGGTCCCACGGAGACGTAGAGTCCAACTCGCCGGGAATGTCGTCAAATATTACCGCCGAGATGTCAGGTTGGGTTAGGTTAGGTTATATTACGTAATTGAAGTATATAAAGGTCCCACGGAAACGTAGAGTCCAACTCGCCAGGAATGTCGTCAAATATTACCGCCGAGATGTCAGGTTGGGTTAGGTTAGGTTATATTACGTTATTGATGCATATGAATGTCCCACGTAGAGGATAGCTCGCCAGGAATGTTGACAAATATTACCGCCGAGATGTTAGGTTGGGTTAGTTTAGGTTATATTACGTTAGTGATGTATACGAAGGACCCACGCAGACGTCGGGGCCAACTCGCCAGGAATGTTGTCAAATATTACCGCCGAGATGTCAGGTTGGGTTAGGTTAGGTTATATTACGCTATTGATGCATACGAATGTCCCACGTAGAGGATAGCTCGCCAGGAATGTTGTCAAATGTTACCGCCGAGATGTTAGGTTGGGTTAGGTTAGGTTATATTACGTTAGTGATGTATACGAAGGACCCACGCAGACGTCGGGGCCAACTCGCCAGGAATGTTGTCAAATATTACCGCCGAGATGTCAGGTTGGGTTAGGTTAGGTTATATTACGTTATTGATGTATATAAATGTCCCACGGAGACGTAGAGTTGAACTCGCCAAGAATGTCTTGAAATATTACCGCCGAGATGACAGGATGGGTTAGGTTAGGTTATATTACGTTATTGACGCATATTAATGTCCCACGTAGAGGATAGCTCGCCAGGAATGTTGTCAAACATTACCGCCGAGATGTTAGGTTGGGTTAGGTTAGCTTACATTACGTTAATGATGTATAAGAAGGACCCACGCAGACGTCGGGGCCAACTCGCCAGGAATGTTGTCAAATATTACCGTCGAGATGTCAGGTTGGGTTAGGTTACGTTATATTACGTAATTGAAGTATATAAAGGTCCCACGGAGAAGTAGAGTCCAACTCGCCAGGAATGTCGTCAAATATTACCGCCGAGATGTCAGGTTGGGTTAGGTTAGGTTATATTACGTTATCGATGCATATGAATGTCCCACGTAGAGGATAGCTCGCCAGAAATGTTGTACAATATTACCGCCGAGATGTTAGGTTGGGTTAGGTCAGGTTCCATTACGTTAATGATGTATACGAAGGACCTACGCAGACGTCGGGGCCAACTCGCCAGGAATGTTGTCAAATATTACCGCGGAGATGTCAGGTTGTGTTAGGTTAGGTTATATTACTTAATAGACGTATACAGTGTTCCCACTGGGAAGTAGGGGCCGACAAGCAAGGAATGTTGTTAAACGGTACCCCGAGAAATTAGGTTGGGTTAGGTTAGGTTTTTTAGGATACTGATGTATATAAAGGTCCCACGGACACGTAGAGGCCAACTCGCAAGGAATGTTGTCAAATATTACCGCCGAGATGTCAGGTTGGATTACGTTAGGTTATATTACGTTATTGATGTATATAAAGGTCCCACGGAGACGTAGAGTCCAACTCGCCAGGAATGTCGTCAAATATTACCGCCGAGATGTCAGGTTGGGTTAGGTTAGGTTATATTACGTAGTTGAAGTATATAAAGGTCCCACGGAGACGTAGAGTCCAACTCGCCAGGAATGTCGTCAAATATTACCGCCGAGATGTCAGGTTGGATTAGGTTAGGTTATATTACGTTATTGACGTATATGAAGGTCCGTCGGAGACGTAGAGTTGAACTCGCCAAGAATGTCTTCAAATATTACCGCCGAAATGTCAGGTTGGGTTAGGTTAGGTTATATTACGTTATTGATGCATATGAATGTCCCACGTAGAGGATAGCTTACCAGGAATGTTGTCAAATGTTACCGCCGAAATGTTAGGTTGGTTTAGGTTAGGTTATGTTACGTTAGTGATGAATACGAAGGACCTACGCAGACGTCGGGGCCAACTCGCCAGGAATGTTGTCAAATATTACCGCCGAGATGTCAGGTTGGGTTACGTTAGGTTATATTACGCTATGGATGCATACGAATGTCCCACGTAGAGGATAGCTCGCCAGGAATGTTGTCAAATGTTACCGCCGAGATGTGAGGTTGGGTTAGGTTAGTTATATTACGTTAGTGATGTATAAGAAGGACCCACGCAGACGTCGGGGCCAACTCGCCAGGAATGTTGTCAAACATTACCGCCGAGATGTCAGGTTGTGTTAGGTTAGGTTATATTACTTCATAGACGTATACAGTGTTCCCAATGAGAAGTAGGGGCTGACAAGCAAGGAATGTTGTTAAACGGTATCCCGAGAGATTAGGTTGGGTTAGGTTAGGTTATATTAGGATACTGATGTATATAAAGGTCCCACGGACACGTAGAGGCCAACTCGCAAGGAATGTTGTCAAATATTACCGCCGAGAAGTCAGGTTGGATTACGTTAGGTTATATTACGTTATTGATGTATATAAAGGTCCCACGGAGACGTAGAGTCCAACTCGCCGGGAATGTCGTCAAATATTACCGCCGAGATGTCAGGTTGGGTTAGGTTAGGTTATATTACGTAATTGAAGTATATAAAGGTCCCACGGAAACGTAGAGTCCAACTCGCCAGGAATGTCGTCAAATATTACCGCCGAGATGTCAGGTTGGGTTAGGTTAGGTTATATTACGTTATTGATGCATATGAATGTCCCACGTAGAGGATAGCTCGCCAGGAATGTTGACAAATATTACCGCCGAGATGTTAGGTTGGGTTAGTTTAGGTTATATTACGTTAGTGATGTATACGAAGGACCCACGCAGACGTCGGGGCCAACTCGCCAGGAATGTTGTCAAATATTACCGCCGAGATGTCAGGTTGGGTTAGGTTAGGTTATATTACGCTATTGATGCATACGAATGTCCCACGTAGAGGATAGCTCGCCAGGAATGTTGTCAAATGTTACCGCCGAGATGTTAGGTTGGGTTAGGTTAGGTTATATTACGTTAGTGATGTATACGAAGGACCCACGCAGACGTCGGGGCCAACTCGCCAGGAATGTTGTCAAATATTACCGCCGAGATGTCAGGTTGGGTTAGGTTAGGTTATATTACGTTATTGATGTATATAAATGTCCCACGGAGACGTAGAGTTGAACTCGCCAAGAATGTCTTGAAATATTACCGCCGAGATGACAGGATGGGTTAGGTTAGGTTATATTACGTTATTGACGCATATTAATGTCCCACGTAGAGGATAGCTCGCCAGGAATGTTGTCAAACATTACCGCCGAGATGTTAGGTTGGGTTAGGTTAGCTTACATTACGTTAATGATGTATAAGAAGGACCCACGCAGACGTCGGGGCCAACTCGCCAGGAATGTTGTCAAATATTACCGTCGAGATGTCAGGTTGGGTTAGGTTACGTTATATTACGTAATTGAAGTATATAAAGGTCCCACGGAGAAGTAGAGTCCAACTCGCCAGGAATGTCGTCAAATATTACCGCCGAGATGTCAGGTTGGGTTAGGTTAGGTTATATTACGTTATCGATGCATATGAATGTCCCACGTAGAGGATAGCTCGCCAGAAATGTTGTACAATATTACCGCCGAGATGTTAGGTTGGGTTAGGTCAGGTTCCATTACGTTAATGATGTATACGAAGGACCTACGCAGACGTCGGGGCCAACTCGCCAGGAATGTTGTCAAATATTACCGCGGAGATGTCAGGTTGTGTTAGGTTAGGTTATATTACTTAATAGACGTATACAGTGTTCCCACTGGGAAGTAGGGGCCGACAAGCAAGGAATGTTGTTAAACGGTACCCCGAGAGATTAGGTTGGGTTAGGTTAGGTTTTTTAGGATACTGATGTATATAAAGGTCCCACGGACACGTAGAGGCCAACTCGCAAGGAATGTTGTCAAATATTACCGCCGAGATGTCAGGTTGGATTACGTTAGGTTATATTACGTTATTGATGTATATAAAGGTCCCACGGAGACGTAGAGTCCAACTCGCCAGGAATGTCGTCAAATATTGCCGCCGAGATGTCAGGTTGGGTTAGGTTAGGTTATATTACGTAGTTGAAGTATATAAAGGTCCCACGGAGACGTAGAGTCCAACTCGCCAGGAATGTCGTCAAATATTACCGCCGAGATGTCAGGTTGGATTAGGTTAGGTTATATTACGTTATTGACGTATATGAAGGTCCGTCGGAGACGTAGAGTTGAACTCGCCAAGAATGTCTTCAAATATTACCGCCGAAATGTCAGGTTGGGTTAGGTTAGGTTATATTACGTTATTGATGCATATGAATGTCCCACGTAGAGGATAGCTTACCAGGAATGTTGTCAAATATTACCGCCGAGATGTTAGGTTGGGTTAGGTTAGGTTATATTTCGTTAGTGATGTATACGAAGGACCCACGCAGACGTCGGGGCCAACTCGCCAGGAATGTTGTCAAATATTACCGCCGAGATGTCAGGTTGGGTTAGGTTACGTTATATTACGTAATTGAAGTATATAAAGGTCCCACGGAGTAGTAGAGTCCAACTCGCCAGGAATGTCGTCAAATATTACCGCCGAGATGTCAGGTTGGGTTAGGTTATGTTATATTACGTTATTGATGCATATGAATGTCCCACGTAGAGGATAGCTCGCCAGGAATGTTGTCAAATGTTACCGCCGAAATGTTAGGTTGGTTTAGGTTAGGTTATGTTACGTTAGTGATGAATACGAAGGACCTACGCAGACGTCGGGGCCAACTCGCCAGGAATGTTGTCAAATATTACCGCCGAGATGTCAGGTTGGGTTACGTTAGGTTATATTACGCTATGGATGCATACGAATGTCCCACGTAGAGGATAGCTCGCCAGGAATGTTGTCAAATGTTACCGCCGAGATGTGAGGTTGGGTTAGGTTAGTTATATTACGTTAGTGATGTATAAGAAGGACCCACGCAGACGTCGGGGCCAACTCGCCAGGAATGTTGTCAAACATTACCGCCGAGATGTCAGGTTGTGTTAGGTTAGGTTATATTACTTCATAGACGTATACAGTGTTCCCAATGAGAAGTAGGGGCTGACAAGCAAGGAATGTTGTTAAACGGTATCCCGAGAGATTAGGTTGGGTTAGGTTAGGTTATATTAGGATACTGATGTATATAAAGGTCCCACGGACACGTAGAGGCCAACTCGCAAGGAATGTTGTCAAATATTACCGCCGAGATGTCAGGTTGGATTACGTTAGGTTATATTACGTTATTGATGTATATAAAGGTCCCACGGAGACGTAGAGTCCAACTCGCCGGGAATGTCGTCAAATATTACCGCCGAGATGTCAGGTTGGGTTAGGTTAGGTTATATTACGTAATTGAAGTATATAAAGGTCCCACGGAAACGTAGAGTCCAACTCGCCAGGAATGTCGTCAAATATTACCGCCGAGATGTCAGGTTGGGTTAGGTTAGGTTATATTACGTTATTGATGCATATGAATGTCCCACGTAGAGGATAGCTCGCCAGGAATGTTGACAAATATTACCGCCGAGATGTTAGGTTGGGTTAGTTTAGGTTATATTACGTTAGTGATGTATACGAAGGACCCACGCAGACGTCGGGGCCAACTCGCCAGGAATGTTGTCAAATATTACCGCCGAGATGTCAGGTTGGGTTAGGTTAGGTTATATTACGCTATTGATGCATACGAATGTCCCACGTAGAGGATAGCTCGCCAGGAATGTTGTCAAATGTTACCGCCGAGATGTTAGGTTGGGTTAGGTTAGGTTATATTACGTTAGTGATGTATACGAAGGACCCACGCAGACGTCGGGGCCAACTCGCCAGGAATGTTGTCAAATATTACCGCCGAGATGTCAGGTTGGGTTAGGTTAGGTTATATTACGTTATTGATGTATATAAATGTCCCACGGAGACGTAGAGTTGAACTCGCCAAGAATGTCTTGAAATATTACCGCCGAGATGACAGGATGGGTTAGGTTAGGTTATATTACGTTATTGACGCATATTAATGTCCCACGTAGAGGATAGCTCGCCAGGAATGTTGTCAAACATTACCGCCGAGATGTTAGGTTGGGTTAGGTTAGCTTACATTACGTTAATGATGTATAAGAAGGACCCACGCAGACGTCGGGGCCAACTCGCCAGGAATGTTGTCAAATATTACCGTCGAGATGTCAGGTTGGGTTAGGTTACGTTATATTACGTAATTGAAGTATATAAAGGTCCCACGGAGAAGTAGAGTCCAACTCGCCAGGAATGTCGTCAAATATTACCGCCGAGATGTCAGGTTGGGTTAGGTTAGGTTATATTACGTTATCGATGCATATGAATGTCCCACGTAGAGGATAGCTCGCCAGAAATGTTGTACAATATTACCGCCGAGATGTTAGGTTGGGTTAGGTCAGGTTCCATTACGTTAATGATGTATACGAAGGACCTACGCAGACGTCGGGGCCAACTCGCCAGGAATGTTGTCAAATATTACCGCGGAGATGTCAGGTTGTGTTAGGTTAGGTTATATTACTTAATAGACGTATACAGTGTTCCCACTGGGAAGTAGGGGCCGACAAGCAAGGAATGTTGTTAAACGGTACCCCGAGAGATTAGGTTGGGTTAGGTTAGGTTTTTTAGGATACTGATGTATATAAAGGTCCCACGGACACGTAGAGGCCAACTCGCAAGGAATGTTGTCAAATATTACCGCCGAGATGTCAGGTTGGATTACGTTAGGTTATATTACGTAGTTGAAGTATATAAAGGTCCCACGGAGACGTAGAGTCCAACTCGCCAGGAATGTCGTCAAATATTACCGCCGAAATGTCAGGTTGGGTTAGGTTATGTTATATTAAGTTATTGATGCATATGAATGTCCCATTTATAGGATAGCTCGCCAGGAATGTTGTCAAGTGTTACCGCCGAGATGTTAGGTTGGGTTAGGTTAGGTTATATTACGTTAGTGATGTATACGAAGGACCCACGCAGACGTCGGGGCCAACTCGCCAGGAATGTTGTCAAATATTACCGCCGAGATGTCAGGTTGGGTTACGTTAGGTTATATTACGCTATTGATGCTTACGAATGTCCCACGTAGAGGATAGCTCGCCAGGAATGTTGTCAAATGTTACCGCCGAGATGTTAGGTTGGGTTAGGTTAGTTATATTACGTTAGTGATGTATAAGAAGGACCCACGCAGACGTCGGGGCCAACTTGCCAGGAATGTTGTCAAACATTACCGCCGAGATGTCAGGTTGTGTTAGGTTAGGTTATATTACTTCATAGACGTATACAGTGTTCCCAATGAGAAGTAGGGGCCGACAAAGCAAGGAATGTTGTTTAACGGTATCCCGAGAGATTAGGTTGGGTTAGGTTAGGTTATATTAGGATACTGATGTATATAAAGGTCCCACGGACACGTAGAGGCCAACTCGCAAGGAATGTTGTCAAATATTACCGCCGAGATGTCAGGTTGGATTACGTTAGGTTATATTACGTTATTGATGTATATAAAGGTCCCACGGAGACGTAGAGTCCAACTCGCCGGGAATGTCGTCAAATATTACCGCCGAGATGTCAGGTTGGGTTAGGTTAGGTTATATTACGTAATTGAAGTATATAAAGGTCCCACGGAAACGTAGAGTCCAACTCGCCAGGAATGTCGTCAAATATTACCGCCGAGATGTCAGGTTGGGTTAGGTTAGGTTATATTACGTTATTGATGCATATGAATGTCCCCCGTAGAGGATAGCTCGCCAGGAATGTTGACAAATATTACCGCCGAGATGTTAGGTTGGGTTAGGTTAGGTTATATTACGTTAGTGATGTATACGAAGGACCCACGCAGACGTCGGGGCCAACTCGCCAGGAATGTTGTCAAATATTACCTCCGAGATGTCAGGTTGGGTTAGGTTAGGTTATATTACGCTATTGATGCATACGAATGTCCCACGTAGAGGATAGCTCGCCAGGAATGTTGTCAAATGTTACCGCCGAGATGTTAGGTTGGGTTAGGTTAGGTTATATTACGTTAGTGATGTATACGAAGGACCCACGCAGACGTCGGGGCCAACTCGCCAGGAATGTTGTCAAATATTACCGTCGAGATGTCAGGTTGGGTTAGGTTACGTTATATTACGTAATTGAAGTATATAAAGGTCCCACGGAGAAGTAGAGTCCAACTCGCCAGGAATGTCGTCAAATATTACCGCCGAGATGTCAGGTTGGGTTAGGTTAGGTTATATTACGTTATTGATGCATATGAATGTCCCCCGTAGAGGATAGCTCGCCAGGAATGTTGACAAATATTACCGCCGAGATGTTAGGTTGGGTTAGGTTAGGTTATATTACGTTAGTGATGTATACGAAGGACCCACGCAGACGTCGGGGCCAACTCGCCAGGAATGTTGTCAAATATTACCTCCGAGATGTCAGGTTGGGTTAGGTTAGGTTATATTACGCTATTGATGCATACGAATGTCCCACGTAGAGGATAGCTCGCCAGGAATGTTGTCAAATGTTACCGCCGAGATGTTAGGTTGGGTTAGGTTAGGTTATATTACGTTAGTGATGTATACGAAGGACCCACGCAGACGTCGGGGCCAACTCGCCAGGAATGTTGTCAAATATTACCGTCGAGATGTCAGGTTGGGTTAGGTTACGTTATATTACGTAATTGAAGTATATAAAGGTCCCACGGAGAAGTAGAGTCCAACTCGCCAGGAATGTCGTCAAATATTACCGCCCAGATGTCAGGTTGGGTTAGGTTATGTTATATGACGTTATTGATGCATATGAATGTCCCACGTAGAGGATAGCTCGCCAGGAATGTTGTCAAATGTTACCGCCGAGATGTTAGGTTGGTTTAGGTTAGGTTATGTTACGTTAGTGATGAATACGAAGGACCTACGCAGACGTCGGGGCCAACTCGCCAGGAATGTTGTCAAATATTACCGCCGAGATGTCAGGTTGGGTTACGTTAGGTTATATTACGTTATTGATGCATATGAATGTCCCACGTAGTGGATAGCTCGCCAGGAATGTTGTCAAATGTTACCGCCGAGATGTTAGGTTGGGTTAGGTTAGGTTATGTTACGTTAGTGATGAATACGAAGGACCTACGCTGACGTCGTGGCCAACTCGCCAGGAATGTTGTCAAATATTACCGCCGAGATGTCAGGTTGTGTTAGGTTAGGCTATATTACTTCATAGACGTATACAGTGTTCCCACTGAGAAGTAGGGGCCGACAAGCAAGGAATGTTGTTAAACGGTACCCCGAGAGATTAGGTTGGGTTATGTTAGGTTATATTAGGATACTGGTGTATATAAAGGTCCCACGGAGACGTAGAGTCCAACTCGCCAGGAATGTCGTCAAATATAACCGCCGAGATGTCAGGTTGGGTTAGGTTAGGTTATATTACGTTATTGATGCATATGAATGTCCCACGTAGAGGATAGCTCGCCAGGAATGTTGTCAAGTGTTACCGCCGAGATGTTAGGTTGGGTTAGGTTAGGTTATATCACGTTAGTGATGTATACGAAGGACCCACGCAGACGTCGGGGCCAACTCGCCAGGAATGTTGTCAAATATTACCGCCGACATGTCAGGTTGGGTTAGGTTAGGTTATATTACGTTATTGACGCATATTAATGTCCCACGTAGAGGATAGCTCGCCAGGAATGTTGTCAAATATTACCGCCGAGATGTCAGGTTGTGTTAGGTTAGGTATTATTACGTTATTAATGTATATAAAGGTCCCACGGAGACGTAGAGTCGAACTCGCCAAGAATGTCTTCAAATATTACCGCCGAGATGTCAGGTTGGGTTAGGTTAGGTTATATTACGTTATTGACGCATATTAATGTCCCACGTAGAGGATAGCTCGCCAGGAATGTTGTCAAACATTACCACCGAGATGTTAGGTTGGGTTAGGTTAGGTTATATTACGTTAGTGATGTATACGACGGACCCAAGCAGACGTCGGGGCCAACTCGCCAGGAATGTTGTCAAATATCACCGCCGGGATGTCAGGTTGTGTTAGGTTAGGTTATATTACTTCATAGACGTATACCGTGTTCCCACTGAGAAGTAGGGGCCGACAAGCGAGGAATGTTGTTAAACGGTACCCCGAGATATTAGGTTGGGTTAGGTTAGGTTATATGAGGATACTGATGTATATAAAGGTCCCACGGACACGTAGAGGCCAACTCGCAAGGAATGTTGTCAAATATTACCGCCGAGATGTCAGGTTGGATTACGTTAGGATATATTACGTTATTGATGTATATAAAGGTCCCACGGAGACGTAGAGTCCAACTCGCCAGGAATGTCGTCAAATATTACCGCCGAGATGTCAGGTTGGGTTAGGTTAGGTTATATTACGTTATTGATGTATATAAATGTCCCACGGAGACGTAGAGTTGAACTCGCCAAGAATGTCTTGAAATATTACCGCCGAGATGACAGGATGGGTTAGGTTAGGTTATATTACGTTATTGACGCATATTAATGTCCCACGTAGAGGATAGCTCGCCAGGAATGTTGTCAAACATTACCGCCGAGATGTTAGGTTGGGTTAGGTTAGTTTACATTACGTTAATGATGTATAAGAAGGACCCACGCAGACGTCGGGGCCAACTCGCCAGGAATGTTGTCAAATATTACCGTCGAGATGTCAGGTTGGGTTAGGTTACGTTATATTACGTAATTGAAGTATATAAAGGTCCCACGGAGAAGTAGAGTCCAACTCGCCAGGAATGTCGTCAAATATTACCTCCGAGATGTCAGGTTGGGTTAGGTTAGGTTATATTACGTTATTGATGCATATGAATGTCCCACGTAGAGGATAGCTCGCCAGAAATGTTGTACAATATTACCGCCGAGATGTTAGGTTGGGTTAGGTCAGGTTCCATTACGTTAATGATGTATACGAAGGACCTACGCAGACGTCGGGGCCAACTCGCCAGGAATGTTGTCAAATATTACCGCGGAGATGTCAGGTTGTGTTAGGTTAGGTTATATTACTTAATAGACGTATACAGTGTTCCCACTGGGAAGTAGGGGCCGACAAGCAAGGAATGTTGTTAAACGGTACCCCGAGAGATTAGGTTGGGTTAGGTTAGGTTATATTAGGATACTGATGTATATAAAGGTCCCACGGACACGTAGAGGCCAACTCGCAAGGAATGTTGTCAAATATTACCGCCGAGATGTCAGGTTGGATTACGTTAGGTTATATTACGTAGTTGAAGTATATAAAGGTCCCACGGAGACGTAGAGTCCAACTCGCCAGGAATGTCGTCAAATATTACCGCCGAGATGTCAGGTTGGGTTAGGTTAGGTTATATTACGTAGTTGAAGTATATAAAGGTCCCACGGAGACGTAGAGTTGAACTCGCCAAGAATGTCTTCAAATATTACCGCCGAAACGTCAGGTTGGGTTAGGTTAGGTTATATTACGTTATTGATGCATATGAATGTCCCACGTAGAGGATAGCTTACCAGGAATGTTGTCAAATATTACCGCCGAGATGTTAGGTTGGGTTAGGTTAGGTTATATTACGTTAGTGATGTATACGAAGGACCCACGCAGACGTCGGGGCCAACTCGCCAGGAATGTTGTCAAATATTACCGCCGAGATGTCAGGTTGGGTTAGGTTAGGTTATATTACGCTATTGATGTATATAAAGGTCCCACGGAGACGTAGAGTCCAACTCGCCAGGAATGTCGTCAAATATTACCGCCGAGATGTCAGGTTGGGTTAGGTTAGGTTATATTAGGTTATAGATGCATATGAATGTCCCACGTAGAGGATAGCTCACCAGGAATGTTGTCAAATATTACCGCCGAGATGTTAGGTTGGGTTAGGTTAGGTTATATTACGTTAGTGATGTATACGAAGGACCCACGCAGACGTCGGGGCCAACTCGCCAGGAATGTTGTCAAATATTACCGCCGAGATGTCAGGTTGGGTTAGGTTAGGTTATATTACGCTATTGATGTATATAAAGGTCCCACGGAGACGTAGAGTCCAACTCGCCAGGAATGTCGTCAAATATTACCGCCCAGATGTCAGGTTGGGTTAGGTTATGTTATATGACGTTATTGATGCATATGAATGTCCCACGTAGAGGATAGCTCGCCAGGAATGTTGTCAAATGTTACCGCCGAGATGTTAGGTTGGTTTAGGTTAGGTTATGTTACGTTAGTGATGAATACGAAGGACCTACGCAGACGTCGGGGCCAACTCGCCAGGAATGTTGTCAAATATTACCGCCGAGATGTCAGGTTGGGTTACGTTAGGTTATATTACGCTATTGATGCATACGAATGTCCCACGTAGAGGATAGCTCGCCAGGAATGTTGTCAAATGTTACCGCCGAGATGTTAGGTTGGGTTAGGTTAGTTATATTACGTTAGTGATGTATAAGAAGGACCCACGCAGACGTCGGGGCCAACTCGCCAGGAATGTTGTCAAACATTACCGCCGAGATGTCAGGTTGTGTTAGGTTAGGTTATATTACTTCATAGACGTATACAGTGTTCCCAATGAGAAGTAGGGGCCGACAAGCAAGGAATGTTGTTAAACGGTATCCCGAGAGATTAGGTTGCGTTAGGTTAGGTTATATTAGGATACTGATGTATATAAAGGTCCCACGGACACGTAGAGGCCAACTCGCAAGGAATGTTGTCAAATATTACCGCCGAGATGTCAGGTTGGATTACGTTAGGTTATATTACGTTATTGATGTATATAAAGGTCCCACGGAGACGTAGAGTCCAACTCGCCAGGAATGTCGTCAAATATTACCGCCGAGATGTCAGGTTGGGTTAGGTTAGGTTATATTACGTAATTGAAGTATATAAAGGTCCCACGGAGACGTAGAGTCCAACTCGCCAGGAATGTCGTCAAATATTACCGCCGAGATGTCAGGTTGTGTTAGGTTAGGTTATATTACTTCATAGACGGATACAGTGTTCCCACTGAGAAGTAGGGGCCGACAAGCAAGGAATGTTGTTAAACGGTACCCCGAGAGATTAGGTTGGGTTAGGTTAGGTTACATTAGGATACTGATGTATATAAAGGTCCCACGGAGACGTAGAGTCCAACTCGCCAGGAATGTCGTCAAATATTACCGCCGAGATGTCAGGTTGGGTTAGGTTACGTTATATTACGTAATTGAAGTATATAAAGGTCCCACGGAGATGTAGAGTCCAACTCGCCAGGAATGTCGTCTAATATTACCGCCGAGATGTCAGGTTGGGTTAGGTTAGGTTATATTACGTTATTGATGCATATGAATGTCCCACGTAGTGGATAGCTCGCCAGGAATGTTGTCAAATGTTACCGCCGAGATGTTAGGTTGGGTTAGGTTAGGTTATGTTACGTTAGTGATGAATACGAAGGACCTACGCTGACGTCGGGGCCAACTCGCCAGGAATGTTGTCAAATATTACCGCCGAGATGTCAGGTTGTGTTAGGTTAGGCTATATTACTTCATAGACGTATACAGTGTTCCCACTGAGAAGTAGGGGCCGACAAGCAAGGAATGTTGTTAAACGGTACCCCGAGAGATTAGGTTGGGTTATGTTAGGTTATATTAGGATACTGGTGTATATAAAGGTCCCACGGAGACGTAGAGTCCAACTCGCCAGGAATGTCGTCAAATATAACCGCCGAGATGTCAGGTTGGGTTAGGTTAGGTTATATTACGTTATTGATGCATATGAATGTCCCACGTAGAGGATAGCTCGCCAGGAATGTTGTCAAGTGTTACCGCCGAGATGTTAGGTTGGGTTAGGTTAGGTTATATCACGTTAGTGATGTATACGAAGGACCCACGCAGACGTCGGGGCCAACTCGCCAGGAATGTTGTCAAATATTACCGCCGACATGTCAGGTTGGGTTAGGTTAGGTTATATTACGTTATTGACGCATATTAATGTCCCACGTAGAGGATAGCTCGCCAGGAATGTTGTCAAATATTACCGCCGAGATGTCAGGTTGTGTTAGGTTAGGTATTATTACGTTATTAATGTATATAAAGGTCCCACGGAGACGTAGAGTCGAACTCGCCAAGAATGTCTTCAAATATTACCGCCGAGATGTCATGTTGGGTTAGGTTAGGTTATATTACGTTATTGACGCATATTAATGTCCCACGTAGAGGATAGCTCGCCAGGAATGTTGTCAAACATTACCACCGAGATGTTAGGTTGGGTTAGGTTAGGTTATATTACGTTAGTGATGTATACGACGGAGCCAAGCAGACGTCGGGGCCAACTCGCCAGGAATGTCGTCAAATATCACCGCCGGGATGTCAGGTTGTGTTAGGTTAGGTTATATTACTTCATAGACGTATACCGTGTTCCCACTGAGAAGTAGGGGCCGACAAGCGAGGAATGTTGTTAAACGGTACCCCGAGATATTAGGTTGGGTTAGGTTAGGTTATATGAGGATACTGATGTATATAAAGGTCCCACGGACACGTAGAGGCCAACTCGCAAGGAATGTTGTCAAATATTACCGCCGAGATGTCAGGTTGGATTACGTTAGGATATATTACGTTATTGATGTATATAAAGGTCCCACGGAGACGTAGAGTCCAACTCGCCAGGAATGTCGTCAAATATTACCGCCGAGATGTCAGGTTGGGTTAGGTTAGGTTATATTACGTAATTGAAGTATATAAAGGTCCCACGGAGACGTAGAGTCCAACTCGCCAGGAATGTCGTCAAATATTACCGCCGAGATGTCAGGTTGGGTTAGGTTAGGTTATATTACGTTGTTGATGCATATGAATGTCCCGCGTATAGGATAGCTCGCCAGGAATGTTGTCAAGTGTTACCGCCGAGATGTTACGTTGGGTTAGGTTAGGTTATATTACGTTAGTGATGTATACGAAGGACCCACGCAGACGTCGGGGCCAACTCGCCAGGAATGTTGTCAAATACTACCGCCGAGATGTCAGGTTGGATTAGGTTAGGTTATATTACGTTATTGATGTATATAAAGGTCCGTCGGAGACGTAGAGTTGAACTCGCCAAGAATGTCTTCAAATATTACCGCCGAAATGTCAGGTTGGGTTAGGTTAGTTTATATTACGTTATTGATGAATATGAATGTCCCACGTAGAGGATAGCTTACCAGGAATGTTGTCAAATATTACCGCCGAGATGTTAGGTTGGGTTAGGTTAGGTTATATTACTTCATAGACGTATACAGTGTTCCCACTGGGAAGTAGGGCCCGACAAGCAAGGAATGTTGTTAAACGGTACCCCGAGAGATTAGGTTGGGTTAGGTTAGGTTATATTAGGATACTGATGTATATAAAGGTCTCACGGACACGTAGAGGCCAACTCGCAAGGAATGTTGTCAAATATTACCGCCGAGATGTCAGGTTGGATTACGTAAGGTTATATTACGTTATTGATGTATATAAAGGTCCCACGGAGACGTAGAGTCCAACTCGCCAGGAATGTCGTCAAATATTACCGCCGAGATGTCAGGTTGGGTTAGGTTACGTTATATTACGTAATTGTAGTATATAAAAGTCCCACGAAGAAGTAGAGTCCAACTCGCCAGGAATGTCGTCAAATATTACCGCCGAGATGTCAGGTTGGGTTAGGTTAGGTTATATTACATTATTGATGCATATGAATGTCCCACGTAGCGGATAGCTCGCCAGAAATGTTGTACAATATTACCGCCGAGATGTTAGGTTGGGTTAGGTCAGGTTACATTACGTTAATGATGTATACGAAGGACCCACGCAGACGTCGGGGCCAACTCGCCAGGAATGTTGTCAAATATTACCGCCGAGATGTCAGGTTGGGTTAGGTTAGGTTATATTACGCTATTGATGTATATAAAGGTCCCACGGAGACGTAGAGTCCAACTCGCCAGGAATGTCGTCAAATATTACCGCCGAGATGTCAGGTTGGGTTAGGTTAGGTTATATTAGGTTATAGATGCATATGAATGTCCCACGTAGAGGATAGCTCA
Organism: Xylocopa violacea; assembly: GCA_963969225.1. Lineage (NCBI taxonomy): Eukaryota > Metazoa > Arthropoda > Insecta > Hymenoptera > Apidae > Xylocopa > Xylocopa violacea. The sequence continues at coordinate 572,428 of CAXAJV010000201.1, read as the reverse complement.
CCAGGAATGTTGTCAAATGCTACCGCCGAGATGTTAGGTTTGGTTATGTTAGGTTATATTACGTTAGTGATGTATACGAAGGACCAACGCAGACGTCGGGGCCAATTCGCCAGGAATGTTGTCAAATATTACCGCCGAGATGTCAGGTTGGATTAGGTTAGGTTATATTACTTCATAGACGTATACAGTGTTCCCACTGAGATGTAGGGGCCGACAAGCGAGGAATGTTGTTCAACGGTACCCCGAGATATTAGGTTGGGTTAGGTTAGGTTATATGAGGATACTGATGTATATAAAGGTCCCACGGACACGTAGAGGCCAACTCGCAAGGAATGTTGTCAAATATTACCGCCGAGATGTTAGGTTGGGTTAGGTTAGGTTATATTACGTAATTGAAGTATATAAAGGTCCCACGGAGAAGTAGAGTCCAACTCGCCAGGAATGTCGTCAAATATTACCGCCCAGATGTCAGGTTGGGTTAGGTTATGTTATATGAAGTTATTGATGCATATGAATGTCCCACGTAGAAGATAGCTCGCCAGGAATGTTGTCAAATGTTACCGCCGAGATGTTAGGTTGGTTTAGGTTAGGTTATGTTACGTTAGTGATGAATACGAAGGACCTACGCAGACGTCGGGGCCAACTCGCCAGGAATGTTGTCAAATATTACCGCCGAGATGTCAGGTTGGGTTACGTTAGGTTATATTACGCTATTGATGCATACGAATGTCCCACGTAGAGGATAGCTCGCCAGGAATGTTGTCAAATGTTACCGCCGAGATGTTAGGTTGGGTTAGGTTAGTTATATTACGTTAGTGATGTATAAGAAGGACCCACGCAGACGTCGGGGCCAACTCGCCAGGAATGTTGTCAAACATTACCGCCGAGATGTCAGGTTGTGTTAGGTTAGGTTATATTACTTCATAGACGTATACAGTGTTCCCAATGAGAAGTAGGGGCCGACAAGCAAGGAATGTTGTTAAACGGTATCCCGAGAGATTAGGTTGCGTTAGGTTAGGTTATATTAGGATACTGATGTATATAAAGGTCCCACGGACACGTAGAGGCCAACTCGCAAGGAATGTTGTCAAATATTACCGCCGAGATGTCAGGTTGGATTACGTTAGGTTATATTACGTTATTGATGTATATAAAGGTCCCACGGAGACGTAGAGTCCAACTCGCCAGGAATGTCGTCAAATATTACCGCCGAGATGTCAGGTTGGGTTAGGTTAGGTTATATTACGTAATTGAAGTATATAAAGGTCCCACGGAAACGTAGAGTCCAACTCGCCAGGAATGTCGTCAAATATTACCGCCGAGATGTCAGGTTGTGTTAGGTTAGGTTATATTACTTCATAGACGGATACAGTGTTCCCACTGAGAAGTAGGGGCCGACAAGCAAGGAATGTTGTTAAACGGTACCCCGAGAGATTAGGTTGGGTTAGGTTAGGTTACATTAGGATACTGATGTATATAAAGGTCCCACGGAGACGTAGAGTCCAACTCGCCAGGAATGTCGTCAAATATTACCGCCGAGATGTCAGGTTGGGTTAGGTTACGTTATATTACGTAATTGAAGTATATAAAGGTCCCACGGAGATGTAGAGTCCAACTCGCCAGGAATGTCGTCTAATATTACCGCCGAGATGTCAGGTTGGGTTAGGTTAGGTTATATTACGTTATTGATGCATATGAATGTCCCACGTAGTGGATAGCTCGCCAGGAATGTTGTCAAATGTTACCGCCGAGATGTTAGGTTGGGTTAGGTTAGGTTATGTTACGTTAGTGATGAATACGAAGGACCTACGCTGACGTCGGGGCCAACTCGCCAGGAATGTTGTCAAATATTACCGCCGAGATGTCAGGTTGTGTTAGGTTAGGCTATATTACTTCATAGACGTATACAGTGTTCCCACTGAGAAGTAGGGGCCGACAAGCAAGGAATGTTGTTAAACGGTACCCCGAGAGATTAGGTTGGGTTATGTTAGGTTATATTAGGATACTGGTGTATATAAAGGTCCCACGGAGACGTAGAGTCCAACTCGCCAGGAATGTCGTCAAATATAACCGCCGAGATGTCAGGTTGGGTTAGGTTAGGTTATATTACGTTATTGATGCATATGAATGTCCCACGTAGAGGATAGCTCGCCAGGAATGTTGTCAAGTGTTACCGCCGAGATGTTAGGTTGGGTTAGGTTAGGTTATATCACGTTAGTGATGTATACGAAGGACCCACGCAGACGTCGGGGCCAACTCGCCAGGAATGTTGTCAAATATTACCGCCGACATGTCAGGTTGGGTTAGGTTAGGTTATATTACGTTATTGACGCATATTAATGTCCCACGTAGAGGATAGCTCGCCAGGAATGTTGTCAAATATTACCGCCGAGACGTCAGGTTGTGTTAGGTTAGGTATTATTACGTTATTAATGTATATAAAGGTCCCACGGAGACGTAGAGTCGAACTCGCCAAGAATGTCTTCAAATATTACCGCCGAGATGTCAGGTTGGGTTAGGTTAGGTTATATTACGTTATTGACGCATATTAATGTCCCACGTAGAGGATAGCTCGCCAGGAATGTTGTCAAACATTACCACCGAGATGTTAGGTTGGGTTAGGTTAGGTTATATTACGTTAGTGATGTATACGACGGACCCAAGCAGACGTCGGGGCCAACTCGCCAGGAATGTTGTCAAATATCACCGCCGGGATGTCAGGTTGTGTTAGGTTAGGTTATATTACTTCATAGACGTATACCGTGTTCCCACTGAGAAGTAGGGGCCGACAAGCGAGGAATGTTGTTAAACGGTACCCCGAGATATTAGGTTGGGTTAGGTTAGGTTATATGAGGATACTGATGTATATAAAGGTCCCACGGACACGTAGAGGCCAACTCGCAAGGAATGTTGTCAAATATTACCGCCGAGATGTCAGGTTGGATTACGTTAGGATATATTACGTTATTGATGTATATAAAGGTCCCACGGAGACGTAGAGTCCAACTCGCCAGGAATGTCGTCAAATATTACCGCCGAGATGTCAGGTTGGGTTAGGTTAGGTTATATTACGTAATTGAAGTATATAAAGGTCCCACGTAGACGTAGAGTCCAACTCGCCAGGAATGTCGTCAAATATTACCGCCGAGATGTCAGGTTGGGTTAGGTTAGGTTATATTACGTTGTTGATGCATATGAATGTCCCGCGTATAGGATAGCTCGCCAGGAATGTTGTCAAGTGTTACCGCCGAGATGTTAGGTTGGGTTAGGTTAGGTTATATTACGTTAGTGATGTATACGAAGGACCCACGCAGACGTCGGGGCCAACTCGCCAGGAATGTTGTCAAATACTACCGCCGAGATGTCAGGTTGGATTAGGTTAGGTTATATTACGTTATTGATGTATATAAAGGTCCGTCGGAGACGTAGAGTTGAACTCGCCAAGAATGTCTTCAAATATTACCGCCGAAATGTCAGGTTGGGTTAGGTTAGTTTATATTACGTTATTGATGAATATGAATGTCCCACGTAGAGGATAGCTTACCAGGAATGTTGTCAAATATTACCGTCGAGATGTTAGGTTGGGTTAGGTTAGGTTATAATACTTCATAGACGTATACAGTGTTCCCACTGGGAAGTAGGGCCCGACAAGCAAGGAATGTTGTTAAACGGTACCCCGAGAGATTAGGTTGGGTTAGGTTAGGTTATATTAGGATACTGATGTATATAAAGGTCTCACGGACACGTAGAGGCCAACTCGCAAGGAATGTTGTCAAATATTACCGCCGAGATGTCAGGTTGGATTACGTTAGGTTATATTACGTTATTGATGTATATAAAAGTCCCACGAAGAAGTAGAGTCCAACTCGCCAGGAATGTCGTCAAATATTACCGCCGAGATGTCAGGTTGGGTTAGGTTAGGTTATATTACATTATTGATGCATATGAATGTCCCACGTAGCGGATAGCTCGCCAGAAATGTTGTACAATATTACCGCCGAGATGTTAGGTTGGTTTAGGTTAGGTTATGTTACGTTAGTGATGAATACGAAGGACCTACGCAGACGTCGGGGCCAACTCGCCAGGAATGTTGTCAAATATTACCGCCGAGATGTCAGGTTGTGTTAGGTTATGTTATATTACTTCATAGACGTATAGATTGTTCCCACTGGGAAGTAGGGCCCGACAAGCAAGGAATGTTGTTAAACGGTACCCCGAGAGATTAGGTTGGGTTATGTTAGGTTATATTGGGATACTGATGTATATAAAGGTCCCACGGACACGTAGAGGCCAACTCGCAAGGAATGTTGTCAAATATTACCGCCGAGATGTCAGGTTGGATTACGTTAGGTTATATTACGTTATTGATGTATATAAAGGTCCCACGGAGACGTAGAGTCCAACTCGCCAGGAATGTCGTCAAATATTACCGCCGAGATGTCAGGTTGGGTTAGGTTAGGTTATATTACGTAATTGAAGTATATAAAGGTCCCACGGAAACGTAGAGTCCAACTCGCCAGGAATGTCGTCAAATATTACCGCCGAGATGTCAGGTTGGGTTAGGTTAGGTTATATTACGTTATTGATGCGTATGAATGTCCCACGTAGAGGATAGCTCGCCAGGAATGTTGTCAAATGTTACCGCCGAGATGTTAAGTTGGGTTAGGTTAGGTTATATTACGTAATTGAAGTATATAAATGTCCCACGGAGACGTAGAGTCCAACTCGCCAGGAATGTCGTCAAATATTACCGCCGAGATGTCAGGTTGGGTTAGGTTAGGTTATATTACGTTATTGATGCATATGAATGTCCCACGTAGAGGATAGCTCAACAGGAATGTTGTCAAATATTACCACCGAGATGTTAGGTTGGGTTAGGTTAGGTTATATTACGTTAGTGATGTATACGAAGGACCCACGCAGACGTCGGGGCCAACTCGCCAGGAATGTTGTCAAATATTACCGCCGAGATGTCAGGTTGGGTTAGGTTAGGTTATATTACGTTATTGATGTATATAAATGTCCCACGGAGATGTAGAGTCCAACTCGCCAGGAATGTCGTCTAATATTACCGCCGAGATGTCAGGTTGGGTTAGGTTAGGTTATATTACGTTATTGATGTATATAAATGTCCCACGGAGATGTAGAGTCCAACTCGCCAGGAATGTCGTCTAATATTACCGCCGAGATGTCAGGTTGGGTTAGGTTAGGTTATATTACGTTAGTGATGTATACGAAGGACCCACGCAGACGTCGCGGCCAACTCGACAGGAATGATTTCAAATATTACCGCCGAGATGTCAGGTTGTGTTAGGTTAGGCTATATTACTTCATAGACGTATACAGTGTTCCCACTGAGAAGTAGGGGCCGACAAGCAAGGAATGTTGTTAAACGGTACCCCGAGAGATTAGGTTGGGTTATGTTAGGTTATATTAGGATACTGGTGTATATAAAGGTCCCACGGAGACGTAGAGTCCAACTCGCCAGGAATGTCGTCAAATATAACCGCCGAGATGTCAGGTTGGGTTAGGTTAGGTTATATTACGTTATTGATGCATATGAATGTCCCACGTAGAGGATAGCTCGCCAGGAATGTTGTCAAGTGTTACCGCCGAGATGTTAGGTTGGGTTAGGTTAGGTTATATCACGTTAGTGATGTATACGAAGGACCCACGCAGACGTCGGGGCCAACTCGCCAGGAATGTTGTCAAATATTACCGCCGACATGTCAGGTTGGGTTAGGTTAAGTTATATTACGTTATTGACGCATATTAATGTCCCACGTAGAGGATAGCTCGCCAGGAATGTTGTCAAATATTACCGCCGAGATGTCAGGTTGTGTTAGGTTAGGTATTATTACGTTATTAATGTATATAAATGTCCCACGGAGACGTAGAGTCGAACTCGCCAAGAATGTCTTCAAATATTACCGCCGAGATGTCAGGTTGGGTTAGGTTAGGTTATATTACGTTATTGACGCATATTAATGTCCCACGTAGAGGATAGCTCGCCAGGAATGTTGTCAAATATTACCGCCGAGATGTCAGGTTGGATTACGTTAGGTTATATTACGTTATTGATGTATATAAAGGACCCACGGAGACGTAGAGTCCAACTCGCCAGGAATGTCGTCAAATATTACCGCCGAGATGTCAGGTTGGGTTAGGTTACGTTATATTACGTAATTGTAGTATATAAAAGTCCCACGGAGAAGTAGAGTCCAACTCGCCAGGAATGTCGTCAAATATTACCGCCGAGATGTCAGGTTGGGTTAGGTTAGGTTATATTACATTATTGATGCATATGAATGTCCCACGTAGCGGATAGCTCGCCAGAAATGTTGTACAATATTACCGCCGAGATGTTAGGTTGGGTTAGGTCAGGTTACATTACGTTAACGATGTATACGAAGGACCTACGCAGACGTCGGGGCCAACTCGCCAGGAATGTTGTCAAATATTACCGCCGAGATGTCAGGTTGTGTTAGGTTATGTTATATTACTTCATAGACGTATAGAGTGTTCCCACTGGGAAGTAGGGCCCGACAAGCAAGGAATGTTGTTAAACGGTACCCCGAGAGATTAGGTTGGGTTATGTTAGGTTATATTGGGATACTGATGTATATAAAGGTCCCACGGACACGTAGAGGCCAACTCGCAAGGAATGTTGTCAAATATTACCGCCGAGATGTCAGGTTGGATTACGTTAGGTTATATTACGTTATTGATGTATATAAATGTCCCACGGAGATGTAGAGTCCAACTCGCCAGGAATGTCGTCTAATATTACCGCCGAGATGTCAGGTTGGGTTAGGTTAGGTTATATTACGTTATTGATGTATATAAATGTCCCACGGAGATGTAGAGTCCAACTCGCCAGGAATGTCGTCTAATATTACCGCCGAGATGTCAGGTTGGGTTAGGTTAGGTTATATTACGTTAGTGATGTATACGAAGGACCCACGCAGACGTCGCGGCCAACTCGACAGGAATGATTTCAAATATTACCGCCGAGATGTCAGGTTGTGTTAGGTTAGGCTATATTACTTCATAGACGTATACAGTGTTCCCACTGAGAAGTAGGGGCCGACAAGCAAGGAATGTTGTTAAACGGTACCCCGAGAGATTAGGTTGGGTTATGTTAGGTTATATTAGGATACTGGTGTATATAAAGGTCCCACGGAGACGTAGAGTCCAACTCGCCAGGAATGTCGTCAAATATAACCGCCGAGATGTCAGGTTGGGTTAGGTTAGGTTATATTACGTTATTGATGCATATGAATGTCCCACGTAGAGGATAGCTCGCCAGGAATGTTGTCAAGTGTTACCGCCGAGATGTTAGGTTGGGTTAGGTTAGGTTATATCACGTTAGTGATGTATACGAAGGACCCACGCAGACGTCGGGGCCAACTCGCCAGGAATGTTGTCAAATATTACCGCCGACATGTCAGGTTGGGTTAGGTTAGGTTATATTACGTTATTGACGCATATTAATGTCCCACGTAGAGGATAGCTCGCCAGGAATGTTGTCAAATATTACCGCCGAGATGTCAGGTTGTGTTAGGTTAGGTATTATTACGTTATTAATGTATATAAATGTCCCACGGAGACGTAGAGTCGAACTCGCCAAGAATGTCTTCAAATATTACCGCCAAGATGTCAGGTTGGGTTAGGTTAGGTTATATTACGTTATTGACGCATATTAATGTCCCACGTAGAGGATAGCTCGCCAGGAATGTTGTCAAATATTACCGCCGAGATGTCAGGTTGGATTACGTTAGGTTATATTACGTTATTGATGTATATAAAGGACCCACGGAGACGTAGAGTCCAACTCGCCAGGAATGTCGTCAAATATTACCGCCGAGATGTCAGGTTGGGTTAGGTTACGTTATATTACGTAATTGTAGTATATAAAAGTCCCACGGAGAAGTAGAGTCCAACTCGCCAGGAATGTCGTCAAATATTACCGCCGAGATGTCAGGTTGGGTTAGGTTAGGTTATATTACATTATTGATGCATATGAATGTCCCACGTAGCGGATAGCTCGCCAGAAATGTTGTACAATATTACCGCCGAGATGTTAGGTTGGGTTAGGTCAGGTTACATTACGTTAACGATGTATACGAAGGACCTACGCAGACGTCGGGGCCAACTCGCCAGGAATGTTGTCAAATATTACCGCCGAGATGTCAGGTTGTGTTAGGTTATGTTATATTACTTCATAGACGTATAGAGTGTTCCCACTGGGAAGTAGGGCCCGACAAGCAAGGAATGTTGTTAAACGGTACCCCGAGAGATTAGGTTGGGTTATGTTAGGTTATATTGGGATACTGATGTATATAAAGGTCCCACGGACACGTAGAGGCCAACTCGCAAGGAATGTTGTCAAATATTGCCGCCGAGATGTCAGGTTGGATTACGTTAGGTTATATTACGTTATTGATGTATATAAAGGTCCCACGGAGACGTAGAGTCCAACTCGCCAGGAATGTCGTCAAATATTACCGCCGAGATGTCAGGTTGGGTTAGGTTAGGTTATATTACGTAATTGAAGTATATAAAGGTCCCACGGAAACGTAGAGTCCAACTCGCCAGGAATGTCGTCAAATATTACCGCCGATATGTCAGGTTGGGTTAGGTTAGGTTATATTACGTTATTGATGCGTATGAATGTCCCACGTAGAGGATAGCTCGCCAGGAATGTTGTCAAATGTTACCGCCGAGATGTTAAGTTGGGTTAGGTTAGGTTATATTACGTAATTGAAGTATATAGATGTCCCACGGAGACGTAGAGACCAACTCGCCAGGAATGTCGTCAAATATTACCGCCGAGATGTCAGGTTGGGTTAGGTTAGGTTATATTACGTTATTGATGCATATGAATGTCCCACGTAGAGGATAGCTCAACAGGAATGTTGTCAAATATTACCACCGAGATGTTAGGTTGGGTTAGGTTAGGTTATATTACGTTAGTGATGTATACGAAGGACCCACGCTGACGTCGGGGCCAACTCGCCAGGAATGTTGTCAAATATTACCGCCGAGATGTCAGGTTGGGTTAGGTTAGGTTATATTACGTTATTGACGCATATTAATGTCCCACGTAGAGGATAGCTCGCCAGGAATGTTGTCAAACATTACCACCGAGATGTTAGGTTGGGTTAGGTTAGGTTATATTACGTTAGTGATGTATACGACGGACCCAAGCAGACGTCGGGGCCAACTCGCCAGGAATGTTGTCAAATATCACCGCCGGGATGTCAGGTTGTGTTAGGTTAGGTTATATTACTTCATAGACGTATACCGTGTTCCCACTGAGAAGTAGGGGCCGACAAGCGAGGAATGTTGTTAAACGGTACCCCGAGATATTAGGTTGGGTTAGGTTAGGTTATATGAGGATACTGATGTATATAAAGGTCCCACGGACACGTAGAGGCCAACTCGCAAGGAATGTTGTCAAATATTACCGCCGAGATGTCAGGTTGGATTACGTTAGGATATATTACGTTATTGATGTATATAAAGGTCCCACGGAGGCGTAGAGTCCAACTCGCCAGGAATGTCGTCAAATATTACCGCCGAGATGTCAGGTTGGGTTAGGTTAGGTTATATTACGTAGTTGAAGTATATAAAGGTCCCACGGAGACGTAGAGTCCAACTCGCCAGGAATGTCGACAAATATTACCGCCGAGATGTCAGGTTGGGTTAGGTTAGGTTATATTACGTTGTTGATGCATATGAATGTCCCGCGTATAGGATAGCTCGCCAGGAATGTTGTCAAGTGTTACCGCCGAGATGTTAGGTTAGGTTAGGTTAGGTTATATTACGTTAGTGATGTATACGAAGGACCCACGCAGACGTCGGGGCCAACTCGACAGGAATGTTGTCAAATACTACCGCCGAGATGTCAGGTTGGATTAGGTTAGGTTATATTACGTTATTGATGTATATAAAGGTCCGTCGGAGACGTAGAGTTGAACTCGCCAAGAATGTCTTCAAATATTACCGCCGAAATGTCAGCTTGGGTTAGGTTAGGTTATATTACGTTATTGATGAATATGAATGTCCCACGTAGAGGATAGCTTACCAGGAATGTTGTCAAATATTACCGCCGAGATGTTAGGTTGGGTTAGGTTAGGTTATATTACTTCATAGACGTATACAGTGTTCCCACTGGGAAGTAGGGCCCGACAAGCAAGGAATGTTGTTAAACGGTACCCCGAGAAATTAGGTTGGGTTAGGTTAGGTTATATTAGGATACTGATGTATATAAAGGTCCCACGGACACGTAGAGGCCAACTCGCAAGGAATGTTGTCAAATATTACCGCCGAGATGTCAGGTTGGATTACGTTAGGTTATATTACGTTATTGATGTATATAAAGGTCCCACGGAGACGTAGAGTCCAACTCGCCAGGAATGTCGTCAAATATTACCGCCGAGATGTCAGGTTGGGTTAGGTTAGGTTATATTACGTTATTGATGCGTATGAATGTCCCACGTAGAGGATAGCTCGCCAGGAATGTTGTCAAATATTACCGCCGAGATGTCAGGTTGGGTTAGGTTACGTTATATTACGTAATTGAAGTATATAAAGGTCCGACGGAGAAGTAGAGTCCAACTCGCCAGGAATATCGTCAAACATTACCGCCGATATGTCAGGTTGGGTTAGGTTAGGTTATATTACGTTGTTGATGCATATGAATGTCCCACGTATAGGATAGCTCGCCAGGAATGTTGTCAAGTGTTACCGCCGAGATGTTAGGTTGGGTTAGGTTAGGTAATATTACGTTAGTGATGTATACGAAGGACCCACGCAGACGTCGGGGCCAACTCGCCAGGAATGTTGTCAAATATTACCGCCGAGATGTCAGGTTGGATTAGGTTAGGTTATATTACGTTATTGATGTATATAAAGGTCCGTCGGAGACGTAGAGTTGAACTCGCCAAGAATGTCTTCAAATATTACCGCCGAAATGCCAGGTTGGGTTAGGTTAGGTTATATTACGATATTGATGCATATGAATGTCCCACGTAGAGGATAGCTTACCAGGAATGTTGTCAAATATTACCGCCGAGATGTTAGGTTGGGTTAGGTTAGGTTATATTACGTTAGTGATGTATACGAAGGACCCACGCAGACGTCGGGGCCAACTCGCCAGAAATGTTGTCAAATATTACCGCCGAGATGTCAGGTTGGGTTAGGTTAGGTTATATTACGTTATTGATGTATATAAATGTCCCACGGAGACGTAGAGTTGAACTCGCCAAGAATGTCTTGAAATATTACCGCCGAGATGACAGGATGGGTTAGGTTAGGTTATATTACGTTATTGACGCATATTAATGTCCCACGTAGAGGATAGCTCGCCAGGAATGTTGTCAAGCATTACCGCCGAAATGTTAGGTTGGGTTAGGTTAGGTTGCATTACGTTAATGATGTATAAGAAGGACCCACGCAGACGTTGGGGCCAACTCGCCAGGAATGTTGTCAAATATTACCGCCGAGATGTCAGGTTGGGTTAGGTTACGTTATATTACGTAATTGAAGTATATAAAGGTCCCACGGAGAAGTAGAGTCCAACTCGCCAGGAATGTCGTCAAATATTACCGCCGAGATGTCAGGTTGGGTTAGGTTAGGTTATATTACGTTATTCATGCATATGAATGTCCCACGTAGAGGATAGCTCGCCAGAAATGTTGTACAATATTACCGCCGAGATGTTAGGTTGTGTTAGGTCAGGTTCCATTACGTTAATGATGTATACGAAGGACCTACGCAGACGTCGGGGCCAACTCGCCAGGAATGTTGTCAAATATTACCGCCGAGATGTCAAGTTGTGTTAGGTTAGGTTATATTACTTCATAGACGTATACAGTGTTCCCACTGGGAAGTAGGGCCCGACAAGCAAGGAATGTTGTTAAACGGTACCCCGAGAGATTAGGTTGGGTTAGGTTAGGTTATATTACGTAATTGAAGTATATAAAGGTCCCACGGAGACGTAGAGTCCAACTCGCCAGGAATGTCGTCAAATATTACCGCCGAGATGTCAGGTTGGGTTAGGTTAGGTTATATTACGTTGTTGATGCATATGAATGTCCCACGTATAGGATAGCTCGCCAGGAATGTTGTCAAGTGTTACCGCCGAGATGTTAGGTTGGGTTAGGTTAGGTTATATTACGTTAGTGATGTATACGAAGGACCCACGCAGACGTCGGGGCCAACTCGCCAGGAATGTTGTCAAATATTACCGCCGAGATGTCAGGTTGGATTAGGTTAGGTTATATTACGTTATTGATGTATATAAAGGTCCGTCGGAGACGTAGAGTTGAACTCGCCAAGAATGTCTTCAAATATTACCGCCGAAATGCCAGGTTGGGTTAGGTTAGGTTATATTACGATCTTGATGCATATGAATGTCCCACGTAGAGGATAGCTTACCAGGAATGTTGTCAAATATTACCACCGAGATGTTAGGTTGGGTTAGGTTAGGTTATATTACGTTAGTGATGTATACGAAGGACCCACGCAGACGTCGGGGCCAACTCGCCAGGAATGTTGTCAAATATTACCGCCGAGATGTCAAGTTGTGTTAGGTTAGGTTATGTTACGTAATTGAAGTATATAAAGATCCCACGGAGACGTAGAGTCCAACTCGCCAGGAATGTCGTCAAATATTACCGCCGAGATGTCAGGTTGGGTTAGGTTAGGTTATATTACGTTGTTGATGCATATGAATGTCCCGCGTATAGGATAGCTCGCCAGGAATGTTGTCAAATATTACCACCGAGATGTTAGGTTGGGTTAGCTTAGGTTATATTACGTTAGTGATGTATACGAAGGTCCCACGCAGACGTCGGGGCCAACTCGCCAGGAATGTTGTCAAATATTACCGCCGAGATGTCATGTTGGGTTAGGTTAGGTTATATTACGTTATTGATGTATATAAATGTCCCACGGAGACGTAGAGTTGAACTCGCCAAGAATGTCTTGAAATATTACCGCCGAGATGACAGGATGGGTTAGGTTAGGTTATATTACGTTATTGACGCATATTAATGTCCCACGTAGAGGATAGCTCGCCAGGAATGTTGTCAAGCATTACCGCCGAGATGTTAGGTTGGGTTAGGTTAGGTTGCATTACGTTAATGATGTATAAGAAGGACCCACGCAGACGTTGGGGCCAACTCGCCAGGAATGTTGTCAAATATTACCGCCGAGATGTCAGGTTGGGTTAGGTTACGTTATATTACGTAATTGAAGTATATAAAGGTCCCACGGAGAAGTAGAGTCCAACTCGCCAGGAATTTCGTCAAATATTACCGCCGAGATGTCAGGTTGGTTTAGGTTAGGTTATATTACGTTATTGATGCACATGAATGTCCCACGTAGAGGATAGCTCGCCAGAAATGTTGTACAATATTACCGCCGAGATGTGAGGTTGTGTTAGGTCAGGTTCCATTACGTTAATGATGTATACGAAGGACCTACGCAGACGTCGGGGCCAACTCGCCAGGAATGTTGTCAAATATTACCGCCGAGATGACAAGTTGTGTTAGGTTAGGTTATATTACTTCATAGACGTATACAGTGTTCCCACTGGGAAGTAGGGCCCGACAAGCAAGGAATGTTGTTAAACGGTACGCCGAGAGATTAGGTTGGGTTAGGTTAGGTTATATTAGGATACTGATGTATATAAAGGTCCCACGGACACGTAGAGGCCAACTCGCAAGGAATGTTGTCAAATATTACCGCCGAGATGTCAGGTTGGATTACGTTAGGTTATATTACGTTATTGATGTATATAAAGGTCCCACGGAGACGTAGAGTCCAACTCGCCAGGAATGTCGTCAAATATTACCGCCGAGATGTCAGGTTGGATTAGGTTAGGTTATATTACGTTATTGATGTATATAAAGGTCCCACGGAGAAGTAGAGTCCAACTCGCCAGGAATGTCGTCAAATATTACCGCCGAGATGTCAGGTTGGGTTAGGTTAGGTTATATTACATTATTGATGCATATGAATGTCCCACGTAGCGGATAGCTCGCCAGAAATGTTGTACAATATTACCGCCGAGATGTTAGGTTGGGTTAGGTCAGGTTACATTACGTTAATGATGTATACGAAGGACCTGCGCAAACGTCGGGGCCAACTCGCCAGGAATGTTGTCAAATATTACCGCCGAGATGTCAGGTTGTGTTAGGTTATGTTATATTACTTCATAGACGTATAGAGTGTTCCCCCTGGGAAGTAGGGCCCGACAAGCAAGGAATGTTGTTAAACGGTACCCCGAGAGATTAGGTTGGGTTATGTTAGGTTATATTGGGATACTGATGTATATAAAGGTCCCACGGACACGTAGAGGCCAACTCGCAAGGAATGTTGTCAAATATTACCGCCGACATGTCAGGTTGGATTACGTTAGGTTATATTACGTTATTGATGTATATAAAGGTCCCACGGAGACGTAGAGTCCAACTCGCCAGGAATGTCGTCAAATATTACCGCCAAGATGTCAGGTTGTGTTAGGTTAGGTATTATTACGTTATTAATGTATATAAAGGTCCCACGGAGACGTAGAGTCGAACTCGCCAAGAATGTCTTCAAATATTACCGCCGAGATGTCAGGTTGGGTTAGGTTAGGTTATATTACGTTATTGACGCATATTAATGTCCCACGTAGAGGATAGCTCGCCAGGAATGTTGTCAAACATTACCACCGAGATGTTAGGTTGGGTTAGGTTAGGTTATATTACGTTAGTGATGTATACGACGGACCCAAGCAGACGTCGGGGCCAACTCGCCAGGAATGTTGTCAAATATCACCGCCGGGATGTCAGGTTGTGTTAGGTTAGGTTATATTACTTCATAGACGTATACCGTGTTCCCACTGAGAAGTAGGGGCCGACAAGCGAGGAATGTTGTTAAACGGTACCCCGAGATATTAGGTTGGGTTAGGTTAGGTTATATGAGGATACTGATGTATATAAAGGTCCCACGGACACGTAGAGGCCAACTCGCAAGGAATGTCGTCAAATATTACCGCCGAGATGTCAGGTTGGGTTAGGTGAGGTTATATTACGTTATTGATGTATATAAATGTCCCACGGAGACGTAGAGTTGAACTCGCCAAGAATGTCTTGAAATATTACCGCCGAGATGACAGGATGGGTTAGGTTAGGTTATATTACGTTATTGACGCATATTAATGTCCCACGTAGAGGATAGCTCGCCAGGAATGTTGTCAAGCATTACCGCCGAAATGTTAGGTTGGGTTAGGTTAGGTTGCATTACGTTAATGATGTATAAGAAGGACCCACGCAGACGTTGGGGCCAACTCGCCAGGAATGTTGTCAAATATTACCGCCGAGATGTCAGGTTGGGTTAGGTTACGTTATATTACGTAATTGAAGTATATAAAGGTCCCACGGAGAAGTAGAGTCCAACTCGCCAGGAATGTCGTCAAATATTACCGCCGAGATGTCAGGTTGGGTTAGGTTAGGTTATATTACGTTATTGATGCATATGAATGTCCCACGTAGAGGATAGCTCGCCAGAAATGTTGTACAATATTACCGCCGAGATGTTAGGTTGTGTTAGGTCAGGTTCCATTACGTTAATGATGTATACGAAGGACCTACGCAGACGTCGGGGCCAACTCGCCAGGAATGTTGTCAAATATTACCGCCGAGATGTCAAGTTGTGTTAGGTTAGGTTATATTACTTCATAGACGTATACAGTGTTCCCACTGGGAAGTAGGGCCCGACAAGCAAGGAATGTTGTTAAACGGTACCCCGAGAGATTAGGTTGGGTTAGGTTAGGTTATATTACGTAATTGAAGTATATAAAGGTCCCACGGAGACCTAGAGTCCAACTCGCCAGGAATGTCGTCAAATATTACCGCCGAGATGTCAGGTTGGGTTAGGTTAGGTTATATTACGTTGTTGATGCATATGAATGTCCCACGTATAGGATAGCTCGCCAGGAATGTTGTCAAGTGTTACCGCCGAGATGTTAGGTTGGGTTAGGTTAGGTTATATTACGTTAGTGATGTATACGAAGGACCCACGCAGACGTCGGGGCCAACTCGCCAGGAATGTTGTCAAATATTACCGCCGAGATGTCAGGTTGGATTAGGTTAGGTTATATTACGTTATTGATGTATATAAAGGTCCGTCGGAGACGTAGAGTTGAACTCGCCAAGAATGTCTTCAAATATTACCGCCGAAATGTCAGGTTGGGTTAGGTTAGGTTATATTACGATCTTGATGCATATGAATGTCCCACGTAGAGGATAGCTTACCAGGAATGTTGTCAAATATTACCGCCGAGATGTTAGGTTGGGTTAGGTTAGGTTATATTACGTTAGTGATGTATACGAAGGACCCACGCAGACGTCGGGGCCAACTCGCCAGGAATGTTGTCAAATATTACCGCCGAGATGTCAAGTTGTGTTAGGTTAGGTTATGTTACGTAATTGAAGTATATAAAGATCCCACGGAGACGTAGAGTCCAACTCGCCAGGAATGTCGTCAAATATTACCGCCGAGATGTCAGGTTGGGTTAGGTTAGGTTATATTACGTTGTTGATGCATATGAATGTCCCGCGTATAGGATAGCTCGCCAGGAATGTTGTCAAATATTACCACCGAGATGTTAGGTTGGGTTAGGTTAGGTTATATTACGTTAGTGATGTATACGAAGGTCCCACGCAGACGTCGGGGCCAACTCGCCAGGAATGTTGTCAAATATTACCGCCGAGATGTCATGTTGGGTTAGGTTAGGTTATATTACGTTATTGATGTATATAAATGTCCCACGGAGACGTAGAGTTGAACTCGCCAAGAATGTCTTGAAATATTACCGCCGAGATGACAGGATGGGTTAGGTTAGGTTATATTACGTTATTGACGCATATTAATGTCCCACGTAGAGGATAGCTCGCCAGGAATGTTGTCAAGCATTACCGCCGAGATGTTAGGTTGGGTTAGGTTAGGTTGCATTACGTTAATGATGTATAAGAAGGACCCCCGCAGACGTTGGGGCCAACTCGCCAGGAATGTTGTCAAATATTACCGCCGAGATGTCAGGTTGGGTTAGGTTACGTTATATTACGTAATTGAAGTATATAAAGGTCCCACGGAGAAGTAGAGTCCAACTCGCCAGGAATTTCGTCAAATATTACCGCCGAGATGTCAGGTTGGTTTAGGTTAGGTTATATTACGTTATTGATGCACATGAATGTCCCACGTAGAGGATAGCTCGCCAGAAATGTTGTACAATATTACCGCCGAGATGTTAGGTTGTGTTAGGTCAGGTTCCATTACGTTAATGATGTATACGAAGGACCTACGCAGACGTCGGGGCCAACTCGCCAGGAATGTTGTCAAATATTACCGCCGAGATGTCAAGTTGTGTTAGGTTAGGTTATATTACTTCATAGACGTATACAGTGTTCCCACTGGGAAGTAGGGCCCGACAAGCAAGGAATGTTGTTAAACGGTACGCCGAGAGATTAGGTTGGGTTAGGTTAGGTTATATTAGGATACTGATGTATATAAAGGTCCCACGGACACGTAGAGGCCAACTCGCAAGGAATGTTGTCAAATATTACCGCCGAGATGTCAGGTTGGATTACGTTAGGTTATATTACGTTATTGATGTATATAAAGGTCCCACGGAGACGTAGAGTCCAACTCGCCAGGAATGTCGTCAAATATTACCGCCGAGATGTCAGGTTGGATTAGGTTAGGTTATATTACGTTATTGATGTATATAAAGGTCCCACGGAGAAGTAGAGTCCAACTCGCCAGGAATGTCGTCAAATATTACCGCCGAGATGTCAGGTTGGGTTAGGTTAGGTTATATTACATTATTGATGCATATGAATGTCCCACGTAGCGGATAGCTCGCCAGAAATGTTGTACAATATTACCGCCGAGATGTTAGGTTGGGTTAGGTCAGGTTACATTACGTTAATGATGTATACGAAGGACCTGCGCAGACGTCGGGGCCAACTCGCCAGGAATGTTGTCAAATATTACCGCCGAGATGTCAGGTTGTGTTAGGTTATGTTATATTACTTCATAGACGTATAGAGTGTTCCCCCTGGGAAGTAGGGCCCGACAAGCAAGGAATGTTGTTAAACGGTACCCCGAGAGATTAGGTTGGGTTATGTTAGGTTATATTGGGATACTGATGTATATAAAGGTCCCACGGACACGTAGAGGCCAACTCGCAAGGAATGTTGTCAAATATTACCGCCGAGATGTCAGGTTGGATTACGTTAGGTTATATTACGTTATTGATGTATATAAAGGTCCCACGGAGACGTAGAGTCCAACTCGCCAGGAATGTCGTCAAATATTACCGCCGAGATGTCAGGTTGTGTTAGGTTAGGTATTATTACGTTATTAATGTATATAAAGGTCCCACGGAGACGTAGAGTCGAACTCGCCAAGAATGTCTTCAAATATTACCGCCGAGATGTCAGGTTGGGTTAGGTTAGGTTATATTACGTTATTGACGCATATTAATGTCCCACGTAGAGGATAGCTCGCCAGGAATGTTGTCAAACATTACCACCGAGATGTTAGGTTGGGTTAGGTTAGGTTATATTACGTTAGTGATGTATACGACGGACCCAAGCAGACGTCGGGGCCAACTCGCCAGGAATGTTGTCAAATATCACCGCCGGGATGTCAGGTTGTGTTAGGTTAGGTTATATTACTTCATAGACGTATACCGTGTTCCCACTGAGAAGTAGGGGCCGACAAGCGAGGAATGTTGTTAAACGGTACCCCGAGATATTAGGTTGGGTTAGGTTAGGTTATATGAGGATACTGATGTATATAAAGGTCCCACGGACACGTAGAGGCCAACTCGCAAGGAATGTTGTCAAATATTACCGCCGAGATGTCAGGTTGGATTACGTTAGGATATATTACGTTATTGATGTATATAAAGGTCCCACGGAGGCGTAGAGTCCAACTCGCCAGGAATGTCGTCAAATATTACCGCCGAGATGTCAGGTTGGGTTAGGTTAGGCTATATTACGTAATTGAAGTATATAAAGGTCCCACGGAGACGTAGAGTCCAACTCGCCAGGAATGTCGTCAAATATTACCGCCGAGATGTCAGGTTGGGTTAGGTTAGGTTATATTACGTTGTTGATGCATATGAATGTCCCGCGTATAGGATAGCTCGCCAGGAATGTTGTCAAGTGTTACCGCCGAGATGTTAGGTTAGGTTAGGTTAGGTTATATTACGTTAGTGATGTATACGAAGGACCCACGCAGACGTCGGGGCCAACTCGCCAGGAATGTTGTCAAATACTACCGCCGAGATGTCAGGTTGGATTAGGTTAGGTTATATTACGTTATTGATGTATATAAAGGTCCGTCGGAGACGTAGAGTTGAACTCGCCAAGAATGTCTTCAAATATTACCGCCGAAATGTCAGGTTGGGTTAGATTAGGTTATATTACGTTATTGATGAATATGAATGTCCCACGTAGAGGATAGCTTACCAGGAATGTTGTCAAATATTACCGCCGAGATGTCAAGTTGTGTTAGGTTAGGTTATATTACTTCATAGACGTATACAGTGTTCCCACTGGGAAGTAGGGCCCGACAAGCAAGGAATGTTGTTAAACGGTACCCCGAGAGATTAGGTTGGGTTAGGTTAGGTTATATTAGGATACTGATGTATATAAAGGTCCCACGGACACGTAGAGGCCAACTCGCAAGGAATGTTGTCAAATATTACCGCCGAGATGTCAGGTTGGATTACGTTAGGTTATATTACGTTATTGATGTATATAAAGGTCCCACGGAGACGTAGAGTCCAACTCGCCAGGAATGTCGTCAAATATTACCGCCGAGATGTCAGGTTGGATTAGGTTAGGTTATATTACGTTATTGATGTATATAAAGGTCCCACGGAGAAGTAGAGTCCAACTCGCCAGGAATGTCGTCAAATATTACCGCCGAAATGTCAGGTTGGGTTAGGTTAGGTTATATTACATTATTGATGCATATGAATGTCCCACGTAGCGGATAGCTCGCCAGAAATGTTGTACAATATTACCGCCGAGATGTTAGGTTGGGTTAGGTCAGGTTACATTACGTTAATGATGTATACGAAGGACCTACGCAGACGTCGGGGCCAACTCGCCAGGAATGTTGTCAAATATTACCGCCGAGATGTCAGGTTGTGTTAGGTTATGTTATATTACTTCATAGACGTATAGAGTGTTCCCACTGGGAAGTAGGGCCCGACAAGCAAGGAATGTTGTTAAACGGTACCCCGAGAGATTAGGTTGGGTTATGTTAGGTTATATTGGGATACTGATGTATATAAAGGTCCCACGGACACGTAGAGGCCAACTCGCAAGGAATGTTGTCAAATATTACCGCCCAGATGTCAGGTGGGATTACGTTAGGTTATATTACGTTATTGATGTATATAAAGGTCCCACGGAGACGTAGAGTCCAACTCGCCAGGAATGTCGTCAAATATTACCGCCGAGATGTCAGGTTGGGTTAGGTTAGGTTATATTACGTAATTGAAGTATATAAAGGTCCCACGGAAACGTAGAGTCCAACTCGCCAGGAATGTCGTCAAATATTACCGCCGAGATGTCAGGTTGGGTTAGGTTAGGTTATATTACGTTATTGATGCGTATGAATGTCCCACGTAGAGGATAGCTCGCCAGGAATGTTGTCAAATATTACCGCCGAGATGTCAGGTTGGGTTAGGTTACGTTATATTACGTAATTGAAGTATATAAAGGTCCCACGGAGAAGTAGAGTCCAACTCGCCAGGAATGTCGTCAAATATTACCGCCGATATGTCAGGTTGGGTTAGGTTAGGTTATATTACGTTGTTGATGCATATGAATGTCCCACGTATAGGATAGCTCGCCAGGAATGTTGTCAAGTGTTACCGCCGAGATGTTAGGTTGGGTTAGGTTAGGTAATATTACGTTAGTGATGTATACGAAGGACCCACGCAGACGTCGGGGCCAACTCGCCAGGAATGTTGTCAAATATTACCGCCGAGATGTCAGGTTGGATTAGGTTAGGTTATATTACGTTATTGATGTATATAAAGGTCCGTCGGAGACGTAGAGTTGAACTCGCCAAGAATGTCTTCAAATATTACCGCCGAAATGTCAGGTTGGGTTAGGTTAGGTTATATTACGATATTGATGCATATGAATGTCCCACGTAGAGGATAGCTTACCAGGAATGTTGTCAAATATTACCGCCGAGATGTTAGGTTGGGTTAGGTTAGGTTATATTACGTTAGTGATGTATACGAAGGACCCACGCAGACGTCGGGGCCAACTCGCCAGGAATGTTGTCAAATATTACCGCCGAGATGTCAGGTTGGGTTAGGTTAGGTTATATTACGTTATTGATGTATATAAATGTCCCACGGAGACGTAGAGTTGAACTCGCCAAGAATGTCTTGAAATATTACCGCCGAGATGACAGGATGGGTTAGGTTAGGTTATATTACGTTATTGAAGTATATAAAGGTCCCACGGAGAAGTAGAGTCCAACTCGCCAGGAATGTCGTCAAATATTACCGCCGAGATGTCAGGTTGGGTTAGGTTAGGTTATATTACGTTATTGATGCATATGAATGTCCCACGTAGAGGATAGCTCGCCAGAAATGTTGTACAATATTACCGCCGAGATGTTAGGTTGTGTTAGGTCAGGTTCCATTACGTTAATGATGTATACGAAGGACCTACGCAGACGTCGGGGCCAACTCGCCAGGAATGTTGTCAAATATTACCGCCGAGATGTCAAGTTGTGTTAGGTTAGGTTATATTACTTCATAGACGTATACAGTGTTCCCACTGGGAAGTAGGGCCCGACAAGCAAGGAATGTTGTTAAACGGTACCCCGAGAGATTAGGTTGGGTTAGGTTAGGTTATATTACGTAATTGAAGTATATAAAGGTCCCACGGAGACGTAGAGTCCAACTCGCCAGGAATGCCGTCAAATATTACCGCCGAGATGTCAGGTTGGGTTAGGTTAGGTTATATTACGTTGTTGATGCATATGAATGTCCCACGTATAGGATAGCTCGCCAGGAATGTTGTCAAGTGTTACCGCCGAGATGTTAGGTTGGGTTAGGTTAGGTTATATTACGTTAGTGATGTATACGAAGGACCCACGCAGACGTCGGGGCCAACTCGCCAGGAATGTTGTCAAATATTACCGCCGAGATGTCAGGTTGGATTAGGTTAGGTTATATTACGTTATTGATGTATATAAAGGTCCGTCGGAGACGTAGAGTTGAACTCGCCAAGAATGTCTTCAAATATTACCGCCGAAATGTCAGGTTGGGTTAGGTTAGGTTATATTACGTTGTTGATGCATATGAATGTCCCGCGTACAGGATAGCTCGCCAGGAATGTTGTCAAATATTACCACCGAGATGTTAGGTTGGGTTAGGTTAGGTTATATTACGTTAGTGATGTATACGAAGGTCCCACGCAGACGTCGGGGCCAACTCGCCAGGAATGTTGTCAAATATTACCGCCGAGATGTCATGTTGGGTTAGGTTAGGTTATATTACGTTATTGATGTATATAAATGTCCCACGGAGACGTAGAGTTGAACTCGCCAAGAATGTCTTGAAATATTACCGCCGAGATGACAGGATGGGTTAGGTTAGGTTATATTACGTTATTGACGCATATTAATGTCCCACGTAGAGGATAGCTCGCCAGGAATGTTGTCAAGCATTACCGCCGAGATGTTAGGTTGGGTTAGGTTAGGTTGCATTACGTTAATGATGTATAAGAAGGACCCCCGCAGACGTTGGGGCCAACTCGCCAGGAATGTTGTCAAATATTACCGCCGAGATGTCAGGTTGGGTTAGGTTACGTTATATTACGTAATTGAAGTATATAAAGGTCCCACGGAGAAGTAGAGTCCAACTCGCCAGGAATTTCGTCAAATATTACCGCCGAGATGTCAGGTTGGTTTAGGTTAGGTTATATTACGTTATTGATGCACATGAATGTCCCACGTAGAGGATAGCTCGCCAGAAATGTTGTACAATATTACCGCCGAGATGTTAGGTTGTGTTAGGTCAGGTTCCATTACGTTAATGATGTATACGAAGGACCTACGCAGACGTCGGGGCCAACTCGCCAGGAATGTTGTCAAATATTACCGCCGAGATGTCAAGTTGTGTTAGGTTAGGTTATATTACTTCATAGACGTATACAGTGTTCCCACTGGGAAGTAGGGCCCGACAAGCAAGGAATGTTGTTAAACGGTACGCCGAGAGATTAGGTTGGGTTAGGTTAGGTTATATTAGGATACTGATGTATATAAAGGTCCCACGGACACGTAGAGGCCAACTCGCAAGGAATGTTGTCAAATATTACCGCCGAGATGTCAGGTTGGATTACGTTAGGTTATATTACGTTATTGATGTATATAAAGGTCCCACGGAGACGTAGAGTCCAACTCGCCAGGAATGTCGTCAAATATTACCGCCGAGATGTCAGGTTGGATTAGGTTAGGTTATATTACGTTATTGATGTATATAAAGGTCCCACGGAGAAGTAGAGTCCAACTCGCCAGGAATGTCGTCAAATATTACCGCCGAGATGTCAGGTTGGGTTAGGTTAGGTTATATTACATTATTGATGCATATGAATGTCCCACGTAGCGGATAGCTCGCCAGAAATGTTGTACAATATTACCGCCGAGATGTTAGGTTGGGTTAGGTCAGGTTACATTACGTTAATGATGTATACGAAGGACCTGCGCAGACGTCGGGGCCAACTCGCCAGGAATGTTGTCAAATATTACCGCCGAGATGTCAGGTTGTGTTAGGTTATGTTATATTACTTCATAGACGTATAGAGTGTTCCCCCTGGGAAGTAGGGCCCGACAAGCAAGGAATGTTGTTAAACGGTACCCCGAGAGATTAGGTTGGGTTATGTTAGGTTATATTGGGATACTGATGTATATAAAGGTCCCACGGACACGTAGAGGCCAACTCGCAAGGAATGTTGTCAAATATTACCGCCGAGATGTCAGGTTGGATTACGTTAGGTTATATTACGTTATTGATGTATATAAAGGTCCCACGGAGACGTAGAGTCCAACTCGCCAGGAATGTCGTCAAATATTACCGCCGAGATGTCAGGTTGTGTTAGGTTAGGTATTATTACGTTATTAATGTATATAAAGGTCCCACGGAGACGTAGAGTCGAACTCGCCAAGAATGTCTTCAAATATTACCGCCGAGATGTCAGGTTGGGTTAGGTTAGGTTATATTACGTTATTGACGCATATTAATGTCCCACGTAGAGGATAGCTCGCCAGGAATGTTGTCAAACATTACCACCGAGATGTTAGGTTGGGTTAGGTTAGGTTATATTACGTTAGTGATGTATACGACGGACCCAAGCAGACGTCGGGGCCAACTCGCCAGGAATGTTGTCAAATATCACCGCCGGGATGTCAGGTTGTGTTAGGTTAGGTTATATTACTTCATAGACGTATACCGTGTTCCCACTGAGAAGTAGGGGCCGACAAGCGAGGAATGTTGTTAAACGGTACCCCGAGATATTAGGTTGGGTTAGGTTAGGTTATATGAGGATACTGATGTATATAAAGGTCCCACGGACACGTAGAGGCCAACTCGCAAGGAATGTTGTCAAATATTACCGCCGAGATGTCAGGTTGGATTACGTTAGGATATATTACGTTATTGATGTATATAAAGGTCCCACGGAGGCGTAGAGTCCAACTCGCCAGGAATGTCGTCAAATATTACCGCCGAGATGTCAGGTTGGGTTAGGTTAGGCTATATTACGTAATTGAAGTATATAAAGGTCCCACGGAGACGTAGAGTCCAACTCGCCAGGAATGTCGTCAAATATTACCGCCGAGATGTCAGGTTGGGTTAGGTTAGGTTATATTACGTTGTTGATGCATATGAATGTCCCGCGTATAGGATAGCTCGCCAGGAATGTTGTCAAGTGTTACCGCCGAGATGTTAGGTTAGGTTAGGTTAGGTTATATTACGTTAGTGATGTATACGAAGGACCCACGCAGACGTCGGTGCCAACTCGCCAGGAATGTTGTCAAATACTACCGCCGAGATGTCAGGTTGGATTAGGTTAGGTTATATTACGTTATTGATGTATATAAAGGTCCGTCGGAGACGTAGAGTTGAACTCGCCAAGAATGTCTTCAAATATTACCGCCGAAATGTCAGGTTGGGTTAGATTAGGTTATATTACGTTATTGATGAATATGAATGTCCCACGTAGAGGATAGCTTACCAGGAATGTTGTCAAATATTACCGCCGAGATGTCAAGTTGTGTTAGGTTAGGTTATATTACTTCATAGACGTATACAGTGTTCCCACTGGGAAGTAGGGCCCGACAAGCAAGGAATGTTGTTAAACGGTACCCCGAGAGATTAGGTTGGGTTAGGTTAGGTTATATTAGGATACTGATGTATATAAAGGTCCCACGGACACGTAGAGGCCAACTCGCAAGGAATGTTGTCAAATATTACCGCCGAGATGTCAGGTTGGATTACGTTAGGTTATATTACGTTATTGATGTATATAAAGGTCCCACGGAGACGTAGAGTCCAACTCGCCAGGAATGTCGTCAAATATTACCGCCGAGATGTCAGGTTGGATTAGGTTAGGTTATATTACGTTATTGATGTATATAAAGGTCCCACGGAGAAGTAGAGTCCAACTCGCCAGGAATGTCGTCAAATATTACCGCCGAAATGTCAGGTTGGGTTAGGTTAGGTTATATTACATTATTGATGCATATGAATGTCCCACGTAGCGGATAGCTCGCCAGAAATGTTGTACAATATTACCGCCGAGATGTTAGGTTGGGTTAGGTCAGGTTACATTACGTTAATGATGTATACGAAGGACCTACGCAGACGTCGGGGCCAACTCGCCAGGAATGTTGTCAAATATTACCGCCGAGATGTCAGGTTGTGTTAGGTTATGTTATATTACTTCATAGACGTATAGAGTGTTCCCACTGGGAAGTAGGGCCCGACAAGCAAGGAATGTTGTTAAACGGTACCCCGAGAGATTAGGTTGGGTTATGTTAGGTTATATTGGGATACTGATGTATATAAAGGTCACACGGACACGTAGAGGCCAACTCGCAAGGAATGTTGTCAAATATTACCGCCCAGATGTCAGGTGGGATTACGTTAGGTTATATTACGTTATTGATGTATATAAAGGTCCCACGGAGACGTAGAGTCCAACTCGCCAGGAATGTCGTCAAATATTACCGCCGAGATGTCAGGTTGGGTTAGGTTAGGTTATATTACGTAATTGAAGTATATAAAGGTCCCACGGAGAAGTAGAGTCCAACTCGCCAGGAATGTCGTCAAATATTACCGCCGATATGTCAGGTTGGGTTAGGTTAGGTTATATTACGTTGTTGATGCATATGAATGTCCCACGTATAGGATAGCTCGCCAGGAATGTTGTCAAGTGTTACCGCCGAGATGTTAGGTTGGGTTAGGTTAGGTAATATTACGTTAGTGATGTATACGAAGGACCCACGCAGACGTCGGGGCCAACTCGCCAGGAATGTTGTCAAATATTACCGCCGAGATGTCAGGTTGGATTAGGTTAGGTTATATTACGTTATTGATGTATATAAAGGTCCGTCGGAGACGTAGAGTTGAACTCGCCAAGAATGTCTTCAAATATTACCGCCGAAATGTCAGGTTGGGTTAGGTTAGGTTATATTACGATATTGATGCATATGAATGTCCCACGTAGAGGATAGCTTACCAGGAATGTTGTCAAATATTACCGCCGAGATGTTAGGTTGGGTTAGGTTAGGTTATATTACGTTAGTGATGTATACGAAGGACCCACGCAGACGTCGGGGCCAACTCGCCAGGAATGTTGTCAAATATTACCGCCGAGATGTCAGGTTGGGTTAGGTTAGGTTATATTACGTTATTGATGTATATAAATGTCCCACGGAGACGTAGAGTTGAACTCGCCAAGAATGTCTTGAAATATTACCGCCGAGATGACAGGATGGGTTAGGTTAGGTTATATTACGTTATTGACGCATATTAATGTCCCACGTAGAGGATAGCTCGCCAGGAATGTTGTCAAGCATTACCGCCGAGATGTTAGGTTGGGTTAGGTTAGGTTGCATTACGTTAATGATGTATAAGAAGGACCCACGCAGACGTTGGGGCCAACTCGCCAGGAATGTTGTCAAATATTACCGCCGAGATGTCAGGTTGGGTTAGGTTACGTTATATTACGTAATTGAAGTATATAAAGGTCCCACGGAGAAGTAGAGTCCAACTCGCCAGGAATGTCGTCAAATATTACCGCCGAGATGTCAGGTTGGGTTAGGTTAGGTTATATTACGTTGTTGATGCATATGAATGTCCCACGTATAGGATAGCTCGCCAGGAATGTTGTCAAGTGTTACCGCCGAGATGTTAGGTTGGGTTAGGTTAGGTTATATTACGTTAGTGATGTATACGAAGGACCCACGCAGACGTCGGGGCCAACTCGCCAGGAATGTTGTCAAATATTACCGCCGAGATGTCAGGTTGGATTAGGTTAGGTTATATTACGTTATTGATGTATATAAAGGTCCGTCGGAGACGTAGAGTTGAACTCGCCAAGAATGTCTTCAAATATTACCGCCGAAATGTCAGGTTGGGTTAGGTTAGGTTATATTACGTTATTGATGAATATGAATGTCCCACGTAGAGGATAGCTTACCAGGAATGTTGTCAAATATTACCGCCGAGATGTTAGGTTGGGTTAGGTTAGGTTATATTACTTCATAGACGTATACAGTGTTCCCACTGGGAAGTAGGGCCCGACAAGCAAGGAATGTTGTTAAACGGTACCCCGAGAGATTAGGTTGGGTTAGGTTAGGTTATATTAGGATACTGATGTATATAAAGGTCCCACGGACACGTAGAGGCCAACTCGCAAGGAATGTTGTCAAATATTACCGCCGAGATGTCAGGTTGGATTACGTTAGGTTATATTACGTTATTGATGTATATAAAGGTCCCACGGAGACGTAGAGTCCAACTCGCCAGGAATGTCGTCAAATATTACCGCCGAGATGTCAGGTTGGGTTAGGTTACGTTATATTACGTAATTGTAGTATATAAAAGTCCCACGGAGAAGTAGAGTCCAACTCGCCAGGAATCTCGTCAAATATTACCGCCGAGATGTCAGGTTGGGTTAGGTTAGGTTATATTACATTATTGATGCATATGAATGTCCCACGTAGCGGATAGCTCGCCAGAAATGTTGTACAATATTACCGCCGAGATGTTAGGTTGGGTTAGGTCAGGTTACATTACGTTAATGATGTATACGAAGGACCTACGCAGACGTCGGGGCCAACTCGCCAGGAATGTTGTCAAATATTACCGCCGAGATGTCAGGTTGTGTTAGGTTATGTTATATTACTTCATAGACGTATAGAGTGTTCCCACTGGGAAGTAGGGCCCGACAAGCAAGGAATGTTGTTAAACGGTTCCCCCGAGAGATTAGGTTGGGTTATGTTAGGTTATATTGGGATACTGATGTATATAAAGGTCCCACGGACACGTAGAGGCCAACTCGCAAGGAATGTTGTCAAATATTACCGCCGAGATGTCAGGTGGGATTACGTTAGGTTATATTACGTTATTGATGTATATAAAGGTCCCACGGAGACGTAGAGTCCAACTCGCCAGGAATGTCGTCAAATATTACCGCCGAGATGTCAGGTTGGGTTAGGTTAGGTTATATTACGTAATTGAAGTATATAAAGGTCCCACGGAAACGTAGAGTCCAACTCGCCAGGAATGTCGTCAAATATTACCGCCGAGATGTCAGGTTGGGTTAGGTTAGGTTATATTACGTTATTGATGCGTATGAATGTCCCACGTAGAGGATAGCTCGCCAGGAATGTTGTCAAATATTACCGCCGAGATGTCAGGTTGGGTTAGGTTACGTTATATTACGTAATTGAAGTATATAAAGGTCCCACGGAGAAGTAGAGTCCAACTCGCCAGGAATGTCGTCAAATATTACCGCCGATATGTCAGGTTGGGTTAGGTTATGTTATATTACGTTGTTGATGCATATGAATGTCCCACGTATAGGATAGCTCGCCAGGAATGTTGTCAAGTGTTACCGCCGAGATGTTAGGTTGGGTTAGGTTAGGTAATATTACGTTAGTGATGTATACGAAGGACCCACGCAGACGTCGGGGCCAACTCGCCAGGAATGTTGTCAAATATTACCGCCGAGATGTCAGGTTGGATTAGGTTAGGTTATATTACGTTATTGATGTATATAAAGGTCCGTCGGAGACGTAGAGTTGAACTCGCCAAGAATGTCTTCAAATATTACCGCCGAAATGTCAGGTTGGGTTAGGTTAGGTTATATTACGATATTGATGCATATGAATGTCCCACGTAGAGGATAGCTTACCAGGAATGTTGTCAAATATTACCGCCGAGATGTTAGGTTGGGTTAGGTTAGGTTATATTACGTTAGTGATGTATACGAAGGACCCACGCAGACGTCGGGGCCAACTCGCCAGGAATGTTGTCAAATATTACCGCCGAGATGTCAGGTTGGGTTAGGTTAGGTTATATTACGTTATTGATGTATATAAATGTCCCACGGAGACGTAGAGTTGAACTCGCCAAGAATGTCTTGAAATATTACCGCCGAGATGACAGGATGGGTTAGGTTAGGTTATATTACGTTATTGACGCATATTAATGTCCCACGTAGAGGATAGCTCGCCAGGAATGTTGTCAAGCATTACCGCCGAGATGTTAGGTTGGGTTAGGTTAGGTTGCATTACGTTAATGATGTATAAGAAGGACCCACGCAGACGTTGGGGCCAACTCGCCAGGAATGTTGTCAAATATTACCGCCGAGATGTCAGGTTGGGTTAGGTTACGTTATATTACGTAATTGAAGTATATAAAGGTCCCACGGAGAAGTAGAGTCCAACTCGCCAGGAATGTCGTCAAATATTACCGCCGAGATGTCAGGTTGGGTTAGGTTAGGTTATATTACGTTATTGATGCATATGAATGTCCCACGTAGAGGATAGCTCGCCAGAAATGTTGTACAATATTACCGCCGAGATGTTAGGTTGTGTTAGGTCAGGTTCCATTACGTTAATGATGTATACGAAGGACCTACGCAGACGTCGGGGCCAACTCGCCAGGAATGTTGTCAAATATTACCGCCGAGATGTCAAGTTGTGTTAGGTTAGGTTATATTACTTCATAGACGTATACAGTGTTCCCACTGGGAAGTAGGGCCCGACAAGCAAGGAATGTTGTTAAACGGTACCCCGAGAGATTAGGTTGGGTTAGGTTAGGTTATATTACGTAATTGAAGTATATAAAGGTCCCACGGAGACGTAGAGTCCAACTCGCCAGGAATGTCGTCAAATATTACCGCCGAGATGTCAGGTTGGGTTAGGTTAGGTTATATTACGTTGTTGATGCATATGAATGTCCCACGTATAGGATAGCTCGCCAGGAATGTTGTCAAGTGTTACCGCCGAGATGTTAGGTTGGGTTAGGTTAGGTTATATTACGTTAGTGATGTATACGAAGGACCCACGCAGACGTCGGGGCCAACTCGCCAGGAATGTTGTCAAATATTACCGCCGAGATGTCAGGTTGGATTAGGTTAGGTTATATTACGTTATTGATGTATATAAAGGTCCGTCGGAGACGTAGAGTTGAACTCGCCAAGAATGTCTTCAAATATTACCGCCGAAATGTCAGGTTGGGTTAGGTTAGGTTATATTACGTTATTGATGAATATGAATGTCCCACGTAGAGGATAGCTTACCAGGAATGTTGTCAAATATTACCGCCGAGATGTTAGGTTGTGTTAGGTTAGGTTATATTACTTCATAGACGTATACAGTGTTCCCACTGGGAAGTAGGGCCCGACAAGCAAGGAATGTTGTTAAACGGTACCCCGAGAGATTAGGTTGGGTTAGGTTAGGTTATATTAGGATACTGATGTATATAAAGGTCCCACGGACACGTAGAGGCCAACTCGCAAGGAATGTTGTCAAATATTACCGCCGAGATGTCAGGTTGGATTACGTTAGGTTATATTACGTTATTGATGTATATAAAGGTCCCACGGAGACGTAGAGTCCAACTCGCCAGGAATGTCGTCAAATATTACCGCCGAGATGTCAGGTTGGGTTAGGTTACGTTATATTACGTAATTGTAGTATATAAAAGTCCCACGGAGAAGTAGAGTCCAACTCGCCAGGAATCTCGTCAAATATTACCGCCGAGATGTCAGGTTGGGTTAGGTTAGGTTATATTACATTATTGATGCATATGAATGTCCCACGTAGCGGATAGCTCGCCAGAAATGTTGTACAATATTACCGCCGAGATGTTAGGTTGGGTTAGGTCAGGTAATATTACGTTAGTGATGTATACGAAGGACCCACGCAGACGTCGGGGCCAACTCGCCAGGAATGTTGTCAAATATTACCGCCGAGATGTCAGGTTGGATTAGGTTAGGTTATATTACGTTATTGATGTATATAAAGGTCCGTCGGAGACGTAGAGTTGAACTCGCCAAGAATGTCTTCAAATATTACCGCCGAAATGTCAGGTTGGGTTAGGTTAGGTTATATTACGATATTGATGCATATGAATGTCCCACGTAGAGGATAGCTTACCAGGAATGTTGTCAAATATTACCGCCGAGATGTTAGGTTGGGTTAGGTTAGGTTATATTACGTTAGTGATGTATACGAAGGACCCACGCAGACGTCGGGGCCAACTCGCCAGGAATGTTGTCAAATATTACCGCCGAGATGTCAGGTTGGGTTAGGTTAGGTTATATTACGTTATTGATGTATATAAATGTCCCACGGAGACGTAGAGTTGAACTCGCCAAGAATGTCTTGAAATATTACCGCCGAGATGACAGGATGGGTTAGGTTAGGTTATATTACGTTATTGACGCATATTAATGTCCCACGTAGAGGATAGCTCGCCAGGAATGTTGTCAAGCATTACCGCCGAGATGTTAGGTTGGGTTAGGTTAGGTTGCATTACGTTAATGATGTATAAGAAGGACCCACGCAGACGTTGGGGCCAACTCGCCAGGAATGTTGTCAAATATTACCGCCGAGATGTCAGGTTGGGTTAGGTTACGTTATATTACGTAATTGAAGTATATAAAGGTCCCACGGAGAAGTAGAGTCCAACTCGCCAGGAATGTCGTCAAATATTACCGCCGAGATGTCAGGTTGGGTTAGGTTAGGTTATATTACGTTATTGATGCATATGAATGTCCCACGTAGAGGATAGCTCGCCAGAAATGTTGTACAATATTACCGCCGAGATGTTAGGTTGTGTTAGGTCAGGTTCCATTACGTTAATGATGTATACGAAGGACCTACGCAGACGTCGGGGCCAACTCGCCAGGAATGTTGTCAAATATTACCGCCGAGATGTCAAGTTGTGTTAGGTTAGGTTATGTTACTTCATAGACGTATACAGTGTTCCCACTGGGAAGTAGGGCCCGACAAGCAAGGAATGTTGTTAAACGGTACCCCGAGAGATTAGGTTGGGTTAGGTTAGGTTATATTAGGATACTGATGTATATAAAGGTCCCACGGACACGTAGAGGCCAACTCGCAAGGAATGTTGTCAAATATTACCGCCGAGATGTCAGGTTGGATTACGTTAGGTTATATTACGTTATTGATGTATATAAAGGTCCCACGGAGACGTAGAGTCCAACTGGCCAGGAATGTCGTCAAATATTACCGCCGAGATGTCAGGTTGGATTAGGTTAGGTTATATTACGTTATTGATGTATATAAAGGTCCCACGGAGAAGTAGGGTCCAACTCGCCAGGAATGTCGTCAAATATTACCGCCGAGATGTCAGGTTGGGTTAGGTTAGGTTATATTACATTATTGATGCATATGAATGTCCCACGTAGCGGATAGCTCGCCAGAAATGTTGTACAATATTACCGCCGAGATGTTAGGTTGGGTTAGGTCAGGTTACATTACGTTAATGATGTATACGAAGGACCTGCGCAGACGTCGGGGCCAACTCGCCAGGAATGTTGTCAAATATTACCGCCGAGATGTCAGGTTGTGTTAGGTTATGTTATATTACTTCATAGACGTATAGAGTGTTCCCCCTGGGAAGTAGGGCCCGACAAGCAAGGAACGTTGTTAAACGGTACCCCGAGAGATTAGGTTGGGTTATGTTAGGTTATATTGGGATACTGATGTATATAAAGGTCCCACGGACACGTAGAGGCCAACTCGCAAGGAATGTTGTCAAATATTACCGCCGAGATGTCAGGTTGGATTACGTTAGGTTATATTACGTTATTGATGTATATAAAGGTCCCACGGAGACGTAGAGTCCAACTCGCCAGGAATGTCGTCAAATATTACCGCCGAGATGTCAGGTTGGGTTAGGTTAGGTTATATTACGTTGTTGATGCATATGAATGTCCCGCGTATAGGATAGCTCGCCAGGAATGTTGTCAAGTGTTACCGCCGAGATGTTAGGTTGGGTTAGGTTAGGTAATATTACGTTAGTGATGTATACGAAGGACCCACGCAGACGTCGGGGCCAACTCGCCAGGAATGTTGTCAAATATTACCGCCGAGATGTCAGGTTGGATTAGGTTAGGTTATATTACGTTATTGATGTATATAAAGGTCCGTCGGAGACGTAGAGTTGAACTCGCCAAGAATGTCTTCAAATATTACCGCCGAAATGTCAGGTTGGGTTAGGTTAGGTTATATTACGATATTGATGCATATGAATGTCCCACGTAGAGGATAGCTTACCAGGAATGTTGTCAAATATTACCGCCGAGATGTTAGGTTGGGTTAGGTTAGGTTATATTACGTTAGTGATGTATACGAAGGACCCACGCAGACGTCGGGGCCAACTCGCCAGGAATGTTGTCAAATATTACCACCGAGATGTCAGGTTGGGTTAGGTTAGGTTATATTACGTTATTGATGCATATGAATGTCCCACGTAGAGGATAGCTCGCCAGAAATGTTGTACAATATTACCGCCGAGATGTTAGGTTGTGTTAGGTCAGGTTCCATTACGTTAATGATGTATACGAAGGACCTACGCAGACGTCGGGGCCAACTCGCCAGGAATGTTGTCAAATATTACCGCCGAGATGTCAAGTTGTGTTAGGTTAGGTTATATTACTTCATAGACGTATACAGTGTTCCCACTGGGAAGTAGGGCCCGACAAGCAAGGAATGTTGTTAAACGGTACCCCGAGAGATTAGGTTGGGTTAGGTTAGGTTATATTACGTAATTGAAGTATATAAAGGTCCCACGGAGACGTAGAGTCCAACTCGCCAGGAATGTCGTCAAATATTACCGCCGAGATGTCAGGTTGGGTTAGGTTAGGTTATATTACGTTGTTGATGCATATGAATGTCCCACGTATAGGATAGCTCGCCAGGAATGTTGTCAAGTGTTACCGCCGAGATGTTAGGTTGGGTTAGGTTAGGTTATATTACGTTAGTGATGTATACGAAGGACCCACGCAGACGTCGGGGCCAACTCGACAGGAATGTTGTCAAATATTACCGCCGAGATGTCAGGTTGGATTAGGTTAGGTTATATTACGTTATTGATGTATATAAAGGTCCGTCGGAGACGTAGAGTTGAACTCGCCAAGAATGTCTTCAAATATTACCGCCGAAATGTCAGGTTGGGTTAGGTTAGGTTATATTACATTATTGATGCATATGAATGTCCCACGTAGCGGATAGCTCGCCAGAAATGTTGTACAATATTACCGCCGAGATGTTAGGTTGGGTTAGGTCAGGTTACATTACGTTAATGATGTATACGAAGGACCTACGCAGACGTCGGGGCCAACTCGCCAGGAATGTTGTCAAATATTACCGCCGAGATGTCAGGTTGTGTTAGGTTATGTTATATTACTTCATAGACGTATAGAGTGTTCCCACTGGGAAGTAGGGCCCGACAAGCAAGGAATGTTGTTAAACGGTACCCCGAGAGGTTAGGTTGGGTTATGTTAGGTTATATTGGGATACTGATGTATATAAAGGTCCCACGGACACGTAGAGGCCAACTCGCAAGGAATGTTGTCAAATATTACCGCCGAGATGTCAGGTGGGATTACGTTAGGTTATATTACGTTATTGATGTATATAAAGGTCCCACGGAGACGTAGAGTCCAACTCGCCAGGAATGTCGTCAAATATTACCGCCGAGATGTCAGGTTGGGTTAGGTTAGGTTATATTACGTAATTGAAGTATATAAAGGTCCCACGGAAACGTAGAGTCCAACTCGCCAGGAATGTCGTCAAATATTACCGCCGAGATGTCAGGTTGGGTTAGGTTAGGTTATATTACGTTATTGATGCGTATGAATGTCCCACGTAGAGGATAGCTCGCCAGGAATGTCGTCAAATATTATCGCCGAGATGTCAGGTTGGGTTAGGTTACGTTATATTACGTAATTGAAGTATATAAAGGTCCCACGGAGAAGTAGAGTCCACCTCGCCAGGAATGTCGTCAAATATTACCGCCGATATGTCAGGTTGGGTTAGGTTATGTTATATTACGTTGTTGATGCATATGAATGTCCCACGTATAGGATAGCTCGCCAGGAATGTTGTCAAGTGTTACCGCCGAGATGTTAGGTTGGGTTAGGTTAGGTAATATTACGTTAGTGATGTATACGAAGGACCCACGCAGACGTCGGGGCCAACTCGCCAGGAATGTTGTCAAATATTACCGCCGAGATGTCAGGTTGGATTAGGTTAGGTTATATTACGTTATTGATGTATATAAAGGTCCGTCGGAGACGTAGAGTTGAACTCGCCAAGAATGTCTTCAAATATTACCGCCGAAATGTCAGGTTGGGTTAGGTTAGGTTATATTACGATATTGATGCATATGAATGTCCCACGTAGAGGATAGCTTACCAGGAATGTTGTCAAATATTACCGCCGAGATGTTAGGTTGGGTTAGGTTAGGTTATATTACGTTATTGATGTATATAAAGGTCCCACGGAGACGTAGAGTCCAACTCGCCAGGAATTTCGTCAAATATTACCGCCGAGATGTCAGGTTGGGTTAGGTTAGGTTATGTTACGTAATTGAAGTATATAAAGATCCCACGGAGACGTAGAGTCCAACTCGCCAGGAATGTCGTCAAATATTACCGCCGAGATGTCAGGTTGGGTTAGGTTAGGTTATATTACGTTGTTGATGCATATGAATGTCCCGCGTATAGGATAGCTCGCCAGGAATGTTGTCAAATATTACCACCGAGATGTTAGGTTGGGTTAGGTTAGGTTATATTACGTTAGTGATGTATACGAAGGTCCCACGCAGACGTCGGGGCCAACTCGCCAGGAATGTTGTCAAATATTACCGCCGAGATGTCATGTTGGGTTAGGTTAGGTTATATTACGTTATTGATGTATATAAATGTCCCACGGAGACGTAGAGTTGAACTCGCAAAGAATGTCTTGAAATATTACCGCCGAGATGACAGGATGGGTTAGGTTAGGTTATATTACGTTATTGACGCATATTAATGTCCCACGTAGAGGATAGCTCGCCAGGAATGTTGTCAAGCATTACCGCCGAGATGTTAGGTTGGGTTAGGTTAGGTTGCATTACGTTAATGATGTATAAGAAGGACCCACGCAGACGTTGGGGCCAACTCGCCAGGAATGTTGTCAAATATTACCGCCGAGATGTCAGGTTGGATTAGGTTAGGTTATATTACGTTATTGATGTATATAAAGGTCCCACGGAGACGTAGAGTCCAACTCGCCAGGAATGTCGTCAAATATTACCGCCGAGATGTCAGGTTGGGTTAGGTTAGGTTATATTACGTAATTGAAGTATATAAAGGTCCCACGGAAACGTAGAGTCCAACTCGCCAGGAATGTCGTCAAATATTACCGCCGAGATGTCAGGTTGGGTTAGGTTAGGTTATATTACGTTATTGATGCGTATGAATGTCCCACGTAGAGGATAGCTCGCCAGGAATGTTGTCAAATATTACCGCCGAGATGTCAGGTTGGGTTAGGTTACGTTATATTACGTAATTGAAGTATATAAAGGTCCCACGGAGAAGTAGAGTCCAACTCGCCAGGAATGTCGTCAAATATTACCGCCGATATGTCAGGTTGGGTTAGGTTAGGTTATATTACGTTGTTGATGCATATGAATGTCCCACGTATAGGATAGCTCGCCAGGAATGTTGTCAAGTGTTACCGCCGAGATGTTAGGTTGGGTTAGGTTAGGTAATATTACGTTAGTGATGTATACGAAGGACCCACGCAGACGTCGGGGCCAACTCGCCAGGAATGTTGTCAAATATTACCGCCGAGATGTCAGGTTGGATTAGGTTAGGTTATATTACGTTATTGATGTATATAAAGGTCCGTCGGAGACGTAGAGTTGAACTCGCCAAGAATGTCTTCAAATATTACCGCCGAAATGTCAGGTTGGGTTAGGTTAGGTTATATTACGATATTGATGCATATGAATGTCCCACGTAGAGGATAGCTTACCAGGAATGTTGTCAAATATTACCGCCGAGATGTTAGGTTGGGTTAGGTTAGGTTATATTACGTTATTGATGCATATGAATGTCCCACGTAGAGGATAGCTCGCCAGAAATGTTGTACAATATTACCGCCGAGATGTTAGGTTGTGTTAGGTCAGGTTCCATTACGTTAATGATGTATACGAAGGACCTACGCAGACGTCGGGGCCAACTCGCCAGGAATGTTGTCAAATATTACCGCCGAGATGTCAAGTTGTGTTAGGTTAGGTTATATTACTTCATAGACGTATACAGTGTTCCCACTGGGAAGTAGGGCCCGACAAGCAAGGAATGTTGTTAAACGGTACCCCGAGAGATTAGGTTGGGTTAGGTTAGGTTATATTACGTAATTGAAGTATATAAAGGTCCCACGGAGACGTAGAGTCCAACTCGCCAGGAATGTCGTCAAATATTACCGCCGAGATGTCAGGTTGGGTTAGGTTAGGTTATATTACGTTGTTGATGCATATGAATGTCCCACGTATAGGATAGCTCGCCAGGAATGTTGTCAAGTGTTACCGCCGAGATGTTAGGTTGGGTTAGGTTAGGTTATATTACGTTAGTGATGTATACGAAGGACCCACGCAGACGTCGGGGCCAACTCGCCAGGAATGTTGTCAAATATTACCGCCGAGATGTCAGGTTGGATTAGGTTAGGTTATATTACGTTATTGATGTATATAAAGGTCCGTCGGAGACGTAGAGTTGAACTCGCCAAGAATGTCTTCAAATATTACCGCCGAAATGTCAGGTTGGGTTAGGTTAGGTTATATTACGATCTTGATGCATATGAATGTCCCACGTAGAGGATAGCTTACCAGGAATGTTGTCAAATATTACCGCCGAGATGTCAAGTTGTGTTAGGTTAGGTTATATTACTTCATAGACGTATACAGTGTTCCCACTGGGAAGTAGGACCCGACAAGCAAGGAATGTTGTTAAACGGTACCCCGAGAGATTAGGTTGGGTTAGGTTAGGTTATATTAGGATACTGATGTATATAAAGGTCCCACGGACACGTAGAGGCCAACTCGCAAGGAATGTTGTCAAATATTACCGCCGAGATGTCAGGTTGGATTACGTTAGGTTATATTACGTTATTGATGTATATAAAGGTCCCACGGAGACGTAGAGTCCAACTCGCCAGGAATTTCGTCAAATATTACCGCCGAGATGTCAGGTTGGGTTAGGTTAGGTTATGTTACGTAATTGAAGTATATAAAGATCCCACGGAGACGTAGAGTCCAACTCGCCAGGAATGTCGTCAAATATTACCGCCGAGATGTCAGGTTGGGTTAGGTTAGGTTATATTACGTTGTTGATGCATATGAATGTCCCGCGTATAGGATAGCTCGCCAGGAATGTTGTCAAATATTACCACCGAGATGTTAGGTTGGGTTAGGTTAGGTTATATTACGTTAGTGATGTATACGAAGGTCCCACGCAGACGTCGGGGCCAACTCGCCAGGAATGTTGTCAAATATTACCGCCGAGATGTCATGTTGGGTTAGGTTAGGCTATATTACGTTATTGATGTATATAAATGTCCCACGGAGACGTAGAGTTGAACTCGCCAAGAATGTCTTGAAATATTACCGCCGAGATGACAGGATGGGTTAGGTTAGGTTATATTACGTTATTGACGCATATTAATGTCCCACGTAGAGGATAGCTCGCCAGGAATGTTGTCAAGCATTACCGCCGAGATGTTAGGTTGGGTTAGGTTAGGTTGCATTACGTTAATGATGTATAAGAAGGACCCACGCAGACGTTGGGGCCAACTCGCCAGGAATGTTGTCAAATATTACCGCCGAGATGTCAGGTTGGGTTAGGTTACGTTATATTACGTAATTGAAGTATATAAAGGTCCCACGGAGAAGTAGAGTCCAACTCGCCAGGAATTTCGTCAAATATTACCGCCGAGATGTCAGGTTGGTTTAGGTTAGGTTATATTACGTTATTGATGCACATGAATGTCCCACGTAGAGGATAGCTCGCCAGAAATGTTGTACAATATTACCGCCGGGATGTTAGGTTGTGTTAGGTCAGGTTCCATTACGTTAATGATGTATACGAAGGACCTACGCAGACGTCGGGGCCAACTCGCCAGGAATGTTGTCAAATATTACCGCCGAGATGTCAAGTTGTGTTAGGTTAGGTTATATTACTTCATAGACGTATACAGTGTTCCCACTGGGAAGTAGGGCCCGACAAGCAAGGAATGTTGTTAAACGGTACCCCGAGAGATTAGGTTGGGTTAGGTTAGGTTATATTAGGATACTGATGTATATAAAGGTCCCACGGACACGTAGAGGCCAACTCGCAAGGAATGTTGTCAAATATTACCGCCGAGATGTCAGGTTGGATTACGTTAGGTTATATTACGTTATTGATGTATATAAAGGTCCCACGGAGACGTAGAGTCCAACTCGCCAGGAATGTCGTCAAATATTACCGCCGAGATGTCAGGTTGGATTAGGTTAGGTTATATTACGTTATTGATGTATATAAAGGTCCCACGGAGAAGTAGAGTCCAACTCGCCAGGAATGTCGTCAAATATTACCGCCGAGATGTCAGGTTGGGTTAGGTTAGGTTATATTACATTATTGATGCATATGAATGTCCCACGTAGCGGATAGCTCGCCAGAAATGTTGTACAATATTACCGCCGAGATGTTAGGTTGGGTTAGGTCAGGTTACATTACGTTAATGATGTATACGAAGGACCTGCGCAGACGTCGGGGCCAACTCGCCAGGAATGTTGTCAAATATTACCGCCGAGATGTCAGGTTGTGTTAGGTTATGTTATATTACTTCATAGACGTATAGAGTGTTCCCCCTGGGAAGTAGGGCCCGACAAGCAAGGAACGTTGTTAAACGGTACCCCGAGAGATTAGGTTGGGTTATGTTAGGTTATATTGGGATACTGATGTATATAAAGGTCCCACGGACACGTAGAAGCCAACTCGCAAGGAATGTTGTCAAATATTACCGCCGAGATGTCAGGTTGGATTACGTTAGGTTATATTACGTTATTGATGTATATAAAGGTCCCACGGAGACGTAGAGTCCAACTCGCCAGGAATGTCGTCAAATATTACCGCCGAGATGTCAGGTTGGGTTAGGTTAGGTTATATTACGTTGTTGATGCATATGAATGTCCCGCGTATAGGATAGCTCGCCAGGAATGTTGTCAAGTGTTACCGCCGAGATGTTAGGTTGGTTTAGGTTAGGTTATATTACGTTAGTGATGTGTACGAAGGACCCACACAGACGTCGATGCCAACTCGCCAGGAATGTTGTCAAATATTACCGCCGAGATGTCAGGTTGGATTAGGTTAGGTTATATTACGTTATTGATGTATATAAAGGTCCGTCGGAGACGTAGAGTTGAACTCGCCAAGAATGTCTTCAAATATTACCGCCGAAATGTCAGGTTGGGTTAGGTTAGGTTATATTACATTATTGATGCATATGAATGTCCCACGTAGCGGATAGCTCGCCAGAAATGTTGTACAATATTACCGCCGAGATGTTAGGTTGGGTTAGGTCAGGTTACATTACGTTAATGATGTATACGAAGGACCTACGCAGACGTCGGGGCCAACTCGCCAGGAATGTTGTCAAATATTACCGCCGAGATGTCAGGTTGTGTTAGGTTATGTTATATTACTTCATAGACGTATAGAGTGTTCCCACTGGGAAGTAGGGCCCGACAAGCAAGGAATGTTGTTAAACGGTACCCCGAGAGATTAGGTTGGGTTATGTTAGGTTATATTGGGATACTGATGTATATAAAGGTCCCACGGACACGTAGAGGCCAACTCGCAAGGAATGTTGTCAAATATTACCGCCGAGATGTCAGGTTGGATTACGTTAGGTTATATTACGTTATTGATGTATATAAAGGTCCCACGGAGACGTAGAGTCCAACTCGCCAGGAATGTCGTCAAATATTACCGCCGAGATGTCAGGTTGGGTTAGGTTAGGTTATATTACGTTGTTGATGCATATGAATGTCCCGCGTATAGGATAGCTCGCCAGGAATGTTGTCAAGTGTTACCGCCGAGATGTTAGGTTGGTTTAGGTTAGGTTATATTACGTTAGTGATGTATAAGAAGGACCCACGCAGACGTTGGGGCCAACTCGCCAGGAATGTTGTCAAATATTACCGCCGAGATGTCAGGTTGGGTTAGGTTACGTTATATTACGTAATTGAAGTATATAAAGGTCCCACGGAGAAGTAGAGTCCAACTCGCCAGGAATTTCGTCAAATATTACCGCCGAGATGTCAGGTTGGTTTAGGTTAGGTTATATTACGTTATTGATGCACATGAATGTCCCACGTAGAGGATAGCTCGCCAGAAATGTTGTACAATATTACCGCCGAGATGTTAGGTTGTGTTAGGTCAGGTTCCATTACGTTAATGATGTATACGAAGGACCTACGCAGACGTCGGGGCCAACTCGCCAGGAATGTTGTCAAATATTACCGCCGAGATGTCAAGTTGTGTTAGGTTAGGTTATATTACTTCATAGACGTATACAGTGTTCCCACTGGGAAGTAGGGCCCGACAAGCAAGGAATGTTGTTAAACGGTACCCCGAGAGATTAGGTTGGGTTAGGTTAGGTTATATTAGGATACTGATGTATATAAAGGTCCCACGGACACGTAGAGGCCAACTAGCAAGGAATGTTGTCAAATATTACCGCCGAGATGTCAGGTTGGATTACGTTAGGTTATATTACGTTATTGATGTATATAAAGGTCCCACGGAGACGTAGAGTCCAACTCGCCAGGAATGTCGTCAAATATTACCGCCGAGATGTCAGGTTGGATTAGGTTAGGTTATATTACGTTATTGATGTATATAAAGGTCCCACGGAGAAGTAGAGTCCAACTCGCCAGGAATGTCGTCAAATATTACCGCCGAAATGTCAGGTTGGGTTAGGTTAGGTTATATTACATTATTGATGCATATGAATGTCCCACGTAGCGGATAGCTCGCCAGAAATGTTGTACAATATTACCGCCGAGATGTTAAGTTGGGTTAGGTCAGGTTACATTACGTTAATGATGTATACGAAGGACCTACGCAGACGTCGGGGCCAACTCGCCAGGAATGTTGTCAAATATTACCGCCGAGATGTCAGGTTGTGTTAGGTTATGTTATATTACTTCATAGACGTATAGAGTGTTCCCACTGGGAAGTAGGGCCCGACAAGCAAGGAATGTTGTTAAACGGTACCCCGAGAGATTAGGTTGGGTTATGTTAGGTTATATTGGGATACTGATGTATATAAAGGTCCCACGGACACGTAGAGGCCAACTCGCAAGGAATGTTGTCAAATATTACCGCCGAGATGTCAGGTTGGATTACGTTAGGTTATATTACGTTATTGATGTATATAAAGGTCCCACGGAGACGTAGAGTCCAACTCGCCAGGAATGTCGTCAAATATTACCGCCGAGATGTCAGGTTGGGTTAGGTTAGGTTATATTACGTTGTTGATGCATATGAATGTCCCGCGTATAGGATAGCTCGCCAGGAATGTTGTCAAGTGTTACCGCCGAGATGTTAGGTTGGTTTAGGTTAGGTTATATTACGTTAGTGATGTATACGAAGGACCCACGCA
Source organism: Xylocopa violacea (assembly GCA_963969225.1). NCBI lineage: Eukaryota > Metazoa > Arthropoda > Insecta > Hymenoptera > Apidae > Xylocopa > Xylocopa violacea. Next base: position 529,084 of record CAXAJV010000201.1, on the reverse strand, counting down.
GACGTCGGGGCCAACTCGCCAGGAATGTTGTCAAATATTACCGCCGAGATGTCAGGTTGTGTTAGGTTATGTTATATTACTTCATAGACGTATAGAGTGTTCCCACTGGGAAGTAGGGCCCGACAAGCAAGGAATGTTGTTAAACGGTACCCCGAGAGATTAGGTTGGGTTATGTTAGGTTATATTGGGATACTGATGTATATAAAGGTCCCACGCACACGTAGAGGCCAACTCGCAAGGAATGTTGTCAAATATTACCGCCGAGATGTCAGGTTGGATTACGTTAGGTTATATTACGTTATTGATGTATATAAAGGTCCCACGGAGACGTAGAGTCCAACTCGCCAGGAATGTCGTCAAATATTACCGCCGAGATGTCAGGTTGGGTTAGGTTAGGTTATATTACGTAATTGAAGTATATAAAGGTCCCACGGAAACGTAGAGTCCAACTCGCCAGGAATGTCGTCAAATATTACCGCCGAGATGTCAGGTTGGGTTAGGTTAGGTTACATTACGTTGTTGATGCATATGAATGTCCCGCGTATAGGATAGCTCGCCAGGAATGTTGTCAAATATTACCACCGAGATGTTAGGTTGGGTTAGGTTAGGTTATATTACGTTAGTGATGTATACGAAGGTCCCACGCAGACGTGGGGGCCAACTCGCCAGGAATGTTGTCAAATATTACCGCCGAGATGTCATGTTGGATTAGGTTAGGTTATATTACGTTATTGATGTATATAAATGTCCCACGGAGACGTAGAGTTGAACTCGCCAAGAATGTCTTGAAATATTACCGCCGAGATGACAGGATGGGTTAGGTTAAGTTATATTACGTTATTGACGCATATTAATGTCCCACGTAGAGGATAGCTCGCCAGGAATGTTGTCAAGCATTACCGCCGAGATGTTAGGTTGGGTTAGGTTAGGTTGCATTACGTTAATGATGTATAAGAAGGACCCACGCAGACGTTGGGGCCAACTCGCCAGGAATGTTGTCAAATATTACCGCCGAGATGTCAGGTTGTGTTAGGTTATGTTATATTACTTCATAGACGTATAGAGTGTTCCCACTGGGAAGTAGGGCCCGACAAGCAAGGAATGTTGTTAAACGGTACCCCGAGAGATTAGGTTGGGTTATGTTAGGTTATATTGGGATACTGATGTATATAAAGGTCCCACGGACACGTAGAGGCCAACTCGCAAGGAATGTTGTCAAATATTACCGCCGAGATGTCAGGTTGGATTACGTTAGGTTATATTACGTTATTGATGTATATAAAGGTCCCACGGAGACGTAGAGTCCAACTCGCCAGGAATGTCGTCAAATATTACCGCCGAGATGTCAGGTTGGGTTAGGTTAGGTTATATTACGTAATTGAAGTATATAAAGGTCCCACGGAAACGTAGAGTCCAACTCGCAAGGAGTGTCGTCAAATATTACCGCCGAGATGTCAGGTTGGGTTAGGTTAGGTTATATTACGTTATTGATGCGTATGAATGTCCCACGTAGAGGATAGCTCGCCAGGAATGTTGTCAAATGTTACCGCCGAGATGTTAAGTTGGGTTAGGTTAGGTTATATTACGTTATTGATGTATATAAATGTCCCACGGAGACGTAGAGTTGAACTCGCCAAGAATGTCTTGAAATATTACCGCCGAGATGACAGGATGGGTTAGGTTAGGTTATATTACGTTATTGACGCATATTAATGTCCCACGTAGAGGATAGGTCGCCAGGAATGTTCTCAAACATTACCGCCGAGATGTTAGGTTGGGTTAGGTTAGGTTACATTACGTTAATGATGTATACGAAGGTCCCACGGAGACGTAGAGTCCAACTCGCCAGGAATGTCGTCAAATATTACCGCCGAGATGTCAGGTTGGGTTAGGTTAGGTTATATTACGTAATTGAAGTATATAAAGGTCCCACGGAGAAGTAGAGTCCAACTCGCCAGGAATGTCGTCAAATATTACCGCCGAGATGTCAGGTTGGGTTAGGTTAGGTTATATTACATTATTGATGCATATGAATGTCCCACGTAGCGGATAGCTCGCCAGAAATGTTGTACAATATTACCGCCGAGATGTTAGGTTGGGTTAGGTCAGGTTACATTACGTTAATGATGTATACGAAGGACCTACGCAGACGTCGGGGCCAACTCGCCAGGAATGTTGTCAAATATTACCGCCGAGATGTCAGGTTGTGTTAGGTTATGTTATATTACTTCATAGACGTATAGAGTGTTCCCACTGGGAAGTAGGGCCCGACAAGCAAGGAATGTTGTTAAACGGTACCCCGAGAGATTAGGTTGGGTTATGTTAGGTTATATTGGGATACTGATGTATATAAAGGTCCCACGGACACGTAGAGGCCAACTCGCAAGGAATGTTGTCAAATATTACCGCCGAGATGTCAGGTTGGATTACGTTAGGTTATATTACGTTATTGATGTATATAAAGGTCCCACGGAGACGTAGAGTCCAACTCGCCAGGAATGTTGTCAAATATTACCGCCGAGATGTCAGGTTGGGTTAGGTTACGTTATATTACGTAATTGAAGTATATAAAGGTCCCACAGAGAAGTAGAGTCCAACTCGCCAGGAATGTCGTCAAATATTACCGCCGAGATGTCAGGTTGGGTTAGGTTAGGTTATATTACGTTATTGATGCATATGAATGTCCCACGTAGAGGATAGCTCGCCAGAAATGTTGTACAATATTACCGCCGAGATGTTAGGTTGGGTTAGGTCAGGTTACATTACGTTAATGATGTATACGAAGGACCTACGCAGACGTCGGGGCCAACTCGCCAGGAATGTTGTCAAATATTACCGCCGAGATGTCAGGTTGGATTAGGTTAGGTTATGTTACGTTATTGATGTATATAAAGGTCCGTCGGAGACGTAGAGTTGAACTCGCCAAGAATGTCTTCAAATATTACCGCCGAAATGTCAGGTTGGGTTAGGTTAGGTTATATTACGTTATTGATGCATATGAATGTCCCACGTAGAGGATAGCTTACCAGGAATGTTGTCAAATATTACCGCCGAGATGTTAGGTTGGGTTAGGTTAGGTTATATTACGTTATTGATGCATATGAATGTCCCACGTAGAGGATAGCTCGCCAGAAATGATGTACAATATTATCGCCGAGATGTTAGGTTGGGTTAGGTCAGGTTCCATTACGTTAATGATGTATACGAAGGACCTACGCAGACGTCGGGGCCAACTCGCCAGGAATGTTGTCAAATATTACCGCCGAGATGTCAAGTTGTGTTAGGTTAGGTTATATTACTTCATAGACGTATACAGTGTTCCCACTGGGAAGTAGGGCCCGACAAGCAAGGAATGTTGTTAAACGGTACCCCGAGAGATTAGGTTGGGTTAGGTTAGGTTATATTACGTAATTGAAGTATATAAAGGTCCCACGGAGACGTAGAGTCCAACTCGCCAGGAATGACGTCAAATATTACCGCCGAGATGTCAGGTTGGGTTAGGTTAGGTTATATTACGTTGTTGATGCATATGAATGTCCCACGTATAGGATAGCTCGCCAGGAATGTTGTCAAGTGTTACCGCCGAGATGTTAGGTTGGGTTAGGTTAGGTTATATTACGTTAGTGATGTATACGAAGGACCCACGCAGACGTCGGGGCCAACTCGCCAGGAATGTTGTCAAATATTACCGCCGAGATGTCAGGTTGGATTAGGTTAGGTTATATTACGTTATTGATGTATATAAAGGTCCGTCGGAGACGTAGAGTTGAACTCGCCAAGAATGTCTTCAAATATTACCGCCGAAATGTCAGGTTGGGTTAGGTTAGGTTATATTACGTTATTGATGCATATGAATGTCCCACGTAGAGGATAGCTTACCAGGAATGTTGTCAAATATTACCGCCGAGATGTTAGGTTGGTTTAGGTTAGGTTATATTACGTTAGTGATGTATACGAAGGACCCACGCAGACGTCGGGGCCAACTCGCCAGGAATGTTGTCAAATATTACCGCCGAGATGTCAGGTTGGGTTAGGTTACGTTATATTACGTAATTGAAGTATATAAAGGTCCCACGGAGAAGTAGAGTCCAACTCGCCAGGAATGTCGTCAAATATTACCGCCGAGATGTCAGGTTGGGTTAGGTTAGGTTATATTACGTTATTGATGCATATGAATGTCCCACGTAGAGGATAGCTCGCCAGAAATGATGTACAATATTATCGCCGAGATGTTAGGTTGGGTTAGGTCAGGTTCCATTACGTTAATGATGTATACGAAGGACCTACGCAGACGTCGGGGCCAACTCGCCAGGAATGTTGTCAAATATTACCGCCGAGATGTCAATTTGTGTTAGGTTAGGTTATATTACTTCATAGACGTATACAGTGTTCCCACTGGGAAGTAGGGCCCGACAAGCAAGGAATGTTGTTAAACGGTACCCCGAGAGATTAGGTTGGGTTAGGTTAGGTTATATTACGTAATTGAAGTATATAAAGGTCCCACGGAGACGTAGAGTCCAACTCGCCAGGAATGACGTCAAATATTACCGCCGAGATGTCAGGTTGGGTTAGGTTAGGTTATATTACGTTATTGATGCGTATGAATGTCCCACGTAGAGGATAGCTCGCCAGGAATGTTGTCAAATGTTACCGCCGAGATGTTAAGTTGGGTTAGGTTAGGTTATATTACGTAATTGAAGTATATAAATGGCCCACGGAGACGTAGAGTCCAACTCGCCAGGAATGTCGTCAAATATTACCGCCGTGATGTCAGGTTGGGTTAGGTTAGGTTATATTACGTTATTAATGCATATGAATGTCCCACGTAGAGGATAGCTCAACAGGAATGTTGTCAAATATTACCACCGAGATGTTAGGTTGGGTTAGGTTAGGTTATATTACGTTAGTGATGTATACGAAGGACCCACGCAGACGTCGGGGCCAACTCGCCAGGAATGTTGTCAGATATTACCGCCGAGATGTCAAGTTGTGTTAGGTTAGGTTATATTACTTCATAGACGTATACAGTGTTCCCACTGGGAAGTAGGACCCGACAAGCAAGGAATGTTGTTAAACGGTACCCCGAGAGATTAGGTTGGGTTAGGTTAGGTTATATTAGGATACTGATGTATATAAAGGTCCCACGGACACGTAGAGGCCAACTCGCAAGGAATGTTGTCAAATATTACCGCCGAGATGTCAGGTTGGATTAGGTTAGGTTATATTACGTTATTGATGTATATAAAGGTCCGTCGGAGACGTAGAGTTGAACTCGCCAAGAATGTCTTCAAATATTACCGCCGAAATGTCAGGTTGGGTTAGGTTAGGTTATATTACGTTATTGATGCATATGAATGTCCCACGTAGAGGATAGCTTACCAGGAATGTTGTCAAATATTACCGCCGAGATGTTAGGTTGGTTTAGGTTAGGTTATATTACGTTAGTGATGTATACGAAGGACCCACGCAGACGTCGGGGCCAACTCGCCAGGAATGTTGTCAAATATTACCGCCGAGATGTCAGGTTGGGTTAGGTTACGTTATATTACGTAATTGAAGTATATAAAGGTCCCACGGAGAAGTAGAGTCCAACTCGCCAGGAATGTCGTCAAATATTACCGCCGAGATGTCAGGTTGGGTTAGGTTAGGTTATATTACGTTATTGATGCATATGAATGTCCCACGTAGAGGATAGCTCGCCAGAAATGATGTACAATATTATCGCCGAGATGTTAGGTTGGGTTAGGTCAGGTTCCATTACGTTAATGATGTATACGAAGGACCTACGCAGACGTCGGGGCCAACTCGCCAGGAATGTTGTCAAATATTACCGCCGAGATGTCAATTTGTGTTAGGTTAGGTTATATTACTTCATAGACGTATACAGTGTTCCCACTGGGAAGTAGGGCCCGACAAGCAAGGAATGTTGTTAAACGGTACCCCGAGAGATTAGGTTGGGTTAGGTTAGGTTATATTAGGATACTGATGTATATAAAGGTCCCACGGACACGTAGAGGCCAACTCGCAAGGAATGTTGTCAAATATTACCGCCGAGATGTCAGGTTGGATTACGTTAGGTTATATTACGTTATTGATGTATATAAAGGTCCCACGGACACGTAGAGGCCAACTCGCAAGGAATGTTGTCAAATATTACCGCCGAGATGTCAGGTTGGATTACGTTAGGTTATATTACGTTATTGATGTATATAAAGGTCCCACGGAGACGTAGAGTCCAACTCGCCAGGAATGTTGTCAAATATTACCGCCGAGATGTCAGGTTGGGTTAGGTTACGTTATATTACGTAATTGAAGTATATAAAGGTCCCACAGAGAAGTAGAGTCCAACTCGCCAGGAATGTCGTCAAATATTACCGCCGAGATGTCAGGTTGGGTTAGGTTAGGTTATATTACGTTATTGATGCATATGAATGTCCCACGTAGAGGATAGCTCGCCAGAAATGATGTACAATATTATCGCCGAGATGTTAGGTTGGGTTAGGTCAGGTTCCATTACGTTAATGATGTATACGAAGGACCTACGCAGACGTCGGGGCCAACTCGCCAGGAATGTTGTCAAATATTACCGCCGAGATGTCAATTTGTGTTAGGTTAGGTTATATTACTTCATAGACGTATACAGTGTTCCCACTGGGAAGTAGGGCCCGACAAGCAAGGAATGTTGTTAAACGGTACCCCGAGAGATTAGGTTGGGTTAGGTTAGGTTATATTAGGATACTGATGTATATAAAGGTCCCACGGACACGTAGAGGCCAACTCGCAAGGAATGTTGTCAAATATTACCGCCGAGATGTCAGGTTGGATTACGTTAGGTTATATTACGTTATTGATGTATATAAAGGTCCCACGGACACGTAGAGGCCAACTCGCAAGGAATGTTGTCAAATATTACCGCCGAGATGTCAGGTTGGATTACGTTAGGTTATATTACGTTATTGATGTATATAAAGGTCCCACGGAGACGTAGAGTCCAACTCGCCAGCAATGTTGTCAAATATTACCGCCGAGATGTCAGGTTGGGTTAGGTTACGTTATATTACGTAATTGAAGTATATAAAGGTCCCACAGAGAAGTAGAGTCCAACTCGCCAGGAATGTCGTCAAATATTACCGCCGAGATGTCAGGTTGGGTTAGGTTAGGTTATATTACGTTATTGATGCATATGAATGTCCCACGTAGAGGATAGCTCGCCAGAAATGTTGTACAATATTACCGCCGAGATGTTAGGTTGGGTTAGGTCAGGTTACATTACGTTAATGATGTATACGAAGGACCTACGCAGACGTCGGGGCCAACTCGCCAGGAATGTTGTCAAATATTACCGCCGAGATGTCAAGTTGTGTTAGGTTAGGTTATATTACGTTATTGATGCATATGAATGTCCCACGTAGCGGATAGCTCGCCAGAAATGTTGTACAATATTACCGCCGAGATGTTAGGTTGGGTTAGGTCAGGTTACATTACGTTAATGATGTATACGAAGGACCTACGCAGACGTCGGGGCCAACTCGCCAGGAATGTTGTCAAATATTACCGCCGAGATGTCAAGTTGTGTTAGGTTAGGTTATATTACTTCATAGACGTATACAGTGTTCCCACTGGGAAGTAGGGCCCGACAAGCAAGGAATGTTGTTAAACGGTACCCCGAGAGATTAGGTTGGGTTAGGTTAGGTTATATTACGTAATTGAAGTATATAAAGGTCCCACGGAGACGTAGAGTCCAACTCGCCAGGAATGACGTCAAATATTACCGCCGAGATGTCAGGTTGTGTTAGGTTAGGTTATATTACGTTGTTGATGCATATGAATGTCCCACGTATAGGATAGCTCGCCAGGAATGTTGTCAAGTGTTACCGCCGAGATGTTAGGTTGGGTTAGGTTAGGTTATATTACGTTAGTGATGTATACGAAGGACCTACGCAGACGTCGGGGCCAACTCGCCAGGAATGTTGTCAAATATTACCGCCGAGATGTCAAGTTGTGTTAGGTTAGGTTATATTACGTTATTGATGCATATGAATGTCCCACGTAGCGGATAGCTCGCCAGAAATGTTGTACAATATTACCGCCGAGATGTTAGGTTGGGTTAGGTCAGGTTACATTACGTTAATGATGTATACGAAGGACCTACGCAGACGTCGGGGCCAACTCGCCAGGAATGTTGTCAAATATTACCGCCGAGATGTCAGGTTGTGTTAGGTTATGTTATATTACTTCATAGACGTATAGAGTGTTCCCACTGGGAAGTAGGGCCCGACAAGCAAGGAATGTTGTTAAACGGTAGCCCGAGAGATTAGGTTGGGTTAGGTTATGTTATATTAGGATACTGATGTATATAAAGGTCCCACGGACACGTAGAGGCCAACTCGCAAGGAATGTTGTCAAATATTACCGCCGAGATGTCAGGTTGGATTACGTTAGGTTATATTACGTTATTGATGTATATAAAGGTCCCACGGAGACGTAGAGTCCAACTCGCCAGGAATGTCGTCAAATATTACCGCCGAGATGTCAGGTTGGATTAGGTTAGGTTATATTACGTTATTGATGCGTATGAATGTCCCACGTAGAGGATAGCTCGCCAGGAATGTTGTCAAATGTTACCGCCGAGATGTTAAGTTGGGTTAGGTTAGGTTATATTACGTAATTGAAGTATATAAATGGCCCACGGAGACGTAGAGTCCAACTCGCCAGGAATGTCGTCAAATATTACCGCCGTGATGTCAGGTTGGGTTAGGTTAGGTTATATTACGTTATTAATGAATATGAATGTCCCACGTAGAGGATAGCTCAACAGGAATGTTGTCAAATATTACCACCGAGATGTTAGGTTGTGTTAGGTTAGGTTATATTACGTTAGTGATGTATACGAAGGACCCACGCAGACGTCGGGGCCAACTCGCCAGGAATGTTGTCAGATATTACCGCCGAGATGTCAAGTTGTGTTAGGTTAGGTTATATTACTTCATAGACTTATACAGTGTTCCCACTGGGAAGTAGGGCCCGACAAGCAAGGAATGTTGTTAAACGGTACCCCGAGAGATTAGGTTGGGTTAGGTTAGGTTATATTAGGATACTGATGTATATAAAGGTCCCACGGACACGTAGAGGCCAACTCGCAAGGAATGTTGTCAAATATTACCGCCGAGATGTCAGGTTGGATTACGTTAGGTTATATTACGTTATTGATGTATATAAAGGTCCCACGGAGACGTAGAGTCCAACTCGCCAGGAATGTCGTCAAATATTACCGCCGAGATGTCAGGTTGGATTACGTTAGGTTATATTACGTTATTGATGTATATAAAGGTCCCACGGAGACGTAGAGTCCAACTCGCCAGGAATGTTGTCAAATATTACCGCCGAGATGTCAGGTTGGGTTAGGTTACGTTATATTACGTAATTGAAGTATATAAAGGTCCCACAGAGAAGTAGAGTCCAACTCGCCAGGAATGTCGTCAAATATTACCGCCGAGATGTCAGGTTGGGTTAGGTTAGGTTATATTACGTTATTGATGCATATGAATGTCCCACGTAGAGGATAGCTCGCCAGAAATGTTGTACAATATTACCGCCGAGATGTTAGGTTGGGTTAGGTCAGGTTACATTACGTTAATGATGTATACGAAGGACCTACGCAGACGTCGGGGCCAACTCGCCAGGAATGTTGTCAAATATTACCGCCGAGATGTCAGGTTGGATTAGGTTAGGTTATGTTACGTTATTGATGTATATAAAGGTCCGTCGGAGACGTAGAGTTGAACTCGCCAAGAATGTCTTCAAATATTACCGCCGAAATGTCAGGTTGGGTTAGGTTAGGTTATATTACGTTATTGATGCATATGAATGTCCCACGTAGAGGATAGCTTACCAGGAATGTTGTCAAATATTACCGCCGAGATGTTAGGTTGGGTTAGGTTAGGTTATATTACGTTATTGATGCATATGAATGTCCCACGTAGAGGATAGCTCGCCAGAAATGATGTACAATATTATCGCCGAGATGTTAGGTTGGGTTAGGTCAGGTTCCATTACGTTAATGATGTATACGAAGGACCTACGCAGACGTCGGGGCCAACTCGCCAGGAATGTTGTCAAATATTACCGCCGAGATGTCAAGTTGTGTTAGGTTAGGTTATATTACTTCATAGACGTATACAGTGTTCCCACTGGGAAGTAGGGCCCGACAAGCAAGGAATGTTGTTAAACGGTACCCCGAGAGATTAGGTTGGGTTAGGTTAGGTTATATTACGTAATTGAAGTATATAAAGGTCCCACGGAGACGTAGAGTCCAACTCGCCAGGAATGACGTCAAATATTACCGCCGAGATGTCAGGTTGGGTTAGGTTAGGTTATATTACGTTGTTGATGCATGTGAATGTCCCACGTATAGGATAGCTCGACAGGAATGTTGTCAAGTGTTACCGCCGAGATGTTAGGTTGGGTTAGGTTAGGTTATATTACGTTAGTGATGTATACGAAGGACCTACGCAGACGTCGGGGCCAACTCGCCAGGAATGTTGTCAAATATTACCGCCGAGATGTCAAGTTGTGTTAGGTTAGGTTATATTACGTTATTGATGCATATGAATGTCCCACGTAGCGGATAGCTCGCCAGAAATGTTGTACAATATTACCGCCGAGATGTTAGGTTGGGTTAGGTCAGGTTACATTACGTTAATGATGTATACGAAGGACCTACGCAGACGTCGGGGCCAACTCGCCAGGAATGTTGTCAAATATTACCGCCGAGATGTCAGGTTGTGTTAGGTTATGTTATATTACTTCATAGACGTATAGAGTGTTCCCACTGGGAAGTAGGGCCCGACAAGCAAGGAATGTTGTTAAACGGTAGCCCGAGAGATTAGGTTGGGTTAGGTTATGTTATATTAGGATACTGATGTATATAAAGGTCCCACGGACACGTAGAGGCCAACTCGCAAGGAATGTTGTCAAATATTACCGCCGAGATGTCAGGTTGGATTACGTTAGGTTATATTACGTTATTGATGTATATAAAGGTCCCACGGAGACGTAGAGTCCAACTCGCCAGGAATGTCGTCAAATATTACCGCCGAGATGTCAGGTTGGATTAGGTTAGGTTATATTACGTTATTGATGCGTATGAATGTCCCACGTAGAGGATAGCTCGCCAGGAATGTTGTCAAATGTTACCGCCGAGATGTTAAGTTGGGTTAGGTTAGGTTATATTACGTAATTGAAGTATATAAATGGCCCACGGAGACGTAGAGTCCAACTCGCCAGGAATGTCGTCAAATATTACCGCCGTGATGTCAGGTTGGGTTAGGTTAGGTTATATTACGTTATTAATGCATATGAATGTCCCACGTAGAGGATAGCTCAACAGGAATGTTGTCAAATATTACCACCGAGATGTTAGGTTGGGTTAGGTTAGGTTATATTACGTTAGTGATGTATACGAAGGACCCACGCAGACGTCGGGGCCAACTCGCCAGGAATGTTGTCAGATATTACCGCCGAGATGTCAAGTTGTGTTAGGTTAGGTTATATTACTTCATAGACGTATACAGTGTTCCCACTGGGAAGTAGGGCCCGACAAGCAAGGAATGTTGTTAAACGGTACCCCGAGAGATTAGGTTGGGTTAGGTTAGGTTATATTAGGATACTGATGTATATAAAGGTCCCACGGACACGTAGAGGCCAACTCGCAAGGAATGTTGTCAAATATTACCGCCGAGATGTCAGGTTGGATTACGTTAGGTTATATTACGTTATTGATGTATATAAAGGTCCCACGGAGACGTAGAGTCCAACTCGCCAGGAATGTCGTCAAATATTACCGCCGAGATGTCAGGTTGGATTACGTTAGGTTATATTACGTTATTGATGTATATAAATGTCCCACGGAGACGTAGAGTCCAACTCGCCAGGAATGTTGTCAAATATTACCGCCGAGATGTCAGGTTGGGTTAGGTTACGTTATATTACGTAATTGAAGTATATAAAGGTCCCACAGAGAAGTAGAGTCCATCTCGCCAGGAATGTCGTCAAATATTACCGCCGAGATGTCAGGTTGGGTTAGGTTAGGTTATATTACGTTATTGATGCATATGAATGTCCCACGTAGAGGATAGCTCGCCAGAAATGTTGTACAATATTACCGTCGAGATGTTAGGTTGCGTTAGGTCAGGTTACATTACGTTAATGATGTATACGAAGGACCTACGCAGACGTCGGGGCCAACTCCCCAGGAATGTTGTCAAATATTACCGCCGAGATGTCAGGTTGGATTAGGTTAGGTTATGTTACGTTATTGATGTATATAAAGGTCCGTCGGAGACGTAGAGTTGAACTCGCCAAGAATGTCTTCAAATATTACCGCCGAAATGTCAGGTTGGGTTAGGTTAGGTTATATTACGTTATTGATGCATATGAATGTCCCACGTAGAGGACAGCTTACCAGGAATGTTGTCAAATATTACCGCCGAGATGTTAGGTTGGGTTAGGTTAGGTTATATTACGTTATTGATGCATATGAATGTCCCACGTAGAGGATAGCTCGCCAGAAATGATGTACAATATTATCGCCGAGATGTTAGGTTGGGTTAGGTCAGGTTCCATTACGTTAATGATGTATACGAAGGACCTACGCAGACGTCGGGGCCAACTCGCCAGGAATGTTGTCAAATATTACCGCCGAGATGTCAAGTTGTGTTAGGTTAGGTTATATTACTTCATAGACGTATACAGTGTTCCCACTGGGAAGTAGGGCCCGACAAGCAAGGAATGTTGTTAAACGGTACCCCGAGAGATTAGGTTGGGTTAGGTTAGGTTATATTACGTAATTGAAGTATATAAAGGTCCCACGGAGACGTAGAGTCCAACTCGCCAGGAATGACGTCAAATATTACCGCCGAGATGTCAGGTTGGGTTAGGTTAGGTTATATTACGTTGTTGATGCATATGAATGTCCCACGTATAGGATAGCTCGCCAGGAATGTTGTCAAGTGTTACCGCCGAGATGTTAGGTTGGGTTAGGTTAGGTTATATTACGTTAGTGATGTATACGAAGGACCCACGCAGACGTCGGGGCCAACTCGCCAGGAATGTTGTCAAATATTACCGCCGAGATGTCAGGTTGGATTAGGTTAGGTTATATTACGTTATTGATGTATATAAAGGTCCGTCGGAGACGTAGAGTTGAACTCGCCAAGAATGTCTTCAAATATTACCGCCGAAATGTCAGGTTGGGTTAGGTTAGGTTATATTACGTTATTGATGCATATGAATGTCCCACGTAGAGGATAGCTTACCAGGAATGTTGTCAAATATTACCGCCGAGATGTTAGGTTGGTTTAGGTTAGGTTATATTACGTTAGTGATGTATACGAAGGACCCACGCAGACGTCGGGGCCAACTCGCCAGGAATGTTGTCAAATATTACCGCCGAGATGTCAGGTTGGATTACGTTAGGTTATATTACGTTATTGATGTATATAAAGGTCCCACGGAGACGTAGAGTCCAACTCGCCAGCAATGTTGTCAAATATTACCGCCGAGATGTCAGGTTGGGTTAGGTTACGTTATATTACGTAATTGAAGTATATAAAGGTCCCACAGAGAAGTAGAGTCCAACTCGCCAGGAATGTCGTCAAATATTACCGCCGAGATGTCAGGTTGGGTTAGGTTAGGTTATATTACGTTATTGATGCATATGAATGTCCCACGTAGAGGATAGCTCGCCAGAAATGTTGTACAATATTACCGCCGAGATGTTAGGTTGGGTTAGGTCAGGTTACATTACGTTAATGATGTATACGAAGGACCTACGCAGACGTCGGGGCCAACTCGCCAGGAATGTTGTCAAATATTACCGCCGAGATGTCAAGTTGTGTTAGGTTAGGTTATATTACGTTATTGATGCATATGAATGTCCCACGTAGCGGATAGCTCGCCAGAAATGTTGTACAATATTACCGCCGAGATGTTAGGTTGGGTTAGGTCAGGTTACATTACGTTAATGATGTATACGAAGGACCTACGCAGACGTCGGGGCCAACTCGCCAGGAATGTTGTCAAATATTACCGCCGAGATGTCAAGTTGTGTTAGGTTAGGTTATATTACTTCATAGACGTATACAGTGTTCCCACTGGGAAGTAGGGCCCGACAAGCAAGGAATGTTGTTAAACGGTACCCCGAGAGATTAGGTTGGGTTAGGTTAGGTTATATTACGTAATTGAAGTATATAAAGGTCCCACGGAGACGTAGAGTCCAACTCGCCAGGAATGACGTCAAATATTACCGCCGAGATGTCAGGTTGTGTTAGGTTAGGTTATATTACGTTGTTGATGCATATGAATGTCCCACGTATAGGATAGCTCGCCAGGAATGTTGTCAAGTGTTACCGCCGAGATGTTAGGTTGGGTTAGGTTAGGTTATATTACGTTAGTGATGTATACGAAGGACCTACGCAGACGTCGGGGCCAACTCGCCAGGAATGTTGTCAAATATTACCGCCGAGATGTCAAGTTGTGTTAGGTTAGGTTATATTACGTTATTGATGCATATGAATGTCCCACGTAGCGGATAGCTCGCCAGAAATGTTGTACAATATTACCGCCGAGATGTTAGGTTGGGTTAGGTCAGGTTACATTACGTTAATGATGTATACGAAGGACCTACGCAGACGTCGGGGCCAACTCGCCAGGAATGTTGTCAAATATTACCGCCGAGATGTCAGGTTGTGTTAGGTTATGTTATATTACTTCATAGACGTATAGAGTGTTCCCACTGGGAAGTAGGGCCCGACAAGCAAGGAATGTTGTTAAACGGTAGCCCGAGAGATTAGGTTGGGTTAGGTTATGTTATATTAGGATACTGATGTATATAAAGGTCCCACGGACACGTAGAGGCCAACTCGCAAGGAATGTTGTCAAATATTACCGCCGAGATGTCAGGTTGGATTACGTTAGGTTATATTACGTTATTGATGTATATAAAGGTCCCACGGAGACGTAGAGTCCAACTCGCCAGGAATGTCGTCAAATATTACCGCCGAGATGTCAGGTTGGATTAGGTTAGGTTATATTACGTTATTGATGCGTATGAATGTCCCACGTAGAGGATAGCTCGCCAGGAATGTTGTCAAATGTTACCGCCGAGATGTTAAGTTGGGTTAGGTTAGGTTATATTACGTAATTGAAGTATATAAATGGCCCACGGAGACGTAGAGTCCAACTCGCCAGGAATGTCGTCAAATATTACCGCCGTGATGTCAGGTTGGGTTAGGTTAGGTTATATTACGTTATTAATGAATATGAATGTCCCACGTAGAGGATAGCTCAACAGGAATGTTGTCAAATATTACCACCGAGATGTTAGGTTGTGTTAGGTTAGGTTATATTACGTTAGTGATGTATACGAAGGACCCACGCAGACGTCGGGGCCAACTCGCCAGGAATGTTGTCAGATATTACCGCCGAGATGTCAAGTTGTGTTAGGTTAGGTTATATTACTTCATAGACGTATACAGTGTTCCCACTGGGAAGTAGGGCCCGACAAGCAAGGAATGTTGTTAAACGGTACCCCGAGAGATTAGGTTGGGTTAGGTTAGGTTATATTAGGATACTGATGTATATAAAGGTCCCACGGACACGTAGAGGCCAACTCGCAAGGAATGTTGTCAAATATTACCGCCGAGATGTCAGGTTGGATTACGTTAGGTTATATTACGTTATTGATGTATATAAAGGTCCCACGGAGACGTAGAGTCCAACTCGCCAGGAATGTCGTCAAATATTACCGCCGAGATGTCAGGTTGGATTACGTTAGGTTATATTACGTTATTGATGTATATAAAGGTCC
The DNA here is from genome assembly GCA_963969225.1 of Xylocopa violacea. Classification (NCBI taxonomy): domain Eukaryota; kingdom Metazoa; phylum Arthropoda; class Insecta; order Hymenoptera; family Apidae; genus Xylocopa; species Xylocopa violacea. The sequence goes on along the minus strand of CAXAJV010000201.1, from coordinate 513,216 downwards.
CACGGAGACGTAGAGTCCAACTCGCCAGGAATGTTGTCAAATATTACCGCCGAGATGTCAGGTTGGGTTAGGTTACGTTATATTACGTAATTGAAGTATATAAAGGTCCCACAGAGAAGTAGAGTCCAACTCGCCAGGAATGTCGTCAAATATTACCGCCGAGATGTCAGGTTGGGTTAGGTTAGGTTATATTACGTTATTGATGCATATGAATGTCCCACGTAGAGGATAGCTCGCCAGAAATGTTGTACAATATTACCGCCGAGATGTTAGGTTGGGTTAGGTCAGGTTACATTACGTTAATGATGTATACGAAGGACCTACGCAGACGTCGGGGCCAACTCGCCAGGAATGTTGTCAAATATTACCGCCGAGATGTCAGGTTGGATTAGGTTAGGTTATGTTACGTTATTGATGTATATAAAGGTCCGTCGGAGACGTAGAGTTGAACTCGCCAAGAATGTCTTCAAATATTACCGCCGAAATGTCAGGTTGGGTTAGGTTAGGTTATATTACGTTATTGATGCATATGAATGTCCCACGTAGAGGATAGCTTACCAGGAATGTTGTCAAATATTACCGCCGAGATGTTAGGTTGGGTTAGGTTAGGTTATATTACGTTATTGATGCATATGAATGTCCCACGTAGAGGATAGCTCGCCAGAAATGATGTACAATATTATCGCCGAGATGTTAGGTTGGGTTAGGTCAGGTTCCATTACGTTAATGATGTATACGAAGGACCTACGCAGACGTCGGGGCCAACTCGCCAGGAATGTTGTCAAATATTACCGCCGAGATGTCAAGTTGTGTTAGGTTAGGTTATATTACTTCATAGACGTATACAGTGTTCCCACTGGGAAGTAGGGCCCGACAAGCAAGGAATGTTGTTAAACGGTACCCCGAGAGATTAGGTTGGGTTAGGTTAGGTTATATTACGTAATTGAAGTATATAAAGGTCCCACGGAGACGTAGAGTCCAACTCGCCAGGAATGACGTCAAATATTACCGCCGAGATGTCAGGTTGGGTTAGGTTAGGTTATATTACGTTGTTGATGCATGTGAATGTCCCACGTATAGGATAGCTCGACAGGAATGTTGTCAAGTGTTACCGCCGAGATGTTAGGTTGGGTTAGGTTAGGTTATATTACGTTAGTGATGTATACGAAGGACCTACGCAGACGTCGGGGCCAACTCGCCAGGAATGTTGTCAAATATTACCGCCGAGATGTCAAGTTGTGTTAGGTTAGGTTATATTACGTTATTGATGCATATGAATGTCCCACGTAGCGGATAGCTCGCCAGAAATGTTGTACAATATTACCGCCGAGATGTTAGGTTGGGTTAGGTCAGGTTACATTACGTTAATGATGTATACGAAGGACCTACGCAGTCGTCGGGGCCAACTCGCCAGGAATGTTGTCAAATATTACCGCCGAGATGTCAGGTTGTGTTAGGTTATGTTATATTACTTCATAGACGTATAGAGTGTTCCCACTGGGAAGTAGGGCCCGACAAGCAAGGAATGTTGTTAAACGGTAGCCCGAGAGATTAGGTTGGGTTAGGTTATGTTATATTAGGATACTGATGTATATAAAGGTCCCACGGACACGTAGAGGCCAACTCGCAAGGAATGTTGTCAAATATTACCGCCGAGATGTCAGGTTGGATTACGTTAGGTTATATTACGTTATTGATGTATATAAAGGTCCCACGGAGACGTAGAGTCCAACTCGCCAGGAATGTCGTCAAATATTACCGCCGAGATGTCAGGTTGGATTAGGTTAGGTTATATTACGTTATTGATGCGTATGAATGTCCCACGTAGAGGATAGCTCGCCAGGAATGTTGTCAAATGTTACCGCCGAGATGTTAAGTTGGGTTAGGTTAGGTTATATTACGTAATTGAAGTATATAAATGGCCCACGGAGACGTAGAGTCCAACTCGCCAGGAATGTCGTCAAATATTACCGCCGTGATGTCAGGTTGGGTTAGGTTAGGTTATATTACGTTATTAATGCATATGAATGTCCCACGTAGAGGATAGCTCAACAGGAATGTTGTCAAATATTACCACCGAGATGTTAGGTTGGGTTAGGTTAGGTTATATTACGTTAGTGATGTATACGAAGGACCCACGCAGACGTCGGGGCCAACTCGCCAGGAATGTTGTCAGATATTACCGCCGAGATGTCAAGTTGTGTTAGGTTAGATTATATTACTTCATAGACGTATACAGTGTTCCCACTGGGAAGTAGGGCCCGACAAGCAAGGAATGTTGTTAAACGGTACCCCGAGAGATTAGGTTGGGTTAGGTTAGGTTATATTAGGATACTGATGTATATAAAGGTCCCACGGACACGTAGAGGCCAACTCGCAAGGAATGTTGTCAAATATTACCGCCGAGATGTCAGGTTGGATTACGTTAGGTTATATTACGTTATTGATGTATATAAAGGTCCCACGGAGACGTAGAGTCCAACTCGCCAGGAATGTCGTCAAATATTACCGCCGAGATGTCAGGTTGGATTACGTTAGGTTATATTACGTTATTGATGTATATAAAGGTCCCACGGAGACGTAGAGTCCAACTCGCCAGGAATGTTGTCAAATATTACCGCCGAGATGTCAGGTTGGGTTAGGTTACGTTATATTACGTAATTGAAGTATATAAAGGTCCCACAGAGAAGTAGAGTCCAACTCGCCAGGAATGTCGTCAAATATTACCGCCGAGATGTCAGGTTGGGTTAGGTTAGGTTATATTACGTTATTGATGCATATGAATGTCCCACGTAGAGGATAGCTCGCCAGAAATGTTGTACAATATTACCGCCGAGATGTTAGGTTGGGTTAGGTCAGGTTACATTACGTTAATGATGTATACGAAGGACCTACGCAGACGTCGGGGCCAACTCGCCAGGAATGTTGTCAAATATTACCGCCGAGATGTCAGGTTGGATTAGGTTAGGTTATGTTACGTTATTGATGTATATAAAGGTCCGTCGGAGACGTAGAGTTGAACTCGCCAAGAATGTCTTCAAATATTACCGCCGAAATGTCAGGTTGGGTTAGGTTAGGTTATATTACGTTATTGATGCATATGAATGTCCCACGTAGAGGATAGCTTACCAGGAATGTTGTCAAATATTACCGCCGAGATGTTAGGTTGGGTTAGGTTAGGTTATATTACGTTATTGATGCATATGAATGTCCCACGTAGAGGATAGCTCGCCAGAAATGATGTACAATATTATCGCCGAGATGTTAGGTTGGGTTAGGTCAGGTTCCATTACGTTAATGATGTATACGAAGGACCTACGCAGACGTCGGGGCCAACTCGCCAGGAATGTTGTCAAATATTACCGCCGAGATGTCAAGTTGTGTTAGGTTAGGTTATATTACTTCATAGACGTATACAGTGTTCCCACTGGGAAGTAGGGCCCGACAAGCAAGGAATGTTGTTAAACGGTACCCCGAGAGATTAGGTTGGGTTAGGTTAGGTTATATTACGTAATTGAAGTATATAAAGGTCCCACGGAGACGTAGAGTCCAACTCGCCAGGAGTGACGTCAAATATTACCGCCGAGATGTCAGGTTGGGTTAGGTTAGGTTATATTACGTTGTTGATGCATATGAATGTCCCACGTATAGGATAGCTCGCCAGGAATGTTGTCAAGTGTTACCGCCGAGATGTTAGGTTGGGTTAGGTTAGGTTATATTACGTTAGTGATGTATACGAAGGACCCACGCAGACGTCGGGGCCAACTCGCCAGGAATGTTGTCAAATATTACCGCCGAGATGTCAGGTTGGATTAGGTTAGGTTATATTACGTTATTGATGTATATAAAGGTCCGTCGGAGACGTAGAGTTGAACTCGCCAAGAATGTCTTCAAATATTACCGCCGAAATGTCAGGTTGGGTTAGGTTAGGTTATATTACGTTATTGATGCATATGAATGTCCCACGTAGAGGATAGCTTACCAGGAATGTTGTCAAATATTACCGCCGAGATGTTAGGTTGGTTTAGGTTAGGTTATATTACGTTAGTGATGTATACGAAGGACCCACGCAGACGTCGGGGCCAACTCGCCAGGAATGTTGTCAAATATTACCGCCGAGATGTCAGGTTGGGTTAGGTTACGTTATATTACGTAATTGAAGTATATAAAGGTCCCACGGAGAAGTAGAGTCCAACTCGCCAGGAATGTCGTCAAATATTACCGCCGAGATGTCAGGTTGGGTTAGGTTAGGTTATATTACGTTATTGATGCATATGAATGTCCCACGTAGAGGATAGCTCGCCAGAAATGATGTACAATATTATCGCCGAGATGTTAGGTTGGGTTAGGTCAGGTTCCATTACGTTAATGATGTATACGAAGGACCTACGCAGACGTCGGGGCCAACTCGCCAGGAATGTTGTCAAATATTACCGCCGAGATGTCAATTTGTGTTAGGTTAGGTTATATTACTTCATAGACGTATACAGTGTTCCCACTGGGAAGTAGGGCCCGACAAGCAAGGAATGTTGTTAAACGGTACCCCGAGAGATTAGGTTGGGTTAGGTTAGGTTATATTAGGATACTGATGTATATAAAGGTCCCACGGACACGTAGAGGCCAACTCGCAAGGAATGTTGTCAAATATTACCGCCGAGATGTCAGGTTGGATTACGTTAGGTTATATTACGTTATTGATGTATATAAAGGTCCCACGGACACGTAGAGTCCAACTCGCAAGGAATGTTGTCAAATATTACCGCCGAGATGTCAGGTTGGATTACGTTAGGTTATATTACGTTATTGATGTATATAAAGGTCCCACGGAGACGTAGAGTCCAACTCGCCAGGAATGTTGTCAAATATTACCGCCGAGATGTCAGGTTGGGTTAGGTTACGTTATATTACGTAATTGAAGTATATAAAGGTCCCACAGAGAAGTAGAGTCCAACTCGCCAGGAATGTCGTCAAATATTACCGCCGAGATGTCAGGTTGGGTTAGGTTAGGTTATATTACGTTATTGATGCATATGAATGTCCCACGTAGAGGATAGCTCGCCAGAAATGTTGTACAATATTACCGCCGAGATGTTAGGTTGGGTTAGGTCAGGTTACATTACGTTAATGATGTATACGAAGGACCTACGCAGACGTCGGGGCCAACTCGCCAGGAATGTTGTCAAATATTACCGCCGAGATGTCAGGTTGGATTAGGTTAGGTTATGTTACGTTATTGATGTATATAAAGGTCCGTCGGAGACGTAGAGTTGAACTCGCCAAGAATGTCTTCAAATATTACCGCCGAAATGTCAGGTTGGGTTAGGTTAGGTTATATTACGTTATTAATGCATATGAATGTCCCACGTAGAGGATAGCTTACCAGGAATGTTGTCAAATATTACCGCCGAGATGTTAGGTTGGGTTAGGTTAGGTTATATTACGTTATTGATGCATATGAATGTCCCACGTAGAGGATAGCTCGCCAGAAATGATGTACAATATTATCGCCGAGATGTTAGGTTGGGTTAGGTCAGGTTCCATTACGTTAATGATGTATACGAAGGACCTACGCAGACGTCGGGGCCAACTCGCCAGGAATGTTGTCAAATATTACCGCCGAGATGTCAAGTTGTGTTAGGTTAGGTTATATTACTTCATAGACGTATACAGTGTTCCCACTGGGAAGTAGGGCCCGACAAGCAAGGAATGTTGTTAAACGGTACCCCGAGAGATTAGGTTGGGTTAGGTTAGGTTATATTACGTAATTGAAGTATATAAAGGTCCCACGGAGACGTAGAGTCCAACTCGCCAGGAATGACGTCAAATATTACCGCCGAGATGTCAGGTTGGGTTAGGTTAGGTTATATTACGTTGTTGATGCATATGAATGTCCCACGTATAGGATAGCTCGCCAGGAATGTTGTCAAGTGTTACCGCCGAGATGTTAGGTTGGGTTAGGTTAGGTTATATTACGTTAGTGATGTATACGAAGGACCTACGCAGACGTCGGGGCCAACTCGCCAGGAATGTTGTCAAATATTACCGCCGAGATGTCAAGTTGTGTTAGGTTAGGTTATATTACGTTATTGATGCATATGAATGTCCCACGTAGCGGATAGCTCGCCAGAAATGTTGTACAATATTACCGCCGAGATGTTAGGTTGGGTTAGGTCAGGTTACATTACGTTAATGATGTATACGAAGGACCTACGCAGACGTCGGGGCCAACTCGCCAGGAATGTTGTCAAATATTACCGCCGAGATGTCAGGTTGTGTTAGGTTATGTTATATTACTTCATAGACGTATAGAGTGTTCCCACTGGGAAGTAGGGCCCGACAAGCAAGGAATGTTGTTAAACGGTAGCCCGAGAGATTAGGTTGGGTTAGGTTATGTTATATTAGGATACTGATGTATATAAAGGTCCCACGGACACGTAGAGGCCAACTCGCAAGGAATGTTGTCAAATATTACCGCCGAGATGTCAGGTTGGATTACGTTAGGTTATATTACGTTATTGATGTATATAAAGGTCCCACGGAGACGTAGAGTCCAACTCGCCAGGAATGTCGTCAAATATTACCGCCGAGATGTCAGGTTGGATTAGGTTAGGTTATATTACGTTATTGATGCGTATGAATGTCCCACGTAGAGGATAGCTCGCCAGGAATGTTGTCAAATGTTACCGCCGAGATGTTAAGTTGGGTTAGGTTAGGTTATATTACGTAATTGAAGTATATAAATGGCCCACGGAGACGTAGAGTCCAACTCGCCAGGAATGTCGTCAAATATTACCGCCGTGATGTCAGGTTGGGTTAGGTTAGGTTATATTACGTTATTAATGCATATGAATGTCCCACGTAGAGGATAGCTCAACAGGAATGTTGTCAAATATTACCACCGAGATGTTAGGTTGGGTTAGGTTAGGTTATATTACGTTAGTGATGTATACGAAGGACCCACGCAGACGTCGGGGCCAACTCGCCAGGAATGTTGTCAGATATTACCGCCGAGATGTCAAGTTGTGTTAGGTTAGGTTATATTACTTCATAGACGTATACAGTGTTCCCACTGGGAAGTAAGGCCCGACAAGCAAGGAATGTTGTTAAACGGTACCCCGAGAGATTAGGTTGGGTTAGGTTAGGTTATATTAGGATACTGATGTATATAAAGGTCCCACGGACACGTAGAGGCCAACTCGCAAGGAATGTTGTCAAATATTACCGCCGAGATGTCAGGTTGGATTACGTTAGGTTATATTACGTTATTGATGTATATAAAGGTCCCACGGAGACGTAGAGTCCAACTCGCCAGGAATGTCGTCAAATATTACCGCCGAGATGTCAGGTTGGGTTAGGTTAGGTTATATTACGTAATTGAAGTATATAAAGGTCCCACGGAGACGTAGAGTCCAACTCGCCAGGAATGTCGTCAAATATTACCGCCGAGATGTCAGGTTGGGTTAGGTTAGGTTATATTACGTTGTTGATGCATATGAATGTCCCGCGTATAGGATAGCTCGCCAGGAATGTTGTCAAGTGTTACCGCCGAAATGTTAGGTTGGTTTAGGTTAGGTTATATTACGTTAGTGATGTATACGAAGGACCCACGCAGACGTCGGGGCCAACTCGCCAGGAATGTTGTCAAATATTAGCGCCGAGATGTCAGGTTGGATTAGGTTAGGTTATATTACGTTATTGATGTATATAAAGGTCCGTCGGAGACGTAGAGTTGAACTCGCCAAGAATGTCTTCAAATATTACCGCCGAAATGTCAGGTTGGGTTAGGTTAGGTTATATTACGTTATTGATGCATATGAATGTCCCACGTAGAGGATAGCTTACCAGGAATGTTGTCAAATATTACCGCCGAGATGTTAGGTTGGGTTAGGTTAGGTTATATTACGTTAGTGATGTATACGAAGGACCCACGCAGACGTCGGGGCCAACTCGCCAGGAATGTTGTCAAAATATTACCGCCGAGATGTCAGGTTGGGTTAGGTTACGTTATATTACGTAATTGAAGTATATAAAGGTCCCACAGAGAAGTAGAGTCCAACTCGCGAGGAATGTCGTCAAATATTACCGCCGAGATGTCAGGTTGGATTACGTTAGGTTATATTACGTTATTGATGTATATAAAGGTCCCACGGAGACGTAGAGTCCAACTCGCCAGGAATGTCGTCGAATATTACCGCCGAGATGTCAGGTTGGGTTAGGTTAGGTTATATTACGTAATTGAAGTATATAAAGGTCCCACGGAGACGTAGAGTCCAACTCGCCAGGAATGTCGTCAAATATTACCGCCGAGATGTCAGGTTGGATTAGGTTAGGTTATATTACGTTATTGATGCGTATGAATGTCCCACGTAGAGGATAGCTCGCCAGGAATGTTGTCAAATGTTACCGCCGAGATGTTAAGTTGGGTTAGGTTAGGTTATATTACGTAATTGAAGTATATAAATGTCCCACGGAGACGTAGAGTCCAACTCGCCAGGAATGTCGTCAAATATTACCGCCGTGATGTCAGGTTGGGTTAGGTTAGGTTATATTACGTTATTGATGCATATGAATGTCCCACGTAGAGGATAGCTCGCCAGAAATGATGTACAATATTATCGCCGAGATGTTAGGTTGGGTTAGGTCAGGTTCCATTACGTTAATGATGTATACGAAGGACCTACGCAGACGTCGGGGCCAACTCGCCAGGATGTTGTCAAATATTACCGCCGAGATGTCAGGTTGGATTAGGTTAGGTTATATTACGTTATTGATGTATATAAAGGTCCGTCGGAGACGTAGAGTTGAACTCGCCAAGAATGTCTTCAAATATTACCGCCGAAATGTCAGGTTGGGTTAGGTTAGGTTATATTACGTTATTGATGCATATGAATGTCCCACGTAGAGGATAGCTTACCAGGAATGTTGTCAAATATTACCACCGAGATGTTAGGTTGGGTTAGGTTAGGTTATATTACGTTAGTGATGTATACGAAGGACACACGCAGACGTCGGGGCCAACTCGCCAGGAATGTTGTCAAATATTACCGCCGAGATGTCAGGTTGGATTAGGTTAGGTTATATTACGTTATTGATGTATATAAAGGTCCGTCGGAGACGTAGAGTTGAACTCGCCAAGAATGTCTTCAAATATTACCGCCGAAATGTCAGGTTGGGTTAGGTTAGGTTATATTACGTTATTGATGCATATGAATGTCCCACGTAGAGGATAGCTTACCAGGAATGTTGTCAAATATTACCGCCGAGATGTTAGGTTGGTTTAGGTTAGGTTATATTACGTTAGTGATGTATACGAAGGACCCACGCAGACGTCGGGGCCAACTCGCCAGGAATGTTGTCAAATATTACCGCCGAGATGTCAGGTTGGGTTAGGTTACGTTATATTACGTAATTGAAGTATATAAAGGTCCCACGGAGAAGTAGAGTCCAACTCGCCAGGAATGTCGTCAAATATTACCGCCGAGATGTCAGGTTGGGTTAGGTTAGGTTATATTACGTTATTGATGCATATGAATGTCCCACGTAGAGGATAGCTCGCCAGAAATGATGTACAATATTATCGCCGAGATGTTAGGTTGGGTTAGGTCAGGTTCCATTACGTTAATGATGTATACGAAGGACCTACGCAGACGTCGGGGCCAACTCGCCAGGAATGTTGTCAAATATTACCGCCGAGATGTCAATTTGTGTTAGGTTAGGTTATATTACTTCATAGACGTATACAGTGTTCCCACTGGGAAGTAGGGCCCGACAAGCAAGGAATGTTGTTAAACGGTACCCCGAGAGATTAGGTTGGGTTAGGTTAGGTTATATTAGGATACTGATGTATATAAAGGTCCCACGGACACGTAGAGGCCAACTCGCAAGGAATGTTGTCAAATATTACCGCCGAGATGTCACGTTGGATTACGTTAGGTTATATTACGTTATTGATGTATATAAAGGTCCCACGGACACGTAGAGTCCAACTCGCAAGGAATGTTGTCAAATATTACCGCCGAGATGTCAGGTTGGATTACGTTAGGTTATATTACGTTATTGATGTATATAAAGGTCCCACGGAGACGTAGAGTCCAACTCGCCAGGAATGTTGTCAAATATTACCGCCGAGATGTCAGGTTGGGTTAGGTTACGTTATATTACGTAATTGAAGTATATAAAGGTCCCACAGAGAAGTAGAGTCCAACTCGCCAGGAATGTCGTCAAATATTACCGCCGAGATGTCAGGTTGGGTTAGGTTAGGTTATATTACGTTATTGATGCATATGAATGTCCCACGTAGAGGATAGCTCGCCAGAAATGTTGTACAATATTACCGCCGAGATGTTAGGTTGGGTTAGGTCAGGTTACATTACGTTAATGATGTATACGAAGGACCTACGCAGACGTCGGGGCCAACTCGCCAGGAATGTTGTCAAATATTACCGCCGAGATGTCAGGTTGGATTAGGTTAGGTTATGTTACGTTATTGATGTATATAAAGGTCCGTCGGAGACGTAGAGTTGAACTCGCCAAGAATGTCTTCAAATATTACCGCCGAAATGTCAGGTTGGGTTAGGTTAGGTTATATTACGTTATTAATGCATATGAATGTCCCACGTAGAGGATAGCTTACCAGGAATGTTGTCAAATATTACCGCCGAGATGTTAGGTTGGGTTAGGTTAGGTTATATTACGTTATTGATGCATATGAATGTCCCACGTAGAGGATAGCTCGCCAGAAATGATGTACAATATTATCGCCGAGATGTTAGGTTGGGTTAGGTCAGGTTCCATTACGTTAATGATGTATACGAAGGACCTACGCAGACGTCGGGGCCAACTCGCCAGGAATGTTGTCAAATATTACCGCCGAGATGTCAAGTTGTGTTAGGTTAGGTTATATTACTTCATAGACGTATACAGTGTTCCCACTGGGAAGTAGGGCCCGACAAGCAAGGAATGTTGTTAAACGGTACCCCGAGAGATTAGGTTGGGTTAGGTTAGGTTATATTACGTAATTGAAGTATATAAAGGTCCCACGGAGACGTAGAGTCCAACTCGCCAGGAATGACGTCAAATATTACCGCCGAGATGTCAGGTTGGGTTAGGTTAGGTTATATTACGTTGTTGATGCATATGAATGTCCCACGTATAGGATAGCTCGCCAGGAATGTTGTCAAGTGTTACCGCCGAGATGTTAGGTTGGGTTAGGTTAGGTTATATTACGTTAGTGATGTATACGAAGGACCTACGCAGACGTCGGGGCCAACTCGCCAGGAATGTTGTCAAATATTACCGCCGAGATGTCAAGTTGTGTTAGGTTAGGTTATATTACGTTATTGATGCATATGAATGTCCCACGTAGCGGATAGCTCGCCAGAAATGTTGTACAATATTACCGCCGAGATGTTAGGTTGGGTTAGGTCAGGTTACATTACGTTAATGATGTATACGAAGGACCTACGCAGACGTCGGGGCCAACTCGCCAGGAATGTTGTCAAATATTACCGCCGAGATGTCAGGTTGTGTTAGGTTATGTTATATTACTTCATAGACGTATAGAGTGTTCCCACTGGGAAGTAGGGCCCGACAAGCAAGGAATGTTGTTAAACGGTAGCCCGAGAGATTAGGTTGGGTTAGGTTATGTTATATTAGGATACTGATGTATATAAAGGTCCCACGGACACGTAGAGGCCAACTCGCAAGGAATGTTGTCAAATATTACCGCCGAGATGTCAGGTTGGATTACGTTAGGTTATATTACGTTATTGATGTATATAAAGGTCCCACGGAGACGTAGAGTCCAACTCGCCAGGAATGTCGTCAAATATTACCGCCGAGATGTCAGGTTGGATTAGGTTAGGTTATATTACGTTATTGATGCGTATGAATGTCCCACGTAGAGGATAGCTCGCCAGGAATGTTGTCAAATGTTACCGCCGAGATGTTAAGTTGGGTTAGGTTAGGTTATATTACGTAATTGAAGTATATAAATGGCCCACGGAGACGTAGAGTCCAACTCGCCAGGAATGTCGTCAAATATTACCGCCGTGATGTCAGGTTGGGTTAGGTTAGGTTATATTACGTTATTAATGCATATGAATGTCCCACGTAGAGGATAGCTCAACAGGAATGTTGTCAAATATTACCACCGAGATGTTAGGTTGGGTTAGGTTAGGTTATATTACGTTAGTGATGTATACGAAGGACCCACGCAGACGTCGGGGCCAACTCGCCAGGAATGTTGTCAGATATTACCGCCGAGATGTCAAGTTGTGTTAGGTTAGGTTATATTACTTCATAGACGTATACAGTGTTCCCACTGGGAAGTAAGGCCCGACAAGCAAGGAATGTTGTTAAACGGTACCCCGAGAGATTAGGTTGGGTTAGGTTAGGTTATATTAGGATACTGATGTATATAAAGGTCCCACGGACACGTAGAGGCCAACTCGCAAGGAATGTTGTCAAATATTACCGCCGAGATGTCAGGTTGGATTACGTTAGGTTATATTACGTTATTGATGTATATAAAGGTCCCACGGAGACGTAGAGTCCAACTCGCCAGGAATGTCGTCAAATATTACCGCCGAGATGTCAGGTTGGGTTAGGTTAGGTTATATTACGTATTTGAAGTATATAAAGGTCCCACGGAGACGTAGAGTCCAACTCGCCAGGAATGTCGTCAAATATTACCGCCGAGATGTCAGGTTGGGTTAGGTTAGGTTATATTACGTTGTTGATGCATATGAATGTCCCGCGTATAGGATAGCTCGCCAGGAATGTTGTCAAGTGTTACCGCCGAAATGTTAGGTTGGTTTAGGTTAGGTTATATTACGTTAGTGATGTATACGAAGGACCCACGCAGACGTCGGGGCCAACTCGCCAGGAATGTTGTCAAATATTAGCGCCGAGATGTCAGGTTGGATTAGGTTAGGTTATATTACGTTATTGATGTATATAAAGGTCCGTCGGAGACGTAGAGTTGAACTCGCCAAGAATGTCTTCAAATATTACCGCCGAAATGTCAGGTTGGGTTAGGTTAGGTTATATTACGTTATTGATGCATATGAATGTCCCACGTAGAGGATAGCTTACCAGGAATGTTGTCAAATATTACCGCCGAGATGTTAGGTTGGGTTAGGTTAGGTTATATTACGTTAGTGATGTATACGAAGGACCCACGCAGACGTCGGGGCCAACTCGCCAGGAATGTTGTCAAAATATTACCGCCGAGATGTCAGGTTGGGTTAGGTTACGTTATATTACGTAATTGAAGTATATAAAGGTCCCACAGAGAAGTAGAGTCCAACTCGCGAGGAATGTCGTCAAATATTACCGCCGAGATGTCAGGTTGGATTACGTTAGGTTATATTACGTTATTGATGTATATAAAGGTCCCACGGAGACGTAGAGTCCAACTCGCCAGGAATGTCGTCGAATATTACCGCCGAGATGTCAGGTTGGGTTAGGTTAGGTTATATTACGTAATTGAAGTATATAAAGGTCCCACGGAGACGTAGAGTCCAACTCGCCAGGAATGTCGTCAAATATTACCGCCGAGATGTCAGGTTGGATTAGGTTAGGTTATATTACGTTATTGATGCGTATGAATGTCCCACGTAGAGGATAGCTCGCCAGGAATGTTGTCAAATGTTACCGCCGAGATGTTAAGTTGGGTTAGGTTAGGTTATATTACGTAATTGAAGTATATAAATGTCCCACGGAGACGTAGAGTCCAACTCGCCAGGAATGTCGTCAAATATTACCGCCGTGATGTCAGGTTGGGTTAGGTTAGGTTATATTACGTTATTGATGCATATGAATGTCCCACGTAGAGGATAGCTCGCCAGAAATGATGTACAATATTATCGCCGAGATGTTAGGTTGGGTTAGGTCAGGTTCCATTACGTTAATGATGTATACGAAGGACCTACGCAGACGTCGGGGCCAACTCGCCAGGATGTTGTCAAATATTACCGCCGAGATGTCAGGTTGGATTAGGTTAGGTTATATTACGTTATTGATGTATATAAAGGTCCGTCGGAGACGTAGAGTTGAACTCGCCAAGAATGTCTTCAAATATTACCGCCGAAATGTCAGGTTGGGTTAGGTTAGGTTATATTACGTTATTGATGCATATGAATGTCCCACGTAGAGGATAGCTTACCAGGAATGTTGTCAAATATTACCACCGAGATGTTAGGTTGGGTTAGGTTAGGTTATATTACGTTAGTGATGTATACGAAGGACACACGCAGACGTCGGGGCCAACTCGCCAGGAATGTTGTCAAATATTACCGCCGAGATGTCAAGTTGTGTTAGGTTAGGTTATATTACTTCATAGACGTATACAGTGTTCCCACTGGGAAGTAGGGCCCGACAAGCAAGGAATGTTGTTAAACGGTACCCCGAGAGATTAGGTTGGGTTAGGTTAGGTTATATTAGGATACTGATGTATATAAAGGTCCCACGGACACGTAGAGGCCAACTCGCAAGGAATGTTGTCAAATATTACCGCCGAGATGTCAGGTTGGGTTAGGTTAGGTTATATTACGTTATTGATGCATATGAATGTCCCGCGTATAGGATAGCTCGCCAGGAATGTTGTCAAGTGTTACCGCCGAGATGTTAGGTTGGTTTAGGTTAGGTTATATTACGTTAGTGATGTATACGAAGGACCCACGCAGACGTCGGGGCCAACTCGCCAGGAATGTTGTCAAATATTACCGCCGAGATGTCAGGTTGGGTTAGGTTACGTTATATTACGTAATTGAAGTATATAAAGGTCCCACAGAGAAGTAGAGTCCAACTCGCCAGGAATGTCGTCAAATATTACCGCCGAGATGTCAGGTTGGATTACGTTAGGTTATATTACGTTATTGATGTATATAAAGGTCCCACGGAGACGTAGATTCCAACTCGCCAGGAATGTCGTCAAATATTACCGCCGAGATGTCAGGTTGGGTTAGGTTAGGTTATATTACGTAATTGAAGTATATAAAGGTCCCACGGAGACGTAGAGTCCAACTCGCCAGGAATGTCGTCAAATATTACCGCCGAGATGTCAGGTTGGATTAGGTTAGGTTATATTACGTTATTGATGCGTATGAATGTCCCACGTAGAGGATAGCTCGCCAGGAATGTTGTCAAATGTTACCGCCGAGATGTTAAGTTGGGTTAGGTTAGGTTATATTACGTAATTGAAGTATATAAATGTCCCACGGAGACGTAGAGTCCAACTCGCCAGGAATGTCGTCAAATATTACCGCCGTGATGTCAGGTTGGGTTAGGTTAGGTTATATTACGTTATTGATGCATATGAATGTCCCACGTAGAGGATAGCTCAACAGGAATGTTGTCAAATATTACCACCGAGATGTTAGGTTGGGTTAGGTCAGGTTACATTATGTTAATGATGTATACGAAGGACCTACGCAGACGTCGGGGCCAACTCGACAGGAATGTTGTCAAATATTACCGCCGAGATGTCAGGTTGGATTAGGTTAGGTTATATTACGTTATTGATGTATATAAAGGTCCGTCGGAGACGTAGAGCTGAACTCGCCAAGAATGTCTTCAAATATTACCGCCGAAATGTCAGGTTGGGTTAGGTTAGGTTATATTACGTTATTGATGCATATGAATGTCCCACGTAGAGGATAGCTTACCAGGAATGTTGTCAAATATTACCGCCGAGATGTTAGGTTGGGTTAGGTTAGGTTATATTACGTTATTGATGTATATAAATGTCCCACGGAGACGTAGAGTTGAACTCGCCAAGAATGGCTTGAAATATTACCACCGAGATGACAGGATGGGTTAGGTTAGGTTATATTACGTTATTGACGCATATTAATGTCCCACGTAGAGGATAGCTCGAGAGGAATGTTGTCAAGCATTACCGCCTAGATGTTAGGTTGGGTTAGGTTAGGTTGCATTACGTTAATGATGTATAAGAAGGACCCACGCAGACGTTGGGGCCAACTCGCCAGGAATGTTGTCAAATATTACCGTCGAGATGTCAGGTTGGGTTAGGTTACGTTATATTTCGTAATTGAAGTATATAAATGTCCCACGGAGAAGTAGAGTCCAACTCGCCAGGAATGTCGTCAAATATTACCGCCGAGATGTCAGGTTGGGTTAGGTTAGGTTATATTACGTTATTGATGCATATGAATGTCCCACGTAGAGGATAGCTCGCCAGAAATGATGTACAATATTATCGCCGAGATGTTAGGTTGGGTTAGGTCAGGTTCCATTACGTTAATGATGTATACGAAGGACCTACGCAGACGTCGGGGCCAACTCGCCAGGAATGTTGTCAAATATTACCGCCGAGATGTCAGGTTGGATTAGGTTAGGTTATATTACGTTATTGATGCGTATGAATGTCCCACGTAGAGGATAGCTCGCCAGGAATGTTGTCAAATGTTACCGCCGAGATGTTAAGTTGGGTTAGGTTAGGTTATATTACGTAATTGAAGTATATAAATGTCCCACGGAGACGTAGAGTCCAACTCGCCAGGAATGTCGTCAAATATTACCGCCGTGATGTCAGGTTGGGTTAGGTTAGGTTATATTACGTTATTGATGCATATGAATGTCCCACGTAGAGGATAGCTCGCCAGAAATGATGTACAATATTATCGCCGAGATGTTAGGTTGGGTTAGGTCAGGTTCCATTACGTTAATGATGTATACGAAGGACCTACGCAGACGTCGGGGCCAACTCGCCAGGATGTTGTCAAATATTACCGCCGAGATGTCAGGTTGGATTAGGTTAGGTTATATTACGTTATTGATGTATATAAAGGTCCGTCGGAGACGTAGAGTTGAACTTGCCAAGAATGTCTTCAAATATTACCGCCGAAATGTCAGGTTGGGTTAGGTTAGGTTATATTACGTTATTGATGCATATGAATGTCCCACGTAGAGGATAGCTTACCAGGAATGTTGTCAAATATTACCACCGAGATGTTAGGTTGGGTTAGGTTAGGTTATATTACGTTAGTGATGTATACGAAGGACACACGCAGACGTCGGGGCCAACTCGCCAGGAATGTTGTCAAATATTACCGCCGAGATGTCAAGTTGTGTTAGGTTAGGTTATATTACTTCATAGACGTATACAGTGTTCCCACTGGGAAGTAGGGCCCGACAAGCAAGGAATGTTGTTAAACGGTACCCCGAGAGATTAGGTTGGGTTAGGTTAGGTTATATTAGGATACTGATGTATATAAAGGTCCCACGGACACGTAGAGGCCAACTCGCAAGGAATGTTGTCAAATATTACCGCCGAGATGTCAGGTTGGATTACGTTAGGTTATATTACGTTGTTGATGCATATGAATGTCCCGCGTATAGGATAGCTCGCCAGGAATGTTGTCAAGTGTTACCGCCGAAATGTTAGGTTGGTTTAGGTTAGGTTATATTACGTTAGTGATGTATACGAAGGACCCACGCAGACGTCGGGGCCAACTCGCCAGGAATGTTGTCAAATATTACCGCCGAGATGTCAGGTTGGATTAGGTTAGGTTATATTACGTTATTGATGTATATAAAGGTCCGTCGGAGACGTAGAGTTGAACTCGCCAAGAATGTCTTCAAATATTACCGCCGAAATGTCAGGTTGGGTTAGGTTAGGTTATATTACGTTATTGATGCATATGAATGTCCCGCGTATAGGATAGCTCGCCAGGAATGTTGTCAAGTGTTACCGCCGAGATGTTAGGTTGGTTTAGGTTAGGTTATATTACGTTAGTGATGTATACGAAGGACCCACGCAGACGTCGGGGCCAACTCGCCAGGAATGTTGTCAAATATTACCGCCGAGATGTCAGGTTGGGTTAGGTTACGTTATATTACGTAATTGAAGTATATAAAGGTCCCACAGAGAAGTAGAGTCCAACTCGCCAGGAATGTCGTCAAATATTACCGCCGAGATGTCAGGTTGGATTACGTTAGGTTATATTACGTTATTGATGTATATAAAGGTCCCACGGAGACGTAGATTCCAACTCGCCAGGAATGTCGTCAAATATTACCGCCGAGATGTCAGGTTGGGTTAGGTTAGGTTATATTACGTAATTGAAGTATATAAAGGTCCCACGGAGACGTAGAGTCCAACTCGCCAGAAATGTCGTCAAATATTACCGCCGAGATGTCAGGTTGGATTAGGTTAGGTTATATTACGTTATTGATGCGTATGAATGTCCCACGTAGAGGATAGCTCGCCAGGAATGTTGTCAAATGTTACCGCCGAGATGTTAAGTTGGGTTAGGTTAGGTTATATTACGTAATTGAAGTATATAAATGTCCCACGGAGACGTAGAGTCCAACTCGCCAGGAATGTCGTCAAATATTACCGCCGTGATGTCAGGTTGGGTTAGGTTAGGTTATATTACGTTATTGATGCATATGAATGTCCCACGTAGAGGATAGCTCAACAGGAATGTTGTCAAATATTACCACCGAGATGTTAGGTTGGGTTAGGTCAGGTTACATTACGTTAATGATGTATACGAAGGACCTACGCAGACGTCGGGGCCAACTCGACAGGAATGTTGTCAAATATTACCGCCGAGATGTCAGGTTGGATTAGGTTAGGTTATATTACGTTATTGATGTATATAAAGGTCCGTCGGAGACGTAGAGCTGAACTCGCCAAGAATGTCTTCAAATATTACCGCCGAAATGTCAGGTTGGGTTAGGTTAGGTTATATTACGTTATTGATGCATATGAATGTCCCACGTAGAGGATAGCTTACCAGGAATGTTGTCAAATATTACCGCCGAGATGTTAGGTTGGGTTAGGTTAGGTTATATTACGTTATTGATGTATATAAATGTCCCACGGAGACGTAGAGTTGAACTCGCCAAGAATGGCTTGAAATATTACCACCGAGATGACAGGATGGGTTAGGTTAGGTTATATTACGTTATTGACGCATATTAATGTCCCACGTAGAGGATAGCTCGAGAGGAATGTTGTCAAGCATTACCGCCTAGATGTTAGGTTGGGTTAGGTTAGGTTGCATTACGTTAATGATGTATAAGAAGGACCCACGCAGACGTTGGGGCCAACTCGCCAGGAATGTTGTCAAATATTACCGTCGAGATGTCAGGTTGGGTTAGGTTACGTTATATTTCGTAATTGAAGTATATAAATGTCCCACGGAGAAGTAGAGTCCAACTCGCCAGGAATGTCGTCAAATATTACCGCCGAGATGTCAGGTTGGGTTAGGTTAGGTTATATTACGTTATTGATGCATATGAATGTCCCACGTAGAGGATAGCTCGCCAGAAATGATGTACAATATTATCGCCGAGATGTTAGGTTGGGTTAGGTCAGGTTCCATTACGTTAATGATGTATACGAAGGACCTACGCAGACGTCGGGGCCAACTCGCCAGGAATGTTGTCAAATATTACCGCCGAGATGTCAGGTTGGATTAGGTTAGGTTATATTACGTTATTGATGCGTATGAATGTCCCACGTAGAGGATAGCTCGCCAGGAATGTTGTCAAATGTTACCGCCGAGATGTTAAGTTGGGTTAGGTTAGGTTATATTACGTAATTGAAGTATATAAATGGCCCACGGAGACGTAGAGTCCAACTCGCCAGGAATGTCGTCAAATATTACCGCCGTGATGTCAGGTTGGGTTAGGTTAGGTTATATTACGTTATTAATGCATATGAATGTCCCACGTAGAGGATAGCTCAACAGGAATGTTGTCAAATATTACCACCGAGATTTTAGGTTGGGTTAGGTTAGGTTATATTACGTTAGTGATGTATACGAAGGACCCACGCAGACGTCGGGGCCAACTCGCCAGGAATGTTGTCAAATATTACCGCCGAGATGTCAAGTTGTGTTAGGTTAGGTTATATTACTTCATAGACGTATACAGTGTTCCCACTGGGAAGTAGGGCCCGACAAGCAAGGAATGTTGTTAAACGGTACCCCGAGAGATTAGGTTGGGTTAGGTTAGGTTATATTAGGATACTGATGTATATAAAGGTCCCACGGACACGTAGAGGCCAACTCGCAAGGAATGTTGTCAAATATTACCGCCGAGATGTCAGGTTGGATTACGTTAGGTTATATTACGTTATTGATGTATATAAAGGTCCCACGGAGACGTAGAGTCCAACTCGCCAGGAATTTCGTCAAATATTACCGCCGAGATGTCAGGTTGGGTTAGGTTAGGTTATATTACGTAATTGAAGTATATAAAGGTCCCACGGAGACGTAGAGTCCAACTCGCCAGGAATGTCGTCAAATATTACCGCCGAGATGTCAGGTTGGGTTAGGTTAGGTTATATTACGTTGTTGATGCATATGAATGTCCCGCGTATAGGAAAGCTCGCCAGGAATGTTGTCAAGTGTTACCGCCGAAATGTTAGGTTGGTTTAGGTTAGGTTATATTACGTTAGTGATGTATACGAAGGACCCACACAGACGTCGGGGCCAACTCGCCAGGAATGTTGTCAAATATTACCGCCGAGATGTCAGGTTGGATTAGGTTAGGTTATGTTACGTTATTGATGTATATAAAGGTCAGTCGGAGACGTAGAGTTGAACTCGCCAAGAATGTCTTCAAATATTACCGCCGAAATGTCAGGTTGGGTTAGGTTAGATTATATTACGTTATTGATGCATATGAATGTCCCACGTAGAGGATAGCTTACCAGGAATGTTGTCAAATATTACCGCCGAGATGTTAGGTTGGGTTAGGTTAGGTTATATTACGTTAGTGATGTATACGAAGGACCCACGCAAACGTCGGGGCCAACTCGCCAGGAATGTTGTCAAATATTACCGCCGAGATGTCAGGTTGGGTTAGGTTACGTTATATTACGTAATTGAAGTATATAAAGGTCCCACAGAGAAGTAGAGTCCAACTCGCCAGGAATGTCGTCAAATATTACCGCCGAGATGTCAGGTTGGGTTAGGTTAGGTTATATTACGTTATTGATGCATATGAATGTCCCACGTAGAGGATAGCTCGCCAGAAATGTTGTACAATATTACCGCCGAGCTGTTAGGTTGTGTTAGGTCAGGTTACATTACGTTAATGATGTATACGAAGGACCTACGCAGACGTCGGGGCCAACTCGCCAGGAATGTTGTCAAATATTACCGCCGAGATGTCAGGTTGTGTTAGGTTAGGTTATATTACTTCATAGACGTATACAGTGTTCCCACTGGGAAGTAGGGCCCGACAAGCAAGGAATGTTGTTAAACGGTACCCCGAGAGATTAGGTTGGGTTACGTTAGGTTATATTAGGATACTGATGTATATAAAGGTCCCACGGAGACGTAGAGTCCAACTCGCCAGGAATGTCGTCAAATATTACCGCCGAGATGTCAGGTTGGGTTAGGTTAGGTTATATTACGTAATTGAAGTATATAAAGGTCCCACGGAGACGTAGAGTCCAACTCGCCAGGAATGTCGTCAAATATTACCGCCGAGATGTCAGGTTGGATTAGGTTAGGTTATATTACGTTATTGATGCGTATGAATGTCCCACGTAGAGGATAGCTCGCCAGGAATGTTGTCAAATGTTACCGCCGAGATGTTAAGTTGGGTTAGGTTAGGTTATATTACGTAATTGAAGTATATAAATGTCCCACGGAGACGTAGAGTCCAACTCGCCAGGAATGTCGTCAAATATTACCGCCGTGATGTCAGGTTGGGTTAGGTTAGGTTATATTACGTTATTGATGCATATGAATGTCCCACGTAGAGGATAGCTCAACAGGAATGTTGTCAAATATTACCACCGAGATGTTAGGTTGGGTTAGGTTAGGTTATATTACGATAGTGATGTATACGAAGGACCCACGCAGACGTCGGGGCCAACTCGCCAGGAATGTTGTCAAATATTACCGCCGAAATGTCAGGTTGGGTTAGGTTAGGTTATATTACGTTATTGATGTATATAAATGTCCCACGGAGACGTAGAGTTGAACTCGCCAAAGAATGGCTTGAAATATTACCGCCGAGATGACAGGATGGGTTAGGTTAGGTTATATTACGTTATTGACGCATATTAATGTCCCACGTAGAGGATAGCTCGCCAGGAATGTTGTCAAGCATTACCGCCGAGATGTTAGGTTGGGTTAGGTTAGGTTGCATTACGTTAATGATGTATAAGAAGGACCCACGCAGACGTTGGGGCCAACTCGCCAGGAATGTTGTCAAATATTACCGTCGAGATGTCAGGTTGGGTTAGGTTACGTTATATTACGTAATTGAAGTATATAAAGGTCCCACAGAGAAGTAGAGTCCAACTCGCCAGGAATGTCGTCAAATATTACCGCCGAGATGTCAGGTTGGGTTAGGTTAGGTTATATTACGTTATTGATGCATATGAATGTCCCACGT
Source organism: Xylocopa violacea (assembly GCA_963969225.1). Classification (NCBI taxonomy): domain Eukaryota; kingdom Metazoa; phylum Arthropoda; class Insecta; order Hymenoptera; family Apidae; genus Xylocopa; species Xylocopa violacea. Next base: position 490,824 of record CAXAJV010000201.1, on the reverse strand, counting down.
AGAGGATAGCTCGCCAGAAATGTTGTACAATATTACCGCCGAGATGTTAGGTTGTGTTAGGTCAGGTTACATTACGTTAATGATGTATACGAAGGACCTACGCAGACGTCGGGGCCAACTCGCCAGGAATGTTGTCAAATATTACCGCCGAGATGTCAGGTTGTGTTAGGTTAGGTTATATTACTTCATAGACGTATACAGTGTTCCCACTGGGAAGTGGGGCCCGACAAGCAAGGAATGTTGTTAAACGGTACCCCGAGAGATTAGGTTGGGTTAGGTTAGGTTATATTACGTAATTGAAGTATATAAAGGTCCCACGGAAACGTAGAGTCCAACTCGCCAGGAATGTCGTCAAATATTACCGCCGAGATGTCAGTTTGGGTTAGGTTAGGTTATATTACGTTGTTGATGCATATGAATGTCCCACGTATAGGATAGCTCGCCAGGAATGTTGTCAAGTGTTACCGCCGAGATGTTAGGTTGGGTTAGGTTAGGTTATATTACGTTAGTGATGTATACGAAGGACCCACGCAGACGTCGGGGCCAACTCGCCAGAAATGTTGTCAAATATTACCGCCGAGATGTCAAGTTGTGTTAGGTTAGGTTATATTACTTCATAGACGTATACAGTGTTCCCACTGGGAAGTAGGGCCCGACAAGCAAGGAATGTTGTTAAACGGTACCCCGAGAGATTAGGTTGGGTTACGTTAGGTTATATTAGGATACTGATGTATATAAAGGTCCCACGGACACGTAGAGGCCAACTCGCAAGGAATGTTGTCAAATATTACCGCCGAGATGTCAGGTTGGATTACGTTAGGTTATATTACGTTATTGATGTATATAAAGGTCCCACGGACACGTAGAGGCCAACTCGCAAGGAATGTTGTCAAATATTACCGCCGAGATGTCAGGTTGGATTACGTTAGGTTATATTACGTTATTGATGTATATAAAGGTCCCACGGAGACGTAGAGTCCAACTCGCCAGGAATGTCGTCAAATATTACCGCCGAGATGTCAGGTTGGGTTACGTTAGGTTATATTACGTAACTGAAGTATATAAAGGTCCCACGGAGACGTAGAGTCCAACTCGACAGGAATGTCGTCAAATATTACCGCCGAGATGTCAGGTTGGGTTAGGTTAGGTTATATTACGTTGTTGATGCATATGAATGTCCCGCGTATAGGATAGCTCGCCAGGAATGTTGTCAAGTGTTACCGCCGAGATGTTAAGTTGGTTTAGGTTAGGTTATATTACGTTAGTGATGTATACGAAGGACCCACGCAGACGTCGGGGCCAACTCGCCAGGAATGTTGTCAAATATTACCGCCGAGATGTCAGGTTGGGTTAGGTTACGTCATATTACGTAATTGAAGTATATAAAGGTCCCACAGAGAATTAGAGTCCAACTCGCCAGGAATGTCGTCAAATATTACCGCCGAGATGTCAGGTTGGGTTAGGTTAGGTTATATTACGTTATTGATGCATATGAATGTCCCACGTAGAGGATAGCTCGCCAGAAATGATGCACAATATTATCGCCGAGATGTTAGGTTGGGTTAGGTCAGGTTCCATTACGTTAATGATGTATACGAAGGACCTGCGCAGACGTCGGGGCCAACTCGCCAGGAATGTTGTCAAATATTACCGCCGAGATGTCAAGTTGTGTTAGGTTAGGTTATATTACTTCATAGACGTATACAGTGTTCCCACTGGGAAGTAGGGCCCGACAAGCAAGGAATGTTGTTAAACGGTACCCCGAGAGATTAGGTTGGGTTAGGTTAGGTTATATTACGTAATTGAAGTACATAAAGGTCCCACGGAGACGTAGAGTCCAACTCGCCAGGAATGTCGTCAAATATTACCGCCGAGATGTCAGGTTGGGTTAGGTTAGGTTATATTACGTTGTTGATGCATATGAATGTCCCACGTATAGGATAGCTCGCCAGGAATGTTGTCAAGTGTTACCGCCGAGATGTTAGGTTGGGTTAGGTTAGGTTATATTACGTTAGTGATGTATACGAAGGACCCACGCAGACGTCGGGGCCAACTCGCCAGGAATGTTGTCAAATATTACCGCCGAGATGTCAGGTTGGATTAGGTTAGGTTATATTACGTTATTGATGTGTATAAAGGTCTGTCGGAGACGTAGAGTTGAACTCGCCAAGAATGTCTTCAAATATTACCGCCGAAATGTCAGGTTGGGTTAGGTTAGGTTATATTACGTTATTGATGCATATGAATGTCCCACGTAGAGGATAGCTTACCAGGAATGTTGTCAAATATTACCGCCGAGATGACAGGATGGGTTAGGTTAGGTTATATTACGTTATTGACGCATATTAATGTCCCACGTAGATGATAGCTCGCCAGGAATGTTGTCAAGCATTACCGCCGAGATGTTAGGTTGGGTTAGGTTAGGTTGCATTACGTTAATGATGTATAAGAAGGACCCACGCAGACGTTGGGGCCAACTCGCCAGGAATGTTGTCAAATATTACCGTCGAGATGTCAGGTTGGGTTAGGTTACGTTATATTACGTAATTGAAGTATATAAAGGTCCCACGGAGAAGTAGAGTCCAACTCGCCAGGAATGTCGTCAAATATTACCGCCGAGATGTCAGGTTGGGTTAGGTTAGGTTATATTACGTTATTGATGCATATGAATGTCCCACGTAGAGGATAGCTCGCCAGAAATGATGTACAATATTATCGCCGAGATGTTAGGTTGGGTTAGGTCAGGTTCCATTACGTTAATGATGTATACGAAGGACCTACGCAGACGTCGGGACCAACTCGCCAGGAATGTTGTCAAATATTACCGCCGAGATGTCAAGTTGTGTTAGGTTAGGTTATATTACTTCATAGACGTATACAGTGTTCCCACTGGGAAGTAGGGCCCGACAAGCAAGGAATGTTGTTAAACGGTACCCCGAGAGATTAGGTTGCGTTACGTTAGGTTATATTAGGATACTGATGTATATAAAGGTCCCACGGACACGTAGAGGCCAACTCGCAAGGAATGTTGTCAAATATTACCGCCGAGATGTCAGGTTGGATTACGTTAGGTTATATTACGTTATTGATGTATATAAAGGTCCCACGGACACGTAGAGGCCAACTCGCAAGGAATGTTGTTAAATATTACCGCCGAGATGTCAGGTTGGATTACGTTAGGTTATATTACGTTATTGATGTATATAAAGGTCCCACGGAGACGTAGAGTCCAACTCGCCAGGAATGTCGTCAAATATTACCGCCGAGATGTCAGGTTGGGTTAGGTTAGGTTATATTACGTAATTGACGTATATAAAGGTCCCACGGAGACGTAGAGTCCAACTCGCCAGGAATGACGTCAAATATTACCGCCGAGATGTCAGGTTGGGTTAGGTTAGGTTATATTACATTGTTGATGCATATGAATGTCCCGCGTATAGGATAGCTCGCCAGGAATGTTGTCAAGTGTTACCGCCGAGATGTTAGGTTGGTTTAGGTTAGGTTATATTACGTTAGTGATGTATACGAAGGACCCACGCAGACGTCGGGGCCAACTCGCCAGGAATGTTGTCAAATATTACCGCCGAGATGTCAGGTTGGATTAGGTTAGGTTATATTACGTTATTGATGTATATAAAGGTCCGTCGGAGACGTAGAGTTGAACTCGCCAAGAATGTCTTGAAATATTACCGCCGATATGTCAGGTTGGGTTAGGTTAGGTTATATTACGTTATTGATGCATATGAATGTCCCACGTAGAGGACAGCTTACCAGGAATGTTGTCAAATATAACCGCCGAGATGTTAGGTTGGGTTAGGTTAGGTTATATTACGTTAGTGATGTATACGAAGGACCCACGCAGACGTCGGGGCCAACTCGCCAGGAATGTTGTCAAATATTACCGCCGAGATGTCAGGTTGGGTTAGGTTACGTTATATTACGTAATTGAAGTATATAAAGGTCCCACAGAGAAGTAGAGTCCAACTCGCCAGGAATGTCGTCAAATATTACCGCCGAGATGTCAGGTTGGTTTAGGTTAGGTTATATTACGTTATTGATGGATATGAATGTCCCACGTAGAGGATAGCTCGCCAGAAATGTTGTACAATATTACCGCCGAGATGTTAGGTTGGGTTAGGTCAGGGTACATTACGTTAATGATGTATACGAAGGACCTACGCAGACGTCGGGGCCAACTCGCCAGGAATGTTGTCAAATATTACCGCCGAGATGTCAGGTTGTGTTAGGTTAGGTTATATTACTTCATAGACGTATACAGTGTTCCCACTGGGAAGTAGGGCCCGACAAGCAAGGAATGTTGTTAAACGGTACCCCGAGAGATTAGGTTGGGTTAGGTTAGGTTATATTACGTAATTGAAGTATATAAAGGTCCCACGGAGACGTAGAGTCGAACTCGCCAGGAATGTCGTCAAATATTACCGCCGAGATGTCAGGTTGGGTTAGGTTAGGTTATATTACGTTATTGATGCATATGAATGTCCCACGTAGAGGATAGCTTACCAGGAATGTTGTCAAATATTACCGCCGAGATGTTAGGTTGGGTTAGGTTAGGTTATATTACGTAATTGAAGTATATAAAGGTCCCACGGAGACGTAGAGTCCAACTCGCCAGGAATGTCGTCAAATATTACCGCCGAGATGTCAGTTTGGGTTAGGTTAGGTTATATTACGTTGTTGATGCATATGAATGTCCCACGTATAGGATAGCTCGCCAGGAATGTTGTCAAGTGTTACTGCCGAGATGTTAGGTTGGTTTAGGTTAGGTTATATTACGTTAGTGATGTATACGAAGGACCCACGCAGACGTCGGGGCCAACTCGCCAGGAATGTTGTCAAATATTACCGCCGAGATGTCAGGTTGGATTAGGTTAGGTTATATTACGTTATTGATGTATGTAAAGGTCCGTCGGAGACGTAGAGTTGAACTCGCCAAGAATGTCTTCAAATATTACCGCCGAAATGTCAGGTTGGGTTAGGTTCGGTTATATTACGTTAGTGATGTATACGAAGGACCCACGCAGACGTCGGGGCCAACTCGCCAGGAATGTTGTCAAATATTACCGCCGAGATGTCAGTTTGGGTTAGGTTACGTTATATTACGTAATTGAAGTATATAAAGGTCCCACAGAGAAGTAGAGTCCAACTCGCCAGGAATGTCGTCAAATATTACAGCCGAGATATCAGGTTGGGTTAGGTTAGGTTATATTACGTTATTGATGCATATGAATGTCCCACGTAGAGGATAGCTCGCCAGAAATGTTGTACAATATTACCGCCGAGATGTTAGGTTGTGTTAGGTCAGGTTACATTACGTTAATGATGTATACGAAGGACCTACGCAGACGTCGGGGCCAACTCGCCAGGAATGTTGTCAAATATTACCGCCGAGATGTCAGGTTGTGTTAGGTTAGGTTATATTACTTCATAGACGTATACAGTGTTCCCACTGGGAAGTGGGGCCCGACAAGCAAGGAATGTTGTTAAACGGTACCCCGAGAGATTAGGTTGGGTTAGGTTAGGTTATATTACGTAATTGAAGTATATAAAGGTCCCACGGAAACGTAGAGTCCAACTCGCCAGGAATGTCGTCAAATATTACCGCCGAGATGTCAGTTTGGGTTAGGTTAGGTTATATTACGTTGTTGATGCATATGAATGTCCCACGTATAGGATAGCTCGCCAGGAATGTTGTCAAGTGTTACCGCCGAGATGTTAGGTTGCGTTAGGTTAGGTTATATTACGTTAGTGATGTATACGAAGGACCCACGCAGACGTCGGGGCCAACTCGCCAGAAATGTTGTCAAATATTACCGCCGAGATGTCAAGTTGTGTTATGTTAGGTTATATTACTTCATAGACGTATACAGTGTTCCCACTGGGAAGTAGGGCCCGACAAGCAAGGAATGTTGTTAAACGGTACCCCGAGAGATTAGGTTGGGTTACGTTAGGTTATATTAGGATACTGATGTATATAAAGGTCCCACGGACACGTAGAGGCCAACTCGCAAGGAATGTTGTCAAATATTACCGCCGAGATGTCAGGTTGGATTACGTTAGGTTATATTACGTTATTGATGTATATAAAGGTCCCACGGACACGTAGAGGCCAACTCGCAAGGAATGTTGTCAAATATTACCGCCGAGATGTCAGGTTGGATTATGTTAGGTTATATTACGCTATTGATGCATATGAATGTCCCACGTAGAGGATAGCTCGCCAGGAATGTTGTCAAATATTACCGCCGAGATGTTAGGTTGGGTTACGTTAGGTTATATTACGTAACTGAAGTATATAAAGGTCCCACGGAGACGTAGAGTCCAACTCGACAGGAATGTCGTCAAATATTACCGCCGAGATGTCAGGTTGGGTTAGGTTAGGTTATATTACGTTATTGACGCATATTAATGTCCCACGTAAAGGATAGCTCGCCAGGAATGTTGTCAAATATTACCGCCGAGATGTTAGGTTGGGTTAGGTTAGGGTATACTACGTTAGTGATGTATACGAAGGAGCCACGCAGTCGTCGGGGCCAACTCGCCAGGAATGTTGTCAAATATTACCGCCGAGATGTTAGGTTGGGTTAGGTTAGGTTATACTACGTTAGTGATGTATACAAACGACCCACGCAGACGTCGGGGCCAATTCGCCAGGAATGTTGTCAAATATTACCGCCGAGATGTCAGGTTGGGTTAGGTTAGGTTATATTACGTTATTGATGTATATAATGGTCCGTCGGAGACGTAGAGTCGAACACGCGAAGAATGTCTTCAAATATTACCGCCGAAATATCAGGTTGGGTTAGGTTAGGTTATATTACGTTATTGATGCATATGAATGTCCTACGTAGAGGATAGCTCGCCAGGAATGTTGTCAAACATTACCGCCGAGATGTTAGGTTGGGTTAGGTTAGGTTATACTACGTTACTGATGTATACGAAGGACCCACGCAGACGTCGGGGCCAACTCGCCAGGAATGTTGTCAAATATTACCGCTGAGATGTCAGGTTGGGTTAGGTTAGGTTATATTACGTTATTGACGCATATTAATGTCCCACGTAGAGGATAGCTCGCCAGGAATGTTGTCAAATATTACCGCCGAGATGTTAGTTTGGGTTAGGTTAGGTTATATTACGTAATTGAAGTATATAAAGGTCCCACGGAGAAGTAGAGTCCAACTCGCCAGGAATGTCGTCAAATATTACCGCTGAGATGTCAGGTTGGGTTAGGTTAGGTTATATTACGTCATTGATGTATATGAATGTCCCACATAGACGTAGAGGAGAACTCGCCAGGAATGTTGTCAGATTTTACCGCCGAGATGATAGGTTGTGTTAGGTTAGGTTATATTACGTTATTGATGTATATAAAGCTCCCACGGATACGTAGCGGCCAACTCGCCAGGAATGTTGTCAAATATTACCGCCGAGATGTCAGGTTGGGTTAGGTTAGGTTACGTTACGTTATTGATGTATACGAAGGTCCCACGTAAACGAAGAGGACTACTCGCCAGGAATGTTGTCAAATATTACCGCCGAGATGTCAGGTTGGGTTAGGTTAGGTTATATTACGTTATTGATATATATAAAGGTACCACGGTGACGTAGAGTCCAACTCGCCCGGAATGTTGTCAGATTTTACCGCCGAGATGATAGGTTGGGTTAGGTTAGGTTATATTACGTTATTGATGTATATAAAGGTCCCACGGAGACGTAGCGGCCAACTCGCCAGGAATGTTGTTAAATATTACCGCCGAGATGTCAGGTTGGGTTAGGTTAGGTTACATTACGTTATTGATGTATACGAAGGTCCCACGTAAACGAAGAGGACAACTCGCCAGGAATGTTGTCAAATATTACCGCCGAGATGATAGGTTGGGTTAGATTAGGTTATATTACGTTATTGACGTACATAAAGGTCCCACGGTGTCGTAGAGGCCAGCTCGCCAGGAATGTTGTCAAATATTACCGCCGAGATATCAGGTTGGGTTAGGTTAGGTTATATTACGTTATTGAGGTATATAAAGGTCCCACGGAGGCGTAGAATCCAACACGCCAGGAATGTCGTCAAATATTACCGCCGAGATATCAGGTTGGGGTAGGTTAGGTTATGTTACGTTACTGATGTATATGAAGGTCCCACGTAGACGTAGCGGACAACTCGCCAGGAATGCTGTCAAATATTACCGCCGAGATGTCAGGTTGGGTTATGTTATGTTATATTACGTTGTTGATGTATATAATTGTTCCACGGAGACGTAGAGGCCAACTCGAAAGGAATGTCGTCAAATATTACCGCTGAGATGTCAGGTTGGGTTAGGTTAGGTTATATTACGTCATTGATGTATATGAATGTCCCACATAGACGTAGAGGAGAACTCGCCAGGAATGTTGTCAGATTTTACCGCCGAGATGATAGGTTGTGTTAGGTTAGGTTATATTACGTTATTGATGTATATAAAGCTCCCACGGATACGTAGCGGCCAACTCGCCAGGAATGTTGTCAAATATTACCGCCGAGATGTCAGGTTGGGTTAGGTTAGGTTCCGTTACGTTATTGATGTATACGAAGGTCCCACGTAAACGAAGAGGACAACTCGCCAGGAATGTTGTCAAATATTACCGCCGAGATGTCAGTTTGGGTTAGGTTAGGTTATATTACGTTATTGATGTATATAAAGGTACCACGGTGACGTAGAGTCCAACTCGCCAGGAATGTTGTCAGATTTTACCGCCGAGATGATAGGTTGGGTTAGGTTAGGTTATATTACGTTATTGATGTATATAAAGGTCCCACGGAGACGTAGCGGCCAACTCGCCAGGAATGTTGTTAAATATTACCGCCGAGATGTCAGGTTGGGTTAGGTTAGGTTACATTAAGTTGTTGATGTATGTAAAGGTCCCACGGAGACGTAGAGGCCAACTCGAAAGGAATGTTGTCAAATTATACCGCCGAGATGTCAGGTTGGGTTAGGTTAGGTTATATTACGTTATTGATGTATATGGATGTCCCACGCAGACGTAGAGAAGAACTCGCCAGGAATGCTGTCAAATATTACCGCCGAGATGTCAGGTTGGGTTATGTTAGGTTATATTACGTTATTGATGTATATGAAGGTCCCACGTAGACGTAGAGGACAACTCGCCAGGAATGCTGTCGAATATTATCGCCGTGATGATAGGTTGGGTTAGATTAGGTTATATTACGTTATTGACGTACATAAAGGTCACTCGGAGCCGTAGAGTCCAGCTCACCAGGAATGTTGTCAAACATTACCGCCGAGATGTCAGGTTGGGTTAGGTTAGGTTATATTACGTTATTGATGTATATAAAGCTCCCACGGAGGCGTAGAACCCAGCACGCCAGGAATGTCGTCAAATATTACCGCTGAGATGTCAGGTTGGGTTAGGTTAGGTTATATTACGTTATTGATGTATATGGATGTCCCACGCAGACGTAGAGGAGAACTCGCTAGGAATGTTGACAAATATTACCGCCGAGATGTCAGGTTGGGTTAGATTAGGTTATATTACGTTATTGATGTATATAAAGGTACCACGGTGACGTAGAGGCCAAGTCGCCAGGAATGTTGTCAAATATTACCGCCGATAAGTTAGGTTGGGTTAGGTTAGGTTATATTACGTTATTGACGTACATAAAGATCCCACGGAGACGTATAGGCCAGCTCGCCAGGAATGCTGTCAAATATTACCGCCGAAATGTCAGGTTGTGTTAGGTTAGGTTATATTACGTTATTGATGTATATAAAGGTACCACGGAGACGTAGAATCCAACTCGCCGGGAATGTCGTCAAATATTACCGCCCTGATGTCAGGTTGGGTTAGGTTAGGTTATATTACGCCATTGATGTATATGAATGTCCCACATAGACGTAGAGGAGAACTCGCCAGTAATGTTGTCAGATTTTACCGCCGAGATGATAGGTTGTGTTAGGTTAGGTTATATTACGTTTTTGATGTATATAAAGCTCCCACGGATACGTAGCGGCCAACTCGCCAGGAATGTTGTCAAATATTACCGCCGAGATGTCAGGTTGGGTTAGGTTAGGTTACGTTACGTTATTGATGTATACGAAGGTCCCACGTAAACGAAGAGGACTACTCGCCAGGAATGTTGTCAAATATTACCGCCGAGATGTCAGGTTGGGTTAGGTTAGGTTATATTACGTTATTGATGTATATAAAGGTACCACGGTGACGTAGAGCCCAACTCGCCAGGAATGTTGTCAGATTTTACCGCCGAGATGATAGGTTGGGTTAGGTTAGGTTATATTACGTTATTGATGTATATAAAGGTCCCACGGAGACGTAGCGGCCAACTCGCCAGGAATGTTGTTAAATATTACCGCCGAGATGTCAGGTTGGGTTAGGTTACGTTACATTACGTTATTGATGTATACGAAGGTCCCACGTAAACGAAGAGGACAACTCGCCAGGAATGTTGTCAAATATTACCGCCGAGATGATAGGTTGGGTTAGATTAGGTTATCTTACGTTATTGACGTACATAAAGGTCCCACGGTGTCGTAGAGGCCAGCTCGCCAGGAATGTTGTCAAATATTACCGCCGAGATATCAGGTTGGGTTAGGTTAGGTTATATTACGTTATTGAGGTATATAAAGGTCCCACGGAGGCGTAGAATCCAACACGCCAGGAATGTCGTCAAATATTACCGCCGAGATGTCAGGTTGGGTTAGGTTAGGTTATGTTACGTTACTGATGTATATGAAGGTCCCACGTAGACGTAGCGGACAACTCGCCAGGAATGCTGTCAAATATACCGCCGAGATGTCAGGTTGGGTTATGTTATGTTATATTACGTTGTTGATGTATATAAAGGTCCCACGGAGACGTAGAGGCCAACTCGAAAGGAATGTCGTCAAATATTACCGCCCTGATGTCAGGTTGGGTTAGGTTAGGTTATATTACGTCATTGATGTATATGAATGTCCCACATAGACGTAGAGGAGAACTCGCCAGGAATGTTGTCAGATTTTACCGCCGAGATGATAGGTTGTGTTAGGTTAGGTTATATTACGTTATTGATGTATATAAAGCTCCCACGGATACGTAGCGGCCAACTCGCCAGGAATGTTGTCAAATATTACCGCCGAGATGTCAGGTTGGGTTAGGTTAGGTTACGTTACGTTATTGATGTATACGAAGGTCCCACGTAAACGAAGAGGACTACTCGCCAGGAATGTTGTCAAATACTACCGCCGAGATGTCAGGTTGGGTTAGGTTAGGTTATATTACGTTATTGATGTATATAAAGGTACCACGGTGACGTAGAGTCCAACTCGCCAGGAATGTTGTCAGATTTTACCGCCGAGATGATAGGTTGGGTTAGGTTAGGTTATATTACGTTATTGATGTAAATAAAGGTCCCACGGAGACGTAGCGGCCAACTCGCCAGGAATGTTGTTAAATATTACCGCCGAGATGTCAGGTTGGGTTAGGTTAGGTTACATTACGTTATTGATGTATACGAAGGTCCCACGTAAACGAAGAGGACAACTCGCCAGGAATGTTGTCAAATATTACCGCCGAGATGATAGGTTGGGTTAGATTAGGTTATATTACGTTAGTGACGTACATAAAGGTCCCACGGTGTCGTAGAGGCCAGCTCGCCAGGAATGTTGTCAAATATTACCGCCGAGATATCAGGTTGGGTTAGGTTAGTTTATATTACGTTATTGAGGTATATAAAGGTCCCACGGAGGCGCAGAATCCAACACGCCAGGAATGTCGTCAAATATTACCGCCGAGATGTCAGGTTGGGTTAGGTTAGGTTATGTTACGTTACTGATGTATATGAAGGTCCCACGTAGACGTAGCGGACAACTCGCCAGGAATGCTGTCAAATATTACCGCCGAGATGTCAGGTTGGGTTATGTTATGTTATATTACGTTGTTGATGTATATAAAGGTCCCACGGAGACGTAGAGGCCAACTCGAAAGGAATGTCGTCAAATATTACCGCCCTGATGTCAGGTTGGGTTAGGTTAGGTTATATTACGTCATTGATGTATATGAATGTCCCACGTAGACGTAGAGGAGAACTCGCCAGGAATGTTGTCAGATTTTACCGCCGAGATGATAGGTTGTGTTAGGTTAGGTTATATTACGTTATTGATGTATATAAAGCTCCCACGGATACGTAGCGGCCAACTCGCCAGGAATGTTGTCAAATATTACCGCCGAGATGTCAGGTTGGGTTAGGTTAGGTTATATTACGTTATTGATGTATATAAAGGTACCACGGTGACGTAGAGTCCAACTCGCCAGGAATGTTGTCAGATTTTACCGCCGAGATGATAGGTTGTGTTAGGTTAGGTTATATTACGTTATTGATGTATATAAAGGTCCCACGGAGACGTAGCGGCCAACTCGCCAGGAATGTTGTTAAATATTACCGCCGAGATGTCAGGTTGGGTTAGGTTAGGTTACATTACGTTGTTGATGTATGTAAAGGTCCCACGGAGACGTAGAGGCCAACTCGAAAGGAATGTTGTCAAATTATACCGCCGAGATGTCAGGTTGGGTTAGGTTAGGTTATATTACGTTATTGATGTATATAAAGGTCCCACGGAGGCGTAGAACCCAACACGCCAGGAATGTCGTCAAATATTACCGCTGAGATGTCAGGTTGGGTTAGGTTAGGTTATATTACGTTATTGATGTATATGGATGTCCCACGCAGACGTAGAGGAGAACTCGCCAGGAATATTGTCAAATATTACCGCCGAGATGATAGGTTGGGTTAGATTAGGTTATATTACGTTATTGACGTACATAAAGGTCCCACGGTGTCGTAGAGGCCAGCTCGCCAGGAATGTTGTCAAATATTACCGCCGAGATATCAGGTTGGGTTAGGTTAGGTTATATTACGTTATTGAGGTATATAAAGGTCCCACGGAGGCGTAGAATCCAACACGCCAGGAATGTCGTCAAATATTACCGCCGAGATGTCAGGTTGGGTTAGGTTAGGTTATGTTACGTTACTGATGTATATGAAGGTCCCACGTAGACGTAGCGGACAACTCGCCAGGAATGCTGTCAAATATTACCGCCGAGATGTCAGGTTGGGTTAGGTTAGGTTATATTACGTAATTGAAGTATATAAAGGTCCCACGGAGAAGTAGAGTCCAACTCGCCAGGAATGTCGTCAAATATTACCGCCGAGATGTCAGGTTGGGTTAGGTTAGGTTATATTACGTAATTGAAGTATATAAAGGTCCCACGGAGACGTAGAGTCCAACTCGCCAGGAATGTCGTCAAATATTACCGCCGAGATGTCAGGTTGGGTTAGGTTAGGTTATATTACGTTATTGATGCATATCAATGTCCCACGTAGAGGATAGCTCGCCAGGAATGTTGTCAAGTGCTACCGCCGAGATGTTAGGTTGGGTTAGGTTAGGTTATATTACGTTAGTGATGTATACGAAGGACCCACGCAGACGTCGGGGCCAACTCGCCAGGAATGTTGTCAAATATTACCGCCGAGATGTCAGGTTGGATTAGGTTAGGTTATATTACGTTACTGATGTATATAAAGGTCCGTCGGAGACGTAGAGTTGAACTCGCCAAGAATGTCTTCAAATATTACCGCCGAAATGTCAGGTTGGGTTAGATTAGGTTATATTACGTTATTGATGCATATGAATGTCCCACGTAGAGGATAGCTCGCCAGGAATGTTGTCAAGTGCTACCGCCGAGATGTTAGGTTGGGTTAGGTTAGGTTATATTACGTTAGTGATGTATACGAAGGACCCACGCAGACGTCGGGGCCAACTCGCCAGGAATGTTGTCAAATATTACCGCCGAGATGTCAGGTTGGGTTAGGTTAGGTTATATTACGTTATTGATGTATATAAATGTCCCACGGAGACGTAGAGTTGAACTCGCCAAGAATGTCTTGAAATATTACCGCCGAGATGTCAGGTTGGGTTAGGTTAGGTTATAATACGTTATTGACGCATATTAATGTCCCACGTAGAGGATAGCTCGCCAGGAATGTTGTCAAACATTACCGCCGAGATGTTAGGTTGGGTTAGGTTAGGTTACATTACGTTAATTATGTATAGGGAGGACCTACGCAGATGTCGGGGCCAACTCGCCAGGAATGTTGTCAAATATTACCGCAGAGATGTCAGGTTGGGTTACGTTAGGTTATATTACGCTATTGATGCATATGAATGTCCCACGTAGAGGATAGCTCGCCAGGAATGTTGTCAAATATTACCGCCGAGATGTTAGGTTGGGTTAGGTTAGGTTATACTACGTTAGTGATGTATACGAAGGACCCACGCAGACGTCGGGGCCAACTCGCCAGGAATGTTTTCAAATATTACCGCCGAGATGTCAGGTTGGGTTAGGTTAGGTTATATTACGTTATTGACGCATATTAATGTCCCACGTAGAGGATAGCTCGCCAGGAATGTTGTCAAATATTACCGCCGAGATGTTAGGTTGGGTTAGGTTAGGTTATACTACGTTAGTGATGTATACAAAGGACCCACGCAGACGTCGGGGCCAATTCGCCAGGAATGTTGTCAAATATTACCGCCGAGATGTCAGGTTGGGTTAGGTTAGGTTATATTACGTTATTGATGTATATAATGGTCCGTCGGAGACGTAGAGTCGAACACGCGAAGAATGTCTTCAAATATTACCGCCGAAATATCAGGTTGGGTTAGGTTAGGTTATATTACGTTATTGATGCATATGAATGTCCTACGTAGAGGATAGCTCGCCAGGAATGTTGTCAAACATTACCGCCGAGATGTTAGGTTGGGTTAGGTTAGGTTATACTACGTTAGTGATGTATACGAAGGACCCACGCAGACGTCGGGGCCAACTCGCCAGGAATGTTGTCAAATATTACCGCTGAGATGTCAGGTTGGGTTAGGTTAGGTTATATTACGTTATTGATGTATATGGATGTCCCACGCAGACGTAGAGGAGAACTCGCCAGGAATGTTGACAAATATTATCGCCGAGATGATAGGTTGTGTTAGGTTAGGTTATATTACGTTATTGTCGTACATAAAGATCCCACGGAAACGTAGAGGCCAGCTCGCCAGGAATGCTGTCAAATATTACCGCCGAAATGTCAGATTGGGTTAGGTTAGGTTATATTACGTTATTGATGTATATAAAGGTCCCACGGAGACGTAGAATCCAACTCGCCGGGAATGTCGTCAAATATTACCGCCCTGATGTCAGGTTGGGTTACGTTAGGTTATATTACGCTATTGATGCATACGAATGTCCCACGTAGAGGATAGCTCGCCAGGAATGTTGTCAAATATTACCGCCGAGATGTTAGTTTGGGTTAGGTTAGGTTATATTACGTAATTGAAGTATATAAAGGTCCCACGGAGAAGTAGAGTCCAACTCGCCAGGAATGTCGTCAAATATTACCGCTGAGATGTCAGGTTGGGTTAGGTTAGGTTATATTACGTCATTGATGTATATGAATGTCCCACATAGACGTAGAGGAGAACTCGCCAGGAATGTTGTCAGATTTTACCGCCGAGATGATAGGTTGTGTTAGGTTAGGTTATATTACGTTATTGATGTATATAAAGCTCCCACGGATACGTAGCGGCCAACTCGCCAGGAATGTTGTCAAATATTACCGCCGAGATGTCAGGTTGGGTTAGGTTAGGTTACGTTACGTTATTGATGTATACGAAGGTCCCACGTAAACGAAGAGGACTACTCGCCAGGAATGTTGTCAAATATTACCGCCGAGATGTCAGGTTGGGTTAGGTTAGGTTATATTACGTTATTGATATATATAAAGGTACCACGGTGACGTAGAGTCCAACTCGCCCGGAATGTTGTCAGATTTTACCGCCGAGATGATAGGTTGGGTTAGGTTAGGTTATATTACGTTATTGATGTATATAAAGGTCCCACGGAGACGTAGCGGCCAACTCGCCAGGAATGTTGTTAAATATTACCGCCGAGATGTCAGGTTGGGTTAGGTTAGGTTACATTACGTTATTGATGTATACGAAGGTCCCACGTAAACGAAGAGGACAACTCGCCAGGAATGTTGTCAAATATTACCGCCGAGATGATAGGTTGGGTTAGATTAGGTTATATTACGTTATTGACGTACATAAAGGTCCCACGGTGTCGTAGAGGCCAGCTCGCCAGGAATGTTGTCAAATATTACCGCCGAGATATCAGGTTGGGTTAGGTTAGGTTATATTACGTTATTGAGGTATATAAAGGTCCCACGGAGGCGTAGAATCCAACACGCCAGGAATGTCGTCAAATATTACCGCCGAGATATCAGGTTGGGGTAGGTTAGGTTATGTTACGTTACTGATGTATATGAAGGTCCCACGTAGACGTAGCGGACAACTCGCCAGGAATGCTGTCAAATATTACCGCCCAAATGTCAGGTTGGGTTATGTTATGTTATATTACGTTGTTGATGTATATAAATGTTCCACGGAGACGTAGAGGCCAACTCGAAAGGAATGTCGTCAAATATTACCGCTGAGATGTCAGGTTGGGTTAGGTTAGGTTATATTACGTCATTGATGTATATGAATGTCCCACATAGACGTAGAGGAGAACTCGCCAGGAATGTTGTCAGATTTTACCGCCGAGATGATAGGTTGTGTTAGGTTAGGTTATATTACGTTATTGATGTATATAAAGCTCCCACGGATACGTAGCGGCCAACTCGCCAGGAATGTTGTCAAATATTACCGCCGAGATGTCAGGTTGGGTTAGGTTAGGTTCCGTTACGTTATTGATGTATACGAAGGTCCCACGTAAACGAAGAGGACAACTCGCCAGGAATGTTGTCAAATATTACCGCCGAGATGTCAGGTTGGGTTAGGTTAGGTTACATTACGTTATTGATGTATATAAAGGTACCACGGTGGCGTAGAGTCCAACTCGCCAGGAATGTTGTCAGATTTTACCGCCGAGATGATAGGTTGGGTTAGGTTAGGTTATAATACGTTATTGATGTATATAAAGGTCCCACGGAGTCGTAGCGGCCAACTCGCCAGGAATGTTGTTAAATATTACCGCCGAGATGTCAGGTTGGGTTAGGTTAGGTTACATTACGTTATTGATGTATACGAAGGTCCCACGTAAACGAAGAGGACAACTCGCCAGGAATGTTGTCAAATATTACCGCCGAGATGATAGGTTGGGTTAGATAATGTTATATTACGTTATTGACGTACATAAAGGTCCCACTGTGTCGTAGAGGCCAGCTCGCCAGGAATGTTGTCAAATATTACCGCCGAGATATCAGGTTGGGTTAGGTTAGGTTATATTACGTTATTGAGGTATATAAAGGTCCCACGGAGGCGTAGCGGCCAACTCGCCAGGAATGTTGTCAAATATTACCGCCGAGATGTCAGGTTGGGTTAGGTTAGGTTCCGTTACGTTATTGATGTATACGAAGGTCCCACGTAAACGAAGAGGACAACTCGCCAGGAATGTTGTCAAATATTACCGCCGAGATGTCAGGTTGGGTTAGGTTAGGTTATATTACGTTATTGTCGTACATAAAGATCCCATGGAGACGTATAGGCCAGATCGCCAGGAATGCTGTCAAATATTACCGCCGAAATGTCAGGTTGGGTTAGGTTAGGTTATATTACGTTATTGATGTATATAAAGGTACCACGGAGACGTAGAATCCAACTCGCCGGGAATGTCGTCAAATATTACCGCCCTGATGTCAGGTTGGGTTAGGTTAGGTTATATTACGTCATTGATGTATATGAATGTCCCACATAGACGTAGAGGAGAACTCGCCAGGAATGTTGTCAGATTTTACCGCCGAGATGATAGGTTGTGTTAGGTTAGGTTATATTACGTTACTGATGTATATAAAGCTCCCACGGATACGTAGCGGCCAACTCGCCAGGAATGTTGTCAAATATTACCGCCGAGATGTCAGGTTGGGTTAGGTTAGGTTACGTTACGTTATTGATGTATACGAAGGTCCCACGTAAACGAAGAGGACTACTCGCCAGGAATGTTGTCAAATATTACCGCCGATATGTCAGGTTGGGTTAGGTCAGGTTATATTACGTTATTGATGTATATAAAGGTACCACGGTGACGTAGAGTCCAACTCGCCAGGAATGTTGTCAGATTTTACCGCCGAGATGATAGGTTGGGTTAGGTTAGGTTATATTACGTTATTGATGTATATAAAGGTCCCACGGAGACGTAGCGGCCAACTCGCCAGGAATGTTGTTAAATATTACCGCCGAGATGTCAGGTTGGGTTAGGTTAGGTTACATTACGTTATTGATGTATATAAAGGTCCCACGGAGACGTAGCGGCCAACTCGCCAGGAATGTTGTTAAATATTACCGCCGAGATGTCAGGTTGGGTTAGGTTAGGTTATATTACGTTATTGATGTATATGAAGGTCCCACGTAGACGTAGAGGACAACCCGCCAGGAATGCTGTCGAATATTATCGCCGTGATGATAGGTTGGGTTAAATTAGGTTATATTACGTTATTGACGTACATAAAGGTCACTCGGAGCCGTAGAGTCCAGCTCGCCGGGAATGTCGTCAAATATTACCGCCCTGATGTCAGGTTGGGTTAGGTTAGGTTATATTACGTCATTGATGTATATGAATGTCCCACATAGACGTAGAGGAGAACTCGCCAGGAATGTTGTCAGATTTTACCGCCGAGATGATAGGTTGTGTTAGGTTAGGTTATATTACGTTATTGATGTATATAAAGCTCCCACGGATACGTAGCTGCCAACTCGCCAGGAATGTTGTCAAATATTACCGCCGAGATGTCAGGTTGGGTTAGGTTAGGTTACGTTACGTTATTGATGTATACGAAGGTCCCACGTAAACGAAGAGGACTACTCGCCAGGAATGTTGTCAAATATTACCGCCGAGATGTCAGGTTGGGTTATGTTATGTTATATTACGTTGTTGATGTATATAAAGGTCCCACGGAGACGTAGCGGCCAACTCGCCAGGAATGTTGCTAAATATTACCGCCGAGATGTCAGGTTGGGTTAGGTTAGGTTACATTACGTTGTTGATGTATGTAAAGGTCCCACGGAGACGTAGAGGCCAACTCGAAAGGAATGTTGTCAAATTATACCGCCGAGATGTCAGGTTGGGTTAGGTTAGTTTATATTACGTCATAGACGTATACAGTGTTCCCACCGAGAAGTAGGGGCCGACAAGCAAGGAATGCGGTTAAATGGTACCACGAGAGATTAGGTTGGGTTAGGTTAGGTTTTATTAGGATACTGATGTATATAAAGGTCCCACGGACACGTAGAGTCCAAGTCGCCAGGAATGTTGCCAAATATTACCGCCGATAAGTTAGGTTGGGTTAGGTTAGGTTATATTACGTTATTGACGTACATAAAGATCCCACGGAGACGTAGAGGCCAGCTCGCCAGGAATGCTGTCAAATATTACCGCCGAGATGTCAGGTTGGGTTAGGTTAGGTTATATTACGTTATTGTCGTACATAAATATCCCATGGAGACGTATAGGCCAGATCGCCAGGAATGCTGTCAAATATTACCGCCGAAATGTCAGGTTGGGTTAGGTTAGGTTATATTACGTTATTGATGTATATAAAGGTACCACGGAGACGTAGAATCCAACTCGCCGGGAATGTCGTCAAATATTACCGCCCTGATGTCAGGTTGGGTTAGGTTAGGTTATATTACGTCATTGATGTATATGAATGTCCCACATAGACGTAGAGGAGAACTCGCCAGGAATGTTGTCAGATTTTACCGCCGAGATGATAGGTTGTGTTAGGTTAGGTTATATTACGTTATTGATATATATAGCGCTCCCACGGATACGTAGCGGCCAACTCGCCAGGAATGTTGTCAAATATTACCGCCGAGATGTCAGGTTGGGTTAGGTTAGGTTACGTTACGTTATTGATGTATACGAAGGTCCCACGTAAACGAAGAGGACTACTCGCCAGGAATGTTGTCAAATATTACCGCCGATATGTCAGGTTGGGTTAGGTTAGATTATATTACGTTATTGATGTATATAAAGGTACCACGGTGACGTAGAGTCCAACTCGCCAGGAATGTTGTCAGATTTTACCGCCGAGATATCAGGTTGGGTTAGGTTAGGTTATATTACGTTATTGAGGTATATAAAGGTCCCACGGAGGCGTAGAATCCAACACGCCAGGAATGTCGTCAAATATTACCGCCGAGATGTCAGGTTGGGTTAGGTTAGGTTATGTTACGTTATTGATGTATATAAAGCTCCCACGGATACGTAGCGGCCAACTCGCCAGGAATGTTGTCAAATATTACCGCCGAGATGTCAGGTTGGGTTAGGTTAGGTTCCGTTACGTTATTGATGTATACGAAGGTCCCACGTAAACGAAGAGGACAACTCGCCAGGAATGTTGTCAAATATTACCGCCGAGATGATAGGTTGGGTTAGATTATGTTATATTACGTTATTGACGTACATAAAGGTCCCACGGTGTCGAGAGGCCAGCTCGCCAGGAATGTTGTCAAATATTACCGCCGAGATATCAGGTTGGGTTAGGTTAGGTTATATTACGTTATTGAGGTATATAAAGGTCCCACGGAGGCGTAGCGGCCAACTCGCCAGGAATGTTGTCAAATATTACCGCCGAGATGATAGGTTGGGTTAGATTAGGTTATATTACGTTATTGACGCACATAAAGGTCCCACGGTGTCGTAGAGGCCAGCTCGCCAGGAATGTTGTCAAATATTACCGCCGATATATCAGGTTGGGTTAGGTTAGGTTATATTACGTTATTGAGGTATATAAAGGTCCCACGGAGGCGTAGAATCCAACACGCCAGGAATGTCGTCAAATATTACCGCCGAGATGTCAGGTTGGGTTAGGTTAGGTTATGTTACGTTACTGATGTATATGAAGGTCCCACGTAGACGTAGCGGACAACTCGCCAGGAATGCTGTCAAATATTACCGCCGAGATGTCAGGTTGGGTTATGTTATGTTATATTACGTTGTTGATGTATATAAAGGTCCCACGGAGACGTAGAGGCCAACTCGAAAGGAATGTCGTCAAATATTACCGCCCTGATGTCAGGTTGGGTTAGGTTAGGTTATATTACGTCATTGATGTATATGAATGTCCCACATAGACGTAGAGGAGAACTCGCCAGGAATGTTGTCAGATTTTACCGCCGAGATGATAGCTTGTGTTAGGTTAGGTTATATTACGTTATTGATGTATATAAAGCTCCCACGGATACGTAGCGGCCAACTCGCCAGGAATGTTGTCAAATATTACCGCCGAGATGTCAGGTTGGGTTAGGTTAGGTTCCGTTACGTTATTGATGTATACGAAGGTCCCACGTAAAGGAAGAGGACAACTCGCCAGGAATGTTGTCAAATATTACCTCCGAGATGTCAGGTTGGGTTAGGTTAGGTTATATTACGTTATTGATGTATATAAAGGTACCACGGTGACGTAGAGTCCAACTCGCCAGGAATGTTGTCAGATTTTACCGCCGAGATGATAGGTTGGGTTAGGTTAGGTTATATTACGTTATCGATGTATATAATGGTCCCACGGAGACGTAGCGGCCAACTCGCCAGGAATGTTGTTAAATATTACCACCGAGATGTCAGGTTGGGTTAGGTTAGGTTACATTACGTTATTGATGTATACGAAGGTCCCACGTAAACGAAGAGGACAACTCGCCAGGAATGTTGTCAAATATTACCGCCGAGATGATAGGTTGGGTTAGATTAGGTTATATTACGTTATTGACGTACATAAAGGTCCCACGGTGTCGTAGAGGCCAGCTCGCCAGGAATGTTGTCAAATATTACCGCCGAGATATCAGGTTGGGTTAGGTTAGGTTATATTACGTTGTTGAGGTATATAAAGGTCCCACGGAGGCGTAGAATCCAACACGCCAGGAATGTCGTCAAATATTACCGCCGAGATGTCAGGTTGGGTTAGGTTAGGTTATATTACGTTATTGATGTATATAAAGGTCCCACAGAGGCGTAGAACCCAACACGCCAGGAATGTCGTCAAATATTACCGCTGAGATGTCAGGTTGGGTTAGGTTAGGTTATATTACGTTATTGATGTATATGGATGTCCCACGCAGACGTAGAGGAGAACTCGCTAGGAATGTTGACAAATATTATCGCCGAGATGATAGGTTGGGTTTGGTTAGGTTATATTAGGATACTGATGTATATAAAGGTCCCACGGACACGTAGAGGCCAAGTCGCCAGGAATGTTGTCAAATATTACCGCCGATAAGTTAGGTTGGGTTAGGTTAGGTTATATTACGTTATTGACGTACATAAAGATCCCACGGAGACGTATAGGCCAGCTCGCCAGGAATGCTGTCAAATATTACTGCCGAAATGTCAGGTTGGGTTAGGTTAGGTTATATTACGTTATTGATGTATATAAAGGTACCACGGAGACGTAGAATCCAACTCGCCGGGAATGTCGTCAAATATTACCGCCCTGATGTCAGGTTGGGTTAGGTTAGGTTATATTACGTCATTGATGTATATGAATGTCCCACATAGACGTAGAGGAGAACTCGCCAGGAATGTTGTCAGATTTTACCGCCGAGATGATAGGTTGTGTTAGGTTAGGTTATATTACGTTATTGATGTATATAAAGCTCCCACGGATACGTAGCGGCCAACTCGCCAGGAATGTTGTCAAATATTACCGCCGAGATGTCAGGTTGGGTTAGGTTAGGTTACGTTACGTTATTGATGTATACGAAGGTCCCACGTAAACGAAGAGGACTACTCGCCAGGAATGTTGTCAAATATTACCGCCGAGATGTCAGGTTGGGTTAGGTTAGGTTATATTACGTTATTGATGTATATAAAGGTACCACGGTGACGTAGAGTCCAACTCGCCAGGAATGTTGTCAGATTTTACCGCCGAGATGATAGGTTGGGTTAGGTCAGGTTATATTACGTTATTGATGTATATAAAGGTACCACGGAGACGTAGCGGCCAACTCGCCAGGAATGTTGCTAAATATTACCGCCGAGATGTCAGGTTGGGTTAGGTTAGGTTACATTACGTTATTGATGTATACGAAGGTCCCACGTAAACGAAGAGGACAACTCGCCAGGAATGTTGTCAAATATTACCGCCGAGATGATAGGTTGGGTTAGATTAGGTTATATTACGTTATTGACGCACATAAAGGTCCCACGGTGTCGTAGAGGCCAGCTCGCCAGGAATGTTGTCAAATATTACCGCCGAGATATCAGGTTGGGTTAGGTTAGGTTATATTACGTTATTGAGGTATATAAAGGTCCCACGGAGGCGTAGAATCCAACACGCCAGAAATGTCGTCAAATATTACCGCCGAGATGTCAGGTTGGGTTAGGTTAGGTTATGTTACGTTACTGATGTATATGAAGGTCCCACGTAGACGTAGAGGCCAGCTCGCCAGAAATGCTGTCAAATATTACCGCCGAGATGTCAGGTTGGGTTATGTTATGTTATATTACGTTGTTGATGTATATAAAGGTCCCACGGAGACGTAGAGGCCAACTCGAAAGGAATGTCGTCAAATATTACCGCCCTGATGTCAGGTTGGGTTAGGTTAGGTTATATTACGTCATTGATACATATGAATGTCCCACATAGACGTAGAGGAGAACTCGCCAGGAATGTTGTCAGATTTTACCCCCGAGATGATAGGTTGTGTTAGGTTAGGTTATATTACGTTATTGATGTATATAAAGCTCCCACGGATACGTAGCGGCCAACTCGCCAGGAATGTTGTCAAATATTACCGCCGAGATGTCAGGTTCTGTTAGGTTAGGTTCCGTTACGTTATTGATGTATACGAAGGTCCCACGTAAACGAAGCGGACAACTCGCCAGGAATGTTGTCAAATATTACCGCCGAGATGTCAGGTTGGGTTAGGTTAGGTTATATTACGTTATTGATGTATATAAAGGTAACACGGTGACGTAGAGTCCAACTCGCCAGGAATGTTGTCAGATTTTACCGCCGAGATGATAGGTTTGGGTTAGGTTAGGTTATAATACGTTATTGATGTATATAAAGGTCCCACGGAGACGTAGCGGCCAACTCGCCAGGAATGTTGTTAAATATTACCGCCGAGATGTCAGGTTGGGTTAGGTTAGGTTACATTACGTTGTTGATGTATGTAAA
Source organism: Xylocopa violacea (assembly GCA_963969225.1). NCBI lineage: Eukaryota > Metazoa > Arthropoda > Insecta > Hymenoptera > Apidae > Xylocopa > Xylocopa violacea. The sequence goes on along the minus strand of CAXAJV010000201.1, from coordinate 466,583 downwards.
GGTCCCACGGAGACGTAGAGGCCAACTCGAAAGGAATGTTGTCAAATTATACCGCCGAGATGTCAGGTTGGGTTAGGTTAGTTTATATTACGTCATAGACGTATACAGTGTTCCCACCGAGAAGTAGGGGCCGACAAGCAAGGAATGCGGTTAAATGGTACCACGAGAGATTAGGTTGGGTTAGGTTAGGTTTTATTAGGATACTGATGTATATAAAGGTCCCACGGACACGTAGAGTCCAAGTCGCCAGGAATGTTGCCAAATATTACCGCCGATAAGTTAGGTTGGGTTAGGTTAGGTTATATTACGTTATTGACGTACATAAAGATCCCACGGAGACGTAGAGGCCAGCTCGCCAGGAATGCTGTCAAATATTACCGCCGAGATGTCAGGTTGGGTTAGGTTAGGTTATATTACGTTATTGTCGTACATAAATATCCCATGGAGACGTATAGGCCAGATCGCCAGGAATGCTGTCAAATATTACCGCCGAAATGTCAGGTTGGGTTAGGTTAGGTTATATTACGTTATTGATGTATATAAAGGTACCACGGAGACGTAGAATCCAACTCGCCGGGAATGTCGTCAAATATTACCGCCCTGATGTCAGGTTGGGTTAGGTTAGGTTATATTACGTCATTGATGTATATGAATGTCCCACATAGACGTAGAGGAGAACTCGCCAGGAATGTTGTCAGATTTTACCGCCGAGATGATAGGTTGTGTTAGGTTAGTTTATATTACGTTATTGATGTATATAAAGCTCCCACGGATACGTAGCGGCCAACTCGCCAGGAATGTTGTCAAATATTACCGCCGAGATGTCAGGTTGGGTTAGGTTAGGTTACGTTACGTTATTGATGTATACGAAGGTCCCACGTAAACGAAGAGGACTACTCGCCAGGAATGTTGTCAAATATTACCGCCGATATGTCAGGTTGGGTTAGGTTAGATTATATTACGTTATTGATGTATATAAAGGTACCACGGTGACGTAGAGTCCAACTCGCCAGGAATGTTGTCAGATTTTACCGCCGAGATATCAGGTTGGGTTAGGTTAGGTTATATTACGTTATTGAGGTATATAAAGGTCCCACGGAGGCGTAGAATCCAACACGCCAGGAATGTCGTCAAATATTACCGCCGAGATGTCAGGTTGGGTTAGGTTAGGTTATGTTACGTTATTGATGTATATAAAGCTCCCACGGATACGTAGCGGCCAACTCGCCAGGAATGTTGTCAAATATTACCGCCGAGATGTCAGGTTGGGTTAGGTTAGGTTCCGTTACGTTATTGATGTATACGAAGGTCCCACGTAAACGAAGAGGACAACTCGCCAGGAATGTTGTCAAATATTACCGCCGAGATGATAGGTTGGGTTAGATTATGTTATATTACGTTATTGACGTACATAAAGGTCCCACGGTGTCGAGAGGCCAGCTCGCCAGGAATGTTGTCAAATATTACCGCCGAGATATCAGGTTGGGTTAGGTTAGGTTATATTACGTTATTGAGGTATATAAAGGTCGCACGGAGGCGTAGCGGCCAACTCGCCAGGAATGTTGTCAAATATTACCGCCGAGATGATAGGTTGGGTTAGATTAGGTTATATTACGTTATTGACGCACATAAAGGTCCCACGGTGTCGTAGAGGCCAGCTCGCCAGGAATGTTGTCAAATATTACCGCCGATATATCAGGTTGGGTTAGGTTAGGCTATATTACGTTATTGAGGTATATAAAGGTCCCACGGAGGCGTAGAATCCAACACGCCAGGAATGTCGTCAAATATTACCGCCGAGATGTCAGGTTGGGTTAGGTTAGGTTATGTTACGTTACTGATGTATATGAAGGTCCCACGTAGACGTAGCGGACAACTCGCCAGGAATGCTGTCAAATATTACCGCCGAGATGTCAGGTTGGGTTATGTTATGTTATATTACGTTGTTGATGTATATAAAGGTCCCACGGAGACGTAGAGGCCAACTCGAAAGGAATGTCGTCAAATATTACCGCCCTGATGTCAGGTTGGGTTAGGTTAGGTTATATTACGTCATTGATGTATATGAATGTCCCACATAGACGTAGAGGAGAACTCGCCAGGAATGTTGTCAGATTTTACCGCCGAGATGATAGCTTGTGTTAGGTTAGGTTATATTACGTTATTGATGTATATAAAGCTCCCACGGATACGTAGCGGCCAACTCGCCAGGAATGTTGTCAAATATTACCGCCGAGATGTCAGGTTGGGTTAGGTTAGGTTCCGTTACGTTATTGATGTATACGAAGGTCCCACGTAAAGGAAGAGGACAACTCGCCAGGAATGTTGTCAAATATTACCGCCGAGATGTCAGGTTGGGTTAGGTTAGGTTATATTACGTTATTGATGTATATAAAGGTACCACGGTGACGTAGAGTCCAACTCGCCAGGAATGTTGTCAGATTTTACCGCCGAGATGATAGGTTGGGTTAGGTTAGGTTATATTACGTTATCGATGTATATAAAGGTCCCACGGAGACGTAGCGGCCAACTCGCCAGGAATGTTGTTAAATATTACCACCGAGATGTCAGGTTGGGTTAGGTTAGGTTACATTACGTTATTGATGTATACGAAGGTCCCACGTAAACGAAGAGGACAACTCGCCAGGAATGTTGTCAAATATTACCGCCGAGATGATAGGTTGGGTTAGATTAGGTTATATTACGTTATTGACGTACATAAAGGTCCCACGGTGTCGTAGAGGCCAGCTCGCCAGGAATGTTGTCAAATATTACCGCCGAGATATCAGGTTGGGTTAGGTTAGGTTATATTACGTTGTTGAGGTATATAAAGGTCCCACGGAGGCGTAGAATCCAACACGCCAGGAATGTCGTCAAATATTACCGCCGAGATGTCAGGTTGGGTTAGGTTAGGTTATGTTACGTTATTGATGTATATAAAGCTCCCACGGATACGTAGCGGCCAACTCGCCAGGAATGTTGTCAAATATTACCGCCGAGATGTCAGGTTGGGTTAGGTTAGGTTCCGTTACGTTATTGATGTATACGAAGGTCCCACGTAAACGAAGAGGACAACTCGCCAGGAATGTTGTCAAATATTACCGCCGAGATGTCAGGTTGGGTTAGGTTATGTTATATTACGTTATTGATGTATGTAAAGGTACCACGGTGACGGAGAGTCCAACTCGCCAGGAATGTTGTCAGATTTTACCGCCGAGATGATAGGTTGGGTTAGGTTAGGTTATATTACGTTATTGATGTATATAAAGGTCCCACGGAGACGTAGCGGCCAACTCGCTAGGAATGTTGTTAAATATTACCGCCGAGATGTCAGGTTGGGTTAGGTTAGGTTACATTACGTTGTTGATGTATGTAAAGGTCCCACGGAGACGTAGAGGCCAACTCGAAAGGAATGTTGTCAAATTATACCGCCGAGATGTCAGGTTGGGTTAGGTTAGTTTATATTACGTCATAGACGTATACAGTGTTCCCACCGAGAAGTAGGGGCCGACAAGGAAGGAATGCGGTTAAATGGTACCACGAGAGATTAGGTTGGGTTAGGTTAGGTTTTATTAGGATACTGATGTATATAAAGGTCCCACGGAGACGTAGAATCCAACACGCCAGGAATGTCGACAAATATTACCGCTGAGATGTCAGGTTGGGTTAGGTTAGGTTATATTACGTTATTGATGTATATGAATGTCCCACGCAGACGTAGAGGAGAACTCGCCAGGAATGTTGACAAATATTATCGCCGAGATGATAGGTTGGGTTTGGTTAGGTTACATTAGGATACTGATGTATATAAACGTCCCACGGACACGTAGAGTCCAAGTCGCCAGGAATGTTGTCAAATATTACCGCCGATAAGTTAGGTTGGGTTAGGTTAGGTTATATTACGTTATTGACGTACATAAAGATCCCATGGAGACGTAGAGGCCAGCTCGCCAGGAATGCTGTCAAATATTACCGCCGAGATGTCAGGTTGGTTTAGGTTAGGTTACATTACGTTATTGATGTATACGAAGGTCCCACGTAGACGAAGAGGACAAATCGCCAGGAATGTTGTCAAATATTACCGCCGAGATGACAGGTTGGGTTAGATTAGGTTATATTACGTTATTGACGTACATAAGGGTCCCACGGAGTCGTACAGGCCAGCTCACCAGGAATGATGTCAAATATTACCGCCGAGCTGTCAGGTTGGGTTTGGTTAGGTTATATTACGTTATTGATGTATATAAAGGTTCCACGGAGACGTAGAATCCAACTGGCCAGGAATGTCCTCAAATATTAAGGCCGAGATGTCAGGTTGGGTTAGGTTAGGTTATATTACGTTATTGATGTATATAGATGTCCCACATAGACGTAGAGCAGAATTCGCCAGGAATGTCGACAAATATTATCGCCGAGATGATAGGTTGGGTTTGGTTAGGTTATATTAGGATACTGATGTATATAAAGGTCGCACCGACACGTAGAGGCCAAGTCGCCAGGAATGTTGTCAAATATTACCGCCGATAAGTTAGGTTGGGTTAGGTTAGGTTATATTACGTTATTGACGTACATAAAGATCCGACGGAGACGTACAGGCCAGCTCGCCAGGAATGCTGTCAAATATTACCGCCGAGATGTCAGGTTGGGTTAGGTTAGGTTATATTACGTTATTGATGTATATAAAGGGCCCACGTAGACGTAGAGGCAAACTCGCCAGGAATGTTGTCAAATTTTACCTCCGGGAGGTTATGTTGGGATGGGTTAGGTTATATTACGTTATTGATGTATATGAAGGTCCCACGGAGATGTAGCGTCCATCTCGCCAGGAATGTCGTCAAATATTACCGCCGAGATGTCAGGTTGGGTTAGGATAGGTTATACTACGTTACTGATGTATATAAAGGTCCCACGGACAGGTAGAGGCCAACTCGCCAGGAATGTTGTCAAGCATTACCGCCGATAAGTTAGGTTGGATTAGGTTAGGTTATATTACGTTATTGACGTACATAGAGGTCCCACGGAGACGTAGACGCCAGCTCGCCAGGACCGCTGTCAAATATTACCGCCGAGATGTCAGGTTGGTTTATCTTAGGTTATATTACTTTATTGATGTATATAAAGGTCCCACGGAGACGTAGAGGCCAACCCGAAAGGAACGTTGTCAAATTATACCGCCGAGATGTCAGGTTGGGTTAGGTTGGGTTACATTACGTCATAGACGTATACAGTGTTCCCACCAAGAGGTAGGGGCCGACTAGCAAGGAATGTGGTTAAATGGTACCGCGAGATATTAGATTGGGTTAGGTTAAGTTATATTACGTTATTGATCTACATAAAGGTCCCACGGAGACGTAGACGCCAGCTCGCCAGGAATGCTGTCAAATATTACCGCCGAGATGTCAGGTTGTCTTATGTTAGGTTATATTACGTTATTGATGTATATAAAGGTCCCACGGAGACGTAGAGGCCAACTCGAAAGGAATGTTGTCAAATTATACCGCCGAGATGTCAGGTTGGGTTAGGTTAGGTTATATTACGTTATAGACGTATACAGTGCTCCCACCAAGAAGTAGGGGCCGACCAGCAAGGAATGTGGTTAAATGGTACCACGAGATATTAGGTTGGGTTAGGTTAGGTTATATTAGGATACTGATGTATATAACGGTCCCACGGACACGTAGAGGCCAGCTCGCCAGGAATGCTGTCAAATATCACCGCCGCTATGTCAGGTTGGGTTAGGTTAGGTTATATTACGTTATTGACGTACATAGAGGTCCCACGGAGACGTAGACGCCAGCTCGCCAGGAATGCTGTCAAATATTACCGCCGAGATGTCAGGTTGTGTTATGTTAGGTTATATTACGTTATTGATGTATATAAAGGTCCCACGGAGACGTAGGGGCCAACTCGAAAGGAATGTTGTCAAATTATACCGCCGAGATGTCAGGTTGGGTTAGGTTAGGTTATATTGCGTCATAGACGTATACAGTGTTCCCACCAAGAAGTAGGGGCCGTCCAGCCAGGAATGTGGTTAAATGGTACCACGAGATATTAGTTTGGGTTAGGTTAGGTTATATTAGGATACTGATGTATATAAAGGTCCCACGGATACGTAGAGGCCAGCTCGCCAGGAATGCTGTCAAATATCACCGCCGATATGTCAGGTTGGGTTAGGTTAGGTTATATTACGTTATTGATGTATATAAAGGGCCCACGGAGATGTAGAGTCCAACCCGCCAGGAATGCTGTCAAATATTATCGTCAAGATGATAGGTTGGGTTAGGTTAGGTTGTATTACATTATTGATGTATATAAAGGTACCAACGTGACGTGGAGTCCAACTCGCCAGGAATGTTGTCAAGCATTACCGCCGATAAGTTAGGTTGGGTTAGGTTAGGTTATATTACGTTATTGACCTACATAGAGGTCCCACGGAGACGTAGACGCCAGCTCGCCAGGAATGCTGTCAAATATTACCGCCGAGATATCAGGTTGGGTTAGGTTAGGTTATATTACGTTATTGAGGTATATAAAGGTCCCACGGAGGCGTAGCGGCCAACTCGCCAGGAATGTTGTCAAATATTACCGCCGAGATGTCAGGTTGGGTTAGGTTAGGTTCCGTTACGTTATTGATGTATACGAAGGTCCCACGTAAACGAAGAGGACAACTCGCCAGGAATGTTGTCAAATATTACCGCCGAGATGTCAGGTTGGGTTAGGTTAGGTTATATTACGTTATTGTCGTACATAAAGATCCCATGGAGACGTATAGGCCAGATCGCCAGGAATGCTGTCAAATATTACCGCCGAAATGTCAGGTTGGGTTAGGTTAGGTTATATTACGTTATTGATGTATATAAAGGTACCACGGAGACGTAGAATCCAACTCGCCGGGAATGTCGTCAAATATTACCGCCCTGATGTCAGGTTGGGTTAGGTTAGGTTATATTACGTCATTGATGTATATGAATGTCCCACATAGACGTAGAGGAGAACTCGCCAGGAATGTTGTCAGATTTTACCGCCGAGATGATAGGTTGTGTTAGGTTAGGTTATATTACGTTACTGATGTATATAAAGCTCCCACGGATACGTAGCGGCCAACTCGCCAGGAATGTTGTCAAATATTACCGCCGAGATGTCAGGTTGGGTTAGGTTAGGTTACGTTACGTTATTGATGTATACGAAGGTCCCACGTAAACGAAGAGGACTACTCGCCAGGAATGTTGTCAAATATTACCGCCGATATGTCAGGTTGGGTTAGGTCAGGTTATATTACGTTATTGATGTATATAAAGGTACCACGGTGACGTAGAGTCCAACTCGCCAGGAATGTTGTCAGATTTTACCGCCGAGATGATAGGTTGGGTTAGGTTAGGTTATATTACGTTATTGATGTATATAAAGGTCCCACGGAGACGTAGCGGCCAACTCGCCAGGAATGTTGTTAAATATTACCGCCGAGATGTCAGGTTGGGTTAGGTTAGGTTACATTACGTTATTGATGTATATAAAGGTCCCACGGAGACGTAGCGGCCAACTCGCCAGGAATGTTGTTAAATATTACCGCCGAGATGTCAGGTTGGGTTAGGTTAGGTTATATTACGTTATTGATGTATATGAAGGTCCCACGTAGACGTAGAGGACAACCCGCCAGGAATGCTGTCGAATATTATCGCCGTGATGATAGGTTGGGTTAAATTAGGTTATATTACGTTATTGACGTACATAAAGGTCACTCGGAGCCGTAGAGTCCAGCTCGCCGGGAATGTCGTCAAATATTACCGCCCTGATGTCAGGTTGGGTTAGGTTAGGTTATATTACGTCATTGATGTATATGAATGTCCCACATAGACGTAGAGGAGAACTCGCCAGGAATGTTGTCAGATTTTACCGCCGAGATGATAGGTTGTGTTAGGTTAGGTTATATTACGTTATTGATGTATATAAAGCTCCCACGGATACGTAGCTGCCAACTCGCCAGGAATGTTGTCAAATATTACCGCCGAGATGTCAGGTTGGGTTAGGTTAGGTTACGTTACGTTATTGATGTATACGAAGGTCCCACGTAAACGAAGAGGACTACTCGCCAGGAATGTTGTCAAATATTACCGCCGAGATGTCAGGTTGGGTTATGTTATGTTATATTACGTTGTTGATGTATATAAAGGTCCCACGGAGACGTAGCGGCCAACTCGCCAGGAATGTTGCTAAATATTACCGCCGAGATGTCAGGTTGGGTTAGGTTAGGTTACATTACGTTGTTGATGTATGTAAAGGTCCCACGGAGACGTAGAGGCCAACTCGAAAGGAATGTTGTCAAATTATACCGCCGAGATGTCAGGTTGGGTTAGGTTAGTTTATATTACGTCATAGACGTATACAGTGTTCCCACCGAGAAGTAGGGGCCGACAAGCAAGGAATGCGGTTAAATGGTACCACGAGAGATTAGGTTGGGTTAGGTTAGGTTTTATTAGGATACTGATGTATATAAAGGTCCCACGGACACGTAGAGTCCAAGTCGCCAGGAATGTTGCCAAATATTACCGCCGATAAGTTAGGTTGGGTTAGGTTAGGTTATATTACGTTATTGACGTACATAAAGATCCCACGGAGACGTAGAGGCCAGCTCGCCAGGAATGCTGTCAAATATTACCGCCGAGATGTCAGGTTGGGTTAGGTTAGGTTATATTACGTTATTGTCGTACATAAATATCCCATGGAGACGTATAGGCCAGATCGCCAGGAATGCTGTCAAATATTACCGCCGAAATGTCAGGTTGGGTTAGGTTAGGTTATATTACGTTATTGATGTATATAAAGGTACCACGGAGACGTAGAATCCAACTCGCCGGGAATGTCGTCAAATATTACCGCCCTGATGTCAGGTTGGGTTAGGTTAGGTTATATTACGTCATTGATGTATATGAATGTCCCACATAGACGTAGAGGAGAACTCGCCAGGAATGTTGTCAGATTTTACCGCCGAGATGATAGGTTGTGTTAGGTTAGGTTATATTACGTTATTGATATATATAGCGCTCCCACGGATACGTAGCGGCCAACTCGCCAGGAATGTTGTCAAATATTACCGCCGAGATGTCAGGTTGGGTTAGGTTAGGTTACGTTACGTTATTGATGTATACGAAGGTCCCACGTAAACGAAGAGGACTACTCGCCAGGAATGTTGTCAAATATTACCGCCGATATGTCAGGTTGGGTTAGGTTAGATTATATTACGTTATTGATGTATATAAAGGTACCACGGTGACGTAGAGTCCAACTCGCCAGGAATGTTGTCAGATTTTACCGCCGAGATATCAGGTTGGGTTAGGTTAGGTTATATTACGTTATTGAGGTATATAAAGGTCCCACGGAGGCGTAGAATCCAACACGCCAGGAATGTCGTCAAATATTACCGCCGAGATGTCAGGTTGGGTTAGGTTAGGTTATGTTACGTTATTGATGTATATAAAGCTCCCACGGATACGTAGCGGCCAACTCGCCAGGAATGTTGTCAAATATTACCGCCGAGATGTCAGGTTGGGTTAGGTTAGGTTCCGTTACGTTATTGATGTATACGAAGGTCCCACGTAAACGAAGAGGACAACTCGCCAGGAATGTTGTCAAATATTACCGCCGAGATGATAGGTTGGGTTAGATTATGTTATATTACGTTATTGACGTACATAAAGGTCCCACGGTGTCGAGAGGCCAGCTCGCCAGGAATGTTGTCAAATATTACCGCCGAGATATCAGGTTGGGTTAGGTTAGGTTATATTACGTTATTGAGGTATATAAAGGTCCCACGGAGGCGTAGCGGCCAACTCGCCAGGAATGTTGTCAAATATTACCGCCGAGATGATAGGTTGGGTTAGATTAGGTTATATTACGTTATTGACGCACATAAAGGTCCCACGGTGTCGTAGAGGCCAGCTCGCCAGGAATGTTGTCAAATATTACCGCCGATATATCAGGTTGGGTTAGGTTAGGTTATATTACGTTATTGAGGTATATAAAGGTCCCACGGAGGCGTAGAATCCAACACGCCAGGAATGTCGTCAAATATTACCGCCGAGATGTCAGGTTGGGTTAGGTTAGGTTATGTTACGTTACTGATGTATATGAAGGTCCCACGTAGACGTAGCGGACAACTCGCCAGGAATGCTGTCAAATATTACCGCCGAGATGTCAGGTTGGGTTATGTTATGTTATATTACGTTGTTGATGTATATAAAGGTCCCACGGAGACGTAGAGGCCAACTCGAAAGGAATGTCGTCAAATATTACCGCCCTGATGTCAGGTTGGGTTAGGTTAGGTTATATTACGTCATTGATGTATATGAATGTCCCACATAGACGTAGAGGAGAACTCGCCAGGAATGTTGTCAGATTTTACCGCCGAGATGATAGCTTGTGTTAGGTTAGGTTATATTACGTTATTGATGTATATAAAGCTCCCACGGATACGTAGCGGCCAACTCGCCAGGAATGTTGTCAAATATTACCGCCGAGATGTCAGGTTGGGTTAGGTTAGGTTCCGTTACGTTATTGATGTATACGAAGGTCCCACGTAAAGGAAGAGGACAACTCGCCAGGAATGTTGTCAAATATTACCTCCGAGATGTCAGGTTGGGTTAGGTTAGGTTATATTACGTTATTGATGTATATAAAGGTACCACGGTGACGTAGAGTCCAACTCGCCAGGAATGTTGTCAGATTTTACCGCCGAGATGATAGGTTGGGTTAGGTTAGGTTATATTACGTTATCGATGTATATAATGGTCCCACGGAGACGTAGCGGCCAACTCGCCAGGAATGTTGTTAAATATTACCACCGAGATGTCAGGTTGGGTTAGGTTAGGTTACATTACGTTATTGATGTATACGAAGGTCCCACGTAAACGAAGAGGACAACTCGCCAGGAATGTTGTCAAATATTACCGCCGAGATGATAGGTTGGGTTAGATTAGGTTATATTACGTTATTGACGTACATAAAGGTCCCACGGTGTCGTAGAGGCCAGCTCGCCAGGAATGTTGTCAAATATTACCGCCGAGATATCAGGTTGGGTTAGGTTAGGTTATATTACGTTGTTGAGGTATATAAAGGTCCCACGGAGGCGTAGAATCCAACACGCCAGGAATGTCGTCAAATATTACCGCCGAGATGTCAGGTTGGGTTAGGTTAGGTTATATTACGTTATTGATGTATATAAAGGTCCCACAGAGGCGTAGAACCCAACACGCCAGGAATGTCGTCAAATATTACCGCTGAGATGTCAGGTTGGGTTAGGTTAGGTTATATTACGTTATTGATGTATATGGATGTCCCACGCAGACGTAGAGGAGAACTCGCTAGGAATGTTGACAAATATTATCGCCGAGATGATAGGTTGGGTTTGGTTAGGTTATATTAGGATACTGATGTATATAAAGGTCCCACGGACACGTAGAGGCCAAGTCGCCAGGAATGTTGTCAAATATTACCGCCGATAAGTTAGGTTGGGTTAGGTTAGGTTATATTACGTTATTGACGTACATAAAGATCCCACGGAGACGTATAGGCCAGCTCGCCAGGAATGCTGTCAAATATTACTGCCGAAATGTCAGGTTGGGTTAGGTTAGGTTATATTACGTTATTGATGTATATAAAGGTACCACGGAGACGTAGAATCCAACTCGCCGGGAATGTCGTCAAATATTACCGCCCTGATGTCAGGTTGGGTTAGGTTAGGTTATATTACGTCATTGATGTATATGAATGTCCCACATAGACGTAGAGGAGAACTCGCCAGGAATGTTGTCAGATTTTACCGCCGAGATGATAGGTTGTGTTAGGTTAGGTTATATTACGTTATTGATGTATATAAAGCTCCCACGGATACGTAGCGGCCAACTCGCCAGGAATGTTGTCAAATATTACCGCCGAGATGTCAGGTTGGGTTAGGTTAGGTTACGTTACGTTATTGATGTATACGAAGGTCCCACGTAAACGAAGAGGACTACTCGCCAGGAATGTTGTCAAATATTACCGCCGAGATGTCAGGTTGGGTTAGGTTAGGTTATATTACGTTATTGATGTATATAAAGGTACCACGGTGACGTAGAGTCCAACTCGCCAGGAATGTTGTCAGATTTTACCGCCGAGATGATAGGTTGGGTTAGGTCAGGTTATATTACGTTATTGATGTATATAAAGGTACCACGGAGACGTAGCGGCCAACTCGCCAGGAATGTTGCTAAATATTACCGCCGAGATGTCAGGTTGGGTTAGGTTAGGTTACATTACGTTATTGATGTATACGAAGGTCCCACGTAAACGAAGAGGACAACTCGCCAGGAATGTTGTCAAATATTACCGCCGAGATGATAGGTTGGGTTAGATTAGGTTATATTACGTTATTGACGCACATAAAGGTCCCACGGTGTCGTAGAGGCCAGCTCGCCAGGAATGTTGTCAAATATTACCGCCGAGATATCAGGTTGGGTTAGGTTAGGTTATATTACGTTATTGAGGTATATAAAGGTCCCACGGAGGCGTAGAATCCAACACGCCAGAAATGTCGTCAAATATTACCGCCGAGATGTCAGGTTGGGTTAGGTTAGGTTATGTTACGTTACTGATGTATATGAAGGTCCCACGTAGACGTAGAGGCCAGCTCGCCAGAAATGCTGTCAAATATTACCGCCGAGATGTCAGGTTGGGTTATGTTATGTTATATTACGTTGTTGATGTATATAAAGGTCCCACGGAGACGTAGAGGCCAACTCGAAAGGAATGTCGTCAAATATTACCGCCCTGATGTCAGGTTGGGTTAGGTTAGGTTATATTACGTCATTGATACATATGAATGTCCCACATAGACGTAGAGGAGAACTCGCCAGGAATGTTGTCAGATTTTACCCCCGAGATGATAGGTTGTGTTAGGTTAGGTTATATTACGTTATTGATGTATATAAAGCTCCCACGGATACGTAGCGGCCAACTCGCCAGGAATGTTGTCAAATATTACCGCCGAGATGTCAGGTTCTGTTAGGTTAGGTTCCGTTACGTTATTGATGTATACGAAGGTCCCACGTAAACGAAGCGGACAACTCGCCAGGAATGTTGTCAAATATTACCGCCGAGATGTCAGGTTGGGTTAGGTTAGGTTATATTACGTTATTGATGTATATAAAGGTAACACGGTGACGTAGAGTCCAACTCGCCAGGAATGTTGTCAGATTTTACCGCCGAGATGATAGGTTTGGGTTAGGTTAGGTTATAATACGTTATTGATGTATATAAAGGTCCCACGGAGACGTAGCGGCCAACTCGCCAGGAATGTTGTTAAATATTACCGCCGAGATGTCAGGTTGGGTTAGGTTAGGTTACATTACGTTGTTGATGTATGTAAAGGTCCCACGGAGACGTAGAGGCCAACTCGAAAGGAATGTTGTCAAATTATACCGCCGAGATGTCAGGTTGGGTTAGGTTAGTTTATATTACGTCATAGACGTATACAGTGTTCCCACCGAGAAGTAGGGGCCGACAAGCAAGGAATGCGGTTAAATGGTACCACGAGAGATTAGGTTGGGTTAGGTTAGGTTTTATTAGGATACTGATGTATATAAAGGTCCCACGGACACGTAGAGTCCAAGTCGCCAGGAATGTTGCCAAATATTACCGCCGATAAGTTAGGTTGGGTTAGGTTAGGTTATATTACGTTATTGACGTACATAAAGATCCCACGGAGACGTAGAGGCCAGCTCGCCAGGAATGCTGTCAAATATTACCGCCGAGATGTCAGGTTGGGTTAGGTTAGGTTATATTACGTTATTGTCGTACATAAATATCCCATGGAGACGTATAGGCCAGATCGCCAGGAATGCTGTCAAATATTACCGCCGAAATGTCAGGTTGGGTTAGGTTAGGTTATATTACGTTATTGATGTATATAAAGGTACCACGGAGACGTAGAATCCAACTCGCCGGGAATGTCGTCAAATATTACCGCCCTGATGTCAGGTTGGGTTAGGTTAGGTTATATTACGTCATTGATGTATATGAATGTCCCACATAGACGTAGAGGAGAACTCGCCAGGAATGTTGTCAGATTTTACCGCCGAGATGATAGGTTGTGTTAGGTTAGTTTATATTACGTTATTGATGTATATAAAGCTCCCACGGATACGTAGCGGCCAACTCGCCAGGAATGTTGTCAAATATTACCGCCGAGATGTCAGGTTGGGTTAGGTTAGGTTACGTTACGTTATTGATGTATACGAAGGTCCCACGTAAACGAAGAGGACTACTCGCCAGGAATGTTGTCAAATATTACCGCCGATATGTCAGGTTGGGTTAGGTTAGATTATATTACGTTATTGATGTATATAAAGGTACCACGGTGACGTAGAGTCCAACTCGCCAGGAATGTTGTCAGATTTTACCGCCGAGATATCAGGTTGGGTTAGGTTAGGTTATATTACGTTATTGAGGTATATAAAGGTCCCACGGAGGCGTAGAATCCAACACGCCAGGAATGTCGTCAAATATTACCGCCGAGATGTCAGGTTGGGTTAGGTTAGGTTATGTTACGTTATTGATGTATATAAAGCTCCCACGGATACGTAGCGGCCAACTCGCCAGGAATGTTGTCAAATATTACCGCCGAGATGTCAGGTTGGGTTAGGTTAGGTTCCGTTACGTTATTGATGTATACGAAGGTCCCACGTAAACGAAGAGGACAACTCGCCAGGAATGTTGTCAAATATTACCGCCGAGATGATAGGTTGGGTTAGATTATGTTATATTACGTTATTGACGTACATAAAGGTCCCACGGTGTCGAGAGGCCAGCTCGCCAGGAATGTTGTCAAATATTACCGCCGAGATATCAGGTTGGGTTAGGTTAGGTTATATTACGTTATTGAGGTATATAAAGGTCGCACGGAGGCGTAGCGGCCAACTCGCCAGGAATGTTGTCAAATATTACCGCCGAGATGATAGGTTGGGTTAGATTAGGTTATATTACGTTATTGACGCACATAAAGGTCCCACGGTGTCGTAGAGGCCAGCTCGCCAGGAATGTTGTCAAATATTACCGCCGATATATCAGGTTGGGTTAGGTTAGGCTATATTACGTTATTGAGGTATATAAAGGTCCCACGGAGGCGTAGAATCCAACACGCCAGGAATGTCGTCAAATATTACCGCCGAGATGTCAGGTTGGGTTAGGTTAGGTTATGTTACGTTACTGATGTATATGAAGGTCCCACGTAGACGTAGCGGACAACTCGCCAGGAATGCTGTCAAATATTACCGCCGAGATGTCAGGTTGGGTTATGTTATGTTATATTACGTTGTTGATGTATATAAAGGTCCCACGGAGACGTAGAGGCCAACTCGAAAGGAATGTCGTCAAATATTACCGCCCTGATGTCAGGTTGGGTTAGGTTAGGTTATATTACGTCATTGATGTATATGAATGTCCCACATAGACGTAGAGGAGAACTCGCCAGGAATGTTGTCAGATTTCACCGCCGAGATGATAGCTTGTGTTAGGTTAGGTTATATTACGTTATTGATGTATATAAAGCTCCCACGGATACGTAGCGGCCAACTCGCCAGGAATGTTGTCAAATATTACCGCCGAGATGTCAGGTTGGGTTAGGTTAGGTTCCGTTACGTTATTGATGTATACGAAGGTCCCACGTAAAGGAAGAGGACAACTCGCCAGGAATGTTGTCAAATATTACCGCCGAGATGTCAGGTTGGGTTAGGTTAGGTTATATTACGTTATTGATGTATATAAAGGTACCACGGTGACGTAGAGTCCAACTCGCCAGGAATGTTGTCAGATTTTACCGCCGAGATGATAGGTTGGGTTAGGTTAGGTTATATTACGTTATCGATGTATATAAAGGTCCCACGGAGACGTAGCGGCCAACTCGCCAGGAATGTTGTTAAATATTACCACCGAGATGTCAGGTTGGGTTAGGTTAGGTTACATTACGTTATTGATGTATACGAAGGTCCCACGTAAACGAAGAGGACAACTCGCCAGGAATGTTGTCAAATATTACCGCCGAGATGATAGGTTGGGTTAGATTAGGTTATATTACGTTATTGACGTACATAAAGGTCCCACGGTGTCGTAGAGGCCAGCTCGCCAGGAATGTTGTCAAATATTACCGCCGAGATATCAGGTTGGGTTAGGTTAGGTTATATTACGTTGTTGAGGTATATAAAGGTCCCACGGAGGCGTAGAATCCAACACGCCAGGAATGTCGTCAAATATTACCGCCGAGATGTCAGGTTGGGTTAGGTTAGGTTATGTTACGTTATTGATGTATATAAAGCTCCCACGGATACGTAGCGGCCAACTCGCCAGGAATGTTGTCAAATATTACCGCCGAGATGTCAGGTTGGGTTAGGTTAGGTTCCGTTACGTTATTGATGTATACGAAGGTCCCACGTAAACGAAGAGGACAACTCGCCAGGAATGTTGTCAAATATTACCGCCGAGATGTCAGGTTGGGTTAGGTTATGTTATATTACGTTATTGATGTATGTAAAGGTACCACGGTGACGGAGAGTCCAACTCGCCAGGAATGTTGTCAGATTTTACCGCCGAGATGATAGGTTGGGTTAGGTTAGGTTATATTACGTTATTGATGTATATAAAGGTCCCACGGAGACGTAGCGGCCAACTCGCTAGGAATGTTGTTAAATATTACCGCCGAGATGTCAGGTTGGGTTAGGTTAGGTTACATTACGTTGTTGATGTATGTAAAGGTCCCACGGAGACGTAGAGGCCAACTCGAAAGGAATGTTGTCAAATTATACCGCCGAGATGTCAGGTTGGGTTAGGTTAGTTTATATTACGTCATAGACGTATACAGTGTTCCCACCGAGAAGTAGGGGCCGACAAGGAAGGAATGCGGTTAAATGGTACCACGAGAGATTAGGTTGGGTTAGGTTAGGTTTTATTAGGATACTGATGTATATAAAGGTCCCACGGAGACGTAGAATCCAACACGCCAGGAATGTCGACAAATATTACCGCTGAGATGTCAGGTTGGGTTAGGTTAGGTTATATTACGTTATTGATGTATATGAATGTCCCACGCAGACGTAGAGGAGAACTCGCCAGGAATGTTGACAAATATTATCGCCGAGATGATAGGTTGGGTTTGGTTAGGTTACATTAGGATACTGATGTATATAAACGTCCCACGGACACGTAGAGTCCAAGTCGCCAGGAATGTTGTCAAATATTACCGCCGATAAGTTAGGTTGGGTTAGGTTAGGTTATATTACGTTATTGACGTACATAAAGATCCCATGGAGACGTAGAGGCCAGCTCGCCAGGAATGCTGTCAAATATTACCGCCGAGATGTCAGGTTGGTTTAGGTTAGGTTACATTACGTTATTGATGTATACGAAGGTCCCACGTAGACGAAGAGGACAAATCGCCAGGAATGTTGTCAAATATTACCGCCGAGATGACAGGTTGGGTTAGATTAGGTTATATTACGTTATTGACGTACATAAGGGTCCCACGGAGTCGTACAGGCCAGCTCACCAGGAATGATGTCAAATATTACCGCCGAGCTGTCAGGTTGGGTTTGGTTAGGTTATATTACGTTATTGATGTATATAAAGGTTCCACGGAGACGTAGAATCCAACTGGCCAGGAATGTCCTCAAATATTAAGGCCGAGATGTCAGGTTGGGTTAGGTTAGGTTATATTACGTTATTGATGTATATAGATGTCCCACATAGACGTAGAGCAGAATTCGCCAGGAATGTCGACAAATATTATCGCCGAGATGATAGGTTGGGTTTGGTTAGGTTATATTAGGATACTGATGTATATAAAGGTCGCACCGACACGTAGAGGCCAAGTCGCCAGGAATGTTGTCAAATATTACCGCCGATAAGTTAGGTTGGGTTAGGTTAGGTTATATTACGTTATTGACGTACATAAAGATCCGACGGAGACGTACAGGCCAGCTCGCCAGGAATGCTGTCAAATATTACCGCCGAGATGTCAGGTTGGGTTAGGTTAGGTTATATTACGTTATTGATGTATATAAAGGGCCCACGTAGACGTAGAGGCAAACTCGCCAGGAATGTTGTCAAATTTTACCTCCGGGAGGTTATGTTGGGATGGGTTAGGTTATATTACGTTATTGATGTATATGAAGGTCCCACGGAGATGTAGCGTCCATCTCGCCAGGAATGTCGTCAAATATTACCGCCGAGATGTCAGGTTGGGTTAGGTTAGGTTATACTACGTTACTGATGTATATAAAGGTCCCACGGACAGGTAGAGGCCAACTCGCCAGGAATGTTGTCAAGCATTACCGCCGATAAGTTAGGTTGGATTAGGTTAGGTTATATTACGTTATTGACGTACATAGAGGTCCCACGGAGACGTAGACGCCAGCTCGCCAGGACCGCTGTCAAATATTACCGCCGAGATGTCAGGTTGGTTTATCTTAGGTTACATTACTTTATTGATGTATATAAAGGTCCCACGGAGACGTAGAGGCCAACCCGAAAGGAACGTTGTCAAATTATACCGCCGAGATGTCAGGTTGGGTTAGGTTGGGTTACATTACGTCATAGACGTATACAGTGTTCCCACCAAGAGGTAGGGGCCGACTAGCAAGGAATGTGGTTAAATGGTACCGCGAGATATTAGATTGGGTTAGGTTAAGTTATATTACGTTATTGATCTACATAAAGGTCCCACGGAGACGTAGACGCCAGCTCGCCAGGAATGCTGTCAAATATTACCGCCGAGATGTCAGGTTGTCTTATGTTAGGTTATATTACGTTATTGATGTATATAAAGGTCCCACGGAGACGTAGAGGCCAACTCGAAAGGAATGTTGTCAAATTATACCGCCGAGATGTCAGGTTGGGTTAGGTTAGGTTATATTACGTTATAGACGTATACAGTGCTCCCACCAAGAAGTAGGGGCCGACCAGCAAGGAATGTGGTTAAATGGTACCACGAGATATTAGGTTGGGTTAGGTTAGGTTATATTAGGATACTGATGTATATAACGGTCCCACGGACACGTAGAGGCCAGCTCGCCAGGAATGCTGTCAAATATCACCGCCGCTATGTCAGGTTGGGTTAGGTTAGGTTATATTACGTTATTGACGTACATAGAGGTCCCACGGAGACGTAGACGCCAGCTCGCCAGGAATGCTGTCAAATATTACCGCCGAGATGTCAGGTTGTGTTATGTTAGGTTATATTACGTTATTGATGTATATAAAGGTCCCACGGAGACGTAGGGGCCAACTCGAAAGGAATGTTGTCAAATTATACCGCCGAGATGTCAGGTTGGGTTAGGTTAGGTTATATTGCGTCATAGACGTATACAGTGTTCCCACCAAGAAGTAGGGGCCGTCCAGCCAGGAATGTGGTTAAATGGTACCACGAGATATTAGTTTGGGTTAGGTTAGGTTATATTAGGATACTGATGTATATAAAGGTCCCACGGATACGTAGAGGCCAGCTCGCCAGGAATGCTGTCAAATATCACCGCCGATATGTCAGGTTGGGTTAGGTTAGGTTATATTACGTTATTGATGTATATAAAGGGCCCACGGAGATGTAGAGTCCAACCCGCCAGGAATGCTGTCAAATATTATCGTCAAGATGATAGGTTGGGTTAGGTTAGGTTGTATTACATTATTGATGTATATAAAGGTACCAACGTGACGTGGAGTCCAACTCGCCAGGAATGTTGTCAAGCATTACCGCCGATAAGTTAGGTTGGGTTAGGTTAGGTTATATTACGTTATTGACCTACATAGAGGTCCCACGGAGACGTAGACGCCAGCTCGCCAGGAATGCTGTCAAATATTACCGCCGAGATGTCAGGTTGTCTTATGTTAGGTTATATTACGTTATTGATGTATATAAAGGTCCCACGGAGACGTAGAGGCCAACTCGAAAGGAATGTTGTCAAATTATACCGCCGAGATGTCAGGTTGGGTTAGGTTAGGTTATATTACGTCATAGACGTATACAGTGCTCCCACCAAGAAGTAGGGGCCGACCAGCAAGGAATGTGGTTAAATGGTACCACGAGATATTAGGTTGGGTTAGGTTAGGTTATATTAGGATACTGATGTATATAACGGTCCCACGGACACGTAGAGGCCAGCTCGCCAGGAATGCTGTCAAATATCAGAGCCGATATGTCAGGTTGGGTTAGGTTAGGTTATATTACGTTATTGACGTACATAGAGGTCCCACGGAGACGTAGACGCCAGCTCGCCAGGAATGCTGTCAAATATTACCGCCGAGATGTCAGGTTGTGTTATGTTAGGTTATATTACGTTATTGATGTATATAAAGGTCCCACGGAGACGTAGGGGCCAACTCGAAAGGAATGTTGTCAAATTATACCGCCGAGATGTCAGGTTGGGTTAGGTTAGGTTATATTGCGTCATAGACGTATACAGTGTTCCCACCAAGAAGTAGGGGCCGTCCAGCCAGGAATGTGGTTAAATGGTACCACGAGATATTAGGTTGGGTTAGGTTAGGTTATATTAGGATACTGATGTATATAACGGTCCCACGGACACGTAGAGGCCAGCTCGCCAGGAATGCTGTCAAATACCACCGCCGCTATGTCAGGTTGGGTTAGGTTAGGTTATATTACGTTATTGACGTACATAGAGGTCCCACGGAGACGTAGACGCCAGCTCGCCAGGAATGCTGTCAAATATTACCGCCGAGATGTCAGGTTGTGTTATGTTAGGTTATATTACGTTATTGATGTATATAAAGGTCCCACGGAGACGTAGGGGCCAACTCGAAAGGAATGTTGTCAAATTATACCGCCGAGATGTCAGGTTGGGTTAGGTTAGGTTATATTGCGTCATAGACGTATACAGTGTTCCCACCAAGAAGTAGGGGCCGACCAGCAAGGAATGTGGTTAAACGGTACCACGAGATATTAGGTTGGGTTAGGTTAGGTTATATTAGGATACTGATGTATATAAAGGTCCCACGGATACGTAGAGGCCAGCTCGCCAGGAATGCTGTCAAATATCACCGCCGATATGTCAGGTTGGGTTAGGTTAGGTTATATTACGTTATTGATGTATATAAAGGGCCCACGGAGATGTAGAGTCCAACCCGCCAGTAATGCTGTCAAATATTACCGCCGAGATGTCAGGTTGGGTTAGGTTAGGTTATATTACGTTATTGTCGTACATAAAGATCCCACGGAGACGTAGAGGCCAGCTCGCCAGGAATGCTGTCAAATATTACCACCGAAATGTGAGCTTGGGTTAGGTTAGGTTATATTACGTTATTGATGTATATAAAGGTCCCACGGAGACGTAGAGTCCAACTCGCCGGGAATGTCGTCAAATATTACCGCCCTGATGTCAGATTGGGTTAGGTTAGGTTATATTACCTTATTGATGTATATAACGGTACCACGGTGACGTAGAGTCCAACTCGCCAGGAATGTTGTCAAATATTACCGCCGAGATGTCAGGTTGGGTTAGGTTAGGTTACATTACGTTATTGATGTATACGAAGGTCCCACGTAAACGAAGAGGACAACTCGCCAGGAATGTTGTCAAATATTACCGCCCGGATGATGGGTTGGGTTAGATTAGGTTATATCACGTTATTGACGTACATAAAGGTCCCACGGTGTCGTAGAGGCCAGCTCGCCAGGAATGTTGTCAAATATTACCGCCGAGATGTCAGGTTGGGTTAGGTTAGGTTATATTACGTCATAGACGTATACAGTGCTCCCACCAAGAAGTAGGGGCCGACCAGCAAGGAATGTGGTTAAACGGTACCACGAGATATTAGGTTGGGTTAGGTTAGGTTATATTAGGATACTGATGTATATAAAGATCCCACGGACACGTAGAGGCCAGCTCGCCTGGAATGCTGTCAAATATCACCGCCGATATGTCAGGTTGGGTTAGGTTAGGTTATATTACGTTATTGATGTATATAAAGGGCCCACGGAGATGTAGAGTCCAACTCGCCAGGAATGTCGTCAAGTATTACCGCCGAGATGTCAGGTTGGGTTAGGTTAAGTTATATTACGTTATTGATGGATATGAAGGTCCCACGTAGTCGTAGAGGACAACCCGCCAGGAATGCTGTCAAATATAATCGTCAAGATGAGAGGTTGGATTAGGTCAGGTTGTATTACGTTATTGATGTATATAAAGGTAACACGGTGACGTAGAGTCCAACTCGACAGGAATGTTGTCAAACATTATCGCCGAGATGATAGGGTGGGTTAGGTTAGGTTATATTACGTTATTGATGTATATAAAGGTCCCACGGAGACGTAGCGGCCAACACGCCAGGAATGTTGTCAAATATTACCGCCGAGATGTCAGGTTGGGTTAGGTTAGGTTATATTACGTTATTGATGTATATGAAGGTCCCACGGAGATGTAGAGGCCAACTCGCCAGGATTGTTGTCAAATTTTTCCGCCGGGAGGTTAGGTTGGGATGGGTTAGGTGATATTACGTTATTGATGTATATAAAGGTCTCACGGAGATGTAGAATCCAACTCGCCAGGAATGTCGTCAAATATTATCGCCGATAAGGTAGGTTGGATTATGTTAGGTTATATTACGTTGTTGATGTTTATAAAGGTCCCACGGAGATGTAGAGGCCAACTCGCCAGGATTGTTGTCAAATTTTTCCGCCGGGAGGTTAGGTTGGGATGGGTTAGGTGAAATTACGTTATTGATGTATATAAAGGTCTCACGGAGATGTAGAATCCAACTCGCCAGGAATGTCGTCAAATATTATCGCCGATAAGGTAGGTTGGGTTATGTTAGGTTATATTACGTTGTTGATGTATATAAAGGTCCCACGGACACGTAGAGGCCAACTCGCCAGGAATGTTGTCAAGCATTACCGCCGATAAGTTAGGTTGGGTTAGGTTAGGTTATATTACGTTATTGATGTATATGAAGATCCCACGTAGACGTAGATGACAACCCGCCTGGAATGCTGTCAAATATTATCGCCGATAAGGTAGGTTGGGTTATGTTAGGTTATATTACGTTGTTGATGTATATAAAGGTCCCACGGAGATGTAGAGGCCAACTCGCCAGGATTGTTGTCAAATTTTTCCGCCGGGAGGTTAGGCTGGAATGGGTTAGGTGATATTACGTTATTGATGTATATAAAGGTCCCACGGAGATGTAGAATCCAACTCGCCAGGAATGACGTCAAATATTATCGCCGATAAGGAAGGTTGGGTTATGTTAGGTTATATTACGTTGTTGATGTATATAAAGGTCCCACGGACACGTAGACGCCAGCTCGCCAGGAATGCTGTCAAATATTACCGCCGAGATGTCAGGTTGTCTTATGTTAGGTTATATTACGTTATTGATGTATATAAAGGTCCCACGGAGACGTAGAGGCCAACTCGAAAGGAATGCTGTCAAATATCACCGCCGATATGACAGGTTGGGTTAGGTTAGGTTACATTACGTTATTGATGTATATAAAGGGCCCACGGAGATGTAGAGACCAACCCGCCAGGAATGCTGTCAAATATTATCGTCAAGATGATAGGTTGGTAAGGTTAGGTTGTATTACGTTATTGATGTATATAAAGGTACCACGGTGACGTAGAGTCCAACTCGCCAGAAATGTTGTCAAACATTATCGCCGAGATTATAGGTTGGGTTAGGTTAGGTTATATTGCTGTATTGATGTGTATGAATGTCCCACGTAGACGTAGAGGCAAACTCGCCAGGAATGTTGTCAAGCATTACCGCCGAGATAATAGGTTGGATTAGGTTAGGTTGTATTACGTTATTGATGTGTATGAATGTCCCACGTAGACGTAGATGACAACCCGCCAGGAATGCTGTCAAATATTATCGCCGATAAAATAGGTTGGGTTAGGTTAGGTTATATTACGTTATTGATGTGTATGAATGTCCCACGTAGACGTAGATGACAACACGCCAGGAATGCTGTCAAATATTATCGCCGATAAAATAGGTTGGGTTAGGTTAGGTTATATTACGTTATTGATGTGTATGAATGTCCCACGTAGACGTAGATGACAACACGCCAGGAATGCTGTCAAATATTATCGCCGATAAAATAGGTTGGGTTAGGTTAGGTTATATTACGTTATTGATCGATATGAAGGTCCCATGTAGACGTAGATGCAAACTCGCCAGGAATGTTGTCAAATATTACCGCCGAGATGTCAGGTTGGGTTAGGTTAGGTTACATTACGTTATTGATGTGTACGAAGGTCCCACGTAAACGAAGAGGACAACTCGCCAGGAATGTTCTCAAATATTACCGCCCAGATGATGGGTTGGGTTAGATTAGGTTATATTACGTTATTGACGTACATAAAGGTCCCACGGTGTCGTAGACGCCAGCTCGCCAGGAATGCTGTCAAATATTACCGCCGGGATATCAGGTTGTGTTATGTTAGGTTATATTACGTTATTGATGTATATAAAGGTCCCACGGAGACGTAGAGGCCAACTCGAAAGGAATGCTGTCAAATATTACCGCCGAGATGTCAGGTTGGGTTAGGTTAGGTTATATTACGTTATTGTCGTACATAAAGATCCCACGGAGACGTAGAGGCCAGCTCGCCAGGAATGCTGTCAAATGTTACCACCGAAATGTGAGCTTGGGTTAGGTTAGGTTATATTACGTTATTGATGTATATAAAGGTCCCACGGAGACGTAGAATCCAGCTCGGCGGGAATGTCGTCAAATATTACCGCCCTGATGTCAGATTGGGTTAGGTTAGGTTATATTACCTTATTGATGTATATAAAGGTACCACGGTGACGTAGCGGCCAACTCGCCAGGAATGTTGTCAAATATTACCGCCGAGATGTCAGGTTGGGTTAGGTTAGGTTACATTACGTTATTGATGTATACGAAGGTCCCACGTAAACGAAGAGGACAACTCGCCAGGAATGTTGTCAAATATTACCGCCCAGATGATGGGTTGGGTTAGATTAGGTTATATTACGTTATTGACGTACATAAAGGTCCCACGGTGTCGTAGAGGCCAGCTCGCCAGGAATGTTGTCAAATATTACCGCCGAGATGTCAGGTTGGGTTAGGTTAGGTTATATTACGTCATAGACGTATACAGTGCTCCCACCAAGAAGTAGGGGCCGACCAGCAAGGAATGTGGTTAAATGGTACCACGAGATATCAGGTTGGGTTACGTTAGGTTATATTAGGATACTGATGTATATAAAGGTCCCACGGACACGTAGAGGCCAGCTCGCCTGGAATGCTGTCAAATATCACCGCCGATATGTCAGGTTGGGTTAGGTTAGGTTATATTACGTTATTGATGTATATAAAGGGGCCATGGAGATGTAGAGTCCAACTCGCCAGGAATGTCGTCATGTATTACCGCCGAGATGTCAGGTTGGGTTAGGTTATGTTATATTACGTTATTGATGGATATGAAGGTCCCATGTAGTCGTACAGGACAACCCGCCAGGAATGCTGTCAAATATTATCGTCAAGATGAGAGGTTGGGTTAGGTTAGGTTGTATTACGTTATTGATGTATATAAAGGTACCACGGTGACGTAGAGTCCAAATCGACAGGAATGTTGTCAAACATTATCTCCGAAATGATAGGGTGGGTTAGGTTTGGTTATATTACGTTATTGATGTGTATGAATGTCCCACGTAGACGTAGAGGCAAACTCGCCAGGAATGTTGTCAAGCATTACCGCCGATAAGTTAGGTTGGGTTAGGTTAGGTTATATTACGTTATTGACGTACATAGAGGTCCCACGGAGACGTAGACGCCAGCTCGCCAGGAATGCTGTCAAATATTACCGCCGAGATGTCAGGTTGTGTTATGTTAGGTTATATTACGTTATTGATGTATATAAAGGTCCCACGGAGACGTAGAGGCCAACTCGAAAGGAATGTTGTCAAATTATACCGCCGAGATGTCAGGTTGGGTTAGGTTAGGTTATATTACGTCATAGACGTATACAGTGTTCCCACCAAGAATTAGGGGCCGACCAGCCAGGAATGTTGTTAAATGGTACCACGAGATATTAGGTTGGGTTAGGTTAGGTTATATCAGGATACTGATGTATATAAAGGTCCCACGGACACGAAGAGGCCAGCTCGCCAGGAATGCTGTCAAATATCACCGCCGATATGTCAGGTTGGGTTAGGTTAGGTTATATTACGTTATTGATGTATATAAAGGGGCCATGTAGATGTAGAGTCCAACTCGCCAGGAATGTCGTCAAGTATTACCGCCGAGATGTCAGGTTGGGTTAGGTTAAGTTATATTACGTTATTGATGGATATGAAGGTCCCATGTAGTCGTAGAGGACAACCCGCCAGGAATGCTGTCAAATATTATCGTCAAGATGAGAGGTTGGGTTAGGTTAGGTTGTATTACGTTATTGATGTATATAAAGGTACCACGGTGACGTAGAGTCCAAATCGACAGGAATGTTGTCAAACATTATCGCCGAAATGATAGGGTGGGTTAGGTTAGGTTATATTACGTTATTGATGTGTATGAATGTCCCACGTAGACGTAGAGGCAAACTCGCCAGGAATGTTGTCAAGCATTACCGCCGATAAGTTAGGTTGGGTTAGGTTAGGTTATATTACGTTATTGACGTACATAGAGGTCCCACGGAGACGTAGACGCCAGCTCGCCAGGAATGCTGTCAAATATTACCGCCGAGATGTCAGGTTGTGTTATGTTAGGTTATATTACGTTATTGATGTATATAAAGGTCCCACGGAGACGTAGAGGCCAACTCGAAAGGAATGTTGTCAAATTATACCGCCGAGATGTCAGGTTGGGTTAGGTTAGGTTATATTACGTCATAGACGTATACAGTGTTCCCATCAAGAATTAGGGGCCGACCAGCCAGGAATGTTGTTAAATGGTACCACGAGATATTAGGTTGGGTTAGGTTAGGTTATATCAGGATACTGATGTATATAAAGGTCCCACGGACACGAAGAGGCCAGCTCGCCAGGAATGCTGTCAAATATCACCGCCGATATGTCAGGTTGGGTTAGGTTAGGTTATATTACGTTATTGATGTATATAAAGGGGCCATGGAGATGTAGAGTCCAACTCGCCAGGAATGTCGTCAAGTATTACCGCCGAGATGTCAGGTTGGGTTAGGTTAAGTTATATTACGTTATTGATGGATATGAAGGACCCATGTAGTCGTAGAGGACAACCCGCCAGGAATGCCGTCAAATATTATCGTCAAGATGAGAGGTTGGGTTAGGTTAGGTTGTATTACGTTATTGATGTATATAAAGGTACCACGGTGACGTAGAGTCCAAATCGACAGGAATGTTGTCAAACATTATCGCCGAAATGATAGGGTGGGTTAGGTTAGGTTATATTACGTTATTGATGTGTATGAATGTCCCACGTAGACGTAGAGGCAAACTCGCCAGGAATGTTGTCAAACATTATCGCCGAGATAATAGGTTGGGTTAGGTTAGGTTGTATTACGTTATTGATGTGTATGAATGTCCCACGTAGACGTAGATGACAACCCGCCAGGAATGCTGTCAAATATTATCGCCGATAAAATAGGTTGGGTTAGGTTAGGTTATATTACGTTATTGATGTGTATGTATGTCCCACGTAGACGTAGATGACAACCCGCCAGGAATGCTGTCAAATATTATCGCCGATAAAATAGGTTGGGTTAGGTTAGGTTATATTACGTTATTGATCGATATGAAGGTCCCATGTAGACGTAGATGCAAACTCGCCAGGAATGTTGTCAAATATTACCGCCGAGATGTCAGGTTGGGTTAGGTTAGGTTACATTACGTTATTGATGTATACGAAGGTCCCACGTAAACGAAGAGGACAACTCGCCAGGAATGTTCTCAAATATTACCGCCCAGATGATGGGTTGGGTTAGATTAGGTTATATTACGTTATTGACGTACATAAAGGTCCCACGGTGTCGTAGAGGCCAGCTCGCCAGGAATGTTGTCAAATATTACCGCCGAGATGTCAGGTTGGGTTAGGTTAGGTTATATTACGTCATAGACGTATACAGTGTTCCCACCAAGAAGTAGGGGCCGACCAGCCAGGAATGTTGTTAAATGGTACCACGAGATATTAGGTTGGGTTAGGTTAGGTTATATCAGGATACTGATGTATATAAAGGTCCCACGGACACGTAGAGGCCAGCTCGCCAGGAATGCTGTCAAATATCACCGCCGATATGTCAGGTTTGGTTAGGTTAGGTTGTATTACGATATTGATGTATATAAAGGTACCACGGTGACGTAGAGTCCAACTCGCCAGGAATGTTGTCAAACATTATCGCCGAAATGATAGGGTGGGTTAGGTTTGGTTATATTACGTTATTGATGTGTATGAATGTCCCACGTAGACGTAGAGGCAAACTCGCCAGGAATGTTGTCAAGCATTACCGCCGATAAGTTATGTTGGGTTAGCTTAGGTTATATTACGTTATTGACGTACATAGAGGTCCCACGGAGACGTAGACGCTAGCTCGCCAGGAATGCTGTCAAATATTACCGCCGAGATGTCAGGTTGTGTTATGTTAGGTTATATTACGTTATTGATGTAAATAAAGGTCCCACGGAAAGGTAGAGGCCAACTCGAAAGGAATGTTGTCAAATTATACCGCCGAGATGTCAGGTTGGGTTAGGTTAGGTTATATTACGTCATAGACGTATACAGTGTTCCCACCAAGGAGTAGGGGCCGACCAGCCAGGAATGCGGTTAAATGGTACCACAAGATATTAGGTTGGGTTAGGTTAGGTTATATTAGGATACTGATGTATATAAAGGTCCCACGTACACGTAGAGGCCAGCTCGCCAGGAATGCTTTCAAATATCACCGCCGATTTGTCAGGTTGGGTTAGGTTAGGTTATATTACGTTATTGATGTATATAAAGGGCCCACGGAGATGTAGAGTCCAACTCGCCAGGAATGTCGTCAAATATTACCGCCGAGATGTCAGGTTGGGTTAGGTTAGGTTATATTACGTTATTGATGTGTATGAATGTCCCACGTAGACGTAGAGGCAAACTCGCCAGGAATGTTGTCAAACATTATCGCCGATAAGTTGGGTTGGCTTAGGTTAGGTTATATTACGTTATTGACCTCCATAGAGGTCCCACAGAGACGTAGAAGCCAGCTCGCCAGGAATGCTGTCAAATATTACCGCCGAGATGTCAGGTTGGGTTAGGTTAGGTTATATTACGTTATTGTCGTACATAAAGGTACCACGGTGACGTAGAGTCCAACTCGACAGGAATGTTGTCAAACATTATCGCCGAGATGTCAGGTTGGGTTAGGTTAGGTTATATTACGTTATTGATGTATATGAAGATCCCACGTAGACGTAGATGACAACCCGCCTGGAATGCTGTCAAATATTATCGCCGATAAGGTAGGTTGGGTTATGTTAGGTTATATTACGTTGTTGATGTATATAAAGGTCCCACGGAGATGTAGAGGCCAACTCGCCAGGATTGTTGTCAAATTTTTCCGCCGGGAGGTTAGGTTGGAATGGGTTAGGTGATATTACGTTATTGATGTATATAAAGGTCCCACGGAGATGTAGAATCCAACTCGCCAGGAATGTCGTCAAATATTATCGCCGATAAGGTAGGTTGGGTTATGTTAGGTTATATTACGTTGTTGATGTATATAAAGGTCCCACGGACACGTAGACGCCAGCTCGCCAGGAATGCTGTCAAATATTACCGCCGAGATGTCAGGTTGTCTTATGTTAGGTTATATTACGTTATTGATGTATATAAAGGTCCCACGGAGACGTAGAGGCCAACTCGAAAGGAATGCTGTCAAATATCACCGCCGATATGTCAGGTTGGGTTAGGTTAGGTTACATTACGTTATTGATGTATATAAAGGGCCCACGGAGATGTAGAGTCCAACCCGGCAGGAATGCTGTCAAATATTAACGTCAAGATGATAGGTTGGGTTAGGTTAGGTTGTATTACGTTATTGATGTATATAAAGGTACCACGGTGACGTAGAGTCCAACTCGCCAGGAATGTTGTCAAACATTATCGCCGAGATGATAGGTTGGGTTAGGTAAGGTTATATTAGGTTATTGATATGTATGAATGTCCCACGTAGACGTAGAGGCAAACTCGCCAGGAATGTTGTCAAGCATTACCGCCGATAAGTTAGGTTGGGTTTGGTTAGGTTATATTACGTTATTGACGTACATAGAGGTCCCACGGAGACGTAGACGCCAGATCGCCAGGAATGCAGTCAAATATTACCGCCGAGATGTCAGGTTGTGTTATGTTAGGTTATATTACGTTATTGATGTAAATAAAGGTCCCACGGAGACGTAGAGGCCAACTCGAAAGGATTGTTGTCAAATTATACCGCCGAGATGTCAGGTTTGGTTAGGTTAGGTTATATTACGTCATAGACGTATACAGTGTTCCCACCAAGAAGTAGGGGCCGACCAGCCAGGAATGTGGTTAAATGGTACCACGAGATATTAGGTTGGGTTAGGTTAGGTTATATTAGGATACTGATGTATATAAAGGTCCCACGTACACGTAGAGGCCAGCTCGCCAGGAATGCTGTCAAATATCACCGCCGATATGTCAGGTTGGGTTAGGTTAGGTTATATTACGTTATTGATGTATATAAAGGGCCCACGGAGATGTAGAGTCCAACCCGGCAGGAATGCTGTCAAATATTAACGTCAAGATGATAGGTTGGGTTAGGTTAGGTTGTATTACGTTATTGATGTATATAAAGGTACCACGGTGACGTAGAGTCCAACTCGCCAGGAATGTTGTCAAACATTATCGCCGAGATGATAGGTTGGGTTAGGTAAGGTTATATTAGGTTATTGATGTGTATGAATGTCCCACGTAGACGTAGAGGCAAACTCGCCAGGAATGTTGTCAAGCATTACCGCCGATAAGTTAGGTTGGGTTTGGTTAGGTTATATTACGTTATTGACGTACATAGAGGTCCCACGGAGACGTAGACGCCAGATCGCCAGGTATGCAGTCAAATATTACCGCCGAGATGTCAGGTTGTGTTATGTTAGGTTATATTACGTTATTGATGTAAATAAAGGTCCCACGGAGACGTAGAGGCCAACTCGAAAGGATTGTTGTCAAATTATACCGCCGAGATGTCAGGTTTGGTTAGGTTAGGTTATATTACGTCATAGACGTATACAGTGTTCCCACCAAGAAGTAGGGGCCGATCAGCCAGGAATGTGGTTAAATGGTACCACGAGATATTAGGTTGGGTTAGGTTAGGTTATATTAGGATACTGATGTATATAAAGGTCCCACGTACACGTAGAGGCCAGCTCGCCAGGAATGCTGTCAAATATCACCGCCGATATGTCAGGTTGGGTTAGGTTAGGTTATGTTACGTTATTGACGTACATAAAGATCCCACGGAGACGTAGAGGCCAGCTCGCCAGGAATGCTGTCAAATGTTACCACCGAAATGTGAGCTTGGGTTAGGTTAGGTTATATTACGTTATTGATGTATATAAAGGTCCCACGGAGACGTAGAATCCAGCTCGGCGGGAATGTCGTCAAATATTACCGCCCTGATGTCAGATTGGGTTAGGTTAGGTTATATTACCTTATTGATGTATATAAAGGTACCACGGTGACGTAGCGGCCAACTCGCCAGGAATGTTGTCAAATATTACCGCCGAGATGTCAGGTTGGGTTAGGTTAGGTTACATTACGTTATTGATGTATACGAAGGTCCCACGTAAACGAAGAGGACAACTCGCCAGGAATGTTGTCAAATATTACCGCCCAGACGATGGGTTGGGTTAGATTAGGTTATATTACGTTATTGACGTACATAAAGGTCCCACGGTGTCGTAGAGGCCAGCTCGCCAGGAATCTTGTCAAATATTACCGCCGAGATGTCAGGTTGGGTTAGGTTAGGTTATATTACGTCATAGACGTATACAGTGCTCCCACCAAGAAGTAGGGGCCGACCAGCAAGGAATGTGGTTAAATGGTACCACGAGATATTAGGTTGGGTTACGTTAGGTTATATTAGGATACTGATGTATATAAAGGTCCCACGGACACGTAGAGGCCAGCTCGCCTGGAATGCTGTCAAATATCACCGCCGATATGTCAGGTTGGGTTAGGTTAGGTTATATTACGTTATTGATGTATATAAAGGGGCCATGGAGATGTAGAGTCCAACTCGCCAGGAATGTCGTCAAGTATTACCGCCGAGATGTCAGGTTGGGTTAGGTTAAGTTATATTACGTTATTGATGGATATGAAGGTCCCATGTAGTCGTAGAGGACAACCCGCCAGGAATGCTGTCAAATATTATCGTCAAGATGAGAGTTTGGGTTAGGTTAGGTTGTATTACGTTATTGATGTATATAAAGGTACCACGGTGACGTAGAGTCCAAATCGACAGGAATGTTGTCAAACATTATCGCCGAAATGATAGGGTGGGTTAGGTTAGGTTATATTACGTTATTGATGTGTATGAATGTCCCACGTAGACGTAGAGGCAAACTCGCCAGGAATGTTGTCAAGCATTACCGCCGATAAGTTAGGTTGGGTTAGGTTAGGTTATATTACGTTATTGACGTACATAGAGGTCCCACGGAGACGTAGACGCCAGCTCGCCAGGAATGTTGTCAAACATTATCGCCGAGATGATAGGTTGGGTTAGGTTAGGTTATATTAGGTTATTGATGTGTATGAATGTCCCACGTAGACGTAGAGGCAAACTCGCCAGGAATGTTGTCAAGCATTACCGCCGATAAGTTAGGTTGGGTTAGGTTAGGTTATATTACGTTATTGACGTACATAGAGGTCCCACGGAGACGTAGACGCCAGCTCGCCAGGAATGTTGTCAAACATTATCGCCGAGATGATAGGTTGGGTTAGGTTAGGTTATATTAGGTTATTGATGTGTATGAATGTCCCACGTAGACGTAGAGGCAAACTCGCCAGGAATGTTGTCAAGCATTACCGCCGATAAGTTAGGTTGGGTTAGGTTAGGTTATATTACGTTATTGACGTACATAGAGGTCCCACGGAGACGTAGACGCTAGCTCGCCAGGAATGCTGTCAAATATTACCGCCGAGATGTCAGGTTGTGTTATGTTAGGTTATATTACGTTATTGATGTAAATAAAGGTCCCACGGAAAGGTAGAGGCCAACTCGAAAGAAATGTTGTCAAATTATACCGCCGAGATGTCAGGTTGGGTTAGGTTAGGTTATATTACGTCATAGACGTATACAGTGTTCCCACCAAGGAGTAGGGGCCGACCAGCCAGGAATGCGGTTAAATGGTACCACAAGATATTAGGTTGGGTTAGGTTAGGTTATATTAGGATACTGATGTATATAAAGGTCCCACGTACACGTAGAGGCCAGCTCGCCAGGAATGCTTTCAAATATCACCGCCGATTTGTCAGGTTGGGTTAGGTTAGGTTATATTACGTTATTGATGTATATAAAGGGCCCACGGAGATGTAGAGTCCAACTCGCCAGGAATGTCGTCAAATATTACCGCCGAGATGTCAGGTTGGGTTAGGTTAGGTTATATTACGTTATTGATGTGTATGAATGTCCCACGTAGACGTAGAGGCAAACTCGCCAGGAATGTTGTCAAACATTATCGCCGATAAGTTGGGTTGGCTTAGGTTAGGTTATATTACGTTATTGACCTACATAGAGGTCCCACAGAGACGTAGAAGCCAGCTCGCCAGGAATGCTGTCAAATATTACCGCCGAGATGTCAGGTTGGGTTAGGTTAGGTTATATTACGTTATTGTCGTACATAAAGGTACCACGGTGACGTAGAGTCCAACTCGACAGGAATGTTGTCAAACATTATCGCCGAGATGTCAGGTTGGGTTAGGTTAGGTTATATTACGTTATTGATGTATATGAAGATCCCACGTAGACGTAGATGACAACCCGCCTGGAATGCTGTCAAATATTATCGCCGATAAGGTAGGTTGGGTTATGTTAGGTTATATTACGTTGTTGATGTATATAAAGGTCCCACGGAGATGTAGAGGCCAACTCGCCAGGATTGTTGTCAAATTTTTCCGCCGGGAGGTTAGGTTGGAATGGGTTAGGTGATATTACGTTATTGATGTATATAAAGGTCCCACGGAGATGTAGAATCCAACTCGCCAGGAATGTCGTCAAATATTATCGCCGATAAGGTAGGTTGGGTTATGTTAGGTTATATTACGTTGTTGATGTATATAAAGGTCCCACGGACACGTAGACGCCAGCTCGCCAGGAATGCTGTCAAATATTACCGCCGAGATGTCAGGTTGTCTTATGTTAGGTTATATTACGTTATTGATGTATATAAAGGTCCCACGGAGACGTAGAGGCCAACTCGAAAGGAATGCTGTCACATATCACCGCCGATATGTCAGGTTGGGTTAGGTTAGGTTACATTACGTTATTGATGTATATAAAGGGCCCACGGAGATGTAGAGTCCAACCCGGCAGGAATGCTGTCAAATATTAACGTCAAGATGATAGGTTGGGTTAGGTTAGGTTGTATTACGTTATTGATGTATATAAAGGTACCACGGTGACGTAGAGTCCAACTCGCCAGGAATGTTGTCAAACATTATCGCCGAGATGATAGGTTGGGTTAGGTAAGGTTATATTAGGTTATTGATGTGTATGAATGTCCCACGTAGACGTAGAGGCAAACTCGCCAGGAATGTTGTCAAGCATTACCGCCGATAAGTTAGGTTGGGTTTGGTTAGGTTATATTACGTTATTGACGTACATAGAGGTCCCACGGAGACGTAGACGCCAGATCGCCAGGAATGCAGTCAAATATTACCGCCGAGATGTCAGGTTGTGTTATGTTAGGTTATATTACGTTATTGATGTAAATAAAGGTCCCACGGAGACGTAGAGGCCAACTCGAAAGGATTGTTGTCAAATTATACCGCCGAGATGTCAGGTTTGGTTAGGTTAGGTTATATTACGTCATAGACGTATACAGTGTTCCCACCAAGAAGTAGGGGCCGACCAGCCAGGAATGTGGTTAAATGGTACCACGAGATATTAGGTTGGGTTAGGTTAGGTTATATTAGGATACTGATGTATATAAAGGTCCCACGTACACGTAGAGGCCAGCTCGCCAGGAATGCTGTCAAATATCACCGCCGATATGTCAGGTTGGGTTAGGTTAGGTTATATTACGTTATTGATGTATATAAAGGGCCCACGGAGATGTAGAGTCCAACCCGGCAGGAATGCTGTCAAATATTAACGTCAAGATGATAGGTTGGGTTAGGTTAGGTTGTATTACGTTATTGATGTATATAAAGGTACCACGGTGACGTAGAGTCCAACTCGCCAGGAATGTTGTCAAACATTATCGCCGAGATGATAGGTTGGGTTAGGTAAGGTTATATTAGGTTATTGATGTGTATGAATGTCCCACGTAGACGCAGAGGCAAACTCGCCAGGAATGTTGTCAAGCATTACCGCCGATAAGTTAGGTTGGGTTTGGTTAGGTTATATTACGTTATTGACGTACATAGAGGTCCCACGGAGACGTAGACGCCAGATCGCCAGGTATGCAGTCAAATATTACCGCCGAGATGTCAGGTTGTGTTATGTTAGGTTATATTACGTTATTGATGTAAATAAAGGTCCCACGGAGACGTAGAGGCCAACTCGAAAGGATTGTTGTCAAATTATACCGCCGAGATGTCAGGTTTGGTTAGGTTAGGTTATATTACGTCATAGACGTATACAGTGTTCCCACCAAGAAGTAGGGGCCGATCAGCCAGGAATGTGGTTAAATGGTACCACGAGATATTAGGTTGGGTTAGGTTAGGTTATATTAGGATACTGATGTATATAAAGGTCCCACGTACACGTAGAGGCCAGCTCGCCAGGAATGCTGTCAAATATCACCGCCGATATGTCAGGTTGGGTTAGGTTAGGTTATGTTACGTTATTGACGTACATAAAGATCCCACGGAGACGTAGAGGCCAGCTCACCAGGAATGCTGTCAAATGTTACCACCGAAATGTGAGCTTGGGTTAGGTTAGGTTATATTACGTTATTGATGTATATAAAGGTCCCACGGAGACGTAGAATCCAGCTCGGCGGGAATGTCGTCAAATATTACCGCCCTGATGTCAGATTGGGTTAGGTTAGGTTATATTACCTTATTGATGTATATAAAGGTACCACGGTGACGTAGCGGCCAACTCGCCAGGAATGTTGTCAAATATTACCGCCGAGATGTCAGGTTGGGTTAGGTTAGGTTACATTACGTTATTGATGTATACGAAGGTCCCACGTAAACGAAGAGGACAACTCGCCAGGAATGTTGTCAAATATTACCGCCCAGACGATGGGTTGGGTTAGATTAGGTTATATTACGTTATTGACGTACATAAAGGTCCCACGGTGTCGTAGAGGCCAGCTCGCCAGGAATGTTGTCAAATATTACCGCCGAGATGTCAGGTTGGGTTAGGTTAGGTTATATTACGTCATAGACGTATACAGTGCTCCCACCAAGAAGTAGGGGCCGACCAGCAAGGAATGTGGTTAAATGGTACCACGAGATATTAGGTTGGGTTACGTTAGGTTATATTAGGATACTGATGTATATAAAGGTCCCACGGACACGTAGAGGCCAGCTCGCCTGGAATGCTGTCAAATATCACCGCCGATATGTCAGGTTGGGTTAGGTTAGGTTATATTACGTTATTGATGTATATAAAGGGGCCATGGAGATGTAGAGTCCAACTCGCCAGGAATGTCGTCAAGTATTACCGCCGAGATGTCAGGTTGGGTTAGGTTAAGTTATATTACGTTATTGATGGATATGAAGGTCCCATGTAGTCGTAGAGGACAACCCGCCAGGAATGCTGTCAAATATTATCGTCAAGATGAGAGGTTGGGTTAGGTTAGGTTGTATTACGTTATTGATGTATATAAAGGTACCACGGTGACGTAGAGTCCAAATCGACAGGAATGTTGTCAAACATTATCGCCGAAATGATAGGGTGGGTTAGGTTAGGTTATATTACGTTATTGATGTGTATGAATGTCCCACGTAGACGTAGAGGCAAACTCGCCAGGAATGTTGTCAAGCATTACCGCCGATAAGTTAGGTTGGGTTAGGTTAGGTTATATTACGTTATTGACGTACATAGAGGTCCCACGGAGACGTAGACGCCAGCTCGCCAGGAATGCTGTCAAATATTACCGCCGAGATGTCAGGTTGTGTTATGTTAGGTTATATTACGTTATTGATGTATATAAAGGTCCCACGGAGACGTAGAGGCCAACTCGAAAGGAATGTTGTCAAATTATACCGCCGAGATGTCAGGTTGGGTTAGGTTAGGTTATATTACGTCATAGACGTATACAGTGTTCCCACCAAGAATTAGGGGCCGACCAGTCAGGAATGTTGTTAAATGGTACCACGAGATATTAGGTTGGGTTAGGTTAGGTTATATCAGGATACTGATGTATATAAAGGTCCCACGGACACGAAGAGGCCAGTTCGCCAGGAATGCCGTCAAATATCACCGCCGATATGTCAGGTTGGGTTAGGTTAGGTTATATTACGTTATTGATGTATATAAAGGGCCCACGGAGATGTAGAGTCCAACCTGCCAGGAATGCTGTCAAATATTAGCGTCAAGATGATAGGTTGGGTTAGGTTAGGTTGTATTACGTTATTGATGTATATAAAGGTACCACGGTGACGTAGAGTCCAACTCGCCAGGAATGTTGTCAAACATTATCGCCGAGATGATAGGTTGGGTTAGGTAAGGTTATATTAGGTTATTGATGTGTATGAATGTCCCACGTAGACGTAGCGGCAAACTCGCCAGGAATGTTGTCAAGCATTACCGCCGATAAGTTAGGTTGGGTTAGGTTTGGTTATATTACGTTATTGACGTACATAGAGGTCCCACGGAGACGTAGACGCCAGATCGCCAGGAATGCTGTCAAATATTACCGCCGAGATGTCAGGTTGTGTTATGTTAGGTTATATTACGTTATTGATGTAAATAAAGGTCCCACGGAGACGTAGAGGCCAACTCGAAAGGATTGTTGTCAAATTATACCGCCGAGATGTCAGGTTTGGTTAGGTTAGGTTATATTACGTCATAGACGTATACAGTGTTCCCACCAAGAAGTAGGGGCCGACCAGCCAGGAATGTGGTTAAATGGTACCACGAGATATTAGGTTGGGTTAGGTTAGGTTATATTAGGATACTGATGTATATAAAGGTCCCATGTAGACGTAGATGCAAACTCGCCAGGAATGTTGTCAAATATTACCGCCGAGATGTCAGGTTGGGTTAGGTTAGGTTACATTACGTTATTGATGTATACGAAGGTCCCACGTAAACGAAGAGGACAACTCGCCAGGAATGTTCTCAAATATTACCGCCCAGATGATGGGTTGGGTTAGATTAGGTTATATTACGTTATTGACGTACATAAAGGTCCCACGGTGTCGTAGAGGCCAGCTCGCCAGGAATGTTGTCAAATATTACCGCCGAGATGTCAGGTTGGGTTAGGTTAGGTTATATTACGTCATAGACGTATACAGTGTTCCCACCAAGAAGTAGGGGCCGACCAGCCAGGAATGTGGTTAAATGGTACCACGAGATATTAGGTTGGGTTAGGTTAGGTTATATTAGGATACTGATGTATATAAAGGTCCCACGTACACGTAGAGGCCAGCTCTCCAGGAATGCTTTCAAATATCACCGCCGATTTGTCAGGTTGGGTTAGGTTAGTTTATATTACGTTATTGATGTATATAAAGGGCCCACGGAGATGTAGAGTCCAACTCGCCAGGAATGTCGTCAAATATTACCGCCGAGATGTCAGGTTGGGTTAGGTTAAGTTATATTACGTTATTGATGGATATGAAGGTCCCACGTAGTCGTAGAGGACAACCCGCCAGGAATGCTGTCAAATATTATCGTCAAGATGATAGGTTGGGTTAGGTTAGGTTGTATTACGTTATTGATGTATATAAAGGTACCACGGTGACGCATAGTCCAACTCGCCAGGAATGTTGTCAAACATTATCGCCGAGATGATAGGTTGGGTTAGGTTAGGTTATATTACGTTATTGATGTGTATGAATGTCCCACGTAGACGTAGAGGCAAACTCGCCAGGAATGTTGTCAAACATTATCGCCGAGATAATAGGTTGGGTTAGGTTAGGTTGTATTACGTTATTGATGTGTATGAATGTCCCACGTAGACGTAGATGACAACCCGCCAGGAATGCTGTCAAATATTATCGCCGATAAAATAGGTTGGGTTAGGTTAGGTTATATTACGTTATTGATGTGTATGAATGTCCCACGTAGACGTAGATGACAACCCGCCAGGAATGCTGTCAAATATTATCGCCGATAAAATAGGTTGGGTTAGGTTAGGTTATATTACGTTATTGATCGATATGAAGGTCCCATGTAGACGTAGATGCAAACTCGCCAGGAATGTTGTCAAATATTACCGCCGAGATGTCAGGTTGGGTTAGGTTAGGTTACATTACGTTATTGATGTATACGAAGGTCCCACGTAAATGAAGAGGACAACTCGCCAGGAATGTTCTCAAATATTACCGCCCAGATGATGGGTTGGGTTAGATTAGGTTACATTACGTTATTGAGGTACATAAAGGTCCCACGGTGTCGTAGAGGCCAGCTCGCCAGGAATGTTGTCAAATTATACCGCCGAGATGTCAGGTTGGGTTAGGTTAGGTTATATTATGTTATTGATGTGTATGAATGTCCCACGTAGACGTAGAGGCAAACTCGCCAGGAATGTTGTCAAGCATTACCGCCGATAAGTTAGGTTGGGTTAGGTTAGGTTATATTACGTTATTGACGTACATAGAGGTCCCACGGAGACGTAGACGCCAGCTCGCCAGGAATGCTGTCAAATATTACCGCCGATAAGTTAGGTTGGGTTAGGTTAGGTTATATTACGTTATTGACGTACATAGAGGTCCCACGGAGACGTAGACGCTAGCTCGCCAGGAATGCTGTCAAATATTACCGCCGAGATGTCAGGTTGTGTTATGTTAGGTTATATTACGTTATTGATGTAAATAAAGGTCCCACGGAAAGGTAGAGGCCAACTCGAAAGGAATGTTGTCAAATTATACCGCCGAGATGTCAGGTTGGATTAGGTTAGGTTACATTACGTTATTGATGTACATAAAGGGCCCACGGAGATGTAGAGTCCAACTCGCCAGGAATGTCGTCAAGTATTACCGCCGAGATGTCAGGTTCGGTTAGGTTAAGTTTTATTACGTTATTGATGGATATGAAGGTCCCACGTAGTCGTAGAGGACAACCCGCCAGGAATGCTGTCAAATATTATCGTCAAGATGAGAGGTTGGGTTAGGTTAGGTTGTATTACGTTATTGATGTATATAAAGGTACCACGGTGACGTAGAGTCCAACTCGCCAGGAATGTTGTCAAACATTATCGCCGAGATGATAGGTTGGGTTAGGTTATGTTATATTACGTTATTGATGTTTATGAATGTCCCACGTAGACGTAGAGGCAAACTCGCCAGGAATCTTGTCAAACATTATCGCCGAGATAATAGGTTGGGTTAGGTTAGGTTATATTACGTTATTGATGTGTATGAATGTCCCACGTAGACGTAGATGACAACCCGCCAGGAATGCTGTCAAATATTATCGCCGATAAAATAGGTTGGGTTAGGTTAGGTTATATTACGTTATTGATGTGTATGAATGTCCCACGTAGACGTAGATGACAACCCGCCAGGAATGCTGTCAAATATTATCGCCGATAAAATAGGTTGGGTTAGGTTAGGTTATATTACGTTATTGATCGATATGAAGGTCCCATGTAGACGTAGATGCAAACTCGCCAGGAATGTTGTCAAATATTACCGCCGAGATGTCAGGTTGGGTTAGGTTAGGTTACATTACGTTATTGATGTATACGAAGGTCCCACGTAAACGAAGAGGACAACTCGCCAGGAATGTTCTCAAATATTACCGCCCAGATGATGGGTTGGGTTAGATTAGGTTATATTACGTTATTGACGTACATAAAGGTCCCACGGTGTCGTAGAGGCCAGCTCGCCAGGAATGTTGTCAAATATTACCGCCGAGATGTCAGGTTGGGTTAGGTTAGGTTATATTACGTCATAGACGTATACAGTGTTCCCACCAAGAAGTAGGGGCCGACCAGCCAGGAATGTGGTTAAATGGTACCACGAGATATTAGGTTGGGTTAGGTTAGGTTATATTTGGATACTGATGTATATGAAGGTCCCACGTACACGTAGAGGCCAGCTCTCCAGGAATGCTTTCAAATATCACCGCCGATTTGTCAGGTTGGGTTAGGTTAGTTTATATTACGTTATTGATGTATATAAAGGGCCCACGGAGATGTAGAGTCCAACTCGCCAGGAATGTCGTCAAATATTACCGCCGAGATGTCAGGTTGGGTTAGGTTAAGTTATATTACGTTATTGATGGATATGAAGGTCCCACGTAGTCGTAGAGGACAACCCGCCAGGAATGCTGTCAAATATTATCGTCAAGATGATAGGTTGGGTTAGGTTAGGTTGTATTACGTTATTGATGTATATAAAGGTACCACGGTGACGCATAGTCCAACTCGCCAGGAATGTTGTCAAACATTATCGCCGAGATGATAGGTTGGGTTAGGTTAGGTTATATTACGTTATTGATGGATATGAAGGTCCCACGTAGTCGTAGAGGACAACCCGCCAGGAATGCTGTCAAATATTATCGTCAAGATGAGAGGTTGGGTTAGGTTAGGTTGTATTACGTTATTGATGTATATAAAGGTACCACGGTGACGTAGAGTCCAACTCGACAGGAATGTTGTCAAACATTATCGCCGAGATGATAGGGTGGGTTAGCTTAGGTTATATTACGGCACTGATGTATATGAACGTCCCACGCAGACGTAGAGGAGAACTCGCCAGGAATGTTGACAGACATTATCGCCGTGATGATGGGTTGGGTTAGGTTAGGTTACATTACGTTATAGATGTATATGAAGGTCCCACGGAGACGTAGAGGCCAACTCGAAAGGAATGTTGTCAAATTATACCGCCGAGATGTCAGGTTGGGTTAGGTTAGGTTATATTACGTCATAGACGTATACAGTGTTCCCACCAAGAAGTAGGGGCCGACCAGCCAGGAATGTTGTTAAATGGTACCACGAGATATTAGGTTGGGTTAGGTTAGGTTATATCAGGATACTGATGGATATAAAGGTCCCACGGACACGTAGAGGCCAGCTCGCCAGGAATGCTGTCAAATATCACCGCCGATATGTCAGGTTTGGTTAGGTTAGGTTGTATTACGATATTGATGTATATAAAGGTACCACGGTGACGTAGAGTCCAACTCGCCAGGAATGTTGTCAAACATTATCGCCGAGATGATAGGTTGGGTTAGGTTAGGTTATATTAGGTTATTGATGTGTATGAATGTCCCACGTAGACGTAGAGGCAAACTCGCCAGGAATGTTGTCAAGCATTACCGCCGATAAGTTAGGTTGGGTTAGGTTAGGTTATATTACGTTATTGACGTACATAGAGGTCCCACGGAGACGTAGACGCTAGCTCGCCAGGAATGCTGTCAAATATTACCGCCGAGATGTCAGGTTGTGTTATGTTAGGTTATATTACGTTATTGATGTAAATAAAGGTCCCACGGAAAGGTAGAGGCCAACTCGAAAGGAATGTTGTCAAATTATACCGCCGAGATGTCAGGTTGGGTTAGGTTCGGTTATACTACGTTATTGATGTATATAAAAGTCCCACGGAGACGTAGAGGCCAACTCGAAAGGAATGTTGTCAAATTATACCGCCGAGATGTCAGGTTTGGTTAGGTTAGGTTATATTACGTCATAGACGTATACAGTGTTCCCACCAAGAAGTATGGGCCGACCAGCCAGGAATGTGGTTAAATGGTACCACGAGATATTAGGTTGGGTTAGGTTCGGTTATATCAGGATACTAATGTATATAAAGGTCCCACGGATTCGTAGAGGCCAGCTCGCCAGGAATGCTGTCAAATATCACCGCCGATATGTCAGGTTGGGTTAGGTTAGGTTATACTACGTTATTGATGTATATAAAGGGCCCACGGAGATGTAGAGTCCAACCCGCCAGGAATGCTGTCAAATATTATCGTCAAGATGATAGGTTGGGTTAGGTTAGGTTGTATTACGTTATTGATGTATATAAATTATTGATGTTTATTATTGATGTTTATGAATGTCCCACGTAGACGTAGAGGCAAACTCGCCAGGAATGTTGTCAAACATTATCGCCGAGATAATAGGTTGGGTTAGGTTAGGTTATATTACGTTATTGATGTGTATGAATGTCCCACGTAGACGTAGATGACAACCCGCCAGGAATGCTGTCAAATATTATCGCCGATAAAATAGGTTGGGTTAGGTTAGGTTATATTACGTTATTGATGTGCATGAATGTCCCACATAGACGTAGATGACAACCCGCCAGGAATGCTGTCAAATATTATCGCCGATAAAATAGGTTGGGTTAGGTTAGGTTATATTACGTTATTGATGTGTATGAATGTCCCACGTAGACGTAGATGACAACCCGCCAGGAATGCTGTCAAATATTATCGCCGATAAAATAGGTTGGGTTAGGTTAGGTTATATTACGTTATTGATCGATATGAAGGTCCCATGTAGACGTAGATGCAAACTCGCCAGGAATGTTGTCAAATATTACCGCCGAGATGTCAGGTTGGGTTAGGTTAGGTTACATTACGTTATTGATGTATACGAAGGTCCCACGTAAACGAAGAGGACAACTCGCCAGGAATGTTCTCAAATATTACCGCCCAGATGATGGGTTGGGTTAGATTAGGTTATATTAGGTTATTGATGTGTATGAATGTCCCACGTAGACGTAGAGGACAACCCGCCAGGAATGCTGTCAAATATTATCGCCAAGATGATAGGTTGGGTTAGGTTAGGTTGTATTACGTTATTGATGTATATAAAGGTACCACAGTGACGTAGAGTCCAACTCGCCAGGAATGTTGTCAAACATTATCGCCGAGATGATACGTTGGGTTAGGTTAGGTTATATTACGTTATTGATGTGTATGAATGTCCCACGTAGACGTAGAGGCAAACTCGCCAGGAATGTTGTCA
Source organism: Xylocopa violacea (assembly GCA_963969225.1). Classification (NCBI taxonomy): domain Eukaryota; kingdom Metazoa; phylum Arthropoda; class Insecta; order Hymenoptera; family Apidae; genus Xylocopa; species Xylocopa violacea. The sequence goes on along the minus strand of CAXAJV010000201.1, from coordinate 422,291 downwards.
TATATTACCGCCGAGATGTCAGGTTGGGTTAGGTTAGGTTGCATTACGTTATTGATGAATATGAAGGTCCCATGTAGACGTAGAGGACAAGCCGCCAGGAATTCTGTCAAATATTATCGCCGATAAGATAGGTTGGGTTGGGTTAGGTTATATTACGTTATTGATGTATATAAAGGGCCCACGGAGATGTAGAGTCCAACTCGCCAGGAATGTCGTCAAATATTACCGCCGAGATGTCAGGTTGGGTTAGGTTAGGTTGTATTACGTTATTGATGTATATAAAGGTACCACGGTGACGTAGAGTCCAACTCGCCAGGAATGTTGTCAAACATTATCGCCGAGATGATAGGTTGGGTTAGGTTAGGTTATATTACGTTATTGATGTGTATGAATGTCCCACGTAGACGTAGAATCCAACGCGCCAGGAATGTCGTCAAATATTACCGCCGAGATGTCAGGTTGGGTTAGGTTAGGTTATATTACGTTATTGATGTATATGAAGGTCCCACGTAGACGTAGAGGACAACCCGCCAAGAAAGCTGTCGAATATTATCGCCGAGATGATAGGTTGGGTTAGGTTAGGTTATATTACGTTATTGATGTATATAAAGGTACCACGGTGACGTAGAGTCCAACTCGCCAGGAATGTTGTCAGATTTTACCGCCGAGATGATAGGTTGGGTTAGGTTAGGTTATATTACGTTATTGATGTATATAAAGGTCCACGGAGACGTAGAGGCAAACTCGCCACGAATGTTGTCAAGCATTACAGCCGATAAGTTAGGTTGCGTTAGGTTAGGTTATATTACGTTATTGACGTACATAGAGGTCCCACGGAGACGTAGACGCCAGCTCGCCAGGAATGCTGTCAAATATTACCGCCGAGATGTCAGGTTGTGTTATGTTAGGTTATATTACGTTATTGATGTATATAAAGGTCCCACGGAGACGTAGAGGCCAACTCGAAAGGAATGTTGTCAAATTATACCGCCGAGATGTCAGATTCGGTTAGGTTAGGTTATATTACGTTATTGATGGATATGAAGGTCCCACGTAGTCGTAGAGGACAACCCGCCAGGAATGCTGTCAAATATTATCGCCAAGATGATAGATTGGGTTAGGTTAGGTTATATTACGTTATTGATGTATATAAATGGCCCACGGAGATGTAGAGTCCAACTCGCCAGGAATGTCGTCAAATATTACCGCCGAGATGGCAGGTTGGGTTAGGTTAAGTTATATTACGTTATTGATGGATATGAAGGTCCCACGTAGTCGTAGAGGACAACCCGCCAGGAATGCTGTCAAATATTATCACCAAGATGATAGGTTGGGTTAGGTTAGGTTGTATTACGTTATTGATGTATATAAAGGTACCACGGTGACGTAGAGTCCAACTCGCCAGGAATGTTGTCAAACATTATCGCCGAGATGATAGGTTGGGTTAGGTTAGGTTATATTACGTTATTGATGTGTATGAATGTCCCACGTAGTCGTAGAGGACAACCCGCCAGGAATGCTGTCAAATATTATCGCCAAGATGATAGGTTGGGTTAGGTTAGGTTGTATTACGTTATTGATGTATATAAAGGTACCACAGTGACGTAGAGTCCAACTCGCCAGGAATGTTGTCAAACATTATCGCCGAGATGATACGTTGGGTTAGGTTAGGTTATATTACGTTATTGATGTGTATGAATGTCCCACGTAGACGTAGAGGCAATCTCGCCAGGAATGTTGTCATATATTACCGCCGAGATGTCAGGTTGGGTTAGGTTAGGTTGTATTACGTTATTGATGAATATGAAGGTCCCATGTAGACGTAGAGGACAAGCCGCCAGGAATTCTGTCAAATATTATCGCCGATAAGATAGGTTGGGTTGGGTTAGGTTATATTACGTTATTGATGTATATAAAGGGCCCACGGAGATGTAGAGTCCAACTCGCCAGGAATGTCGTCAAATATTACCGCCGAGATGTCAGGTTGGGTTAGGTTAGGTTATATTACGTTATTGATGTATATAATGATCCCACGGAGACGTAGAATCCAACACGCCAGGAATGTCGTGAAATATTACCGCTGAGATGTCAGGTTGGGTTAGGTTAAGTTATATTACGTTATTGATGGATATGAAGGTCCCACGTAGTCGTAGAGTCCAACTCGCCAGAAATGGTGTCAAACATTATCGCCGAGACGATAGGTTGGGGTAGGTTAGGTTATATTACGTTATTGATGGATATGAAGGTCCCACGTAGTCGTAGAGGACAACCCGCCAGGAATGCTGTCAAATATTATCACCAAGATGATAGGTTGGGTTAGGTTAGGTTGTATTACGTTATTGATGTATATAAAGGTACCACGGTGACGTAGAGTCCAACTCGCCAGGAATGTTGTCAAACATTATCGCCGAGATGATAGGTTGGGTTAGGTTAGGTTATATTAGGTTATTGATGTGTATGAGTGTCCCACGTAGACGTAGAGGACAACCCGCCAGGAATGCTGTCAAATATTATCGCCAAGATGATAGGTTGGGTTAGGTTAGGTTGTATTACGTTATTGATGTATATAAAGGTACCACAGTGACGTAGAGTCCAACTCGCCAGGAATGTTGTCAAACATTATCGCCGAGATGATACGTTGGGTTAGGTTAGGTTATATTACGTTATTGATGTGTATGAATGTCCCACGTAGACGTAGAGGCAAACTCGCCAGGAATGTTGTCATATATTACCGCCGAGATGTCAGGTTGGGTTAGGTTAGGTTGTATTACGTTATTGATGAATATGAAGGTCCCATGTAGACGTAGAGGACAAGCCGCCAGGAATGCGGTCAAATATTATCGCCGATAAGATAGGTTGGGTTGGGTTAGGTTATATTACGTTATTGATGTATATAAAGGGCCCACGGTGATGTAGAGTCCAACTCGCCAGGAATGTCGTCAAATATTACCGCCGAGATGTGAGGTTGGGTTAGGTTAGGTTATATTACGTTATTGATGTATATAAAGATCCCACGGAGACGTAGAATCCAACACGCCAGGAATGTCGTGAAATATTACCGCTGAGATGTCAGGTTGGGTTAGGTTAAGTTATATTACGTTATTGATGGATATGAAGGTCCCACGTAGTCGTAGAGGACAACCCGCCAGGAATGCTGTCAAATATTATCGCCAGGATGATAGGTTGGGTTAGGTTAGGTTGTATTACGTTATTGATGTATATAAAGGTACCACGGTGACGTAGAGTCCAACTCGCCAGGAATGTTGTCAAACATTATCGCCGAGATGATAGGTTGGGTTAGGTTAGGTTATATTACGTTATTGATGTGTATGAATGTCCCACGTAGACGTAGAATCCAACACGCCAGGAATGTCGTCAAATATTACCCCCGAGATGTCAGGTTGGGTTAGGTTAGGTTATATTACGTTATTGATGTATATGAAGGTCCCACGTAGACGTAGAGGACAACCCGCCAAGAAAGCTGTCGAATATTATCGCCGAGATGATAGGTTGGGTTAGGTTAGGTTATATTACGTTATTGATGTATATAAAGGTACCACGGTGACGTAGAGTCCAACTCGCCAGGAATGTTGTCAGATTTTACCGCCGAGATGATAGGTTGGGTTAGGTTAGGTTATATTACGTTATTGATGTATATAAAGGTCCACGGAGACGTAGAGGCAAACTCGCCAGGAATGTTGTCAAGCATTACCGCCGATAAGTTAGGTTGGGTTAGGTTAGGTTATATTACGTTATTGACGTACATAGAGGTCCCACGGAGACGTAGACGCCAGCTCGCCAGGAATGCTGTCAAATATTACCGCCGAGATGTCAGGTTGTGTTATGTTAGGTTATATTACGTTATTGATGTATATAAAGGTCCCACGGAGACGTAGAGGCCAACTCGAAAGGAATGTTGTCAAATTATACCGCTGAGATGTCAGGTTCGGTTAGGTTAGGTTATATTACGTTATTGATGGATATGAAGGTCCCACGTAGTCGTAGAGGACAACCCGCCAGGAATGCTGTCAAATATTATCGCCAAGATGATAGATTGGGTTAGGTTAGGTTATATTACGTTATTGATGTATATAAATGGCCCACGGAGATGGAGAGTCCAACTCGCCAGGAATGTCGTCAAATATTACCGCCGAGATGGCAGGTTGGGTTAGGTTAAGTTATATTACGTTATTGATGGATATGAAGGTCCCACGTAGTCGTAGAGGACAACACGCCAGGAATGCTGTCAAATATTATCACCAAGATGATAGGTTGGGTTAGGTTAGGTTGTATTACGTTATTGATGTATATAAAGGTACCACGGTGACGTAGAGTCCAACTCGCCAGGAATGTTGTCAAACATTATCGCCGAGATGATAGGTTGGGTTAGGTTAGGTTATATTACGTTATTGATGTGTATGAATGTCCCACGTAGTCGTAGAGGACAACCCGCCAGGAATGCTGTCAAATATTATCGCCAAGATGATAGGTTGGGTTAGGTTAGGTTGTATTACGTTATTGATGTATATAAAGGTACCACAGTGACGTAGAGTCCAACTCGCCAGGAATGTTGTCAAACATTATCGCCGAGATGATACGTTGGGTTAGGTTAGGTTATATTACGGCACTGATGTATATGAATGTCCCACGCAGACGTAGAGGAGAACTCGCCAGGAATGTTGACAGACATTATCGCCGTGATGATGGGTTGGGTTAGGTTAGGTTACATTACGTTATAGATGTATATGAAGGTCCCACGGAGACGTAGAGGCCAACTCGAAAGGAATGTTGTCAAATTATACCGCCGAGATGTCAGGTTGGGTTAGGTTAGGTTATATTACGTCATAGACGTATACAGTGTTCCCACCAAGAAGTAGGGGCCGACCAGCCAGGAAAGTTGTTAAAAGGTACCACGAGATATTAGGTTGGGTTAAGTTAGGTTATATCAGGATAGAGATGTATATAAAGGTCCCACGGACACGTAGAGGCCAGCTCGCCAGGAATGCTGTCAAATATCACCGCCGATATGTCAGGTTTGGTTAGGTTAGGTTGTATTACGATATTGATGTATATAAAGGTACCACGGTGACGTAGAGTCCAACTCGCCAGGAATGTTGTCAAACATTATCGCCGAGATGATAGGTTGGGTTAGGTTAGGTTATATTAGGTTATTGATGTGTATGAATGTCCCACGTAGACGTAGAGGACAACCCGCCAGGAATGCTGTCAAATATTATCGCCAAGATGATAGGTTGGGTTAGGTTAGGTTGTATTACGTTATTGATGTATATAAAGGTACCACAGTGACGTAGAGTCCAACTCGCCAGGAATGTTGTCAAACATTATCGCCGAGATGATACGTTGGGTTAGGTTAGGTTATATTACGTTATTGATGTGTATGAATGTCCCACGTAGACGTAGAGGCAAACTCGCCAGGAATGTTGTCATATATTACCGCCGAGATGTCAGGTTCGGTTAGGTTAGGTTGTATTACGTTATTGATGAATATGAAGGTCCCATGTAGACGTAGAGGACAAGCCGCCAGGAATGCTGTCAAATATTATCGCCGATAAGATAGGTTGGGTTGGGTTAGGTTATATTACGTTATTGATGTATATAAAGGGCCCACGGTGATGTAGAGTCCAACTCGCCAGGAATGTCGTCAAATATTACCGCCGAGATGTGAGGTTGGGTTAGGTTAGGTTATATTACGTTATTGATGTATATAAAGATCCCACGGAGACGTAGAATCCAACACGCCAGGAATGTCGTGAAATATTACCGCTGAGATGTCAGGTTGGGTTAGGTTAAGTTATATTACGTTATTGATGGATATGAAGGTCCCACGTAGTCGTAGAGGACAACCCGCCAGGAATGCTGTCAAATATTATCGCCAGGATGATAGGTTGGGTTAGGTTAGGTTGTATTACGTTATTGATGTATATAAAGGTACCACGGTGACGTAGAGTCCAACTCGCCAGGAATGTTGTCAAACATTATCGCCGAGATGATAGGTTGGGTTAGGTTAGGTTATATTACGTTATTGATGTGTATGAATGTCCCACGTAGACGTAGAATCCAACACGCCAGGAATGTCGTCAAATATTACCCCCGAGATGTCAGGTTGGGTTAGGTTAGGTTATATTACGTTATTGATGTATATGAAGGTCCCACGTAGACGTAGAGGACAACCCGCCAAGAAAGCTGTCGAATATTATCGCCGAGATGATAGGTTGGGTTAGGTTAGGTTATATTACGTTATTGATGTATATAAAGGTACCACGGTGACGTAGAGTCCAACTCGCCAGGAATGTTGTCAGATTTTACCGCCGAGATGATAGGTTGGGTTAGGTTAGGTTATATTACGTTATTGATGTATATAAAGGTCCACGGAGACGTAGAGGCAAACTCGCCAGGAATGTTGTCAAGCATTACCGCCGATAAGTTAGGTTGGGTTAGGTTAGGTTATATTACGTTATTGACGTACATAGAGGTCCCACGGAGACGTAGACGCCAGCTCGCCAGGAATGCTGTCAAATATTACCGCCGAGATGTCAGGTTGTGTTATGTTAGGTTATATTACGTTATTGATGTATATAAAGGTCCCACGGAGACGTAGAGGCCAACTCGAAAGGAATGTTGTCAAATTATACCGCTGAGATGTCAGGTTCGGTTAGGTTAGGTTATATTACGTTATTGATGGATATGAAGGTCCCACGTAGTCGTAGAGGACAACCCGCCAGGAATGCTGTCAAATATTATCGCCAAGATGATAGATTGGGTTAGGTTAGGTTATATTACGTTATTGATGTATATAAATGGCCCACGGAGATGGAGAGTCCAACTCGCCAGGAATGTCGTCAAATATTACCGCCGAGATGGCAGGTTGGGTTAGGTTAAGTTATATTACGTTATTGATGGATATGAAGGTCCCACGTAGTCGTAGAGGACAACCCGCCAGGAATGCTGTCAAATATTATCACCAAGATGATAGGTTGGGTTAGGTTAGGTTGTATTACGTTATTGATGTATATAAAGGTACCACGGTGACGTAGAGTCCAACTCGCCAGGAATGTTGTCAAACATTATCGCCGAGATGATAGGTTGGGTTAGGTTAGGTTATATTACGTTATTGATGTGTATGAATGTCCCACGTAGTCGTAGAGGACAACCCGCCAGGAATGCTGTCAAATATTATCGCCAAGATGATAGGTTGGGTTAGGTTAGGTTGTATTACGTTATTGATGTATATAAAGGTACCACAGTGACGTAGAGTCCAACTCGCCAGGAATGTTGTCAAACATTATCGCCGAGATGATACGTTGGGTTAGGTTAGGTTATATTACGTTATTGATGTGTATGAATGTCCCACGTAGACGTAGAGGCAAACTCGCCAGGAATGTTGTCATATATTACCGCCGAGATGTCAGGTTGGGTTAGGTTAGGTTGTATTACGTTATTGATGAATATGAAGTTCCCATGTAGACGTAGAGGACAAGCCGCCAGGAATTCTGTCAAATATTATCGCCGATAAGATAGGTTGGGTTGGGTTAGGTTATATTACGTTATTGATGTATATAAAGGGCCCACGGAGATGTAGAGTCCAACTCGCCAGGAATGTCGTCAAATATTACCGACGAGATGTCAGGTTGGGTTAGGTTAGGTTATATTACGTTATTGATGTATATAAAGATCCCACGGAGACGTAGAATACAACGCGCCAGGAATGTCGTGAAATATTACCGCTGAGATGTCAGGTTGGGTTAGGTTAAGTTATATTACGTTATTGATGGATATGAAGGTCCCACGTAGTCGTAGAGGACAACCCGCCAGGAATGCTGTCAAATATTATCGCCAAGATGATAGATTGGGTTAGGTTAGGTTATATTACGTTATTGATGTATATAAATGGCCCACGGAGATGTAGAGTCCAACTCGCCAGGAATGTCGTCAAATATTACCGCCGAGATGGCAGGTTGGGTTATGTTAAGTTATATTACGTTATTGATGGATATGAAGGTCCCACGTAGTCGTAGAGGACAACCCGCCAGGAATGCTGTCAAATATTATCACCAAGATGATAGGTTGGGTTAGGTTAGGTTGTATTACGTTATTGATGTATATAAAGGTACCACGGTGACGTAGAGTCCAACTCGCCAGGAATGTTGTCAAACATTATCGCCGAGATGATAGGTTGGGTTAGGTTAGGTTATATTACGTTATTGATGTGTATGAATGTCCCACGTAGACGTAGAATCCAACACGCCAGGAATGTCGTCAAATATTACCGCCGAGATGTCAGGTTGGGTTAGGTTAGGTTATATTACGTTATTGATGTATATGAAGGTCCCACGTAGACGTAGAGGACAACCCGCCAAGAAAGCTGTCGAATATTATCGCCGAGATGGTAGGTTGGGTTAGGTTAGGTTACATTACGTTATTGATGTATATAAAGGTACCACAGTGACGTAGAGTCCAACTCGCCAGGAATGTTGTCAAACATTATCGCCGAGATGATACGTTGGGTTAGGTTAGGTTATATTACGTTATTGATGTGTATGAATGTCCCACGTAGACGTAGAGGCAAACTCGCCAGGAATGTTGTCATATATTACCGCCGAGATGTCAGGTTGGGTTAGGTTAGGTTGTATTACGTTATTGATGAATATGAAGGTCCCATGTAGACGTAGAGGACAAGCCGCCAGGAATTCTGTCAAATATTATCGCCGATAAGATAGGTTGGGTTGGGTTAGGTTATATTACGTTATTGATGTATATAAAGGGCCCACGGAGATGTAGAGTCCAACTCGCCAGGAATGTCGTCAAATATTACCGCCGAGATGTCAGGTTGGGTTAGGTTAGGTTATATTACGTTATTGATGTATATAAAGATTCCACGGAGACGTAGAATCCAACACGCCAGGAATGTCGTGAAATATTACCGCTGAGATGTCAGGTTGGGTTAGGTTAAGTTATATTACGTTATTGATGGATATGAAGGTCCCACGTAGTCGTAGAGGACAACCCGCCAGGAATGCTGTCAAATATTATCGTCAAGATGATAGGTTGGGTTAGGTTAGGTTGTATTACGTTATTGATGTATATAAAGGTACCACGGTGACGCATAGTCCAACTCGCCAGGAATGTTGTCAAACATTATCGCCGAGATGATAGGTTGGGTTAGGTTAGGTTATATTACGTTATTGATGGATATGAAGGTCCCACGTAGTCGTAGAGGACAACCCGCCAGGAATGCTGTCAAATATTATCGTCAAGATGAGAGGTTGGGTTAGGTTAGGTTGTATTACGTTATTGATGTATATAAAGGTACCACGGTGACGTAGAGTCCAACTCGACAGGAATGTTGTCAAACATTATCGCCGAGATGATAGGGTGGGTTAGCTTAGGTTATATTACGGCACTGATGTATATGAACGTCCCACGCAGACGTAGAGGAGAACTCGCCAGGAATGTTGACAGACATTATCGCCGTGATGATGGGTTGGGTTAGGTTAGGTTACATTACGTTATAGATGTATATGAAGGTCCCACGGAGACGTAGAGGCCAACTCGAAAGGAATGTTGTCAAATTATACCGCCGAGATGTCAGGTTGGGTTAGGTTAGGTTATATTACGTCATAGACGTATACAGTGTTCCCACCAAGAAGTAGGGGCCGACCAGCCAGGAATGTTGTTAAATGGTACCACGAGATATTAGGTTGGGTTAGGTTAGGTTATATCAGGATACTGATGGATATAAAGGTCCCACGGACACGTAGAGGCCAGCTCGCCAGGAATGCTGTCAAATATCACCGCCGATATGTCAGGTTTGGTTAGGTTAGGTTGTATTACGATATTGATGTATATAAAGGTACCACGGTGACGTAGAGTCCAACTCGCCAGGAATGTTGTCAAACATTATCGCCGAGATGATAGGTTGGGTTAGTTTAGGTTATATTAGGTTATTGATGTGTATGAATGTCCCACGTAGACGTAGAGGCAAGCTCGCCAGGAATGTTGTCAAGCATTACCGCCGATAAGTTAGGTTGGGTTAGGTTAGGTTATATTACGTTATTGACGTACATAGAGGTCCCACGGAGACGTAGACGCTAGCTCGCCAGGAATGCTGTCAAATATTACCGCCGAGATGTCAGGTTGTGTTATGTTAGGTTATATTACGTTATTGATGTAAATAAAGGTCCCACGGAAAGGTAGAGGCCAACTCGAAAGGAATGTTGTCAAATTATACCGCCGAGATGTCAGGTTGGGTTAGGTTAGGCTATATTACGTCATAGACGTATACAGTGTTCCCACCAAGAAGTAGGGGCCGACCAGCCAGGAATGTGGTTAAATGGTACCACGAGATATTAGGTTGGGTTAGGTTAGGTTATATTAGGATACTGATGTATATAAAGGTCCCACGTACACGTAGAGGCCAGCTCGCCAGGAATGCTTTCAAATATCACCGCCGATTTGTCAGGTTGGGTTAGGTTAGGTTATATTACGTTATTGATGTATATAAGGGGCCCACGGAGATGTAGAGTCCAACTCGCCAGGAATGTCGTCAAATATTACCGCCGAGATGTCAGGTTGGGTTAGGTTAAGTTATATTACGTTATTGATGGATATGAAGGTCCCACGTAGTCGTAGAGGACAACCCGCCAGGAATGCTGTCAAATATTATCGCCGATAAGATAGGTTGGGTTAGGTTAGGTTATATTACGTTATTGATCGATATGAAGGTCCCACGTAGACGTAGATGCAAACTCGCCAGGAATGTTGTCATATATTACCGCCGAGATGTCAGGTTGGGTTAGGTTCGGTTATACTACGTTATTGATGTATATAAAAGTCCCACGGAGACGTAGAGGCCAACTCGAAAGGAATGTTGCCAAATTATACCGCCGAGATGTCAGGTTTGGTTAGGTTAGGTTATATTACGTCATAGACGTATACAGTGTTCCCACCAAGAAGTATGGGCCGACCAGCCAGGAATGTGGTTAAATGGTACCACGAGATATTAGGTTGGGTTAGGTTCGGTTATATCAGGATACTAATGTATATAAAGGTCCCACGGATTCGTAGAGGCCAGCTCGCCAGGAATGCTTTCAAATATCACCGCCGATTTGTCAGGTTGGGTTAGGTTAGGTTATATTACGTTATTGATGTATATAAGGGGCCCACGGAGATGTAGAGTCCAACTCGCCAGGAATGTCGTCAAATATTACCGCCGAGATGTCAGGTTGGGTTAGGTTAAGTTATATTACGTTATTGATGGATATGAAGGTCCCACGTAGTCGTAGAGGACAACCCGCCAGGAATGCTGTCAAATATTATCGCCGATAAGATAGGTTGGGTTAGGTTAGGTTATATTACGTTATTGATCGATATGAAGGTCCCACGTAGACGAGGATGCAAACTCGCCAGGAATGTTGTCATATATTACCGCCGAGATGTCAGGTTGGGTTAGGTTCGGTTATACTACGTTATTGATGTATATAAAAGTCCCACGGAGACGTAGAGGCCAACTCGAAAGGAATGTTGCCAAATTATACCGCCGAGATGTCAGGTTTGGTTAGGTTAGGTTATATTACGTCATAGACGTATACAGTGTTCCCACCAAGAAGTATGGGCCGACCAGCCAGGAATGTGGTTAAATGGTACCACGAGATATTAGGTTGGGTTAGGTTCGGTTATATCAGGATACTAATGTATATAAAGGTCCCACGGATTCGTAGAGGCCAGCTCGCCAGGAATGCTGTCAAATATCACCGCCGATATGTCAGGTTGGGTTAGGTTAGGTTATACTACGTTATTGATGTATATAAAGGGCCCACGGAGATGTAGAGTCCAACCCGCCAGGAATGCTGTCAAATATTATCGTCAAGATGAGAGGTTGGGTTAGGTTAGGTTGTATTACGTTATTGATGTATATAAAGGTACCACGGTGACGTAGAGTCCAACTCGACAGGAATGTTGTCAAACATTATCGCCGAGATGATAGGGTGGGTTAGCTTAGGTTATATTACGGCACTGATGTATATGAACGTCCCACGCAGACGTAGAGGAGAACTCGCCAGGAATGTTGACAGACATTATCGCCGTGATGATGGGTTGGGTTAGGTTAGGTTACATTACGTTATAGATGTATATGAAGGTCCCACGGAGACGTAGAGGCCAACTCGAAAGGAATGTTGTCAAATTATACCGCCGAGATGTCAGGTTGGGTTAGGTTAGGTTATATTACGTCATAGACGTATACAGTGTTCCCACCAAGAAGTAGGGGCCGACCAGCCAGGAATGTTGTTAAATGGTACCACGAGATATTAGGTTGGGTTAGGTTAGGTTATATCAGGATACTGATGGATATAAAGGTCCCACGGACACGTAGAGGCCAGCTCGCCAGGAATGCTGTCAAATATCACCGCCGATATGTCAGGTTTGGTTAGGTTAGGTTGTATTACGATATTGATGTATATAAAGGTACCACGGTGACGTAGAGTCCAACTCGCCAGGAATGTTGTCAAACATTATCGCCGAGATGATAGGTTGGGTTAGGTTAGGTTATATTAGGTTATTGATGTGTATGAATGTCCCACGTAGACGTAGAGGCAAGCTCGCCAGGAATGTTGTCAAGCATTACCGCCGATAAGTTAGGTTGGGTTAGGTTAGGTTATATTACGTTATTGACGTACATAGAGGTCCCACGGAGACGTAGACGCTAGCTCGCCAGGAATGCTGTCAAATATTACCGCCGAGATGTCAGGTTGTGTTATGTTAGGTTATATTACGTTATTGATGTAAATAAAGGTCCCACGGAAAGGTAGAGGCCAACTCGAAAGGAATGTTGTCAAATTATACCGCCGAGATGTCAGGTTGGGTTAGGTTAGGCTATATTACGTCATAGACGTATACAGTGTTCCCACCAAGAAGTAGGGGCCGACCAGCCAGGAATGTGGTTAAATGGTACCACGAGATATTAGGTTGGGTTAGGTTAGGTTATATTAGGATACTGATGTATATAAAGGTCCCACGTACACGTAGAGGCCAGCTCGCCAGGAATGCTTTCAAATATCACCGCCGATTTGTCAGGTTGGGTTAGGTTAGGTTATATTACGTTATTGATGTATATAAGGGGCCCACGGAGATGTAGAGTCCAACTCGCCAGGAATGTCGTCAAATATTACCGCCGAGATGTCAGGTTGGGTTAGGTTAAGTTATATTACGTTATTGATGGATATGAAGGTCCCACGTAGTCGTAGAGGACAACCCGCCAGGAATGCTGTCAAATATTATCGCCGATAAGATAGGTTGGGTTAGGTTAGGTTATATTACGTTATTGATCGATATGAAGGTCCCACGTAGACGTAGATGCAAACTCGCCAGGAATGTTGTCATATATTACCGCCGAGATGTCAGGTTGGGTTAGGTTCGGTTATACTACGTTATTGATGTATATAAAAGTCCCACGGAGACGTAGAGGCCAACTCGAAAGGAATGTTGCCAAATTATACCGCCGAGATGTCAGGTTTGGTTAGGTTAGGTTATATTACGTCATAGACGTATACAGTGTTCCCACCAAGAAGTATGGGCCGACCAGCCAGGAATGTGGTTAAATGGTACCACGAGATATTAGGTTGGGTTAGGTTCGGTTATATCAGGATACTAATGTATATAAAGGTCCCACGGATTCGTAGAGGCCAGCTCGCCAGGAATGCTGTCAAATATCACCGCCGATATGTCAGGTTGGGTTAGGTTAGGTTATACTACGTTATTGATGTATATAAAGGGCCCACGGAGATGTAGAGTCCAACCCGCCAGGAATGCTGTCAAATATTATCGTCAAGATGATAGGTTGGGTTAGGTTAGGTTGTATTACGTTATTGATGTATATAAATTATTGATGTTTATTATTGATGTTTATGAATGTCCCACGTAGACGTAGAGGCAAACTCGCCAGGAATGTTGTCAAACATTATCGCCGAGATAATAGGTTGGGTTAGGTTAGGTTATATTACGTTATTGATGTGTATGAATGTCCCACGTAGACGTAGATGACAACCCGCCAGGAATGCTGTCAAATATTATCGCCGATAAAATAGGTTGGGTTAGGTTAGGTTATATTACGTTATTGATGTGCATGAATGTCCCACATAGACGTAGATGACAACCCGCCAGGAATGCTGTCAAATATTATCGCCGATAAAATAGGTTGGGTTAGGTTAGGTTATATTACGTTATTGATGTGTATGAATGTCCCACGTAGACGTAGATGACAACCCGCCAGGAATGCTGTCAAATATTATCGCCGATAAAATAGGTTGGGTTAGGTTAGGTTATATTACGTTATTGATCGATATGAAGGTCCCATGTAGACGTAGATGCAAACTCGCCAGGAATGTTGTCAAATATTACCGCCGAGATGTCAGGTTGGGTTAGGTTAGGTTACATTACGTTATTGATGTATACGAAGGTCCCACGTAAACGAAGAGGACAACTCGCCAGGAATGTTCTCAAATATTACCGCCCAGATGATGGGTTGGGTTAGATTAGGTTATATTAGGTTATTGATGTGTATGAATGTCCCACGTAGACGTAGAGGACAACCCGCCAGGAATGCTGTCAAATATTATCGCCAAGATGATAGGTTGGGTTAGGTTAGGTTGTATTACGTTATTGATGTATATAAAGGTACCACAGTGACGTAGAGTCCAACTCGCCAGGAATGTTGTCAAACATTATCGCCGAGATGATACGTTGGGTTAGGTTAGGTTATATTACGTTATTGATGTGTATGAATGTCCCACGTAGACGTAGAGGCAAACTCGCCAGGAATGTTGTCATATATTACCGCCGAGATGTCAGGTTGGGTTAGGTTAGGTTGTATTACGTTATTGATGAATATGAAGGTCCCATGTAGACGTAGAGGACAAGCCGCCAGGAATTCTGTCAAATATTATCGCCGATAAGATAGGTTGGGTTGGGTTAGGTTATATTACGTTATTGATGTATATAAAGGGCCCACGGAGATGTAGAGTCCAACTCGCCAGGTATGTCGTCAAATATTACCGCCGAGATGTCAGGTTGGGTTAGGTTAGGTTATATTACGTTATTGATGTATATAAAGATCCCACGGAGACGTAGAATACAACGCGCCAGGAATGTCGTGAAATATTACCGCTGAGATGTCAGGTTGGGTTAGGTTAAGTTATATTACGTTATTGATGGATATGAAGGTCCCACGTAGTCGTAGAGGACAACCCGCCAGGAATGTTGTCAAACATTATCGCCGAGATGATATGTTGGGTTAGGTTAGGTTATATTACGTTATTGATGTGTATGAATGTCCCACGTAGACGTGAAATCCAACACGCCAGGAATGTCGTCAAATATTACCGCCGAGATGTCAGGTTGGGTTAGGTTAGGTTATATTACGTTATTGATGTATATGAAGGTCCCACGTAGACGTAGAGGACAACCCGCCAAGAAAGCTGTCGAATATTATCGCCGAGATGGTAGGTTGGGTTAGGTTAGGTTACATTACGTTATTTGATGTATATAAAGGTACCACAGTGACGTAGAGTCCAACTCGCCAGGAATGTTGTCAAACAATATCGCCGAGATGATACGTTGGGTTAGGTTAGGTTATATTACGTTATTGATGTGTATGAATGTCCCACGTAGACGTAGAGGCAAACTCGCCAGGAATGTTGTCATATATTACCGCCGAGATGTCAGGTTGGGTTAGGTTAGGTTGTATTACGTTATTGATGAATATGAAGGTCCCATGTAGACGTAGAGGACAAGCCGCCAGGAATTCTGTCAAATATTATCGCCGATAAGATAGGTTGGGTTGGGTTAGGTTATATTACGTTATTGATGTATATAAAGGGCCCACGGAGATGTAGAGTCCAACTCGCCAGGAATGTCGTCAAATATTACCGCCGAGATGTCAGGTTGGGTTAGGTTAGGTTGTATTACGTTATTGATGTATATAAAGGTACCACGGTGACGTAGAGTCCAACTCGCCAGGAATGTTGTCAAACATTATCGCCGAGATGATAGGTTGGGTTAGGTTAGGTTATATTACGTTATTGATGTGTATGAATGTCCCACGTAGACGTAGAATCCAACGCGCCAGGAATGTCGTCAAATATTACCGCCGAGATGTCAGGTTGGGTTAGGTTAGGTTATATTACGTTATTGATGTATATGAAGGTCCCACGTAGACGTAGAGGACAACCCGCCAAGAAAGCTGTCGAATATTATCGCCGAGATGATAGGTTGGGTTAGGTTAGGTTATATTACGTTATTGATGTATATAAAGGTACCACGGTGACGTAGAGTCCAACTCGCCAGGAATGTTGTCAGATTTTACCGCCGAGATGATAGGTTGGGTTAGGTTAGGTTATATTACGTTATTGATGTATATAAAGGTCCACGGAGACGTAGAGGCAAACTCGCCAGGAATGTTGTCAAGCACTACCGCCGATAAGTTAGGTTGCGTTAGGTTAGGTTATATTACGTTATTGACGTACATAGAGGTCCCACGGAGACGTAGACGCCAGCTCGCCAGGAATGCTGTCAAATATTACCGCCGAGATGTCAGGTTGTGTTATGTTAGGTTATATTACGTTATTGATGTATATAAAGGTCCCACGGAGACGTAGAGGCCAACTCGAAAGGAATGTTGTCAAATTATACCGCCGAGATGTCAGATTCGGTTAGGTTAGGTTATATTACGTTATTGATGGATATGAAGGTCCCACGTAGTCGTAGAGGACAACCCGCCAGGAATGCTGTCAAATATTATCGCCAAGATGATAGATTGGGTTAGGTTAGGTTATATTACGTTATTGATGTATATAAATGGCCCACGGAGATGTAGAGTCCAACTCGCCAGGAATGTCGTCAAATATTACCGCCGAGATGGCAGGTTGGGTTAGGTTAAGTTATATTACGTTATTGATGGATATGAAGGTCCCACGTAGTCGTAGAGGACAACCCGCCAGGAATGCTGTCAAATATTATCACCAAGATGATAGGTTGGGTTAGGTTAGGTTGTATTACGTTATTGATGTATATAAAGGTACCACGGTGACGTAGAGTCCAACTCGCCAGGAATGTTGTCAAACATTATCGCCGAGATGATAGGTTGGGTTAGGTTAGGTTATATTACGTTATTGATGTGTATGAATGTCCCACGTAGTCGTAGAGGACAACCCGCCAGGAATGCTGTCAAATATTATCGCCAAGATGATAGGTTGGGTTAGGTTAGGTTGTATTACGTTATTGATGTATATAAAGGTACCACAGTGACGTAGAGTCCAACTCGCCAGGAATGTTGTCAAACATTATCGCCGAGATGATACGTTGGGTTAGGTTAGGTTATATTACGTTATTGATGTGTATGAATGTCCCACGTAGACGTAGAGGCAATCTCGCCAGGAATGTTGTCATATATTACCGCCGAGATGTCAGGTTGGGTTAGGTTAGGTTGTATTACGTTATTGATGAATATGAAGGTCCCATGTAGACGTAGAGGACAAGCCGCCAGGAATTCTGTCAAATATTATCGCCGATAAGATAGGTTGGGTTGGGTTAGGTTATATTACGTTATTGATGTATATAAAGGGCCCACGGAGATGTAGAGTCCAACTCGCCAGGAATGTCGTCAAATATTACCGCCGAGATGTCAGGTTGGGTTAGGTTAGGTTATATTACGTTATTGATGTATATAATGATCCCACGGAGACGTAGAATCCAACACGCCAGGAATGTCGTGAAATATTACCGCTGAGATGTCAGGTTGGGTTAGGTTAAGTTATATTACGTTATTGATGGATATGAAGGTCCCACGTAGTCGTAGAGTCCAACTCGCCAGAAATGGTGTCAAACATTATCGCCGAGACGATAGGTTGGGGTAGGTTAGGTTATATTACGTTATTGATGGATATGAAGGTCCCACGTAGTCGTAGAGGACAACCCGCCAGGAATGCTGTCAAATATTATCACCAAGATGATAGGTTGGGTTAGGTTAGGTTGTATTACGTTATTGATGTATATAAAGGTACCACGGTGACGTAGAGTCCAACTCGCCAGGAATGTTGTCAAACATTATCGCCGAGATGATAGGTTGGGTTAGGTTAGGTTATATTACGTTATTGATGTGTATGAATGTCCCACGTAGACGTAGAATCCAACACGCCAGGAATGTCGTCAAATATTACCGCCGAGATGTCAGGTTGGGTTAGGTTAGGTTATATTACGTTATTGAAGTATATGAAGGTCCCACGTAGACGTAGAGGACAACCCGCCAAGAAAGCTGTCGAATATTATCGCCGAGATGGTAGGTTGGGTTAGGTTAGGTTACATTACGTTATTGATGTATATAAAGGTACCACAGTGACGTAGAGTCCAACTCGCCAGGAATGTTGTCAAACATTATCGCCGAGATGATACGTTGGGTTAGGTTAGGTTATATTACGTTATTGATGTGTATGAATGTCCCACGTAGACGTAGAGGCAAACTCGCCAGGAATGTTGTCATATATTACCGCCGAGATGTCAGGTTGGGTTAGGTTAGGTTGTATTACGTTATTGATGAATATGAAGGTCCCATGTAGACGTAGAGGACAAGCCGCCAGGAATTCTGTCAAATATTATCGCCGATAAGATAGGTTGGGTTGGGTTAGGTTATATTACGTTATTGATGTATATAAAGGGCCCACGGAGATGTAGAGTCCAACTCGCCAGGAATGTCGTCAAATATTACCGCCGAGATGTCAGGTTCGGTTAGGTTAGGTTATATTACGTTATTGATGTATATAAAGATCCCACGGAGACGTAGAATCCAACACGCCAGGAATGTCGTGAAATATTACCGCTGAGATGTCAGGTTGGGTTAGGTTAAGTTATATTACGTTATTGATGGATATGAAGGTCCCACGTAGTCGTAGAGGACAACCCGCCAGGAATGCTGTCAAATATTATCGTCAAGATGATAGGTTGGGTTAGGTTAGGTTGTATTACGTTATTGATGTATATAAAGGTACCACGGTGACGCATAGTCCAACTCGCCAGGAATGTTGTCAAACATTATCGCCGAGATGATAGGTTGGGTTAGGTTAGGTTATATTACGTTATTGATGGATATGAAGGTCCCACGTAGTCGTAGAGGACAACCCGCCAGGAATGCTGTCAAATATTATCGTCAAGATGAGAGGTTGGGTTAGGTTAGGTTGTATTACGTTATTGATGTATATAAAGGTACCACGGTGACGTAGAGTCCAACTCGACAGGAATGTTGTCAAACATTATCGCCGAGATGATAGGGTGGGTTAGCTTAGGTTATATTACGGCACTGATGTATATGAACGTCCCACGCAGACGTAGAGGAGAACTCGCCAGGAATGTTGACAGACATTATCGCCGTGATGATGGGTTGGGTTAGGTTAGGTTACATTACGTTATAGATGTATATGAAGGTCCCACGGAGACGTAGAGGCCAACTCGAAAGGAATGTTGTCAAATTATACCGCCGAGATGTCAGGTTGGGTTAGGTTAGGTTATATTACGTCATAGACGTATACAGTGTTCCCACCAAGAAGTAGGGGCCGACCAGCTAGGAATGTTGTTAAATGGTACCACGAGATATTAGGTTGGGTTAGGTTAGGTTATATCAGGATACTGATGGATATAAAGGTCCCACGGACACGTAGAGGCCAGCTCGCCAGGAATGCTGTCAAATATCACCGCCGATATGTCAGGTTTGGTTAGGTTAGGTTGTATTACGATATTGATGTATATAAAGGTACCACGGTGACGTAGAGTCCAACTCGCCAGGAATGTTGTCAAACATTATCGCCGAGATGATAGGTTGGGTTAGGTTAGGTTATATTAGGTTATTGATGTGTATGAATGTCCCACGTAGACGTAGAGGCAAACTCGCCAGGAATGTTGTCAAGCATTACCGCCGATAAGTTAGGTTGGGTTAGGTTAGGTTATATTACGTTATTGACGTACATAGAGGTCCCACGGAGACGTAGACGCTAGCTCGCCAGGAATGCTGTCAAATATTACCGCCGAGATGTCAGGTTGTGTTATGTTAGGTTATATTACGTTATTGATGTAAATAAAGGTCCCACGGAAAGGTAGAGGCCAACTCGAAAGGAATGTTGTCAAATTATACCGCCGAGATGTCAGGTTGGGTTAGGTTAGGTTATATTACGTCATAGACGTATACAGTGTTCCCACCAAGAAGTAGGGGCCGACCAGCCAGGAATGTGGTTAAATGGTACCACGAGATATTAGGTTGGGTTAGGTTAGGTTATATTAGGATACTGATGTATATAAAGGTCCCACGTACACGTAGAGGCCAGCTCGCCAGGAATGCTTTCAAATATCACCGCCGATTTGTCAGGTTGGGTTAGGTTAGGTTATATTACGTTATTGATGTATATAAGGGGCCCACGGAGATGTAGAGTCCAACTCGCCAGGAATGTCGTCAAATATTACCGCCGAGATGTCAGGTTGGGTTAGGTTAAGTTATATTACGTTATTGATGGATATGAAGGTCCCACGTAGTCGTAGAGGACAACCCGCCAGGAATGCTGTCAAATATTATCGCCGATAAGATAGGTTGGGTTAGGTTAGGTTATATTACGTTATTGATCGATATGAAGGTCCCACGTAGACGTAGATGCAAACTCGCCAGGAATGTTGTCATATATTACCGCCGAGATGTCAGGTTGGGTTAGGTTCGGTTATACTACGTTATTGATGTATATAAAAGTCCCACGGAGACGTAGAGGCCAACTCGAAAGGAATGTTGCCAAATTATACCGCCGAGATGTCAGGTTTGGTTAGGTTAGGTTATATTACGTCATAGACGTATACAGTGTTCCCACCAAGAAGTATGGGCCGACCAGCCAGGAATGTGGTTAAATGGTACCACGAGATATTAGGTTGGGTTAGGTTCGGTTATATCAGGATACTAATGTATATAAAGGTCCCACGGATTCGTAGAGGCCAGCTCGCCAGGAATGCTTTCAAATATCACCGCCGATTTGTCAGGTTGGGTTAGGTTAGGTTATATTACGTTATTGATGTATATAAGGGGCCCACGGAGATGTAGAGTCCAACTCGCCAGGAATGTCGTCAAATATTACCGCCGAGATGTCAGGTTGGGTTAGGTTAAGTTATATTACGTTATTGATGGATATGAAGGTCCCACGTAGTCGTAGAGGACAACCCGCCAGGAATGCTGTCAAATATTATCGCCGATAAGATAGGTTGGGTTAGGTTAGGTTATATTACGTTATTGATCGATATGAAGGTCCCACGTAGACGTAGATGCAAACTCGCCAGGAATGTTGTCATATATTACCGCCGAGATGTCAGGTTGGGTTAGGTTCGGTTATACTACGTTATTGATGTATATAAAAGTCCCACGGAGACGTAGAGGCCAACTCGAAAGGAATGTTGCCAAATTATACCGCCGAGATGTCAGGTTTGGTTAGGTTAGGTTATATTACGTCATAGACGTATACAGTGTTCCCACCAAGAAGTATGGGCCGACCAGCCAGGAATGTGGTTAAATGGTACCACGAGATATTAGGTTGGGTTAGGTTCGGTTATATCAGGATACTAATGTATATAAAGGTCCCACGGATTCGTAGAGGCCAGCTCGCCAGGAATGCTGTCAAATATCACCGCCGATATGTCAGGTTGGGTTAGGTTAGGTTATACTACGTTATTGATGTATATAAAGGGCCCACGGAGATGTAGAGTCCAACCCGCCAGGAATGCTGTCAAATATTATCGTCAAGATGATAGGTTGGGTTAGGTTAGGTTGTATTACGTTATTGATGTATATAAATTATTGATGTTTATTATTGATGTTTATGAATGTCCCACGTAGACGTAGAGGCAAACTCGCCAGGAATGTTGTCAAACATTATCGCCGAGATAATAGGTTGGGTTAGGTTAGGTTATATTACGTTATTGATGTGTATGAATGTCCCACGTAGACGTAGATGACAACCCGCCAGGAATGCTGTCAAATATTATCGCCGATAAAATAGGTTGGGTTAGGTTAGGTTATATTACGTTATTGATGTGCATGAATGTCCCACATAGACGTAGATGACAACCCGCCAGGAATGCTGTCAAATATTATCGCCGATAAAATAGGTTGGGTTAGGTTAGGTTATATTACGTTATTGATGTGTATGAATGTCCCACGTAGACGTAGATGACAACCCGCCAGGAATGCTGTCAAATATTATCGCCGATAAAATAGGTTGGGTTAGGTTAGGTTATATTACGTTATTGATCGATATGAAGGTCCCATGTAGACGTAGATGCAAACTCGCCAGGAATGTTGTCAAATATTACCGCCGAGATGTCAGGTTGGGTTAGGTTAGGTTACATTACGTTATTGATGTATACGAAGGTCCCACGTAAACGAAGAGGACAACTCGCCAGGAATGTTCTCAAATATTACCGCCCAGATGATGGGTTGGGTTAGATTAGGTTATATTAGGTTATTGATGTGTATGAATGTCCCACGTAGACGTAGAGGACAACCCGCCAGGAATGCTGTCAAATATTATCGCCAAGATGATAGGTTGGGTTAGGTTAGGTTGTATTACGTTATTGATGTATATAAAGGTACCACAGTGACGTAGAGTCCAACTCGCCAGGAATGTTGTCAAACATTATCGCCGAGATGATACGTTGGGTTAGGTTAGGTTATATTACGTTATTGATGTGTATGAATGTCCCACGTAGACGTAGAGGCAAACTCGCCAGGAATGTTGTCATATATTACCGCCGAGATGTCAGGTTGGGTTAGGTTAGGTTGTATTACGTTATTGATGAATATGAAGGTCCCATGTAGACGTAGAGGACAAGCCGCCAGGAATTCTGTCAAATATTATCGCCGATAAGATAGGTTGGGTTGGGTTAGGTTATATTACGTTATTGATGTATATAAAGGGCCCACGGAGATGTAGAGTCCAACTCGCCAGGAATGTCGTCAAATATTACCGCCGAGATGTCAGGTTGGGTTAGGTTAGGTTATATTACGTTATTGATGTATATAAAGATCCCACGGAGACGTAGAATACAACGCGCCAGGAATGTCGTGAAATATTACCGCTGAGATGTCAGGTTGGGTTAGGTTAAGTTATATTACGTTATTGATGGATATGAAGGTCCCACGTAGTCGTAGAGGACAACCCGCCAGGAATGCTGTCAAATATTATCGCCAAGATGATAGATTGGGTTAGGTTAGGTTATATTACGTTATTGATGTATATAAATGGCCCACGGAGATGTAGAGTCCAACTCGCCAGGAATGTCGTCAAATATTACCGCCGAGATGGCAGGTTGGGTTAGGTTAAGTTATATTACGTTATTGATGGATATGAAGGTCCCACGTAGTCGTAGAGGACAACCCGCCAGGAATGCTGTCAAATATTATCACCAAGATGATAGGTTGGGTTAGGTTAGGTTGTATTACGTTATTGATGTATATAAAGGTACCACGGTGACGTAGAGTCCAACTCGCCAGGAATGTTGTCAAACATTATCGCCGAGATGATATGTTGGGTTAGGTTAGGTTATATTACGTTATTGATGTGTATGAATGTCCCACGTAGACGTAGAATCCAACACGCCAGGAATGTCGTCAAATATTACCGCCGAGATGTCAGGTTGGGTTAGGTTAGGTTATATTACGTTAGTGATGTATATGAAGGTCCCACGTAGACGTAGAGGACAACCCGCCAAGAAAGCTGTCGAATATTATCGCCGAGATGGTAGGTTGGGTTAGGTTAGGTTACATTACGTTATTTGATGTATATAAAGGTACCACAGTGACGTAGAGTCCAACTCGCCAGGAATGTTGTCAAACATTATCGCCGAGATGATACGTTGGGTTAGGTTAGGTTATATTACGTTATTGATGTGTATGAATGTCCCACGTAGACGTAGAGGCAAACTCGCCAGGAATGTTGTCATATATTACCGCCGAGATGTCAGGTTGGGTTAGGTTAGGTTGTATTACGTTATTGATGAATATGAAGGTCCCATGTAGACGTAGAGGACAAGCCGCCAGGAATTCTGTCAAATATTATCGCCGATAAGATAGGTTGGGTTGGGTTAGGTTATATTACGTTATTGATGTATATAAAGGGCCCACGGAGATGTAGAGTCCAACTCGCCAGGAATGTCGTCAAATATTACCGCCGAGATGTCAGGTTGGGTTAGGTTAGGTTGTATTACGTTATTGATGTATATAAAGGTACCACGGTGACGTAGAGTCCAACTCGCCAGGAATGTTGTCAAACATTATCGCCGAGATGATAGGTTGGGTTAGGTTAGGTTATATTACGTTATTGATGTGTATGAATGTCCCACGTAGACGTAGAATCCAACGCGCCAGGAATGTCGTCAAATATTACCGCCGAGATGTCAGGTTGGGTTAGGTTAGGTTATATTACGTTATTGATGTATATGAAGGTCCCACGTAGACGTAGAGGACAACCCGCCAAGAAAGCTGTCGAATATTATCGCCGAGATGATAGGTTGGGTTAGGTTAGGTTATATTACGTTATTGATGTATATAAAGGTACCACGGTGACGTAGAGTCCAACTCGCCAGGAATGTTGTCAGATTTTACCGCCGAGATGATAGGTTGGGTTAGGTTAGGTTATATTACGTTATTGATGTATATAAAGGTCCACGGAGACGTAGAGGCAAACTCGCCAGGAATGTTGTCAAGCATTACCGCCGATAAGTTAGGTTGCGTTAGGTTAGGTTATATTACGTTATTGACGTACATAGAGGTCCCACGGAGACGTAGACGCCAGCTCGCCAGGAATGCTGTCAAATATTACCGCCGAGATGTCAGGTTGTGTTATGTTAGGTTATATTACGTTATTGATGTATATAAAGGTCCCACGGAGACGTAGAGGCCAACTCGAAAGGAATGTTGTCAAATTATACCGCCGAGATGTCAGATTCGGTTAGGTTAGGTTATATTACGTTATTGATGGATATGAAGGTCCCACGTAGTCGTAGAGGACAACCCGCCAGGAATGCTGTCAAATATTATCGCCAAGATGATAGATTGGGTTAGGTTAGGTTATATTACGTTATTGATGTATATAAATGGCCCACGGAGATGTAGAGTCCAACTCGCCAGGAATGTCGTCAAATATTACCGCCGAGATGGCAGGTTGGGTTAGGTTAAGTTATATTACGTTATTGATGGATATGAAGGTCCCACGTAGTCGTAGAGGACAACCCGCCAGGAATGCTGTCAAATATTATCACCAAGATGATAGGTTGGGTTAGGTTAGGTTGTATTACGTTATTGATGTATATAAAGGTACCACGGTGACGTAGAGTCCAACTCGCCAGGAATGTTGTCAAACATTATCGCCGAGATGATAGGTTGGGTTAGGTTAGGTTATATTACGTTATTGATGTGTATGAATGTCCCACGTAGTCGTAGAGGACAACCCGCCAGGAATGCTGTCAAATATTATCGCCAAGATGATAGGTTGGGTTAGGTTAGGTTGTATTACGTTATTGATGTATATAAAGGTACCACAGTGACGTAGAGTCCAACTCGCCAGGAATGTTGTCAAACATTATCGCCGAGATGATACGTTGGGTTAGGTTAGGTTATATTACGTTATTGATGTGTATGAATGTCCCACGTAGACGTAGAGGCAATCTCGCCAGGAATGTTGTCATATATTACCGCCGAGATGTCAGGTTGGGTTAGGTTAGGTTGTATTACGTTATTGATGAATATGAAGGTCCCATGTAGACGTAGAGGACAAGCCGCCAGGAATTCTGTCAAATATTATCGCCGATAAGATAGGTTGGGTTGGGTTAGGTTATATTACGTTATTGATGTATATAAAGGGCCCACGGAGATGTAGAGTCCAACTCGCCAGGAATGTCGTCAAATATTACCGCCGAGATGTCAGGTTGGGTTAGGTTAGGTTATATTACGTTATTGATGTATATAATGATCCCACGGAGACGTAGAATCCAACACGCCAGGAATGTCGTGAAATATTACCGCTGAGATGTCAGGTTGGGTTAGGTTAAGTTATATTACGTTATTGATGGATATGAAGGTCCCACGTAGTCGTAGAGTCCAACTCGCCAGAAATGGTGTCAAACATTATCGCCGAGACGATAGGTTGGGGTAGGTTAGGTTATATTACGTTATTGATGGATATGAAGGTCCCACGTAGTCGTAGAGGACAACCCGCCAGGAATGCTGTCAAATATTATCACCAAGATGATAGGTTGGGTTAGGTTAGGTTGTATTACGTTATTGATGTATATAAAGGTACCACGGTGACGTAGAGTCCAACTCGCCAGGAATGTTGTCAAACATTATCGCCGAGATGATAGGTTGGGTTAGGTTAGGTTATATTAGGTTATTGATGTGTATGAGTGTCCCACGTAGACGTAGAGGACAACCCGCCAGGAATGCTGTCAAATATTATCGCCAAGATGATAGGTTGGGTTAGGTTAGGTTGTATTACGTTATTGATGTATATAAAGGTACCACAGTGACGTAGAGTCCAACTCGCCAGGAATGTTGTCAAACATTATCGCCGAGATGATACGTTGGGTTAGGTTAGGTTATATTACGTTATTGATGTGTATGAATGTCCCACGTAGACGTAGAGGCAAACTCGCCAGGAATGTTGTCATATATTACCGCCGAGATGTCAGGTTGGGTTAGGTTAGGTTGTATTACGTTATTGATGAATATGAAGGTCCCATGTAGACGTAGAGGACAAGCCGCCAGGAATGCTGTCAAATATTATCGCCGATAAGATAGGTTGGGTTGGGTTAGGTTATATTACGTTATTGATGTATATAAAGGGCCCACGGTGATGTAGAGTCCAACTCGCCAGGAATGTCGTCAAATATTACCGCCGAGATGTGAGGTTGGGTTAGGTTAGGTTATATTACGTTATTGATGTATATAAAGATCCCACGGAGACGTAGAATCCAACACGCCAGGAATGTCGTGAAATATTACCGCTGAGATGTCAGGTTGGGTTAGGTTAAGTTATATTACGTTATTGATGGATATGAAGGTCCCACGTAGTCGTAGAGGACAACCCGCCGGGAATGCTGTCAAATATTATCGCCAGGATGATAGGTTGGGTTAGGTTAGGTTGTATTACGTTATTGATGTATATAAAGGTACCACGGTGACGTAGAGTCCAACTCGCCAGGAATGTTGTCAAACATTATCGCCGAGATGATAGGTTGGGTTAGGTTAGGTTATATTACGTTATTGATGTGTATGAATGTCCCACGTAGACGTAGAATCCAACACGCCAGGAATGTCGTCAAATATTACCCCCGAGATGTCAGGTTGGGTTAGGTTAGGTTATATTACGTTATTGATGTATATGAAGGTCCCACGTAGACGTAGAGGACAACCCGCCAAGAAAGCTGTCGAATATTATCGCCGAGATGATAGGTTGGGTTAGGTTAGGTTATATTACGTTATTGATGTATATAAAGGTACCACGGTGACGTAGAGTCCAACTCGCCAGGAATGTTGTCAGATTTTACCGCCGAGATGATAGGTTGGGTTAGGTTAGGTTATATTACGTTATTGATGTATATAAAGGTCCACGGAGACGTAGAGGCAAACTCGCCAGGAATGTTGTCAAGCATTACCGCCGATAAGTTAGGTTGGGTTAGGTTAGGTTATATTACGTTATTGACGTACATAGAGGTCCCACGGAGACGTAGACGCCAGCTCGCCAGGAATGCTGTCAAATATTACCGCCGAGATGTCAGGTTGTGTTATGTTAGGTTATATTACGTTATTGATGTATATAAAGGTCCCACGGAGACGTAGAGGCCAACTCGAAAGGAATGTTGTCAAATTATACCGCCGAGATGTCAGATTCGGTTAGGTTAGGTTATATTACGTTATTGATGGATATGAAGGTCCCACGTAGTCGTAGAGGACAACCCGCCAGGAATGCTGTCAAATATTATCGCCAAGATGATAGATTGGGTTAGGTTAGGTTATATTACGTTATTGATGTATATAAATGGCCCACGGAGATGTAGAGTCCAACTCGCCAGGAATGTCGTCAAATATTACCGCCGAGATGGCAGGTTGGGTTAGGTTAAGTTATATTACGTTATTGATGGATATGAAGGTCCCACGTAGTCGTAGAGGACAACCCGCCAGGAATGCTGTCAAATATTATCACCAAGATGATAGGTTGGGTTAGGTTAGGTTGTATTACGTTATTGATGTATATAAAGGTACCACGGTGACGTAGAGTCCAACTCGCCAGGAATGTTGTCAAACATTATCGCCGAGATGATAGGTTGGGTTAGGTTAGGTTATATTAGGTTATTGATGTGTATGAGTGTCCCACGTAGACGTAGAGGACAACCCGCCAGGAATGCTGTCAAATATTATCGCCAAGATGATAGGTTGGGTTAGGTTAGGTTGTATTACGTTATTGATGTATATAAAGGTACCACAGTGACGTAGAGTCCAACTCGCCAGGAATGTTGTCAAACATTATCGCCGAGATGATACGTTGGGTTAGGTTAGGTTATATTACGTTATTGATGTGTATGAATGTCCCACGTAGACGTAGAGGCAAACTCGCCAGGAATGTTGTCATATATTACCGCCGAGATGTCAGGTTGGGTTAGGTTAGGTTGTATTACGTTATTGATGAATATGAAGGTCCCATGTAGACGTAGAGGACAAGCCGCCAGGAATGCTGTCAAATATTATCGCCGATAAGATAGGTTGGGTTGGGTTAGGTTATATTACGTTATTGATGTATATAAAGGGCCCACGGTGATGTAGAGTCCAACTCGCCAGGAATGTCGTCAAATATTACCGCCGAGATGTGAGGTTGGGTTAGGTTAGGTTATATTACGTTATTGATGTATATAAAGATCCCACGGAGACGTAGAATCCAACACGCCAGGAATGTCGTGAAATATTACCGCTGAGATGTCAGGTTGGGTTAGGTTAAGTTATATTACGTTATTGATGGATATGAAGGTCCCACGTAGTCGTAGAGGACAACCCGCCGGGAATGCTGTCAAATATTATCGCCAGGATGATAGGTTGGGTTAGGTTAGGTTGTATTACGTTATTGATGTATATAAAGGTACCACGGTGACGTAGAGTCCAACTCGCCAGGAATGTTGTCAAACATTATCGCCGAGATGATAGGTTGGGTTAGGTTAGGTTATATTACGTTATTGATGTGTATGAATGTCCCACGTAGACGTAGAATCCAACACGCCAGGAATGTCGTCAAATATTACCCCCGAGATGTCAGGTTGGGTTAGGTTAGGTTATATTACGTTATTGATGTATATGAAGGTCCCACGTAGACGTAGAGGACAACCCGCCAAGAAAGCTGTCGAATATTATCGCCGAGATGATAGGTTGGGTTAGGTTAGGTTATATTACGTTATTGATGTATATAAAGGTACCACGGTGACGTAGAGTCCAACTCGCCAGGAATGTTGTCAGATTTTACCGCCGAGATGATAGGTTGGGTTAGGTTAGGTTATATTACGTTATTGATGTATATAAAGGTCCACGGAGACGTAGAGGCAAACTCGCCAGGAATGTTGTCAAGCATTACCGCCGATAAGTTAGGTTGGGTTAGGTTAGGTTATATTACGTTATTGACGTACATAGAGGTCCCACGGAGACGTAGACGCCAGCTCGCCAGGAATGCTGTCAAATATTACCGCCGAGATGTCAGGTTGTGTTATGTTAGGTTATATTACGTTATTGATGTATATAAAGGTCCCACGGAGACGTAGAGGCCAACTCGAAAGGAATGTTGTCAAATTATACCGCTGAGATGTCAGGTTCGGTTAGGTTAGGTTATATTACGTTATTGATGTATATGAAGGTCCCACGTAGTCGTAGAGGACAACCCGCCAGGAATGCTGTCAAATATTATCGCCAAGATGATAGATTGGGTTAGGTTAGGTTATATTACGTTATTGATGTATATAAATGGCCCACGGAGATGGAGAGTCCAACTCGCCAGGAATGTCGTCAAATATTACCGCCGAGATGGCAGGTTGGGTTAGGTTAAGTTATATTACGTTATTGATGGATATGAAGGTCCCACGTAGTCGTAGAGGACAACCCGCCAGGAATGCTGTCAAATATTATCACCAAGATGATAGGTTGGGTTAGGTTAGGTTGTATTACGTTATTGATGAATATGAAGGTCCCATGTAGACGTAGAGGACAAGCCGCCAGGAATTCTGTCAAATATTATCGCCGATAAGATAGGTTGGGTTGGGTTAGGTTATATTACGTTATTGATGTATATAAAGGGCCCACGGAGATGTAGAGTCCAACTCGCCAGGAATGTCGTCAAATATTACCGCCGAGATGTCAGGTTGGGTTAGGTTAGGTTATATTACGTTATTGATGTATATAAAGATCCCACGGAGACGTAGAATACAACGCGCCAGGAATGTCGTGAAATATTACCGCTGAGATGTCAGGTTGGGTTAGGTTAAGTTATATTACGTTATTGATGGATATGAAGGTCCCACGTAGTCGTAGAGGACAACCCGCCAGGAATGCTGTCAAATATTATCGCCAAGATGATAGATTGGGTTAGGTTAGGTTATATTACGTTATTGATGTATATAAATGGCCCACGGAGGTGTAGAGTCCAACTCGCCAGGAATGTCGTCAAATATTACCGCCGAGATGGCAGGTTGGGTTATGTTAAGTTATATTACGTTATTGATGGATATGAAGGTCCCACGTAGTCGTAGAGGACAACCCGCCAGGAATGCTGTCAAATATTATCACCAAGATGATAGGTTGGGTTAGGTTAGGTTGTATTACGTTATTGATGTATATAAAGGTACCACGGTGACGTAGAGTCCAACTCGCCAGGAATGTTGTCAAACATTATCGCCGAGATGATAGGTTGGGTTAGGTTAGGTTATATTACGTTATTGATGTGTATGAATGTCCCACGTAGACGTAGAATCCAACACGCCAGGAATGTCGTCAAATATTACCGCCGAGATGTCAGGTTGGGTTAGGTTAGGTTATATTACGTTATTGATGTATATGAAGGTCCCACGTAGACGTAGAGGACAACCCGCCAAGAAAGCTGTCGAATATTATCGCCGAGATGGTAGGTTGGGTTAGGTTAGGTTACATTACGTTATTGATGTATATAAAGGTACCACAGTGACGTAGAGTCCAACTCGCCAGGAATGTTGTCAAACATTATCGCCGAGATGATACGTTGGGTTAGGTTAGGTTATATTACGTTATTGATGTGTATGAATGTCCCACGTAGACGTAGAGGCAAACTCGCCAGGAATGTTGTCATATATTACCGCCGAGATGTCAGGTTGGGTTAGGTTAGGTTGTATTACGTTATTGATGAATATGAAGGTCCCATGTAGACGTAGAGGACAAGCCGCCAGGAATTCTGTCAAATATTATCGCCGATAAGATAGGTTGGGTTGGGTTAGGTTATATTACGTTATTGATGTATATAAAGGGCCCACGGAGATGTAGAGTCCAACTCGCCAGGAATGTCGTCAAATATTACCGCCGAGATGTCAGGTTGGGTTAGGTTAGGTTATATTACGTTATTGATGTATATAAAGATCCCACGGAGACGTAGAATCCAACACGCCAGGAATGTCGTGAAATATTACCGCTGAGATGTCAGGTTGGGTTAGGTTAAGTTATATTACGTTATTGATGGATATGAAGGTCCCACGTAGTCGTAGAGGACAACCCGCCAGGAATGCTGTCAAATATTATCGCCAAGATGATAGGTTGGGTTAGGTTAGGTTGTATTACGTTATTGATGTATATAAAGGTACCACGGTGACGTAGAGTCCAACTCGCCAGGAATGTTGTCAAACATTATCGCCGAGATGATAGGTTGGGTTAGGTTAGGTTATATTACGTTATTGATGTGTATGAATGTCCCACGTAGACGTAGAATCCAACGCGCCAGGAATGTCGTCAAATATTACCGCCGAGATGTCAGGTTGGGTTAGGTTAGGTTATATTACGTTATTGATGTATATGAAGGTCCCACGTAGACGTAGAGGACAACCCGCCAAGAAAGCTGTCGAATATTATCGCCGAGATGATAGGTTGGGTTAGGTTAGGTTATATTACGTTATTGATGTATATAAAGGTACCACGGTGACGTAGAGTCCAACTCGCCAGGAATGTTGTCAGATTTTACCGCCGAGATGATAGGTTGGATTAGGTTAGGTTATATTACGTTATTGATGTATATAAAGGTCCACGGAGACGTAGAGGCAAACTCGCCAGGAATGTTGTCAAGCATTACCGCCGATAAGTTAGGTTGCGTTAGGTTAGGTTATATTACGTTATTGACGTACATAGAGGTCCCACGGAGACGTAGACGCCAGCTCGCCAGGAATGCTGTCAAATATTACCGCCGAGATGTCAGGTTGTGTTATGTTAGGTTATATTACGTTATTGATGTATATAAAGGTCCCACGGAGACGTAGAGGCCAACTCGAAAGGAATGTTGTCAAATTATACCGCCGAGATGTCAGGTTCGGTTAGGTTAGGTTATATTACGTTATTGATGGATATGAAGGTCCCACGTAGTCGTAGAGGACAACCCGCCAGGAATGCTGTCAAATATTATCGCCAAGATGATAGATTGGGTTAGGTTAGGTTATATTACGTTATTGATGTATATAAATGGCCCACGGAGATGTAGAGTCCAACTCGCCAGGAATGTCGTCAAATATTACCGCCGAGATGGCAGGTTGGGTTAGGTTAAGTTATATTACGTTATTGATGGATATGAAGGTCCCACGTAGTCGTAGAGGACAACCCGCCAGGAATGCTGTCAAATATTATCACCAAGATGATAGGTTGGGTTAGGTTAGGTTGTATTACGTTATTGATGTATATAAAGGTACCACGGTGACGTAGAGTCCAACTCGCCAGGAATGTTGTCAAACATTATCGCCGAGATGATAGGTTGGGTTAGGTTAGGTTATATTACGTTATTGATGTGTATGAATGTCCCACGTAGTCGTAGAGGACAACCCGCCAGGAATGCTGTCAAATATTATCGCCAAGATGATAGGTTGGGTTAGGTTAGGTTGTATTACGTTATTGATGTATATAAAGGTACCACAGTGACGTAGAGTCCAACTCGCCAGGAATGTTGTCAAACATTATCGCCGAGATGATACGTTGGGTTAGGTTAGGTTATATTACGTTATTGATGTGTATGAATGTCCCACGTAGACGTAGAGGCAATCTCGCCAGGAATGTTGTCATATATTACCGCCGAGATGTCAGGTTGGGTTAGGTTAGGTTGTATTACGTTATTGATGAATATGAAGGTCCCATGTAGACGTAGAGGACAAGCCGCCAGGAATTCTGTCAAATATTATCGCCGATAAGATAGGTTGGGTTGGGTTAGGTTATATTACGTTATTGATGTATATAAAGGGCCCACGGAGATGTAGAGTCCAACTCGCCAGGAATGTCGTCAAATATTACCGCCGAGATGTCAGGTTGGGTTAGGTTAGGTTATATTACGTTATTGATGTATATAAAGATCCCACGGAGACGTAGAATCCAACACGCCAGGAATGTCGTGAAATATTACCGCTGAGATGTCAGGTTGGGTTAGGTTAGGTTATATTACGTTATTGATGTATATGAAGGTCCCACGTAGACGTAGAGGACAACCCGCCAAGAAAGCTGTCGAATATTATCGCCGAGATGGTAGGTTGGGTTAGGTTAGGTTACATTACGTTATTGATGTATATAAAGGTACCACGGTGACGTAGAGGACAACCCGCCAAGAAAGCTGTCGAATATTATCGCCGAGATGGTAGGTTGGGTTAGGTTAGGTTACATTACGTTATTGATGTATATAAAGGTACCACGGTGACGTAGCGGCCAACTCGCCAGGATTGTTGTCAAATATTACCGCCCAGATGTCAGGTTGGGTTAGGTTAGGTTACATTACGTTATTGATGTATACGAAGGTCCCACGTAGACGAAGAGGACAACTCGCCAGGAATGTTGTCAAATATTACCGCCGAGATGATAGGTTGGGTTAGATTATGTTACATTACGTTATTGACGTACATAAAGGACCCACGGAGATGAAGAGTCCAACTCGCCAGGAAAGTCGTCAAATATTACCGCTGAGATGTCAGGTTGGGTTAGGTTAGGTTATATTACGTTATTGATGTATATGAATGTCCCACGCAGACGTAGAGGAGAACTCGCCAGGAATGTTGACAGATATTAACGCCGAGATGATGGGTTGGGTTTGGTTAGGTTATATTAGGATACTGATGTATATAAAGGACCCACGGAGATGAAGAGTCCAACTCGCCAGGAAAGTCGTCAAATATTACCGCTGAGATGTCAGGTTGGGTGACGTTAGGTTATATTACGTTATTGATGTATATGAAGGTCCCACGTAGACGTGGATGACAACCCGCCAGGAATGCTGTCAAATATTATCGCCGATAAGATAGGTTGGGTTAGGTTAGGTTATATTACGTTATTGATCGATATGAAGGTCCCACGTAGACGTAGATGCAAACTCGCCAGGAATGTTGTCATATATTACCGCCGAGATGTCAGGTTGGGTTAGGTTAGGTTATACTACGTTATTGATGTATATAAATGTCCCACGGAGACGTAGAGGCCAACTCGAAAGGAATGTTGTCAAATTATACCGCCGAGATGTCAGGTTTGGTTAGGTTAGGTTATATTACGTCATAGACGTATACAGTGTTCCCACCAAGAAGTAGGGGCCGACCAGCCAGGAATGTGGTTAAATGGTACCACGAGATATTAGGTTGGGTTAGGTTCGGTTATATCAGGATACTGATGTATATAAAGGTCCCACGGATACGTAGAGGCCAGCTCGCCAGGAATGCTGTCAAATATCACCGCCGATATGTCAGGTTGGGTTAGGTTAGGTTATACTACGTTATTGATGTATATAAAGGGCCCTCGGAGATGTAGAGTCCAACCCGCCAGGAATGCTGTCAAATATTATCGTCAAGATGATAGGTTGGGTTAGGTTAGGTTGTATTACATTATTGATGTATATAAAGGTACCACGGTGACGTAGAGTCCAACTCGCCAGAAATGGTGTCAAACATTATCGCCGAGACGATAGGTTGGGGTAGGTTAGGTTATATTACGTTATTGATGGATATGAAGGTCCCACGTAGTCGTAGAGGACAACCCGCCAGGAATGCTGTCAAATATTATCGCCAAGATGATAGGTTGGGTTAGGTTAGGTTGTATTACGTTATTGATGTATATAAAGGTACCACGGTGACGTAGAGTCCAACTCGCCAGGAATGTTGTCAAACATTATCGCCGATATGATAGGTTGGGTTAGGTTAGGTTATATTACGTTATTGATGTGTATGAATGTCCCACGTAGACGTAGAATCCAACACGCCAGGAATGTCGTCAAATATTACCGCCGAGAAGTCAGGTTGAGTTAGGTTAGGTTATATTACGTTATTGATGTATATGAAGGTCCCACGTAGACGTAGAGGACAACCCGCCAAGAAAGCTGTCGAATATTATCGCCGAGATGATAGGTTGGGTTAGGTTAGGTTATATTACGTTATTGATGTATGTAAAGGTACCACGGTGACGTAGAGTCCAACTCGCCAGGAATGTTGTCAGATTTTACCGCCGAGATGATAGGTTGGGTTAGGTTAGGTTATATTACGTTATTGATGTGTATGAATGTCCCACGTAGACGTAGAATCCAACACGCCAGGAATGTCGTCAAATATTACCGCCGAGATGTCAGGTTGGGTTAGGTTAGGTTATATTACGTTATTGATGTATATGAAGGTCCCACGTAGACGTAGAGGACAACCCGCCAAGAAAGCTGTCGAATATTATCGCCGATAAGATAGGTTGGGTTGGGTTAGGTTATATTACGTTATTGATGTATATAAAGGGCCCACGGTGATGTAGAGTCCAACTCGCCAGGAATGTCGTCAAATATTACCGCCGAGATGTCAGGTTGGGTTAGGTTAGGTTATATTACGTTATTGATGTATATAAAGATCCCACGGAGACGTAGAATCCAACACGCCAGGAATGTCGTGAAATATTACCGCTGAGATGTCAGGTTGGGTTAGGTTAAGTTATATTACGTTATTGCTGGATATGAAGGTCCCACGTAGTCGTAGAGGACAACCCGCCAGGAATGCTGTCAAATATTATCGCCAAGATGATAGGTTGGGTTAGGTTAGGTTGTATTACGTTATTGATGTATATAAAGGTACCACGGTGACGTAGAGTCCAACTCGCCAGGAATGTTGTCAAACATTATCGCCGAGATGATAGGTTGGGTTAGGTTAGGTTATATTACGTTATTGATGTGTATGAATGTCCCACGTAGACGTAGAATCCAACACGCCAGGAATGTCGTCAAATATTACCGCCGAGATGTCAGGTTGGGTTAGGTTAGGTTATATTACGTTATTGATGTATATGAAGGTCCCACGTAGACGTAGCGGACAACCCGCCAAGAAAGCTGTCGAATATTATCGCCGAGATGATAGGTTGGGTTAGGTTAGGTTATATTACGTTATTGATGTATATAAAGGTACCACGGTGACGTAGAGTCCAACTCGCCAGGAATGTTGTCAGATTTTACCGCCGAGATGATAGGTTGGGTTAGGTTAGGTTATATTACGTTATTGATGTATATAAAGGTCCACGGAGACGTAGAGGCAAACTCGCCAGGAATGTTGTCAAGCATTACCGCCGATAAGTTAGGTTGGGTTAGGTTAGGTTATATTACGTTATTGACGTACATAGAGGTCCCACGGAGACGTAGACGCCAGCTCGCCAGGAATGCTGTCAAATATGACCGCCGAGATGTCAGGTTGTGTTATGTTAGGTTATATTACGTTATTGATGTATATAAAGGTCCCACGGAGACGTAGAGGCCAACTCGAAAGGAATGTTGTCAAATTATACCGCCGAGATGTCAGGTTCGGTTAGGTTAGGTTATATTACGTTATTGATGGATATGAAGGTCCCACGTAGTCGTAGAGGACAACCCGCCAGGAATGCTGTCAAATATTATCGCCAAGATGATAGATTGGGTTAGGTTAGGTTATATTACGTTATTGATGTATATAAATGGCCCACGGAGATGTAGAGTCCAACTCGCCAGGAATGTCGTCAAATATTACCGCCGAGATGGCAGGTTGGGTTAGGTTAAGTTATATTACGTTATTGATGGATATGAAGGTCCCACGTAGTCGTAGAGGACAACCCGCCAGGAATGCTGTCAAATATTATCACCAAGATGATAGGTTGGGTTAGGTTAGGTTGTATTACGTTATTGATGTATATAAAGGTACCACGGTGACGTAGAGTCCAACTCGCCAGGAATGTTGTCAAACATTATCGCCGAGACGATAGGTTGGGTTAGGTTAGGTTATATTACGTTATTGATGTGTATGAATGTCCCACGTAGACGTAGAATCCAACACGCCAGGAATGTCGTCAAATATTACCGCATAGATGTCAGGTTGGGTTAGGTTAGGTTATATTACGTTATTGATGGATATGAAGGTCCCACGTAGTCGTAGAGGACAACCCGCCAGGAATGCTGTCAAATATTATCGCCAAGATGATAGATTGGGTTAGGTTAGGTTATATTACGTTATTGATGTATATAAATGGCCCACGGAGACGTAGCGGCCAACTCGCCAGGATTGTTGTCAAATATTACCGCCCAGATGTCAGGTTGGGTTAGGTTAGGTTACATTACGTTATTGATGTATACGAAGGTCCCACGTAGACGAAGAGGACAACTCGCCAGGAATGTTGTCAAATATTACCGCCGAGATGATAGGTTGGGTTAGATTATGTTACATTACGTTATTGACGTACATAAAGGACCCACGGAGATGAAGAGTCCAACTCGCCAGGAAAGTCGTCAAATATTACCGCTGAGATGTCAGGTTGGGTTAGGTTAGGTTATATTACGTTATTGATGTATATGAATGTCCCACGCAGACGTAGAGGAGAAGTCGCCAGGAATGTTGACAGATATTAACGCCGAGATGATGGGTTGGGTTTGGTTAGGTTATATTAGGATACTGATGTATATAAAGGTCCCACGGAGACGTAGAGGCAAACTCGCCAGGAATGTTGTCATATATTACCGCCGAGATGTCAGGTTGGGTGACGTTAGGTTATATTACGTTATGGATGTATATGAAGGTCCCACGTAGACGTGGATGACAACCCGCCAGGAATGCTGTCAAATATTATCGCCGATAAGATAGGTTGGGTTAGGTTAGGTTATATTACGTTATTGATCGATATGAAGGTCCCACGTAGACGTAGATGCAAACTCGCCAGGAATGTTGTCATATATTACCGCCGAGATGTCAGGTTGGGTTAGGTTAGGTTATACTACGTTATTGATGTATATAAAAGTCCCACGGAGACGTAGAGGCCAACTCGAAAGGAATGTTGTCAAATTATACCGCCGAGATGTCAGGTTTGGTTAGGTTAGGTTATATTACGTCATAGACGTATACAGTGTTCCCACCAAGAAGTAGGGGCCGACCAGCCAGGAATGTGGTTAAATGGTACCACGAGATATTAGGTTGGGTTAGGTTCGGTTATATCAGGATACTGATGTATATAAAGGTCCCACGGATACGTAGAGGCCAGCTCGCCAGGAATGCTGTCAAATATCACCGCTGAGATGTCAGGTTGGGTTAGGTTAAGTTATATTACGTTATTGATGGATATGAAGGTCCCACGTAGTCGTAGAGGACAACCCGCCAGGAATGCTGTCAAATATTATCGCCAAGATGATAGGTTGGGTTAGGTTAGGTTGTATTACGTTATTGATGTATATAAAGGTACCACGGTGACGTAGAGTCCAACTCGCCAGGAATGTTGTCAAACATTATCGCCGATATGATAGGTTGGGTTAGGTTAGGTTATATTACGTTATTGATGTGTATGAATGTCCCACGTAGACGTAGAATCCAACACGCCAGGAATGTCGTCAAATATTACCGCCGAGATGCCAGGTTGGGTTAGGTTAGGTTATATTACGTTATTGATGTATATGAAGGTCCCACGTAGACGTAGAGGACAACCCGCCAAGAAAGCTGTCGAATATTATCGCCGAGATGATAGGTTGGGTTAGGTTAGGTTATATTACGTTATTAATGTATATAAAGGTACCACGGTGACGTAGAGTCCAACTCGCCAGGAATGTTGTCAGATTTTACCGCCGAGATGATAGGTTGTGTTAGGTTAGGTTATATTACGTTATTGACGTACATAGAGGTCCCACGGAGACGTAGACGCCAGCTCGCCAGGAATGCTGTCAAATATTACCGCCGAGACGTCAGGTTGTGTTATGTTAGGTTATATTACGTTATTGATGTATATAAAGGTCCCACGGAGACGTAGAGGCCAACTCGAAAGGAATGTTGTCAAATTATACCGCCGAGATGTCAGGTTCGGTTAGGTTAGGTTATATTACGTTATTGATGAATATAAATGTCCCACGGAGACGTAGCGGCCAACTCGAAAGGAATGTTGTCAAATTATACCGCCGAGATGTCAGGTTGGGTTAGGTTAGGTTATATTACGTTATTGATGTGTATGAATGTCCCACGTAGACGTAGAGGCAAACTCGCCAGGAATGTTGTCAAGCATTACCGCCGATAAGTTACGTTGGGTTAGGTTAGGTTATATTACGTTATTGACGTACATAGAGGACCCACGGAGACGTAGACGCCAGCTCGCCAGGAATGCTGTCAAATATTACCGCCGAGATGTCAGGTTGGGTTATGTTAGGTTATATTACGTTATTGATGTATATAAATGGCCCACGGAGATGTAGAGTCCAACTCGCCAGGAATGTCGTCAAATATTACCGCCGAGATGGCAGGTTGTGTTAGGTTAAGTTATATTACGTTATTGATGTATATGAAGGTCCCACGTAGACGTAGAGGACAACCCGCCAAGAAAGCTGTCGAATATTATCGCCGAGATGGTAGGTTGGGTTAGGTTAGGTTACATTACGTTATTGATGTATATAAAGGTACCACGGTGACGTAGAGTCCAACTCGCCAGGAATGTTGTCAGATTTTACCGCCGAGATGATAGGTTGGGTTAGGTTAGGTTATATTACGTTATTGATGTATATAAAGGTCCACGGAGACGTAGCGGCCAACTCGCCAGGATTGTTGTCAAATATTACCGCCCAGATGTCAGGTTGGGTTAGGTTAGGTTACATTACGTTATTGATGTATACGAAGGTCCCACGTAGACGAAGAGGACAACTCGCCAGGAATGTTGTCAAATATTACCGCCGAGATGATAGGTTGGGTTAGATTATGTTACATTACGTTATTGACGTACATAAAGGACCCACGGAGATGAAGAGTCCAACTCGCCAGGAAAGTCGTCAAATATTACCGCTGAGATGTCAGGTTGGGTTAGGTTAGGTTATATTACGTTATTGATGTATATGAATGTCCCACGCAGACGTAGAGGAGAAGTCGCCAGGAATGTTGACAGATATTAACGCCGAGATGATGGGTTGGGTTTGGTTAGGTTATATTAGGATACTGATGTATATAAAGGTCCCACGGAGACGTAGAGGCAAACTCGCCAGGAATGTTGTCATATATTACCGCCGAGATGTCAGGTTGGGTGACGTTAGGTTATATTACGTTATGGATGTATATGAAGGTCCCACGTAGACGTGGATGACAACCCGCCAGGAATGCTGTCAAATATTATCGCCGATAAGATAGGTTGGGTTAGGTTAGGTTATATTACGTTATTGATCGATATGAAGGTCCCACGTAGACGTAGATGCAAACTCGCCAGGAATGTTGTCATATATTACCGCCGAGATGTCAGGTTGGGTTAGGTTAGGTTATACTACGTTATTGATGTATATAAAAGTCCCACGGAGACGTAGAGGCCAACTCGAAAGGAATGTTGTCAAATTATACCGCCGAGATGTCAGGTTTGGTTAGGTTAGGTTATATTACGTCATAGACGTATACAGTGTTCCCACCAAGAAGTAGGGGCCGACCAGCCAGGAATGTGGTTAAATGGTACCACGAGATATTAGGTTGGGTTAGGTTCGGTTATATCAGGATACTGATGTATATAAAGGTCCCACGGATACGTAGAGGCCAGCTCGCCAGGAATGCTGTCAAATATCACCGCTGAGATGTCAGGTTGGGTTAGGTTAAGTTATATTACGTTATTGATGGATATGAAGGTCCCACGTAGTCGTAGAGGACAACCCGCCAGGAATGCTGTCAAATATTATCGCCAAGATGATAGGTTGGGTTAGGTTAGGTTGTATTACGTTATTGATGTATATAAAGGTACCACGGTGACGTAGAGTCCAACTCGCCAGGAATGTTGTCAAACATTATCGCCGATATGATAGGTTGGGTTAGGTTAGGTTATATTACGTTATTGATGTGTATGAATGTCCCACGTAGACGTAGAATCCAACACGCCAGGAATGTCGTCAAATATTACCGCCGAGATGCCAGGTTGGGTTAGGTTAGGTTATATTACGTTATTGATGTATATGAAGGTCCCACGTAGACGTAGAGGACAACCCGCCAAGAAAGCTGTCGAATATTATCGCCGAGATGATAGGTTGGGTTAGGTTAGGTTATATTACGTTATTAATGTATATAAAGGTACCACGGTGACGTAGAGTCCAACTCGCCAGGAATGTTGTCAGATTTTACCGCCGAGATGATAGGTTGTGTTAGGTTAGGTTATATTACGTTATTGACGTACATAGAGGTCCCACGGAGACGTAGACGCCAGCTCGCCAGGAATGCTGTCAAATATTACCGCCGAGACGTCAGGTTGTGTTATGTTAGGTTATATTACGTTATTGATGTATATAAAGGTCCCACGGAGACGTAGAGGCCAACTCGAAAGGAATGTTGTCAAATTATACCGCCGAGATGTCAGGTTCGGTTAGGTTAGGTTATATTACGTTATTGATGAATATAAATGTCCCACGGAGACGTAGCGGCCAACTCGAAAGGAATGTTGTCAAATTATACCGCCGAGATGTCAGGTTGGGTTAGGTTAGGTTATATTACGTTATTGATGTGTATGAATGTCCCACGTAGACGTAGAGGCAAACTCGCCAGGAATGTTGTCAAGCATTACCGCCGATAAGTTACGTTGGGTTAGGTTAGGTTATATTACGTTATTGACGTACATAGAGGACCCACGGAGACGTAGACGCCAGCTCGCCAGGAATGCTGTCAAATATTACCGCCGAGATGTCAGGTTGGGTTATGTTAGGTTATATTACGTTATTGATGTATATAAATGGCCCACGGAGATGTAGAGTCCAACTCGCCAGGAATGTCGTCAAATATTACCGCCGAGATGGCAGGTTGTGTTAGGTTAAGTTATATTACGTTATTGATGTATATGAAGGTCCCACGTAGACGTAGAGGACAACCCGCCAAGAAAGCTGTCGAATATTATCGCCGAGATGGTAGGTTGGGTTAGGTTAGGTTACATTACGTTATTGATGTATATAAAGGTACCACGGTGACGTAGAGTCCAACTCGCCAGGAATGTTGTCAGATTTTACCGCCGAGATGATAGGTTGGGTTAGGTTAGGTTATATTACGTTATTGATGTATATAAAGGTCCACGGAGACGTAGCGGCCAACTCGCCAGGATTGTTGTCAAATATTACCGCCCAGATGTCAGGTTGGGTTAGGTTAGGTTACATTACGTTATTGATGTATACGAAGGTCCCACGTAGACGAAGAGGACAACTCGCCAGGAATGTTGTCAAATATTACCGCCGAGATGATAGGTTGGGTTAGATTATGTTACATTACGTTATTGACGTACATAAAGGACCCACGGAGATGAAGAGTCCAACTCGCCAGGAAAGTCGTCAAATATTACCGCTGAGATGTCAGGTTGGGTTAGGTTAGGTTATATTACGTTATTGATGTATATGAATGTCCCACGCAGACGTAGAGGAGAAGTCGCCAGGAATGTTGACAGATATTAACGCCGAGATGATGGGTTGGGTTTGGTTAGGTTATATTAGGATACTGATGTATATAAAGGTCCCACGGAGACGTAGAGGCAAACTCGCCAGGAATGTTGTCATATATTACCGCCGAGATGTCAGGTTGGGTGACGTTAGGTTATATTACGTTATGGATGTATATGAAGGTCCCACGTAGACGTGGATGACAACCCGCCAGGAATGCTGTCAAATATTATCGCCGATAAGATAGGTTGGGTTAGGTTAGGTTATATTACGTTATTGATCGATATGAAGGTCCCACGTAGACGTAGATGCAAACTCGCCAGGAATGTTGTCATATATTACCGCCGAGATGTCAGGTTGGGTTAGGTTAGGTTATACTACGTTATTGATGTATATAAAAGTCCCACGGAGACGTAGAGGCCAACTCGAAAGGCATGTTGTCAAATTATACCGCCGAGATGTCAGGTTTGGTTAGGTTAGGTTATATTACGTCATAGACGTATACAGTGTTCCCACCAAGAAGTAGGGGCCGACCAGCCAGGAATGTGGTTAAATGGTACCACGAGATA
Organism: Xylocopa violacea; assembly: GCA_963969225.1. Lineage (NCBI taxonomy): Eukaryota > Metazoa > Arthropoda > Insecta > Hymenoptera > Apidae > Xylocopa > Xylocopa violacea. The sequence continues at coordinate 378,529 of CAXAJV010000201.1, read as the reverse complement.
TTAGGTTGGGTTAGGTTCGGTTATATCAGGATACTGATGTATATAAAGGTCCCACGGATACGTAGAGGCCATCTCGCCAGGAATGCTGTCAAATATCACCGCCGATATGTCAGGTTGGGTTAGGTTAGGTTATACTACGTTATTGATGTATATAAAGGGCCCACGGAGATGTAGAGTCCAACCCGCCAGGAATGCTGTCAAATATTATCGTCAAGATGATAGGTTGGGTTAGGTTAGGTTGTATTACATTATTGATGTATATAAAGGTACCACGGTGACGTAGAGTCCAACTCGCCAGAAATGGTGTCAAACATTATCGCCGAGACGATAGGTTGGGGTAGGTTAGGTTATATTACGTTATTGATGTGTATGAATGTCCCACGTAGACGTAGAATCCAACACGCCAGGAATGTCGTGAAATATTACCGCTGAGATGTCGGGTTGGGTTAGGTTAAGTTATATTACGTTATTGATGGATATGAAGGTCCCACGTAGTCGTAGAGGACAACCCGCCAGGAATGCTGTCAAATATTATCGCCAAGATGATAGGTTGGGTTAGGTTAGGTTGTATTACGTTATTGATGTATATAAAGGTACCACGGTGACGTAGAGTCCAACTCGCCAGGAATGTTGTCAAACATTATCGCCGATATGATAGGTTGGGTTAGGTTAGGTTATATTACGTTATTGATGTGTATGAATGTCCCACGTAGACGTAGAATCCAACACGCCAGGAATGTCGTCAAATATTACCGCCGAGATGTCAGGTTGGGTTAGGTTAGGTTATATTACGTTATTGATGTATATGAAGGTCCCACGTAGACGTAGAGGACAACCCGCCAAGAAAGCTGTCGAATATTATCGCCGAGATGATAGGTTGGGTTAGGTTAGGTTATATTACGTTATTGATGTATATAAAGGTACCACGGTGACGTAGAGTCCAACTCGCCAGGAATGTTGTCAGATTTTACCGCCGAGATGATAGGTTGGGTTAGGTTAGGTTATATTACGTTATTGATGTATATAAAGGTCCACGGAGACGTAGAGGCAAACTCGCCAGGAATGTTGTCAAGCATTACCGCCGATAAGTTAGGTTGGGTTAGGTTAGGTTATATTACGTTATTGACGTACATAGAGGTCCCACGGAGACGTAGACGCCAGCTCGCCAGGAATGCTGTCAAATATTACCGCCGATATGTCAGGTTGGGTTAGGTTAGGTTATATTACGTTATTGATGTGTATGAATGTCCCACGTAGACGTAGAGGCAAACTCGCCAGGAATTTTGTCAAGCATTACCGCCGATAAGTTACGTTGGGTTAGGTTAGGTTATATTACGTTATTGACGTACATAGAGGACCCACGGAGACGTAGACGCCAGCTCGCCAGGAATGCTGTCAAATATTACCGCCGAGATGTCAGGTTGGGTTATGTTAGGTTAGACTGCGTTATTGATGTATATAAAGGTCCCGCGGACACGTAGAGGCCAACTCGCCAGGAATGTTGTCAAGCATTACCGCCGATAAGTTAGCTTGGGTTAGGTTAGGTTATATTACGTTATTGACGTACATAGAGGTCCCACGGACACGTAGAGGCCAGCTCGCCAGGAATGCTGTCAAATATCACCGCCGATATGTCAGTTTGGGTTAGGCTAGGTTATATTACGTTATTGATGTATATAAATGGCCCACGGAGATGTAGAGTCCAACTCGCCAGGAATGTCGTCAAATATTACCGCCGAGATGGCAGGTTGTGTTAGGTTAAGTTATATTACGTTATTGATGGATATGAAGGTCCCACGTAGTCGTAGAGGACAACCCGCCAGGAATGCTGTCAAATATTATCACCAAGATGATAGGTTGGGTTAGGTTAGGTTGTATTACGTTATTGATGTATATAAAGGTACCACGGTTACGTAGAGTCCAACTCGACAGGAATGTTGTCAAACATTATCGCCGAGATGATAGGTTGGGTTAGGTTAGGTTATATTACGCTATTGATGTGTATGAATGTCCCACGTAGACGTAGAATCCAACACGCCAGGAATGTCGTCAAATATTACCGCCGAGATGTCAGGTTGGGTTAGGTTAGGTTATATTACGTTATTGATGTATATAAAGATCCCACGGAGACGTAGAATCCAACACGCCAGGAATGTCGTGAAATATTACCGCTGAGATGTCAGGTTGGGTTAGGTTAGGTTATATTACGTTATTGATGTATATAAAGGGCCCACGGAGATGTAGAGTCCAACTCGCCAGGAATGTCGTCAAATTTTACCGCCGAGATGTCAGGTTGGGTTAGGTTAGGTTAGACTGCGTTATTGATGTATATAAAGGTCCCGCGCACACGTAGGGGCCAACTCGCCAGGAATGTTGTCAAGCATTACCGCCGATAAGTTAGCTTGGGTTAGGTTAGGTTATATTACGTTATTGACGTACATAGAGGTCCCACGGACACGTAGAGGCCAGCTCGCCAGGAATGCTGTCAAATATCACCGCCGATATGTCAGTTTGGGTTAGGCTAGGTTATATTACGTTATTGATGTATATAAATGGCCCACGGAGATGTAGAGTCCAACTCGCCAGGAATGTCGTCAAATATTACCGCCGAGATGTCAGGTTGGGTTAGGTTATGTTATATTACGTCATAGAGGTATACAGTGTTCCCACCAAGAAGTAGAGGCCGACCAGCAAGGAATATGGTTAAATGGTACCACGAGATATTAGGTTGGGTTAGGTTAGGTTATATTAGGATACTGATGTATATAAAGGTCCCACGGACACGTAGAGGCCAGCTCGCCAGGAATGCTGTCAAATATCACCCGGGATATGTCAGGTTGGGTTAGGTTAGGTTATATTACGTTATTGATGTATATAAAGGGCCCACGGAGATGTAGAGTCCAACTCGCCAGGAATGTCGTCAAATATTACCGTCGACATGTCAGGTTGGGTTAGGTTGGGTTATATTACGTCATAGACGTATACAGTGTTCCCACCAAGAAGTAGGGGCCGACCATCAAGGAATATGGTTAAATGGTACCACGAGATATTAGGTTGGGTTAGGTTAGGTTATATTAGGATACTGATGTATATAAAGGTCCCACGGACACGTAGAGGCCAGCTCGCCAGGAATGCTGTAAATATCACCGCCGATATGTCAGGTTGCTTTAGGTTAGGTTATATTACGTTATTGATGTATATAAATGGCCCACGGAGATGTAGAGTCCAACACGCCAGGAATGTTGTCAAATATTACCGCCGAGATGTCAGGTTGGGTTAGGTTAAGTTATATTACGTTATTGATGGATATGAAGGTCCCACGTAGTCGTAGAGGACAACCCGCCAGGAATGCTGTCAAATATTATCACCAAGATGATAGGTTGGGTTAGGTTAGGTTGTATTACGTTATTGATGTATATAAAGGTACCACGGTGACGTAGAGTCCAACTCGCCAGGAATGTTGTCAGATTTTACCGCCGAGATGATAGGTTGGGTTAGGTTAGGTTATATTACGTTATTGATGTATATAAAGGTCCACGGAGACGTAGAGGCAAACTCGCCAGGAATGTTGTCAAGCATTACCGCCGATAAGTTAGGTTGGGTTAGGTTAGGTTATATTACGTTATTGACGTACATAGAGGTCCCACGGAGACGTAGACGCCAGCTCGCCAGGAATGCTGTCAAATATTACCGCCGAGATGTCAGGTTGGGTTAGGTTAGGTTATATTACGTTATTGATGTGTATGAATGTCCCACGTAGACGTAGAGGCAAACTCGCCAGGAATGTTGTCAAGCATTACCGCCGATAAGTTACGTTGGGTTAGGTTAGGTTATATTACGTTATTGACGTACATAGAGGACCCACGGAGACGTAGACGCCAGCTCGCCAGGAATGCTGTCAAATATTACCGCCGAGATGTCAGGTTGGGTTATGTTAGGTTATATTACGTTATTGATGTATATAAATGGCCCACGGAGATGTAGAGTCCAACTCGCCAGGAATGTCGTCAAATATTACCGCCGAGATGGCAGGTTGTGTTAGGTTAAGTTATATTACGTTATTGATGGATATGAAGGTCCCACGGAGACGTAGAGGCCAACTCGAAAGGAATGTTGTCAAATTATACCGCCGAGATGTCAGGTTCGGTTAGGTTAGGTTATATTACGTTATTGATGAATATAAATGTCCCACGGAGACGTAGCGGCCAACTCGAAAGGAATGTTGTCAAATTATACCGCCGAGATGTCAGGTTGGATTAGGTTAGGTTATATTACGTTATTGATGTGTATGAATGTCCCACGTAGACGTAGAGGCAAACTCGCCAGGAATGTTGTCAAGCATTACCGCCGATAAGTTACGTTGGGTTAGGTTAGGTTATATTACGTTATTGACGTACATAGAGGACCCACGGAGACGTAGACGCCAGCTCGCCAGGAATGCTGTCAAATATTACCGCCGAGATGTCAGGTTGGGTTATCTTAGGTTATATTACGTTCTTCATGTATATAAAGGTCCCACGGAGATGTAGTGTCCAACTCGCGAGGAATGTCGTCAAATATTACCGCCGAGATGTTAGGTTGGGTTAGGTTAGGTTATATTACGTTATTGATGTGTATAAATGTCCCACGGAGACGTAGGGGCCTACTCGCCAGGAATGTTGTCAAATATTACGGCCGAGATGATAGGTTGGGTTAGGTTAGGTTACATTACGTTATAGATGTATATGAAGGTCCCACAGAGACGTAGAGGCCAAATCGAAAGGAATGTTGTCAAATTATACCGCCGAGATGTCAGGTTGGGTTAGGTTAGGTTATATTACGTCATAGACGTATACAGTGTTCCCACCAAGAAGTAGGGGCCGACCAGCAAGGAATGTGGTTAAATGGTACCACGAGATATTAGGTTGGGTTAGTTTAGGTTATATTAGGATACTGATGTATATAAAGGTCCCACGGACCCGTAGAGGCCAGCTCGCCAGGAATGCTGTCAAATATCACCGCCGAGATGTCAGGTTGGGTTAGCTTAGGTTATATTACGGCACTGATGTATATGAATGTCCCACGCAGACGTAGAGGAGAACTCGCCAGGAATGTTGACAGACATTATCGCCGAGATGATGGGTTGGGTTGGGTTAGGTTACATTACGTTATAGATGTATATGAAGGTCCCACGGAGACGTAGAGGCCAACTCGAAGGGAATGTTGTCAAATTATACCGCCGAGATGTCAGGTTGGGTTAGGTTAGGTTATATTACGTCATAGACGTATACAGTGTTCCCACCAAGAAGTAGGGGCCGACCAGCAAGGAATGTGGTTATATGGTACCACGAGATATTAGGTTGGGTTAGGTTAGGTTATATTAGGATACTGATGTATATAAAGGTCCCACGGACACGTAGAGGCCAGCTCGCCAGGAATGTTGACAAATATTACCGCCGATAAGTTAGGTTGGGTTAGGTTAGGTTATATTACGTTATTGACCTACATAGAGGTCCCACGGAGACGAAGAGGCCAGCTCGCCAGGAATGTCGTCAAATATTACCGCCGAGATGTCAGGTTGGGTTAGGTTAAGTTATACTACGTTATTGATGGATATAAAGGGCCCACGGAGATGTAGAGTCCAACTCGCCAGGAATGCTCTCAAATATTATCGTCAAGATGATAGGTTGGGTTAGGTTAGGTTGTATTACGTTATTGATGTATATAAAGGTACCACGGTTACGTAGAGTCCAACTCGCCAGGAATGTTGTCAAACATTATCGCCGAGATGATAGGTTGGGTTAGGTTAGGTTATATTACGTTATTGATGTGTATGAATGTCCCACGTAGACGTAGAATCCAACACGCCAGGAATGTCGTCAAATATTACCGCCGAGATGTCAGGTTGGGTTAGGTTAGGTTATATTACGTTATTGATGTATATGAAAGTCCCACGTAGACGTAGAGGACAACCCGCCAAGAAAGCTGTCGAATATTATCGCCGAGATGATAGGTTGGGTTAGGTTAGGTTATATTACGTTATTGATGTATATAAAGGTACCACGGTGACGTAGAGTCCAACTCTCCAGGAATGTTGTCAGATTTTACCGCCGAGATGATAGGTTGGGTTAGGTTAGGTTATATTACGTTATTGATGTATATAAAGGTCCACGGAGACGTAGAGGCAAACTCGCCAGGAATGTTGTCAAGCATTACCGCCGATAAGTTAGGTTGGGTTAGGTTAGGTTATATTACGTTATTGACGTACATAGAGGTCCCACGGAGACGTAGACGCCAGCTCGCCAGGAATGCTGTCAAATATTACCGCCGAGATGTCAGGTTGGGTTAGGTTAGGTTATATTACGTTATTGATGTGTATGAATGTCCCACGTAGACGTAGAGGCAAACTCGCCAGGAATGTTGTCAAGCATTACCGCCGATAAGTTACGTTGGGTTAGGTTAGGTTATATTACGTTATTGACGTACATAGAGGACCCACGGAGACGTAGACGCCAGCTCGCCAGGAATGCTGTCAAATATTACCGCCGAGATGTCAGGTTGGGTTATGTTAGGTTATATTACGTTATTGATGTATATAAATGGCCCACGGAGATGTAGAGTCCAACTCGCCAGGAATGTCGTCAAATATTACCGCCGAGATGGCAGGTTGTGTTAGGTTAAGTTATATTACGTTATTGATGGATATGAAGGTCCCACGTAGTCGTAGAGGACAACCCGCCAGGAATGCTGTCAAATATTATCGCCAAGATGATAGGTTGGGTTAGGTTAGGTTGTATTACGTTATTGATGTATATAAAGGTACCACGGTGACGTAGAGTCCAACTCGCCAGGAATGTTGTCAAACATTATCGCCGAGATGATAGGTTGGGTTAGGTTAGGTTATAATACGTTATTGATGTGTATGAATGTCCCACGTAGACGTAGAATCCAACACGCCAGGAATGTCGTCAAATATTACCGCCGAGATGTCAGGTTGGGTTAGGTTAGGTTATATTACGTTATTGATGTATATGAAGGTCCCACGTAGACGTAGAGGACAACCCGCCAAGAAAGCTGTCGAATATTATCGCCGAGATGATAGGTTGGTTTAGGTTAGGTTATATTACGTTATTGATGTATATAAAGGTACCACGGTGACGTAGAGTCCAACTCGCCAGGAATGTTGTCAGATTTTACCGCCGAGATGATAGGTTGGGTTAGGTTAGGTTATATTACGTTATTGATGTATATAAAGGTCCACGGAGACGTAGAGGCAAACTCGCCAGGAATGTTGTCAAGCATTACCGCCGATAAGTTAGGTTGGGTTAGGTTAGGTTATATTACGTTATTGACGTACATAGAGGTCCCACGGAGACGTAGACGCCAGCTCGCCAGGAATGCTGTCAAATATTACCGCCGAGACGTCAGGTTGTGTTATGTTAGGTTATATTACGTTATTGATGTATATAAAGGTCCCACGGAGATGTAGAGTCCAACTCGCCAGGAATGTCGTCAAATATTACCGCCGAGATGTCAGGTTGGGTTAGGTTATGTTATATTACGTCATAGAGGTATACAGTGTTCCCACCAAGAAGTAGAGGCCGACCAGCAAGGAATATGGTTAAATGGTACCACGAGATATTAGGTTGGGTTAGGTTAGGTTATATTAGGATACTGATGTATATAAAGGTCCCACGGACACGTAGAGGCCAGCTCGCCAGGAATGCTGTCAAATATCACCCGGGATATGTCAGGTTGGGTTAGGTTAGGTTATATTACGTTATTGATGTATATAAAGGGCCCACGGAGATGTAGAGTCCAACTCGCCAGGAATGTCGTCAAATATTACCGTCGACATGTCAGGTTGGGTTAGGTTGGGTTATATTACGTCATAGACGTATACAGTGTTCCCACCAAGAAGTAGGGGCCGACCATCAAGGAATATGGTTAAATGGTACCACGAGATATTAGGTTGGGTTAGGTTAGGTTATATTAGGATACTGATGTATATAAAGGTCCCACGGACACGTAGAGGCCAGCTCGCCAGGAATGCTGTAAATATCACCGCCGATATGTCAGGTTGCTTTAGGTTAGGTTATATTACGTTATTGATGTATATAAATGGCCCACGGAGATGTAGAGTCCAACTCGCCAGGAATGTCGTCAAATATTACCGCCGAGATGGCAGGTTGTGTTAGGTTAAGTTATATTACGTTATTGATGGATATGAAGGTCCCACGTAGTCGTAGAGGACAACCCGCCAGGAATGCTGTCAAATATTATCGCCAAGATGATAGGTTGGGTTAGGTTAGGTTGTATTACGTTATTGATGTATATAAAGGTACCACGGTGACGTAGAGTCCAACTCGCCAGGAATGTTGTCAAACATTATCGCCGAGATGATAGGTTGGGTTAGGTTAGGTTATAATACGTTATTGATGTGTATGAATGTCCCACGTAGACGTAGAATCCAACACGCCAGGAATGTCGTCAAATATTACCGCCGAGATGTCAGGTTGGGTTAGGTTAGGTTATATTACGTTATTGATGTATATGAAGGTCCCACGTAGACGTAGAGGACAACCCGCCAAGAAAGCTGTCGAATATTATCGCCGAGATGATAGGTTGGTTTAGGTTAGGTTATATTACGTTATTGATGTATATAAAGGTACCACGGTGACGTAGAGTCCAACTCGCCAGGAATGTTGTCAGATTTTACCGCCGAGATGATAGGTTGGGTTAGGTTAGGTTATATTACGTTATTGATGTATATAAAGGTCCACGGAGACGTAGAGGCAAACTCGCCAGGAATGTTGTCAAGCATTACCGCCGATAAGTTAGGTTGGGTTAGGTTAGGTTATATTACGTTATTGACGTACATAGAGGTCCCACGGAGACGTAGACGCCAGCTCGCCAGGAATGCTGTCAAATATTACCGCCGAGACGTCAGGTTGTGTTATGTTAGGTTATATTACGTTATTGATGTATATAAAGGTCCCACGGAGATGTAGAGTCCAACTCGCCAGGAATGTCGTCAAATATTACCGCCGAGATGTCAGGTTGGGTTAGGTTATGTTATATTACGTCATAGAGGTATACAGTGTTCCCACCAAGAAGTAGAGGCCGACCAGCAAGGAATATGGTTAAATGGTACCACGAGATATTAGGTTGGGTTAGGTTAGGTTATATTAGGATACTGATGTATATAAAGGTCCCACGGACACGTAGAGGCCAGCTCGCCAGGAATGCTGTCAAATATCACCCGGGATATGTCAGGTTGGGTTAGGTTAGGTTATATTACGTTATTGATGTATATAAAGGGCCCACGGAGATGTAGAGTCCAACTCGCCAGGAATGTCGTCAAATATTACCGTCGACATGTCAGGTTGGGTTAGGTTGGGTTATATTACGTCATAGACGTATACAGTGTTCCCACCAAGAAGTAGGGGCCGACCATCAAGGAATATGGTTAAATGGTACCACGAGATATTAGGTTGGGTTAGGTTAGGTTATATTAGGATACTGATGTATATAAAGGTCCCACGGACACGTAGAGGCCAGCTCGCCAGGAATGCTGTAAATATCACCGCCGATATGTCAGGTTGCTTTAGGTTAGGTTATATTACGTTATTGATGTATATAAATGGCCCACGGAGATGTAGAGTCCAACACGCCAGGAATGTTGTCAAATATTACCGCCGAGATGTCAGGTTGGGTTAGGTTAAGTTATATTACGTTATTGATGGATATGAAGGTCCCACGTAGTCGTAGAGGACAACCCGCCAGGAATGCTGTCAAATATTATCACCAAGATGATAGGTTGGGTTAGGTTAGGTTGTATTACGTTATTGATGTATATAAAGGTACCACGGTGACGTAGAGTCCAACTCGCCAGGAATGTTGTCAGATTTTACCGCCGAGATGATAGGTTGGGTTAGGTTAGGTTATATTACGTTATTGATGTATATAAAGGTCCACGGAGACGTAGAGGCAAACTCGCCAGGAATGTTGTCAAGCATTACCGCCGATAAGTTAGGTTGGGTTAGGTTAGGTTATATTACGTTATTGACGTACATAGAGGTCCCACGGAGACGTAGACGCCAGCTCGCCAGGAATGCTGTCAAATATTACCGCCGAGATGTCAGGTTGGGTTAGGTTAGGTTATATTACGTTATTGATGTGTATGAATGTCCCACGTAGACGTAGAGGCAAACTCGCCAGGAATGTTGTCAAGCATTACCGCCGATAAGTTACGTAGGGTTAGGTTAGGTTATATTACGTTATTGACGTACATAGAGGACCCACGGAGACGTAGACGCCAGCTCGCCAGGAATGCTGTCAAATATTACCGCCGAGATGTCAGGTTGGGTTATGTTAGGTTATATTACGTTATTGATGTATATAAATGGCCCACGGAGATGTAGAGTCCAACTCGCCAGGAATGTCGTCAAATATTACCGCCGAGATGGCAGGTTGTGTTAGGTTAAGTTATATTACGTTATTGATGGATATGAAGGTCCCACGTAGTCGTAGAGGACAACCCGCCAGGAATGCTGTCAAATATTATCGCCAAGATGATAGGTTGGGTTAGGTTAGGTTGTATTACGTTATTGATGTATATAAAGGTACCACGGTGACGTAGAGTCCAACTCGCCAGGAATGTCGTCAAATATTACCGTCGACATGTCAGGTTGGGTTAGGTTGGGTTATATTACGTCATAGACGTATACAGTGTTCCCACCAAGAAGTAGGGGCCGACCATCAAGGAATATGGTTAAATGGTACCACGAGATATTAGGTTGGGTTAGGTTAGGTTATATTAGGATACTGATGTATATAAAGGTCCCACGGACACGTAGAGGCCAGCTCGCCAGGAATGCTGTAAATATCACCGCCGATATGTCAGGTTGCTTTAGGTTAGGTTATATTACGTTATTGATGTATATAAATGGCCCACGGAGATGTAGAGTCCAACACGCCAGGAATGTTGTCAAATATTACCGCCGAGATGTCAGGTTGGGTTAGGTTAAGTTATATTACGTTATTGATGGATATGAAGGTCCCACGTAGTCGTAGAGGACAACCCGCCAGGAATGCTGTCAAATATTATCACCAAGATGATAGGTTGGGTTAGGTTAGGTTGTATTACGTTATTGATGTATATAAAGGTACCACGGTGACGTAGAGTCCAACTCGCCAGGAATATTGTCAGATTTTACCGCCGAGATGATAGGTTGGGTTAGGTTAGGTTATATTACGTTATTGATGTATATAAAGGTCCACGGAGACGTAGAGGCAAACTCGCCAGGAATGTTGTCAAGCATTACCGCCGATAAGTTAGGTTGGGTTAGGTTAGGTTATATTACGTTATTGACGTACATAGAGGTCCCACGGAGACGTAGACGCCAGCTCGCCAGGAATGCTGTCAAATATTACCGCCGAGATGTCAGGTTGGGTTAGGTTAGGTTATATTACGTTATTGATGTGTATGAATGTCCCACGTAGACGTAGAGGCCAACTCGCCAGGAATGTTGTCAAGCATTACCGCCGATAAGTTAGCTTGGGTTAGGTTAGGTTATATTACGTTATTGACGTACATAGAGGTCCCACGGACACGTAGAGGCCAGCTCGCCAGGAATGCTGTCAAATATCACCGCCGATATGTCAGTTTGGGTTAGGCTAGGTTATATTACGTTATTGATGTATATAAATGGCCCACGGAGATGTAGAGTCCAACTCGCCAGGAATGTCGTCAAATATTACCGCCGAGATGGCAGGTTGTGTTAGGTTAAGTTATATTACGTTATTGATGGATATGAAGGTCCCACGTAGTCGTAGAGGACAACCCGCCAGGAATGCTGTCAAATATTATCACCAAGATGATAGGTTGGGTTAGGTTAGGTTGTATTACGTTATTGATGTATATAAAGGTACCACGGTTACGTAGAGTCCAACTCGACAGGAATGTTGTCAAACATTATCGCCGAGATGATAGGTTGGGTTAGGTTAGGTTATATTACGCTATTGATGTGTATGAATGTCCCACGTAGACGTAGAATCCAACACGCCAGGAATGTCGTCAAATATTACCGCCGAGATGTCAGGTTGGGTTAGGTTAGGTTATATTACGTTATTGATGTATATAAAGATCCCACGGAGACGTAGAATCCAACACGCCAGGAATGTCGTGAAATATTACCGCTGAGATGTCAGGTTGGGTTAGGTTAGGTTATATTACGTTATTGATGTATATAAAGGGCCCACGGAGATGTAGAGTCCAACTCGCCAGGAATGTCGTCAAATATTACCGCCGAGATGTCAGGTTGGGTTAGGTTATGTTATATTACGTTATTGATGGATATGAAGGTCCCACGTAGTCGTAGAGGACAACCCGCCAGGAATGCTGTCAAATATTATCACCAAGATGATAGGTTGGGTTAGGTTAGGTTGTATTACGTTATTGATATATAAAGGTACCACGGTGACGTAGAGTCCAACTCGCCAGGAATGTTGTCAAACATTATCGCCGAGATGATAGGTTGGGTTAGGTTAGGTTATATTACGTTATTGATGTGTATGAATGTCCCACGTAGACGTAGAATCCAACACGCCAGGAATGTCGTCAAATATTACCGCCGAGATGTCAGGTTGGGTTAGGTTAGGTTATACTGCGTTATTGATGTATATAAAGGTCCCATGGACACGTAGAGGCCAACTCGCCAGGAGTGTTGTCAAGCAATACCGCCGATAAGTTAGGTTGGGTTAGGTTAGGTTATATTACGTTATTGATGTATATAAAGTTCCCACGGAGATGAAGAGTCCAACTCGCCAGGAATGTCGTCAAATATTACCGCCGAGATGTCAGGTTGGGTTAGCTTAGGTTATATTACGGCACTGATGTATATGAATGTCCCACGCAGACGTAGAGGAGAACTCGCCAGGAATGTTGACAGACATTATCGCCGATATGATGTGTTGGGTTAGGTTAGGTTACATTACGTTATAGATGTATACGAAGGTCCCACGGAGACGTAGACGCCAACTCGAAAGGAATGTTGTCAAATTATACCGCCGAGATGTCAGGTTGGGTTAGGTTAGGTTATATTACGTCATAGACGTATACAGTGTTCCCACCAAGAAGTAGGGGCCGACCAGCAAGGAATGTGGTTAAATGGTACCACGAGATATTAGGTTGGGTTAGTTTAGGTTATATTAGGATACTGATGTATATAAAGGTCCCACGGACCCGTAGAGGCCAGCTCGCCAGGAATGCTGTCAAATATCACCGCCGAGATGTCAGGTTGGGTTAGCTTAGGTTATATTACGGCACTGATGTATATGAATGTCCCACGCAGACGTAGAGGAGAACTCGCCAGGAATGTTGACAGACATTATCGCCGAGATGATGGGTTGGGTTAGGTTAGGTTACATTACGTTATAGATGTATATGAAGGTCCCACGGAGACGTAGAGGCCAACTCGAAGGGAATGTTGTCAAATATTACCGCCGAGATGTCAGGTTGGGTTATCTTAGGTTATATTACGTCATAGACGTATACAGTGTTCCCACCAAGAAGTAGGGGCCGACCAGCAAGGAATGTGGTTAAATGGTACCACGAGATATTAGGTTGGGTTAGTTTAGGTTATATTAGGATACTGATGTATATAAAGGTCCCACGGACCCGTAGAGGCCAGCTCGCCAGGAATGCTGTCAAATATCACCGCCGAGATGTCAGGTTGGGTTAGCTTAGGTTATATTACGGCACTGATGTATATGAATGTCCCACGCAGACGTAGAGGAGAACTCGCCAGGAATGTTGACAGACATTATCGCCGAGATGATGGGTTGGGTTGGGTTAGGTTACATTACGTTATAGATGTATATGAAGGTCCCACGGAGACGTAGAGGCCAACTCGAAGGGAATGTTGTCAAATATTACCGCCGAGATGTCAGGTTGGGTTATCTTAGGTTATATTACGTCATAGACGTATACAGTGTTCCCACCAAGAAGTAGGGGCCGACCAGCAAGGAATGTGGTTAAATGGTACCACGAGATATTAGGTTGGGTTAGTTTAGGTTATATTAGGATACTGATGTATATAAAGGTCCCACGGACCCGTAGAGGCCAGCTCGCCAGGAATGCTGTCAAATATCACCGCCGAGATGTCAGGTTGGGTTAGCTTAGGTTATATTACGGCACTGATGTATATGAATGTCCCACGCAGACGTAGAGGAGAACTCGCCAGGAATGTTGACAGACATTATCGCCGAGATGATGGGTTGGGTTGGGTTAGGTTACATTACGTTATAGATGTATATAAAGGTCCCACGGAGACGTAGAGGCCAACTCGAAAGGAATGTTGTCAAATTATACCGCCGAGATGTCAGGTTCGGTTAGGTTAGGTTATATTACGTTATTGATGAATATAAATGTCCCACGGAGACGTAGCGGCCAACTCGAAAGGAATGTTGTCAAATTATACCGCCGAGATGTCAGGTTGGATTAGGTTAGGTTATATTACGTTATTGATGTGTATGAATGTCCCACGTAGACGTAGAGGCAAACTCGCCAGGAATGTTGTCAAGCATTACCGCCGATAAGTTACGTTGGGTTAGGTTAGGTTATATTACGTTATTGACGTACATAGAGGACCCACGGAGACGTAGACGCCAGCTCGCCAGGAATGCTGTCAAATATTACCGCCGAGATGTCAGGTTGGGTTATGTTAGGTTAGACTGCGTTATTGATGTATATAAAGGTCCCGCGGACACGTAGAGGCCAACTCGCCAGGAATGTTGTCAAGCATTACCGCCGATAAGTTAGCTTGGGTTAGGTTAGGTTATATTACGTTATTGACGTACATAGAGGTCCCACGGACACGTAGAGGCCAGCTCGCCAGGAATGCTGTCAAATATCACCGCCGATATGTCAGTTTGGGTTAGGCTAGGTTATATTACGTTATTGATGTATATAAATGGCCCACGGAGATGTAGAGTCCAACTCGCCAGGAATGTCGTCAAATATTACCGCCGAGATGGCAGGTTGTGTTAGGTTAAGTTATATTACGTTATTGATGGATATGAAGGTCCCACGTAGTCGTAGAGGACAACCCGCCAGGAATGCTGTCAAATATTATCACCAAGATGATAGGTTGGGTTAGGTTAGGTTGTATTACGTTATTGATGTATATAAAGGTACCACGGTTACGTAGAGTCCAACTCGACAGGAATGTTGTCAAACATTATCGCCGAGATGATAGGTTGGGTTAGGTTAGGTTATATTACGCTATTGACGTGTATGAATGTCCCACGTAGACGTAGAATCCAACACGCCAGGAATGTCGTCAAATATTACCGCCGAGATGTCAGGTTGGGTTAGGTTAGGTTATATTACGTTATTGATGTATATAAAGATCCCACGGAGACGTAGAATCCAACACGCCAGGAATGTCGTGAAATATTACCGCTGAGATGTCAGGTTGGGTTAGGTTAGGTTATATTACGTTATTGATGTATATAAAGGGCCCACGGAGATGTAGAGTCCAACTCGCCAGGAATGTCGTCAAATATTACCGCCGAGATGTCAGGTTGGGTTAGGTTATGTTATATTACGTTATTGATGTATATGAAAGTCCCACGGACACGTAGAGGCCAGCTCGCCAGGAATGCTGTCAAATATCACCGCCGACATGTCAGGTTGGGTTAGGTTAGGTTATATTACGTTACTGATGTATATAAAGGGCCCACGGAGATGTAGAGTCCAACTCGCCAGGAATGTCGTCAAATATTACCGCCGAGATGTCAGGTTGGGTTAGGTTAGGTTAGACTGCGTTATTGATGTATATAAAGGTCCCACGGACACGTAGAGGCCAGCTCGCCAGGAATGCTGTCAAATATCACCGCCGATATGTCAGTTTGGGTTAGGCTAGGTTATATTACGTTATTGATGTATATAAATGGCCCACGGAGATGTAGAGTCCAACTCGCCAGGAATGTCGTCAAATATTACCGCCGAGATGTCAGGTTGGGTTAGGTTATGTTATATTACGTCATAGAGGTATACAGTGTTCCCACCAAGAAGTAGAGGCCGACCAGCAAGGAATATGGTTAAATGGTACCACGAGATATTAGGTTGGGTTAGGTTAGGTTATATTAGGATGCTGATGTATATAAAGGTCCCACGGACACGTAGAGGCCAGCTCGCCAGGAATGCTGTCAAATATCACTGCCGATATGACAGTTTGGGTTAGGTTAGGTTATATTACGTTATTGATGTATATAAATGGCCCACGGAGATGTAGAGTCCAACTCGCCAGGAATGTCGTCAAATATTACCGCCGAGATGTCAGGTTGGGTTAGGTTTAGTTATATTACGTTATAGATGTATATGAAGGGCCCACGGAGATGTAGAGTCCAACTCGCCAGGAATGTCGTCAAATATTACCGCCGAGATGTCAGGTTGGGTTAGGTTAGGTTATATTACGTCATAGACGTATACAGTGTTCCCACCAAGAAGTAGGGGCCGACCAGCAAGGAATGTGGTTATATGGTACCACGAGATATTAGGTTGGGTTAGGTTAGGTTATATTAGGATACTGATGTATATAAAGGTCCCACGGACACGCAGAAGCCAGCTCGCCAGGAATGTTGTCAAATATTACCGCCGATAAGTTAGGTTGGGTTAGGTTAGGTTATATTACGTTATTGACCTACATAGATGTCCCACGGAGACGAAGAGGCCAGCTCGCCAGGAATGCTGTCAAATATTACCGCCGAGATGTCAGGTTGGGTTATGTTAGGTTATATTACGTTGTTGATGTATATAAAGGTCCCACGGAGATGTAGAGTCCAACTCGCCAGGAATGTCGTCAAATATTACCGCCGAGATGTCAGGTTGGGTTAGGTTAAGTTATATTACGTTATTGACGTATATGAAGGTCCCACGGAGACGTAGAGGCCAACTCGAAAGGAATGTTGTCAAATTATACCGCCGAGATGTCAGGTTGGGTTAGGTTAGGTTATATTACGTCATAGACGTATACAGTGTTCCCACCAAGAAGTAGGGGCCGACCAGCAAGGAATATGGTTAAATGGTACCACGAGATATTAGGTTGGGTTAGGTTAGGTTATATTAGGATACTGATGTATGTAAAGGTCACACGGACACGTAGAGGCCAGCTCGCCAGGAATGCTGTCAAATATCACCGCCGAGATGTCAGGTTGTGTTAGCTTAGGTTATATTACGGCACTGATGTATATGAATGTCCCACGCAGACGTAGAGGAGAACTCGCCAGGAATGTTGACAGACATTATCGCCGAGATGATGGGTTGGGTTAGGTTAGGTTACATTACGTTATAGATGTATATGAAGGTCCCACGGAGACGTAGAGGCCAACTCGAAGGGAATGCTGTCAAATATTACCGCCGAGATGTCAGGTTGGGTTATGTTAGGTTATATTACGTTCTTGATGTATATAAAGGTCCCACGGAGATGTAGTGTCCAACTCGCGAGGAATGTCGTCAAATATTACCGCCGAGATGTCAGGTTGGGTTAGGTTAGGTTACATTACGTTATAGATGTATATGAAGGTCCCACAGAGACGTAGAGTCCAAATCGAAAGGAATGTTGTCAAATTATACCGCCGAGATGTCAGGTTGGGTTAGGTTAGGTTATATTACGTCATAGACGTATACATTGTTCCCACCAAGAAGTAGGGGCCGACCAGCAAGGAATGTGGTTAAATGGTACCACGAGATATTAGGTTGGGTTAGTTTAGGTTATATTAGGATACTGATGTATATAAAGGTCCCACGCACCCGTAGAGGCCAGCTCGCCAGGAATGCTGTCAAATATCACCGCCGAGATGTCAGGTTGGGTTAGCTTAGGTTATATTACGGCACTGATGTATATGAATGTCCCACGCAGACGTAGAGGAGAACTCGCCAGGAATGTTGACAGACATTATCGCCGAGATGATGGGTTGGGTTGGGTTAGGTTACATTACGTTATAGATGTATATGAAGGTCCCACGGAGACGTAGAGGCCAACTCGAAGGGAATGTTGTCAAATTATACCGCCGAGATGTCAGGTTGGGTTAGGTTAGGTTATATTACGTCATAGACGTATACAGTGTTCCCACCAAGAAGTAGGGGCCGACCAGCAAGGAATGTGGTTATATGGTACCACGAGATATTAGGTTGGGTTAGGTTAGGTTATATTAGGATACTGATGTATATAAAGGTCCCACGGACACGTAGAGGCCAGCTCGCCAGGAATGCTGTCAAATATCACCGCCGATATGTCAGGTTGGGTTAGGTTAGGTTATATTACGTTATTGATGTATATAAAGGGCCCACGGAGATGTAGAGTCCAACTCGCCAGGAATGTCGTCAAATATTACCGTCGACATGTCAGGTTGGGTTAGGTTGGGTTATATTACGTCATAGACGTATACAGTGTTCCCACCAAGAAGTAGGGGCCGACCAGCAAGGAATATGGTTAAATGGTACCACGAGATATTAGGTTGGGTTAGGTTAGGTTATATTAGGATACTGATGTATATAAAGGTCCCACGGAGACGTAGAGGCCAGCTCGCCAGGAATGCTGTCAAATATCACCGCCGATATGTCAGGTTGCGTTAGGTTAGGTTATATTACGTTATTGATGTATATAAATGGCCCACGGAGATGTAGAGTCCAACACGCCAGGAATGTTGTCAAATATTACCGCCGAGATGTCAGGTTGGGTTAGGTTAAGTTATATTACGTTATTGATGGATATGAAGGTCCCACGTAGTCGTAGAGGACAACCCGCCAGGAATGCTGTCAAATATTATCACCAAGATGATAGGTTGGGTTAGGTTAGGTTGTATTACGTTATTGATATATAAAGGTACCACGGTGACGTAGAGTCCAACTCGCCAGGAATGTTGTCAAACATTATCGCCGAGATGATAGGTTGGGTTAGGTTAGGTTATATTACGTTATTGATGTGTATGAATGTCCCACGTAGACGTAGAATCCAACACGCCAGGAATGTCGTCAAATATTACCGCCGAGATGTCAGGTTGGGTTAGGTTAGGTTATACTACGTTATTGATGTATATAAAGGTCCCATGGACACGTAGAGGCCAACTCGCCAGGAGTGTTGTCAAGCAATACCGCCGATAAGTTAGGTTGGGTTAGGTTAGGTTATATTACGTTATTGATGTATATAAAGTTCCCACGGAGATGAAGAGTCCAACTCGCCAGGAATGTCGTCAAATATTACCGCCGAGATGTCAGGTTGGGTTAGCTTAGGTTATATTACGGCACTGATGTATATGAATGTCCCACGCAGACGTAGAGAAAACTCGCCAGGAATGTTGACAGACATTATCGCCGAGATGATGGGTTGGGTTAGGTTAGGTTACATTACGTTATAGATGTATATGAAGGTCCCACGGAGACGTAGAGGCCAACTCGAAGGGAATGTTGTCAAATATTACCGCCGAGATGTCAGGTTGGGTTATGTTAGGTTATATTACGTTCTTGATGTATATAAAGGTCCCACGGAGATGTAGTGTCCAACTCGCGAGGAATGTCGTCAAATATTACCGCCGAGATGTCAGGTTGGGTTAGGTTAGGTTATATTACGTTATTGATGTGTATAAATGTCCCACGGAGACGTAGGGGCCTACTCGCCAGGAATGTTGTCAAATATTACGGCCGAGATGATAGGTTGGGTTAGGTTAGGTTACATTACGTTATAGATGTATATGAAGGTCCCACAGAGACGTAGAGGCCAAATCGAAAGGAATGTTGTCAAATTATACCGCCGAGATGTCAGGTTGGGTTAGGTTAGGTTATATTACGTCATAGACGTATACAGTGTTCCCACCAAGAAGTAGGGGCCGACCAGCAAGGAATGTGGTTAAATGGTACCACGAGATATTAGGTTGGGTTAGTTTAGGTTATATTAGGATACTGATGTATATAAAGGTCCCACGGACCCGTAGAGGCCAGCTCGCCAGGAATGCTGTCAAATATCACCGCCGAGATGTCAGGTTGGGTTAGCTTAGGTTATATTACGGCACTGATGTATATGAATGTCCCACGCAGACGTAGAGGAGAACTCGCCAGGAATGTTGACAGACATTATCGCCGAGATGATGGGTTGGGTTGGGTTAGGTTACATTACGTTATAGATGTATATGAAGGTCCCACGGAGACGTAGAGGCCAACTCGAAGGGAATGTTGTCAAATTATACCGCCGAGATGTCAGGTTGGGTTAGGTTAGGTTATATTACGTCATAGACGTATACAGTGTTCCCACCAAGAAGTAGGGGCCGACCAGCAAGGAATGTGGTTATATGGTACCACGAGATATTAGGTTGGGTTAGGTTAGGTTATATTAGGATACTGATGTATATAAAGGTCCCACGGACACGTAGAGGCCAGCTCGCCAGGAATGTTGACAAATATTACCGCCGATAAGTTAGGTTGGGTTAGGTTAGGTTATATTACGTTATTGACCTACACAGAGGTCCCACGGAGACGAAGAGGCCAGCTCGCCAGGAATGTCGTCAAATATTACCGCCGAGATGTCAGGTTGGGTTAGGTTAAGTTATACTACGTTATTGATGGATATAAAGGGCCCACGGAGATGTAGAGTCCAACTCGCCAGGAATGCTCTCAAATATTATCGTCAAGATGATAGGTGGTGTTAGGTTAGGTTGTATTACGTTATTGATGTATATAAAGGTACCACGGTGACGTAGAGTCCAACTCGCCAGGAATGTTGTCAAACATTATCGCCGAGATGATAGGTTGGGTTAGGTTAGGTTATATTACGTTATTGATGTGTATGAATGTCCCACGTAGACGTAGAGGCAAACTCGCCAGGAATGTTCTCAAACATTATCGCCGAGATAATAGGTTGGGTTAGGTTAGGTTATATTACGTTATTGATGTGTATGAATGTCCCACGTAGACGTAGATGACAACCCGCCAGGAATGCTGTCAAATATTATCGCCGATAAAATAGGTTGGGTTAGGTTAGGTTATATTACGTTATTGATCGATATGAAGGTCCCATGTAGACGTAGATGCAAACTCGCCAGGAATGTTGTCATATATTACCGCCGAGATGTCAGGTTGGGTTAGGTTAGGTTATAGTACGTTATTGACGTACATAAAGATCCCACGGAGTCGTAGAGGCCAGCTCGCCAGGAATGTTGTCAAATATTACCGCCGAGATGTCAGGTTGGGTTTGGTTAGGTTATATTACGTTATTGATGTATATAAAGGTCCCACGGAGATGTAGAGTCCAACTCGCCAGAAATGCTGTCAAATATTATCACCAAGATGATAGGTTGGGTTAGGTTAGGTTGTATTACGTTATTGATATATAAAGGTACCACGGTGACGTAGAGTCCAACTCGCCAGGAATGTTGTCAAACATTATCGCCGAGATGATAGGTTGGGTTAGGTTAGGTTATATTACGTTATTGATGTGTATGAATGTCCCACGTAGACGTAGAATCCAACACGCCAGGAATGTCGTCAAATATTACCGCCGAGATGTCAGGTTGGGTTAGGTTAGGTTATACTACGTTATTGATGTATATAAAGGTCCCATGGACACGTAGAGGCCAACTCGCCAGGAGTGTTGTCAAGCAATACCGCCGATAAGTTAGGTTGGGTTAGGTTAGGTTATATTACGTTATTGATGTATATAAAGTTCCCACGGAGATGAAGAGTCCAACTCGCCAGGAATGTCGTCAAATATTACCGCCGAGATGTCAGGTTGGGTTAGCTTAGGTTATATTACGGCACTGATGTATATGAATGTCCCACGCAGACGTAGAGAAAACTCGCCAGGAATGTTGACAGACATTATCGCCGAGATGATGGGTTGGGTTAGGTTAGGTTACATTACGTTATAGATGTATATGAAGGTCCCACGGAGACGTAGAGGCCAACTCGAAGGGAATGTTGTCAAATATTACCGCCGAGATGTCAGGTTGGGTTATGTTAGGTTATATTACGTTCTTGATGTATATAAAGGTCCCACGGAGATGTAGTGTCCAACTCGCGAGGAATGTCGTCAAATATTACCGCCGAGATGTCAGGTTGGGTTAGGTTAGGTTATATTACGTTATTGATGTGTATAAATGTCCCACGGAGACGTAGGGGCCTACTCGCCAGGAATGTTGTCAAATATTACGGCCGAGATGATAGGTTGGGTTAGGTTAGGTTACATTACGTTATAGATGTATATGAAGGTCCCACAGAGACGTAGAGGCCAAATCGAAAGGAATGTTGTCAAATTATACCGCCGAGATGTCAGGTTGGGTTAGGTTAGGTTATATTACGTCATAGACGTATACAGTGTTCCCACCAAGAAGTAGGGGCCGACCAGCAAGGAATGTGGTTAAATGGTACCACGAGATATTAGGTTGGGTTAGTTTAGGTTATATTAGGATACTGATGTATATAAAGGTCCCACGGACCCGTAGAGGCCAGCTCGCCAGGAATGCTGTCAAATATCACCGCCGAGATGTCAGGTTGGGTTAGCTTAGGTTATATTACGGCACTGATGTATATGAATGTCCCACGCAGACGTAGAGGAGAACTCGCCAGGAATGTTGACAGACATTATCGCCGAGATGATGGGTTGGGTTGGGTTAGGTTACATTACGTTATAGATGTATATGAAGGTCCCACGGAGACGTAGAGGCCAACTCGAAGGGAATGTTGTCAAATTATACCGCCGAGATGTCAGGTTGGGTTAGGTTAGGTTATATTACGTCATAGACGTATACAGTGTTCCCACCAAGAAGTAGGGGCCGACCAGCAAGGAATGTGGTTATATGGTACCACGAGATATTAGGTTGGGTTAGGTTAGGTTATATTAGGATACTGATGTATATAAAGGTCCCACGGACACGTAGAGGCCAGCTCGCCAGGAATGTTGACAAATATTACCGCCGATAAGTTAGGTTGGGTTAGGTTAGGTTATATTACGTTATTGACCTACACAGAGGTCCCACGGAGACGAAGAGGCCAGCTCGCCAGGAATGTCGTCAAATATTACCGCCGAGATGTCAGGTTGGGTTAGGTTAAGTTATACTACGTTATTGATGGATATAAAGGGCCCACGGAGATGTAGAGTCCAACTCGCCAGGAATGCTCTCAAATATTATCGTCAAGATGATAGGTGGTGTTAGGTTAGGTTGTATTACGTTATTGATGTATATAAAGGTACCACGGTGACGTAGAGTCCAACTCGCCAGGAATGTTGTCAAACATTATCGCCGAGATGATAGGTTGGGTTAGGTTAGGTTATATTACGTTATTGATGTGTATGAATGTCCCACGTAGACGTAGAGGCAAACTCGCCAGGAATGTTCTCAAACATTATCGCCGAGATAATAGGTTGGGTTAGGTTAGGTTATATTACGTTATTGATGTGTATGAATGTCCCACGTAGACGTAGATGACAACCCGCCAGGAATGCTGTCAAATATTATCGCCGATAAAATAGGTTGGGTTAGGTTAGGTTATATTACGTTATTGATCGATATGAAGGTCCCATGTAGACGTAGATGCAAACTCGCCAGGAATGTTGTCATATATTACCGCCGAGATGTCAGGTTGGGTTAGGTTAGGTTATAGTACGTTATTGACGTACATAAAGATCCCACGGAGTCGTAGAGGCCAGCTCGCCAGGAATGTTGTCAAATATTACCGCCGAGATGTCAGGTTGGGTTTGGTTAGGTTATATTACGTTATTGATGTATATAAAGGTCCCACGGAGATGTAGAGTCCAACTCGCCAGAAATGTCGTCAAATATTACCGCCGAGATGTCAGGTTGGGTTAGGTTGGGTTATATTACGTCATAGACGTATACAGTGTTCCCACCAAGAAGTAGGGGCCGACCAGCAAGGAATATGGTTAAATGGTACCACGAGATATTAGGTTGGGTTAGGTTAGGTTATATTAGGATACTGATGTATATAAAGGTCCCACGGACACGTAGAGGCCAGCTCGTCAGGAATGCTGTCAAATATCACCGCCGATATGTCAGGTTGGGTTAGATTAGGTTATATTACGTTATTGATGTATATAAATGGCCCACGGAGATGTAGAGTCCAACACGCCAGGAATGTTGTCAAATATTACCGCCGAGATGTCAGGTTGGGTTAGGTTAAGTTATCTTACGTTATTGATGGATATGAAGGTCCCACGTAGTCGTAGAGGACAACCCGCCAGGAATGCTGTCAAATATTATCACCAAGATGATAGGTTGGGTTAGGTTAGGTTGTATTACGTTATTGATATGTAAAGGTACCACGGTGACGTAGAGTCCAACTCGCCAGGAATGTTGTCAAACATTATCGCCGAGATGATAGGTTAGGTTAGGTTAGGTTATATTACGTTATTGATGTGTATGAATGTCCCACGTAGACGTAGAGGCAAACTCGCCAGGAGTGTTGTCATATATTACCGCCGAGATGTCAGGTTGGGTTAGGTTAGGTTACATTACGTTATTGATGTATACGAAAGTCCCACGTAGACGAAGAGGACAACTCGCCAGGAATGTTGTCAAATATTACCGCCGAGATGATAGGTTGGGTTAGATTAGGTTATATTACGTTATTGACGTACATAAAGGTCCCACGGAGTCTGAGACGCCAGCTTGCCAGGAATGTTGTCAAAGCTTACCGCCGAGATGTCAGGTTGGGTTATGTTAGGTTATATTACCTTATTGATGTATATAAAGGTCCCACGGAGACGTAGAGGCCAACTCGAAAGGAATGTTGTCAAATTATACCGCCGAGATGTCAGGTTGGGTTAGGTTAGGTTATATTACGTCATAGACGTATACAGTGTTCCCACCAAGAAGTAGAGGCCGACAAGCAAGGATTGTGGTTAAATGGTACCACGAGATATTAGGTTCGATTAGGTTAGGTTATATTAGGATACTGATGTATATATAGGTCCCACGGACACGTAGAGGCCAGCTCGCCAGAAATGCTGTCAACTATCACCGCCGAGATGTCAGGTTGCGTTAGGTTAGGTTATATTATGTTATTGATGTATATAAAGGGCCCACGGAGACGTAGCGGCCAACTCGCCAGGAATGTTGTCAAATATTACCGCCGAGATATCAGGTTGGGTTAGGTTAGGTAACATTACGTTATTGATGTATACGAAGTCCCACGTAGACGAACTGGACAACTCGCCAGGAATGTTGTCAAATATTACCGCCGAGATGATAGGTTGGGTTATATTAGGTTATATTACGTTATTGACGTACATAAAGGTCCTACGGAGTCGTAGAATCCAACACGCCAGGAATGTCGTCAAATATTACCGCTGAGATGTCAGGTTGGGTTAGTTTAGGTTATATTACGTTATTGACGTACATGAAGATCCCACCGAGACGTAGAGTCCAACTCGCCAGGAATGTCGTCAAATATTACCGCCGAGATGTCAGGTTGGGTTAGGTTAGGTTACATTACGTTATTGATGTATACGAAGGTCCCACGTAGACGTAGAGGACAACCCGCCAAGAAAGCTGTCGAATATTATCGCCGAGATGATAGGTTAGGTTAGGTTAGGTAATATTACGTTATTGATGTATATAAAGGTACCACGGTGACGTAGAGTCCAACTCGCCAGGAATGTTGTCAAGCATTACCGCCGATACGTTAGGTTGGGTTACGTTAGGCTATATTACGTTATTGATGTATATAAAGGTCCCACGGAGACGTAGCGGCCAACTCGCCAGGAATGTTGTCAAGCATTACCGCCGATACGTTAGGTTGGGTTAGGTAAGGTTATATTACGTTATTGACGTACATAGAGGTCCCACGGAGACGTAGACGCCAGCTCGCCAGGAATGCTGTCAAATATTACCGCCGAGATGTCAGGTTGGGTTATGTTAGGTTATATTACATTATTGTGTATATAAAGGTCCCACGGACACCTAGAGGCCAACTCGCCAGGAATGTTGTCAAGCATTACCGCCGATAAGTTAGGTTGGGTTACGTTAGGTTATATTACGTTATTGACGTACATAGAGGTCCCACGGAGACGTAGAGGATAGCACGCCAGTAATGCTGTCGAATATTACCGCGGAGATGTCAGGTTCGGTTAGGTTAGGTTATATTACGTTATTGATGTATATAAAGGCCCCACGGAGATGTAGAGTCCATCTCGCCAGGAATGTCGTCAAATATTACCGTCAAGATGTCAGGTTGGGTTAGGTAAGGTTACATTACGTTATTGATGTATATAAAGGGCGCACGGAGACGTAGCGGCCAACTCGCCAGGAATGTTGTCAAATATTACCGCCGAGATATCAGGTTGGGTTAGGTTAGGTTACATTACGTTATTGATGTATACGAAGGTCCCACGTAGACGAAGAGGACAACTCGCCCGGAATGTTGTCAAATATTACCGCCGAAATGATAGGTTGGGTTATATTAGGTTATATTACGTTATTGACGTACATAAAGGTCCCACGGAGTCGTAGAATCCAACACGCCAGGAATGTCGTCAAATATTACCGCCGAGTTGTCTGGTTGGGGTAGGTTAGGTTATATTACGTTATTGACGTACATGAAGATCCCACGGATACGTAGAGTCCAACTCGCCAGGAATGTCGTCAAATATTACCGCCGAGATGTCAGGTTGGGTTAGGTTAGGTTACATTACGTTATTGATGTATACGAAGGTCCCACGTAGACGTAGAGGACAACCCGCCAAGAAAGCTGTCGAATATTATCGCCGAGATGATAGGTTAGGTTAGGTTAGGTAATATTACGTTATTGATGTATATAAAGGTACCACTGTGACGTAGAGTCCAACTCGCCAGGAATGTTGTCAAGCATTACCGCCGACACGTCAGGTTGGGTTAGGTTAGGTTATATTACGTTATTGATGTATATAAAGGTCCCAGGAAGACATAGCGGCCAACTAGCCAGGAATGTTGTCAAATATTACCGCCGAGATGTCAGGTTGGGTTAGGTTAGGTTACATTGCGTTATTGATGTATACGAAAGTCCCACGTAGACCAAGAGGACAACTCGCAACGAATGTTGTAAAATATTACCGCCGAGATGATAGGTTGGGTTAGATTAGGTTATATTACGTTATTGACGTACATAAAGGTCCCACGTAGACGTAGAGGACAACCCGCCAAGAAAGCTGTCGAATATTATCGCCGAGATGATAGGTTAGGTTAGGTTAGGTAATATTACGTTATTGATGTATATAAAGGTACCACGGTGACGTAGAGTCCAACTCGCCAGGAATGTTGTCAAGCATTACCGCCGACACGTTAGGTTGGGTTAGGTTAGGTTATATTACGTTATTGATGTATATAAAGGTCCCACGGAGACGTAGCGGCCAACTCGAAAGGAATGTTGTCAAGCATTACCGCCGATACGTTAGGTTGGGTTAGGTAAGGTTATATTACGTTATAGACGTACATAGAGGTCCCACGGAGACGTAGACGCCAGCTCGCCAGGAATGCTGTCAAATATTACCGCCGAGATGTCAGGTTGGGTTATGTTAGGTTATATTACCTTATTGATGTATATAAAGGTCCCACGGAGACGTAGAGGCCAACTCGAAAGGAATGTTGTCAAATTATACCGCCGAGATATAATGTTGGGTTAGGTTAGGTTATATTACGTCATAGACGTATACAGTGTTCCCACCAAGAAGTAGAGGCCGACAAGCAAGGATTGTGGTTAAATGGTACCACGAGATATTAGGTTGGATTAGGTTAGGTTATATTAGGATACTGATGTATATATAGGTCCCACGGACACGTAGAGGCCAGCTCGCCAGGAATGCTGTCAAATATTACCGCCGAGATGTCAGATTGGGTTATGTTAGGTTATATTACTTTATTGATGTATATAAAGGTCCCACGGAGACGTAGAGGCCAACTCGAAAGCAATGTTGTCAAATTATACCGCCGAGATGTCAGGTTGGGTTAGGTTAGGTTATATTACGTCATAGACGTATACAGTGTTCCCACCAAGAAGTAGGGGCCGACAAGCAAGGAATGTGGTTAAATGGTACCACGAGATATTAGATTAGGTTGGGTTAGGTTATATTAGGATACTGATGTATATAAAGGTCCCACGGACACGTAGAGGCCAGCTCGCCAGGAATGCTGTCAAATACCACCGCCGAGATGTCAGGTTGTGTTAGGTTAGGTTATATTACGTTATTGATGTATATAAAGGGCCCACGGAGATGTACAGTCCAACTCGCCAGGAATGTCGTCAAATATTACCGCCGAGATGCCAGGTTGGGTTAGGTTAAGTTATATTACGTTATTGATGGATATGAAGGTCCCACGTAGTCGTAGAGGACAATCCGCCAGGAATGCTGTCAAATATTATCGCCGAGATGTCAGGTTGGGTTAGGTTAGGTTATATTACGTTATTGATGTATATGAAGGTCCCACGTAGACGTAGAGGACAACCCGCCAGGAAAGCTGTCGAATATTATGGCCGAGATGATAGGTTGGGTTAGGTTAGGTTATATTACGTTATTGATGTATATAAAGGTAGCACGGTGACGTAGAGTCCAACTCGCCAGGAATGTGGTCAGATTTTACCGCCGAGATGATAGGTTGGGTTAGCTTAGGTTATATTACGTTATTGATGTATATAAAGGTCCCAGGGAGACATAGCGGCCAACTGGCCAGGAATGTTGTCAAATATTACCGCCGAGATGTCAGGTTGGGTTAGGTTAGGTTACATTACGTTATTGATGTATACGAAAGTCCCACGTAGACCAAGAGGACAACTCGCAACGAATGTTGTAAAATATTACCGCCGAGATGATAGGTTGGGTTAGATTAGGTTATATTACGTTATTGACGTACATAAAGGTCCCACGTAGACGTAGAGGAAAACCCGCCAAGAAAGCTGTCGAATATTATCGCCGATAAGATAGGTTGGGTTAGGTTAGGTTATATTACGTTATTGATGTATATAAAGGTACCACGGTGACGTAGAGTCCAACTGGCCAGGAATGTTGTCAAACATTACCGCCGATAAGTTAGGTTGGGTAAGGTTAGGTTATATTACGTTATTGATGTGTATGAATGTCCCACGTAGACGTAGAGGCAAACTCGCCAGGAGTGTTGTCATATATTACCGCCGAGATGTCAGGTTGGGTTAGGTTAGTTTATATTACGTCATTGATGGATATGAATGTCCCACGCAGACGTAGAGGAGAACTCGCCAGGCATGTTGACAGATATTATTGCCGAGATCATGGGTTGGGTTTGGTTAGGTTATATTGGGATACTGATGTATATAAAGGTCCCACGGACACGTAGAGGCCAAGTCGCCGGGAATGTTGTCAAATATTACCGCCGATAAGTTAGGTTGTGTTAGGTTAGATTATATTACGTTATTGATGTATATAAAGGTCCCACGGAGATGTAGAGTCCAAATCGCCAGGAATGTTGTCAGATTTTACTGCCGAGATGATAGGTTGGGCTAGGTTAGGTTATATTACGTTATTGATGTATATAAAGGTCCTACGGAGACGTAGCGGCCAACTCGCCAGGAATGTTGTCAAATATTACCGCCGAGATGTCAGGTTGGGTTAGGTTAGGTTACATTACGTTATTGATGTATACGAAGGTCCCACGTAGACGAAGAGGACAACTCGAAAGCAATGTTGTCAAATTATACCGCCGAAATGTCAGGTTGGGTTAGGTTAGGTTATATTACGTCATAGACGTATACAGTGTTCCCACCAAGAAGTAGGGGCCGACAAGCAAGGAATGTGGTTAAATGGTACCACGAGATATTAGGTTGGGTTGGGTTAGGTTATATTAGGATACTGATGTATATAAAGGCCCCACGGACACGTAGAGGCCAGCTCGCCAGGAATACTGTCAAATATCGCCGCAGAGCTGTCAGGTTGTGTTAGGTTAGGTTATATTACGTTATTGATGTATATAAAGGGCCCACGGAGATGTACAGTCCAACTCGCCAGGAATGTCGTCAAATATTACCGCGGAGATGCCAGGTTGGGTTAGGTTAAGTTATATTACGTTATTGATGGATATGAAGGTCCCACGTAGTCGTAGAGGACAATCCGCCAGGAATGCTGTCAAATATTATCGCCGAGATGTCAGGTTGGGTTAGGTTAGGTTATATTACGTTATTGATGTATATGAAGGTCCCACGTAGACGTAGAGGACAACCCGCCAGGAAAGCTGTCGAATATTATGGCCGAGAAGATAGGTTGGGTTAGGTTAGGTTATATTACGTTATTGATGTATATAAAGGTAGCACGGTGACGTAGAGTCCAACTCGCCAGGAATGTGGTCAGATTTTACCGCCGAGATCATAGGTTGGGTTAGCTTAGGTTATATTACGTTATTGATGTATATAAAGGTCCCAGGGAGACATAGCGGCCAACTGGCCAGGAATGTTGTCAAATATTACCGCCGAGATGTCAGGTTGGGTTAGGTTAGGTTACATTACGTTATTGATGTATACGAAGGTCCCACGTAGACGAAGAGGACAACTCGCCCGGAATGTTGTCAAATATTACCGCCGAAATGATAGGTTGGGTTATATTAGGTTATATTACGTTATTGACGTACATAAAGGTCCCACGGAGTCGTAGAATCCAACACGCCAGGAATGTCGTCAAATATTACCGCCGAGTTGTCTGGTTGGGGTAGGTTAGGTTATATTACGTTATTGACGTACATGAAGATCCCACGGAGACGTAGAGTCCAACTCGCCAGGAATGTCGTCAAATATTACCGCCGAGATGTCAGGTTGGGTTAGGTTAGGTTACATTACGTTATTGATGTATACGAAGGTCCCACGTAGACGTAGAGGACAACCCGCCAAGAAAGCTGTCGAATATTATCGCCGAGATGATAGGTTAGGTTAGGTTAGGTAATATTACGTTATTGATGTATATAAAGGTCCTACGGAGACGTAGCGGCCAACTCGCCAGGAATGTTGTCAAATATTACCGCCGAGATGTCAGGTTGGGTTAGGTTAGGTTACATTACGTTATTGATGTATACGAAGGTCCCACGTAGACGAAGAGGACAACTCGAAAGCAATGTTGTCAAATTATACCGCCGAAATGTCAGGTTGGGTTAGGTTAGGTTATATTACGTCATAGACGTATACAGTGTTCCCACCAAGAAGTAGGGGCCGACAAGCAAGGAATGTGGTTAAATGGTACCACGAGATATTAGGTTGGGTTGGGTTAGGTTATATTAGGATACTGATGTATATAAAGGCCCCACGGACACGTAGAGGCCAGCTCGCCAGGAATACTGTCAAATATCGCCGCAGAGCTGTCAGGTTGTGTTAGGTTAGGTTATATTACGTTATTGATGTATATAAAGGGCCCACGGAGATGTACAGTCCAACTCGCCAGGAATGTCGTCAAATATTACCGCGGAGATGCCAGGTTGGGTTAGGTTAAGTTATATTACGTTATTGATGGATATGAAGGTCCCACGTAGTCGTAGAGGACAATCCGCCAGGAATGCTGTCAAATATTATCGCCGAGATGTCAGGTTGGGTTAGGTTAGGTTATATTACGTTATTGATGTATATGAAGGTCCCACGTAGACGTAGAGGACAACCCGCCAGGAAAGCTGTCGAATATTATGGCCGAGAAGATAGGTTGGGTTAGGTTAGGTTATATTACGTTATTGATGTATATAAAGGTAGCACGGTGACGTAGAGTCCAACTCGCCAGGAATGTGGTCAGATTTTACCGCCGAGATCATAGGTTGGGTTAGCTTAGGTTATATTACGTTATTGATGTATATAAAGGTCCCAGGGAGACATAGCGGCCAACTGGCCAGGAATGTTGTCAAATATTACCGCCGAGATGTCAGGTTGGGTTAGGTTAGGTTACATTACGTTATTGATGTATACGAAGGTCCCACGTAGACGAAGAGGACAACTCGCCCGGAATGTTGTCAAATATTACCGCCGAAATGATAGGTTGGGTTATATTAGGTTATATTACGTTATTGACGTACATAAAGGTCCCACGGAGTCGTAGAATCCAACACGCCAGGAATGTCGTCAAATATTACCGCCGAGTTGTCTGGTTGGGGTAGGTTAGGTTATATTACGTTATTGACGTACATGAAGATCCCACGGAGACGTAGAGTCCAACTCGCCAGGAATGTCGTCAAATATTACCGCCGAGATGTCAGGTTGGGTTAGGTTAGGTTACATTACGTTATTGATGTATACGAAGGTCCCACGTAGACGTAGAGGACAACCCGCCAAGAAAGCTGTCGAATATTATCGCCGAGATGATAGGTTAGGTTAGGTTAGGTAATATTACGTTATTGATGTATATAAAGGTACCACGGTGACGTAGAGTCCAACTCGCCAGGAATGTCGTCAAATATTACCGTCAAGATGTCAGGCTGGGTTAGGTTAGGTTACATTACGTTATTGATGTATACGAAGGTCCCACGTAGACGTAGAGGACAACCCGCCAAGAAAGCTGTCGAATATTATCGCCGAGATGATAGGTTAGGTTAGGTTAGGTTATATTACGTTATTGATGTATATGAATGTCCCACGCAGACGTAGAGGAGCACTCTCCAGGAATGTTGACAAATATTATCGCCGAGATGATAGGTTGGGCTTGGTTAGGTTATATTAGGATACTGACGTATATAAAGGTCCCACGGACACGTAGAGGCCAAGTCGGCGGGAATGTTGTCAAATATTACCGCCGATACGTTAGGTTGGGTTAGGTTAGGTTATATTACGTTATTGACGTACATAGAGGTCCCACGGAGACGTAGACGCCAGCTCGCCACGAATGCTGTCAAATATTACCGCCGAGATATCAGGTTGGGTTATGTTAGGTTATATTACCTTATTGATGTATATAAAGGACCCACGGAGACGTAGTGGCCAACTCGAAAGGAATGTTGTCAAATTATACCGCCGAGATATCAGGTTGGGTTAGGTTAGGTTATATTATGTTATTGATGTATATAAAGGGCCCACGGAGACGTAGCGGCCAACTCGCCAGGAATGTTGTCAAATATTACCGCCGAGATATCAGGTTGGGTTAGGTTAGGTAACATTACGTTATTGATGTATACGAAGTCCCACGTAGACGAACAGGACAACTCGCCAGGAATGTTGACAAATATTATCGCCGAGATGATAGGTTGGGTTTGGTTCGGTTATATTAGGATACTGATGTATATAAAGGTCCCACGAACACGTAGAGGCCAAGTCGCCAGGAATGTTGTCAAATATTACCGCCGATACGTTAGGTTGGGTTAGGTTAGGTTATATTACGTTATTGACGTACATAAAGATCCCACGGAGACGCAGAAGCCAGCTCGCCAGGAATACTGTCATATATTACCGCCGAGATGTCAGGTTGACTTAGGTTAGGTTAAATTACGTTATTGATCTATATAAATGTCCCACGGACACATAGAGGCCAAGTCGCCGGGAATGTTGTCAAATATTACCGCCGATAAATTAGGTTGGGTTAGGTTAGGTTATATTACGTTATTGACGTACATAAAGATCCCACGGACACGTAGAGGCCAACTCGCCAGGAATGTCATCAAATATTACCGCCGAGATGTCAGGTTGGGTTAGGTTAGGTTACATTACGTTATTGATGTATACGAAGGTCCCACGTAGACGTAGAGGACAACCCGCCAAGAAAGCTGTCGAATATTATCGCCGAGATGACAGGTTAGGTTAGGTTAGGTAATATTACGTTATTGATGTATATAAAGGTACCACGGTGACGTAGAGTCCAACTCGCCAGGAATGTTGTCAAGCATTACCGCCGATACGTTAAGTTGGGTTAGGTTAGGTTATATTACGTTATTGATGTATATAAAGGTCCCACGGAGACGTAGCGGCAAACTCGCCAGGAATGTTGTCAAGCATTACCGCCGATACGTTAGGTTGGGTTAGGTTAGGTTATATTACGTTATTGATGTATATAAAGGTCCCACGGAGACGTAGAGGCCAACTCGAAAGGAATGTTGTCAAATTATACCGCCGAGATATAATGTTGGGTTAGGTTAGGTTATATTACGTCATAGACGTATACAGTGTTCCCACCAAGAAGTAGAGGCCGACAAGCAAGGATTGTGGTTAAATGGTACCACGAGATATTAGGTTGGATTAGGTTAGGTTATATTAGGATACTGATGTATATATAGGTCCCACGGACACGTAGAGGCCAGCTCGCCAGGAATGCTGTCAAATATTACCGCCGAGATGTCAGATTGGGTTATGTTAGGTTATATTACTTTATTGATGTATATAAAGGTCACACGGAGACGTAGAGGCCAACTCGAAAGCAATGTTGTCAAATTATACCGCCGAGATGTCAGGTTGGGTTAGGTTAGGTTATACTACGTCATAGACGTATACAGTGTTCCCACCAAAAAGTAGGGGCCGACAAGCAAGGAATGTGGTTAAATGGTACCACGAGATATTAGGTTAGGTTGGGTTAGGTTATATTAGGATACTGATGTATATAAATGTCCCACGGACACGTAGAGGCCAGCTCGCCAGGAATGCTGTCAAATATTACCGCCGAGATGTCAGATTGGGTTATGTTAGGTTATATTACTTTATTGATGTATATAAAGGTCCCACGGAGACGTAGAGGCCAACTCGAAAGCAATGTTGTCAAATTATACCGCCGAGATGTCAGGTTGGGTTAGGTTAGGTTATATTACGTCATAGACGTATACAGTGTTCCCACCAAGAAGTAGGGGCCGACAAGCAAGGAATGTGGTTAAATGGTACCACGAGATATTAGGTTGGGTTGGGTTAGATTATATTAGGATACTGATGTATATAAAGGTCCCACGGACACGTAGAGGCCAGCTCGCCAGGAATGCTGTCAAATATCGCCGCCGAGCTGTCAGGTTGTGTTAGGTTAGGTTATATTATGTTATTGATGTATATAAAGGGCCCACGGAGACGTAGCGGCCAACCCGCCAGGAATGTTGTCAAATATTACCGCCGAGATATCAGGTTGGGTTAGGTTAGGTTACATTACGTTATTGATGTATACGAAGTCCCACGTAGACGAACAGGACAACCCGCCAAGAAAGCTGTCGAATATTATCGCCGAGATGATAGGTTAGGTTAGGTTAGGTAGTATTACGTTATTGATGTATATAAAGGTACCACGGTGACGTAGAGTCCAACTCGCCAGGAATGTCGTCAAATATTACCGCCGAGATATCAGGTTGGGTTAGGTTAGGTAACATTACGTTATTGACGTATACGAAGACCCACGTAGACGAACAGGACAACTCGCCAGGAATGTTGACAAATATTATCGCCGAGATGATAGGTTGGGTTTGGTTCGGTTATATTAGGATACTGATGTATATAAAGGTCCCACGGACACGTAGAGGCCAAGTCGGCGGGAATGTTGTCAAATATTACCGCCGATACGTTAGGTTGGGTTAGGTTAGGTTATATTACGTTATTAACGTACATAGAGGTCCCACGGAGACGTCGACGCCAGCTCGCCACGAATGCTGTCAAATATTACCGCCGAGATGTCAGGTTGGGTTATGTTAGGTTATATTACCTTATTGATGTATATAAAGGACCCACGGAGACGTAGTGGCCAACTCGAAAGGAATGTTGTCAAATTATACCGCCGAGATATCAGGTTGGGTTAGGTTAGGTTATATTATGTTATTGATGTATATAAAGGGCCCACGGAGACGTAGCGGCCAACTCGCCAGGAATGTTGTCAAATATTACCGCCGAGATATCAGGTTGGGTTAGGTTAGGTAACATTACGTTATTGACGTATACGAAGACCCACGTACACGAACAGGACAACTCGCCAGGAATGTTGACAAATATTATCGCCGATACGTTAGGTTGGGTTAGGTTAGGTTATATTACGTTATTGACGTACATAAAGATCCCACGGAGACGCAGAAGCCAGCTCGCCAGGAATACTGTCATATATTACCGCCGAGATGTCAGGTTGACTTAGGTTAGGTTAAATTACGTTACTGATCTATATAAATGTCCCACGGACACATAGAGGCCAAGTCGCCGGGAATGTTGTCAAATATTACCGCCGATAAATTAGGTTGGGTTAGGTTAGGTTATATTACGTTATTGACGTACATAAAGATCCCACGGACACGTAGAGGCCAACTCGCCAGGAATGTTGTCAAGCATTACCGCCGATAAGTTAGGTTGGGTTACGTTAGGTTATATTACGTTATTGACGTACATAGAGGTCCCACGGAGACGTAGAGGATAGCACGCCAGTAATGCTGTCAAATATTACCGCCGAGATGTCAGGTTCGGTTAGGTTAGGTTATATTACGTTATTGATGTATATAAAGGCCCCACGGAGATGTAGAGTCCAACTCGCCAGGAATGTCGTCAAATATTACCGTCAAGATGTCAGGTTGGGTTAGGTTATGTTACATTACGTTATTGATGTATATAAAGGGCGCACGGAGACGTAGCGGCCAACTCGCCAGGAATGTTGTCAAATATTACCGCCGAGATATCAGGTTGGGTTAGGTTAGGTTACATTACGTTATTGATGTATACGAAGGTCCCACGTAGACGAAGAGGACAACTCGCCCGGAATGTTGTCAAATATTACCGCCGAAATGATAGGTTGGGTTATATTAGGTTATATTACGTTATTGACGTACATAAAGGTCCCACGGAGTCGTAGAATCCAACACGCCAGGAATGTCGTCAAATATTACCGCCGAGTTGTCTGGTTGGGGTAGGTTAGGTTATATTACGTTATTGACGTACATGAAGATCCCACGGAGACGTAGAGTCCAACTCGCCAGGAATGTCATCAAATATTACCGCCGAGATGTCAGGTTGGGTTAGGTTAGGTTACATTACGTTATTGATGTATACGAAGGTCCCACGTAGACGTAGAGGACAACCCGCCAAGAAAGCTGTTGAATATTATCGCCGAGATGACAGGTTAGGTTAGGTTAGGTAATATTACGTTATTGATGTATATAAAGGTACCACGGTGACGTAGAGTCCAACTCGCCAGGAATGTTGTCAAGCATTACCGCCGACACGTTAGGTTGGGTTAGGTTAGGTTATATTACGTTATTGATGTATATAAAGGTCCCACGGAGACGTAGAGGCCAACTCGAAAGGAATGTTGTCAAATTATACCGCCGAGATATAATGTTGGGTTAGGTTAGGTTATATTACGTCATAGACGTATACAGTGTTCCCACCAAGAAGTAGAGGCCGACAAGCAAGGATTGTGGTTAAATGGTACCACGAGATATTAGGTTGGATTAGGTTAGGTTATATTAGGATACTGATGTATATATAGGTCCCACGGACACGTAGAGGCCAGCTCGCCAGGAATGCTGTCAAATATTACCGCCGAGATGTCAGATTGGGTTATGTTAGGTTATATTACTTTATTGATGTATATAAAGGTCACACGGAGACGTAGAGGCCAACTCGAAAGCAATGTTGTCAAATTATACCGCCGAGATGTCAGGTTGGGTTAGGTTAGGTTATATTACGTCATAGACGTATACAGTGTTCCCACCAAGAAGTAGGGGCCGACAAGCAAGGAATGTGGTTAAATGGTACCACGAGATATTAGGTTAGGTTGGGTTAGGTTATATTAGGATACTGATGTATATAAACGTCCCACGGACACGTAGAGGCCAGCTCGCCAGGAATGCTGTCAAATATCACCGCCGAGATGTCAGGTTGTGTTAGGTTAGGTTATATTACGTTATTGATGTATATAAAGGGCCCACGGAGATGTACAGTCCAACTCGCCAGGAATGTCGTCAAATATTACCGCCGAGATGCCAGGTTGGGTTAGGTTAAGTTATATTACGTTATTGATGGATATGAAGGTCCCACGTAGTCGTAGAGGACAATCCGCCAGGAATGCTGTCAAATATTACCGCCGAGATGATAGGTTGGGTTATATTAGGTTATATTACGTTATTGACGTACAGAAAGGTCCTACGGAGTCGTAGAATCCAACACGCCAGGAATGTCGTCAAATATTACCGCTGAGATGTCAGGTTGGGTTAGGTTAGGTTATATTACGTTATTGACGTACATGCAGATCCCACCGAGACGTAGAGTCCAACTCGCCAGGAATGTCGTCAAATATTACCGCCGAGATGTCAGGTTGGGTTAGGTTAGGTTAGATTACGTTATTGATGTATACGAAGGTCCCACGTAGACGTAGTGGACAACCCGCCAAGAAAGCTGTCGAATATTATCGCCGAGATGATAGGTTAGGTTAGGTTAGGTAATATTACGTTATTGATGTATATAAAGGTACCACGGTGACGTAGAGTCCAACTCGCCAGGAATGTCGTCAAATATTACCGCCGAGATATCAGGTTGGGTTAGGTTAGGTAACATTACGTTATTGACGTATACGAAGACCCACGTAGACGAACAGGACAACTCGCCAGGAATGTTGACAAATATTATCGCCGAGATGATAGGTTGGGTTTGGTTCGGTTATATTAGGATACTGATGTATATAAAGGTCCCACGAACACGTAGAGGCCAAGTCGCCAGGAATGTTGTCAAATATTACCGCCGATACGTTAGGTTGGGTTAGGTTAGGTTATATTACGTTATTGACGTACATAAAGATCCCACGGAGACGCAGAAGCCAGCTCGCCAGGAATACTGTCATATATTACCGCCGAGATGTCAGGTTGACTTAGGTTAGGTTAAATTACGTTACTGATCTATATAAATGTCCCACGGACACATAGAGGCCAAGTCGCCGGGAATGTTGTCAAATATTACCGCCGATAAATTAGGTTGGGTTAGGTTAGGTTATATTACGTTATTGACGTACATAAAGATCCCACGGACACGTAGAGGCCAATTCGCCAGGAATGTTGTCAAGCACTACCGCCGATAAGTTAGGTTGGGTTACGTTAGGTTATATTACGTTATTGACGTACATAGAGGTCCCACGGAGACGTAGAGGATAGCACGCCAGTAATGCTGTCAAATATTACCGCCGAGATGTCAGGTTCGGTTAGGTTAGGTTATATTACGTTATTGATGTATATAAAGGCCCCACGGAGATGTAGAGTCCAACTCGCCAGGAATGTCGTCAAATATTACCGTCAAGATGTCAGGTTGGGTTAGGTTATGTTACATTACGTTATTGATGTATATAAAGGGCGCACGGAGACGTAGCGGCCAACTCGCCAGGAATGTTGTCAAATATTACCGCCGAGATATCAGGTTGGGTTAGGTTAGGTTACATTACGTTATTGATGTATACGAAGGTCCCACGTAGACGAAGAGGACAACTCGCCCGGAATGTTGTCAAATATTACCGCCGAAATGATAGGTTGGGTTATATTAGGTTATATTACGTTATTGACGTACATAAAGGTCCCACGGAGTCGTAGAATCCAACACGCCAGGAATGTCGTCAAATATTACCGCCGAGTTGTCTGGTTGGGGTAGGTTAGGTTATATTACGTTATTGACGTACATGAAGATCCCACGGAGACGTAGAGTCCAACTCGCCAGGAATGTCATCAAATATTACCGCCGAGATGTCAGGTTGGGTTAGGTTAGGTTACATTACGTTATTGATGTATACGAAGGTCCCACGTAGACGTAGAGGACAACCCGCCAAGAAAGCTGTTGAATATTATCGCCGAGATGACAGGTTAGGTTAGGTTAGGTAATATTACGTTATTGATGTATATAAAGGTACCACGGTGACGTAGAGTCCAACTCGCCAGGAATGTTGTCAAGCATTACCGCCGACACGTTAGGTTGGGTTAGGTTAGGTTATATTACGTTATTGATGTATATAAAGGGCCCACGGAGATGTACAGTCCAACTCGCCAGGAATGTCGTCAAATATTACCGCCGAGATGCCAGGTTGGGTTAGGTTAAGTTATATTACGTTATTGATGGATATGAAGGTCC
The DNA here is from genome assembly GCA_963969225.1 of Xylocopa violacea. Classification (NCBI taxonomy): domain Eukaryota; kingdom Metazoa; phylum Arthropoda; class Insecta; order Hymenoptera; family Apidae; genus Xylocopa; species Xylocopa violacea. The sequence goes on along the minus strand of CAXAJV010000201.1, from coordinate 338,535 downwards.
CACGTAGTCGTAGAGGACAATCCGCCAGGAATGCTGTCAAATATTATCGCCGAGATGTGAGGTTGGGTTAGGTTAGGTTATATTACGTTATTGATGTATATGAAGGTCCCACGTAGACGTAGAGGACAACCCGCCAGGAAAGCTGTCGAATATTATGGCCGAGATGATAGGTTGGGTTAGGTTAGGTTATATTACGTTATTGATGTATATAAAGGTACCACGGTGACGTAGAGTCCAACTCGCCAGGAATGTTGTCAAGCATTACCGCCGATACGTTAGGTTGGGTTAGGTTAGGTTATATTACGTTATTGATGTATATAAAGGTCCCACGGAGACGTAGCGGCAAACTCGCCAGGAATGTTGTCAAGCATTACCGCCGATACGTTAGGTTGGGTTAGGTAAGGTTATATTACGTTATTGACGTACATAGAGGTCCCACGGAGACGTAGACGCCAGCTCGCCAGGAATGCTGTCAAATATTACCGCCGAGATGTCAGGTTGGGTTATGTTAGGTTATATTACATTATTGTGTATATAAAGGTCCCACGGACACGTAGAGGCCAACTCGCCAGGAATGTTGTCAAGCATTACCGCCGATAAGTTAGGTTGGGTTACGTTAAGTTATATTACGTTATTGACGTACATAGAGGTCCCACGGAGACGTAGAGGATAGCACGCCAGTAATGCTGTCAAATATTACCGCCGAGATGTCAGGTTCGGTTAGGTTAGGTTATATTACGTTATTGATGTATATAAAAGTCCCACGGACACGTAGAGGCCAACTCGCCAGGAATGTTTTCAAGCATTACCGCCGATATGTTAGGTTGGGTTAGGTTAGGTTATATTACATTATTGACGTACATAGAGGTCCCACGGAGACGTAGACGCCAGCTCGCCAGGAATGCTGTCAAATATTACCGCCGAGATGTCAGGTTGGGTTATGTTAGGTTATATTACCTTATTGATGTATATAAAGGACCCACGGAGACGTAGAGGCCAACTCGAAAGGAATGTTGTCAAATTATACCGCCGAGATGTCAGGTTGGGTTATGTTAGGTTATATTACGTCATAGACGTATACAGTGTTCCCACCACGAAGTAGAGGCCGACAAGCAAGGATTGTGGTTAAATGGTACCACGAGATAGTAGGTTGGATTAGGTTAGGTTATATTAGGATACTGATGTATATATAGGTCCCACGGACACGTAGAGGCCAGCTCGCCAGGAATGCTGTCAAATATTACCGCCGAGATGTCAGATTGGGTTATGTTAGGTTATATTACTTTATTGATGTATATAAAGGTCCCACGGAGACGTAGAGGCCAACTCGAAAGCAATGTTGTCAAATTATACCGCCGAGATGTCAGGTTGGGTTAGGTTAGGTTATATTACGTCATAGACGTATACAGTGTTCCCACCAAGAAGTAGGGGCCGACAAGCAAGGAATGTGGTTAAATGGTACCACGAGATATTAGGTTGGGTTGGGTTAGGTTATATTAGGATACTGATGTATATAAAGGTCCCACGGACACGTAGAGGCCAGCTCGCCAGGAATGCTGTCAAATATCGCCGCCGAGCTGTCAGGTTGTGTTAGGTTAGGTTATATTATGTTATTGATGTATATAAAGGGCCCACGGAGACGTAGCGGCCAACCCGCCAGGAATGTTGTCAAATATTACAGCCGAGATATCAGGTTGGGTTAGGTTAGGTTACATTACGTTATTGATGTATACGAAGTCCCACGTAGACGAACAGGACAACTCGCCAGGAATGTTGTCAAATATTACCGCCGAGATGATAGGTTGGGTTATATTAGGTTATATTACGTTATTGACGTACATAAAGGTCCTACGGAGTCGTAGAATCCAACACGCCAGGAATGTCGTCAAATATTACCGCTGAGATGTCAGGTTGGGTTAGGTTAGGTTATATTACGTTATTGACGTACATGAAGGTCCCACCGAGACGTAGAGTCCAACTCGCCAGGAATGTCGTCTAATATTACCGCCGAGATGTCAGGTTGGGTTAGGTTAGGTTACATTACGTTATTGATGTATACGAAGGTCCAACGTAGACGTAGAGGACAACCCGCCAAGAAAGCTGTCGAATATTATCGCCGAGATGATAGGTTAGGTTAGGTTAGGTTATATTACGTTATTGATGTATATGAATGTCCCACGCAGACGTAGAGGAGCACTCGCCAGGAATGTTGACAAATATTATCGCCGAGATGATAGGTTGGGCTTGGTTAGGTTATATTAGGATACTGATGTATATAAAGGTCCCACGGACACGTAGAGGCCAAGTCGGCGGGAATGTTGTCAAATATTACCGCCGATACGTTAGGTTGGGTTAGGTTAGGTTATATTACGTTATTAACGTACATAGAGGTCCCACGGAGACGTAGACGCCAGCTCGCCACGAATGCTGTCAAATATTACCGCCGAGATGTCAGGTTGGGTTATGTTAGGTTATATTACCTTATTGATGTATATAAAGGACCCACGGAGACGTAGTGGCCAACTCGAAAGGAATGTTGTCAAATTATACCGCCGAGATATCAGGTTGGGTTAGGTTAGGTTATATTATGTTATTGATGTATATAAAGGGCCCACGGAGACGTAGCGGCCAACTAGCCAGGAATGTTGTCAAATATTACCGCCGAGATATCAGGTTGGGTTAGGTTAGGTTATATTACGTTATTGATGTATATGAAGGTCCCACGTAGACGTAGAGGCCAGCTCGCCAGGAATGCTGTCAAATATCACCGCCGAGATGTCAGGTTGTGTTAGGTTAGGTTATATTACGTTATTGATGTATATAAAGGGCCCACGGAGATGTACAGTCCAACTCGCCAGGAATGTCGTCAAATATTACCGCCGAGATGCCAGGTTGGGTTAGGTTAAGTTATATTACGTTATTGATGGATATGGAGGTCCCACGTAGTCGTAGAGGACAATCCGCCAGGAATGCTGTCAAATATTATCGCCGAGATGTCAGGTTGGGTTAGGTTAGGTTATATTACGTTATTGATGTATATGAAGGTCCCACGTAGACGTAGAGGACAACCCGCCAGGAAAGCTGTCGAATATTATGGCCGAGATGATAGGTTGGGTTAGGTTAGGTTATATTACGTTATTGATGTATATAAAGGTACCACGGTGACGTAGAGTCCAACTCGCCAGGAATGTTGTCAAGCATTACCGCCGATACGTTAGGTTGGGTTAGGTTAGGTTATATTACGTTATTGATGTATATAAAGGTCCCACGGAGACGTAGCGGCAAACTCGCCAGGAATGTTGTCAAGCATTACCGCCGATACGTTAGGTTGGGTTAGGTAAGGTTATATTACGTTATTGACGTACATAGAGGTCCCACGGAGACGTAGACGCCAGCTCGCCAGGAATGCTGTCAAATATTACCGCCGAGATGTCAGGTTGGGTTATGTTAGGTTATATTACATTATTGTGTATATAAAGGTCCCACGGACACGTAGAGGCCAACTCGCCAGGAATGTTGTCAAGCATTACCGCCGATAAGTTAGGTTGGGTTACGTTAGGTTATATTACGTTATTGACGTACATAGAGGTCCCACGGAGACGTAGAGGATAGCACGCCAGTAATGCTGTCAAATATTACCGCCGAGATGTCAGGTTCGGTTAGGTTAGGTTATATTACGTTATTGATGTATATAAAAGTCCCACGGACACGTAGAGGCCAACTCGCCAGGAATGTTTTCAAGCATTACCGCCGATATGTGAGGTTGGGTTAGGTTAGGTTATATTACGTTATTGACGTACATAGAGGTCCCACGGAGACGTAGACGCCAGCTCGCCAGGAATGCTGTCAAATATTACCGCCGAGATGTCAGGTTGGGTTATGTTAGGTTATATTACCTTATTGATGTATATAAAGGACCCACGGAGACGTAGAGGCCAACTCGAAAGGAATGTTGTCAAATTATACCGCCGAGATGTCAGGTTGGGTTATGTTAGGTTATATTACGTCATAGACGTATACAGTGTTCCCACCACGAAGTAGAGGCCGACAAGCAAGGATTGTGGTTAAATGGTACCACGAGATATTAGGTTGGATTAGGTTAGGTTATATTAGGATACTGATGTATATATAGGTCCCACGGACACGTAGAGGCCAGCTCGCCAGGAATGCTGTCAAATATTACCGCCGAGATGTCAGATTGGGTTATGTTAGGTTATATTACTTTATTGATGTATATAAAGGTCCCACGGAGACGTAGAGTCCAACTCGAAAGCAATGTTGTCAAATTATACCGCCGAGATGTCAGGTTGGGTTAGGTTAGGTTATATTACGTCATAGACGTATACAGTGTTCCCACCAAGAAGTAGGGGCCGACAAGCAAGGAATGTGGTTAAATGGTACCACGAGATATTAGGTTGGGTTGGGTTAGATTATATTAGGATACTGATGTATATAAAGGTCCCACGGAAACGTAGAGGCCAGCTCGCCAGGAATGCTGTCAAATATCGCCGCCGAGCTGTCAGGTTGTGTTAGGTTAGGTTATATTATGTTATTGATGTATATAAAGGGCCCACGGAGACGTAGCGGCCAACCCGCCAGGAATGTTGTCAAATATTACCGCCGAGATATCAGGTTGGGTTAGGTTAGGTTACATTACGTTATTGATGTATACGAAGTCCCACGTAGACGAACAGGACAACTCGCCAGGAATGTTGTCAAATATTACCGCCGAGATGATAGGTTGGGTTATATTAGGTTATATTACGTTATTGACGTACATAAAGGTCCTACGGAGTCGTAGAATCCAACACGCCAGGAATGTCGTCAAATATTACCGCTGAGATGTCAGGTTGGGTTAGGTTAGGTTATATTACGTTATTGACGTACATGCAGATCCCACCGAGACGTAGAGTCCAACTCGCCAGGAATGTCGTCAAATATTACCGCCGAGATGTCAGGTTGGGTTAGGTTAGGTTAGATTACGTTATTGATGTATACGAAGGTCCCACGTAGACGTAGAGGACAACCCGCCAAGAAAGCTGTCGAATATTATCGCCGAGATGATAGGTTAGGTTAGGTTAGGTAATATTACGTTATTGATGTATATAAAGGTACCACGGTGACGTAGAGTCCAACTCGCCAGGAATGTCGTCAAATATTACCGTCAAGATGTCAGGCTGGGTTAGGTTAGGTTACATTACGTTATTGACGTATACGAAGGTCCCACGTAGACGTAGAGGACAACCCGCCAAGAAAGATGTCGAATATTATCGCCGAGATAATAGGTTAGGTTAGGTTAGGTTATATTACGTTATTGATGTATATGAATGTCCCACGCAGACGTAGAGGAGCACTCGCCAGGAATGTTGACAAATATTATCGCCGAGATGATAGGTTGGGCTTGGTTAGGTTATATTAGGATACTGATGTATATAAAGGTCCCACGGACACGTAGAGGCCAAGTCGGCGGGAATGTTGTCAAATATTACCGCCGATACGTTAGGTTGGGTTAGGTTAGGTTATATTACGTTATTAACGTACATAGAGGTCCCACGGAGACGTAGACGCCAGCTCGCCACGAATGCTGTCAAATATTACCGCCGAGATGTCAGGTTGGGTTATGTTAGGTTATATTACCTTATTGATGTATATAAAGGACCCACGGAGACGTAGTGGCCAACTCGAAAGGAATGTTGTCAAATTATACCGCCGAGATATCAGGTTGGGTTAGGTTAGGTTATATTATGTTATTGATGTATATAAAGGGCCCACGGAGACGTAGCGGCCAACTCGCCAGGAATGTTGTCAAATATTACCGCCGAGATATCAGGTTGGGTTAGGTTAGGTAACATTACGTTATTGACGTATACGAAGACCCACGTAGACGAACAGGACAACTCGCCAGGAATGTTGACAAATATTATCGCCGAGATGATAGGTTGGGTTTGGTTCGATTATATTAGGATACTGATGTATATAAAGGTCCCACGAACACGTAGAGGCCAAGTCGCCAGGAATGCTGTCAAATATTACCGCCGAGATGTCAGGTTCGGTTAGGTTAGGTTATATTACGTTATTGATGTATATAAAAGTCCCACGGACACGTAGAGGCCAACTCGCCAGGAATGTTTTCAAGCATTACCGCCGATATGTGAGGTTGGGTTAGGTTAGGTTATATTACGTTATTGACGTACATAGAGGTCCCACGGAGACGTAGACGCCAGCTCGCCAGGAATGCTGTCAAATATTACCGCCGAGATGTCAGGTTGGGTTATGTTAGGTTATATTACCTTATTGATGTATATAAAGGACCCACGGAGACGTAGAGGCCAACTCGAAAGGAATGTTGTCAAATTATACCGCCGAGATGTCAGGTTGGGTTATGTTAGGTTATATTACGTCATAGACGTATACAGTGTTCCCACCACGAAGTAGAGGCCGACAAGCAAGGATTGTGGTTAAATGGTACCACGAGATATTAGGTTGGATTAGGTTAGGTTATATTAGGATACTGATGTATATATAGGTCCCACGGACACGTAGAGGCCAGCTCGCCAGGAATGCTGTCAAATATTACCGCCGAGATGTCAGATTGGGTTATGTTAGGTTATATTACTTTATTGATGTATATAAAGGTCCCACGGAGACGTAGAGTCCAACTCGAAAGCAATGTTGTCAAATTATACCGCCGAGATGTCAGGTTGGGTTAGGTTAGGTTATATTACGTCATAGACGTATACAGTGTTCCCACCAAGAAGTAGGGGCCGACAAGCAAGGAATGTGGTTAAATGGTACCACGAGATATTAGGTTGGGTTGGGTTAGATTATATTAGGATACTGATGTATATAAAGGTCCCACGGACACGTAGAGGCCAGCTCGCCAGGAATGCTGTCAAATATCGCCGCCGAGCTGTCAGGTTGTGTTAGGTTAGGTTATATTATGTTATTGATGTATATAAAGGGCCCACGGAGACGTAGCGGCCAACCCGCCAGGAATGTTGTCAAATATTACCGCCGAGATATCAGGTTGGGTTAGGTTAGGTTACATTACGTTATTGATGTATACGAAGTCCCACGTAGACGAACAGGACAACTCGCCAGGAATGTTGTCAAATATTACCGCCGAGATGATAGGTTGGGTTATATTAGGTTATATTACGTTATTGACGTACATAAAGGTCCTACGGAGTCGTAGAATCCAACACGCCAGGAATGTCGTCAAATATTACCGCTGAGATGTCAGGTTGGGTTAGGTTAGGTTATATTACGTTATTGACGTACATGCAGATCCCACCGAGACGTAGAGTCCAACTCGCCAGGAATGTCGTCAAATATTACCGCCGAGATGTCAGGTTGGGTTAGGTTAGGTTAGATTACGTTATTGATGTATACGAAGGTCCCACGTAGACGTAGAGGACAACCCGCCAAGAAAGCTGTCGAATATTATCGCCGAGATGATAGGTTAGGTTAGGTTAGGTAATATTACGTTATTGATGTATATAAAGGTAACACGGTGACGTAGAGTCCAACTCGCCAGGAATGTCGTCAAATATTACCGTCAAGATGTCAGGCTGGGTTAGGTTAGGTTACATTACGTTATTGACGTATACGAAGGTCCCACGTAGACGTAGAGGACAACCCGCCAAGAAAGATGTCGAATATTATCGCCGAGATAATAGGTTAGGTTAGGTTAGGTTATATTACGTTATTGATGTATATGAATGTCCCACGCAGACGTAGAGGAGCACTCGCCAGGAATGTTGACAAATATTATCGCCGAGATGATAGGTTGGGCTTGGTTAGGTTATATTAGGATACTGATGTATATAAAGGTCCCACGGACACGTAGAGGCCAAGTCGGCGGGAATGTTGTCAAATATTACCGCCGATACGTTAGGTTGGGTTAGGTTAGGTTATATTACGTTATTAACGTACATAGAGGTCCCACGGAGACGTAGACGCCAGCTCGCCACGAATGCTGTCAAATATTACCGCCGAGATGTCAGGTTGGGTTATGTTAGGTTATATTACCTTATTGATGTATATAAAGGACCCACGGAGACGTAGTGGCCAACTCGAAAGGAATGTTGTCAAATTATACCGCCGAGATATCAGGTTGGGTTAGGTTAGGTTATATTATGTTATTGATGTATATAAAGGGCCCACGGAGACGTAGCGGCCAACTCGCCAGGAATGTTGTCAAATATTACCGCCGAGATATCAGGTTGGGTTAGGTTAGGTAACATTACGTTATTGACGTATACGAAGACCCACGTAGACGAACAGGACAACTCGCCAGGAATGTTGACAAATATTATCGCCGAGATGATAGGTTGGGTTTGGTTCGATTATATTAGGATACTGATGTATATAAAGGTCCCACGAACACGTAGAGGCCAAGTCGCCAGGAATGTTGTCAAATATTACCGCCGAGATGTCAGGTTGACTTAGGTTAGGTTAAATTACGTTACTGATCTATATAAATGTCCCACGGACACATAGAGGCCAAGTCGCCGGGAATGTTGTCAAATATTACCGCCGATAAATTAGGTTGGGTTAGGTTAGGTTATATTACGTTATTGACGTACATAAAGATCCCACGGACACGTAGAGGCCAACTCGCCAGGAATGTTGTCAAGCATTACCGCCGATAAGTTAGGTTGGGTTACGTTAGGTTATATTACGTTATTGACGTACATAGAGGTCCCACGGAGACGTAGAGGATAGCACGCCAGTAATGCTGTCAAATATTACCGCCGAGATGTCAGGTTCGGTTAGGTTAGGTTATATTACGTTATTGATGTATATAAAGGCCCCACGGAGATGTAGAGTCCAACTCGCCAGGAATGTCGTCAAATATTACCGTCAAGATGTCAGGTTGGGTTAGGTTATGTTACATTACGTTATTGATGTATATAAAGGGCGCACGGAGACGTAGCGGCCAACTCGCCAGGAATGTTGTCAAATATTACCGCCGAGATATCAGGTTGGGTTAGGTTAGGTTACATTACGTTATTGATGTATACGAAGGTCCCACGTAGACGAAGAGGACAACTCGCCCGGAATGTTGTCAAATATTACCGCCGAAATGATAGGTTGGGTTATATTAGGTTATATTACGTTATTGACGTACATAAAGGTCCCACGGAGTCGTAGAATCCAACACGCCAGGAATGTCGTCAAATATTACCGCCGAGTTGTCTGGTTGGGGTAGGTTAGGTTATATTACGTTATTGACGTACATGAAGATCCCACGGAGACGTAGAGTCCAACTCGCCAGGAATGTCATCAAATATTACCGCCGAGATGTCAGGTTGGGTTAGGTTAGGTTACATTACGTTATTGATGTATACGAAGGTCCCACGTAGACGTAGAGGACAACCCGCCAGGAAAGCTGTCGAATATTATGGCCGAGATGATAGGTTGGGTTAGGTTAGGTTATATTACGTTATTGATGTATATAAAGGTACCACGGTGACGTAGAGTCCAACTCGCCAGGAATGTTGTCAAGCATTACCGCCGATACGTTAGGTTGGGTTAGGTTAGGTTATATTACGTTATTGATGTATATAAAGGTCCCACGGAGACGTAGCGGCAAACTCGCCAGGAATGTTGTCAAGCATTACCGCCGATACGTTAGGTTGGGTTAGGTAAGGTTATATTACGTTATTGACGTACATAGAGGTCCCACGGAGACGTAGACGCCAGCTCGCCAGGAATGCTGTCAAATATTACCGCCGAGATGTCAGGTTGGGTTATGTTAGGTTATATTACATTATTGTGTATATAAAGGTCCCACGGACACGTAGAGGCCAACTCGCCAGGAATGTTGTCAAGCATTACCGCCGATAAGTTAGGTTGGGTTACGTTAAGTTATATTACGTTATTGACGTACATAGAGGTCCCACGGAGACGTAGAGGATAGCACGCCAGTAATGCTGTCAAATATTACCGCCGAGATGTCAGGTTCGGTTAGGTTAGGTTATATTACGTTATTGATGTATATAAAAGTCCCACGGACACGTAGAGGCCAACTCGCCAGGAATGTTTTCAAGCATTACCGCCGATATGTTAGGTTGGGTTAGGTTAGGTTATATTACATTATTGACGTACATAGAGGTCCCACGGAGACGTAGACGCCAGCTCGCCACGAATGCTGTCAAATATTACCGCCGAGATGTCAGGTTGGGTTATGTTAGGTTATATTACCTTATTGATGTATATAAAGGACCCACGGAGACGTAGAGGCCAACTCGAAAGGAATGTTGTCAAATTATACCGCCGAGATGTCAGGTTGGGTTATGTTAGGTTATATTACGTCATAGACGTATACAGTGTTCGCACCACGAAGTAGAGGCCGACAAGCAAGGATTGTGGTTAAATGGTACCACGAGATATTAGGTTGGATTAGGTTAGGTTATATTAGGATACTGATGTATATATAGGTCCCACGGACACGTAGAGGCCAGCTCGCCAGGAATGCTGTCAAATATTACCGCCGAGATGTCAGATTGGGTTATGTTAGGTTATATTACTTTATTGATGTATATAAAGGTCCCACGGAGACGTAGAGGCCAACTCGAAAGCAATGTTGTCAAATTATACCGCCGAGATGTCAGGTTGGGTTAGGTTAGGTTATATTACGTCATAGACGTATACAGTGTTCCCACCAAGAAGTAGGGGCCGACAAGCAAGGAATGTGGTTAAATGGTACCACGAGATATTAGGTTGGGTTGGGTTAGGTTATATTAGGATACTGATGTATATAAAGGTCCCACGGACACGTAGAGGCCAGCTCGCCAGGAATGCTGTCAAATATCGCCGCCGAGCTGTCAGGTTGTGTTAGGTTAGGTTATATTATGTTATTGATGTATATAAAGGGCCCACGGAGACGTAGCGGCCAACCCGCCAGGAATGTTGTCAAATATTACAGCCGAGATATCAGGTTGGGTTAGGTTAGGTTACATTACGTTATTGATGTATACGAAGTCCCACGTAGACGAACAGGACAACTCGCCAGGAATGTTGTCAAATATTACCGCCGAGATGATAGGTTGGGTTATATTAGGTTATATTACGTTATTGACGTACATAAAGGTCCTACGGAGTCGTAGAATCCAACACGCCAGGAATGTCGTCAAATATTACCGCTGAGATGTCAGGTTGGGTTAGGTTAGGTTATATTACGTTATTGACGTACATGAAGATCCCACCGAGACGTAGAGTCCAACTCGCCAGGAATGTCGTCAAATATTACCGCCGAGATGTCAGGTTGGGTTAGGTTAGGTTACATTACGTTATTGATGTATACGAAGGTCCCACGTAGACGTAGAGGACAACCCGCCAAGAAAGCTGTCGAATATTATCGCCGAGATGATAGGTTAGGTTAGGTTAGGTTATATTACGTTATTGATGTATATGAATGTCCCACGCAGACGTAGAGGAGCACTCGCCAGGAATGTTGACAAATATTATCGCCGAGATGATAGGTTGGGCTTGGTTAGGTTATATTAGGATACTGATGTATATAAAGGTCCCACGGACACGTAGAGGCCAAGTCGGCGGGAATGTTGTCAAATATTACCGCCGATACGTTAGGTTGGGTTAGGTTAGGTTATATTACGTTATTAACGTACATAGAGGTCCCACGGAGACGTAGACGCCAGCTCGCCACGAATGCTGTCAAATATTACCGCCGAGATGTCAGGTTGGGTTATGTTAGGTTATATTACCTTATTGATGTATATAAAGGACCCACGGAGACGTAGTGGCCAACTCGAAAGGAATGTTGTCAAATTATACCGCCGAGATATCAGGTTGGGTTAGGTTAGGTTATATTATGTTATTGATGTATATAAAGGGCCCACGGAGACGTAGCGGCCAACTCGCCAGGAATGTTGTCAAATATTACCGCCGAGATATCAGGTTGGGTTAGGTTAGGTTATATTACGTTATTGATGTATATGAAGGTCCCACGTAGACGTAGAGGCCAGCTCGCCAGGAATGCTGTCAAATATCACCGCCGAGATGTCAGGTTGTGTTAGGTTAGGTTATATTACGTTATTGATGTATATAAAGGGCCCACGGAGATGTACAGTCCAACTCGCCAGGAATGTCGTCAAATATTACCGCCGAGATGCCAGGTTGGGTTAGGTTAAGTTATATTACGTTATTGATGGATATGGAGGTCCCACGTAGTCGTAGAGGACAATCCGCCAGGAATGCTGTCAAATATTATCGCCGAGATGTCAGGTTGGGTTAGGTTAGGTTATATTACGTTATTGATGTATATGAAGGTCCCACGTAGACGTAGAGGACAACCCGCCAGGAAAGCTGTCGAATATTATGGCCGAGATGATAGGTTGGGTTAGGTTAGGTTATATTACGTTATTGATGTATATAAAGGTACCACGGTGACGTAGAGTCCAACTCGCCAGGAATGTTGTCAAGCATTACCGCCGATACGTTAGGTTGGGTTAGGTTAGGTTATATTACGTTATTGATGTATATAAAGGTCCCACGGAGACGTAGCGGCAAACTCGCCAGGAATGTTGTCAAGCATTACCGCCGATACGTTAGGTTGGGTTAGGTAAGGTTATATTACGTTATTGACGTACATAGAGGTCCCACGGAGACGTAGACGCCAGCTCGCCAGGAATGCTGTCAAATATTACCGCCGAGATGTCAGGTTGGGTTATGTTAGGTTATATTACATTATTGTGTATATAAAGGTCCCACGGACACGTAGAGGCCAACTCGCCAGGAATGTTGTCAAGCATTACCGCCGATAAGTTAGGTTGGGTTACGTTAGGTTATATTACGTTATTGACGTACATAGAGGTCCCACGGAGACGTAGAGGATAGCACGCCAGTAATGCTGTCAAATATTACCGCCGAGATGTCAGGTTCGGTTAGGTTAGGTTATATTACGTTATTGATGTATATAAAAGTCCCACGGACACGTAGAGGCCAACTCGCCAGGAATGTTTTCAAGCATTACCGCCGATATGTTAGGTTGGGTTAGGTTAGGTTATATTACGTTATTGACGTACATAGAGGTCCCACGGAGACGTAGACGCCAGCTCGCCAGGAATGCTGTCAAATATTACCGCCGAGATGTCAGGTTGGGTTATGTTAGGTTATATTACCTTATTGATGTATATAAAGGACCCACGGAGACGTAGAGGCCAACTCGAAAGGAATGTTGTCAAATTATACCGCCGAGATGTCAGGTTGGGTTATGTTAGGTTATATTACGTCATAGACGTATACAGTGTTCCCACCACGAAGTAGAGGCCGACAAGCAAGGATTGTGGTTAAATGGTACCACGAGATATTAGGTTGGATTAGGTTAGGTTATATTAGGATACTGATGTATATATAGGTCCCACGGACACGTAGAGGCCAGCTCGCCAGGAATGCTGTCAAATATTACCGCCGAGATGTCAGATTGGGTTATGTTAGGTTATATTACTTTATTGATGTATATAAAGGTCCCACGGAGACGTAGAGGCCAACTCGAAAGCAATGTTGTCAAATTATACCGCCGAGATGTCAGGTTGGGTTAGGTTAGGTTCTATTACGTCATAGACGTATACAGTGTTCCCACCAAGAAGTAGGGGCCGACAAGCAAGGAATGTGGTTAAATGGTACCACGAGATATTAGGTTGGGTTGGGTTAGATTATATTAGGATACTGATGTATATAAAGGTCCCACGGACACGTAGAGGCCAGCTCGCCAGGAATGCTGTCAAATATCGCCGCCGAGCTGTCAGGTTGTGTTAGGTTAGGTTATATTATGTTATTGATGTATATAAAGGGCCCACGGAGACGTAGCGGCCAACCCGCCAGGAATGTTGTCAAATATTACCGCCGAGATATCAGGTTGGGTTAGGTTAGGTTACATTACGTTATTGATGTATACGAAGTCCCACGTAGACGAACAGGACAACTCGCCAGGAATGTTGTCAAATATTACCGCCGAGATGATAGGTTGGGTTATATTAGGTTATATTACGTTATTGACGTACATAAAGGTCCTACGGAGTCGTAGAATCCAACACGCCAGGAATGTCGTCAAATATTACCGCTGAGATGTCAGGTTGGGTTAGGTTAGGTTATATTACGTTATTGACGTACATGCAGATCCCACCGAGACGTAGAGTCCAACTCGCCAGGAATGTCGTCAAATATTACCGCCGAGATGTCAGGTTGGGTTAGGTTAGGTTAGATTACGTTATTGATGTATACGAAGGTCCCACGTAGACGTAGAGGACAACCCGCCAAGAAAGCTGTCGAATATTATCGCCGAGATGATAGGTTAGGTTAGGTTAGGTAATATTACGTTATTGATGTATATAAAGGTACCACGGTGACGTAGAGTCCAACTCGCCAGGAATGTCGTCAAATATTACCGTCAAGATGTCAGGCTGGGTTAGGTTAGGTTACATTACGTTATTGATGTATACGAAGGTCCCACGTAGACGTAGAGGACAACCCGCCAAGAAAGATGTCGAATATTATCGCCGAGATAATAGGTTAGGTTAGGTTAGGTTATATTACGTTATTGATGTATATGAATGTCCCACGCAGACGTAGAGGAGCACTCGCCAGGAATGTTGACAAATATTATCGCTGAGATGATAGGTTGGGCTTGGTTAGGTTATATTAGGATACTGATGTATATAAAGGTCCCACGGACACGTAGAGGCCAAGTCGGCGGGAATGTTGTCAAATATTACCGCCGATACGTTAGGTTGGGTTAGGTTAGGTTATATTACGTTATTAACGTACATAGAGGTCCCACGGAGACGTAGACGCCAGCTCGCCACGAATGCTGTCAAATATTACCGCCGAGATGTCAGGTTGGGTTATGTTAGGTTATATTACCTTATTGATGTATATAAAGGACCCACGGAGACGTAGTGGCCAACTCGAAAGGAATGTTGTCAAATTATACCGCCGAGATATCAGGTTGGGTTAGGTTAGGTTATATTATGTTATTGATGTATATAAAGGGCCCACGGAGACGTAGCGGCCAACTCGCCAGGAATGTTGTCAAATATTACCGCCGAGATATCAGGTTGGGTTAGGTTAGGTAACATTACGTTATTGACGTATACGAAGACCCACGTAGACGAACAGGACAACTCGCCAGGAATGTTGACAAATATTATCGCCGAGATGATAGGTTGGGTTTGGTTCGGTTATATTAGGATACTGATGTATATAAAGGTCCCACGAACACGTAGAGGCCAAGTCGCCAGGAATGTTGTCAAATATTACCGCCGATACGTTAGGTTGGGTTAGGTTAGGTTATATTACGTTATTGACGTACATAAAGATCCCACGGAGACGCAGAAGCCAGCTCGCCAGGAATACTGTCATATATTACCGCCGAGATGTCAGGTTGACTTAGGTTAGGTTAAATTACGTTACTGATCTATATAAATGTCCCACGGACACATAGAGGCCAAGTCGCCGGGAATGTTGTCAAATATTACCGCCGATAAATTAGGTTGGGTTAGGTTAGGTTATATTACGTTATTGACGTACATAAAGATCCCACGGACACGTAGAGGCCAACTCGCCAGGAATGTTGTCAAGCATTACCGCCGATAAGTTAGGTTGGGTTACGTTAGGTTATATTACGTTATTGACGTACATAGAGGTCCCACGGAGACGTAGAGGATAGCACGCCAGTAATGCTGTCAAATATTACCGCCGAGATGTCAGGTTCGGTTAGGTTAGGTTATATTACGTTATTGATGTATATAAAGGCCCCACGGAGATGTAGAGTCCAACTCGCCAGGAATGTCGTCAAATATTACCGTCAAGATGTCAGGTTGGGTTAGGTTATGTTACATTACGTTATTGATGTATATAAAGGGCGCACGGAGACGTAGCGGCCAACTCGCCAGGAATGTTGTCAAATATTACCGCCGAGATATCAGGTTGGGTTAGGTTAGGTTACATTACGTTATTGATGTATACGAAGGTCCCACGTAGACGAAGAGGACAACTCGCCCGGAATGTTGTCAAATATTACCGCCGAAATGATAGGTTGGGTTATATTAGGTTATATTACGTTATTGACGTACATAAAGGTCCCACGGAGTCGTAGAATCCAACACGCCAGGAATGTCGTCAAATATTACCGCCGAGTTGTCTGGTTGGGGTAGGTTAGGTTATATTACGTTATTGACGTACATGAAGATCCCACGGAGACGTAGAGTCCAACTCGCCAGGAATGTCATCAAATATTACCGCCGAGATGTCAGGTTGGGTTAGGTTAGGTTACATTACGTTATTGATGTATACGAAGGTCCCACGTAGACGTAGAGGACAACCCGCCAAGAAAGCTGTTGAATATTATCGCCGAGATGACAGGTTAGGTTAGGTTAGGTAATATTACGTTATTGATGTATATAAAGGTACCACGGTGACGTAGAG
Source organism: Xylocopa violacea (assembly GCA_963969225.1). NCBI lineage: Eukaryota > Metazoa > Arthropoda > Insecta > Hymenoptera > Apidae > Xylocopa > Xylocopa violacea. The sequence continues at coordinate 322,083 of CAXAJV010000201.1, read as the reverse complement.
TCCAACTCGCCAGGAATGTTGTCAAGCATTACCGCCGACACGTTAGGTTGGGTTAGGTTAGGTTATATTACGTTATTGATGTATATAAAGGTCCCACGGAGACGTAGAGGCCAACTCGAAAGGAATGTTGTCAAATTATACCGCCGAGATATAATGTTGGGTTAGGTTAGGTTATATTACGTCATAGACGTATACAGTGTTCCCACCAAGAAGTAGAGGCCGACAAGCAAGGATTGTGGTTAATTGTTACCACGAGATATTAGGTTGGATTAGGTTAGGTTATATTAGGATACTGATGTATATATAGGTCCCACGGACACGTAGAGGCCAGCTCGCCAGGAATGCTGTCAAATATTACCGCCGAGATGTCAGATTGGGTTATGTTAGGTTATATTACGTTATTGATGTATATAAAGGCCCCACGGAGATGTAGAGTCCAACTCGCCAGGAATGTCGTCAAATATTACCGTCAAGATGTCAGGTTGGGTTAGGTTATGTTACATTACGTTATTGATGTATATAAAGGGCGCACGGAGACGTAGCGGCCAACTCGCCAGGAATGTTGTCAAATATTACCGCCGAGATATCAGGTTGGGTTAGGTTAGGTTACATTACGTTATTGATGTATACGAAGGTCCCACGTAGACGAAGAGGACAACTCGCCCGGAATGTTGTCAAATATTACCGCCGAAATGATAGGTTGGGTTATATTAGGTTATATTACGTTATTGACGTACATAAAGGTCCCACGGAGTCGTAGAATCCAACACGCCAGGAATGTCGTCAAATATTACCGCCGAGTTGTCTGGTTGGGGTAGGTTAGGTTATATTACGTTATTGACGTACATGAAGATCCCACGGAGACGTAGAGTCCAACTCGCCAGAAATGTCATCAAATATTACCGCCGAGATGTCAGGTTGGGTTAGGTTAGGTTACATTACGTTATTGATGTATACGAAGGTCCCACGTAGACGTAGAGGACAACCCGCCAAGAAAGCTGTTGAATATTATCGCCGAGATGACAGGTTAGGTTAGGTTAGGTAATATTACGTTATTGATGTATATAAAGGTACCACGGTGACGTAGAGTCCAACTCGCCAGGAATGTTGTCAAGCATTACCGCCGACACGTTAGGTTGGGTTAGGTTAGGTTATATTACGTTATTGATGTATATAAAGGTCCCACGGAGACGTAGAGGCCAACTCGAAAGGAATGTTGTCAAATTATACCGCCGAGATATAATGTTGGGTTAGGTTAGGTTATATTACGTCATAGACGTATACAGTGTTCCCACCAAGAAGTAGAGGCCGACAAGCAAGGATTGTGGTTAAATGGTACCACGAGATATTAGGTTGGATTAGGTTAGGTTATATTAGGATACTGATGTATATATAGGTCCCACGGACACGTAGAGGCCAGCTCGCCAGGAATGCTGTCAAATATTACCGCCGAGATGTCAGATTGGGTTATGTTAGGTTATATTACTTTATTGATGTATATAAAGGTCACACGGAGACGTAGAGGCCAACTCGAAAGCAATGTTGTCAAATTATACCGCCGAGATGTCAGGTTGGGTTAGGTTAGGTTATATTACGTCATAGACGTATACAGTGTTCCCACCAAGAAGTAGGGGCCGACAAGCAAGGAATGTGGTTAAATGGTACCACGAGATATTAGGTTAGGTTGGGTTAGGTTATATTAGGATACTGATGTATATAAATGTCCCACGGACACGTAGAGGCCAGCTCGCCAGGAATGCTGTCAAATATCACCGCCGAGATGTCAGGTTGTGTTAGGTTAGGTTATATTACGTTATTGATGTATATAAAGGGCCCACGGAGATGTACAGTCCAACTCGCCAGGAATGTCGTCAAATATTACCGCCGAGATGCCAGGTTGGGTTAGGTTAAGTTATATTACGTTATTGATGGATATGAAGGTCCCACGTAGTCGTAGAGGACAATCCGCCAGGAATGCTGTCAAATATTATCGCCGAGATGTCAGGTTGGGTTAGGTTAGGTTATATTACGTTATTGATGTATATGAAGGTCCCACGTAGACGTAGAGGACAACCCGCCAGGAAAGCTGTCGAATATTATGGCCGAGATGATAGGTTGGGTTAGGTTAGGTTATATTACGTTATTGATGTATATAAAGGTACCACGGTGACGTAGAGTCCAACTCGCCAGGAATGTTGTCAAGCATTACCGCCGATACGTTAGGTTGGGTTAGGTTAGGTTATATTACGTTATTGATGTATATAAAGGTCCCACGGAGACGTAGCGGCAAACTCGCCAGGAATGTTGTCAAGCATTACCGCCGATACGTTAGGTTGGGTTAGGTAAGGTTATATTACGTTATTGACGTACATAGAGGTCCCACGGAGACGTAGACGCCAGCTCGCCAGGAATGCTGTCAAATATTACCGCCGAGATGTCAGGTTGGGTTATGTTAGGTTATATTACATTATTGTGTATATAAAGGTCCCACGGACACGTAGAGGCCAACTCGCCAGGAATGTTGTCAAGCATTACCGCCGATAAGTTAGGTTGGGTTACGTTAAGTTATATTACGTTATTGACGTACATAGAGGTCCCACGGAGACGTAGAGGATAGCACGCCAGTAATGCTGTCAAATATTACCGCCGAGATGTCAGGTTCGGTTAGGTTAGGTTATATTACGTTATTGATGTATATAAAAGTCCCACGGACACGTAGAGGCCAACTCGCCAGGAATGTTTTCAAGCATTACCGCCGATATGTTAGGTTGGGTTAGGTTAGGTTATATTACATTATTGACGTACATAGAGGTCCCACGGAGACGTAGACGCCAGCTCGCCAGGAATGCTGTCAAATATTACCGCCGAGATGTCAGGTTGGGTTATGTTAGGTTATATTACCTTATTGATGTATATAAAGGACCCACGGAGACGTAGAGGCCAACTCGAAAGGAATGTTGTCAAATTATACCGCCGAGATGTCAGGTTGGGTTATGTTAGGTTATATTACGTCATAGACGTATACAGTGTTCCCACCAAGAAGTAGAGGCCGACAAGCAAGGATTGTGGTTAAATGGTACCACGAGATATTAGGTTGGATTAGGTTAGGTTATATTAGGATACTGATGTATATATAGGTCCCACGGACACGTAGAGGCCAGCTCGCCAGGAATGCTGTCAAATATCACCGCCGAGATGCCAGGTTGGGTTAGGATAAGTTATATTACGTTATTGATGGATATGAAGGTCCCACGTAGTCGTAGAGGACAATCCGCCAGGAATGCTGTCAAATATTATCGCCGAGATGTCAGGTTGGGTTAGGTTAGGTTATATTACGTTATTGATGTATATGAAGGTCCCACGTAGACGTAGAGGACAACCCGCCAGGAAAGCTGTCGAATATTATGGCCGAGATGATAGGTTGGGTTAGGTTAGGTTATATTACGTTATTGATGTATATAAAGGTACCACGGTGACGTAGAGTCCAACTCGCCAGGAATGTTGTCAAGCATTACCGCCGATACGTTAGGTTGGGTTACGTTAGGTTATATTACATTATTGACGTACATAGAGGTCCCACGGAGACGTAGAGGATAGCACGCCAGTAATGCTGTCAAATATTACCGCCGAGATGTCAGGTTCGGTTAGGTTAGGTTATATTACGTTATTGATGTATATAAAGGCCCCACGGAGATGTAGAGTCCAACTCGCCAGGAATGTCGTCAAATATTACCGTCAAGATGTCAGGTTGGGTTAGGTTATGTTACATTACGTTATTGATGTATATAAAGGGCGCACGGAGACGTAGCGGCCAACTCGCCAGGAATGTTGTCAAATATTACCGCCGAGATATCAGGTTGGGTTAGGTTAGGTTACATTACGTTATTGATGTATACGAAGGTCCCACGTAGACGAAGAGGACAACTCGCCCGGAATGTTGTCAAATATTACCGCCGAAATGATAGGTTGGGTTATATTAGGTTATATTACGTTATTGACGTACATAAAGGTCCCACGGAGTCGTAGAATCCAACACGCCAGGAATGTCGTCAAATATTACCGCCGAGTTGTCTGGTTGGGGTAGGTTAGGTTATATTACGTTATTGACGTACATGAAGATCCCACGGAGACGTAGAGTCCAACTCGCCAGGAATGTCATCAAATATTACCGCCGAGATGTCAGGTTGGGTTAGGTTAGGTTACATTACGTTATTGATGTATACGAAGGTCCCACGTAGACGTAGAGGACAACCCGCCAAGAAAGCTGTTGAATATTATCGCCGAGATGACAGGTTAGGTTAGGTTAGGTAATATTACGTTATTGATGTATATAAAGGTACCACGGTGACGTAGAGTCCAACTCGCCAGGAATGTTGTCAAGCATTACCGCCGACACGTTAGGTTGGGTTAGGTTAGGTTATATTACGTTATTGATGTATATAAAGGTCCCACGGAGACGTAGAGGCCAACTCGAAAGGAATGTTGTCAAATTATACCGCCGAGATATAATGTTGGGTTAGGTTAGGTTATATTACGTCATAGACGTATACAGTGTTCCCACCAAGAAGTAGAGGCCGACAAGCAAGGATTGTGGTTAATTGTTACCACGAGATATTAGGTTGGATTAGGTTAGGTTATATTAGGATACTGATGTATATATAGGTCCCACGGACACGTAGAGGCCAGCTCGCCAGGAATGCTGTCAAATATTACCGCCGAGATGTCAGATTGGGTTATGTTAGGTTATATTACGTTATTGATGTATATAAAGGCCCCACGGAGATGTAGAGTCCAACTCGCCAGGAATGTCGTCAAATATTACCGTCAAGATGTCAGGTTGGGTTAGGTTATGTTACATTACGTTATTGATGTATATAAAGGGCGCACGGAGACGTAGCGGCCAACTCGCCAGGAATGTTGTCAAATATTACCGCCGAGATATCAGGTTGGGTTAGGTTAGGTTACATTACGTTATTGATGTATACGAAGGTCCCACGTAGACGAAGAGGACAACTCGCCCGGAATGTTGTCAAATATTACCGCCGAAATGATAGGTTGGGTTATATTAGGTTATATTACGTTATTGACGTACATAAAGGTCCCACGGAGTCGTAGAATCCAACACGCCAGGAATGTCGTCAAATATTACCGCCGAGTTGTCTGGTTGGGGTAGGTTAGGTTATATTACGTTATTGACGTACATGAAGATCCCACGGAGACGTAGAGTCCAACTCGCCAGAAATGTCATCAAATATTACCGCCGAGATGTCAGGTTGGGTTAGGTTAGGTTACATTACGTTATTGATGTATACGAAGGTCCCACGTAGACGTAGAGGACAACCCGCCAAGAAAGCTGTTGAATATTATCGCCGAGATGACAGGTTAGGTTAGGTTAGGTAATATTACGTTATTGATGTATATAAAGGTACCACGGTGACGTAGAGTCCAACTCGCCAGGAATGTTGTCAAGCATTGCCGCCGACACGTTAGGTTGGGTTAGGTTAGGTTATATTACGTTATTGATGTATATAAAGGTCCCACGGAGACGTAGAGGCCAACTCGAAAGGAATGTTGTCAAATTATACCGCCGAGATATAATGTTGGGTTAGGTTAGGTTATATTACGTCATAGACGTATACAGTGTTCCCACCAAGAAGTAGAGGCCGACAAGCAAGGATTGTGGTTAAATGGTACCACGAGATATTAGGTTGGATTAGGTTAGGTTATATTAGGATACTGATGTATATATAGGTCCCACGGACACGTAGAGGCCAGCTCGCCAGGAATGCTGTCAAATATTACCGCCGAGATGTCAGATTGGGTTATGTTAGGTTATATTACTTTATTGATGTATATAAAGGTCACACGGAGACGTAGAGGCCAACTCGAAAGCAATGTTGTCAAATTATACCGCCGAGATGTCAGGTTGGGTTAGGTTAGGTTATATTACGTCATAGACGTATACAGTGTTCCCACCAAGAAGTAGGGGCCGACAAGCAAGGAATGTGGTTAAATGGTACCACGAGATATTAGGTTAGGTTGGGTTAGGTTATATTAGGATACTGATGTATATAAATGTCCCACGGACACGTAGAGGCCAGCTCGCCAGGAATGCTGTCAAATATCACCGCCGAGATGTCAGGTTGTGTTAGGTTAGGTTATATTACGTTATTGATGTATATAAAGGGCCCACGGAGATGTACAGTCCAACTCGCCAGGAATGTCGTCAAATATTACCGCCGAGATGCCAGGTTGGGTTAGGTTAAGTTATATTACGTTATTGATGGATATGAAGGTCCCACGTAGTCGTAGAGGACAATCCGCCAGGAATGCTGTCAAATATTATCGCCGAGATGTCAGGTTGGGTTAGGTTAGGTTATATTACGTTATTGATGTATATGAAGGTCCCACGTAGACGTAGAGGACAACCCGCCAGGAAAGCTGTCGAATATTATGGCCGAGATGATAGGTTGGGTTAGGTTAGGTTATATTACGTTATTGATGTATATAAAGGTACCACGGTGACGTAGAGTCCAACTCGCCAGGAATGTTGTCAAGCATTACCGCCGATACGTTAGGTTGGGTTAGGTTAGGTTATATTACGTTATTGATGTATATAAAGGTCCCACGGAGACGTAGCGGCAAACTCGCCAGGAATGTTGTCAAGCATTACCGCCGATACGTTAGGTTGGGTTAGGTAAGGTTATATTACGTTATTGACGTACATAGAGGTCCCACGGAGACGTAGACGCCAGCTCGCCAGGAATGCTGTCAAATATTACCGCCGAGATGTCAGGTTGGGTTATGTTAGGTTATATTACATTATTGTGTATATAAAGGTCCCACGGACACGTAGAGGCCAACTCGCCAGGAATGTTGTCAAGCATTACCGCCGATAAGTTAGGTTGGGTTACGTTAAGTTATATTACGTTATTGACGTACATAGAGGTCCCACGGAGACGTAGAGGATAGCACGCCAGTAATGCTGTCAAATATTACCGCCGAGATGTCAGGTTCGGTTAGGTTAGGTTATATTACGTTATTGATGTATATAAAAGTCCCACGGACACGTAGAGGCCAACTCGCCAGGAATGTTTTCAAGCATTACCGCCGATATGTTAGGTTGGGTTAGGTTAGGTTATATTACATTATTGACGTACATAGAGGTCCCACGGAGACGTAGACGCCAGCTCGCCAGGAATGCTGTCAAATATTACCGCCGAGATGTCAGGTTGGGTTATGTTAGGTTATATTACTTTATTGATGTATATAAAGGTCACACGGAGACGTAGAGGCCAACTCGAAAGCAATGTTGTCAAATTATACCGCCGAGATGTCAGGTTGGGTTAGGTTAGGTTATATTACGTCATAGACGTATACAGTGTTCCCACCAAGAAGTAGGGGCCAACAAGCAAGGAATGTGGTTAAATGGTACCACGAGATATTAGGTTAGGTTGGGTTAGGTTATATTAGGATACTGATGTATATAAATGTCCCACGGACACGTAGAGGCCAGCTCGCCAGGAATGCTGTCAAATATCACCGCCGAGATGTCAGGTTGTGTTAGGTTAGGTTATATTACGTTATTGATGTATATAAAGGGCCCACGGAGATGTACAGTCCAACTCGCCAGGAATGTCGTCAAATATTACCGCCGAGATGCCAGGTTGGGTTAGGATAAGTTATATTACGTTATTGATGGATATGAAGGTCCCACGTAGTCGTAGAGGACAATCCGCCAGGAATGCTGTCAAATATTATCGCCGAGATGTCAGGTTGGGTTAGGTTAGGTTATATTACGTTATTGATGTATATGAAGGTCCCACGTAGACGTAGAGGACAACCCGCCAGGAAAGCTGTCGAATATTATGGCCGAGATGATAGGTTGGGTTAGGTTAGGTTATATTACGTTATTGATGTATATAAAGGTACCACGGTGACGTAGAGTCCAACTCGCCAGGAATGTTGTCAAGCATTACCGCCGATACGTTAGGTTGGGTTAGGTTAGGTTATATTACGTTATTGATGTATATAAAGGTCCCACGGAGACGTAGCGGCAAACTCGCCAGGAATGTTGTCAAGCATTACCGCCGATACGTTAGGTTGGGTTAGGTAAGGTTATATTACGTTATTGACGTACATAGAGGTCCCACGGAGACGTAGACGCCAGCTCGCCAGGAATGCTGTCAAATATTACCGCCGAGATGTCAGGTTGGGTTATGTTAGGTTATATTACATTATTCTGTATATAAAGGTCCCACGGACACGTAGAGGCCAACTCGCCAGGAATGTTGTCAAGCATTACCGCCGATAAGTTAGGTTGGGTTACGTTAAGTTATATTACGTTATTGACGTACATAGAGGTCCCACGGAGACGTAGAGGATAGCACGCCAGTAATGCTGTCAAATATTACCGCCGAGATGTCAGGTTCGGTTAGGTTAGGTTATATTACGTTATTGATGTATATAAAAGTCCCACGGACACGTAGAGGCCAACTCGCCAGGAATGTTTTCAAGCATTACCGCCGATATGTTAGGTTGGGATAGGTTAGGTTATATTACATTATTGACGTACATAGAGGTCCCACGGAGACGTAGACGCCAGCTCGCCAGGAATGCTGTCAAATATTACCGCCGAGATGTCAGGTTGGGTTATGTTAGGTTATATTACCTTATTGATGTATATAAAGGACCCACGGAGACGTAGAGGCCAACTCGAAAGGAATGTTGTCAAATTATACCGCCGAGATGTCAGGTTGGGTTATGTTAGGTTATATTACGTCATAGACGTATACAGTGTTCCCACCACGAAGTAGAGGCCGACAAGCAAGGATTGTGGTTAAATGGTACCACGAGATATTAGGTTGGATTAGGTTAGGTTATATTAGGATACTGATGTATATATAGGTCCCACGGACACGTAGAGGCCAGCTCGCCAGGAATGCTGTCAAATATTACCGCCGAGATGTCAGATTGGGTTATGTTAGGTTATATTACTTTATTGATGTATATAAAGGTCCCACGGAGACGTAGAGGCCAACTCGAAAGCAATGTTGTCAAATTATACCGCCGAGATGTCAGGTTGGGTTAGGTTAGGTTATATTACGTCATAGACGTATACAGTGTTCCCACCAAGAAGTAGGGGCCGACAAGCAAGGAATGTGGTTAAATGGTACCACGAGATATTAGGTTGGGTTGGGTTAGGTTATATTAGGATACTGATGTATATAAAGGTCCCACGGACACGTAGAGGCCAGCTCGACAGGAATGCTGTCAAATATCGCCGCCGAGCTGTCAGGTTGTGTTAGGTTAGGTTATATTATGTTATTGATGTATATAAAGGGCCCACGGAGACGTAGCGGCCAACCCGCCAGGAATGTTGTCAAATATTACAGCCGAGATATCAGGTTGGGTTAGGTTAGGTTACATTACGTTATTGATGTATACGAAGTCCCACGTAGACGAACAGGACAACTCGCCAGGAATGTTGTCAAATATTACCGCCGAGATGATAGGTTGGGTTATATTAGGTTATATTACGTTATTGACGTACATGAAGATCCCACCGAGACGTAGAGTCCAACTCGCCAGGAATGTCGTCAAATATTACCGCCGAGATGTCAGGTTGGGTTAGGTTAGGTTACATTACGTTATTGATGTATACGAAGGTCCCACGTAGACGTAGAGGACAACCCGCCAAGAAAGCTGTCGAATATTATCGCCGAGATGATAGGTTAGGTTAGGTTAGGTTATATTACGTTATTGATGTATATGAATGTCCCACGCAGACGTAGAGGAGCACTCGCCAGGAATGTTGACAAATATTATCGCCGAGATGATAGGTTGGGCTTGGTTAGGTTATATTAGGATACTGATGTATATAAAGGTCCCACGGACACGTAGAGGCCAAGTCGGCGGGAATGTTGTCAAATATTACCGCCGATACGTTAGGTTGGGTTAGGTTAGGTTATATTACGTTATTAACGTACATAGAGGTCCCACGGAGACGTAGACGCCAGCTCGCCACGAATGCTGTCAAATATTACCGCCGAGATGTCAGGTTGGGTTATGTTAGGTTATATTACCTTATTGATGTATATAAAGGACCCACGGAGACGTAGTGGCCAACTCGAAAGGAATGTTGTCAAATTATACCGCCGAGATATCAGGTTGGGTTAGGTTAGGTTATATTATGTTATTGATGTATATAAAGGGCCCACGGAGACGTAGCGGCCAACTCGCCAGGAATGTTGTCAAATATTACCGCCGAGATATCAGGTTGGGTTAGGTTAGGTAACATTACGTTATTGATGTATACGAAGTCCCACGTAGACGAACAGGACAACTCGCCAGGAATGTTGACAAATATTATCGCCGAGATGATAGGTTGGGTTTGGTTCGGTTATATTAGGATACTGATGTATATAAAGGTCCCACGAACACGTAGAGGCCAAGTCGCCAGGAATGTTGTCAAATATTACCGCCGATACGTTAGGTTGGGTTAGGTTAGGTTATATTACGTTATTGACGTACATAAAGATCCCACGGAGACGCAGAAGCCAGCTCGCCAGGAATACTGTCATATATTACCGCCGAGATGTCAGGTTGACTTAGGTTAGGTTAAATTACGTTATTGATCTATATAAATGTCCCACGGACACATAGAGGCCAAGTCGCCGGGAATGTTGTCAAATATTACCGCCGATAAATTAGGATGGGTTAGGTTAGGTTATATTACGTTATTGACGTACATAAAGATCCCACGGACACGTAGAGGCCAACTCGCCAGGAATGTTGTCAAGCATTACCGCCGATAAGTTAGGTTGGGTTACGTTAGGTTATATTACGTTATTGACGTACATAGAGGTCCCACGGAGACGTAGAGGATAGCACGCCAGTAATGCTGTCAAATATTACCGCCGAGATGTCAGGTTCGGTTAGGTTAGGTTATATTACGTTATTGATGTATATAAAGGCCCCACGGAGATGTAGAGTCCAACTCGCCAGGAATGTCGTCAAATATTACCGTCAAGATGTCAGGTTGGGTTATGTTAGGTTACATTACGTTATTGATGTATATAAAGGGCGCACGGAGACGTAGCGGCCAACTCGCCAGGAATGTTGTCAAATATTACCGCCGAGATATCAGGTTGGGTTAGGTTAGGTTACATTACGTTATTGATGTATACGAAGGTCCCACGTAGACGAAGAGGACAACTCGCCCGGAATGTTGTCAAATATTACCGCCGAAATGATAGGTTGGGTTATATTAGGTTATATTACGTTATTGACGTACATAAAGGTCCCACGGAGTCGTAGAATCCAACACGCCAGGAATGTCGTCAAATATTACCGCCGAGTTGTCTGGTTGGGGTAGGTTAGGTTATATTACGTTATTGACGTACATGAAGATCCCACGGAGACGTAGAGTCCAACTCGCCAGGAATGTCATCAAATATTACCGCCGAGATGTCAGGTTGGGTTAGGTTAGGTTACATTACGTTATTGATGTATACGAAGGTCCCACGTAGACGTAGAGGACAACCCGCCAAGAAAGCTGTCGAATATTATCGCCGAGATGACAGGTTAGGTTAGGTTAGGTAATATTACGTTATTGATGTATATAAAGGTACCACGGTGACGTAGATTCCAACTCGCCAGGAATGTTGTCAAGCATTACCGCCGACACGTTAGGTTGGGTTAGGTTAGGTTATATTACGTTATTGATGTATATAAAGGTCCCACGGAGACGTAGAGGCCAACTCGAAAGGAATGTTGTCAAATTATACCGCCGAGATATAATGTTGGGTTAGGTTAGGTTATATTACGTCATAGACGTATACAGTGTTCCCACCAAGAAGTAGGGGCCGACAAGCAAGGAATGTGGTTAAATGGTACCACGAGATATTAGGTTAGGTTGGGTTAGGTTATATTAGGATACTGATGTATATAAATGTCCCACGGACACGTAGAGGCCAGCTCGCCAGGAATGCTGTCAAATATCACCGCCGAGATGTCAGGTTGTGTTAGGTTAGGTTATATTACGTTATTGATGTATATAAAGGGCCCACGGAGATGTACAGTCCAACTCGCCAGGAATGTCGTCAAATATTACCGCCAAGATGCCAGGTTGGGTTAGGTTAAGTTATATTACGTTATTGATGGATATGAAGGTCCCACGTAGTCGTAGAGGACAATCCGCCAGGAATGCTGTCAAATATTATCGCCGAGATGTCAGGTTGGGTTAGGTTAGGTTATATTACGTTATTGATGTATATGAAGGTTCCACGTAGACGTAGAGGACAACCCGCCAGGAAAGCTGTCGAATATTATGGCCGAGATGATAGGTTGGGTTAGGTTAGGTTATATTACGTTATTGATGTATATAAAGGTAGCACGGTGACGTAGAGTCCAACTCGCCAGGAATGTGGTCAGATTTTACCGCCGAGATGATAGGTTGGGTTAGCTTAGGTTATATTACGTTATTGATGTATATAAAGGTCCCAGGGAGACATAGCGGCCAACTGGCCAGGAATGTTGTCAAATATTACCGCCGAGATGTCAGGTTGGGTTAGGTTAGGTTACATTACGTTATTGATGTATACGAAAGTCCCACGTAGACCAAGAGGACAACTCGCAACGAATGTTGTAAAATATTACCGCCGAGATGATTGGTTGGGTTAGATTAGGTTATATTACGTTATTGACGTACATAAAGGTCCCACGTAGACGTAGAGGAAAACCCGCCAAGAAAGCTGTCGAATATTATCGCCGAGATGATAGGCTGGGTTAGGTTAGGTTATATTACGTTATTGATGTATATAAAGGTACCGCGGTGACGTAGAGTCCAACTCGCCAGGAATGTTGTCAGATTTTATCCCCGAGATGATAGGTTGGGTTAGGTTAGATTATATTACGTTATTAATGTATATAAAGGTCCCACGGAGACGTAACGGCCAACTCGCCAGGAATGTTGTCAAATATTACCGCCGAGATGTCAGGTGGGGTTAGGTTAGGTTACATTACGTTATTGATGTATATAAAGGTCCCACGGAGACGTAGAGTCCAACTCCCCAGGAATGTTGTCAAATTATACCGCCGAGATGTCAGGTTGGGTTTGGTTAGGTTATATTACGTTATTGATGAATATGAAGGTCCCACGGAGACGTAGAATCCAACACGCCAGGAATGTCGTCAAATATTACCGCTGAGATGTCAGGTTGGGTTAGGTTATTTTATATTACGTTATTGATGTATATAAAGGTCCCATGGAGACGTAGAGTCCAACTCCCCAGGAATGTTGTCAAATTATACCGCCGAGATGTCAGGTTGGGTTTGGTTAGGTTATATTACGTTATTGATGTATATAAAGGTCCCACGGAGACGTATAATCCAACACGCCAGGAATGTCGTCAAATATTACAACTGAGATGTCAGGTTGGGTTAGGTTAGGTTATATTTCGTTATTGATGTATATAAAGGGTCCCACGGACACGTAGAGGACAACCCGCCAGGAATGCTGTCAAATATTATCGCCGAGATGATAATGTGGGTTAGGTTAGGTTATATTACATTATTGATGTATATAAAGGAACCACGGCGACGTAGAGTCCAACTCCCCAGGAATGTTGTCAAATTATACCGCCGAGATGTCAGGTTGGGTTAGGTTAGGTTATATTACGTCATAGACGTATACAGTGTTCCCACCAAGAAGTAGGGGCCGACAAGCAAGGAATGTGGTTAAATGGTACCACGAGATATTAGGTTGGGTTAGGTTAGGTTATATTAGGATACTGATGTATATAAAGGTCCCGCGGACACGTAGAGGCCAGCTCGCCAGGAATGGTGTCAAATATCACTGCCGAGATGTCAGGTTGTGTTAGGTTAGGTTATATTACGTTATTGATGTATATAAAGGGCCCACGGAGATGTACAGTCCAACTCGCCAGGAATGTCGTCAAATATTACCGCCGAGATGCCAGGTTGGGTTAGGTTAAATTATATTACGTTATTGATGTATACGAAAGTCCCACGTAGACCAAGAGGACAACTCGCAACGAATGTTGTAAAATATTACCGCCGAGATGATAGGTTGGGTTAGATTAGGTTATATTACGTTATTGACGTACATAAAGGTCCCACGTAGACGTAGAGGAAAACCCGCCAAGAAAGCTGTCGAATATTATCGCCGAGATGATAGGCTGGGTTAGGTTAGGTTATATTACGTTATTGATGTATATAAAGGTACCGCGGTGACGTAGAGTCCAACTCGCCAGGAATGTTGTCAGATTTTATCCCCGATATGATAGGTTGGGTTAGGTTAGATTATATTACGTTATTAATGTATATAAAGGTCCCACGGAGACGTAACGGCCAACTCGCCAGGAATGTTGTCAAATATTACCGCCGAGATGTCAGGTGGGGTTAGGTTAGGTTACATTACGTTATTGATGTATGTAAAGGTCCCGCGGAGACGTAGAGTCCAACTCCCCAGGAATGTTGTCAAATTATACCGCCGAGATGTCAGGTTGGGTTTGGTTAGGTTATATTACGTTATTGATGAATATAAAGGTCCCACGGAGACGTAGAATCCAACACGCCAGGAATGTCGTCAAATATTACCGCTGAGATGTCAGGTTGGGTTAGGTTATTTTATATTACGTTATTGATGTATATAAAGGTCCCATGGAGACGTAGAGTCCAACTCCCCAGGAATGTTGTCAAATTATACCGCCGAGATGTCAGGTTGGGTTTGGTTAGGTTATATTACGTTATTGATGTATATAAAGGTCCCACGGAGACGTATATTCCAACAGGCCAGGAATGTCGTCAAATATTACAACTGAGATGTCAGGTTGTGTTAGGTTAGGTTATATTACGTTATTGATGTATATGAATGTCCCACGCAGACGTAGAGGAGAACTCGCCAGGAATGTTGACAAATATTATCGCCGAGATGACAGGTTAGGTATGGTTCGGTTATATTAGGATACTGATGTATATAAAGGTCCCACGGACACGTAGAGGCCAAGTCGCCACGAATGTTGTCAAATATTACCGCCGATAAGTTACGTTGGGTTAGGTTAGGTTATATTACGTTATTGACGTACATAAAGATCCCACGGAGACGTAGAGGCCAGCTCGCCAGGAATGCTGTCAAATATTACCGCCGAGATGTCAGGTTGGGTTAGGTTAGGTTATATTACGTTATTGACGTACGTAAAGGTCGCACGGAGTCGTAGAATCCAACACGCCAGGAATGCTGTCAAATATTACCGCCGAGATGTCAGGTTGGGTTAGGTTAGGTTACATTACGTTATTGATGTATACAAAGGTCCCTCATAGACGTAGAGGCCAAGTCGCCGGGAATGTTGTCAAATATTACCGCCGAAAAATTAGGTTGGGTTAGGTTATGTTATACTACGTTATTGACGTACATAAAGATCCCACGGAGACGTAGAGGCCAGCTCGCCAGGAATGCTGACAAATATTACCGCCGATATGTTAGGTTGGGTTAGGTTAGGTTATATTACGTTATTGATGTATATAAAGGGCCCACAGAGATGTACAGTCCAACTCGCCAGGAATGCTGTCAAACATTATCGCCGAGATGTCAGGTTGGGTTAGGTTAGGTTATATTACGTTATTGCTGTATATGAAGGTCCCACGTAGACGTAGAGGACAACCCGCCAGGAAAGCTGTCGAATATTATGGCCGAGATGATAGGCTGGGTTAGGATAGGTTATATTACGTTATTGATGTATATAAAGGTACCGCGGTGACGTAGAGTCCAACTCGCCAGGAATGTTGTCAGATTTTACCCCCGAGATGATAGGTTGGGTTAGGTTAGATTATATTATGTTATTGATGTATATAAAGGTCCCACGGAGACGTAGCGGCCAACACGCCAGGAATGTTGTCAAATATTACCGCCGAGATGTCAGGTTGGCTTAGGTTAGGTTATATTACGTTATTGATGTATATAAAGTTCCCACGGAGATGAAGAGTCCAACTCGCCAGGAATGTCGTCAAATATTACCGCCGAGATGTCAGGTTGGGTTAGGTTAGGTTACATTACGTTATTGATGTATATGAATGTCCCACGCAGACGTAGAGGAGAACTCGCCAGGAATGTTGACAAATATTATCGCCGAGATGATGTGTTGGGTTTGGTTAGGTTATATTAGGGCACTGATGTATATAAAGGTCCCACGGACACGTAGAGACCAAGTCGCCAGGAATGTTGTCAAATATTACCGCCGATAACTTAGGTTGGGTTAGGTTAGGTTATATTACGTTATTGATGTATATAAAGGTCCCACGGAGATGTAGAGTCCAACTCGCCAGGAATGTCGTCAAATATTACCGCCGAGATGTCAGGTTGGGTTAGGTTAGGTTATATTACGTTATTGACGTACATGAAGATCCCACGGAGACGTAGAGGCCAGCTCGCCAGGAATGCTGTCAAATATTACCGCCGATAAGTTAGGTTGGGTTAGGTTAGGTTGTATTACGTTATTGATGTATATGAAGGTCCCACGTAGACGTAGAGGGCAACCCGCCAGGAAAGCTGTCGAATATTATGGCCGAGATGATAGGTTGGGTTAGGTTAGGTTATATTACGTTATTGATGTATATAAAGGTACCACGGTGACGTAGAGTCCAACTCGCCAGGAATGTTGTCAGATTTTACCGCCGAAATGATAGGTTGGGTTAGGTTAGGTTATATTACGTTATTGATGTATATAAATGTCCCAGGGATACGTAGCGCCCAACTGGCCAGGAATGTTGTCAAATTTTCCGCCGAGGTGATAGGTTGTGTTAGGTTAGGTTACATTACGTTATTAATGTATATAAAGGTGCCACGGAGACGCAGAGGCCAACTCGCCAGGAATGTTGTCAAATATTACCGCCGAGATGATAGGTTGGGTTAGATTAGGTTATATTACGTTATTGACGTACATAAAGGTCCCACGTAGACGTAGAGGACAACCCGCCAAGAAAGCTGTCGAATATTATCGCCGTGATGATAGGCTGGGTTAGGTTAGGTTATATTACGTTATTGATCTATATAAAGGTCCCACGGAGATGTAGAGTCCAACACGCCAGGAATGTCGTCAAATATTACTGCCGAGATGTCAGGTTGGGTTAGGTTAGTTTATATTACATTATTGACGTACATAAAGGTCCCACGGAGTCGTAGAATCCAACACGCCAGGAATGTCGTCAAATATTACTGCCGAGATGTCAGGTTGGGTTAGGTTAGGTTATATTACGTCATAGACGTATACAGTGTTCCCACCGAGAAGTAGGGGCCGACAAGCAAGGAATGCGGTTAAATGGTACCACGAGAGATTAGGTTGGGTTAGGATAGGTTATATTAGGATACTGATGTATATAAAGGTCCGGCGGACACGTAGAGGCCAACTCGCAAGGAATGTTGTCAAATTTTCCGCCGAGGTGATAGGTTGGGTTAGGTTAGGTTACATTACGTTATTAATGTATATAAAGGTCCCACGGAGACGCAGAGGCCAACTCGCCAGGAATGTTGTCAAATATTACTGCCGAGGTGATAGGTTGGGTTAGATTATATTATATTACGTTATTGACGTACATAAAGGTCCCACGGAGTCGTAGAGGCCAGCTCGCCAGGAATGTTGTCAAATATTACTGCCGAGATGTCAGGTTGGGTTAGGTTAGGTTATATTACGTTATTGATGTATATGAAGATCCCACGTAGACGTAGAGGACAACCCGCAAATAAAGCTGTCGAATATTATCGCCGAGATGATAGGTTGGGTTAGGTTAGGTTATATTACGTTATTGATGTATATAAAGGTACCACGGTGACGTAGAGTCCAACTCGCCAGGAATGTTGTCAGATTTTACCGCCGATAAGTTAGGTTCGGTTAGGTTAGGTTATATTACGTTATTGACGTACATAAAGATCCCACGGAGACGTAGAAGCCAGCTCGCCAGGAATGCTGTCAAATATTACCGCCGAGATGTCAGGTTGGCTTAGGTTAGGTTATATTACGTTATTGATGTATATGAAGATCCCACGTAGACGTAGAGGACAACCCGCAAATAAAGCTGTCGAATATTATCGCCGAGATGATAGGTTGGGTTAGGTTAGGTTATATTACGTTATTGATGTATATAAAGGTACCACGGTGACGTAGAGTCCAACTCGCCAGGAATGTTGTCTGATATTACCGCCGAGATGATAGTTTGGGTTAGGTTAGGTTATATTACGTTATTGATGTATATAAAGGTCCCACGGAGACGTAGCGGCCAACTCGCCAGGAATGTTGTCAAATATTACTGCCGAGATGTCAGGTTGGGTTAGGTTAGGTTGCATTACGTTATTGATGTATACGAAGGTCCCACGTAGACGAAGAGGACAACTCGCCAGGAATGTTGTCAAATATTACCGCCGGGATGATAGGTTGGGTTAGATTAGGCTATATTACGTTATTGACGTACATAAAGGTCCCACGGAGTCGTAGACGCCAGCTTGCCAGGAATGTTGTCAAATATTACCGCCGAGAAGTCAGGTTGGGTTAGGTTAGGTTGTATTACGTTATTGATGTATATGAAGGTCCCACGTAGACGTAGAGGACAACCCGCCAGGAAAGCTGTCGAATATTATCGCCGAGATGATAGGTTGGGTTAGGTTAGGTTATATTACGTTATTGATGTATATAAAGGTACCACGGTGACGTAGAGTCCAACTCGCCAGGAATGTTGTCAGATTTTACCGCCGAGATGATAGGTTGGGTTAGGTTAGGTTATATTACGTTATTGATGTATATAAAGGTCCCACGGAGACGTAGACGCCAGCTTGCCAGGAATGTTGTCAAATATTACCGCCGAGATGATGGGTTGGGTTTGGTTAGGTTATATTAGGATACTGATGTATATAAAGGTCCCACGGACACGTAGAGACCAAGTTGCCAGGAATGTTGTCAAATATTACCGCCGATAAGTTAGGTTGGGTTAGGTTAGGTTGTATTACGTTATTGATGTATATGAAGGTCCCACGTAGACGTAGAGGACAACTCGCCAGGAAAGCTGTCGAATATTATCGCCGAGATGATAGGTTGGGTTAGGTTAGGTTATATTACGTTATTGATGTATATAAAGGTACCACGGTGACGTAGAGTCCAACTCGCCAGGAATGTTGTCAGATTTTACCGCCGAGATGATAGGTTGGGTTAGGTTAGGTTATATTACGTTATTGATGTATATAAAGGTCCCACGGAGACGTAGACGCCAGCTTGCCAGGAATGTTGTCAAATATTACCGCCGAGATGATGGGTTGGGTTTGGTTAGGTTATATTAGGATACTGATGTATATAAAGGTCCCACGGACACGTAGAGACCAAGTTGCCAGGAATGTTGTCAAATATTACCGCCGATAAGTTAGGTTGGGTTAGGTTAGGTTGTATTACGTTATTGATGTATATGAAGGTCCCACGTAGACGTAGAGGACAACTCGCCAGGAAAGCTGTCGAATATTATCGCCGAGATGATAGGTTGGGTTAGGTTAGGTTATATTACGTTATTGATGTATATAAAGGTACCACGGTGACGTAGAGTCCAACTCGCCAGGAATGTTGTCAGATTTTACCGCCGAGATGATAGGTTGGGTTAGGTTAGGTTATATTACGTTATTGATGTATATAAAGGTCCCACGGAGACGTAGCGGCCAACTCGCCGGGAATGTTGTCAAATATTACCGCCGAGATGTCAGGTTGGGTTAGATTAGGTTACATTACGTTACTGATGTATACGAAGGTCCCACGTAGACGAAGAGGACAACTCGCCAGGAATGTTGTCAAATATTACCGCCGATAAGTTAGGTTGGGTTAGGTTAGGTTATATTACGTTATTGACGTACATAAAGATCCCACGGAGACGTAGAAGCCAGCTCGCCAGGAATGCTGTCAAATATTACCGCCGAGATGTCAGGTTGGCTTAGGTAGGTTATATTACGTTATTGATGTATATAAAGTTCCCACGGAGGTGAAGAGTCCAACTCGCCAGGAATGTCGTCAAATATTACCGCCGAGATGTCAGGTTGGGTTAGGTTAGGTTATATTACGTTATTTATGTATATGAATGTCCCACGCAGACATAGAGGAGAACTCGCCAGGAATGTTGTCAAATATTACCGCCGAGATGTCAGGTTGGGTTAGGTTAGGTTACATTACGTTATTGATGTATACGAAAGTCCCACGTAGACCAAGAGGACAACTCGCAAGGAATGTTGTCAAATATTACAGCCGAGATGATAGGTTGGGTAAGGTTAGGTTATATTACGTTATTGATGTATATGAAGATCCCACGTAGACGTAGAGGACAACCCGCAAATAAAGCTGTCGAATATTATCGCCGAGATGATAGGTTGGGTTAGGTTAGGTTATATTACGTTATTGATGTATATAAAGGTACCACGGTGACGTAGAGTCCAACTCGCCAGGAATGTTGTCTGATATTACCGCCGAGATGATAGTTTGGGTTAGGTTAGGTTATATTACGTTATTGATGTATATAAAGGTCCCACGGAGACGTAGCGGCCAACTCGCCAGGAATGTTGTCAAATATTACTACCGAGATGTCAGGTTGGGTTAGGTTAGGTTGCATTACGTTATTGATGTATACGAAGGTCCCACGTAGACGAAGAGGACAACTCGCCAGGAATGTTGTCAAATATTACCGCCGGGATGATAGGTTGGGTTAGATTAGGTTATATTACGTTATTGACGTACATAAAGGTCCCACGGAGTCGTAGACGCCAGCTTGCCAGGAATGTTGTCAAATATTACCGCCGAGAAGTCAGGTTGGGTTAGGTTAGGTTATATTACGTTATTGATGTATATAAAGGTCCCAGGGAGACGTAGCGGCCAACTGGCCAGGAATGTTGTCAAATTTTCCGCCGAGGTGATAGGTTGTGTTAGGTTAGGTTACATTACGTTATTAATGTATATAAAGGTGCCACGGAGACGCAGAGGCCAACTCGCCAGGAATGTTGTCAAATATTACCGCCGAGATGATAGGTTGGGTTAGATTAGGTTATATTACGTTATTGACGTACATAAAGGTCCCACGTAGACGTAGAGGACAACCCGCCAAGAAAGCTGTCGAATATTATCGCCGTGATGATAGGCTGGGTTAGGTTAGGTTATATTACGTTATTGATCTATATAAAGGTCCCACGGAGATGTAGAGTCCAACACGCCAGGAATGTCGTCAAATATTACTGCCGAGATGTCAGGTTGGGTTAGGTTAGTTTATATTACATTATTGACGTACATAAAGGTCCCACGGAGTCGTAGAATCCAACACGCCAGGAATGTCGTCAAATATTACTGCCGAGATGTCAGGTTGGGTTAGGTTAGGTTATATTACGTCATAGACGTATACAGTGTTCCCACCGAGAAGTAGGGGCCGACAAGCAAGGAATGCGGTTAAATGGTACCACGAGAGATTAGGTTGGGTTAGGATAGGTTATATTAGGATACTGATGTATATAAAGTTCCCACGGAGGTGAAGAGTCCAACTCGCCAGGAATGTCGTCAAATATTACCGCCGAGATGTCAGGTTGGGTTAGGTTAGGTTATATTACGTTATTTATGTATATGAATGTCCCACGCAGACATAGAGGAGAACTCGCCAGGAATGTTGTCAAATATTACCGCCGAGATGTCAGGTTGGGTTAGGTTAGGTTACATTACGTTATTGATGTATACGAAAGTCCCACGTAGACCAAGAGGACAACTCGCAAGGAATGTTGTCAAATATTACCGCCGAGATGATAGGTTGGGTTAGGTTAGGTTATATTACGTTATTGATGTATATGAACATCCCACGTAGACGTAGAGGACAACCCGCAAATAAAGCTGTCGAATATTATCGCCGAGATGATAGGTTGGGTTAGGTTAGGTTATATTACGTTATTGATGTATATAAAGGTACCACGGTGACGTAGAGTCCAACTCGCCAGGAATGTTGTCAGATTTTACCGCCGAGATGATAGGTTGGGTTAGGTTAGGTTATATTACGTTATTGATGTATATAAAGGTCCCACGGAGACGTAGACGCCAGCTTGCCAGGAATGTTGTCAAATATTACCGCCGAGATGATGGGTTGGGTTTGGTTAGGTTATATTAGGATACTGATGTATATAAAGGTCCCACGGACACGTAGAGACCAAGTTGCCAGGAATGTTGTCAAATATTACCGCCGATAAGTTAGGTTGGGTTAGGTTAGGTTGTATTACGTTATTGATGTATATGAAGGTCCCACGTAGACGTAGAGGACAACTCGCCAGGAAAGCTGTCGAATATTATCGCCGAGATGATAGGTTGGGTTAGGTTAGGTTATATTACGTTATTGATGTATATAAAGGTACCACGGTGACGTAGAGTCCAACTCGCCAGGAATGTTGTCAGATTTTACCGCCGAGATGATAGGTTGGGTTAGGTTAGGTTATATTACGTTATTGATGTATATAAAGGTCCCACGGAGACGTAGCGGCCAACTCGCCGGGAATGTTGTCAAATATTACCGCCGAGATGTCAGGTTGGGTTAGATTAGGTTACATTACGTTACTGATGTATACGAAGGTCCCACGTAGACGAAGAGGACAACTCGCCAGGAATGTTGTCAAATATTACCGCCGATAAGTTAGGTTGGGTTAGGTTAGGTTATATTACGTTATTGACGTACATAAAGATCCCACGGAGACGTAGAAGCCAGCTCGCCAGGAATGCTGTCAAATATTACCGCCGAGATGTCAGGTTGGCTTAGGTAGGTTATATTACGTTATTGATGTATATAAAGTTCCCACGGAGGTGAAGAGTCCAACTCGCCAGGAATGTCGTCAAATATTACCGCCGAGATGTCAGGTTGGGTTAGGTTAGGTTATATTACGTTATTTATGTATATGAATGTCCCACGCAGACATAGAGGAGAACTCGCCAGGAATGTTGTCAAATATTACCGCCGAGATGTCAGGTTGGGTTAGGTTAGGTTACATTACGTTATTGATGTATACGAAAGTCCCACGTAGACCAAGAGGACAACTCGCAAGGAATGTTGTCAAATATTACAGCCGAGATGATAGGTTGGGTAAGGTTAGGTTATATTACGTTATTGATGTATATGAAGATCCCACGTAGACGTAGAGGACAACCCGCAAATAAAGCTGTCGAATATTATCGCCGAGATGATAGGTTGGGTTAGGTTAGGTTATATTACGTTATTGATGTATATAAAGGTACCACGGTGACGTAGAGTCCAACTCGCCAGGAATGTTGTCTGATATTACCGCCGAGATGATAGTTTGGGTTAGGTTAGGTTATATTACGTTATTGATGTATATAAAGGTCCCACGGAGACGTAGCGGCCAACTCGCCAGGAAAGTTGTCAAATATTACTACCGAGATGTCAGGTTGGGTTAGGTTAGGTTGCATTACGTTATTGATGTATACGAAGGTCCCACGTAGACGAAGAGGACAACTCGCCAGGAATGTTGTCAAATATTACCGCCGGGATGATAGGTTGGGTTAGATTAGGTTATATTACGTTATTGACGTACATAAAGGTCCCACGGAGTCGTAGACGCCAGCTTGCCAGGAATGTTGTCAAATATTACCGCCGAGAAGTCAGGTTGGGTTAGGTTAGGTTATATTACGTTATTGATGTATATAAAGGTCCCAGGGAGACGTAGCGGCCAACTGGCCAGGAATGTTGTCAAATTTTCCGCCGAGGTGATAGGTTGTGTTAGGTTAGGTTACATTACGTTATTAATGTATATAAAGGTGCCACGGAGACGCAGAGGCCAACTCGCCAGGAATGTTGTCAAATATTACCGCCGAGATGATAGGTTGGGTTAGATTAGGTTATATTACGTTATTGACGTACATAAAGGTCCCACGTAGACGTAGAGGACAACCCGCCAAGAAAGCTGTCGAATATTATCGCCGTGATGATAGGCTGGGTTAGGTTAGGTTATATTACGTTATTGATCTATATAAAGGTCCCACGGAGATGTAGAGTCCAACACGCCAGGAATGTCGTCAAATATTACTGCCGAGATGTCAGGTTGGGTTAGGTTAGTTTATATTACATTATTGACGTACATAAAGGTCCCACGGAGTCGTAGAATCCAACACGCCAGGAATGTCGTCAAATATTACTGCCGAGATGTCAGGTTGGGTTAGGTTAGGTTATATTACGTCATAGACGTATACAGTGTTCCCACCGAGAAGTAGGGGCCGACAAGCAAGGAATGCGGTTAAATGGTACCACGAGAGATTAGGTTGGGTTAGGATAGGTTATATTAGGATACTGATGTATATAAAGTTCCCACGGAGGTGAAGAGTCCAACTCGCCAGGAATGTCGTCAAATATTACCGCCGAGATGTCAGGTTGGGTTAGGTTAGGTTATATTACGTTATTTATGTATATGAATGTCCCACGCAGACATAGAGGAGAACTCGCCAGGAATGTTGTCAAATATTACCGCCGAGATGTCAGGTTGGGTTAGGTTAGGTTACATTACGTTATTGATGTATACGAAAGTCCCACGTAGACCAAGAGGACAACTCGCAAGGAATGTTGTCAAATATTACCGCCGAGATGATAGGTTGGGTTAGGTTAGGTTATATTACGTTATTGATGTATATGAAGATCCCACGTAGACGTAGAGGACAACCCGCAAATAAAGCTGTCGAATATTATCGCCGAGATGATAGGTTGGGTTAGGTTAGGTTATATTACGTTATTGATGTATATAAAGGTACCACGGTGACGTAGAGTCCAACTCGCCAGGAATGTTGTCTGATTTTACCGCCGAGATGATAGTTTGGGTTAGGTTAGGTTATATTACGTCATTGATGTACATAAAGGTCCCACGGAGACGTAGCGGCCAACTCGCCAGGAATGTTGTCAAATATTACTGCCGAGATGTCAGGTTCGGTTAGGTAAGGTTGCATTACGTTATTGATGTATACGAAGGTCCCACGTAGACGAAGAGGACAACTCGCCAGGAATGTTGTCAAATATTACTGCCGAGATGTCAGGTTGGGTTAGGTTAGGTTATATTACGTCATAGACGTATACAGTGTTCCCACAGAGAAGTAGGGGCCGACAAGCAAGGAATGCGGTTAAATGGTACCACGAGAGATTAGGTTGGGTTAGGATAGGTTATATTAGGATACTGATGTATATAAAGGTCCCACGGACACGTAGAGGCCAACTCGCAAGGAATGTTGTCAAATTTTCCGCCGAGGTGATAGGTTGGGTTAGGTTAGGTTACATTACGTTATTAATGTATATAAAGGTCCCACGGAGACGCAGAGGCCAACTCGCCAGGAATGTTGTCAAATATTACCGCCGAGGTGATAGGTTGGGTTAGATTATATTATATTACGTTATTGACGTACATAAAGGTCCCACGTAGACGTAGAGGACAACCCGCCAGGAAAGCTGTCGAATATTATCGCCGAGATGATAGGTTGGGTTAGGATAGGTTATATTACGTTATTGATGTATATAAAGGTACCACAGTGACGTAGAGGACAACTCGCCAGGAATGTTGTCAAATATTACCGCCGAAAAGTTAGGTTGGGTTAGGTTAGGTTATATTACGTTATTGACGTACATAAAGATCCCACGGAGACGTAGAAGCCAGCTCGCCAGGAATGCTGTCAAATATTACCGCCGAGATGTCAGGTTGGCTTAGGTTAGGTTCTATTACGTTATTGATGTATACGAAGGTCCCACGTAGACGAAGAGGACAACTCGCCAGGAATGTTGTCAAATATTACCGCCGGGATGATAGGTTGGGTTAGATTAGGTTATATTACGTTATTGACGTACATAAAGGTCCCACGGAGTCGTAGACGCCAGCTTGCCAGGAATGTTGTCAGATTTTACCGCCGAGATGATAGGTTGGGCTAGGTTAGGTTATATTACGTTATTGATGTATATGAAGGTCCCACGTAGACGTAGAGGACAACCCGCCAGGAAAGCTGTCGAATATTATCGCCGAGATGATAGGTTGGGTTAGGTTAGGTTATATTACGTTATTGATGTATATAAAGGTACCACGGTGACGTAGAGTCCAACTCGCCAGGAATGTTGTCTGATTTTACCGCCGAGATGATAGTTTGGGTTAGGTTAGGTTATATTACGTCATTGATGTACATAAAGGTCCCACGGAGACGTAGCGGCCAACTCGCCAGGAATGTTGTCAAATATTACTGCCGAGATGTCAGGTTCGGTTAGGTAAGGTTGCATTACGTTATTGATGTATACGAAGGTCCCACGTAGACGAAGAGGACAATTCGCCAGGAATGTTGTCAAATATTACCGCCGAGATGTCAGGTTGGGTTAGGTTAGGTTATATTACGTTATTTATGTATATGAATGTCCCACGCAGACATAGAGGAGAACTCGCCAGGAATGTTTACAGATATTATCGCCGAGATGATGGGTTGGGTTTGGTTAGGTTATATTGGGATACTGATGTATGTAAAGGTCCCACGGACACGTAGAGGCCAAGTCGCCGGGAATGTTGTCAAATATTACCGCCGGGATGTCAGGTTGGGTTAGGTTAGGTTGTATTACGTTATTGATGTATATAAAGGTACCACAGTGACGTAGAGTCCAACTCGCCAGGAATGTTGTCAAATATTACCGCCGGGATGATAGGTTGGGTTAGGTTAGGTTATATTACGTTATTGATGTATATAAAGGTACCACGGTGACGTAGAGTCCAACTCGCCAGGAATGTTGTCAAATATTACCGCCGAGATGATAGGTTGGCTTAGATTAGGTTATATTACGTTATTGACGTACATAAAGGTCCCACGTAGACGTAGAGGACAACCCGCCAAGAAAGCTGTCGAATATTATCGCCGAGATGATAGGTTGGGTTAGATTAGGTTATATTACGTTATTGACGTACATAAAGGTCCCACGGAGTCGTAGACGCCAGCTTGCCAGGAATGTTGTCAGATTTTACCGCCGAGATGATAGGTTGGGCTAGGTTAGGTTATATTACGTTATTGATGTATATGAAGGTCCCACGTAGACGTAGAGGACAACCCGCCAGGAAAGCTGTCGAATATTATCGCCGAGATGATAGGTTGGGTTAGGTTAGGTTATATTACGTTATTGATGTATATAAAGGTACCACGGTGACGTAGAGGACAACTCGCCAGGAATGTTGTCAAATATTACCGCCGATAAGTTAGGTTGGGTTAGGTTAGGTTATATTACGTTATTGACGTACATAAAGATCCCACGGAGACGTAGAAGCCAGCTCGCCAGGAATGCTGTCAAATATTACCGCCGAGATGTCAGGTTGGCTTAGGTAGGTTATATTACGTTATTGATGTATATAAAGTTCCCACGGAGGTGAAGAGTCCAACTCGCCAGGAATGTCGTCAAATATTACCGCCGAGATGTCAGGTTGGGTTAGGTTAGGTTATATTACGTTATTTATGTATATGAATGTCCCACGCAGACATAGAGGAGAACTCGCCAGGAATGTTGTCAAATATTACCGCCGAGATGTCAGGTTGGGTTAGGTTAGGTTACATTACGTTATTGATGTATATAAAGGTACCACGGTGACGTAGAGTCCAACTCGCCAGGAATGTTGTCTGATTTTACCGCCGAGATGATAGTTTGGGTTAGGTTAGGTTATATTACGTCATTGATGTACATAAAGGTCCCATGGAGACGTAGCGGCCAACTCGCCAGGAATGTTGTCAAATATTACTGCCGAGATGTCAGGTTCGGTTAGGTAAGGTTGCATTACGTTATTGATGTATACGAAGGTCCCACGTAGACGAAGAGGACAACTCGCCAGGAATGTTGTCAAATATTACTGCCGAGATGTCAGGTTGGGTTAGGTTAGGTTATATTACGTCATAGACGTATACAGTGTTCCCACCGAGAAGTAGGGGCCTACAAGCAAGGAATGCGGTTAAATGGTACCACGAGAGATTAGGTTGGGTTAGGATAGGTTATATTAGGATACTGATGTATATAAAGGTCCCACGGACACGTAGAGGCCAACTCGCAAGGAATGTTGTCAAATTTTCCGCCGAGGTGATAGGTTGGGTTAGGTTAGGTTACATTACGTTATTAATGTATATAAAGGTCCCACGGAGACGCAGAGGCCAACTCGCCAGGAATGTTGTCAAATATTACCGCCGAGGTGATAGGTTGGGTTAGATTATATTATATTACGTTATTGACGTACATAAAGGTCCCACGTAGACGTAGATGACAACCCGCCAGGAATGCTGTCAAATATTACCGCCGAGATGTCAGGTTGGCTTAGGTTAGGTTATATTACGTTATTGATGTATACGAAGGTCCCACGTAGACGAAGAGGACAACTCGCCAGGAATGTTGTCAAATATTACCGCCGAGATGTCAGGTTGGGTTAGGTTAGGTTATATTACGTTATTTATGTATATGAATGTCCCACGCAGACATAGAGGAGAACTCGCCAGGAATGTTTACAGATATTATCGCCGAGATGATGGGTTGGGTTTGGTTAGGTTATATTGGGATACTGATGTATGTAAAGGTCCCACGGACACGTAGAGGCCAAGTCGCCGGGAATGTTGTCAAATATTACCGCCGGGATGTCAGGTTGGGTTAGGTTAGGTTGTATTACGTTATTGATGTATATAAAGGTACCACAGTGACGTAGAGTCCAACTCGCCAGGAATGTTGTCAAATATTACCGCCGGGATGATAGGTTGGGTTAGGTTAGGTTATATTACGTTATTGATGTATATAAAGGTACCACGGTGACGTAGAGTCCAACTCGCCAGGAATGTTGTCTGATTTTACCGCCGAGATGATAGTTTGGGTTAGGTTAGGTTATATTACGTCATTGATGTACATAAAGGTCCCACGGAGACGTAGCGGCCAACTCGCCAGGAATGTTGTCAAATATTACTGCCGAGATGTCAGGTTCGGTTAGGTAAGGTTGCATTACGTTATTGATGTATACGAAGGTCCCACGTAGACGAAGAGGACAACTCGAGAGGAATGTTGTCAAATATTACTGCCGAGATGTCAGGTTGGGTTAGGTTAGGTTATATTACGTCATAGACGTATACAGTGTTCCCACCGAGAAGTAGGGGCCGACAAGCAAGGAATGCGGTTAAATGGTACCACGAGAGATTAGGTTGGGTTAGGATAGGTTATATTAGGATACTGATGTATATAAAGGTCCCACGGACACGTAGAGGCCAACTCGCAAGGAATGTTGTCAAATTTTCCGCCGAGGTGATAGGTTGCGTTAGGTTAGGTTACATTACGTTATTAATGTATATAAAGGTCCCACGGAGACGCAGAGGCCAACTCGCCAGGAATGTTGTCAAATATTACCGCCGAGGTGATAGGTTGGGTTAGATTATATTATATTACGTTATTGACGTACATAAAGGTCCCACGTAGACGTAGAGGACAACCCGCCAGGAAAGCTGTCGAATATTATCGCCGAGATGATAGGTTGGGTTAGGATAGGTTATATTACGTTATTGATGTATATAAAGGTACCACGGTGACGTAGAGGACAACTCGCCAGGAATGTTGTCAAATATTACCGCCGAAAAGTTAGGTTGGGTTAGGTTAGGTTATATTACGTTATTGACGTACATAAAGATCCCACGGAGACGTAGAAGCCAGCTCGCCAGGAATGCTGTCAAATATTACCGCCGAGATGTCAGGTTGGCTTAGGTTAGGTTATATTACGTTATTGATGTATACGAAGGTCCCACGTAGACGAAGAGGACAACTCGCCAGGAATGTTGTCAAATATTACCGCCGGGATGATAGGTTGGGTTATATTAGGTTATATTACGTTATTGACGTACATAAAGGTCCCACGGAGTCGTAGACGCCAGCTTGCCAGGAATGTTGTCAGATTTTACCGCCGAGATGATAGGTTGGGCTAGGTTAGGTTATATTACGTCATTGATGTACATAAAGGTCCCACGGAGACGTAGCGGCCAACTCGCCAGGAATGTTGTCAAATATTACTGCCGAGATGTCAGGTTCGGTTAGGTAAGGTTATATTACGTTATTGATGTATACGAAGGTCCCACGTAGACGAAGAGGACAACTCGCCAGGAATGTTGTCAAATATTACTGCCGAGATGTCAGGTTGGGTTAGGTTAGGTTATATTACGTCATAGACGTATACAGTGTTCCCACAGAGAAGTAGGGGCCGACAAGCAAGGAATGCGGTTAAATGGTACCACGAGAGATTAGGTTGGGTTAGGATAGGTTATATTAGGATACTGATGTATATAAAGGTCCCACGGACACGTAGAGGCCAACTCGCAAGGAATGTTGTCAAATTTTCCGCCGAGGTGATAGGTTGGGTTAGGTTAGGTTACATTACGTTATTAATGTATATAAAGGTCCCACGGAGACGCAGAGGCCAACTCGCCAGGAATGTTGTCAAATATTACCGCCGAGGTGATAGGTTGGGTTAGATTATATTATATTACGTTATTGACGTACATAAAGGTCCCACGTAGACGTAGAGGACAACCCGCCAGGAAAGCTGTCGAATATTATCGCCGAGATGATAGGTTGGGTTAGGATAGGTTATATTACGTTATTGATGTATATAAAGGTACCACAGTGACGTAGAGGACAACTCGCCAGGAATGTTGTCAAATATTACCGCCGAAAAGTTAGGTTGGGTTAGGTTAGGTTATATTACGTTATTGACGTACATAAAGATCCCACGGAGACGTAGAAGCCAGCTCGCCAGGAATGCTGTCAAATATTACCGCCGAGATGTCAGGTTGGCTTAGGTTAGGTTCTATTACGTTATTGATGTATACGAAGGTCCCACGTAGACGAAGAGGACAACTCGCCAGGAATGTTGTCAAATATTACCGCCGGGATGATAGGTTGGGTTAGATTAGGTTATATTACGTTATTGACGTACATAAAGGTCCCACGGAGTCGTAGACGCCAGCTTGCCAGGAATGTTGTCAGATTTTACCGCCGAGATGATAGGTTGGGCTAGGTTAGGTTATATTACGTTATTGATGTATATGAAGGTCCCACGTAGACGTAGAGGACAACCCGCCAGGAAAGCTGTCGAATATTATCGCCGAGATGATAGGTTGGGTTAGGTTAGGTTATATTACGTTATTGATGTATATAAAGGTACCACGGTGACGTAGAGTCCAACTCGCCAGGAATGTTGTCTGATTTTACCGCCGAGATGATAGTTTGGGTTAGGTTAGGTTATATTACGTCATTGATGTACATAAAGGTCCCACGGAGACGTAGCGGCCAACTCGCCAGGAATGTTGTCAAATATTACTGCCGAGATGTCAGGTTCGGTTAGGTAAGGTTGCATTACGTTATTGATGTATACGAAGGTCCCACGTAGACGAAGAGGACAATTCGCCAGGAATGTTGTCAAATATTACCGCCGAGATGTCAGGTTGGGTTAGGTTAGGTTATATTACGTTATTTATGTATATGAATGTCCCACGCAGACATAGAGGAGAACTCGCCAGGAATGTTTACAGATATTATCGCCGAGATGATGGGTTGGGTTTGGTTAGGTTATATTGGGATACTGATGTATGTAAAGGTCCCACGGACACGTAGAGGCCAAGTCGCCGGGAATGTTGTCAAATATTACCGCCGGGATGTCAGGTTGGGTTAGGTTAGGTTGTATTACGTTATTGATGTATATAAAGGTACCACAGTGACGTAGAGTCCAACTCGCCAGGAATGTTGTCAAATATTACCGCCGGGATGATAGGTTGGGTTAGGTTAGGTTATATTACGTTATTGATGTATATAAAGGTACCACGGTGACGTAGAGTCCAACTCGCCAGGAATGTTGTCAAATATTACCGCCGAGATGATAGGTTGGCTTAGATTAGGTTATATTACGTTATTGACGTACATAAAGGTCCCACGTAGACGTAGAGGACAACCCGCCAAGAAAGCTGTCGAATATTATCGCCGAGATGATAGGTTGGGTTAGATTAGGTTATATTACGTTATTGACGTACATAAAGGTCCCACGGAGTCGTAGACGCCAGCTTGCCAGGAATGTTGTCAGATTTTACCGCCGAGATGATAGGTTGGGCTAGGTTAGGTTATATTACGTTATTGATGTATATGAAGGTCCCACGTAGACGTAGAGGACAACCCGCCAGGAAAGCTGTCGAATATTATCGCCGAGATGATAGGTTGGGTTAGGTTAGGTTATATTACGTTATTGATGTATATAAAGGTACCACGGTGACGTAGAGGACAACTCGCCAGGAATGTTGTCAAATATTACCGCCGATAAGTTAGGTTGGGTTAGGTTAGGTTATATTACGTTATTGACGTACATAAAGATCCCACGGAGACGTAGAAGCCAGCTCGCCAGGAATGCTGTCAAATATTACCGCCGAGATGTCAGGTTGGCTTAGGTAGGTTATATTACGTTATTGATGTATATAAAGTTCCCACGGAGGTGAAGAGTCCAACTCGCCAGGAATGTCGTCAAATATTACCGCCGAGATGTCAGGTTGGGTTAGGTTAGGTTATATTACGTTATTTATGTATATGAATGTCCCACGCAGACATAGAGGAGAACTCGCCAGGAATGTTGTCAAATATTACCGCCGAGATGTCAGGTTGGGTTAGGTTAGGTTACATTACGTTATTGATGTATATAAAGGTACCACGGTGACGTAGAGTCCAACTCGCCAGGAATGTTGTCTGATTTTACCGCCGAGATGATAGTTTGGGTTAGGTTAGGTTATATTACGTCATTGATGTACATAAAGGTCCCATGGAGACGTAGCGGCCAACTCGCCAGGAATGTTGTCAAATATTACTGCCGAGATGTCAGGTTCGGTTAGGTAAGGTTGCATTACGTTATTGATGTATACGAAGGTCCCACGTAGACGAAGAGGACAACTCGCCAGGAATGTTGTCAAATATTACTGCCGAGATGTCAGGTTGGGTTAGGTTAGGTTATATTACGTCATAGACGTATACAGTGTTCCCACCGAGAAGTAGGGGCCTACAAGCAAGGAATGCGGTTAAATGGTACCACGAGAGATTAGGTTGGGTTAGGATAGGTTATATTAGGATACTGATGTATATAAAGGTCCCACGGACACGTAGAGGCCAACTCGCAAGGAATGTTGTCAAATTTTCCGCCGAGGTGATAGGTTGGGTTAGGTTAGGTTACATTACGTTATTAATGTATATAAAGGTCCCACGGAGACGCAGAGGCCAACTCGCCAGGAATGTTGTCAAATATTACCGCCGAGGTGATAGGTTGGGTTAGATTATATTATATTACGTTATTGACGTACATAAAGGTCCCACGTAGACGTAGATGACAACCCGCCAGGAATGCTGTCAAATATTACCGCCGAGATGTCAGGTTGGCTTAGGTTAGGTTATATTACGTTATTGATGTATACGAAGGTCCCACGTAGACGAAGAGGACAACTCGCCAGGAATGTTGTCAAATATTACCGCCGAGATGTCAGGTTGGGTTAGGTTAGGTTATATTACGTTATTTATGTATATGAATGTCCCACGCAGACATAGAGGAGAACTCGCCAGGAATGTTTACAGATATTATCGCCGAGATGATGGGTTGGGTTTGGTTAGGTTATATTGGGATACTGATGTATGTAAAGGTCCCACGGACACGTAGAGGCCAAGTCGCCGGGAATGTTGTCAAATATTACCGCCGGGATGTCAGGTTGGGTTAGGTTAGGTTGTATTACGTTATTGATGTATATAAAGGTACCACAGTGACGTAGAGTCCAACTCGCCAGGAATGTTGTCAAATATTACCGCCGGGATGATAGGTTGGGTTAGGTTAGGTTATATTACGTTATTGATGTATATAAAGGTACCACGGTGACGTAGAGTCCAACTCGCCAGGAATGTTGTCTGATTTTACCGCCGAGATGATAGTTTGGGTTAGGTTAGGTTATATTACGTCATTGATGTACATAAAGGTCCCACGGAGACGTAGCGGCCAACTCGCCAGGAATGTTGTCAAATATTACTGCCGAGATGTCAGGTTCGGTTAGGTAAGGTTGCATTACGTTATTGATGTATACGAAGGTCCCACGTAGACGAAGAGGACAACTCGAGAGGAATGTTGTCAAATATTACTGCCGAGATGTCAGGTTGGGTTAGGTTAGGTTATATTACGTCATAGACGTATACAGTGTTCCCACCGAGAAGTAGGGGCCGACAAGCAAGGAATGCGGTTAAATGGTACCACGAGAGATTAGGTTGGGTTAGGATAGGTTATATTAGGATACTGATGTATATAAAGGTCCCACGGACACGTAGAGGCCAACTCGCAAGGAATGTTGTCAAATTTTCCGCCGAGGTGATAGGTTGCGTTAGGTTAGGTTACATTACGTTATTAATGTATATAAAGGTCCCACGGAGACGCAGAGGCCAACTCGCCAGGAATGTTGTCAAATATTACCGCCGAGGTGATAGGTTGGGTTAGATTATATTATATTACGTTATTGACGTACATAAAGGTCCCACGTAGACGTAGAGGACAACCCGCCAGGAAAGCTGTCGAATATTATCGCCGAGATGATAGGTTGGGTTAGGATAGGTTATATTACGTTATTGATGTATATAAAGGTACCACGGTGACGTAGAGGACAACTCGCCAGGAATGTTGTCAAATATTACCGCCGAAAAGTTAGGTTGGGTTAGGTTAGGTTATATTACGTTATTGACGTACATAAAGATCCCACGGAGACGTAGAAGCCAGCTCGCCAGGAATGCTGTCAAATATTACCGCCGAGATGTCAGGTTGGCTTAGGTTAGGTTATATTACGTTATTGATGTATACGAAGGTCCCACGTAGACGAAGAGGACAACTCGCCAGGAATGTTGTCAAATATTACCGCCGGGATGATAGGTTGGGTTATATTAGGTTATATTACGTTATTGACGTACATAAAGGTCCCACGGAGTCGTAGACGCCAGCTTGCCAGGAATGTTGTCAGATTTTACCGCCGAGATGATAGGTTGGGCTAGGTTAGGTTATATTACGTTATTGATGTATATGAAGGTCCCACGTAGACGTAGAGGACAACCCGCCAGGAAAGCTGTCGAATATTATCGCCGAGATGATAGGTTGGGTTAGGTTAGGTTATATTACGTTATTGATGTATATAAAGGTACCACGGTGACGTAGAGGACAACTCGCCAGGAATGTTGTCAAATATTACCGCCGATAAGTTAGGTTGGGTTAGGTTAGGTTATATTACGTTATTGACGTACATAAAGATCCCACGGAGACGTAGAAGCCAGCTCGCCAGGAATGCTGTCAAATATTACCGCCGAGATGTCAGGTTGGCTTAGGTAGGTTATATTACGTTATTGATGTATATAAAGTTCCCACGGAGGTGAAGAGTCCAACTCGCCAGGAATGTCGTCAAATATTACCGCCGAGATGTCAGGTTGGGTTAGGTTAGGTTATATTACGTTATTTATGTATATGAATGTCCCACGCAGACATAGAGGAGAACTCGCCAGGAATGTTGTCAAATATTACCGCCGAGATGTCAGGTTGGGTTAGGTTAGGTTACATTACGTTATTGATGTATACGAAAGTCCCACGTAGACCAAGAGGACAACTCGCAAGGAATGTTGTCAAATATTACCGCCGAGATGATAGGTTGGGTTAGGTTAGGTTATATTACGTTATTGATGTATATGAAGATCCCACGTAGACGTAGAGGACAACCCGCAAATAAAGCTGTCGAATATTATCGCCGAGATGATAGGTTGGGTTAGGTTAGGTTATATTACGTTATTGATGTATATAAAGGTACCACGGTGACGTAGAGTCCAACTCGCCAGGAATGTTGTCTGATTTTACCGCCGAGATGATAGTTTGGGTTAGGTTAGTTTATATTACGTCATTGATGTACATAAAGGTCCCACGGAGACGTAGCGGCCAACTCGTCAGGAATGTTGTCAAATATTACTGCCGAGATGTCAGGTTCGGTTAGGTAAGGTTGCATTACGCTATTGATGTATACGAAGGTCCCACGTAGACGAAGAGGACAACTCGCCAGGAATGTTGTCAAATATTACTGCCGAGATGTCAGGTTGGATTAGGTTAGGTTATATTACGTCATAGACGTATACAGTGTTCCCACCGAGAAGTAGGGGCCGACAAGCAAGGAATGCGGTGAAATGGTACCACGAGAGATTAGGTTGGGTTAGGATAGGTTATATTAGGATACTGATGTATATAAAGGTCCCACGGACACGTAGAGGCCAACTCGCAAGGAATGTTGTCAAATTTTCCGCCGAGGTGATAGGTTGGGTTAGGTTAGGTTACATTACGTTATTAATGTATATAAAGGTCCCACGGAGACGCAGAGGCCAACTCGCCAGGAATGTTGTCAAATATTACCGCCGAGGTGATAGGTTGGGTTAGATTATATTATATTACGTTATTGACGTACATAAAGGTCCCACGTAGACGTAGAGGACAACCCGCCAGGAAAGCTGTCGAATATTATCGCCGAGATGATAGGTTGGGATAGGTTAGGTTATATTACGTTATTGATGTATATAAAGGTACCACGGTGACGTAGAGTCCAACTCGCCAGGAATGTTGTCAGATTTTACCGCCGATAAGTTAGGTTGGGTTAGGTTAGGTTATATTACGTTATTGACGTACATAAAGATCCCACGGAGACGTAGAAGCCAGCTCGCCAGGAATGCTGTCAAATATTACCGCCGAGATGTCAGGTTGGCTTAGGTTAGGTTATATTACGTTATTGATGTATACGAAGGTCCCACGTAGACGAAGAGGACAACTCGCCAGGAATGTTGTCAAATATTACCGCCGAGATGTCAGGTTGGGTTAGGTTAGGTTATATTACGTTATTTATGTATATGAATGTCCCACGCAGACATAGAGGAGAACTCGCCAGGAATGTTTACAGATATTATCGCCGAGATGATGGGTTGGGTTTGGTTAGGTTATATTGGGATACTGATGTATGTAAAGGTCCCACGGACACGTAGAGGCCAAGTCGCCGGGAATGTTGTCAAATATTACCGCCGGGATGATAGGTTGGGTTAGGTTAGGTTATATTACGTTATTGATGTATATAAAGGTCCCACGTAGACGTAGAGGACAACCCAACAAGAAAACTGTCGAATATTATCGCCGAGATGATAGGCTGGGTTAGGTTAGGTTATATTACGTTATTGATGTATATAAAGGTCCCACGGAGATGTAGAGTCCAACTCGCCAGGAATGTCGTCGAATATTACTGCCGAGATGTCAGGTTGGGTTATGTTAGGTTATATTACGTTATTGACGTACATAAAGGTCCCACGGAGTCGTAGAATCCAACACGCCAGGAATGCTGTCAAATATTACCGCCGAGATGTCAGGTTGGCTTAGGTTAGGTTATATTACGTTATTGATGTATACGAAGGTCCCACGTAGACGAAGAGGACAACTCGCCAGGAATGTTGTCAAATATTACCGCCGAGATGTCAGGTTGGGTTAGGTTAGGTTATATTACGTTATTTATGTATATGAATGTCCCACGCAGACATAGAGGAGAACTCGCCAGGAATGGTTACAGATATTATCGCCGAGATGATGGGTTGGGTTTGGTTAGGTTATATTGGGATACTGATGTATGTAAAGGTCCCACGGACACGTAGAGGCCAAGTCGCCGGGAATGTTGTCAAATATTACCGCCGGGATGTCAGGTTGGGTTAGGTTAGGTTGTATTACGTTATTGATGTATATAAAGGTACCACAGTGACGTAGAGTCCAACTCGCCAGGAATGTTGTCAAATATTACCGCCGGGATGATAGGTTGGGTTAGGTTAGGTTATATTACGTTATTGATGTATATGAAGATCCCACGTAGACGTAGAGGACAACCCGCAAATAAAGCTGTCGAATATTATCGCCGAGATGATAGGTTGGGTTAGGTTAGGTTATATTACGTTATTGATGTATATAAAGGTACCACGGTGACGTAGAGTCCAACTCGCCAGGAATGTTGTCTGATTTTACCGCCGAGATGATAGTTTGGGTTAGGTTAGGTTATATTACGTCATTGATGTACATAAAGGTCCCACGGAGACGTAGCGGCCAACTCGCCAGGAATGTTGTCAAATATTACTGCCGAGATGTCAGGTTCGGTTAGGTAAGGTTGCATTACGTTATTGATGTATACGAAGGTCCCACGTAGACGAAGAGGACAACTCGCCAGGAATGTTGTCAAATATTACTGCCGAGATGTCAGGTTGGATTAGGTTAGGTTATATTACGTCATAGACGTATACAGTGTTCCCACCGAGAAGTAGGGGCCGACAAGCAAGGAATGCGGTGAAATGGTACCACGAGAGATTAGGTTGGGTTAGGATAGGTTATATTAGGATACTGATGTATATAAAGGTCCCACGGACACGTAGAGGCCAACTCGCAAGGAATGTTGTCAAATTTTCCGCCGAGGTGATAGGTTGGGTTAGGTTAGGTTACATTACGTTATTAATGTATATAAAGGTCCCACGGAGACGCAGAGGCCAACTCGCCAGGAATGTTGTCAAATATTACCGCCAAGGTGATAGGTTGGGTTAGATTATATTATATTACGTTATTGACGTACATAAAGGTCCCACGTAGACGTAGAGGACAACCCGCCAGGAAAGCTGTCGAATATTATCGCCGAGATGATAGGTTGGGATAGGTTAGGTTATATTACGTTATTGATGTATATAAAGGTACCACGGTGACGTAGAGTCCAACTCGCCAGGAATGTTGTCAGATTTTACCGCCGATAAGTTAGGTTCGGTTAGGTTAGGTTATATTACGTTATTGACGTACATAAAGATCCCACGGAGACGTAGAAGCCAGCTCGCCAGGAATGCTGTCAAATATTACCGCCGAGATGTCAGGTTGGCTTAGGTTAGGTTATATTACGTTATTGATGTATACGAAGGTCCCACGTAGACGAAGAGGACAACTCGCCAGGAATGTTGTCAAATATTACCGCCGAGATGTCAGGTTGGGTTAGGTTTGGTTATATTACGTTATTTATGTATATGAATGTCCCACGCAGACATAGAGGAGAACTCGCCAGGAATGTTTACAGATATTATCGCCGAGATGATGGGTTGGGTTTGGTTAGGTTATATTGGGATACTGATGTATGTAAAGGTCCCACGGACACGTAGAGGCCAAGTCGCCGGGAATGTTGTCAAATATTACCGCCGGGATGATAGGTTGGGTTAGGTTAGGTTATATTACGTTATTGATGTATATAAAGGTCCCACGTAGACGTAGAGGACAACCCAACAAGAAAACTGTCGAATATTATCGCCGAGATGATAGGCTGGGTTAGGTTAGGTTATATTACGTTATTGATGTATATAAAGGTCCCACGGAGATGTAGAGTCCAACTCGCCAGGAATGTCGTCGAATATTACTGCCGAGATGTCAGGTTGGGTTATGTTAGGTTATATTACGTTATTGACGTACATAAAGGTCCCACGGAGTCGTAGAATCCAACACGCCAGGAATGCTGTCAAATATTACCGCCGAGATGTCAGGTTGGCTTAGGTTAGGTTATATTACGTTATTGATGTATACGAAGGTCCCACGTAGACGAAGAGGACAACTCGCCAGGAATGTTGTCAAATATTACCGCCGAGATGTCAGGTTGGGTTAGGTTAGGTTATATTACGTTATTTATGTATATGAATGTCCCACGCAGACATAGAGGAGAACTCGCCAGGAATGTTTACAGATATTATCGCCGAGATGATGGGTTGGGTTTGGTTAGGTTATATTGGGATACTGATGTATGTAAAGGTCCCACGGACACGTAGAGGCCAAGTCGCCGGGAATGTTGTCAAATATTACCGCCGGGATGTCAGGTTGGGTTAGGTTAGGTTGTATTACGTTATTGATGTATATAAAGGTACCACAGTGACGTAGAGTCCAACTCGCCAGGAATGTTGTCAAATATTACCGCCGGGATGATAGGTTGGGTTAGGTTAGGTTATATTACGTTATTGATGTATATGAAGATCCCACGTAGACGTAGAGGACAACCCGCAAATAAAGCTGTCGAATATTATCGCCGAGATGATAGGTTGGGTTAGGTTAGGTTATATTACGTTATTGATGTATATAAAGGTACCACGGTGACGTAGAGTCCAACTCGCCAGGAATGTTGTCTGATTTTACCGCCGAGATGATAGTTTGGGTTAGGTTAGGTTATATTACGTCATTGATGTACATAAAGGTCCCACGGAGACGTAGCGGCCAACTCGCCAGGAATGTTGTCAAATATTACTGCCGAGATGTCAGGTTCGGTTAGGTAAGGTTGCATTACGTTATTGATGTATACGAAGGTCCCACGTAGACGAAGAGGACAACTCGCCAGGAATGTTGTCAAATATTACTGCCGAGATGTCAGGTTGGATTAGGTTAGATTATATTACGTCATAGACGTATACAGTGTTCCCACCGAGAAGTAGGGGCCGACAAGCAAGGAATGCGGTGAAATGGTACCACGAGAGATTAGGTTGGGTTAGGATAGGTTATATTAGGATACTGATGTATATAAAGGTCCCACGGACACGTAGAGGCCAACTCGCAAGGAATGTTGTCAAATTTTCCGCCGAGGTGATAGGTTGGGTTAGGTTAGGTTACATTACGTTATTAATGTATATAAAGGTCCCACGGAGACGCAGAGGCCAACTCGCCAGGAATGTTGTCAAATATTACCGCCGAGGTGATAGGATGGGTTAGATTATATTATATTACGTTATTGACGTACATAAAGGTCCCACGTAGACGTAGAGGACAACCCGCCAGGAAAGCTGTCGAATATTATCGCCGAGATGATAGGTTGGGATAGGTTAGGTTATATTACGTTATTGATGTATATAAAGGTACCACGGTGACGTAGAGTCCAACTCGCCAGGAATGTTGTCAGATTTTACCGCCGATAAGTTAGGTTCGGTTAGGTTAGGTTATATTACGTTATTGACGTACATAAAGATCCCACGGAGACGTAGAAGCCAGCTCGCCAGGAATGCTGTCAAATATTACCGCCGAGATGTCAGGTTGGCTTAGGTTAGGTTATATTACGTTATTGATGTATACGAAGGTCCCACGTAGACGAAGAGGACAACTCGCCAGGAATGTTGTCAAATATTACCGCCGAGATGTCAGGTTGGGTTAGGTTAGGTTATATTACGTTATTTATGTATATGAATGTCCCACGCAGACATAGAGGAGAACTCGCCAGGAATGTTTACAGATATTATCGCCGAGATGATGGGTTGGGTTTGGTTAGGTTATATTGGGATACTGATGTATGTAAAGGTCCCACGGACACGTAGAGGCCAAGTCGCCGGGAATGTTGTCAAATATTACCGCCGGGATGTCAGGTTGGGTTAGGTTAGGTTGTATTACGTTATTGATGTATATAAAGGTACCACAGTGACGTAGAGTCCAACTCGCCAGGAATGTTGTCAAATATTACCGCCGGAATGATAGGTTGGGTTAGGTTAGGTTATATTACGTTATTGATGTATATAAAGGTCCCACGGAGATGTAGAGTCCAACTCGCCAGGAATGTCGTCGAATATTACTGCCGAGATGTCAGGTTGGGTTATGTTAGGTTATATTACGTTATTGACGTACATAAAGGTCCCACGGAGTCGTAGAATCCAACACGCCAGGAATGTTGTCAAATATTACCGCCGAGATGATAGGTTGGCTTAGATTAGGTTATATTACGTTATTGACGTACATAAAGGTCCCACGTAGACGTAGAGGACAACCCGCCAGGAATGCTGTCAAATATTACCGCCGAGATGTCAGGTTGGCTTAGGTTAGGTTATATTACGTTATTGATGTATACGAAGGTCCCACGTAGACGAAGAGGACAACTCGCCAGGAATGTTGTCAAATATTACCGCCGAGATGTCAGGTTGGGTTAGGTTAGGTTATATTACGTTATTTATGTATATGAATGTCCCACGCAGACATAGAGGAGAACTCGCCAGGAATGTTTACAGATATTATCGCCGAGATGATGGGTTGGGTTTGGTTAGGTTATATTGGGATACTGATGTATGTAAAGGTCCCACGGACACGTAGAGGCCAAGTCGCCGGGAATGTTGTCAAATATTACCGCCGGGATGTCAGGTTGGGTTAGGTTAGGTTGTATTACGTTATTGATGTATATAAAGGTACCACAGTGACGTAGAGTCCAACTCGCCAGGAATGTTGTCAAATATTACCGCCGGAATGATAGGTTGGGTTAGGTTAGGTTATATTACGTTATTGATGTATATAAAGGTCCCACGGAGATGTAGAGTCCAACTCGCCAGGAATGTCGTCGAATATTACTGCCGAGATGTCAGGTTGGGTTATGTTAGGTTATATTACGTTATTGACGTACATAAAGGTCCCACGGAGTCGTAGAATCCAACACGCCAGGAATGTTGTCAAATATTACCGCCGAGATGATAGGTTGGCTTAGATTAGGTTATATTACGTTATTGACGTACATAAAGGTCCCACGTAGACGTAGAGGACAACCCGCCAAGAAAGCTGTCGAATATTATCGCCGAGATGATAGGCTGGGTTAGGTTAGGTCATACTACGTTATTGATGTATATAAAGGTCCCACGGAGATGTAGAGTCCAACTCGCCAGGAATGTCGTCAAATATTACTGCCGAGATGTCAGGTTGGGTTAGGTTAGGTTATATTACGTTATTGACGTACATAAAGGTCCCACGGAGTCGTAGAATCCAACACGCCAGGAATGTCGTCAAATATTACTACCGAGATGTCAGGTTGGGTTAGGTTAGGTTATATTACGTCATAGACGTATACAGTGTTCCCACCGAGAAGTAGGGGCCGACAAGCAAGGAATGCGGTTAAATGGTACCACGAGAGATTAGGTTGGGTTAGGATAGGTTATATTAGGATACTGATGTATATAAAGGTCCCACGGACACGTAGTGGCCAACTCGCAAGGAATGTTGTCAAATTTTCCGCCGAGGTGATAGGTTGGGTTAGGTTAGGTTACATTACGTTATTAATGTATATAAAGGTCCCACGGAGACGCAGAGGCCAACTCGCCAGGAATGTTGTCAAATATTACCGCCGAGGTGATAGGTTGGGTTAGATTATATTATATTACGTTATTGACGTACATAAAGGTCCCACGTAGACGTAGAGGACAACCCGCCAGGAAAGCTGTCGAATATTATCGCCGAGATGATAGGTTGGGTTAGGATAGGTTATATTACGTTATTGATGTATATAAAGGTACCACGGTGACGTAGGGGACAACTCGCCAGGAACGTTGTCAAATATTACCGCCGAAAAGTTAGGTTGGGTTAGGTTAGGTTATATTACGTTATTGACGTACATAAAGATCCCACGGAGACGTAGAAGCCAGCTCGCCAGGAATGCTGTCAAATATTACCGCCGAGATGTCAGGTTGGCTTAGCTTAGGTTATATTACGTTATTGATGTATACGAAGGTCCCACGTAGACGAAGAGGACAACTCGCCAGGAATGTTGTCAAATATTACCGCCGGGATGATAGGTTGGGTTAGATTAGGTTATATTACGTTATTGACGTACATAAAGGTCCCACGGAGTCGTAGACGCCAGCTTGCCAGGAATGTTGTCAGATTTTACCGCCGAGATGATAGGTTGGGCTAGGTTACGTTATATTACGTTATTGATGTATATGAAGGTCCCACGTAGACGTAGAGGACAACCCGCCAGGAAAGCTGGCGAATATTATCGCCGAGATGATAGGTTGGGTTAGGTTAGGTTATATTACGTTATTGACGTACATAAAGATCCCACGGAGACGTAGAAGCCAGCTCGCCAGGAATGTTGTCAAATATTACCGCCGAGATGTCAGGTTGGGCTAGGTTAGGTTATATTACGCTATTGATGTATATAAAGATCCCACGGAGACGTAGAATCCAACACGCCAGGAATGTCGTGAAATATTACCGCTGAGATGTCAGCTTGGGTTAGGT
Organism: Xylocopa violacea; assembly: GCA_963969225.1. NCBI lineage: Eukaryota > Metazoa > Arthropoda > Insecta > Hymenoptera > Apidae > Xylocopa > Xylocopa violacea. The sequence goes on along the minus strand of CAXAJV010000201.1, from coordinate 277,928 downwards.
TAGGTTATATTACGTTATTGATGTATACAAAGGTCCCACGGAGACGTAGAATCCAACTCGCCATGAATGTCGTCAAATATTACCGCCGAGATGTCAGGTTGGGTTAGGTTAGGTTATATTACGTTATTTATGTATATGAATGTCCCACGCAGACATAGAGGAGAACTCGCCAGGAATGTTTACAGATATTATCGCCGAGATGATGGGTTGGGTTTGATTAGGTTATATTGGGATACTGATGTATGTAAAGGTCCCACGGACACGTAGAGGCCAAGTCGCCGGGAATGTTGTCAAATATTACCGCCGATATGTTAGGTTGGGTTAGGTTAGGTTATATTACGTTATTGACGTTCATAAAGAACCCACGGAGACGTAGAGGCTAACACGCCAGGAATGTTGTCAAATATTACCGCCGGGATGATAGGTTGGGTTAGATTATGTTATATTACGTTATTGACGTACATAAAGGTCCCACGGAGTCGTAGACGCCAGCTTGCCAGGAATGTTGTCAAATATTACCGCCGAGATGTCAGGTTGGACTAGGTTAGGTTATATTACGCTATTGATGTATATAAAGATCCCACGGAGACGTAGAATCCAACACGCCAGGAATGTCGTGAAATATTACCGCTGAGATGTCAGCTTGGGTTAGGTTAGGTTATATTACGTTATTGATGTATACAAAGGTCCCACGGAGACGTAGAATCCAACTCGCCATGAATGTCGTCAAATATTACCGCCGAGATGTCAGGTTGGGTTGTGTTAGGTTATATTACGTTATTAATGCATATGAATGTCCCACGCAGACGTAGAGGAAAACTCGCCAGGAATGTTGACAAATATTATCGCCGAGATGATGGGTTTTGTTTGGTTAGGTTATATTAGGATACTGATGTATATAAAGGTCCCACGGACACGTAGAGACCAGGTCGCCAGGAATGTTGTCAAATATTACCGCCGATATGTTAGGTTGGGTTAGGTTAGGTTATATTACGTTATTTATGTATATGAATGTCCCACGCAGACATAGAGGAGAACTCGCCAGGAATGTTGACAGATATTATCGCCGAGATGATGGGTTGGGTTTGGTTAGGTTATATTGGTATAATGATGTATATAAAGGTCCCACGGACACGTAGAGGCCAACTCGCCAGGAATGTTGTCAAATATTACTGCCGAGATGTCAGGTTGGGTTAGGTTAGGTTATATTACGTTATTGACGTACATAAAGATCCCACGGAGACGTAGAAGCCAGCTCGCCAGGAATGCTGTCAAATATTACCGCCGAGATGTCAGGTTGGGTTAGGTTAGGTTATATTACGTTATTGATGTATATAAAGGTTCCACGGACACGTAGAGACCAAGTCGCCAGCAATGTTGTCAGATTTTACCGCCGAGATGGTAGGTTGGGTTAGGTTAGGTTATATTACGTTATTGATGTATATAAAGGTCCCACGGATACGTAGCGGCCAACTCGCCAGGAATGTTGTCAAATATTACTGCCGAGATGTCAGGTTGGGTTAGATTAGGTTACATTACGTTATTGATGTACACGAAGGTCCCACGTAGACATAGAGGAGAACTCGCCAGGAATGTTGACAGATATTATCGCCGAGATGATGGGTTGGGTTTGGTTAGGTTATATTGGAATAATGATGTATATAAAGGTCCCACGGACACGTAGAGGCCAACTCGCCAGGAATGTTTGTCAAATATTACTGCCGAGATGTCAGGTTGGGTTATGTTAGGTTACATTACGTTATTGATGTATACGAAGGTCCCACGTAGACGAAGAGGACAACTCGCCAGGAATGTTGTCAAATATTACCGCCGGGATGATAGGTTGTGTTAGATTAGGTTATATTACGTTATTGACGTACATAAAGGTCCCATGGAGTCGTAGACGCCAGCTTGCCAGGAATGTTGTCAGATTTTACCGCCGAGATGTCAGGTTGGCTTAGGTTAGGTTATATTACGTTATTGATGTATATAAAGTTCCCACGGAGATGAAGAGTCCAACTCGCCAGTAATGTCGTCAAATATTACCGCCGAGATGTCAGGTTGGGTTAGGTTAGGTTATATTACGTTATTTATGTATATGAATGTCCCACGCAGACATAGAGGAGAACTCGCCGGGAATGTTTACAGATATTATCGCCGAGATGATGGGTTGGGTTTGGTTAGGTTATATTGGGATACTGATGTATGTAAAGGTCCCACGGACACGTAGAGGCCACGTCGCCGGGAATGTTGTCAAATATTACCGCCGATATGTTAGGTTGGGTTAGGTTAGGTTATATTACGTTATTGACGTTCATAAAGAACCCACGGAGACGTAGAGGCTAACACGCCAGGAATGTTGTCAAATATTACCGCCGGGATGATAGGTTGGGTTAGATTATGTTATATTACGTTATTGACGTACATAAAGGTCCCACGGAGTCGTAGACGCCAGCTTGCCAGGAATGTTGTCAAATATTACCGCCGAGATGTCAGGTTGGGCTAGGTTAGGTTATATTACGCTATTGATGTATATAAAGATCCCACGGAGACGTAGAATCCAACACGCCAGGAATGTCGTGAAATATTACCGCTGAGATGTCAGCTTGGGTTAGGTTAGGTTATATTACGTTATTGATGTATACAAAGGTCCCACGGAGACGTAGAATCCAACTCGCCATGAATGTCGTCAAATATTACCGCCGAGATGTCAGGTTGGGTTGTGTTAGGTTATATTACGTTATTAATGTATATGAATGTCCCACGCAGACGTAGAGGAAAACTCGCCAGGAATGTTGACAAATATTATAGCCGAGATGATGGGTTTTGTTTGGTTAGGTTATATTAGGATACTGATGTATATAAAGGTCCGACGGACACGTAGAGACCAGGTCGCCAGGAATGTTGTCAAATATTACCGCCGATATGTTAGGTTGGGTTAGGTTAGGTTATATTACGTTATTGACGTACATAAAGATCCCACGGAGATGTAGGGGCCAGCACGCAAGGAATGCTGTCAAATATTACCGCCGAGATGTCAGGTTGGGTTAGGTTAGGTTATATTACGATATTGATGTATATAAAGGGTCCCACGGACACGTAGAGGCCAAGTCGCCGGGAATGTTGTCAAATATTATCGCCGAGATGATGGGTTGGGTTTGGTTAGGTTATATTAGGATACTGATGTATATAAAGGTCCCACGGACACGTAGAGACCAAGTCGCCAGGAATGTTGTCAAATATTACAGCCGAGATGTCAGGTTGGGTTAGGTTAGGTTATATTACGTTATTGATGTATACGAAGGTCCAACGTAGACGACGAGGACAACTCGCCAGGAATGTTGTTAAATATTACCGCCGGGAGGTAAGGTTGTGTTAAGTTAGGTTATATTACGTTATTTATGTATATGAATGTCCCACGCAGACATAGAGGAGAACTCGCCGGGAATGTTGACAGATATTATCGCCGAGATGATGGGTTGGGTTTGGTTAGGTTATATTACGTTATTGATGTATATAAAGGTACCACGGTGACGTAGAGGACAACTCGCCAGGAATGTTGTCAAATATGACCGCCGATAAGTTAGGTTGGGTTAGGTTAGGTTATATTACGTTATTGACGTACATAAAGATCCCACGGAGACGTAGAAGCCAGCTCGCCAGGAATGCTGTCAAATATTACCGCCGAGATGTCAGGTTGGCTTAGGATAGGTTATATTACGTTATTGATGTATATAAAGTTCCCAAGGAGATGAAGAGTCCAACTCGCCAGGAATGTCGTCAAATATTACCGCCGAGATGTCAGGTTGGGTTAGGTTAGGTTATATTACGTTATTTATGTATATGAATGTCCCACGCAGACATAGAGGAGAACTCGCCAGGAATGTTTACAGATATTATCGCCGAGATGATGGGTTGGGTTTGGTTAGGTTATATTGGGATACTGATGTATGTAAAGGTCCCACGGACACGTAGGGGCCAAGTCGCCGGGAATGTTGTCAAATATTACCGCCGATATGTTAGGTTGGGTTAGGTTAGGTTATATTACGTTATTGACGTTCATAAAGAACCCACGGAGACGTAGAGGCTAACACGCCAGGAATGTTATCAAATATTACCGCCGGGATGATAGGTTGGGTTAGATTAGGTTATATTACGTTATTGACGTACATAAAGGTCCCACGGAGTCGTAGACGCCAGCTTGCCAGGAATGTTGTCAAATATTACCGCCGTGATGTCAGGTTGGGCTAGGTTAGGTTATATTACGCTGTTGATGTATATAAAGATCCCACGGAGACGTAGAATCCAACACGCCAGGAATGGCTTGAAATATTACCGCTGAGATGTCAGCTTGGGTTAGGTTAGGTTATATTACGTTATTGATGTATACAAAGGTCCCACGGAGACGTAGAATCCAACTCGCCATGAATGTCGTCAAATATTACCGCCGAGATGTCAGGTTGGGTTGTGTTAGGTTATATTACGTTATTAATGTATATGAATGTCCCACGCAGACGTAGAGGAAGACTCGCCAGGAATGTTGACAAATATTACCGCCGAGATGTTAGGTTGGGTTAGATTAGGTTATATTACGTTATTGATGTATATAACGGTACCACGGTGACGTAGAGGACAACTCGCCAGGAATGTTGACAAATATTATCGCCGAGATGATGGGTTGGGTTTGGTTAGGTTATATTAGGATACTGATGTATATAAAGGTCCCACGGACACGTAGAGGCCAAGTCGCCGGGAATGTTGTCAAATATTACCGCCGATAATTTAGGTTGGGTTAGGTTAGGTTACATTACGTTATTGACGTACATGAAGATCCTACGGAGACGTAGAGTCCAGCTCGCCAGGAATGCTTTCAAATATTACCGCCGAAATGTCAGGTTGGGTTTGGTTAGGTTATATTACGTTATTGATGTATATGAAGGTCCCACGTAGACGTAGAGGACAACCCGCCAGGAATGCTGTCAAATATTATCGCCGAGATGATAGGTTGGGTTAGGTTAGGTTATATTACATTATTGATGTATATAAAGGAACCACGGTGACGTAGAGTCCAACTCCCCAGGAATGTTGTCAAATTATACCGCCGAGATGTCAGGTTGGGTAAGGTTAGGTTATATTACGTCATAGACGTATACAGTGTTCCCACCAAGAAGTAGGGGCCGACAAGCAAGGAATGTGGTTAAATGGTACCACGAGATATTAGGTTGGGTTAGGTTAGGTTATATTAGGATACTGATGTATATAAAGGTCCCACGGACACGTAGAGGCCAAGTCGCCGGGAATGTTGTCAAATATTACCGCCGATAAGTTAGGTTGGGTTAGGTTATGTTATATTACGTTATTGATGTATACGAAGATCCCACGTAGACGTAGAGGCCAAGTCGCCGGGACTGTTGTCAAATATTACCGCCGATAGGTTAGGTTGGGTTAGGTTAGGTTACATTACGTTATTGATGTATACGAAGGTCCAACGTAGACGACGAGGACAACTCGCCAGGAATGTTGTTAAATATTACCGCCGGGAGGTAAGGTTGGGTTAAGTTAGGTTATATTACGTTATTTATGTATATGAATGTCCCACGCAGACATAGAGGAGAACTCGCCAGGAATGTTGACAGATATTATCGCCGAGATGATGGGTTGGGTTTGGTTAGGTTATATTGGGATACTGATGTATATAAAGGTCCCACGGACACGTAGAGGCCAAGTCGCCGGGAATGTTGTCAAATATTACCGCCGATAAGTTAGGTTGGGTTAGGTTATGTTATATTACGTTATTGATGTATACGAAGGTCCCACGTAGACGTAGAGGCCAAGTCGCCGGGACTGTTGTCAAATATTACCGCCGATAAATTAGGTTGGGTTAGGTTAGGTTATATTACGTTATTGATGTATATAAAGGTCCCACGGAGACGTAGAATCCAACTCGCCAGGAATGTCGTCAAATATTACCGCCGAGATGTCAGGTTGGGTTAGGTTAGGTTATATTACGTTATTGATGTATATGAATGTCCCACGCAGACGTAGAGGAGAACTCGCCAGGAATGTTGACAAATATTATCGCCGAGATGATGGGTTGGGTTTGGTTAGGTTATATTAGGATACTGATGTATATAAAGGTCCCACGGACACGTAGAGACCAAGTCGCCAGGAATGTTGTCAAATATTACCGCCGAAAAGTTAGGTTGGGTAAGGTTAGGTTATATTACGTTATTGATGTATATAAAGGTCCCACGGAGACGTAGAATCCAACTCGCCAGGAATGTCGTCAAATATTACCGCGAAGATGTCAGGTTGGGTTAGGTCAGGTTATATTACGTTATTGATGTATATGAATGTCCCACGCAGACGTAGAGGAGAACTCGCCAGGAATGTTGACAAATATTATCGCCGAGATGATGGGTTGGGTTTGGTTAGGTTATATTAGGATACTGATATATATAAAGGTCCCACGGACACGTAGAGACCAAGTCGCCAGGAATGTTGTCAAATATTACCGCCGAAATGTTAGGTTGGGTAAGGTTAGGTTATATTACGTTATTGATGTATATAAAGGTCCCACGGAGACGTAGAATCCAACTCGCCAGGAATGTCGTCAAATATTACCGCGAAGATGTCAGGTTGGGTTAGGTCAGGTTATATTACGTTCTTGATGTATATGAATGTCCCACGCAGACGTAGAGGAGAACTCGCCAGGAATGTTGACAAATATTATCGCCGTGATGATGGGTTGGGTTTGGTTAGGTTATATTAGGATACTGATGTATATAAAGGTCCCACGGACACGTAGAGACCAAGTCGCCAGGAATTTTGTCAAATATTACCGCCGATAAGTTAGGTTGGGTTAGGTTAGGTTATATTACGTTATTGATGTATATAAAGGTCCCACGGAGACGTAGAATCCAACTCGCCAGGAATGTCGTCAAATATTACCGCCGAGATGTCAGGTTGGGTTAGGTTATGTTATATTAGGTTATTGATGTATATGAATGTCCCACACAGACGTAGAGGAGAACTCGCCAGGAATGTGGTCAAATATTACCGCCGAGATGTTAGGTTGGGTTAGATTAGGTTATATTACGTTATTGATGTATATAACGGTACCACGGTGACGTAGAGGACAACTCGCCAGGAATGTTGACAAATATTATCGCCGAAATGATGGGTTGGGTTTGGTTAGGTTATATTAGGATACTGATGTATATAAAGGTCCCACGGACACGTAGAGGCCAAGTCGCCGGGAATGTTGTCAAATATTACCGCCGATAATTTAGGTTGGGTTAGGTTAGGTTACATTACGTTATTGATGTATACGAAGGTCCCACGTAGACGTAGAGGCCAAGTCGCCGGGACTGTTGTCAAATATTACCGCCGATAAATTAGGTTGGGTTAGGTTAGGTTATATTACGTTATTGACGTACATGAAGATCCTACGGAGACGTAGAGTCCAGCTCGCCAGGAATGCTGTCAAATATTACCGCCGAAATGTCAGGTAGGGTTTGGTTAGGTTATATTACGTTATTGATGTATATGAAGGTCCCACGTAGACGTAGAGGACAACCCGCCAGGAATGCTGTCAAATATTATCGCCGAGATGATAGGTTGGGTTAGGTTAGGTTATATTACATTATTGATGTATATAAAGGAACCACGGTGACGTAGAGTCCAACTCCCCAGGAATGTTGTCAAATTATACCGCCGAGATGTCAGGTTGGGTAAGGTTAGGTTATATTACGTCATAGACGTATACAGTGTTCCCACCAAGAAGTAGGGGCCGACAAGCAAGGAATGTGGTTAAATGGTACCACGAGATATTAGGTTGGGTTAGGTTAGGTTATATTAGGATACTGATGTATATAAAGGTCCCACGGACACGTAGAGACCAAGTCGCCAAGAATGTTGTCAAATATTACCGCCGATAAGTTAGGTTGGGTTAGGTTAGGTTATATTACGTTATTGATGTATATAAAGGTCCCACGGAGATGTAGAGTCCAACTCGCCAGGAATGTCGTCAAATATTACCGCCGAGATGTCAGGTTGGGTTAGGTTAGGTTACATTACGTTATTGATGTATACGAAGGTCCCACGTAGACGTAGAGGCCAAGTCGCCGGGAATGTTGTCAAATATTACCGCCGAAAAATTAGGTTGGGTTAGGTTAGGTTATACTACGTTATTGCCGTACATAAAGATCCCACGGAGACGTAGAGGCCAGCTAGCCAGGAATGCTGTCAAATATCACCGCCGAGATGTCAGGTTGTGTTAGGTTAGGTTATATTACGTTATTGATGTATATAAAGGGCCCACGGAGATGTACAGTCCAACTCGCCAGGAATGTCGTCAAATATTACCGCCGAGATGCCAGGTTGTGTTAGGTTAAGTTATATTACGTTATTGATGGATATGAAGGTCCCACGTAGTCGTAGAGGACAACCCGCCAGGAAAGCTGTCGAATATTATGGCCGAGATGATAGGTTGGGTTAGGTTTGTTTATATTACGTTATTGATGTATATAAAGGTACCACGGTGACGTAGAGTCCAACTCGCCAGGAATGTTGTTAGATTTTACCGCCGAGATGATAGGTTGGGTTAGGTTAGGTTATATTACGTTATTGATGTATATAAAGGTCCCAGGGAGACATAGCGGCCAACTGGCCAGGAATGTTGTCAAATATTACCGCCGAGATGTCAGGTTGGGTTAGGTTAGGTTACATTACGTTATTGATGTATATAAAGGTCCCACGGAGACGTAGAATCCAACACGGCAGGAATGTCGTCAAATATTACCGCTGAGATGTCAGGTTGGGTTAGGTTAGGTTATATTACGTTATTGATGTATATAAAGGTCCCATGGTGACGTAGAGTCCAACTCCCCAGGAATGTTGTCAAATTATACCGCCGAGATGTCAGGTTGGGTTAGGTTAGGTTATATTACGTCATAGACGTATACAGTGTTCCCACCGAGAAGTAGGGGCCGACAAGCAAGGAATGCGGTTAAATGGTACCACGAGAGATTAGGTTGGGTTAGGTTAGGTTACATTACGTTATTGATGTATATAAAGGTCCCACGGAGACGCAGAGGCCAACTCGCCCGGAATGTTGTCAAATATAACCGCCGAGGTGATAGGTTGGGTTAGATTATATTATATTACGTTATTGACGTACATAAAGGTCCCACGGAGTCGTAGAGGCCAGCTCGCCAGGAATGTTGTCAAATATTACCGCCGAGATGTCAGGTTGGGTTAGGTTAGGTTATATTACGTTATTGATGTACATAAAGGTCCCACGGAGACGTAGAATCCAACTCGCCAGGAATGTCGTCAAATATTACCGCCGAGATGTCAGGTTGGGTTAGGTTAGGTTATATTACGTTATTGATGTATATGAATGTCCCACGCAGACGTAGAGGAGAACTCGCCAGGAATGTTGACAAATATTATCGCCGAGATGATGGGTTGGGTTTGGTTAGGTTATATTAGGATACTGATGTATATAAAGGTCCCACGGACACGTAGAGACTAAGTCGCCAGGAATGTTGTCAAATATTACCGCCGATAAGTTAGGTTGGGTTAGGTTAGGTTACATTACGTTATTGATGTATATAAAGGTCCCACGGAGATGTAGAGTCCAACTCGCCAGGAATGTCGTCAAATTTTACAGCCGAGATGTCAGGTTGGGTTAGGTTAGGTTATATTACGTTATTGATGTATATGAAGATCCCACGTAGACGTAGAGGACAACCCGCCAAGAAAGCTGTCGAATATTATCGCCGAGATGATAGGTTGGGTTAGGTTAGGTTGCATTACGTTATTGATGTATACGAAGGTCCCACGTAGACGAAGAGGACAACTCGCCAGGAATGTTGTCAAATATTACCGCCGGGATGATAGGTTGGGTTAGATTAGGTTATATTACGTTATTGACGTACATAAAGGTCCCACGGAGTCGTAGACGCCAGCTTGCCAGGAATGTTGTCAAATATTACCGCCGAGAAGTCAGGTTGGGTTAGGTTAGGTTGTATTACGTTATTGATGTATATGAAGGTCCCACGTGGACGTAGAGGACAACCCGCCAGGAAAGATGTCGAATATTATCGCCGAGATGATAGGTTGGTTTAGGTTAGGTTATATTACGTTATTGATGTATATAAAGGTACCACGGTGACGTAGAGTCCAACTCGCCAGGAATGTTGTCAGATTTTACCGCCGAGAGGATAGGTTGGGTTAGGTTAGGTTGTATTACGTTATTCATGTATATGAAGGTCCCACGGAGACGTAGAGGACAACCCGCCAGGAAAGATGTCGAATATTATCGCCGAGATGATAGGTTGGGTTAGGTTAGGTTATATTACGTTATTGATGTATATAAAGGTCCCACGGAGACGTAGAATCCAACTCGCCAGGAATGTCGTCAAATATTACCGCGAAGATGTCAGGTTGGGTTAGGTCAGGTTATATTACGTTCTTGATGTATATGAATGTCCCACGCAGACGTAGAGGAGAACTCGCCAGGAATGTTGACAAATATTATCGCCGTGATGATGGGTTGGGTTTGGTTAGGTTATATTAGGATACTGATGTATATAAAGGTCCCACGGACACGTAGAGACCAAGTCGCCAGGAATTTTGTCAAATATTACCGCCGATAAGTTAGGTTGGGTTAGGTTAGGTTATATTACGTTATTGATGTATATAAAGGTCCCACGGAGACGTAGAAACCAACTCGCCAGGAATGTCGTCAAATATTACCGCCGAGATGTCAGGTTGGGTTAGGTTATGTTATATTACGTTATTGATGTATATGAATGTCCCACACATACGTAGAGGAGAACTCGCCAGGAATGTGGTCTAATATTACCGCCGAGATGTTAGGTTGGGTTAGATTAGGTTATATTACGTTATTGATGTATATAACGGTACCACGGTGACGTAGAGGACAACTCGCCACGAATGTTGACAAATATTATCGCCGAGATGATGGGTTGGGTTTGGTTAGGTTATATTAGGATACTGATGTATATAAAGGTCCCACGGACACGTAGAGGCCAAGTCGCCGGGAATGTTGTCAAATATTACCGCCGATAATTTAGGTTGGGTTAGGTTAGGTTACATTACGTTATTGATGTATACGAAGGTCCCACGTAGACGTAGAGGCCAAGTCGCCGGGACTGTTGTCAAATATTACCGCCGATAAATTAGGTTGGGTTAGGTTAGGTTATATTACGTTATTGATGTATATAAAGGTCCCACGGAGACGTAGAATCCAACTCGCCAGGAATGTCGTCAAATATTACCGCCGAGATGTCAGGTTGGGTTAGGTTAGGTTATATTACGTTATTGATGTATATGAATGTCCCACGCAGACGTAGAGGAGAACTCGCCAGGAATGTTGACAAATATTATCGCCGAGATGATGGGTTGGGTTTGGTTAGGTTATATTAGGATACTGATGTATATAAAGGTCCCACGGACACGTAGAGACCAAGTCGCCAGGAATGTTGTCAAATATTACCACCGAGATGTCAGGTTGGGTTAGGTTAGGTTACATTACGTTATTGATGTATATGAATGTCCCACGCAGTCGTAGAGGAGAACTCGCCAGGAATGTTGACAGATATTATCGCCGAGATGATGGGTTGTGTTTGGTTAGGTTATATTAGGATACTGATGTATATAAAGGTCCCACGGACACGTAGAGGCCAAATCGCCGCGAATGTTGTCAAATATTACCGCCGATAGGTTAGGTTGGGTTAGGTTAGGCTAAGATACGTCATAGACGTATACAGTGTTCCCACCGAGAAGTAGGGGCCGACAAGCAAGGAATGCGGTTAAATGGTACCACGAGAGATTAGGTACGGTTAGGTTAGGTTATATTACGTTATTGACGTACATGAAGATCCTACGGAGACGTAGAGTCCAGCTCGCCAGGAATGCTGTCAAATATTACCGCCGAAATGTCAGGTTGGGTTTGGTTAGGTTATATTACGTTATTGATGTATATGAAGGTCCCACGTAGACGTAGAGGACAACCCGCCAGGAATGCTGTCAAATATTATCGCCGAGATGATAGGTTGGGTTAGGTTAGGTTATATTACATTATTGATGTATATAAAGGAACCACGGTGACGTAGAGTCCAACTCCCTAGGAATGTTGTCAAATATTACCGCCGAGATATCAGGTGGGGTTAGGTTAGGTTACATTACGTTATTGATGTATATGAATGTCCCACGCAGACGTAGAGGAGAACTCGCCAGGAATGTTGACAAATATTATCGCCGAGATGATGGGTTGGGTTTGGTTAGGTTATATTAGGATACTGATGTATATAAAGGTCCCACGGACACGTAGAGACCAAGTCGCCAGGAATGTTGTCAAATATTACCACCGAGATGTCAGGTTGGGTTAGGTTAGGTTACATTACGTTATTGATGTATATGAATGTCCCACGCAGTCGTAGAGGAGAACTCGCCAGGAATGTTGACAGATATTATCGCCGAGATGATGGGTTGTGTTTGGTTAGGTTATATTAGGATACTGATGTATATAAAGGTCCCACGGACACGTAGAGGCCAAATCGCCGCGAATGTTGTCAAATATTACCGCCGATAGGTTAGGTTGGGTTAGGTTAGGCTAAGATACGTCATAGACGTATACAGTGTTCCCACCGAGAAGTAGGGGCCGACAAGCAAGGAATGCGGTTAAATGGTACCACGAGAGATTAGGTACGGTTAGGTTAGGTTATATTACGTTATTGACGTACATGAAGATCCTACGGAGACGTAGAGTCCAGCTCGCCAGGAATGTTGTCAAATATTACCGCCGAGGTGATAGGTTGGGTTAGATTATATTATATTACGTTATTGACGTACATAAAGGTCCCGCGGAGACGTAGAGGACAACCCGCCAGGAATGCTGTCAAATATTATCGCCGAGATGATAGGTTGGGTTAGGTTAGGTTATATTACGTTATTGATGTATACGAAGGTCCCACGTAGACGAAGAGGACAACTCGCCAGGAATGTTGTCATATATTACCGCCGAGATGATAGGTTGGGTTAGATTAAGTTATATTACGTAATTGACGTACATAAAGGTCCCACGGAGTCGTAGACACCAGCTTGCCAGGAATGTTGTCAAATATTACCGCCGAGATGTCAGGTTGGGTTAGGTTATGTTATATTACGTTATTGACGTACATAAATGTCCCACGGAGTCGTAGACGCCAGCTTGCCAGGAATGTTGTCAAATATTACCGCCGAGAAGTCAGGTTGGGTTAGGTTAGGTTGTATTACGTTATTGATGTATATAAAGGGCCCACGGAGATGTACAGTCCAACTCGCCAGGAATGTCGTCAAATATTACCGCCGAGATGCCAGGTTGGGTTAGGTTAAGTTATATTACGTTATTGATGGATATGAAGGTCCCACGTAGACGTAGAGGACAACCCGCCAGGAAAGCTGTCGAATATTTTCGCCGAGATGATAGGTTGGGTTAGGTTAGGTTATATTACGTTATTGATGTATATAAAGGTCCCACGGAGACGCAGAGGCCACCTCGCCAGGAATGTTGTCAAATATTACCGCCGAGGTGATAGGTTGGGTTAGATTATATTATATTACGTTATTGACGTACATAAAGGTCCCACGGAGTCTTAGAGGCCAGCTCGCCAGGAATGTTGTCAAATATTACCGCCGAGATGTCAGGTTGGGTTAGGTTAGGTTATATTACGTTATTGATGTACATAAAGGTCCCACGGAGACGTAGAATCCAACTCGCCAGGAATGTCGTCAAATATTACCGCCGAGATGTCAGGTTGGGTTAGGTTAGGTTATATTACGTTATTGATGTATATGAATGTCCCACGCAGACGTAGAGGACAACCCGCCAGGAAAGCTGTCGCATATTTTCGCCGAGATGATAGGTTGGGTTAGGTTAGGTTATATTACGTTATTGATGTATATAAAGGTACCACGGTGACGTAGACTCCAACTCGCCAGGAATGTTGTCAGATTTTACCGCCGAGATGATAGGTTGGGTTAGGTTAGGTTATATTACGTTATTGATGTATATAAATGTCCCACGGAGACGTAGCGGCCAACTCGCCAGGAATGTTGTCAAATATTACCGCCGAGATGTCAGGTTGGGTTAGGTTAGGTTATATAACGTTATTGACGTACATGAAGATAACACGGAGACGTAGAGGCCAGCTCGCCAGGAATGCTGTCAAATATTACCGGCCAAATGTCAGGTTGGGTTAGGTTAGGTTATATTACGTTATTGACGTACATAAAGGTCCCACGGAGTCGTAGAATCCAACACGCCAGGAATGTCGTCAAATGTTACCGCCGAGATGTCAGGTTGGGTTAGGTTAGGTTATATTACGTTATTGATGTATATGAATGTCCCACGCAGACGTAGAGGAGAACTCGCCAGGAATGTTGACAAATATTATCGCCGAGATGATGGGTTGGATTTGGTTAGGTTATATTAGGATACTGATGTATATAAAGGTCCCACGGACACGTAGAGACTAAGTCGCCAGGAATGTTGTCAAATATTACCGCCGATAAGTTAGGTTGGGTTAGGTTAGGTTATATTACGTTATTGATGTATATAAAGGTCCCACGGAGATGTAGAGTCCAACTCGCCAGGAATGTCGTCAAATTTTACAGCCGAGATGTCAGGTTGGGTTAGGTTAGGTTATATTACGTTATTGATGTATATGAAGATCCCACGTAGACGTAGAGGACAACCCGCCAAGAAAGCTGTCGAATATTATCGCCGAGATGATAGGTTGGGTTAGGTTAGGTTGCATTACGTTATTGATGTATACGAAGGTCCCACGTAGACGAAGAGGACAACTCGCCAGGAATGTTGTCAAATATTACCGCCGGGATGATAGGTTGGGTTAGATTAGGTTATATTACGTTATTGACGTACATAAAGGTCCCACGGAGTCGTAGACGCCAGCTTGCCAGGAATGTTGTCAAATATTACCGCCGAGAAGTCAGGTTGGGTTAGGTTAGGTTGTATTACGTTATTGATGTATATGAAGGTCCCACGTGGACGTAGAGGACAACTCGCCAGGAATGTTGTCAAATATTACCGCCGAGATGATAGGTTGGGTTAGATTAAGTTATATTACGTAATTGACGTACATAAAGGTCCCACGGAGTCGTAGACACCAGCTTGCCAGGAATGTTGTCAAATATTACCGCCGAGATGTCAGGTTGGGTTAGGTTAGGTTACATTACGTTATTGATGTATACGAATGTCCCACGTAGACGTAGAGGCCAAGTCGCCGGGAATGTTGTCAAATATTACCGCCGAAAAATTAGGTTGGGTTAGGTTAGGTTATACTACGTTATTGCCGTACATAAAGATCCCACGGAGACGTAGAGGCCAGCTAGCCAGGAATGCTGTCAAATATCACCGCCGAGATGTCAGGTTGTGTTAGGTTAGGTTATATTACGTTATTGATGTATATAAAGGGCCCACGGAGATGTACAGTCCAACTCGCCAGGAATGTCGTCAAATATTACCGCCGAGATGCCAGGTTGTGTTAGGTTAAGTTATATTACGTTATTGATGGATATGAAGGTCCCACGTAGTCGTAGAGGACAACCCGCCAGGAAAGCTGTCGAATATTATGGCCCAGATGATAGGTTGGGTTAGGTTTGGTTATATTACGTTATTGATGTATATAAAGGTACCACGGTGACGTAGAGTCCAACTCGCCAGGAATGTTGTTAGATTTTACCGCCGAGATGATAGGTTGGGTTAGGTTAGGTTATATTACGTTATTGATGTATATAAAGGTCCCAGGGAGACATAGCGGCCAGCTGGCCAGGAATGTTGTCAAATATTACCGCCGAGATGTCAGGTTGGGTTAGGTTAGGTTACATTACGTTATTGATGTATATAAAGGTCCCACGGAGACGTAGAATCCAACACGGCAGGAATGTCGTCAAATATTACCGCTGAGATGTCAGGTTGGGTTAGGTTAGGTTATATTACGTTATTGATGTATATAAAGGTCCCATGGTGACGTAGAGTCCAACTCCCCAGGAATGTTGTCAAATTATACCGCCGAGATGTCAGGTTGGGTTAGGTTAGGTTATATTACGTCATAGACGTATACAGTGTTCCCACCGAGAAGTAGGGGCCGACAAGCAAGGAATGCGGTTAAATGTTACCACGAGAGATTAGGATGGGTTAGGTTAGGTTATATTAGGTTACTGATGTATATAAAGGTCCCACGGACACGTAGAGGCCAACTCGCCAGGAATGTTGTCAAATATTACCGCCGAGGTGATAGGTTGGGTTAGATTATATTATATTACGTTATTGACGTACATAAAGGTCCCACGGACACGTAGAGGCCAATTCGCCGGGAATGTTGTCAAATATTACCGCCGATAAGTTAGGTTGGGTTAGGTTAGGTTATATTACGTTATTGATGTATATGAAGGTACCACGGTGACGTAGAGTCCAACTCACCAGGAGTGTTGTCAGATTTTACCCCCGAGATGATAGGTTGGGTTTGGTTAGATTATATTACGTTATTAATGTATATAAAGGTCCCACGGACACGTAGAGGCCAAGTCGCCAGGAATGTTGTCAAATATTACCGCCGATAAGTTAGGTTGGGTTAGGTTAGGTTATATTACGTTATTGATGTATATGAAGGTACCACGGTGACGTAGAGTCCAACTCACCAGGAATGTTGTCAGATTTTACCCCCGAGATGATAGGTTGGGTTTGGTTAGATTATATTACGTTATTAATGTATATAAAGGTCCCGCGGAGACGTAACGGCCAACTCGCCAGGAATGTTGTCAAATATTACCGCCGAGATGTCAGGTGGGGTTAGGTTAGGTTACATTACGTTATTGATGTATACGAATGTCCCACGTAGACGTAGAGGCCAAGTCGCCGGGAATGTTGTCAAATATTACCGCCGAAAAATTAGGTTGGGTTAGGTTAGGTTATACTACGTTATTGCCGTACATAAAGATCCCACGGAGACGTAGAGGCCAGCTAGCCAGGAATGCTGTCAAATATCACCGCCGAGATGTCAGGTTGTGTTAGGTTAGGTTATATTACGTTATTGATGTATATAAAGGGCCCACGGAGATGTACAGTCCAACTCGCCAGGAATGTCGTCAAATATTACCGCCGAGATGCCAGGTTGTGTTAGGTTAAGTTATATTACGTTATTGATGGATATGAAGGTCCCACGTAGTCGTAGAGGACAACCCGCCAGGAAAGCTGTCGAATATTATGGCCGAGATGATAGGTTGGGTTAGGTTTGGTTATATTACGTTATTGATGTATATAAAGGTACCACGGTGACGTAGAGTCCAACTCGCCAGGAATGTTGTTAGATTTTACCGCCGAGATGATAGGTTGGGTTAGGTTAGGTTATATTACGTTATTGATGTATATAAAGGTCCCAGGGAGACATAGCGGCCAGCTGGCCAGGAATGTTGTCAAATATTACCGCCGAGATGTCAGGTTGGGTTAGGTTAGGTTACATTACGTTATTGATGTATATAAAGGTCCCACGGAGACGTAGAATCCAACACGGCAGGAATGTCGTCAAATATTACCGCTGAGATGTCAGGTTGGGTTAGGTTAGGTTATATTACGTTATTGATGTATATAAAGGTCCCATGGTGACGTAGAGTCCAACTCCCCAGGAATGTTGTCAAATTATACCGCCGAGATGTCAGGTTGGGTTAGGTTAGGTTATATTACGTCATAGACGTATACAGTGTTCCCACCGAGAAGTAGGGGCCGACAAGCAAGGAATGCGGTTAAATGTTACCACGAGAGATTAGGATGGGTTAGGTTAGGTTATATTAGGTTACTGATGTATATAAAGGTCCCACGGACACGTAGAGGCCAACTCGCCAGGAATGTTGTCAAATATTACCGCCGAGGTGATAGGTTGGGTTAGATTATATTATATTACGTTATTGACGTACATAAAGGTCCCACGGACACGTAGAGGCCAATTCGCCGGGAATGTTGTCAAATATTACCGCCGATAAGTTAGGTTGGGTTAGGTTAGGTTATATTACGTTATTGATGTATATGAAGGTACCACGGTGACGTAGAGTCCAACTCACCAGGAGTGTTGTCAGATTTTACCCCCGAGATGATAGGTTGGGTTTGGTTAGATTATATTACGTTATTAATGTATATAAAGGTCCCACGGACACGTAGAGGCCAAGTCGCCGGGAATGTTGTCAAATATTACCGCCGATAAGTTAGGTTGGGTTAGGTTAGGTTATATTACGTTATTGATGTATATGAAGGTACCACGGTGACGTAGAGTCCAACTCACCAGGAATGTTGTCAGATTTTACCCCCGAGATGATAGGTTGGGTTTGGTTAGATTATATTACGTTATTAATGTATATAAAGGTCCCGCGGAGACGTAACGGCCAACTCGCCAGGAATGTTGTCAAATATTACCGCCGAGATGTCAGGTGGGGTTAGGTTAGGTTACATTACGTTATTGATGTATACGAAGGTCCCACGTAGACGAAGAGTACAACTCGCCAGGAATGTTGTCATATATTACCGCCGAGATGATAGGTTGGGTTAGATTAAGTTATATTACGTAATTGACGTACATAAAGGTCCCACGGAGTCGTAGACACCAGCTTGCCAGGAATGTTGTCAAATATTACCGCCGAGATGTCAGGTTGGGTTAGGTTATGTTATATTACGTTATTGACGTACATAAATGTCCCACGGAGTCGTAGACGCCAGCTTGCCAGGAATGTTGTCAAATATTACCGCCGAGAAGTCAGGTTGGGTTAGGTTAGGTTGTATTACGTTATTGATGTATATAAAGGGCCCACGGAGATGTACAGTCCAACTCGCCAGGAATGTCGTCAAATATTACCGCCGAGATGCCAGGTTGGGTTAGGTTAAGTTATATTACGTTATTGATGGATATGAAGGTCCCACGTAGACGTAGAGGACAACCCGCCAGGAAAGCTGTCGAATATTTTCGCCGAGATGATAGGTTGGGTTAGGTTAGGTTATATTACGTTATTGATGTATATAAAGGTCCCACGGAGACGCAGAGGCCACCTCGCCAGGAATGTTGTCAAATATTACCGCCGAGGTGATAGGTTGGGTTAGATTATATTATATTACGTTATTGACGTACATAAAGGTCCCACGGAGTCTTAGAGGCCAGCTCGCCAGGAATGTTGTCAAATATTACCGCCGAGATGTCAGGTTGGGTTAGGTTAGGTTATATTACGTTATTGATGTACATAAAGGTCCCACGGAGACGTAGAATCCAACTCGCCAGGAATGTCGTCAAATATTACCGCCGAGATGTCAGGTTGGGTTAGGTTAGGTTATATTACGTTATTGATGTATATGAATGTCCCACGCAGACGTAGAGGACAACCCGCCAGGAAAGCTGTCGCATATTTTCGCCGAGATGATAGGTTGGGTTAGGTTAGGTTATATTACGTTATTGATGTATATAAAGGTACCACGGTGACGTAGACTCCAACTCGCCAGGAATGTTGTCAGATTTTACCGCCGAGATGATAGGTTGGGTTAGGTTAGGTTATATTACGTTATTGATGTATATAAATGTCCCACGGAGACGTAGCGGCCAACTCGCCAGGAATGTTGTCAAATATTACCGCCGAGATGTCAGGTTGGGTTAGGTTAGGTTATATAACGTTATTGACGTACATGAAGATCCCACGGAGACGTAGAGGCCAGCTCGCCAGGAATGCTGTCAAATATTACCGGCCAAATGTCAGGTTGGGTTAGGTTAGGTTATATTACGTTATTGACGTACATAAAGGTCCCACGGAGTCGTAGAATCCAACACGCCAGGAATGTCGTCAAATGTTACCGCCGAGATGTCAGGTTGGGTTAGGTTAGGTTATATTACGTTATTGATGTATATGAATGTCCCACGCAGACGTAGAGGAGAACTCGCCAGGAATGTTGACAAATATTATCGCCGAGATGATGGGTTGGGTTTGGTTAGGTTATATTAGGATACTGATGTATATAAAGGTCCCACGGACACGTAGAGACTAAGTCGCCAGGAATGTTGTCAAATATTACCGCCGATAAGTTAGGTTGGGTTAGGTTAGGTTATATTACGTTATTGATGTATATAAAGGTCCCACGGAGATGTAGAGTCCAACTCGCCAGGAATGTCGTCAAATTTTACAGCCGAGATGTCAGGTTGGGTTAGGTTAGGTTATATTACGTTATTGATGTATATGAAGATCCCACGTAGACGTAGAGGACAACCCGCCAAGAAAGCTGTCGAATATTATCGCCGAGATGATAGGTTGGGTTAGGTTAGGTTGCATTACGTTATTGATGTATACGAAGGTCCCACGTAGACGAAGAGGACAACTCGCCAGGAATGTTGTCAAATATTACCGCCGGGATGATAGGTTGGGTTAGATTAGGTTATATTACGTTATTGACGTACATAAAGGTCCCACGGAGTCGTAGACGCCAGCTTGCCAGGAATGTTGTCAAATATTACCGCCGAGAAGTCAGGTTGGGTTAGGTTAGGTTGTATTACGTTATTGATGTATATGAAGGTCCCACGTGGACGTAGAGGACAACCCGCCAGGAAAGATGTCGAATATTATCGCCGAGATGATAGGTTGGTTTAGGTTAGGTTATATTACGTTATTGATGTATATAAAGGTACCACGGTGACGTAGAGTCCAACTCGCCAGGAATGTTGTCAGATTTTACCGCCGAGAGGATAGGTTGGGTTAGGTTAGGTTGTATTACGTTATTCATGTATATGAAGGTCCCACGGAGACGTAGAGGACAACCCGCCAGGAAAGATGTCGAATATTATCGCCGAGATGATAGGTTGGGTTAGGTTAGGTTATATTACGTTATTGATGTATATAAAGGTACCACGGTGACGTAGAGTCCAACTCGCCAGGAATGTTGTCAGATTTTACCGCCGAGAGGATAGGTTGTGTTAGGTCAAGTTATATTACGTTATTGATGTATATAAAGGTCCCACGGAGACGTAGCGGCCAACTCGCCAGGAATGTTGTCAAATATTACCGCCGATAAGTTAGGTTGGGTAGGTTAGGTTGTATTACGTTATTGACGTACATAAAGATCCCACGGAGACGTAGAGGCCAGCACGCCAGGAATGCTGTCAAATATTACCGCCGAGATGTCAGGTTGGGTTAGGTTAGGTTATACTACGTTACTAATGTATATAAGGGTCCCACGGAGACGTAGAATCCAACTCGCCAGGAATGTCGTCAAATATTACCGCCGAGATGTCAGGTTGGGTTAGGTTAGGTTATATTACGTTATTGATGTATATGAATGTCCCACGCAGACGTAGAGGAGAACTCGCCAGGAATGTTGACAAATATTACCGCCGATAAGTTAGGTTGGGTTAGGTTAGGTTATATTACGTTATTGATGTATATAAAGGTCCCACGGAGATGTAGAGTCCAACTCGCCAGGAATGTCGTCAAATATTACCGCCGAGATATCAGGTTGGGTTAGGTTAGGTTATATTACGTTATTGATGTATATGAAGATCCCACGTAGACGTAGAGGACAACCCGCCAAGAAAGCTGTCGAATATTATCGCCGAGATGATACGTTGGGTTAGGTTAGGTTATATTACGTTATTGATGTATATAAAGGTCCCACGGTTACGTAGAGTCCAACTCGCCAGGAATGTTGTCAAATATTACCGCCGAGATGTCAGGTGGGATTAGGGTAGGTTACATTACGTTATTGATGTATACGAAGGTCCCACGTAGACGAAGAGGACAACTCGCCAGGAATGTTGTCAAATATTACCGCCGAGATGATAGGTTGGGTTAGATTAAGTTATATTACGTAATTGACGTACATAAAGGTCCCACGGAGTCGTGGACACCAGCTTGCCAGGAATGTTGTCAAATATTACCGCCGAGATGTCAGGTTGGGTTAGGTTAGGTTACATTACGTTATTGATGTATACGAAGGTCCCACGTAGACGTAGAGGCCAAGTCGCCGGGAATGTTGTCAAATATTACCGCCGAAAAATTAGGTTGGGTTAGGTTATGTTATACTACCTTATTGACGTACATAAAGATCCCACGGAGACGTAGAGGCCAGCTAGCCAGGAATGCTGTCAAATATCACCGCCGAGATGTCAGGTTGTGTTAGGTTAGGTTATATTACGTTATTGATGTATATAAAGGTCCCACGGACACGTAGAGGCCAAGTCGCCGGGAATGTTGTCAAATATTACCGCCGATAAATTATGTTGGGTTAGGTTAGGTTATATTACGTTATTGATGTACGTAAAGATCCCACGGAGACGTAGAGGCCAGCACGCCAGGAATGCTGTCAAATATTACCGCCGAGATGTCAGGTTGGGTTAGGTTAGGTTGTATTACGTTATTGACGTACATAAAGATCCCACGGAGACGTAGAGGCCAGCACGCCAGGAATGCTGTCAAATATTACCGCCGAGATGTCAGGTTGGGTTAGGTTAGGTTATATTACGTTATTGATGTATAGAAAGGTCCCACGGAGATGTAGAGTCCAACTCGCCAGGAATGTCGTCAAATATTACCGCCGAGATGTCAGGTTGGGTTAGGTTAGGTTATATTACGTTATTGATGTATATAAAGGTCCCACGGACAGGTCGAGGCCAAGTCGCTGGGAATGTTGTAAAATATTAGCGCCGATAAGTTAGGTTGGGTTAGGTTAGGTTGTATTACGTTATTGACGTACATAAAGTCCCACGGAGACGTAGAGGCCAGCACGCCAGGAATGCTGTCAAATATTACCGCCGAGATGTCAGGTCGGGTTAGGTTAGGTTATATTACGTTATTGATGTATATAAAGGTCCCACGGAGATGTAGAGTCCAACTCGCCAGGAATGTTGTCAAATATTACCGCCGATAAGATAGGTTGGGTTAGGTTAGGTTATATTACGTTATTGACGTACATAAAGATCCCACGGAGACGTAGACACCAGCACGCCAGGTTAGGTTGTATTACGTTATTGACGTACATAAAGTCCCACGGAGACGTAGAGGCCAGCACGCCAGGAATGCTGTCAAATATTACCGCCGAGATGTCAGGTCGGGTTAGGTTAGGTTATATTACGTTATTGATGTATATAAAGGTCCCACGGAGATGTAGAGTCCAACTCGCCAGGAATGTTGTCAAATATTACCGCCGATAAGTTAGGTTGGGTTAGGTTATGTTATATTACGTTATTGACGTACATAAATATCCCACGGAGACGTAGACGCCAGCACGCCAGGAGTTCTGTCAAATATTTCCGCCGAGATGTCAGGTTGGGTTAGGTTAGGTTATATTACGTTATTGATGTATATAAAGGTCCCACGGAGATGTAGAGTCCAACTCGCCAGGAATGTCGTCAAATATTACCGCCGAGATGTCAGGCTGGGTTAGGTTAGGTTATATTACGTCATAGACGTATATAGTGTTCCCACCGAGAAGTAGGGGCCGACAAACAAGGAATGCGGTTAAATGGTACCACGAGAGATTAGGTTGGGTTAGGTTAGGTTATATTAGGATACTGATGTATATAAAGGTCTCACGGACACGTAGAGGCCCACTCGCAAGGAATGTTGTCAAATTTTACCGCCGAGGTGATAGGTTGGGTTAGGTTAGGTTACATTACGTTATTGATGTGTATGAATGTCCCACGCAGACGTAGAGGAGAACTCGCCAGGAATGTTGACAAATATTATCGCCGAGATGATAGGTTGGGTGTGGTTAGGTTATATTAGGATACTGATGTATATAAAGGTCCCACGGACACGTAGAGGCCAAATCGCCAGGAATGTTGTCAAATATTACCGCCGATAAGTTAGGTTGGGTTAGGTTAGGTTAAATTACGTTATTGATGTATATAAAGGTCCCACGGAGACATAGAGGCCAACTCGCCAGGAATGTTGTGAAATATTACCGCCGAGATGTCAGGTTGGGTTAGGTTAGGTTATATTGCCTTATTCATGTATATGAAGGTCCCACGTAGACGTAGAGTCCAACTCGCCAGGATTGTTGTCAAATTTTACCGCCGAGAGGTTAGGTTGGGATGCGTTAGGTTATATTACGTTATTGATGTGTATAAAGGTCAAACGGAGACGTAGTGTCCAACTTGCCAGGAATGTTGTCAAATATTACCGCCGAGATGATTGGTTGGGTTAGATTAGGTTATATTACGTTATTGATGTATATAAAGGTACCACGGTGACGTAGAGGCCAACTCGCCAGGAATGTTGCCAAATATTACCTCCGAGATGTCAGGTTGGGTTAGGTTGGTTATATTGCCTAATTCATGTATATGAAGGTCCCACGTAGATGTAGAGTCCAACTCGCCAGGATTGTTGTCAAATTTTACCGCCGAGACGTTAGGTTGGGATGGGTTAGGTTATATTACGTTATTGATGTGTATAAAGGTCACACGGAGACGTAGTGTCCAACTCGCCAGGAATGTTGTCAAATATTACCGCCGAGATGGTAGACTGTGTTAGGTTAGGTTACACTACGTTATTGATGTACATAAAGGTCCCACGAAGTCGTAGAAGCCAGCTCGCCAGGAATGTTGTCAAATATTACCGCCGAGATGTCAGGTTGGGATTAGGTTAGGTTATAATACGTTATTGATGTATATGAATGTCCCACGCAGACGTAGAGGAGAACGCCCCAGGAATGCTGTCAAATATTATCGCCGAGATGATAGGTTGGGTTAGGTTAGGTTATATTACGTTATTGATGTATATACAGGAACCACGGTGACGTAGAGTCCAACTCGCCAGGAATGTTGTCAAATTATACGCCGAGATGTCAGGTTGGGTTAGATTAGGTTATATTACGTTATTGATGTATATAAAGGTACCACGGTGACGTAGAGGCCAACTCGCCAGGAATGTTGTCAAATATTACAGCCGAGGTGATAGGTTGGGTTAGATTACGTTATATTACGTTATTGACGTTCATAAAGGTCCCACGGAGTTGTAGAGGCCAGCTCGCCAGGAATGTTGTCAAATATTACCGCCGAGATGATAGGTTGGGTTAGATTAGGTTATATTACGTTATTGATGTATATGAATGTCCCACGCAGACGTAGAGGAGAACTCGCCAGGAATGTTGACAAATATTATGGCCGAGATGATAGGTTGGGTGTGGTTAGGTTATATTAGGATACTGATGTATATGAAGGTCCCACAGACACGTAGATGCCAAGTCGCCAGGAATGTTGTCAGATTTTACCGCCGAGATGTCAGGTTGGGTTAGGTTAGGTAATATTACGCTATTGATGTATATGAAGGTCCTTAGTAGACGTAGAGGACAACCCGCCAGGAATGTTTGTCAAACATTATCGCCAAGATGATAGGTTGGGTTAGGTTAGGTTACATTACGTTATTGATGTATATAAAGGTCCCACGGAGACGTAGATTCCAACTCGCCAGGAATGTTGTCAAATATTACCGCCGCGGTGATAGGTTGGGTTAGATTATGTTATATTACGTTATTGACGTACATAAAGGTCCCACGGAGTCGTAGAGGGCAGCTCGCCAGGAATGCTGTCAAATATTACCGCCGAGTTGTCAGGTTGGATTAGGTTAGGTTATATTACGTTATTGATGTATATGAATGTCCCACGCAGACGTAGAGGAGAACGCCCCAGGAATGCTGTCAAATATTATCGCCGAGATGATAGGTTGGGTTAGGTTAGGTTATATTACGTTATTGATGTATATACAGGAACCACGGTGACGTAGAGTCCAACTCGCCAGGAATGTTGTCAAATTATACCGCCGAGATGTCAGGTTGGGTTAGGTTAGGTTATATTACGTCATAGACGTATACAGTGTTCCCACCGAGAAGTAGGGGCCGACAAGCAAGGAGTGCGGTTAAATGGTACCACGAGAGGTTAGATTGGGTTAGGATAGGTTATATTAGGATATCGATGTATATAAAGGTCCCACGGACACGTAGAAGCCAGCTCGCCAGGAATGTTGTCAAATATTACCGCCGAGATGTCAGGTTGGGTTAGGTTAGGTTATATTACGTTATTGATGTATACGAAGGTCCCACGTAGACGTAGAGGACAATTTGCCAGGAATGTTGTCAAATATTACCGCCGAGATGATTGGTTGGGTTAGATTAGGTTATATTACGTTATTGATGTATATAAAGGTACCACGGTGACGTAGAGGCCAACTCGCCAGGAATGTTGTCAAATATTACAGCCGAGGTGATAGGTTGGGTTAGATTACGTTATATTACGTTATTGACGTTCATAAAGGTCCCACGGAGTTGTAGAGGCCAGCTCGCCAGGAATGTTGTCAAATATTACCGCCGAGATGATAGGTTGGGTTAGATTAGGTTATATTACGTTATTGATGTATATGAATGTCCCGCGCTGACGTAGAGGAGAACGCGCCAGGAATGTTGACAAATATTATCGCCGAGATGATAGGTTGGGTGTGGTTAGGTTATATTAGGATACTGATGTATATAAAGGTCCCACGGACACGTAGATGCCAAGTCGCCAGGAATGTTGTCAAATATTACCGCCGATATGTTAGGTTGGGTTAGGTTAGGTTATATTACGTTATTGATGTATATAAAGGTCCCACGGAGATGTAGTGTCCAACTCGCCAGGAAGGTGGTCAAATATTACCGCCGAGATGTCAGGTTGGTCTAGGTTAGGTTATATTGCCTTATTCATGTATATGAAGGTCCCACGTAGACGTAGAGTCCAACTCGCCAGGATTGTTGTCAAATTTTACCGCCGAGAGGTTAGGTTGGGATGGGTTAGGTTATATTACGTTATTGATGTGTATAAAGGTCACACGGAGACGTAGTGTCCAACTTGCAAGGAATGTTGTCAAATATTACCGCCGAGATGATTGGTTGGGTTAGGTTAGGTTATATTACGTTATTGACGTACATAAAGATCCCACGGAGACGTAGACGCCAGCACGCCAGGTTAGGTTGTATTACGTTATTGACGTACATAAAGTCCCACGGAGACGTAGAGGCCAGCACGCCAGGAATGCTGTCAAATATTACCGCCGAGATGTCAGGTCGGGTTAGGTTAGGTTATATTACGTTATTGATGTATATAAAGGTCCCACGGAGATGTAGAGTCCAACTCGCCAGGAATGTTGTCAAATATTACCGCCGATAAGTTAGGTTGGGTTAGGTTAGGTTATATTACGTTATTGACGTACATACAGATCCCACGGAGACGTAGACGCCAGCACGCCAGGAATTCTGTCAAATATTTCCGCCGAGATGTCAGGTTGGGTTAGGTTAGGTTATATTACGTTATTGATGTATATAAAGGTCCCACGGAGATGTAGAGTCCAACTCGCCAGGTATGTCGTCAAATATTACCGCCGAGATGTCAGGTTGGGTTAGGTTAGGTTATATTACGTCATAGACGTATATAGTGTTCCCACCGAGAAGTAGGGGCCGACAAACAAGGAATGCGGTTAAATGGTACCACGAGAGATTAGGTTGGGTTAGGTTAGGTTATATTAGGATACTGATGTATATAAAGGTCTCACGGACACGTAGAGGCCCACTCGCAAGGAATGTTGTCAAATTTTACCGCCGAGGTGATAGGTTGGGTTAGGTTAGGTTACATTACGTTATTGATGTGTATGAATGTCCCACGCAGACGTAGAGGAGAACTCGCCAGGAATGTTGACAAATATTATCGCCGAGATGATAGGTTGGGTGTGGTTAGGTTATATTAGGATACTGATGTATATAAAGGTCCCACGGACACGTAGAGGCCAAATCGCCAGGAATGTTGTCAAATATTACCGCCGATAAGTTAGGTTGGGTTAGGTTAGGTTAAATTACGTTATTGATGTATATAAAGGTCCCACGGAGACATAGAGGCCAACTCGCCAGGAATGTTGTGAAATATTACCGCCGAGATGTCAGGTTGGGTTAGGTTAGGTTATATTGCCTTATTCATGTATATGAAGGTCCCACGTAGACGTAGAGTCCAACTCGCCAGGATTGTTGTCAAATTTTACCGCCGAGAGGTTAGGTTGGGATGGGTTAGGTTATATTACGTTATTGATGTGTATAAAGGTCAAACGGAGACGTAGTGTCCAACTTGCCAGGAATGTTGTCAAATATTACCGCCGAGATGATTGGTTGGGTTAGATTAGGTTATATTACGTTATTGATGTATATAAAGTTACCACGGTGACGTAGAGGCCAACTCGTCAGGAATGTTGCCAAATATTACCGCCGAGATGTCAGGTTGGGTTAGGTTAGGTTATAATACGTTATTGATGTATATGAATGTCCCACGCAGACGTAGAGGAGAACGCCCCAGGAATGCTGTCAAATATTATCGCCGAGATGATAGGTTGGGTTAGGTTAGGTTATATTACGTTATGGATGTATATACAGGAACCACGGTGACGTAGAGTCCAACTCGCCAGGAATGTTGTCAAATTATACCGCCGAGATGTCAGGTTGGGTTAGGTTAGGTTATATTACGTCATAGTCGTATACAGTGTTCCCACCGAGAAGTAGGGGCCGACAAGCAAGGAGTGCGGTTAAATGGTACCACGAGAGGTAAGGTTGGGTTAGGATAGGTTATATTAGGATATCGATGTATATAAAGGTCCCACGGACACGTAGAAGCCAGCTCGCCAGGAATGTTGTCAAATATTACCGCCGAGATGTCAGGTTGGGTTAGGTTAGGTTATATTACGTTATTGATGTATACGAAGGTCCCACGTAGACGTAGAGGACAATTTGCCAGGAATGTTGTCAAATATTACAGCCGAGGTGATAGGTTGGGTTAGATTATGTTATATTACGTTATTGACGTACATAAAGGTCCCACGGAGTCGTAGAGGGCAGCTCGCCAGGAATGCTGTCAAATATTACCGCCGAGTTGTCAGGTTGGATTAGATTAGGTTATATTACGTTATTGATGTATATAAAGGTCCCACGGAGACGTAGAATCCAACTCGCTAGGAATGTCGTCAAATACTACCGCCGAGATGTCAGGTTGGGTTAGGTTAGGTTATATTACGTTATTGATGTATATGAATGTCCCACGCAGACGTAGAGGAGAACTCGCCAGGAATGTTGACAAATATTATCGCTGAGATGATAGGTTGGGTTTGGTTAGGTTATATTAGGATAATAATGTATATAAAGGTCCCACGGACACGTAGAGGCCAAGTCGCCAGGAATGTTGTCAAATATTACCGCCGATATGTTAGGTTGTGTTAGGTTAGGTTATATTACGTTATTGATGTATATAAAGGTCCCACGGAGATGTAGTGTCCAACTCGCCAGGAAGGTCGTCAAATATTACCGCCGAGATGTCAGGTTGGTCTAGGTTAGGTTATATTGCCTTATTCATGTATATGAAGGTCCCACGTAGACGTAGAGTCCAACTCGCCAGGATTGTTGTCAAATTTTACCGCCGAGAGGTTAGGTTGGGATGGGTTAGGTTATATTACGTTATTGATGTGTATAAAGGTCACACGGAGACGTAGTGTCCAACTTGCAAGGAATGTTGTCAAATATTACCGCCGAGATGATTGGTTGGGTTAGGTTAGGTTATATTACGTTATTGACGTACATAAAGATCCCACGGAGACGTAGACGCCAGCACGCCAGGTTAGGTTGTATTACGTTATTGACGTACATAAAGTCCCACGGAGACGTAGAGGCCAGCACGCCAGGAATGCTGTCAAATATTACCGCCGAGATGTCAGGTCGGGTTAGGTTAGGTTATATTACGTTATTGATGTATATAAAGGTCCCACGGAGATGTAGAGTCCAACTCGCCAGGAATGTTGTCAAATATTACCGCCGATAAGTTAGGTTGGGTTAGGTTAGGTTATATTACGTTATTGACGTACATACAGATCCCACGGAGACGTAGACGCCAGCACGCCAGGAATTCTGTCAAATATTTCCGCCGAGATGTCAGGTTGGGTTAGGTTAGGTTATATTACGTTATTGATGTATATAAAGGTCCCACGGAGATGTAGAGTCCAACTCGCCAGGAATGTCGTCAAATATTACCGCCGAGATGTCAGGTTGGGTTAGGTTAGGTTATATTACGTCATAGACGTATATAGTGTTCCCACCGAGAAGTAGGGGCCGACAAACAAGGAATGCGGTTAAATGGTACCACGAGAGATTAGGTTGGGTTAGGTTATGTTATATTAGGATACTGATGTATATAAAGGTCTCACGGACACGTAGAGGCCCACTCGCAAGGAATGTTGTCAAATTTTACCGCCGAGGTGATAGGTTGGGTTAGGTTAGGTTACGTTACGTTATTGATGTGTATGAATGTCCCACGCAGACGTAGAGGAGAACTCGCCAGGAATGTTGACAAATATTATCGCCGAGATGATAGGTTGGGTGTGGTTAGGTTATATTAGGATACTGATGTATATAAAGGTCCCACGGACACGTAGAGGCCAAATCGCCAGGAATGTTGTCAAATATTACCGCCGATAAGTTAGGTTGGGTTAGGTTAGGTTAAATTACGTTATTGATGTATATAAAGGTCCCACGGAGACATAGAGGCCAACTCGCCAGGAATGTTGTGAAATATTACCGCCGAGATGTCAGGTTGGGTTAGGTTAGGTTATATTGCCTTATTCATGTATATGAAGGTCCCACGTAGACGTAGAGTCCAACTCGCCAGGATTGTTGTCAAATTTTACCGCCGAGAGGTTAGGTTGGGATGGGTTAGGTTATATTACGTTATTGATGTGTATAAAGGTCAAACGGAGACGTAGTGTCCAACTTGCCAGGAATGTTGTCAAATATTACCGCCGAGATGATTGGTTGGGTTAGATTAGGTTATATTACGTTATTGATGTATATAAAGGTACCACGGTGACGTAGAGGCCAACTCGTCAGGAATGTTGCCAAATATTACCGCCGAAATGTCAGGTTGGGTTAGGTTAGGTTATAATACGTTATTGATGTATATGAATGTCCCACGCAGACGTAGAGGAGAACGCCCCAGGAATGCTGTCAAATATTATCGCCGAGATGATAGGTTGGGTTAGGTTAGGTTATATTACGTTATTGATGTATATACAGGAACCACGGTGACGTAGAGTCCAACTCGCCAGGAATGTTGTCAAATTATACCGCCGAGATGTCAGGTTGGGTTAGGTTAGGTTATATTACGTCATAGTCGTATACAGTGTTCCCACCGAGAAGTAGGGGCCGACAAGCAAGGAGTGCGGTTAAATGGTACCACGAGAGGTAAGGTTGGGTTAGGATAGGTTATATTAGGATATCGATGTATATAAAGGTCCCACGGACACGTAGAAGCCAGCTCGCCAGGAATGTTGTCAAATATTACCGCCGAGATGTCAGGTTGGGTTAGGTTAGGTTATATTACGTTATTGATGTATACGAAGGTCCCACGTAGACGTAGAGGACAATTTGCCAGGAATGTTGTCAAATATTACCGCCGAGATGATTGGTTGGGTTAGATTAGGTTATATTACGTTATTGTTGTATATAAAGGTACCACGGTGACGTAGAGGCCAACTCGCCAGGAATGTTGTCAAATATTACAGCCGAGGTGATAGGTTGGGTTAGATTACGTTATATTACGTTATTGACGTTCATAAAGGTCCCACGGAGTTGTAGAGGCCAGCTCGCCAGGAATGTTGTCAAATATTACCGCCGAGATGATAGGTTGGGTTAGATTAGGTTATATTACGTTATTGATGTATATGAATGTCCCACGCAGACGTAGAGGAGAACTCGCCAGGAATGTTGACAAATATTATCGCCAAGATGATAGGTTGGGTTAGGTTAGGTTACATTACGTTATTGATGTATATAAAGGTCCCACGGAGACGTAGATTCCAACTCGCCAGGAATGTTGTCAAATATTACCGCCGCGGTGATAGGTTGGGTTAGATTATGTTATATTACGTTATTGACGTACATAAAGGTCCCACGGAGTCGTAGAGGGCAGCTCGCCAGGAATGCTGTCAAATATTACCGCCGAGTTGTCAGGTTGGATTAGGTTAGGTTATATTACGTTATTGATGTATATAAAGGTCCCACGGAGACGTAGAATCCAACTCGCTAGGAATGTCGTCAAATACTACCGCCGAGATGTCAGGTTGGGTTAGGTTAGGTTATATTACGTTATTGATGTATATGAATGTCCCACGCAGACGTAGAGGAGAACTCGCCAGGAATGTTGACAAATATTATCGCTGAGATGATAGGTTGGGTTTGGTTAGGTTATATTAGGATACTAATGTATATAAAGGTCCCACGGACACGTAGAGGCCAAGTCGCCAGGAATGTTGTCAAATATTACCGCCGATATGTTAGGTTGGGTTAGGTTAGGTTATATTACGTTATTGATGTATATAAAGGTCCCACGGAGATGTAGAGTCCAACTCGCCAGGAATGTCGTCAAATATTACCGCCGAGATGTCAGGTTGGGTTAGGTTAGGTTATATTGCCTTATTCATTTATATGAAGGTCCCACGTAGACGTAGAGTCCAACTCGCCAGGATTGTTGTCAAATTTTACCGCCGAGAGGTTAGGTTGGGATGGGTTAGGTTATATTACGTTATTGATGTGTATAAAGGTCACACGGAGACGTAGTGTCCAACTTGCAAGGAATGTTGTCAAATATTACCGCCGAGATGATTGGTTGGGTTAGGTTAGGTTATATTACGTTATTGATGTATATAAAGGTCCCACGGAGACGTAGAATCCAACTCGCTAGGAATGTCGTCAAATACTACCGCCGAGATGTCAGGTTGGGTTAGGTTAGGTTATATTACGTTATTGATGTATGTGAATGTCCCACGCAGACGTAGAGGAGAACTCGCCAGGAATGTTGACAAATATTACCGCCGAGATGTCAGGTCGGGTTAGGTTAGGTTATATTACATTATTGATGTATATAAAGGTCCCACGGAGATGTAGAGTCCAACTCGCCAGGAATGTTGTCAAATATTGCCGCCGATAAGTTAGGTTGGGTTAGGTTAGGTTATATTACGTTATTGACGTACATAAAGATCCCACGGAGACGTAGACGCCAGCACGCCAGGAATTCTGTCAAATATTTCCGCCGAGATGTCAGGTTGGGTTAGGTTAGGTTATATTACGTTATTGATGTATATAAAGGTCCCACGGAGATGTAGAGTCCAACTCGCCAGGAATGTCGTCAAATATTACCGCCGAGATGTCAGGTTGTGTTAGGTTAGGTTATATTACGTCATAGACGTATATAGTGTTCCCACCGAGAAGTAGGGGCCGACAAGAAAGGAGTGCGGTTAAATGGTACCACGAGAGGTAAGGTTGGGTTAGGATAGGTTATATTAGGATATCGATGTATATAAAGGTCCCACGGACACGTAGAAGCCAGCTCGCCAGGAATGTTGTCAAATATTACCGCCGAGATGTCAGGTTGGGTTAGGTTAGGTTATATTACGTTATTGGTGTATACGAAGGTCCCACGTAGACGTAGAGGACAATTTGCCAGGAATGTTGTCAAATATTTCCGCCGAGATGATTGGTTGGGTTAGATTAGGTTGGGTTAGATTAGGTTATATTACGTTATTGATGTATATGAATGTCCCACGCAGACGTAGAGGAGAACTCGCCAGGAATGTTGACAAATATTATCGCCGGGATGATAGGTTGCGTGTGGTTAGGTTATATTAGGATACTGATGTATATAAAGGTCCCACGGACACGTAGATGCCAAGTCGCCAGGAATGTTGTCAGATTTTACCGCCGAGATGTCAGGTTGGGTTAGGTTAGGTTATATTACGCTATTGATGTATATGAAGGTCCTTAGTAGACGTAGAGGACAACCCGCCAGGAATGTTTGTCAAACATTATCGCCAAGATGATAGGTTGGGTTAGGTTAGGTTACATTACGTTATTGATGTATATAAAGGTCCCACGGACACGTCGAGGCCAAGTCGCCGGGAATGTTGTCAAATATTACCGCCGATAAGTTAGGTTGGGTTAGGTTAGGTTGTATTACGTTATTGACGTACATAAAGTCCCACGGAGACGTAGAGGCCAGCACGCCAGGAATGCTGTCAAATATTACCGCCGAGATGTCAGGTCGGGTTAGGTTAGGTTATATTACGTTATTGATGTATATAAAGGTCCCACGGAGATGTAGAGTCCAACTCGCCAGGAATGTTGTCAAATATTACCGCCGATAAGTTAGGTTGGGTTAGGTTAGGTGATATTACGTTATTGACGTACATAAAGATCCCACGGAGACGTAGACGCCAGTACGCCAGGTTAGGTTGTATTACGTTATTGACGTACATAAAGTCCCACGGAGACGTAGAGGCCAGCACGCCAGGAATGCTGTCAAATATTACCGCCGAGATGTCAGGTCGGGTTGGGTTAGGTTATATTACGTTATTGATGTATATAAAGGTCCCACGGAGATGTAGAGTCCAACTCGCCAGGAATGTTGTCAAATATTACCGCCGATAAGTTAGGTTGGGTTAGGTTAGGTTATACTACGTTATTGACGTACATAAAGATCCCACGGAGACGTAGACGCCAGCACGCCAGGAATTCTGTCAAATATTTCCGCCGAGATGTCAGGTCGGGTTAGGTTAGGTTATATTACGTTATTGATGTATATAAAGGTCCCACGGAGATGTAGAGTCCAACTCGCCAGGAATGTCGTGAAATATTACCGCCGAGATGTCAGGTTGGGTTAGGTTAGGTTATATTACGTCATAGACGTATATAGTGTTCCACCTAGAAGTAGGGGCCGACAAACAAGGAATGCGGTTAAATGGTACCACGAGAGATTAGGTTGGGTTAGGTTAGGTTATATTAGGATACTGATGTATATAAAGGTCTCACGGACACGTAGAGGCCCACTCGCAAGGAATGTTGTCAAATTTTACCGCCGAGGTGATAGGTTGGGTTAGGTTAGGTTACATTACGTTATTGATGTGTATGAATGTCCCACGCAGACGTAGAGGAGAACTCGCCAGGAATGTTGACAAATATTATCGCCGAGATGATAGGTTGGGTGTGGTTAGGTTATATTAGGATACTGATGTATATAAAGGTCCCACGGACACGTAGATGCCAAGTCGCCAGGAATGTTGTCAGATTTTACCGCCGAGATGTCAGGTTGGGTTAGGTTAGGTTATATTACGCTATTGATGTATATGAAGGTCCTTAGTAGACGTAGAGGACAACCCGCCAGGAATGTTTGTCAAACATTATCGCCAAGATGATAGGTTTGGTTAGGTTAGGTTACATTACGTTATTGATGTATATAAAGGTCCCACGGAGACGTAGATTCCAACTCGCCAGGAATGTTGTCAAATATTACCGCCGCGGTGATAGGTTGGGTTAGATTATGTTATATTTCGTTATTGACGTACATAAAGGTCCCACGGAGTCGTAGAGGGCAGCTCGCCAGGAATGCTGTCAAATATTACCGCCGAGTTGTCAGGTTGGATTAGGTTAGGTTATATTACGTTATTGATGTATATAAAGGTCCCACGGAGACGTAGAATCCAACTCGCTAGGAATGTCGTCAAATACTACCGCCGAGATGTCAGGTTGGGTTTGGTTAGTTTATATTAGGATACTAATGTATATAAAGGTCCCACGGACACGTAGAGGCCAAGTCGCCAGGAATGTTGTCAAATATTACCGCCGATATGTTAGGTTGGGTTAGGTTAGGTTATATTACGTTGTTGATGTATATAAAGGTCCCACGGAGATGTAGAGTCCAACTCGCCAGGAATGTCGTCAAATATTACCGCCGAGATGTCAGGTTGGGTTAGGTTAGGTTATATTACGTTATTGATGTATATAAAGGTCCCACGGACACGTCGAGGCCAAGTCGCCGGGAATGTTGTCAAATATTACCGCCGATAAGTTAGGTTGGGTTAGGTTAGGTTGTATTACGTTATTGACGTACATAAAGTCCCACGGAGACGTAGAGGCCAGCACGCCAGGAATGCTGTCAAATATTACCGCCGAGATGTCAGGTCGGGTTAGGTTAGGTTATATTACGTTATTGATGTATATAAAGGTCCCACGGAGATGTAGAGTCCAACTCGCCAGGAATGTTGTCAAATATTACCGCCGATAAGTTAGGTTGGGTTAGGTTAGGTTATATTACGTTATTGACGTACATAAAGATCCCACGGAGACGTAGACGCCAGCACGCCAGGTTAGGTTGTATTACGTTATTGACGTACATAAAGTCCCACGGAGACGTAGAGGCCAGCACGCCAGGAATGCTGTCAAATATTACCGCCGAGATGTCAGGTCGGGTTAGGTTAGGTTATATTACGTTATTGATGTATATAAAGGTCCCACGGAGATGTAGATTCCAACTCGCCAGGAATGTTGTCAAATATTACCGCCGATAAGTTAGGTTGGGTTAGGTTAGGTTATACTACGTTATTGACGTACATAAAGATCCCACGGAGACGTAGACGCCAGCACGCCAGGAATGCTGTCAAATATTTCCGCCGAGATGTCAGGTTGGGTTAGGTTAGGTTATATTACGTTATTGATGTATATAAAGGTCCCACGGAGATGTAGAGTCCAACTCGCCAGGAATGTCGTCAAATATTACCGCCGAGATGTCAGGTTGGGTTAGGTTAGGTTATATTACGTCATAGACGTATATAGTGTTCCCACCGAGAAGTAGGGGCCGACAAACAAGGAATGCGGTTAAATGGTACCACGAGAGATTAGGTTGGGTTAGGTTAGGTTATATTAGGATACTGATGTATATAAAGGTCTCACGGACACCTAGAGGCCCACTCGCAAGGAATGATGTCAAATTTTACCGCCGAGGTGATAGGTTGGGTTAGGTTAGGTTACATTACGTTATTGATGTGTATGAATGTCCCACGCAGACGTAGAGGAGAACTCGCCAGGAATGTTGACAAATATTATCGCCGAGATGATAGGTTGGGTGTGGTTAGGTTATATTAGGATACTGATGAATATAAAGGTCCCACGGACACGTAGAGGCCAAATCGCCAGGAATGTTGTCAAATATTACCGCCGATAAGTTAGGTTGGGTTAGGTTAGGTTAAATTACGTTATTGATGTATATAAAGGTCCCACGGAGACATAGAGGCCAACTCGCCAGGAATGTTGTGAAATATTACCGCCGAGATGTCAGGTTGGGTTAGGTTAGGTTATATTGCCTTATTCATGTATATGAAGGTCCCACGTAGACGTAGAGTCCAACTCGCCAGGATTGTTGTCAAATTTTACCGCCGAGAGGTTAGGTTGGGATGGGTTAGGTTATATTACGTTATTGATGTATACGAAGGTCCCACGTAGACGTAGAGGACAACTTGCCAGGAATGTTGTCAAATATTACCGCCGAGATGATTGGTTGGGTTAGATTAGGTTATATTACGTTATTGATGTATATAAAGGTACCACGGTGACGTAGAGGCCAACTCGCCAGGAATGTTGCCAAATATTACCTCCGAGATGTCAGGTTGGGTTAGGTTGGTTATATTGCCTAATTCATGTATATGAAGGTCCCACGTAGACGTAGAGTCCAACTCGCCAGGATTGTTGTCAAATTTTACCGCCGAGAGGTTAGGTTGGGATGGGTTAGGTTATATTACGTTATTGATGTGTATAAAGGTCACACGGAGACGTAGTGTCCAACTCGCCAGGAATGTTGTCAAATATTACCGCCGAGATGGTAGACTGGGTTAGGTTAGGTTACACTACGTTATTGATGTACATAAAGGTCCCACGAAGTCGTAGAAGCCAGCTCGCCAGGAATGTTGTCAAATATTACCGCCGAGATGTCAGGTTGGGTTAGGTTAGGTTATAATACGTTATTGATGTGTATGAATGTCCCACGCAGACGTAGAGGAGAACTCGCCAGGAATGTTGACAAATATTATCGCCGAGATGATAGGTTGGGTGTGGTTAGGTTATATTAGGATACTGATGTATATAAAGGTCCCACGGACACGTAGATGCCAAGTCGCCAGGAATGTTGTCAGATTTTACCGCCGAGATGTCAGGTTGGGTTAGGTTAGGTTATATTACGCTATTGATGTATATGAAGGTCCTTAGTAGACGTAGAGGACAACCCGCCAGGAATGTTTGTCAAACATTATCGCCAAGATGATAGGTTTGGTTAGGTTAGGTTACATTACGTTATTGATGTATATAAAGGTCCCACGGAGACGTAGATTCCAACTCGCCAGGAATGTTGTCAAATATTACCGCCGCGGTGATAGGTTGGGTTAGATTATGTTATATTACGTTATTGACGTACATAAAGGTCCCACGGAGTCGTAGAGGGCAGCTCGCCAGGAATGCTGTCAAATATTACCGCCGAGTTGTCAGGTTGGATTAGGTTAGGTTATATTACGTTATTGATGTATATAAAGGACCCACGGAGACGTAGAATCCAACTCGCTAGGAATGTCGTCAAATACTACCGCCGAGATGTCAGGTTGGGTTTGGTTAGTTTATATTAGGATACTAATGTATATAAAGGTCCCACGGACACGTAGAGGCCAAGTCGCCAGGAATGTTGTCAAATATTACCGCCGATATGTTAGGTTGGGTTAGGTTAGGTTATATTACGTTATTGATGTATATAAAGGTCCCACGGAGATGTAGAGTCCAACTCGCCAGGAATGTCGTCAAATATTACCGCCGAGATGTCAGGTTGGGTTAGGTTAGGTTATATTACGTTATTGATGTATATAAAGGTCCCACGGACACGTCGAGGCCAAGTCGCCGGGAATGTTGTCAAATATTACCGCCGATAAGTTAGGTTGGGTTAGGTTAGGTTGTATTACGTTATTGACGTACATAAAGTCCCACGGAGACGTAGAGGCCAGCACGCCAGGAATGCTGTCAAATATTACCGCCGAGATGTCAGGTCGGGTTAGGTTAGGTTATATTACGTTATTGATGTATATAAAGGTCCCACGGAGATGTAGAGTCCAACTCGCCAGGAATGTTGTCAAATATTACCGCCGATAAGTTAGGTTGGGTTAGGTTAGGTTATATTACGTTATTGACGTACATAAAGATCCCACGGAGACGTAGACGCCAGCACGCCAGGTTAGGTTGTATTACGTTATTGACGTACATAAAGTCCCACGGAGACGTAGAGGCCAGCACGCCAGGAATGCTGTCAAATATTACCGCCGAGATGTCAGGTCGGGTTAGGTTAGGTTATATTACGTTATTGATGTATATAAAGGTCCCACGGAGATGTAGAGTCCAACTCGCCAGGAATGTTGTCAAATATTACCGCCGATAAGTTAGGTTGGGTTAGGTTAGGTTATACTACGTTATTGACGTACATAAAGATCCCACGGAGACGTAGACGCCAGCACGCCAGGAATTCTGTCAAATATTTCCGCCGAGATGTCAGGTCGGGTTAGGTTAGGTTATATTACGTTATTGATGTATATAAAGGTCCCACGGAGATGTAGAGTCCAACTCGCCAGGAATGTCGTGAAATATTACCGCCGAGATGTCAGGTTGGGTTAGGTTAGGTTATATTACGTCATAGACGTATATAGTGTTCCACCTAGAAGTAGGGGCCGACAAACAAGGAATGCGGTTAAATGGTACCACGAGAGATTAGGTTGGGTTAGGTTAGGTTATATTAGGATACTGATGTATATAAAGGTCTCACGGACACGTAGAGGCCCACTCGCAAGGAATGTTGTCAAATTTTACCGCCGAGGTGATAGGTTGGGTTAGGTTAGGTTACATTACGTTATTGATGTGTATGAATGTCCCACGCAGACGTAGAGGAGAACTCGCCAGGAATGTTGACAAATATTATCGCCGAGATGATAGGTTGGGTGTGGTTAGGTTATATTAGGATACTGATGTATATAAAGGTCCCACGGACACGTAGATGCCAAGTCGCCAGGAATGTTGTCAGATTTTACCGCCGAGATGTCAGGTTGGGTTAGGTTAGGTTATATTACGCTATTGATGTATATGAAGGTCCTTAGTAGACGTAGAGGACAACCCGCCAGGAATGTTTGTCAAACATTATCGCCAAGATGATAGGTTTGGTTAGGTTAGGTTACATTACGTTATTGATGTATATAAAGGTCCCACGGAGACGTAGATTCCAACTCGCCAGGAATGTTGTCAAATATTACCGCCGCGGTGATAGGTTGGGTTAGATTATGTTATATTACGTTATTGACGTACATAAAGGTCCCACGGAGTCGTAGAGGGCAGCTCGCCAGGAATGCTGTCAAATATTACCGCCGAGCTGTCAGGTTGGATTAGGTTAGGTTATATTACGTTATTGATGTATATAAAGGACCCACGGAGACGTAGAATCCAACTCGCTAGGAATGTCGTCAAATACTACCGCCGAGATGTCAGGTTGGGTTTGGTTAGTTTATATTAGGATACTAATGTATATAAAGGTCCCACGGACACGTAGAGGCCAAGTCGCCAGGAATGTTGTCAAATATTACCGCCGATATGTTAGGTTGGGTTAGGTTAGGTTATATTACGTTATTGATGTATATAAAGGTCCCACGGAGATGTAGAGTCCAACTCGCCAGGAATGTCGTCAAATATTACCGCCGAGATGTCAGGTTGGGTTAGGTTAGGTTATATTGCCTTATTCATGTATATGAAGGTCCCACGTAGACGTAGAGGCCAAGTCGCCGGGAATGTTGTCAAATATTACCGCCGATAAATTATGTTGAGTTAGGTTAGGTTATATTACGTTATTGACGTACATAAAGATCCCACGGAGACGTAGACGCCAGCACGCCAGGTTAGGTTGTATTACGTTATTGACGTACATAAAGTCCCACGGAGACGTAGAGGCCAGCACGCCAGGAATGCTGTCAAATATTACCGCCGAGATGTCAGGTCGGGTTAGGTTAGGTTATATTACGTTATTGATGTATATAAAGGTCCCACGGAGATGTAGAGTCCAACTCGCCAGGAATGTTGTCAAATATTACCGCCGATAAGTTAGGTTGGGTTAGGTTAGGTTATATTACGTTATTGACGTACATAAAGATCCCACGGAGACGTAGACGCCAGCACGCCAGGAATGCTGTCAAATATTTCCGCCGAGATGTCAGGTTGGGTTAGGTTAGATTATATTACGTTATTGATGTATATAAAGGTCCCACGGAGATGTAGAGTCCAACTCGCCAGGAATGTCGTCAAATATTACCGCCGAGATGTCAGGTTGGGTTAGGTTAGGTTATATTACGTCATAGACGTATATAGTGTTCCCACCGAGAAGTAGGGGCCGACAAACAAGGAATGCGGTTAAATGGTACCACGAGAGATTAGGTTGGGTTAGGTTAGGTTATATTAGGATACTGATGTATATAAAGGTCTCACGGACACCTAGAGGCCCACTCGCAAGGAATGATGTCAAATTTTACCGCCGAGGTGATAGGTTGGGTTAGGTTAGGTTACATTACGTTATTGATGTGTATGAATGTCCCACGCAGACGTAGAGGAGAACTCGCCAGGAATGTTGACAAATATTATCGCCGAGATGATAGGTTGGGTGTGGTTAGGTTATATTAGGATACTGATGTATATAAAGGTCCCACGGACACGTAGAGGCCAAATCGCCAGGAATGTTGTCAAATATTAGCGCCGATAAGTTAGGTTGGGTTAGGTTAGGTTAAATTACGTTATTGATGTATATAAAGGTCCCACGGAGACATAGAGGCCAACTCGCCAGGAATGTTGTGAAATATTACCGCCGAGATGTCAGGTTGGGTTAGGTTAGGTTATATTGCCTTATTCATGTATATGAAGGTCCCACGTAGACGTAGAGTCCAACTCGCCAGGATTGTTGTCAAATTTTACCGCCGAGAGGTTAGGTTGGGATGGGTTAGGTTATATTACGTTATTGATGTGTATAAAGGTCAAACGGAGACGTAGTGTCCAACTTGCCAGGAATGTTGTCAAATATTACCGCCGAGATGATTGGTTGGGTTAGATTAGGTTATATTACGTTATTGATGTATATAAAGGTACCACGGTGACGTAGAGGCCAACTCGCCAGGAATGTTGCCAAATATTACCTCCGAGATGTCAGGTTGGGTTAGGTTGGTTATATTGCCTAATTCATGTATATGAAGGTCCCACGTAGATGTAGAGTCCAACTCGCCAGGATTGTTGTCAAATTTTACCGCCGAGACGTTAGGTTGGGATGGGTTAGGTTATATTACGTTATTGATGTGTATAAAGGTCACACGGAGACGTAGTGTCCAACTCGCCAGGAATGTTGTCAAATATTACCGCCGAGATGGTAGACTGGGTTAGGTTAGGTTACACTACGTTATTGATGTACATAAAGGTCCCACGAAGTCGTAGAAGCCAGCTCGCCAGGAATGTTGTCAAATATTACCGCCGAGATGTCAGGTTGGGTTAGGTTAGGTTATAATACGTTATTGATGTATATGAATGTCCCACGCAGACGTAGAGGAGAACGCCCCAGGAATGCTGTCAAATATTATCGCCGAGATGATAGGTTGGGTTAGGTTAGGTTATATTACGTTATTGATGTATATACAGGAACCACGGTGACGTAGAGTCCAACTCGCCAGGAATGTTGTCAAATTATACCGCCGAGATGTCAGGTTGGGTTAGGTTAGGTTATATTACGTCATAGACGTATACAGTGTTCCCACCGAGAAGTAGGGGCCGACAAGCAAGGAGTGCGGTTAAATGGTACCACGACAGGTTAGGTTGGGTTAGGATAGGTTATATTAGGATATCGATGTATATAAAGGTCCCACGGACACGTAGAAGCCAGCTCGCCAGGAATGTTGTCAAATATTACCGCCGAGATGTCAGGTTGGGTTAGGTTAGGTTATATTACGTTATTGATGTATATGAA
The DNA here is from genome assembly GCA_963969225.1 of Xylocopa violacea. Taxonomy (NCBI): domain Eukaryota; kingdom Metazoa; phylum Arthropoda; class Insecta; order Hymenoptera; family Apidae; genus Xylocopa; species Xylocopa violacea. The sequence goes on along the minus strand of CAXAJV010000201.1, from coordinate 234,939 downwards.
TGTCCCACGCAGACGTAGAGGAGAACTCGCCAGGAATGTTGACAAATATTATCGCCGAGATGATAGGTTGGGTGTGGTTAGGTTATATTAGGATACTGATGTATATAAAGGTCCCACGGACACGTAGATGCCAAGTCGCCAGGAATGTTGTCAGATTTTACCGCCGAGATGTCAGGTTGGGTTAGGTTTGGTTATATTACGCTATTGATGTATATGAAGGTCCTTAGTAGACGTAGAGGACAACCCGCCAGGAATGTTTGTCAAACATTATCGCCAAGATGATAGGTTGGGTTAGGTTAGGTTACATTACGTTATTGATGTATATAAAGGTCCCACGGAGACGTAGATTCCAACTTGCCAGGAATGTTGTCAAATATTACCGCCGCGGTGATAGGTTGGGTTAGATTATGTTATATTACCTTATTGACGTACATAAAGGTCCCACGGAGTCGTAGAGGGCAGCTCGCCAGGAATGCTGTCAAATATTACCGCCGAGTTGTCAGGTTGGATTAGGTTAGGTTATATTACGTTATTGATGTATATAAAGGTCCCACGGAGACGTAGATTCCAACTCGCTAGGAATGTCGTCAAATACTACCGCCGAGATGTCAGGTTGGGTTAGGTTAGGTTATATTACGTTATTGATGTATATGAATGTCCCACGCAGACGTAGAGGAGAACTCGCCAGGAATGTTGACAAATATTATCGCCGAGATGATAGGTTGGGTTTGGTTAGGTTATATTAGGATACTAATGTATATAAAGGTCCCACGGACACGTAGAGGCCAAGTCGCCAGGAATGTTGTCAAATATTACCGCCGATATGTTAGGTTGGGTTAGGTTAGGTTATATTACGTTATTGATGTATATAAAGGTCCCACGGAGATGTAGAGTCCAACTCGCCAGGAATGTCCTCAAATATTACAGCCGAGATGTCAGGTTGGGTTAGGTTAGGTTATATTACGTTATTGATGTATATCAAGGTCCCACGTAGACGTAGAGGACAACCCGCCAGGAATGCTGTCAAATATAATCGGCGAGATGATAGGTTGGGTTAGGTTAGGTTATATTACGTTATTGATGTATATAAAGGTACCACGGTGACGTAGAGTCCAACTCGCCAGGAATGTTGTCAAATATTACCGCCGAGGTGATAGGTTGGGTTATATTATGTTATATTACGTTATTGACGTACATAAAGGTCCCACGGAGTCGTAGAGGCCAGCTCGCCAGGAATGTTGTCAAATATTACCGCCGGGGTGATAGGTTGGGTTAGATTATGTTATATTACGTTATTGACGTTCATAAAGGTCCCACGGAGTTGTAGAGGCCAGCTCGCCAGGAATGTTGTCAGATTTTACCGCCGAGATGTCAGGTTGAGTTAGGTTAGGTTATATTACGCTATTGATGTATATGAAGGTCCTTAGTAGACTTAGAGGACAACCCGCCAGGAATGTTTGTCAAACATTATCGCCAAGATGATAGGTTAGGTTAGGTTAGGTTACATTACGTTATTGATGTATATAAAGGTCCCACGGAGACGTAGAATCCAACTCGCTAGGAATGTCGTCAAATACTACCGCCGAGATGTCAGGTTGGGTTAGGTTAGGTTATATTACGTTATTGATGTATATGAATGTCCCACGCAGACGTAGAGGAGAACTCGCCAGGAATGTTGACAAATATTATCGCCGAGATGATAGGTTGGGTTTGGTTAGGTTATATTAGGATACTAATGTATATAAAGGTCCCACGGACACGTAGAGGCCAAGTCGCCAGGAATGTTGTCAAATATTACCGCCGATATGTTAGGTTGGGTTAGGTTAGGTTATATTACGTTATTGATGTATATAAAGGTCCCACGGAGATGTAGAGTCCAACTCGCCAGGAATGTCCTCAAATATTACAGCCGAGATGTCAGGTTGGGTTAGGTTAGGTTATATTACGTTATTGACGTTCATAAAGGTCCCACGGAGTTGTAGAGGCCAGCTCACCAGGAATGTTGTCAAATATTACCGCCGAGATGATAGGTTGGGTTAGATTAGGTTATATTACGTTATTGATGTATATAAAGGTCCCACGGAGACATAGAGGCCAACTCGCCAGGAATGTTGTCAAATATTACCGCCGAGATGTCAGGTTGGGTTAGGTTAGGTTATATTACGTTATTGATGTATATAAGGGTCCCACGGAGACATAGCGGCCAACTCGCCAGGAATGTCGTCAAATATTACCGCCGAGATGTCAGGTTGGGTTAGGTTAGGTTATATTACGTTATTGATGTATATAAGGGTCCCACGGAGACATAGAGGCCAACTCGCCAGGAATGTCGTCAAATATTACCGCCGAGATGTCAGGTTGGGTTAGGTTACGTTATATTACGTTATTGATGTATATAAAGGTCCCACGGAGACGTAGAGGCCAACTCGCCAGGAATGTTGTCAAATATTACAGCCGAGGTGATAGGTTGGGTTAGATTACGTTATATTACGTTATTGACGTTCATAAAGGTCCCACGGAGTTGTAGAGGCCAGCTCGCCAGGAATGTTGTCAAATATTACCGCCGAGATGATAGGTTGGGTTAGATTAGGTTATATTACGTTATTGATGTATATAAGGGTCCCACGGACACGTTGAGGCCAAGTCGCCGGGAGTGTTGTCAAATATTACCGCCGATAAGTTAGGTTGGGTAGGTTAGGTTGTATTACGTTACTGACGTACATAAAGATCCCACGGAGACGTAGAGGCCAGCACGCCAGGAATGCTGTCAAATATTACCGCCGAGATGTCAGGTTTGGTTAGGTTATGCTATATTACGTTATTGATGTATATAAAGATCCCACGGTGATGTAGAGTCCAACTCGTCACGAATATCGTCAAATATTACCGCCGAGATGTCAGGTTGGGTTAGGTTAAGTTATATTACGTTATTGATGTATATGAAGGTCCCACGTAGACGTAGAGGACAACCCGCCAGGAATGCTATCAAATATTATCGCCGAGATGATAGGTTGGGTCAGGTTAGGTTATATTACATTATTGATGTATATAAAGGAACCACGGTGACGTAGAGGACAACCCGCCAGGAATGCTGTCAAATATTATCTCCGAGATGATAGGTTGGGTTAGGTTAGGTTATATTACATTATTGATGTATATAAAGGAACCACGGTGACGTAGAGTCCAACTCCGCAGGAATGTTGTCAAATTATACCGCCGAGATGTCAGGTTGGGTTAGGTTAGGTTATATTACGTCATAGACGTATACAGTGTTTCCAACGAGAAGTAGGGGCCGACAAGCAAGGAATGCGGTTAAATGTTACGACGAGAGATTAGGTTGGGTTAGGTTAGGTTATATTAGGGTACTGATGTACATAAAGATAACCACGGAGACCTAGAGGCCAGCACGCCAGGAATGCTGTCAAATATTACCGCCGAGATGTCAGGTTGGGTTAGATTAGGTTATATTACGTTATTGATGTATATACAGGTCCCACGGACACGTCGAGGCCAAGTCGCCGTGAATGTTGTCAAATATTACCGCCGATAAGTTAGGTTGGGTTAGGTTAGGTTGTATTACGTTATTGAAGTACATAAAGATCCCACGGAGACGTAGAGGGCAGCACGCCAGGAATGCTGTAAAATATTACCGCCGAGATGTCAGGTTGGGTTAGGTTAGGTTATATTACGTTATTGATGTATATAAAGGTCCCACGGAGATGTAGAGTCCAACTCGCCAGGAATATCGTCAAATATTACCGCCGAGATGTCAGGTTGGGTTAGGTTAGGTTATATTACGTCATAGACGTATACAGTGTTCCCACCGAGAAGTAGGGGCCGACAAGCAAGGAATGCGGTTAAATGGTACCACGAGAGATTAGGTTGGGTTAGGTTAGGTTATATTAGGATACTCATGTACATAAAGATCCCACGGAGACGTAGAGGCCAGCACGCCAGGCATGCTGTCAAATATTACCGCCGAGATGTCAGGTTGGGTTAGGTTAGGTTATATTACGTTATTGATGTATTTAAAGGTCCCACGGACACGTAGAGGCTAACTCGCAAGGAATGTTGTCAAATTTTACCGCCGAGGTGATAGGTTGGGTTAGGTTAGGTTACATTACGTTATTGATGAATATAAAGGTCCCACGGAGACGCAGAGGCCAACTCGCCAGGAATGTTGTCAAATATTACCGCCGAGGTGATAGGTTGGGTTATATTATATTATATTACGTTATTGACGTACATAAAGGTCCCACGGAGTCGTAGAGGCCAGCTCGCCAGGAATGTTGTCAAATATTACCGCCGAGATGTCAGGTTGGGTTAGATTATGTTATATTACGTTATAGACGTTCATAAAGGTCCCACGGAGTTGTAGAGGCCAGCTCGCCAGGAATGTTGTCAAATATTACCACCGAGATGATAGGTTGGGTTAGGTTAGGTTACATTACGTTATTGATGTATACGAAGGACCACGTAGACGTAGAGGACAACCCGACAGGAATGCTGTCAAATATTATCGCCGAGATGATAGGTTGGGTTAGGTTAGGTTGTATTACGTTATTGACGTACATAAAGAGCCCACGGAGACGTAGCGGCCAACTCGCCAGGAATGTTGTCAAATATTACCGCCGAGATGTCAGGTTGGGTTAGGTTAGGTTACATTACGTTATTGACGTACATAAAGATCCCACGGAGACGTAGAGGCCAGCACGCCAGGAATGCTGTCAAATATTACCGCCGAGATGTCAGGTTGGGTTAGGTTAGGTTATATTACGTTATTGATGTATATAAAGGTCCCACGGAGATGTAGAGTCCAACTCGGAAGGAATGTTGTCAAATTATACCGCCGAGTTGTCAGGTTGGGTCAGGTTAGGTTATATTACGTCGTAGACATATACAGTGTTCCCACCGAGAAGTAGGGGCCGACAAGCAAGGAATGCGGTTAAATGGTACCACGAGAGATTAGGTTGGGTTAGGTTAGGTTATATTAGTATACTGATGTATATAAAGGTCCCACGGACACGTAGAGGCCAACTCGCAAGGAATGTTGTCAAATTTTACCGCCGAGGTGATAGGTTGGGTTAGGTTAGGTTACATTACGTTATTGATGAATATAAAGGTCCCACGGAGACGCAGAGGCCAACTCGCCAGGAATGTTGTCAAATATTACCGCCGAGGTGATAGTTTGGGTTATATTATATTATATTACGTTATTGACGTACATAAAGGTCCCACGGAGTCGTAGAGGCCAGCTCGCCAGGAATGTTGTCAAATATTACCGCCGAGATGTCAGGTTGGGTTAGATTATGTTATATTACGTTATTGACGTTCATAAAGGTCCCACGGAGTTGTAGAGGCCAGCTCGCCAGGAATGTTGTCAAATATTACAGCCGAGATGATAGGTTGGGTTAGATTAGGTTATATTACGTTATTGATGTATATAAAGGTCCCACGGACACGTCGAGGCCAAGTCGCCGGGAATGTTGTCAAATATTACCGCCGAGGTGATAGGTTGGGTTATATTATGTTATATTACGTTATTGACGTACATAAAGGTCCCACGGAGTCGTAGAGGCCAGCTCGCCAGGAATGTTGTCAAATATTACCGCCGAGATGTCAGGTTGGGTTAGATTATGTTATATTACGTTATAGACGTTCATAAAGGTCCCACGGAGTTGTAGAGGCCAGCTCGCCAGGAATGTTGTCAAATATTACCACCGAGATGATAGGTTGGGTTAGGTTAGGTTATATTACGTTATTGATGTATACGAAGGACCACGTAGACGTAGAGGACAACCCGACAGGAATGCTGTCAAATATTATCGCCGAGATGATAGGTTGGGTTAGGTTAGGTTGTATTACGTTATTGACGTACATAAAGAGCCCACGGAGACGTAGCGGCCAACTCGCCAGGAATGTTGTCAAATATTACCGCCGAGATGTCAGGTTGGGTTAGGTTAGGTTACATTACGTTATTGACGTACATAAAGATCCCACGGAGACGTAGAGGCCAGCACGCCAGGAATGCTGTCAAATATTACCGCCGAGATGTCAGGTTGGGTTAGATTAGGTTATATTACGTTATTGATGTATATACAGGTCCCACGGACACGTCGACGCCAAGTCGCCGGGAATGTTGTCAAATATTACCGCCGATAAGTTAGGTTGGGTTAGGTTAGGTTATATTACGTTATTGACGTACATAAAGATCCCACGGAGACGTAGAGGCCAACTCGCCAGGAATGTTGTCAAATATTACAGCCGAGGTGATAGGTTGGGTTAGATTGTGTTACATTACGTTATTGACGTTCATAAAGGTCCCACGGAGTTGTAGAGGCCAGCTCGCCAGGAATGTTGTCAAATATTATCGCCGAGATGATAGGTTGGGTTAGGTTAGGTTGTATTACGTAATTGATGTATATGAAGGTCCCACGTAGATGTAGAGGACAACCCGACAGGAATGCTGTCAAATATTATCGCCGGGATGATAGGTTGGGTTAGGTTAGGTTGTATTACGTTATTGACGTACATAAAGAGCCCACGGACACGTAGAGGCCAACTCGCAAGGAATGTTGTAAAATTTTACCGCCGAGGTGATAGGTTGGGTTAGGTTAGGTTACATTACGTTATTGATGTATATAAAGGTCCCACGGAGACGCAGAGGCCAACTCGCCAGGAATGTTGTCAAATATTACCGCCGAGGTGATAGGTTGAGTTATATTATGTTATATTACGTTATTGACGTACATAAAGGTCCCACGGAGTCGTAGAGGCCAGCTCGCCAGGAATGTTGTCAAATATTTCCGCCGAGGTGTCAGGTTGGGTTAGGTTAGGTTATATTACGTTATTGATGTATATAAATGGCCCACGGAGATGTAGAGTCCAACTCGCCAGGAATGTCGTCAAATATTACCGCCGAGATGTCAGGTTGGGTTAGGTTAGGTTATATTACGTCATAGACGTATACAGTGTTCCCACCGAGAAGTAGGGGCCGATAAGCAAGGAATGCGGTTAAATGGTACCACGAGAGATTAGGTTGGGTTAGGTTAGGTTATATTAGGATACTGATGTATATAAAGGTCCCACGGACACGTAGAGGCCAACTCGCAAGGAATGTTGTCAAATTTTACCGCCGAGGTGATAGGTTGGGTTAGGTTAGGTTACATTACGTTATTGATGAATATAAAGGTCCCACGGAGACGCAGAGGCCAAATCGCCAGGAATGTTGTCAAATATTACCGCCGAGGTGATAGGTTGGGTTATATTATGTTATATTACGTTATTGAAGTACATAAAGGACCCACGGAGTCGTAGAGGCCAGCTCGCCAGGAATGTTGTCAAATATTACCGCCGACATGTCAGGTTGGGATAGGTTAGGTTATATTACGTTATTGATGTATATAAAGGTGCCGCGGAGATGTAGAATCCAACTCGCCAGGAATGTCGTCAAATATTACCGCAGAGATGTCAGGTTGGGTTAGGTTAGGTTATATTACGTTATTGATGTATACGAAGGTCCACGTAGACGTAGAGGACAACCCGACAGGAATGCTGTCAAATATTATCGCCGAGATGATAGGTTGGGTTAGGTTAGGTTGTATTACGTTATTGACGTACATAAAGAGCCCACGGAGACGTAGAGGCCAGCACGCCAGGAATGCTGTCAAATATTACCGCCTAGATGTCAGGTTGGGTTAGGTTAGGTTATATTACGTTATTGATGTGTATGAATGTCCCACGTAGACGTAGAGGACAACTCGCCAGGAATGTTCTCTAACATTATCGCCGAGATGATAGGTTGGGTCAGGTTAGGTTATATTACGTTAATGATGTATATATGGGTACCACGGAGACGTAGAGTCCAACTCGCTAGGAATGTTGTCAAATATTACCGCCGAGGTGATATGTTGGGTTAGATTATGTTATATTACGTTATTGATGTATATAAAGGTCCCAAGGAGACGTAGAATCCAACTCGCCAGGAATGTCGTCAAATACTACCGCCGAGATGTCAGGTTGGGTTAGGTTAGGTTATATTACGTTATTGATGTATACGAAGGTCCACGTAGACGTAGAGGACAACCCGCCAGGAAAGCTGTCGAATATTATCGCCGAGAGGATAGGTTGGGTTAGGTTAGGTTATATTACGCTATTGATGTATATAAAGGTACCACGGTGACGTAGAGTCCAACTCGCCAGGAATGTTGTCAGATTTTACCGCCGAGATGATAGGTTGGGTTAGGTTAGGTTATATTACGTTATTGATGTATATAAAGGTCCCACGGAGGCGTAGCGGCCAACTCGCCAGGAATGTTGTCAAATATTACCGCCGAGATGTCAGGTTGGGTTAGGTTAGGTTACATTACGTTATTGACGTACATAAAGATCCCACGGAGACGGAGAGGCCAGCACGCCAGGAATGCTGTCAAATATTACCGCCGAGATGTCAGGTTGGGTTAGGTTAGGTTATATTACGTTATTGATGTATATAAAGGTCCCACGGAGATGTAGAGTCCAACTCGGAAGGAGTGTTGTCAAATTATACCGCCGAGATGTCAGGTTGGGTCAGGTTAGGTTATATTACGTCATAGACGTATACAGTGTTCCCACCGAGAAGTAGGGGCCGACAAGCAAGGAATGCGGTTAACTGGTACCACGAGAGATTAGGTTGGGTTAGGTTAGGTTATATTAGGATACTGATGTATATAAAGGTCCCACGGACACGTAGAGGCCAACTCGCAAGGAATGTTGTCAAATTTTACCGCCGAGGTGATAGGTTGGGTTAGGTTAGGTTACATTACGTTATTGATGAATATAAAGGTCCCACGGAGACGCAGAGGCCAACTCGCCAGGAATGTTGTCAAATATTACCGCCGAGGTGATAGGTTGGGTTATATTATATTATATTACGTTATTTACGTACATAAAGGTCCCACGGAGTCGTAGAGGTCAGCTCGCCAGGAATGTTGTCAAATATTACCGCCGAGATGTCAGGTTGGGTTAGATTATGTTATATTACGTTATTGACGTTCATAAAGGTCCCACGGAGTTGTAGAGGCCAGCTCGCCAGGAATGTTGTCAAATATTACCGCCGAGATGATAGGTTGGGTTAGATTAGGTTATATTACGTTATTGATGTATATAAAGGTCCCACGGACACGTCGAGGCCAAGTCGCCGGGAATGTTGTCAAATATTACCGCCGAGGTGATAGGTTGGGTTATATTATGTTATATTACGTTATTGACGTACATAAAGGTCCCACGGAGTCGTAGAGGCCAGCTCGCCAGGAATGTTGTCAAATATTACCGCCGAGATGTCAGGTTGGGTTAGATTATGTTATATTACGTAATTGACGTTCATAAAGGTCCCACGGAGTTGTAGAGGCCAGCTCGCCAGGAATGTTGTCAAATATTACCGCCGAGATGATAGGTTGGGTTAGATTAGGTTATATTACGTTATTGATGTATATAAAGGTCCCACGGACACGTCGAGGCCAAGTCGCCAGGAATGTTGTCAAATATTACAGCCGAGGTGATAGGTTGGGTTAGATTATGTTATATTACGTTATTGACGTTCATAAAGGTCCCACGGAGTTGTAGAGGCCAGCTCGCCAGGAATGTTGTCAAATATTATCACCGAGATGATAGGTTGGGTTAGGTTAGGTTGTATTACGTTATTGACGTACATAAAGATCCCACGGAGACGTAGAGGGCAGCACGCCAGGAATGCTGTCAAATATTACCGCCGAGATGTCAGGTTGGGTTAGATTAGGTTATATTACGTTATTGATGTATATACAGGTCCGACGGACACGTCGAGGCCATGTCGCCGGGAATGTTGTCAAATATTACCGCCGATAAGTTAGGTTGGGTTAGGTTAGGTTGTATTACGTTATTGACGTACATAAAGATCCCACGGAGACGTAGAGGGCAGCACGCCAGGAATGCTGTCAAATATTACCGCTGAGATGTCAGGTTGGGTTAGGTTAGGTTATATTACGTTATTGATGTATATAAAGGTCCCACGGAGATGTAGAGTCCAACTCGCCAGGAATATCGTCAAATATTACCGCCGAGATGTCAGGTTGGGTTAGGTTAGGTTATATTACGTCATAGACGTATACAGTGTTCCCACCGAGAGGTAGGGGCCGACAAGCAAGGAATGCGGTTAAATGGTACCACGAGAGATTAGGTTGAGTTAGGTTAGGTTATATTAGGATACTGATGTACATAAAGATCCCACGGAGACGTAGGGGCCAGCACGCCAGGAATGCTGTCAAATATTACCGCCGAGATGTCAGGTTGGGTTAGGTTAGGTTATATTACGTTATTGATGTATATAAAGGTCCCACGGAGATGTAGAGTCCAACTCGCCAGGAATGTTGTCAAATATTACCGCCGATAAGTTAGGTTGGGTTAGGTTAGGTTATATTACGTTATTGACGTACATAAAGATCCCACGGAGACGTAGAAGCCAGCTCGCCAGGAATGCTGTCAAATATTACCGCCGAGATGTCAGGTTGGGTTAGGTTATGTTATATTACGTTATTGATGTATATAAAGGTCCCACGGAGATGTAGAGTCCAACTCGCCAGAAATGTCGTCAAATATTACCGCCGAGATGTCAGGTTGGGTTAGGTTAGGTTATATTACGTTATTGATGTATACGAAGGTCCACGTAGACGTAGAGGACAACCCGACAGGAATGCTGTCAAATATTATCGCCGAGATGATAGGTTGGGTTAGGTTAGGTTGTATTACGTTATTGACGTACATAAAGAGCCCACGGAGACGTAGAGGCCAGCACGCCAGGAATGCTGTCAAATATTACCGCCGAGATGTCAGGTTGGGTTAGGTTAGGTTATATTACGTTATTGATGTGTATGAATGTCCCACGTAGACGTAGAGGACAACTCGCCAGGAATGTTCTCTAATATTATCGCCGAGATGATAGGTTGGGTCAGGTTAGGTTATATTACGTTAATGATGTATATATGGGTACCACGGAGACGTAGAGTCCAACTCGCTAGGAATGTTGTCAAATATTACCGCGGAGGTGATATGTTGGCTTAGATTATGTTATATTACGTTATTGATGTATATAAAGGTCCCAAGGAGACGTAGAATCCAACTCGCCAGGAATGTCGTCAAATACTACCGCCGAGATGTCAGGTTGGGTTAGGTTAGGTTATATTACGTTATTGATGTATACGAAGGTCCACGTAGACGTAGAGGACAACCCGCCAGGAAAGCTGTCGAATATTATCGCCGAGAGGATAGGTTGGGTTAGGTTAGGTTATATTACGCTATTGATGTATATAAAGGTACCACGGTGACGTAGAGTCCAACTCGCCAGGAATGTTGTCAGATTTTACCGCCGAGATGATAGGTTGGGTTAGGTTAGGTTATATTACGTTATTGATGTATATAAAGGTCCCACGGAGGCGTAGCGGCCAACTCGCCAGGAATGTTGTCAAATATTACCGCCGAGATGTCAGGTTGGGTTAGGTTAGGTTACATTACGTTATTGACGTACATAAAGATCCCACGGAGACGGAGAGGCCAGCACGCCAGGAATGCTGTCAAATATTACCGCCGAGATGTCAGGTTGGGTTAGGTTAGGTTATATTACGTTATTGATGTATATAAAGGTCCCACGGAGATGTAGAGTCCAACTCGGAAGGAATGTTGTCAAATTATACCGCCGAGATGTCAGGTTGGGTCAGGTTAGGTTATATTACGTCGTAGACATATACAGTGTTCCCACCGAGAAGTAGGGGCCGACAAGCAAGGAATGCGGTTAAATGGTACCACGAGAGATTAGGTTGGGTTAGGTTAGGTTATATTAGGATACTGATGTATATAAAGGTCCCACGGACACGTAGAGGCCAACTCGCAAGGAATGTTGTCAAATTTTACCGCCGAGGTGATAGGTTGGGTTAGGTTAGGTTACATTACGTTATTGATGAATATAAAGGTCCCACGGAGACGCAGAGGCCAACTCGCCAGGAATGTTGTCAAATATTACCGCCGAGGTGATAGTTTGGGTTATATTATATTATATTACGTTATTGACGTACATAAAGGTCCCACGGAGTCGTAGAGGCCAGCTCGCCAGGAATGTTGTCAAATATTACCGCCGAGATGTCAGGTTGGGTTAGATTATGTTATATTACGTTATTGACGTTCATAAAGGTCCCACGGAGTTGTAGAGGCCAGCTCGACAGGAATGTTGTCAAATATTACAGCCGAGATGATAGGTTGGGTTAGATTAGGTTATATTACGTTATTGATGTATATAAAGGTCCCACGGACACGTCGAGGCCAAGTCGCCGGGAATGTTGTCAAATATTACCGCCGAGGTGATAGGTTGGGTTATATTATGTTATATTACGTTATTGACGTACATAAAGGTCCCACGGAGTCGTAGAGGCCAGCTCGCCAGGAATGTTGTCAAATATTACCGCCGAGATGTCAGGTAGGGTTAGATTATGTTATATTACGTTATTGACGTTCATAAAGGTCGCACGGAGTTGTAGAGGCCAGCTCGCCAGGAATGTTGTCAAATATTACCGCCGAGATGATAGGTTGGGTTAGATTAGGTTATATTCCGTTATTGATGTATATAAAGGTCCCACGGACACGTCGAGGCCAAGTCGCCAGGAATGTTGTCAAATATTACAGCCGAGGTGATAGGTTGGGTTAGATTATGTTATATTACGTTATTGACGTTCATAAAGGTCCCACGGAGTTGTAGAGGCCAGCTCGCCAGGAATGTTGTCAAATATTATCGCCGAGATGATAGGTTGGGTTAGGTTAGGTTGTATTACGTTATTGACGTACATAAAGATCCCACGGAGACGTAGAGGGCAGCACGCCAGGAATGCTGTCAAATATTACCGCCGAGATGTCAGGTTGGGTTAGATTAGGTTATATTACGTTATTGATGTATATACAGGTCCCACGGACACGTCGACGCCAAGTCGCCGGGAATGTTGTCAAATATTACCGCCGATAAGTTAGGTTGGGTTAGGTTAGGTTATATTACGTTATTGACGTACATAAAGATCCCACGGAGACGTAGAGGCCAACTCGCCAGGAATGTTGTCAAATATTACAGCCGAGGTGATAGGTTGGGTTAGATTGTGTTACATTACGTTATTGACGTTCATAAAGGTCCCACGGAGTTGTAGAGGCCAGCTCGCCAGGAATGTTGTCAAATATTATCGCCGAGATGATAGGTTGGGTTAGGTTAGGTTGTATTACGTAATTGATGTATATGAAGGTCCCACGTAGATGTAGAGGACAACCCGACAGGAATGCTGTCAAATATTATCGCCGGGATGATAGGTTGGGTTAGGTTAGGTTGTATTACGTTATTGACGTACATAAAGAGCCCACGGACACGTAGAGGCCAACTCGCAAGGAATGTTGTCAAATTTTACCGCCGAGGTGATAGGTTGGGTTAGGTTAGGTTACATTACGTTATTGATGTATATAAAGGTCCCACGGAGACGCAGAGGCCAACTCGCCAGGAATGTTGTCAAATATTACCGCCGAGGTGATAGGTTGAGTTATATTATGTTATATTACGTTATTGACGTACATAAAGGTCCCACGGAGTCGTAGAGGCCAGCTCGCCAGGAATGTTGTCAAATATTTCCGCCGAGGTGTCAGGTTGGGTTAGGTTAGGTTATATTACGTTATTGATGTATATAAATGGCCCACGGAGATGTAGAGTCCAACTCGCCAGGAATGTCGTCAAATATTACCGCCGAGATGTCAGGTTGGGTTAGGTTAGGTTATATTACGTCATAGACGTATACAGTGTTCCCACCGAGAAGTAGGGGCCGATAAGCAAGGAATGCGGTTAAATGGTACCACGAGAGATTAGGTTGGGTTAGGTTAGGTTATATTAGGATACTGATGTATATAAAGGTCCCACGGACACGTAGAGGCCAACTCGCAAGGAATGTTGTCAAATTTTACCGCCGAGGTGATAGGTTGGGTTAGGTTAGGTTACATTACGTTATTGATGAATATAAAGGTCCCACGGAGACGCAGAGGCCAACTCGCCAGGAATGTTGTCAAATATTACCGCCGAGGTGATAGGTTGGGTTATATTATGTTATATTACGTTATTGAAGTACATAAAGGACCCACGGAGTCGTAGAGGCCAGCTCGCCAGGAATGTTGTCAAATATTACCGCCGACATGTCAGGTTGGGATAGGTTAGGTTATATTACGTTATTGATGTATATAAAGGTGCCGCGGAGATGTAGAATCCAACTCGCCAGGAATGTCGTCAAATATTACCGCAGAGATGTCAGGTTGGGTTAGGTTAGGTTATATTACGTTATTGATGTATACGAAGGTCCACGTAGACGTAGAGGACAACCCGACAGGAATGTTGTCAAATATTACCGCCGAGATGTCAGGTTGGGTTAGGTTAGGTTACATTACGTTATTGACGTACATAAAGATCCCACGGAGACGGAGAGGCCAGCACGCCAGGAATGCTGTCAAATATTACCGCCGAGATGTCAGGTTGGGTTAGGTTAGGTTATATTACGTTATTGATGTATATAAAGGTCCCACGGAGATGTAGAGTCCAACTCGGAAGGAGTGTTGTCAAATTATACCGCCGAGATGTCAGGTTGGGTCAGGTTAGGTTATATTACGTCATAGACGTATACAGTGTTCCCACCGAGAAGTAGGGGCCGACAAGCAAGGAATGCGGTTAACTGGTACCACGAGAGATTAGGTTGGGTTAGGTTAGGTTATATTAGGATACTGATGTATATAAAGGTCCCACGGACACGTAGAGGCCAACTCGCAAGGAATGTTGTCAAATTTTACCGCCGAGGTGATAGGTTGGGTTAGGTTAGGTTACATTACGTTATTGATGAATATAAAGGTCCCACGGAGACGCAGAGGCCAACTCGCCTGGAATGTTGTCAAATATTACCGCCGAGGTGATAGGTTGGGTTATATTATATTATATTACGTTATTGACGTACATAAAGGTCCCACGGAGTCGTAGAGGCCAGCTCGCCAGGAATGTTGTCAAATATTACCGCCGAGATGTCAGGTTGGGTTAGATTATGTTATATTACGTTATTGACGTTCATAAAGGTCCCACGGAGTTGTAGAGGCCAGCTCGCCAGGAATGTTGTCAAATATTACCGCCGAGATGATAGGTTGGGTTAGATTAGGTTATATTACGTTATTGATGTATATAAAGGTCCCACGGACACGTCGAGGCCAAGTCGCCGGGAATGTTGTCAAATATTACCGCCGAGGTGATAGGTTGGGTTATATTATGTTATATTACGTTATTGACGTACATAAAGGTCCCACGGAGTCGTAGAGGCCAGCTCGCCAGGAATGTTGTCAAATATTACCGCCGAGATGTCAGGTTGGGTTAGATTATGTTACATTACGTAATTGACGTTCATAAAGGTCCCACGGAGTTGTAGAGGCCAGCTCGCCAGGAATGTTGTCAAATATTACCGCCGAGATGATAGGTTGGGTTAGATTAGGTTATATTACGTTATTGATGTATATAAAGGTCCCACGGACACGTCGAGGCCAAGTCGCCAGGAATGTTGTCAAATATTACAGCCGAGGTGATAGGTTGGGTTAGATTATGTTATATTACGTTATTGACGTTCATAAAGGTCCCACGGAGTTGTAGAGGCCAGCTCGCCAGGAATGTTGTCAAATATTATCACCGAGATGATAGGTTGGGTTAGGTTAGGTTGTATTACGTTATTGACGTACATAAAGATCCCACGGAGACGTAGAGGGCAGCACGCCAGGAATGCTGTCAAATATTACCGCCGAGATGTCAGGTTGGGTTAGATTAGGTTATATTACGTTATTGATGTATATACAGGTCCGACGGACACGTCGAGGCCATGTCGCCGGGAATGTTGTCAAATATTACCGCCGATAAGTTAGGTTGGGTTAGGTTAGGTTGTATTACGTTATTGACGTACATAAAGATCCCACGGAGACGTAGAGGGCAGCACGCCAGGAATGCTGTCAAATATTACCGCTGAGATGTCAGGTTGGGTTAGGTTAGGTTATATTACGTTATTGATGTATATAAAGGTCCCACGGAGATGTAGAGTCCAACTCGCCAGGAATATCGTCAAATATTACCGCCGAGATGTCAGGTTGGGTTAGGTTAGGTTATATTACGTCATAGACGTATACAGTGTTCCCACCGAGAGGTAGGGGCCGACAAGCAAGGAATGCGGTTAAATGGTACCACGAGAGATTAGGTTGAGTTAGGTTAGGTTATATTAGGATACTGATGTACATAAAGATCCCACGGAGACGTAGGGGCCAGCACGCCAGGAATGCTGTCAAATATTACCGCCGAGATGTCAGGTTGGGTTAGGTTAGGTTATATTACGTTATTGATGTATATAAAGGTCCCACGGAGATGTAGAGTCCAACTCGGAAGGAGTGTTGTCAAATTATACCGCCGAGATGTCAGGTTGGGTCAGGTTAGGTTATATTACGTCATAGACGTATACAGTGTTCCCACCGAGAAGTAGGGGCCGACAAGCAAGGAATGCGGTTAACTGGTACCACGAGAGATTAGGTTGGGTTAGGTTAGGTTATATTAGGATACTGATGTATATAAAGGTCCCACGGACACGTAGAGGCCAACTCGCAAGGAATGTTGTCAAATTTTACCGCCGAGGTGATAGGTTGGGTTAGGTTAGGTTACATTACGTTATTGATGAATATAAAGGTCCCACGGAGACGCAGAGGCCAACTCGCCAGGAATGTTGTCAAATATTACCGCCGAGGTGATAGGTTGGGTTATATTATATTATATTACGTTATTGACGTACATAAAGGTCCCACGGAGTCGTAGAGGCCAGCTCGCCAGGAATGTTGTCAAATATTACCGCCGAGATGTCAGGTTGGGTTAGATTATGTTATATTACGTTATTGACGTTCATAAAGGTCCCACGGAGTTGTAGAGGCCAGCTCGCCAGGAATGTTGTCAAATATTACCGCCGAGATGATAGGTTGGGTTAGATTAGGTTATATTACGTTATTGATGTATATAAAGGTCCCACGGACACGTCGAGGCCAAGTCGCCGGGAATGTTGTCAAATATTACCGCCGAGGTGATAGGTTGGGTTATATTATGTTATATTACGTTATTGACGTACATAAAGGTCCCACGGAGTCGTAGAGGCCAGCTCGCCAGGAATGTTGTCAAATATTACCGCCGAGATGTCAGGTTGGGTTAGATTATGTTACATTACGTAATTGACGTTCATAAAGGTCCCACGGAGTTGTAGAGGCCAGCTCGCCAGGAATGTTGTCAAATATTACCGCCGAGATGATAGGTTGGGTTAGATTAGGTTATATTACGTTATTGATGTATATAAAGGTCCCACGGACACGTCGAGGCCAAGTCGCCAGGAATGTTGTCAAATATTACAGCCGAGGTGATAGGTTGGGTTAGATTATGTTATATTACGTTATTGACGTTCATAAAGGTCCCACGGAGTTGTAGAGGCCAGCTCGCCAGGAATGTTGTCAAATATTATCACCGAGATGATAGGTTGGGTTAGGTTAGGTTGTATTACGTTATTGACGTACATAAAGATCCCACGGAGACGTAGAGGGCAGCACGCCAGGAATGCTGTCAAATATTACCGCCGAGATGTCAGGTTGGGTTAGATTAGGTTATATTACGTTATTGATGTATATACAGGTCCGACGGACACGTCGAGGCCATGTCGCCGGGAATGTTGTCAAATATTACCGCCGATAAGTTAGGTTGGGTTAGGTTAGGTTGTATTACGTTATTGACGTACATAAAGATCCCACGGAGACGTAGAGGGCAGCACGCCAGGAATGCTGTCAAATATTACCGCTGAGATGTCAGGTTGGGTTAGGTTAGGTTATATTACGTTATTGATGTATATAAAGGTCCCACGGAGATGTAGAGTCCAACTCGCCAGGAATATCGTCAAATATTACCGCCGAGATGTCAGGTTGGGTTAGGTTAGGTTATATTACGTCATAGACGTATACAGTGTTCCCACCGAGAGGTAGGGGCCGACAAGCAAGGAATGCGGTTAAATGGTACCACGAGAGATTAGGTTGAGTTAGGTTAGGTTATATTAGGATACTGATGTACATAAAGATCCCACGGAGACGTAGGGGCCAGCACGCCAGGAATGCTGTCAAATATTACCGCCGAGATGTCAGGTTGGGTTAGGTTAGGTTATATTACGTTATTGATGTATATAAAGGTCCCACGGAGATGTAGAGTCCAACTCGCCAGGAATGTTGTCAAATATTACCGCCGATAAGTTAGGTTGGGTTAGGTTATGTTATATTACGTTATTGACGTACATAAATATCCCACGGAGACGTAGAGGCCAGCACGCCAGGAATGCTGTCAAATACTACCGCCGAGATGTCAGGTTGGGTTAGGTTAGGTTACATTACGTTATTGATGTATACCAAGGTCCCACGTATACGTAGAGGACAATTCGCCTGGAATGTTGTCAAATATTACCGCCGAGATGTCAGGTTGGGTTAGGTTATGTTACATTACGTTACTGATGTATACGAAGGTCCCACGTAGACGAAGAGGACAACTCGCCAGGCATGTTGTCAAATATTACCGCCGACAAGTTAGGTTGGGTTAGGTTAGGTTATATTACGTTATTGACGTACATAAAGATCCCACGGAGACGTAGAAGCCAGCTCGCCAGGAATGCTGTCAAATATTACCGCCGAGATGTCAGGTTGGGTTAGGTTATGTTATATTACGTTATTGATGTATATAAAGGTCCCACGGAGATGTAGAGTCCAACTCGCCAGGAATGTCGTCAAATATTACCGCCGAGATGTCAGGTTGGGTTAGGTTAGGTTATATTACGTTATTGATGTATACGAAGGTCCACGTAGACGTAGAGGACAACCCGACAGGAATGCTGTCAAATATTATCGCCGAGATGATAGGTTGGGTTAGGTTAGGTTGTATTACGTTATTGACGTACATAAAGAGCCCACGGAGACGTAGAGGCCAGCACGCCAGGAATGCTGTCAAATATTACCGCCGAGATGTCAGGTTGGGTTAGGTTAGGTTATATTACGTTATTGATGTGTATGAATGTCCCACGTAGACGTAGAGGACAACTCGCCAGGAATGTTCTCTAATATTATCGCCGAGATGATAGGTTGGGTCAGGTTAGGTTATATTACGTTAATGATGTATATATGGGTACCACGGAGACGTAGAGTCCAACTCGCTAGGAATGTTGTCAAATATTACCGCGGAGGTGATATGTTGGCTTAGATTATGTTATATTACGTTATTGATGTATATAAAGGTCCCAAGGAGACGTAGAATCCAACTCGCCAGGAATGTCGTCAAATACTACCGCCGAGATGTCAGGTTGGGTTAGGTTAGGTTATATTACGTTATTGATGTATACGAAGGTCCACGTAGACGTAGAGGACAACCCGCCAGGAAAGCTGTCGAATATTATCGCCGAGAGGATAGGTTGGGTTAGGTTAGGTTATATTACGCTATTGATGTATATAAAGGTACCACGGTGACGTAGAGTCCAACTCGCCAGGAATGTTGTCAGATTTTACCGCCGAGATGATAGGTTGGGTTAGGTTAGGTTATATTACGTTATTGATGTATATAAAGGTCCCACGGAGGCGTAGCGGCCAACTCGCCAGGAATGTTGTCAAATATTACCGCCGAGATGTCAGGTTGGGTTAGGTTAGGTTACATTACGTTATTGACGTACATAAAGATCCCACGGAGACGGAGAGGCCAGCACGCCAGGAATGCTGTCAAATATTACCGCCGAGATGTCAGGTTGGGTTAGGTTAGGTTATATTACGTTATTGATGTATATAAAGGTCCCACGGAGATGTAGAGTCCAACTCGGAAGGAATGTTGTCAAATTATACCGCCGAGATGTCACGTTGGGTCAGGTTAGGTTATATTACGTCGTAGACATATACAGTGTTCCCACCGAGAAGTAGGGGCCGACAAGCAAGGAATGCGGTTAAATGGTACCACGAGAGATTAGGTTGGGTTAGGTTAGGTTATATTAGGATACTGATGTATATAAAGGTCCCACGGACACGTAGAGGCCAACTCGCAAGGAATGTTGTCAAATTTTACCGCCGAGGTGATAGGTTGGGTTAGGTTAGGTTACATTACGTTATTGATGAATATAAAGGTCCCACGGAGACGCAGAGGCCAACTCGCCAGGAATGTTGTCAAATATTACCGCCGAGGTGATAGTTTGGGTTATATTATATTATATTACGTTATTGACGTACATAAAGGTCCCACGGAGTCGTAGAGGCCAGCTCGCCAGGAATGTTGTCAAATATTACCGCCGAGATGTCAGGTTGGGTTAGATTATGTTATATTACGTTATTGACGTTCATAAAGGTCCCACGGAGTTGTAGAGGCCAGCTCGCCAGGAATGTTGTCAAATATTACAGCCGAGATGATAGGTTGGGTTAGATTAGGTTATATTACGTTATTGATGTATATAAAGGTCCCACGGACACGTCGAGGCCAAGTCGCCGGGAATGTTGTCAAATATTACCGCCGAGGTGATAGGTTGGGTTATATTATGTTATATTACGTTATTGACGTACATAAAGGTCCCACGGAGTCGTAGAGGCCAGCTCGCCAGGAATGTTGTCAAATATTACCGCCGAGATGTCAGGTAGGGTTAGATTATGTTATATTACGTTATTGACGTTCATAAAGGTCGCACGGAGTTGTAGAGGCCAGCTCGCCAGGAATGTTGTCAAATATTACCGCCGAGATGATAGGTTGGGTTAGATTAGGTTATATTCCGTTATTGATGTATATAAAGGTCCCACGGACACGTCGAGGCCAAGTCGCCAGGAATGTTGTCAAATATTACAGCCGAGGTGATAGGTTGGGTTAGATTAGGTTATATTACGTTATTGATGTATATAAAGGTCCCACGGACACGTCGAGGCCAAGTCGCCGGGAATGTTGTCAAATATTACCGCCGAGGTGATAGGTTGGGTTATATTATGTTATATTACGTTATTGACGTACATAAAGGTCCCACGGAGTCGTAGAGGCCAGCTCGCCAGGAATGTTGTCAAATATTACCGCCGAGATGTCAGGTAGGGTTAGATTATGTTATATTACGTTATTGACGTTCATAAAGGTCGCACGGAGTTGTAGAGGCCAGCTCGCCAGGAATGTTGTCAAATATTACCGCCGAGATGATAGGTTGGGTTAGATTAGGTTATATTCCGTTATTGATGTATATAAAGGTCCCACGGACACGTCGAGGCCAAGTCGCCAGGAATGTTGTCAAATATTACAGCCGAGGTGATAGGTTGGGTTAGATTAGGTTATATTACGTTATTGACGTACATAAAGATCCCACGGAGACGTAGAGGCCAACTCGCTAGGAATGTTGTCAAATATTACCGCGGAGGTGATATGTTGGCTTAGATTATGTTATATTACGTTATTGATGTATATAAAGGTCCCAAGGAGACGTAGAATCCAACTCGCCAGGAATGTCGTCAAATACTACCGCCGAGATGTCAGGTTGGGTTAGGTTAGGTTATATTACGTTATTGATGTATACGAAGGTCCACGTAGACGTAGAGGACAACCCGCCAGGAAAGCTGTCGAATATTATCGCCGAGAGGATAGGTTGGGTTAGGTTAGGTTATATTACGCTATTGATGTATATAAAGGTACCACGGTGACGTAGAGTCCAACTCGCCAGGAATGTTGTCAGATTTTACCGCCGAGATGATAGGTTGGGTTAGGTTAGGTTATATTACGTTATTGATGTATATAAAGGTCCCACGGAGGCGTAGCGGCCAACTCGCCAGGAATGTTGTCAAATATTACCGCCGAGATGTCAGGTTGGGTTAGGTTAGGTTACATTACGTTATTGACGTACATAAAGATCCCACGGAGACGGAGAGGCCAGCACGCCAGGAATGCTGTCAAATATTACCGCCGAGATGTCAGGTTGGGTTAGGTTAGGTTATATTACGTTATTGATGTACATAAAGGTCCCACGGAGATGTAGAGTCCAACTCGGAAGGAGTGTTGTCAAATTATACCGCCGAGATGTCAGGTTGGGTCAGGTTAGGTTATATTACGTCATAGACGTATACAGTGTTCCCACCGAGAAGTAGGGGCCGACAAGCAAGGAATGCGGTTAACTGGTACCACGAGAGATTAGGTTGGGTTAGGTTAGGTTATATTAGGATACTGATGTATATAAAGGTCCCACGGACACGTAGAGGCCAACTCGCAAGGAATGTTGTCAAATTTTACCGCCGAGGTGATAGGTTGGGTTAGGTTATGTTACATTACGTTATTGATGAATATAAAGGTCCCACGGAGACGCAGAGGCCAACTCGCCAGGAATGTTGTCAAATATTACCGCCGAGGTGATAGGTTGGGTTATATTATATTATATTACGTTATTGACGTACATAAAGGTCCCACGGAGTCGTAGAGGCCAGCTCGCCAGGAATGTTGTCAAATATTACCGCCGAGATGTCAGGTTGGGTTAGATTATGTTATATTACGTTATTGACGTTCATAAAGGTCCCACGGAGTTGTAGAGGCCAGCTCGCCAGGAATGTTGTCAAATATTACCGCCGAGATGATAGGTTGGGTTAGATTAGGTTATATTACGTTATTGATGTATATAAAGGTCCCACGGACACGTCGAGGCCAAGTCGCCGGGAATGTTGTCAAATATTACCGCCGAGGTGATAGGTTGGGTTATATTATGTTATATTACGTTATTGACGTACATAAAGGTCCCACGGAGTCGTAGAGGCCAGCTCGCCAGGAATGTTGTCAAATATTACCGCCGAGATGTCAGGTTGGGTTAGATTATGTTATATTACGTAATTGACGTTCATAAAGGTCCCACGGAGTTGTAGAGGCCAGCTCGCCAGGAATGTTGTCAAATATTACCGCCGAGATGATAGGTTGGGTTAGATTAGGTTATATTACGTTATTGATGTATATAAAGGTCCCACGGACACGTCGAGGCCAAGTCGCCAGGAATGTTGTCAAATATTACAGCCGAGGTGATAGGTTGGGTTAGATTATGTTATATTACGTTATTGACGTTCATAAAGGTCCCACGGAGTTGTAGAGGCCAGCTCGCCAGGAATGTTGTCAAATATTATCACCGAGATGATAGGTTGGGTTAGGTTAGGTTGTATTACGTTATTGACGTACATAAAGATCCCACGGAGACGTAGAGGGCAGCACGCCAGGAATGCTGTCAAATATTACCGCCGAGATGTCAGGTTGGGTTAGATTAGGTTATATTACGTTATTGATGTATATACAGGTCCGACGGACACGTCGAGGCCATGTCGCCGGGAATGTTGTCAAATATTACCGCCGATAAGTTAGGTTGGGTTAGGTTAGGTTGTATTACGTTATTGACGTACATAAAGATCCCACGGAGACGTAGAGGGCAGCACGCCAGGAATGCTGTCAAATATTACCGCTGAGATGTCAGGTTGGGTTAGGTTAGGTTATATTACGTTATTGATGTATATAAAGGTCCCACGGAGATGTAGAGTCCAACTCGCCAGGAATATCGTCAAATATTACCGCCGAGATGTCAGGTTGGGTTAGGTTAGGTTATATTACGTCATAGACGTATACAGTGTTCCCACCGAGAGGTAGGGGCCGACAAGCAAGGAATGCGGTTAAATGGTACCACGAGAGATTAGGTTGAGTTAGGTTAGGTTATATTAGGATACTGATGTACATAAAGATCCCACGGAGACGTAGGGGCCAGCACGCCAGGAATGCTGTCAAATATTACCGCCGAGATGTCAGGTTGGGTTAGGTTAGGTTATATTACGTTATTGATGTATATAAAGGTCCCACGGAGATGTAGAGTCCAACTCGCCAGGAATGTTGTCAAATATTACCGCCGATAAGTTAGGTTGGGTTAGGTTATGTTATATTACGTTATTGACGTACATAAATATCCCACGGAGACGTAGAGGCCAGCACGCCAGGAATGCTGTCAAATACTACCGCCGGGATGTCAGGTTGGGTTAGGTTAGGTTACATTACGTTATTGATGTATACCAAGGTCCCACGTATACGTAGAGGACAATTCGCCTGGAATGTTGTCAAATATTACCGCCGAGATGTCAGGTTGGGTTAGGTTAGGTTACATTACGTTACTGATGTATACGAAGGTCCCACGTAGACGAAGAGGACAACTCGCCAGGCATGTTGTCAAATATTACCGCCGATAAGTTAGGTTGGGTTAGGTTAGGTTATATTACGTTATTGACGTACATAAAGATCCCACGGAGACGTAGAAGCCAGCTCGCCAGGAATGCTGTCAAATGTTACCGCCGAGATGTCAGGTTGGGTTAGGTTATGTTATATTACGTTATTGATGTATATAAAGGTCCCACGGAGATGTAGAGTCCAACTCGCCAGGAATGTCGTCAAATATTACCGCCGAGATGTCAGGTTGGGTTAGGTTAGGTTATATTACGTTATTGATGTATACGAAGGTCCACGTAGACGTAGAGGACAACCCGACAGGAATGCTGTCAAATATTATCGCCGAGATGATAGGTTGGGTTAGGTTAGGTTGTATTACGTTATTGACGTACATAAAGAGCCCACGGAGACGTAGAGGCCAGCACGCCAGGAATGCTGTCAAATATTACCGCCGAGATGTCAGGTTGGGTTAGGTTAGGTTATATTACGTTATTGATGTGTATGAATGTCCCACGTAGACGTAGAGGACAACTCGCCAGGAATGTTCTCTAATATTATCGCCGAGATGATAGGTTGGGTCAGGTTAGGTTATATTACGTTAATGATGTATATATGGGTACCACGGAGACGTAGAGTCCAACTCGCTAGGAATGTTGTCAAATATTACCGCGGAGGTGATATGTTGGCTTAGATTATGTTATATTACGTTATTGATGTATATAAAGGTCCCAAGGAGACGTAGAATCCAACTCGCCAGGAATGTCGTCAAATACTACCGCCGAGATGTCAGGTTGGGTTAGGTTAGGTTATATTACGTTATTGATGTATACGAAGGTCCACGTAGACGTAGAGGACAACCCGCCAGGAAAGCTGTCGAATATTATCGCCGAGAGGATAGGTTGGGTTAGGTTAGGTTATATTACGCTATTGATGTATATAAAGGTACCACGGTGACGTAGAGTCCAACTCGCCAGGAATGTTGTCAGATTTTACCGCCGAGATGTCAGGTTGGGTTAGATTATGTTATATTACGTTATTGACGTTCATAAAGGTCCCACGGAGTTGTAGAGGCCAGCTCGCCAGGAATGTTGTCAAATATTACCGCCGAGATGATAGGTTGGGTTAGATTAGGTTATATTACGTTATTGATGTATATAAAGGTCCCACGGACACGTCGAGGCCAAGTCGCCGGGAATGTTGTCAAATATTACCGCCGAGGTGATAGGTTGGGTTATATTATGTTATATTACGTTATTGACGTACATAAAGGTCCCACGGAGTCGTAGAGGCCAGCTCGCCAGGAATGTTGTCAAATATTACCGCCGAGATGTCAGGTTGGGTTAGATTATGTTATATTACGTAATTGACGTTCATAAAGGTCCCACGGAGTTGTAGAGGCCAGCTCGCCAGGAATGTTGTCAAATATTACCGCCGAGATGATAGGTTGGGTTAGATTAGGTTATATTACGTTATTGATGTATATAAAGGTCCCACGGACACGTCGAGGCCAAGTCGCCAGGAATGTTGTCAAATATTACAGCCGAGGTGATAGGTTGGGTTAGATTATGTTATATTACGTTATTGACGTTCATAAAGGTCCCACGGAGTTGTAGAGGCCAGCTCGCCAGGAATGTTGTCAAATATTATCACCGAGATGATAAGTTGGGTTAGGTTAGGTTGTATTACGTTATTGACGTACATAAAGATCCCACGGAGACGTAGAGGGCAGCACGCCAGGAATGCTGTCAAATATTACCGCCGAGATGTCAGGTTGGGTTAGATTAGGTTATATTACGTTATTGATGTATATACAGGTCCGACGGACACGTCGAGGCCATGTCGCCGGGAATGTTGTCAAATATTACCGCCGATAAGTTAGGTTGGGTTAGGTTAGGTTGTATTACGTTATTGACGTACATAAAGATCCCACAGAGACGTAGAGGGCAGCACGCCAGGAATGCTGTCAAATATTACCGCCGAGATGTCAGGTTGGGTTAGGTTAGGTTATATTACGTCATAGACGTATACAGTGTTCCCACCGAGAGGTAGGGGCCGACAGGCAAGGAATGCGGTTAAATGGTACCACGAGAGATTAGGTTGGGTTAGGTTAGGTTATATTAGGATACTGATGTACATAAAGATCCCACGGAGACGTAGAGGCCAGCACGCCAGGAATGCTGTCAAATATTACCGCCGAGATGTCAGGTTGGGTTAGGTTAGGTTATATTACGTTATTGATGTGTATGAATGTCCCACGTAGACGTAGAGGACAACTCGCCAGGAATATTCTCTAATATTATCGCCGAGATGATAGGTTGGGTCAGGTTAGGTTATATTACGTTAATGATGTATATATGGGTACCACGGAGACGTAGAGTCCAACTCGCTAGGAATGTTGTCAAATATTACCGCCGAGGTGATATGTTGGCTTAGATTATGTTATATTACGTTATTGATGTATATAAAGGTCCCAAGGAGACGTAGAATCCAACTCGCCAGGAATGTCGTCAAATACTACCGCCGAGATGTCAGGTTGGGTTAGGTTAGGTTATATTACGTTATTGATGTATACGAAGGTCCACGTAGACGTAGAGGACAACCCGCCAGGAAAGCTGTCGAATATTATCGCCGAGAGGATAGGTTGGGTTAGGTTAGGTTATATTACGCTATTGATGTATATAAAGGTACCACGGTGACGTAGAGTCCAACTCGCCAGGAATGTTGTCAGATTTTACCGCCGAGATGATAGGTTGGGTTAGGTTAGGTTATATTACGTTATTGATGTATATAAAGGTCCCACGGAGACGTAGCGGCCAACTCGCCAGGAATGTTGTCAAATATTACCGCCGAGATGTCAGGTTGGGTTAGGTTAGGTTACATTACGTTATTGACGTACATAAAGATCCCACGGAGACGTAGAGGCCAGCACGCCAGGAATGCTGTCAAATATTACCGCCGAGATGTCAGGTTGGGTTAGGTTAGGTTATATTACGTTATTGATGTATATAAAGGTCCCACGGAGATGTAGAGTCCAACTCGGAAGGAATGTTGTCAAATTATACCGCCGAGATGTCAGGTGGGGTCAGGTTAGGTTATATTACGTCATAGACGTATACAGTGTTCCCACCGAGAAGTAGGGGCCGACAAGCAAGGAATGCCGTTAAATGGTACCACGAGAGATTAGGTTGGGTTAGGTTAGGTTATATTAGGATACTGATGTATATAAAGGTCCCACGGACACGTAGAGGCCAACTCGCAAGGAATGTTGTCAAATTTTACCGCCGAGGTGATAGGTTGGGTTAGGTTAGGTTACATTACGTTATTGATGAATATAAAGGTCCCACGGAGACGCAGAGGCCAACTTGCGAGGAATGTTGTCAAATATTACCGCCGAGGTGATAGGTTGGGTTATATTATATTATATTACGTTATTGACGTACATAAAAGTCCCACGGAGACGTAGAGGCCAACTCGCCAGGAATGTTGTCAAATATTACCGCCGAGATGTCAGGTTGGGTTAGATTATGTTATAATACGTTATTGACGTTTATAAAGGTCCCACGGAGTTGTAGAGGCCAGCTCGCCAGGAATGTTGTCAAATATTACCGCCGAGATGATAGGTTGGGTTAGATTAGGTTATATTACGTTATTGATGTATATAAAGGTCCCACGGACACGTCGAGGCCAAGTCGCCAGGAATGTTGTCAAATATTACAGCCGAGGTGATAGGTTGGGTTAGATTATGTTATATTACGTTATTGACGTTCATAAAGGTCCCACGGAGTTGCAGAGGCCAGCTCGCCAGGAATGTTGTCAAATATTATCGCCGAGATGATAGGTTGGGTTAGGTTAGGTTGTATTACGTTATTGACGTACATAAAGATCCCACGGAGACGTAGAGGGCAGCACGCCAGGAATGCTGTCAAATATTACCGCCGAGATGTCAGGTTGGGTTAGATTAGGTTATATTACGATATTGATGTATATACAGGTCCCACGGACACGTCGAGGCCAAGTCGCCGGGAATGTTGTCAAATATTACCGCCGATAAGTTAGGTTGGGTTAGGTTAGGTTGTATTACGTTATTGACGTACATAAAGATCCCACGGAGACGTAGAGGGCAGCACGCCAGGAATGCTGTCAAATATTACCGCCGAGATGTCAGGTTGGGTTAGGTTAGGTTATATTACGTTATTGATGTATATAAAGGTCCCACGGAGATGTAGAGTCCAACTCGCCAGGAATGTTGACAAATATTACCGCCGATAAGTTAGGTTGGGTTAGGTTATGTTATATTACGTTATTGACGTACATAAAGATCCCACGGAGACGGAGAGGCCAGCACGCCAGAAATGCTGTCAAATATTTCCGCCGAGGTGTCAGGTTGGGTTAGGTTAGGTTATATTACGTTATTGATGTATATAAAGGTCCCACGGAGATGTAGAGTCCAACTCGCCAGGAATGTCGTCAAATATTACCGCCGAGATGTCAGGTTGGGTTACGTTAGGTTATATTACGTCATAGACGTATACAGTGTTCCCACCGAGAAGTAGGGGCCGACAAGCAAGGAATGCGGTTAAATGGTACCACGGGAGATTAGGTTGGGTTAGGTTAGGTTATATTAGGATACTGATGTATATAAAGGTCCCACGGACACGTAGAGGCCAACTCGCAAGGAATGTTGTCAAATATTACCGCCGAGGTGATAGGTTGGGTTATATTATATTATATTACGTTATTGACGTACATAAAGGTCCCACGGAGTCGTAGAGGCCAGCTCGCCAGGAATGTTGTCAAATATTACCGCCGAGATGTCAGGTTGGGTTAGGTTAGGTTATATTACGTTATTGATGTATATAAAGGTGCCGTGGAGACGTAGAGGCCAACTCGCCAGGAATGTTGTCAAATATTACAGCCGAGGTTATAGGTTGGGTTAGATTGTGTTATATTACGTTATTGACGTTCATAAAGGTCCCACGGAGTTGTAGAGGCCATCTCGCCAGGAATGTTGTCAAATATTATCGCCGAGATGATAGGTTGGGTTAGGTTAGGTTGTATTACGTTATTGATGTATATGAAGGTCCCACGTAGACGTAGAGGACAACCCGCCAGGAATGCTGTCAAATATTATCGCCGAGATGATAGGTTGGGTTAGGTTAGGTTGTATTACGTTATTGACGTACATAAATATCCCACGGAGACGTAGAGGCCAGCACGCCAGGAATGCTGTCAAATATTACCGCCGAGATGTCAGGTTGGGTTAGGTTAGGTTATATTACGTTATTGATGTATACGAAGGTCCACGTAGACGTAGAGGACAACCCGCCAGGAAAGCTGTCGAATATTATCGCCGAGAGGATAGGTTGGGTTAGGTTAGGTTATATTACGTTATTGATGTATATAAAGGTCCCACGGAGATGTAGAGTCCAACTCGGAAGGAATGTTGTCAAATTATACCGCCGAGATGTCAGGTTGGGTCAGGTTAGGTTATATTACGTCATAGACGTATACAGTGTTCCCACCGAGAAGTAGGGGCCGACAAGCAAGGAATGCGGTTAAATGGTACCACGAGAGATTAGGTTGGGTTAGGTTAGGTTATATTAGGATACTGATGTATATAAAGGTCCCACGGACACGTAGAGGCCAACTCGCAAGGAATGTTGTCAAATTTTACCGCCGAGGTGATAGGTTGGGTTAGGTTAGGTTACGTTACGTTATTGATGAATATAAAGGTCCCACAGAGACGCAGAGGCCAATTCGCCAGGAATGATGTCAAATATTACCGCCGAGGTGATAGGTTGGGTTATATTATATTATATTACGTTATTGACGTACATAAAGGTCCCACGGAGTCGTAGAGGCCAGCTCGCCAGGAATGTTGTCAAATATTACCGCCGAGATGTCAGGTTGGGTTAGGTTAGGTTATATTACGTTATTGATGTATATAAAGGTGCCGCGGAGATGTAGAATCCAACTCGCCAGGAATGTCGTCAAATATTACCGCAGAGATGTCAGGTTGGGTTAGGTTAGGTTATATTACGTTATTGATGTATATAAAGGTCCCACGGAGACGTAGAGGCCAACTCGCCAGGAATGTTGTCAAATATTACAGCCGAGGTGATAGGTTGGGTTAGATTGTCTTATATTACGTTATTGACGTTCATAAAGGTCCCACGGAGTTGTAGAGGCCATCTCGCCAGGAATGTTGTCAAATATTATCGCCGAGATGATAGGTTGGGTTAGGTTAGGTTGTATTACGTTATTGATGTATATGAAGGTCCCACGTAGACGTAGAGGACAACCCGCCAGGAATGCTGTCAAATATTATCGCCGAGATGATAGGTTGGGTTAGGTTAGGTTGTATTACGTTATTGACGTACATAAATATCCCACGGAGACGTAGAGGCCAGCACGCCAGGAATGCTGTCAAATATTACCGCCGAGATGTCAGGTTGGGTTAGGTTAGGTTATATTACGTTATTGATGTGTATGAATGTCCCACGTAGACGTAGAGGACAACTCGCCAGGAATGTTCTCTAATATTATCGCCGAGATGATAGGTTGGGTCAGGTTAGGTTATATTACGTTAATGATGTATATATGGGTACCACGGAGACGTAGAGTCCAACTCGCTAGGAATGTTGTCATATATTACCGCCGAGGTGATATGTTGGCTTAGATTATGTTATATTACGTTATTGATGTATATAAAGGTCCCAAGGAGACGTAGAATCCAACTCGCCAGGAATGTCGTCAAATACTACCGCCGAGATGTCAGGTTGGGTTAGGTTAGGTTATATTACGTTATTGATGTATACGAAGGTCCACGTAGACGTAGAGGACAACCCACCAGGAAAGCTGTCGAATATTATCGCCGAGAGGATAGGTTGGGTTAGGTTAGGTTATATTACGCTATTGATGTATATAAAGGTACCACGGTGACGTAGAGTCCAACTCGCCAGGAATGTTGTCAGATTTTACCGCCGAGATGATAGGTTGGGTTAGGTTAGGTTATATTACGTTATTGATGTATATAAAGGTCCCACGGAGACGTAGCGGCCAACTCGCCAGGAATGTTGTCAAATATTACCGCCGAGATGTCAGGTTGGGTTAGGTTAGGTTACATTACGTTATTGACGTACATAAAGATCCCACGGAGACGTAGAGGCCAGCACGCCAGGAATGCTGTCAAATATTACCGCCGAGATGTCAGGTTGGGTTAGGTTAGGTTATATTACGTTATTGATGTATATAAAGGTCCCACGGAGATGTAGAGTCCAACTCGGAAGGAATGTTGTCAAATTATACCGCCGAGATGTCAGGTTGGGTCAGGTTAGGTTATATTACGTCATAGACGTATATAGTGTTCCCACCGAGAAGTAGGGGCCGACAAGCAAGGAATGCGGTTAAATGGTACCACGAGAGATTAGGTTGGGTTAGGTTAGGTTATATTAGGATACAGATGTATATAAAGGTCCCACGGACACGTAGAGGCCAACTCGCAAGGAATGTTGTCAAATTTTACCGCCGAGGTGATAGGTTGGGTTAGGTTAGGTTACATTACGTTATTGATGAATATAAAGGTCCCACAGAGACGCAGAGGCCAATTCGCCAGGAATGATGTCAAATATTACCGCCGAGGTGATAGGTTGGGTTATATTATATTATATTACGTTATTGACGTACATAAAGGTCCCACGGAGTCGTAGAGGCCAGCTCGCCAGGAATGTTGTCAAATATTACCGCCGAGATGTCAGGTTGGGTTAGATTGTGTTATATTACGTTATTGACGTTCATAAAGGTCCCACGGAGTTGTAGAGGCCAGCTCGCCAGGAATGTTGTCAAATATTACCGCCGAGATGATAGGTTGGGTTAGATTAGGTTATATTACGTTATTGATGTATATAAAGGTCCCACGGACACGTCGAGGCCAAGTCGCCGGGAATGTTGTCAAATATTACCGCCGAGGTGATAGGTTGGGTTATATTATGTTATATTACGTTCTTGACGTACATAAAGGTCCCACGGAGTCGTAGAGGCCAGCTCGCCAGGAATGTTGTCAAATATTACCGCCGAGATGTCAGGTTGGGTTAGATTATGTCATATTACGTTATTGACGTTCATAAAGGTCCCACGGAGTTGTAGAGGCCAGCTCGCCAGGAATGTTGTCAAATATTACCGCCGAGATGTCAGGTTGGGTTAGATTAGGTTATATTACGTTATTGATGTATATAAAGGTCCCACGGACACGTCGAGGCCAAGTCGCCAGGAATGTGGTCAAATATTACAGCCGAGGTGATAGGTTGGGTTAGATTATGTTATATTACGTTATTCACGTTCATAAAGGTCCCACGGAGTTGTAGAGGCCAGCTCGCCAGGAATGTTGTCAAATATTATCGCCGAGATGATAGGTTGGGTTAGGTTAGGTTGTATTACGTTATTGACGTACATAAAGATCCCACGGAGACGTAGAGGGCAGCACGCCAGGAATGCTGTCAAATATTACCGCCGAGATGTCAGGTTGGGTTAGATTAGGTTATATTACGTTATTGATGTATATAAAGGTCCCACGGACACGTAGAGGCCAACTCGCAAGGAATGTTGTCAAATTTTACCGCCGAGGTGATAGGTTGGGTTAGGTTAGGTTACATTACGTTATTGATGAATATAAAGGTCCCACGGAGACGCAGAGGCCAACTCGCCAGGAATGTTGTCAAATATTACCGCCGAGGTGATAGGTTGGGTTATATTATATTATATTACGTTATTGACGTACATAAAAGTCCCACGGAGACGTAGAGGCCAACTCGCCAGGAATGTTGTCAAATATTACCGCCGAGATGTCAGGTTGGGTTAGATTATGTTATAATACGTTATTGACGTTTATAAAGGTCCCACGGAGTTGTAGAGGCCAGCTCGCCAGGAATGTTGTCAAATATTACCGCCGAGATGATAGGTTGGGTTAGATTAGGTTATATTACGTTATTGATGTATATAAAGGTCCCACGGACACGTCGAGGCCAAGTCGCCAGGAATGTTGTCAAATATTACAGCCGAGGTGATAGGTTGGGTTAGATTATGTTATATTACGTTATTGACGTTCATAAAGGTCCCACGGAGTTGTAGAGGCCAGCTCGCCAGGAATGTTGTCAAATATTACCGCCGAGATGTCAGGTTGGGTTAGGTTAGGTTATATTACGTCATAGACGTATACAGTGTTCCCACCGAGAAGTAGGGGCCGACAAGCAAGGAATGCGGTTAAATGGTACCACGGGAGATTAGGTTGGGTTAGGTTAGGTTATATTAGGATACTGATGTATATAAAGGTCCCACGGACACGTAGAGGCCAACTCGCAAGGAATGTTGTCAAATATTACCGCCGAGGTGATAGGTTGGGTTATATTATATTATATTACGTTATTGACGTACATAAAGGTCCCACGGAGTCGTAGAGGCCAGCTCGCCAGGAATGTCGTCAAATATTACCGCAGAGATGTCAGGTTGGGTTAGGTTAGGTTATATTACGTTATTGATGTATATAAAGGTCCCACGGAGACGTAGAGGCCAACTCGCCAGGAATGTTGTCAAATATTACAGCCGAGGTGATAGGTTGGGTTAGATTGTGTTATATTACGTTATTGACGTTCATAAAGGTCCCACGGAGTTGTAGAGGCCATCTCGCCAGGAATGTTGTCAAATATTATCGCCGAGATGATAGGTTGGGTTAGGTTAGGTTGTATTACGTTATTGATGTATATGAAGGTCCCACGTAGACGTAGAGGACAACCCGCCAGGAATGCTGTCAAATATTATCGCCGAGATGATAGGTTGGGTTAGGTTAGGTTGTATTACGTTATTGACGTACATAAATATCCCACGGAGACGTAGAGGCCAGCACGCCAGGAATGCTGTCAAATATTACCGCCGAGATGTCAGGTTGGGTTAGGTTAGGTTATATTACGTTATTGATGTATACGAAGGTCCACGTAGACGTAGAGGACAACCCGCCAGGAAAGCTGTCGAATATTATCGCCGAGAGGATAGGTTGGGTTAGGTTAGGTTATATTACGTTATTGATGTATATAAAGGTCCCACGGAGATGTAGAGTCCAACTCGGAAGGAATGTTGTCAAATTATACCGCCGAGATGTCAGGTTGGGTCAGGTTAGGTTATATTACGTCATAGACGTATACAGTGTTCCCACCGAGAAGTAGGGGCCGACAAGCAAGGAATGCGGTTAAATGGTACCACGAGAGATTAGGTTGGGTTAGGTTAGGTTATATTAGGATACTGATGTACATAAAGATCCCACGGAGACGTAGAGGCCAGCACGCCAGGAATGCTGTCAAATATTACCGCCGAGATGTCAGGTTGGGTTAGGTTAGGTTATATTACGTTATTGTTGTATATAAAGGTCCCACGGAGATGTAGAGTCCAACTCGCCAGGAATGTTGTCAAATATTACCGCCGACAAGTTAGGTTGGGTTAGGTTATGTTATATTACGTTATTGACGTACATAAAGATCCCACGGAGACGGAGAGGCCAGCACGCCAGGAATGCTGTCAAATATTTCCGCCGAGGTGTCAGATTGGGTTAGGTTAGGTTATATTACGTTATTGATGTATATAAAGGTCCCACGGAGTTGTAGAGGCCATCTCGCCAGGAATGTTGTCAAATATTATCGCCGAGATGATAGGTTGGGTTAGGTTAGGTTGTATTACGTTATTGATGTATATGAAGGTCCCACGTAGACGTAGAGGACAACCCGCCAGGAATGCTGTCAAATATTATCGCCGAGATGATAGGTTGGGTTAGGTTAGGTTGTATTACGTTATTGACGTACATAAATATCCCACGGAGACGTAGAGGCCAGCACGCCAGGAATGCTGTCAAATACTACCGCCGAGATGTCAGGTTGGGTTAGGTTAGGTTACATTACGTTATTGATGTATACCAAGGTCCCACGTAGACGTAGAGGACAATTCGCCTGGAATGTTGTCAAATATTACCGCCGAGATGTCAGGTTGGATTAGGTTAGGTTACATTACGTTACTGATGTATACGAAGGTCCCACGTAGACGAAGAGGACAACTCGCCAGGCATGTTGTCAAATATTACCGCCGATAAGTTAGGTTGGGTTAGGTTAGGTTATATTACGTTATTGACGTACATAAAGATCCCACGGAGACGTAGAAGCCAGCTCGCCAGGAATGCTGTCAAATATTACCGCCTAGATGTCAGGTTGGGTTAGGTTAGGTTATATTACGTTATTGATGTATATAAAGGTCCCACGGAGATGTAGAGTCCAACTCGCCAGGAATGTCGTCAAATATTACCGCCGAGATGTCAGGTTGGGTTAGGTTAGGTTATATTACGTTCTTGATGTATACGAAGGTCCACGTAGACGTAGAGGCCAGCACGCCAGGAATGCTGTCAAATATTTCCGCCGAGGTGTCAGGTTGGGTTAGGTTAGGTTATATTACGTTATTGATGTATATAAAGGTCCCACGGAGATGTAGAGTCCAACTCGCCAGGAATGTCGTCAAATCTTACCGCCGAGATGTCAGGTTTGGTTAGGTTAGGTTATATTACGTCATGGACGTATACAGTGTTCCCACCGAGAAGTAGGGGCCGACAAGCAAGGAATGCGGTTAAATGGTACCACGAGAGATTAGGTTGGGTTAGGTTAGGTTATATTAGGATACTGATGTATATAAAGGTCCCACGGACACGTAGAGGCCAACTCGCAAGGAATGTTGTCAAATATTATCGCCGAGATGATAGGTTGGGTTAGGTTAGGTTGTATTACGTTATTGACGTACATAAAGATCCCACGGAGACGTAGAGGGCAGCACGCCAGGAATGCTGTCAAATATTACCGCCGAGATGTCAGGTTGGGTTAGATTAGGTTATATTACGATATTGATGTATATACAGGTCCCACGGACACGTCGAGGCCAAGTCGCCGGGAATGTTGTCAAATATTACCGCCGATAAGTTAGGTTGGGTTAGGTTAGGTTGTATTACGTTATTGACGTACATAAAGATCCCACGGAGACGTAGAGGGCAGCACGCCAGGAATGCTGTCAAATATTACCGCCGAGATGTCTGGTTGGGTTAGGTTAGGTTATATTACGTTATTGATGTATATAAAGGTCCCACGGAGATGTAGAGTCCAACTCGCCAGGAATATCGTCAAATATTACCGCCGAGATGTCAGGTTGGGTTAGGTTAGGTTATATTACGTCATAGACGTATACAGTGTTCCCACCGAGAAGTAGGGGCCGACAAGCAAGGAATGCGGTTAAATGGTACCACGAGAGATTAGGTTGGGTTAGGTTAGGTTATATTAGGATACTGATGTACATAAAGATCCCACGGAGACGTAGAGGCCAGCACGCCAGGAATGCTGTCAAATATTACCGCCGAGATGTCAGGTTGGGTTAGGTTAGGTTATATTACGTTATTGATGTATATAAAGGTCCCACGGAGATGTAGAGTCCAACTCGCCAGGAATGTTGTCAAATATTACCGCCGATAAGTTAGGTTGGGTTAGGT
Source organism: Xylocopa violacea (assembly GCA_963969225.1). Classification (NCBI taxonomy): domain Eukaryota; kingdom Metazoa; phylum Arthropoda; class Insecta; order Hymenoptera; family Apidae; genus Xylocopa; species Xylocopa violacea. The sequence goes on along the minus strand of CAXAJV010000201.1, from coordinate 198,058 downwards.
TATGTTATATTACGTTATTGACGTACATAAAGATCTCACGGAGACGGAGAGGCCAGCACGCCAGAAATGCTGTCAAATATTTCCGCCGAGGTGTCAGGTTGGGTTAGGTTAGGTTATATTACGTTATTGATGTATATAAAGGTCCCACGGAGATGTAGAGTCCAACTCGCCAGGAATGTCGTCAAATATTACCGCCGAGATGTCAGGTTGGGTTAGGTTAGGTTATATTACGTCATAGACGTATACAGTGTTCCCACCGAGAAGTAGGGGCCGACAAGCAAGGAATGCGGTTAAATGGTACCACGGGAGATTAGGTTGGGTTAGGTTAGGTTATATTAGGATACTGATGTATATAAAGGTCCCACGGACACGTAGAGGCCAACTCGCAAGGAATGTTGTCAAATATTACCGCCGAGGTGATAGGTTGGTTTATATTATATTATATTACGTTATTGACGTACATAAAGGTCCCACGGAGTCGTAGAGGCCAGCTCGCCAGGAATGTTGTCAAATATTACCGCCGAGATGTCAGGTTGGGTTGGATTATGTTATATTACGTTATTGATGTTCATAAAGGTCCCACGGAGTTGTAGAGGCCAGCTCGCCAGGAATGTTGTCAAATATTACCGCCGAGATGATAGGTTGGGTTAAATTAGGTTATATTACGTTATTGATGTATATAAAGGTCCCACGGACACGTCGAGGCCAAGTCGCCGGGAATGTTGTCAAATATTACCGCCGAGGTGATAGGTTGGGTTATATTATGTTATATTACGTTATTGACGTACATAAAGGTCCCACGGAGTCGTAGAGGCCAGCTGGCCAGTAATGTTGTCAAATATTACCGCCGAGATGTCAGGTTGGGTTAGGTTAGGTTATATTACGTTATTGATGTATATAAAGGTGCCGCGGAGATGTAGAATCCAACTCGCCAGGAATGTCGTCAAATATTACCGCAGAGATGTCAGGTTGGGTTAGGTTAGGTTATATTACGTTATTGATGTATATAAAGGTCCCACGGAGACGTAGAGGCCAACTCGCCAGGAATGTTGTCAAATATTACAGCCGAGGTGATAGGTTGGGTTAGATTGTGTTATATTACGTTATTGACGTTCATAAAGGTCCCACGGAGTTGTAGAGGCCATCTCGCCAGGAATGTTGTCAAATATTATCGCCGAGATGATAGGTTGGGTTAGGTTAGGTTGTATTACGTTATTGATGTATATGAAGGTCCCACGTAGACGTAGAGGACAACCCGCCAGGAATGCTGTCAAATATTATCGCCGAGATGATAGGTTGGGTTAGGTTAGGTTGTATTACGTTATTGACGTACATAAATATCCCACGGAGACGTAGAGGCCAGCACGCCAGGAATGCTGTCAAATATTACCGCCGAGATGTCAGGTTGGGTTAGGTTAGGTTATATTACGTTATTGATGTATACGAAGGTCCACGTAGACGTAGAGGACAACCCGCCAGGAAAGCTGTCGAATATTATCGCCGAGAGGATAGGTTGGGTTAGGTTAGGTTATATTACGTTATTGATGTATATAAAGGTCCCACGGAGATGTAGAGTCCAACTCGGAAGGAATGTTGTCAAATTATACCGCCGAGATGTCAGGTTGGGTCAGGTTAGGTTATATTACGTCATAGACGTATACAGTGTTCCCACCGAGAAGTAGGGGCCGACAAGCAAGGAATGCGGTTAAATGGTACCACGAGAGATTAGGTTGGGTTAGGTGAGGTTATATTAGGATACTGATGTACATAAAGATCCCACGGAGACGTAGAGGCCAGCACGCCAGGAATGCTGTCAAATATTACCGCCGAGATGTCAGGTTGGGTTAGGTTAGGTTATATTACGTTATTGTTGTATATAAAGGTCCCACGGAGATGTAGAGTCCAACTCGCCAGGAATGTTGTCAAATATTACCGCCGATAAGTTAGGTTGGGTTAGGTTATGTTATATTACGTTATTGACGTACATAAAGATCCCACGGAGACGGAGAGGCCAGCACGCCAGGAATGCTGTCAAATATTTCCGCCGAGGTGTCAGATTGGGTTAGGTTAGGTTATATTACGTTATTGATGTATATAAAGCTCCCACGGAGTTGTAGAGGCCATCTCGCCAGGAATGTTGTCAAATATTATCGCCGAGATGATAGGTTGGGTTAGGTTAGGTTGTATTACGTTATTGATGTATATGAAGGTCCCACGTAGACGTAGAGGACAACCCGCCAGGAATGCTGTCAAATATTATCGCCGAGATGATAGGTTGGGTTAGGTTAGGTTGTATTACGTTATTGACGTACATAAATATCCCACGGAGACGTAGAGGCCAGCACGCCAGGAATGCTGTCAAATACTACCGCCGAGATGTCAGGTTGGGTTAGGTTAGGTTACATTACGTTATTGATGTATACCAAGGTCCCACGTAGACGTAGAGGACAATTCGCCTGGAATGTTGTCAAATATTACCGCCGAGATGTCAGGTTGGATTAGGTTAGGTTACATTACGTTACTGATGTATACGAAGGTCCCACGTAGACGAAGAGGACAACTCGCCAGGCATGTTGTCAAATATTACCGCCGATAAGTTAGGTTGGGTTAGGTTAGGTTATATTACGTTATTGACGTACATAAAGATCCCACGGAGACGTAGAAGCCAGCTCGCCAGGAATGCTGTCAAATATTACCGCCGAGATGTCAGGTTGGGTTAGGTTAGGTTATATTACGTTATTGATGTATATAAAGGTCCCACGGAGATGTAGAGTCCAACTCGCCAGGAATGTCGTCAAATATTACCGCCGAGATGTCAGGTTGGGTTAGGTTAGGTTATATTACGTTCTTGATGTATACGAAGGTCCACGTAGACGTAGAGGCCAGCACGCCAGGAATGCTGTCAAATATTTCCGCCGAGGTGTCAGGTTGGGTTAGGTTAGGTTATATTACGTTATTGATGTATATAAAGGTCCCACGGAGATGTAGAGTCCAACTCGCCAGGAATGTCGTCAAATCTTACCGCCGAGATGTCAGGTTTGGTTAGGTTAGGTTATATTACGTCATGGACGTATACAGTGTTCCCACCGAGAAGTAGGGGCCGACAAGCAAGGAATGCGGTTAAATGGTACCACGAGAGATTAGGTTGGGTTAGGTTAGGTTATATTAGGATACTGATGTATATAAAGGTCCCACGGACACGTAGAGGCCAACTCGCAAGGAATGTTGTCAAATATTACCGCCGAGGTGATAGGTTGGGTTATATTATATTATATTACGTTATTGACGTACATAAAAGTCCCACGGAGACGTAGAGGCCAACTCGCCAGGAATGTTGTCAAATATTACCGCCGAGATGTCAGGTTGGGTTAGATTATGTTATATTACGTTATTGACGTTCATAAAGGTCCCACGGAGTTGTAGAGGCCAGCTCGCCAGGAATGTTGTCAAATATTATCGCCGAGATGATAGGTTGGGTTAGGTTAGGTTGTATTACGTTATTGACGTACATAAAGATCCCACGGAGACGTAGAGGGCAGCACGCCAGGAATGCTGTCAAATATTACCGCCGAGATGTCAGGTTGGGTTAGATTAGGTTATATTACGATATTGATGTATATACAGGTCCCACGGACACGTCGAGGCCAAGTCGCCGGGAATGTTGTCAAATATTACCGCCGATAAGTTAGGTTGGGTTAGGTTAGGTTGTATTACGTTATTGACGTACATAAAGATCCCACGGAGACGTAGAGGGCAGCACGCCAGGAATGCTGTCAAATATTACCGCCGAGATGTCTGGTTGGGTTAGGTTAGGTTATATTACGTTATTGATGTATATAAAGGTCCCACGGAGATGTAGAGTCCAACTCGCCAGGAATATCGTCAAATATTACCGCCGAGATGTCAGGTTGGGTTAGGTTAGGTTATATTACGTCATAGACGTATACAGTGTTCCCACCGAGAAGTAGGGGCCGACAAGCAAGGAATGCGGTTAAATGGTACCACGAGAGATTAGGTTGGGTTAGGTTAGGTTATATTAGGATACTGATGTACATAAAGATCCCACGGAGACGTAGAGGCCAGCACGCCAGGAATGCTGTCAAATATTACCGCCGAGATGTCAGGTTGGGTTAGGTTAGGTTATATTACGTTATTGATGTATATAAAGGTCCCACGGAGATGTAGAGTCCAACTCGCCAGGAATGTTGTCAAATATTACCGCCGATAAGTTAGGTTGGGTTAGGTTATGTTATATTACGTTATTGACGTACATAAAGATCCCACGGAGACGGAGAGGCCAGCACGCCAGAAATGCTGTCAAATATTTCCGCCGAGGTGTCAGGTTGGGTTAGGTTAGGTTATATTACGTTATTGATGTATATAAAGGTCCCACGGAGATGTAGAGTCCAACTCGCCAGGAATGTCGTCAAATATTACCGCCGAGATGTCAGGTTGGGTTGGATTATGTTATATTACGTTATTGATGTTCATAAAGGTCCCACGGAGTTGTAGAGGCCAGCTCGCCAGGAATGTTGTCAAATATTATCGCCGAGATGATAGGTTGTGTTAGGTTAGGTTGTATTACGTTATTGATGTATATGAAGGTCCCACGTAGACGTAGAGGACAACCCGCCAGGAATGCTGTCAAATATTATCGCCGAGATGATAGGTTGGGTTAGGTTAGGTGGTATTACGTTATTGACGTACATAAATATCCCACGGAGACGTAGAGGCCAGCACGCCAGGAATGCTGTCAAATATTACCGCCGAGATGTCAGGTTGGGTTAGGTTAGGTTATATTACGTTATTGATGTGTATGAATGTCCCACGTAGACGTAGAGGACAACTCGCCAGGAATGTTCTCTAATATTATCGCCGAGATGATAGGTTGGGTCAGGTTAGGTTATATTACGTTAATGATGTATATATGGGTACCACGGAGACGTAGAGTCCAACTCGCTAGGAATGTTGTCAAATATTACCGCCGAGGTGATATGTTGGCTTAGATTATGTTATATTACGTTATTGATGTATATAAAGGTCCCAAGGAGACGTAGAATCCAACTCGCCAGGAATGTCGTCAAATACTACCGCCGAGAAGTCAGGTTGGGTTAGGTTAGGTTATATTACGTTATTGATGTATACGAAGGTCCACGTAGACGTAGAGGACAACCCGCCAGGAAAGCTGTCGAATATTATCGCCGAGAGGATAGGTTGGGTTAGGTTAGGTTATATTACGCTATTGATGTATATAAAGGTACCACGGTGACGTAGAGTCCAACTCGCCAGGAATGTTGTCAGATTTGACCGCCGAGATGATAGGTTGGGTTAGGTTAGGTTATATTACGTTATTGATGTATATAAAGGTCCCACGGAGACGTAGCGGCCAACTAGCCAGGAATGTTGTCAAATATTACCGCCGAGATGTCAGGTTGGGTTAGGTTAGGTTACATTACGTTATTGACGTACATAAAGATCCCACGGAGATGTAGAGTCCAACTCGGAAGGAATGTTGTCAAATTATACCGCCGAGATGTCAGGTTGGGTCAGGTTAGGTTATATTACGTCATAGACGTATACAGTGTTCCCACCGAGAAGTAGGGGCCGACAAGCAAGGAATGCGGTTAAATGGTACCACGAGAGATTAGGTTGGGTTAGGTTAGGTTATATTAGGATACTGATGTACATAAAGATCCCACGGAGACGTAGAGTCCAACTCGCCAGAAATGCTGTCAAATATTTCCGCCGAGGTGTCAGGTTGGGTTAGGTTAGGTTATATTACGTTATTGATGTATATAAAGGTCCCACGGAGATGTAGAGTCCAACTCGCCAGGAATGTCGTCAAATATTACCGCCGAGATGTCAGGTTGGGTTAGGTTAGGTTATATTACGTCATAGACGTATACAGTGTTCCCACCGAGAAGTAGGGGCCGACAAGCAAGGAATGCGGTTAAATGGTACCACGGGAGATTAGGTTGGGTTAGGTTAGGTTATATTAGGATACTGATGTATATAAAGGTCCCACGGACACGTAGAGGCCAACTCGCAAGGAATGTTGTCAAATATTACCGCCGAGGTGATAGGTTGGGTTATATTATATTATATTACGTTATTGACGTACATAAAGGTCCCACGGAGTCGTAGAGGCCAGCTCGCCAGGAATGTTGTCAAATATTACCGCCGAGATGTCAGGTTGGGTTGGATTATGTTATATTACGTTATTGATGTTCATAAAGGTCCCACGGAGTTGTAGAGGCCAGCTCGCCAGGAATGTTGTCAAATATTACCGCCGAGGTGATAGGTTGGGTTATATTATGTTATATTACGTTATTGACGTACATAAAGGTCCCACGGAGCCGTAGAGGCCAGCTCGCCAGTAATGTTGTCAAATATTACCGCCGAGATGTCAGGTTGGGTTAGGTTAGGTTATATTACGTTATTGATATATATAAAGGTGCCGCGGAGATGTAGAATCCAACTCGCCAGGAATGTCGTCAAATATTACCGCAGAGATGTCAGGTTGGGTTAGGTTAGGTTATATTACGTTATTGATGTATATAAAGGTCCCACGGAGACGTAGAGTCCAACTCGCCAGGAATGTCGTCAAATATTACCGCCGAGATGTCAGGTTGGGTTGGATTATGTTATATTACGTTATTGATGTTCATAAAGGTCCCACGGAGTTGTAGAGGCCAGCTCGCCAGGAATGTTGTCAAATATTATCGCCGAGATGATAGGTTGTGTTAGGTTAGGTTGTATTACGTTATTGATGTATATGAAGGTCCCACGTAGACGTAGAGGACAACCCGCCAGGAATGCTGTCAAATATTATCGCCGAGATGATAGGTTGGGTTAGGTTAGGTGGTATTACGTTATTGACGTACATAAATATCCCACGGAGACGTAGAGGCCAGCACGCCAGGAATGCTGTCAAATATTACCGCCGAGATGTCAGGTTGGGTTAGGTTAGGTTATATTACGTTATTGATGTGTATGAATGTCCCACGTAGACGTAGAGGACAACTCGCCAGGAATGTTCTCTAATATTATCGCCGAGATGATAGGTTGGGTCAGGTTAGGTTATATTACGTTAATGATGTATATATGGGTACCACGGAGACGTAGAGTCCAACTCGCTAGGAATGTTGTCAAATATTACCGCCGAGGTGATATGTTGGCTTAGATTATGTTATATTACGTTATTGATGTATATAAAGGTCCCAAGGAGACGTAGAATCCAACTCGCCAGGAATGTCGTCAAATACTACCGCCGAGATGTCAGGTTGGGTTAGGTTAGGTTATATTACGTTATTGATGTATACGAAGGTCCACGTAGACGTAGAGGACAACCCGCCAGGAAAGCTGTCGAATATTATCGCCGAGAGGATAGGTTGGGTTAGGTTAGGTTATATTACGCTATTGATGTATATAAAGGTACCACGGTGACGTAGAGTCCAACTCGCCAGGAATGTTGTCAGATTTGACCGCCGAGATGATAGGTTGGGTTAGGTTAGGTTATATTACGTTATTGATGTATATAAAGGTCCCACGGAGACGTAGCGGCCAACTCGCCAGGAATGTTGTCAAATATTACCGCCGAGATGTCAGGTTGGGTTAGGTTAGGTTACATTACGTTATTGACGTACATAAAGATCCCACGGAGATGTAGAGTCCAACTCGGAAGGAATGTTGTCAAATTATACCGCCGAGATGTCAGGTTGGGTCAGGTTAGGTTATATTACGTCATAGACGTATACAGTGTTCCCACCGAGAAGTAGGGGCCGACAAGCAAGGAATGCGGTTAAATGGTACCACGAGAGATTAGGTTGGGTTAGGTTAGGTTATATTAGGATACTGATGTACATAAAGATCCCACGGAGACGTAGAGGCCAGCACGCCAGGAATGCTGTCAAATATTACCGCCGAGATGTCAGGTTGGGTTAGGTTAGGTTATATTACGTTATTGATGTATATAAAGGTCCCACGGAGATGTAGAGTCCAACTCGCCAGGAATGCTGTCAAATATTACCGCCGATAAGTTAGGTTGGGTTAGGTTATGTTATATTACGTTATTGACGTACATAAAGATCCCACGGAGACGGAGAGGCCAGCACGCCAGAAATGCTGTCAAATATTTCCGCCGAGGTGTCAGGTTGGGTTAGGTTAGGTTATATTACGTTATTGATGTATATAAAGGTCCCACGGAGATGTAGAGTCCAACTCGCCAGGAATGTCGTCAAATATTACCGCCGAGATGTCAGGTTGGGTTAGGTTAGGTTATATTACGTCATAGACGTATACAGTGTTCCCACCGAGAAGTAGGGGCCGACAAGCAAGGAATGCGGTTAAATGGTACCACGGGAGATTAGGTTGGGTTAGGTTAGGTTATATTAGGATACTGATGTATATAAAGGTCCCACGGACACGTAGAGGCCAACTCGCAAGGAATGTTGTCAAATATTACCGCCGAGGTGATAGGTTGGGTTATATTATATTATATTACGTTATTGACGTACATAAAGGTCCCACGGAGTCGTAGAGGCCAGCTCGCCAGGAATGTTGTCAAATATTACCGCCGAGATGTCAGGTTGGGTTGGATTATGTTATATTACGTTATTGATGTTCATAAAGGTCCCACGGAGTTGTAGAGGCCAGCTCGCCAGGAATGTTGTCAAATATTACCGCCGAGGTGATAGGTTGGGTTATATTATGTTATATTACGTTATTGACGTACATAAAGGTCCCACGGAGTCGTAGAGGCCAGCTCGCCAGTAATGTTGTCAAATATTACCGCCGAGATGTCAGGTTGGGTTAGGTTAGGTTATATTACGTTATTGATGTATATAAAGGTGCCGCGGAGATGTAGAATCCAACTCGCCAGGAATGTCGTCAAATATTACCGCAGAGATGTCAGGTTGGGTTAGGTTAGGTTATATTACGTTATTGATGTATATAAAGGTCCCACGGAGACGTAGAGGCCAACTCGCCAGGAATGTTGTCAAATATTACAGCCGAGGTGATAGGTTGGGTTAGATTGTGTTATATTACGTTATTGACGTTCATAAAGGTCCCACGGAGTTGTAGAGGCCATCTCGCCTGGAATGTTGTCAAATATTATCGCCGAGATGATAGGTTGGGTTAGGTTAGGTTGTATTACGTTATTGATGTATATGAAGGTCCCACGTAGACGTAGAGGACAACCCGCCAGGAATGCTGTCAAATATTATCGCCGAGATGATAGGTTGGGTTAGGTTAGGTTGTATTACGTTATTGACGTACATAAATATCCCACGGAGACGTAGAGGCCAGCACGCCAGGAATGCTGTCAAATATTACCGCCGAGATGTCAGGTTGGGTTAGGTTAGGTTATATTACGTTATTGATGTGTATGAATGTCCCACGTAGACGTAGAGGACAACTCGCCAGGAATGTTCTCTAATATTATCGCCGAGATGATAGGTTGGGTCAGGTTAGGTTATATTACGTTAATGATGTATATATGGGTACCACGGAGACGTAGAGTCCAACTCGCTAGGAATGTTGTCAAATATTACCGCCGAGGTGATATGTTGGCTTAGATTATGTTATATTACGTTATTGATGTATATAAAGGTCCCAAGGAGACGTAGAATCCAACTCGCCAGGAATGTCGTCAAATACTACCGCCGAGATGTCAGGTTGGGTTAGGTTAGGTTATATTACGTTATTGATGTATACGAAGGTCCACGTAGACGTAGAGGACAACCCGCCAGGAAAGCTGTCGAATATTATCGCCGAGAGGATAGGTTGGGTTAGGTTAGGTTATATTACGCTATTGATGTATATAAAGGTACCACGGTGACGTAGAGTCCAACTCGCCAGGAATGTTGTCAGATTTGACCGCCGAGATGATAGGTTGGGTTAGGTTAGGTTATATTACGTTATTGATGTATATAAAGGTCCCACGGAGACGTAGCGGCCAACTCGCCAGGAATGTTGTCAAATATTACCGCCGAGATGTCAGGTTGGGTTAGGTTAGGTTACATTACGTTATTGACGTACATAAAGATCCCACGGAGATGTAGAGTCCAACTCGGAAGGAATGTTGTCAAATTATACCGCCGAGATGTCAGGTTGGGTCAGGTTAGGTTATATTACGTCATAGACGTATACAGTGTTCCCACCGAGAAGTAGGGGCCGACAAGCAAGGAATGCGGTTAAATGGTACCACGAGAGATTAGGTTGGGTTAGGTTAGGTTATATTAGGATACTGATGTACATAAAGATCCCACGGAGACGTAGAGGCCAGCACGCCAGGAATGCTGTCAAATATTACCGCCGATAAGTTAGGTTGGGTTAGGTTATGTTATATTACGTTATTGACGTACATAAAGATCCCACGGAGACGGAGAGGCCAGCACGCCAGAAATGCTGTCAAATATTTCCGCCGAGGTGTCAGGTTGGGTTAGGTTAGGTTATATTACGTTATTGATGTATATAAAGGTCCCACGGAGATGTAGAGTCCAACTCGCCAGGAATGTCGTCAAATATTACCGCCGAGATGTCAGGTTGGGTTAGGTTAGGTTATATTACGTCATAGACGTATACAGTGTTCCCACCGAGAAGTAGGGGCCGACAAGCAAGGAATGCGGTTAAATGGTACCACGGGAGATTAGGTTGGGTTAGGTTAGGTTATATTAGGATACTGATGTATATAAAGGTCCCACGGACACGTAGAGGCCAACTCGCAAGGAATGTTGTCAAATATTACCGCCGAGGTGATAGGTTGGGTTATATTATATTATATTACGTTATTGACGTACATAAAGGTCCCACGGAGTCGTAGAGGCCAGCTCGCCAGGAATGTTGTCAAATATTACCGCCGAGATGTCAGGTTGGGTTGGATTATGTTATATTACGTTATTGATGTTCATAAAGGTCCCACGGAGTTGTAGAGGCCAGCTCGCCAGGAATGTTGTCAAATATTACCGCCGAGGTGATAGGTTGGGTTATATTATGTTATATTACGTTATTGACGTACATAAAGGTCCCACGGAGTCGTAGAGGCCAGCTCGCCAGTAATGTTGTCAAATATTACCGCCGAGATGTCAGGTTGGGTTAGGTTAGGTTATATTACGTTATTGATGTATATAAAGGTGCCGCGGAGATGTAGAATCCAACTCGCCAGGAATGTCGTCAAATATTACCGCAGAGATGTCAGGTTGGGTTAGGTTAGGTTATATTACGTTATTGATGTATATAAAGGTCCCACGGAGACGTAGAGGCCAACTCGCCAGGAATGTTGTCAAATATTACAGCCGAGGTGATAGGTTGGGTTAGATTGTGTTATATTACGTTATTGACGTTCATAAAGGTCCCACGGAGTTGTAGAGGCCATCTCGCCTGGAATGTTGTCAAATATTATCGCCGAGATGATAGGTTGGGTTAGGTTAGGTTGTATTACGTTATTGATGTATATGAAGGTCCCACGTAGACGTAGAGGACAACCCGCCAGGAATGCTGTCAAATATTATCGCCGAGATGATAGGTTGGGTTAGGTTAGGTTGTATTACGTTATTGACGTACATAAATATCCCACGGAGACGTAGAGGCCAGCACGCCAGGAATGCTGTCAAATATTACCGCCGAGATGTCAGGTTGGGTTAGGTTAGGTTATATTACGTTATTGATGTGTATGAATGTCCCACGTAGACGTAGAGGACAACTCGCCAGGAATGTTCTCTAATATTATCGCCGAGATGATAGGTTGGGTCAGGTTAGGTTATATTACGTTAATGATGTATATATGGGTACCACGGAGACGTAGAGTCCAACTCGCTAGGAATGTTGTCAAATATTACCGCCGAGGTGATATGTTGGCTTAGATTATGTTATATTACGTTATTGATGTATATAAAGGTCCCAAGGAGACGTAGAATCCAACTCGCCAGGAATGTCGTCAAATACTACCGCCGAGATGTCAGGTTGGGTTAGGTTAGGTTATATTACGTTATTGATGTATACGAAGGTCCACGTAGACGTAGAGGACAACCCGCCAGGAAAGCTGTCGAATATTATCGCCGAGAGGATAGGTTGGGTTAGGTTAGGTTATATTACGCTATTGATGTATATAAAGGTACCACGGTGACGTAGAGTCCAACTCGCCAGGAATGTTGTCAGATTTTACCGCCGAGATGATAGGTTGGGTTAGGTTAGGTTATATTACGTTATTGATGTATATAAAGGTCCCACGGAGACGTAGCGGCCAACTCGCCAGGAATGTTGTCAAATATTACCGCCGAGATGTCAGGTTGGGTTAGGTTAGGTTACATTACGTTATTGACGTACATAAAGATCCCACGGAGATGTAGAGTCCAACTCGGAAGGAATGTTGTCAAATTATACCGCCGAGATGTCAGGTTGGGTCAGGTTAGGTTATATTACGTCATAGACGTATACAGTGTTCCCACCGAGAAGTAGGGGCCGACAAGCAAGGAATGCGGTTAAATGGTACCACGAGAGATTAGGTTGGGTTAGGTTAGGTTATATTAGGATACTGATGTATATAAAGGTCCCACGGACACGTAGAGGCCAACTCGCAAGGAATGTTGTCAAATTTTACCGCCGAGGTGATAGGTTGGGTTAGGTTAGGTTACATTTCGTTATTGATGAATATAAAGGTCCCACAGAGACGCAGAGGCCAATTCGCCAGGAATGATGTCAAATATTACCGCCGAGGTGATAGGTTGGGTTATATTATATTATATTACGTTATTGACGTACATAAAGGTCCCACGGAGTCGTAGAGGCCAGCTCGCCAGGAATGTTGTCAAATATTACCGCCGAGATGTCAGGTTGGGTTAGATTATGTTATATTACGTTATTGACGTTCATAAAGGTCCCACGGAGTTGTAGAGGCCAGCTCGCCAGGAATGTTGTCAAATATTACCGCCGAGATGTCAGGTTGGGTTAGGTTAGGTTATATTACGTCATAGACGTATACAGTGTTCCCACCGAGAAGTAGGGGCCGACAAGCAAGGAATGCGGTTAAATGGTACCACGGGAGATTAGGTTGGGTTAGGTTAGGTTATATTAGGATACTGATGTATATAAAGGTCCCACGGACACGTAGAGGCCAACTCGCAAGGAATGTTGTCAAATATTACCGCCGAGGTGATAGGTTGGTTTATATTATATTATATTACGTTATTGACGTACATAAAGGTCCCACGGAGTCGTAGAGGCCAGCTCGCCAGGAATGTTGTCAAATATTACCGCCGAGATGTCAGGTTGGGTTGGATTATGTTATATTACGTTATTGATGTTCATAAAGGTCCCACGGAGTTGTAGAGGCCAGCTCGCCAGGAATGTTGTCAAATATTACCGCCGAGATGATAGGTTGGGTTAAATTAGGTTATATTACGTTATTGATGTATATAAAGGTCCCACGGACACGTCGAGGCCAAGTCGCCGGGAATGTTGTCAAATATTACCGCCGAGGTGATAGGTTGGGTTATATTATGTTATATTACGTTATTGACGTACATAAAGGTCCCACGGAGTCGTAGAGGCCAGCTGGCCAGTAATGTTGTCAAATATTACCGCCGAGATGTCAGGTTGGGTTAGGTTAGGTTATATTACGTTATTGATGTATATAAAGGTGCCGCGGAGATGTAGAATCCAACTCGCCAGGAATGTCGTCAAATATTACCGCAGAGATGTCAGGTTGGGTTAGGTTAGGTTATATTACGTTATTGATGTATATAAAGGTCCCACGGAGACGTAGAGGCCAACTCGCCAGGAATGTTGTCAAATATTACAGCCGAGGTGATAGGTTGGGTTAGATTGTGTTATATTACGTTATTGACGTTCATAAAGGTCCCACGGAGTTGTAGAGGCCATCTCGCCAGGAATGTTGTCAAATATTATCGCCGAGATGATAGGTTGGGTTAGGTTAGGTTGTATTACGTTATTGATGTATATGAAGGTCCCACGTAGACGTAGAGGACAACCCGCCAGGAATGCTGTCAAATATTATCGCCGAGATGATAGGTTGGGTTAGGTTAGGTTGTATTACGTTATTGACGTACATAAATATCCCACGGAGACGTAGAGGCCAGCACGCCAGGAATGCTGTCAAATATTACCGCCGAGATGTCAGGTTGGGTTAGGTTAGGTTATATTACGTTATTGATGTATACGAAGGTCCACGTAGACGTAGAGGACAACCCGCCAGGAAAGCTGTCGAATATTATCGCCGAGAGGATAGGTTGGGTTAGGTTAGGTTATATTACGTTATTGATGTATATAAAGGTCCCACGGAGATGTAGAGTCCAACTCGGAAGGAATGTTGTCAAATTATACCGCCGAGATGTCAGGTTGGGTCAGGTTAGGTTATATTACGTCATAGACGTATACAGTGTTCCCACCGAGAAGTAGGGGCCGACAAGCAAGGAATGCGGTTAAATGGTACCACGAGAGATTAGGTTGGGTTAGGTTAGGTTATATTAGGATACTGATGTACATAAAGATCCCACGGAGACGTAGAGGCCAGCACGCCAGGAATGCTGTCAAATATTACCGCCGAGATGTCAGGTTGGGTTAGGTTAGGTTATATAACGTTATTGTTGTATATAAAGGTCCCACGGAGATGTAGAGTCCAACTCGCCAGGAATGTTGTCAAATATTACCGCCGATAAGTTAGGTTGGGTTAGGTTATGTTATATTACGTTATTGACGTACATAAAGATCCCACGGAGACGGAGAGGCCAGCACGCCAGGAATGCTGTCAAATATTTCCGCCGAGGTGTCAGATTGGGTTAGGTTAGGTTATATTACGTTATTGATGTATATAAAGCTCCCACGGAGTTGTAGAGGCCATCTCGCCAGGAATGTTGTCAAATATTATCGCCGAGATGATAGGTTGGGTTAGGTTAGGTTGTATTACGTTATTGATGTATATGAAGGTCCCACGTAGACGTAGAGGACAACCCGCCAGGAATGCTGTCAAATATTATCGCCGAGATGATAGGTTGGGTTAGGTTAGGTTGTATTACGTTATTGACGTACATAAATATCCCACGGAGACGTAGAGGCCAGCACGCCAGGAATGCTGTCAAATACTACCGCCGAGATGTCAGGTTGGGTTAGGTTAGGTTACATTACGTTATTGATGTATACCAAGGTCCCACGTAGACGTAGAGGACAATTCGCCTGGAATGTTGTCAAATATTACCGCCGAGATGTCAGGTTGGATTAGGTTAGGTTACATTACGTTACTGATGTATACGAAGGTCCCACGTAGACGAAGAGGACAACTCGCCAGGAATGTTGTCAAATATTACCGCCGAGATGTCAGGTTGGGTTAGATTATGTTATATTACGTTATTGACGTTCATAAAGGTCCCACGGAGTTGTAGAGGCCAGCTCGCCAGGAATGTTGTCAAATATTATCGCCGAGATGATAGGTTGGGTTAGGTTAGGTTGTATTACGTTATTGACGTACATAAAGATCCCACGGAGACGTAGAGGCCAACTCGCCAGGAATGCTGTCAAATATTACCGCCGAGATGTCAGGTTGGGTTAGATTAGGTTATATTACGATATTGATGTATATACAGGTCCCACGGACACGTCGAGGCCAAGTCGCCGGGAATGTTGTCAAATATTACCGCCGATAAGTTAGGTTGGGTTAGGTTAGGTTGTATTACGTTATTGACGTACATAAAGATCCCACGGAGACGTAGAGGGCAGCACGCCAGGAATGCTGTCAAATATTACCGCCGAGATGTCTGGTTGGGTTAGGTTAGGTTATATTACGTTATTGATGTATATAAAGGTCCCACGGAGATGTAGAGTCCAACTCGCCAGGAATATCGTCAAATATTACCGCCGAGATGTCAGGTTGGGTTAGGTTAGGTTATATTACGTCATAGACGTATACAGTGTTCCCACCGAGAAGTAGGGGCCGACAAGCAAGGAATGCGGTTAAATGGTACCACGAGAGATTAGGTTGGGTTAGGTTAGGTTATATTAGGATACTGATGTACATAAAGATCCCACGGAGACGTAGAGGCCAGCACGCCAGGAATGCTGTCAAATATTACCGCCGAGATGTCAGGTTGGGTTAGGTTAGGTTATATTACGTTATTGATGTATATAAAGGTCCCACGGAGATGTAGAGTCCAACTCGCCAGGAATGTTGTCAAATATTACCGCCGATAAGTTAGGTTGGGTTAGGTTATGTTATATTACGTTATTGACGTACATAAAGATCCCACGGAGACGGAGAGGCCAGCACGCCAGAAATGCTGTCAAATATTTCCGCCGAGGTGTCAGGTTGGGTTAGGTTAGGTTATATTACGTTATTGATGTATATAAAGGTCCCACGGAGATGTAGAGTCCAACTCGCCAGGAATGTCGTCAAATATTACCGCCGAGATGTCAGGTTGGGTTAGGTTAGGTTATATTACGTCATAGACGTATACAGTGTTCCCACCGAGAAGTAGGGGCCGACAAGCAAGGAATGCGGTTAAATGGTACCACGGGAGATTAGGTTGGGTTAGGTTAGGTTATATTAGGATACTGATGTATATAAAGGTCCCACGGACACGTAGAGGCCAACTCGCAAGGAATGTTGTCAAATATTACCGCCGAGGTGATAGGTTGGTTTATATTATATTATATTACGTTATTGACGTACATAAAGGTCCCACGGAGTCGTAGAGGCCAGCTCGCCAGGAATGTTGTCAAATATTACCGCCGAGATGTCAGGTTGGGTTGGATTATGTTATATTACGTTATTGATGTTCATAAAGGTCCCACGGAGTTGTAGAGGCCAGCTCGCCAGGAATGTTGTCAAATATTACCGCCGAGATGATAGGTTGGGTTAAATTAGGTTATATTACGTTATTGATGTATATAAAGGTCCCACGGACACGTCGAGGCCAAGTCGCCGGGAATGTTGTCAAATATTACCGCCGAGGTGATAGGTTGGGTTATATTATGTTATATTACGTTATTGACGTACATAAAGGTCCCACGGAGTCGTAGAGGCCAGCTGGCCAGTAATGTTGTCAAATATTACCGCCGAGATGTCAGGTTGGGTTAGGTTAGGTTATATTACGTTATTGATGTATATAAAGGTGCCGCGGAGATGTAGAATCCAACTCGCCAGGAATGTCGTCAAATATTACCGCAGAGATGTCAGGTTGGGTTAGGTTAGGTTATATTACGTTATTGATGTATATAAAGGTCCCACGGAGACGTAGAGGCCAACTCGCCAGGAATGTTGTCAAATATTACAGCCGAGGTGATAGGTTGGGTTAGATTGTGTTATATTACGTTATTGACGTTCATAAAGGTCCCACGGAGTTGTAGAGGCCATCTCGCCAGGAATGTTGTCAAATATTATCGCCGAGATGATAGGTTGGGTTAGGTTAGGTTGTATTACGTTATTGATGTATATGAAGGTCCCACGTAGACGTAGAGGACAACCCGCCAGGAATGCTGTCAAATATTATCGCCGAGATGATAGGTTGGGTTAGGTTAGGTTGTATTACGTTATTGACGTACATAAATATCCCACGGAGACGTAGAGGCCAGCACGCCAGGAATGCTGTCAAATATTACCGCCGAGATGTCAGGTTGGGTTAGGTTAGGTTATATTACGTTATTGATGTATACGAAGGTCCACGTAGACGTAGAGGACAACCCGCCAGGAAAGCTGTCGAATATTATCGCCGAGAGGATAGGTTGGGTTAGGTTAGGTTATATTACGTTATTGATGTATATAAAGGTCCCACGGAGATGTAGAGTCCAACTCGGAAGGAATGTTGTCAAATTATACCGCCGAGATGTCAGGTTGGGTCAGGTTAGGTTATATTACGTCATAGACGTATACAGTGTTCCCACCGAGAAGTAGGGGCCGACAAGCAAGGAATGCGGTTAAATGGTACCACGAGAGATTAGGTTGGGTTAGGTTAGGTTATATTAGGATACTGATGTACATAAAGATCCCACGGAGACGTAGAGGCCAGCACGCCAGGAATGCTGTCAAATATTACCGCCGAGATGTCAGGTTGGGTTAGGTTAGGTTATATTACGTTATTGTTGTATATAAAGGTCCCACGGAGATGTAGAGTCCAACTCGCCAGGAATGTTGTCAAATATTACCGCCGATAAGTTAGGTTGGGTTAGGTTATGTTATATTACGTTATTGACGTACATAAAGATCCCACGGAGACGGAGAGGCCAGCACGCCAGGAATGCTGTCAAATATTTCCGCCGAGGTGTCAGGTTGGGTTAGGTTAGGTTATATTACGTTATTGATGTATATAAAGGTCCCACGGAGATGCAGAGTCCAACTCGCCAGGAATGTCGTCAAATATTACCGCCGAGATGTCAGGTTGGGTTAGGTTAGGTTATATTACGTTCTTGATGTATACGAAGGTCCACGTAGACGTAGAGGCCAGCACGCCAGGAATGCTGTCAAATATTTCCGCCGAGGTGTCAGGTTGGGTTAGGTTAGGTTATATTACGTTATTGATGTATATAAAGGTCCCACGGGGATGTAGAGTCCAACTCGCCAGGAATGTCGTCAAATCTTACCGCCGAGATGTCAGGTTTGGTTAGGTTAGGTTATATTACGTCATGGACGTATACAGTGTTCCCACCGAGAAGTAGGGGCCGACAAGCAAGGAATGCGGTTAAATGGTACCACGAGAGATTAGGTTGGGTTAGGTTAGGTTATATTAGGATACTGATGTATATAAAGGTCCCACGGACACGTAGAGGCCAACTCGCAAGGAATGTTGTCAAATATTACCGCCGAGATGATAGGTTGGGTTATATTATATTATATTACGTTATTGACGTACATAAAAGTCCCACGGAGACGTAGAGGCCAACTCGCCAGGAATGTTGTCAAATATTACCGCCGAGATGTCAGGTTGGGTTAGATTATGTTATATTACGTTATTGACGTTCATAAAGGTCCCACGGAGTTGTAGAGGCCAGCTCGCCAGGAATGTTGTCAAATATTATCGCCGAGATGATAGGTTGGGTTAGGTTAGGTTGTATTACGTTATTGACGTACATAAAGATCCCACGGAGACGTAGAGGGCAGCACGCCAGGAATGCTGTCAAATATTACCGCCGAGATGTCAGGTTGGGTTAGGTTAGGTTATATTACGTTATTGATGTATATAAAGGTCCCACGGAGATGTAGAGTCCAACTCGCCAGGAATGTTGTCAAATATTACCGCCGATAAGTTAGGTTGGGTTAGGTTATGTTATATTACGTTATTGACGTACATAAAGATCCCACGGAGACGGAGAGGCCAGCACGCCAGAAATGCTGTCAAATATTTCCGCCGAGGTGTCAGGTTGGGTTAGGTTAGCTTATATTACGTTATTGATGTATATAAAGGTCCCACGGAGATGTAGAGTCCAACTCGCCAGGAATGTCGTCAAATATTACCGCCGAGATGTCAGGTTGGGTTGGATTATGTTATATTACGTTATTGATGTTCATAAAGGTCCCACGGAGTTGTAGAGGCCAGCTCGCCAGGAATGTTGTCAAATATTACCGCCGAGATGATAGGTTGGGTTAAATTAGGTTATATTACGTTATTGATGTATATAAAGGTCCCACGGACACGTCGAGGCCAAGTCGCCGGGAATGTTGTCAAATATTACCGCCGAGGTGATAGGTTGGGTTA
This sequence comes from Xylocopa violacea, assembly GCA_963969225.1. Lineage (NCBI taxonomy): Eukaryota > Metazoa > Arthropoda > Insecta > Hymenoptera > Apidae > Xylocopa > Xylocopa violacea. The sequence continues at coordinate 178,358 of CAXAJV010000201.1, read as the reverse complement.
TATTATGTTATATTACGTTATTGACGTACATAAAGGTCCCACGGAGTCGTAGAGGCCAGCTCGCCAGTAATGTTGTCAAATATTACCGCCGAGATGTCAGGTTGGGTTAGGTTAGGTTATATTACGTTATTGATGTATATAAAGGTGCCGCGGAGATGTAGAATCCAACTCGCCAGGAATGTCGTCAAATATTACCGCAGAGATGTCAGGTTGGGTTAGGTTAGGTTATATTACGTTATTGATGTATATAAAGGTCCCACGGAGACGTAGAGGCCAACTCGCCAGGAATGTTGTCAAATATTACAGCCGAGGTGATAGGTTGGGTTAGATTGTGTTATATTACGTTATTGACGTTCATAAAGGTCCCACGGAGTTGTAGAGGCCATCTCGCCAGGAATGTTGTCAAATATTATCGCCGAGATGATAGGTTGGGTTAGGTTAGGTTGTATTACGTTATTGATGTATATGAAGGTCCCACGTAGACGTAGAGGACAACCCGCCAGGAATGCTGTCAAATATTATCGCCGAGATGATAGGTTGGGTTAGGTTAGGTGGTATTACGTTATTGACGTACATAAATATCCCACGGAGACGTAGAGGCCAGCACGCCAGGAATGCTGTCAAATATTACCGCCGAGATGTCAGGTTGGGTTAGGTTAGGTTATATTACGTTATTGATGTGTATGAATGTCCCACGTAGACGTAGAGGACAACTCGCCAGGAATGTTCTCTAATATTATCGCCGAGATGATAGGTTGGGTCAGGTTAGGTTATATTACGTTAATGATGTATATATGGGTACCACGGAGACGTAGAGTCCAACTCGCTAGGAATGTTGTCAAATATTACCGCCGAGGTGATATGTTGGCTTAGATTATGTTATATTACGTTATTGATGTATATAAAGGTCCCAAGGAGACGTAGAATCCAACTCGCCAGGAATGTCGTCAAATACTACCGCCGAGAAGTCAGGTTGGGTTAGGTTAGGTTATATTACGTTATTGATGTATACGAAGGTCCACGTAGACGTAGAGGACAACCCGCCAGGAAAGCTGTCGAATATTATCGCCGAGAGGATAGGTTGGGTTAGGTTAGGTTATATTACGCTATTGATGTATATAAAGGTACCACGGTGACGTAGAGTCCAACTCGCCAGGAATGTTGTCAGATTTGACCGCCGAGATGATAGGTTGGGTTAGGTTAGGTTATATTACGTTATTGATGTATATAAAGGTCCCACGGAGACGTAGCGGCCAACTCGCCAGGAATGTTGTCAAATATTACCGCCGAGATGTCAGGTTGGGTTAGGTTAGGTTACATTACGTTATTGACGTACATAAAGATCCCACGGAGATGTAGAGTCCAACTCGGAAGGAATGTTGTCAAATTATACCGCCGAGATGTCAGGTTGGGTCAGGTTAGGTTATATTACGTCATAGACGTATACAGTGTTCCCACCGAGAAGTAGGGGCCGACAAGCAAGGAATGCGGTTAAATGGTACCACGAGAGATTAGGTTGGGTTAGGTTAGGTTATATTAGGATACTGATGTACATAAAGATCCCACGGAGACGTAGAGGCCAGCACGCCAGGAATGCTGTCAAATATTACCGCCGAGATGTCAGGTTGGGTTAGGTTAGGTTATATTACGTTATTGATGTATATAAAGGTCCCACGGAGATGTAGAGTCCAACTCGCCAGGAATGTTGTCAAATATTACCGCCGATAAGTTAGGTTGGGTTAGGTTATGTTATATTACGTTATTGACGTACATAAAGATCCCACGGAGACGGAGAGGCCAGCACGCCAGAAATGCTGTCAAATATTTCCGCCGATGTGTCAGGTTGGGTTAGGTTAGGTTATATTACGTTATTGATGTATATAAAGGTCCCACGGAGATGTAGAGTCCAACTCGCCAGGAATGTCGTCAAATATTACCGCCGAGATGTCAGGTTGGGTTAGGTTAGGTTATATTACGTCATAGACGTATACAGTGTTCCCACCGAGAAGTAGGGGCCGACAAGCAAGGAATGCGGTTAAATGGTACCACGGGAGATTAGGTTGGGTTAGGTTAGGTTATATTAGGATACTGATGTATATAAAGGTCCCACGGACACGTAGAGGCCAACTCGCAAGGAATGTTGTCAAATATTACCGCCGAGGTGATAGGTTGGGTTATATTATATTATATTACGTTATTGACGTACATAAAGGTCCCACGGAGTCGTAGAGGCCAGCTCGCCAGGAATGTTGTCAAATATTACCGCCGAGATGTCAGGTTGGGTTGGATTATGTTATATTACGTTATTGATGTTCATAAAGGTCCCACGGAGTTGTAGAGGCCAGCTCGCCAGGAATGTTGTCAAATATTACCGCCGAGGTGATAGGTTGGGTTATATTATGTTATATTACGTTATTGACGTACATAAAGGTCCCACGGAGTCGTAGAGGCCAGCTCGCCAGTAATGTTGTCAAATATTACCGCCGAGATGTCAGGTTGGGTTAGGTTAGGTTATATTACGTTATTGATGTATATAAAGGTGCCGCGGAGATGTAGAATCCAACTCGCCAGGAATGTCGTCAAATATTACCGCAGAGATGTCAGGTTGGGTTAGGTTAGGTTATATTACGTTATTGATGTATATAAAGGTCCCACGGAGACGTAGAGGCCAACTCGCCAGGAATGTTGTCAAATATTACAGCCGAGGTGATAGGTTGGGTTAGATTGTGTTATATTACGTTATTGACGTTCATAAAGGTCCCACGGAGTTGTAGAGGCCATCTCGCCTGGAATGTTGTCAAATATTATCGCCGAGATGATAGGTTGGGTTAGGTTAGGTTGTATTACGTTATTGATGTATATGAAGGTCCCACGTAGACGTAGAGGACAACCCGCCAGGAATGCTGTCAAATATTATCGCCGAGATGATAGGTTGGGTTAGGTTAGGTTGTATTACGTTATTGACGTACATAAATATCCCACGGAGACGTAGAGGCCAGCACGCCAGGAATGCTGTCAAATATTACCGCCGAGATGTCAGGTTGGGTTAGGTTAGGTTATATTACGTTATTGATGTGTATGAATGTCCCACGTAGACGTAGAGGACAACTCGCCAGGAATGTTCTCTAATATTATCGCCGAGATGATAGGTTGGGTCAGGTTAGGTTATATTACGTTAATGATGTATATATGGGTACCACGGAGACGTAGAGTCCAACTCGCTAGGAATGTTGTCAAATATTACCGCCGAGGTGATATGTTGGCTTAGATTATGTTATATTACGTTATTGATGTATATAAAGGTCCCAAGGAGACGTAGAATCCAACTCGCCAGGAATGTCGTCAAATACTACCGCCGAGATGTCAGGTTGGGTTAGGTTAGGTTATATTACGTTATTGATGTATACGAAGGTCCACGTAGACGTAGAGGAGAACCCGCCAGGAAAGCTGTCGAATATTATCGCCGAGAGGATAGGTTGGGTTAGGTTAGGTTATATTACGCTATTGATGTATATAAAGGTACCACGGTGACGTAGAGTCCAACTCGCCAGGAATGTTGTCAGATTTTACCGCCGAGATGATAGGTTGGGTTAGGTTAGGTTATATTACGTTATTGATGTATATAAAGGTCCCACGGAGACGTAGCGGCCAACTCGCCAGGAATGTTGTCAAATATTACCGCCGAGATGTCAGGTTGGGTTAGGTTAGGTTACATTACGTTATTGACGTACATAAAGATCCCACGGAGATGTAGAGTCCAACTCGGAAGGAATGTTGTCAAATTATACCGCCGAGATGTCAGGTTGGGTCAGGTTAGGTTATATTACGTCATAGACGTATACAGTGTTCCCACCGAGAAGTAGGGGCCGACAAGCAAGGAATGCGGTTAAATGGTACCACGAGAGATTAGGTTGGGTTAGGTTAGGTTATATTAGGATACTGATGTATATAAAGGTCCCACGGACACGTAGAGGCCAACTCGCAAGGAATGTTGTCAAATTTTACCGCCGAGGTGATAGGTTGGGTTAGGTTAGGTTACATTTCGTTATTGATGAATATAAAGGTCCCACAGAGACGCAGAGGCCAATTCGCCAGGAATGATGTCAAATATTACCGCCGAGGTGATAGGTTGGGTTATATTATATTATATTACGTTATTGACGTACATAAAGGTCCCACGGAGTCGTAGAGGCCAGCTCGCCAGGAATGTTGTCAAATATTACCGCCGAGATGTCAGGTTGGGTTAGATTATGTTATATTACGTTATTGACGTTCATAAAGGTCCCACGGAGTTGTAGAGGCCAGCTCGCCAGGAATGTTGTCAAATATTACCGCCGAGATGATAGGTTGGGTTAGATTAGGTTATATTACGTTATTGATGTATATAAAGGTCCCACGGACGCGTCGAGGCCAAGTCGCCGGGAATGTTGTCAAATATTACCGCCGAGGTGATAGGTTGGGTTATATTATGTTATATTACGTTCTTGACGTACATAAAGGTCCCACGGAGTCGTAGAGGCCAGCTCGCCAGGAATGTTGTCAAATATTACCGCCGAGATGTCAGGTTGGGTTAGATTATGTTATATTACGTTATTGACGTTCATAAAGGTCCCACGGAGTTGTAGAGGCCAGCTCGCCAGGAATGTTGTCAAATATTACCGCCGAGATGATAGGTTGGGTTAGATTAGGTTATATTACGTTATTGATGTATATAAAGGTCCCACGGACACGTCGAGGCCAAGTCGCCAGGAATGTTGTCAAATATTACAGCCGAGGTGATAGGTTGGGTTAGATTATGTTATATTACGTTATTGACGTTCATAAAGGTCCCACGGAGTTGTAGAGGCCAGCTCGCCAGGAATGTTGTCAAATATTATCGCCGAGATGATAGGTTGGGTTAGGTTAGGTTGTATTACGTTATTGACGTACATAAAGATCCCACGGAGACGTAGAGGGCAGCACGCCAGGAATGCTGTCAAATATTACCGCCGAGATGTCAGGTTGGGTTAGATTAGGTTATATTACGTTATTGATGTATATACAGGTCCCACGGACACGTCGAGGCCAAGTCGCCGGGAATGTTGTCAAATATTACCGCCGATAAGTTAGGTTGGGTTAGGTTAGGTTGTATTACGTTATTGACGTACATAAAGAGCCCACGGAGACGTAGAGGCCAGCACGCCAGGAATGCTGTCAATTATTACCGCCGAGATGTCAGGTTGGGTTAGGTTAGGTTATATTACGTTATTGATGTGTATGAATGTCCCACGTAGACGTAGAGGACAACTCGCCAGGAATGTTCTCTAATATTATCGCCGAGATGATAGGTTGGGTCAGGTTAGGTTATATTACGTTAATGATGTATATATGGGTACCACGGAGACGTAGAGTCCAACTCGCTAGGAATGTTGTCAAATATTACCGCCGAGGTGATATGTTGGCTTAGATTATGTTATATTACGTTATTGATGTATATAAAGGTCCCAAGGAGACGTAGAATCCAACTCGCCAGGAATGTCGTCAAATACTACCGCCGAGATGTCAGGTTGGGTTAGGTTAGGTTATATTACGTTATTGATGTATACGAAGGTCCACGTAGACGTAGAGGACAACCCGCCAGGAAAGCTGTCGAATATTATCGCCGAGAGGATAGGTTGGGTTAGGTTAGGTTATATTACGCTATTGATGTATATAAAGGTACCACGGTGACGTAGAGTCCAACTCGCCAGGAATGTTGTCAGATTTTACCGCCGAGATGATAGGTTGGGTTAGGTTAGGTTATATTACGTTATTGATGTATATAAAGGTCCTACGGAGACGTAGCGGCCAACTCGCCAGGAATGTTGTCAAATATTACCGCCGAGATGTCAGGTTGGGTTAGGTTAGGTTACATTACGTTATTGATGAATATAAATGTCCCACGGAGACGCAGAGGCCAACTCGCCAGGAATGTTGTCAAATATTACCGCCGAGGTGATAGGTTGGGTTATATTATATTATATTACGTTATTGACGTACATAAAGATCCCACGGAGACGTAGAGGGCAGCACGCCAGGAATGCTGTCAAATATTACCGCCGAGATGTCAGGTTGGGTTAGATTAGGTTATATTACGATATTGATGTATATAAAGGTCCCACGGAGATGTAGAGTCCAACTCGCCAGGAATGTCGTCAAATATTACCGCCGAGATGTCAGGTTGGGTCAGGTTAGGTTATATTACGTCATAGACGTATACAGTGTTCCCACCGAGAAGTAGGGGCCGACAAGCAAGGAATGCGGTTAAATGGTACCACGGGAGATTAGGTTGGGTTAGGTTAGGTTATATTAGGATACTGATGTACATAAAGATCCCACGGAGACGTAGAGGCCAGGACGCCAGGAATGCTGTCAAATATTACCGCCGAGATGTCAGGTTGGGTTAGGTTAGGTTATATTACGTTATTGATGTATATAAAGGTCCCACGGAGATGTAGAGTCCAACTCGCCAGGAATGTTGTCAAATATTACCGCCGATAAGTTAGGTTGGGTTAGGTTATGTTATATTACGTTATTGACGTACATAAAGATCCCACGGAGACGGAGAGGCCAGCACGCCAGGAATGCTGTCAAATATTTCCGCCGAGGTGTCAGGTTGGGTTAGGTTAGGTTATATTACGTTATTGATGTATATAAAGGTCCCACGGAGATGTAGAGTCCAACTCGCCAGGAATGTCGTCAAATATTACCGCCGAGATGTCAGGTTGGGTTAGGTTAGGTTATATTACGTCATAGACGTATACAGTGTTCCCACCGAGAAGTAGGGGCCGACAAGCAAGGAATGCGGTTAAATGGTACCACGGGAGATTAGGTTGGGTTAGGTTAGGTTATATTAGGATACTGATGTATATAAAGGTCCCACGGACACGTAGAGGCCAACTCGCAAGGAATGTTGTCAAATATTACCGCCGAGGTGATAGGTTGGGTTACATTATATTATATTACGTTATTGACGTACATAAAGGTCCCACGGAGTCGTAGAGGCCAGCTCGCCAGGAATGTTGGCAAATATTACCGCCGAGATGTCAGGTTGGGTTAGATTATGTTATATTACGTTATTGACGTTCATAAAGGTCCCACGGAGTCGAAGAGGCCAGCTCGCCAGTAATGTTGTCAAATATTACCGCCGAGATGTCAGGTTGGGTTAGGTTAGGTTATATTACGTTATTGATGTATATAAATGTGCCGCGGAGATGTAGAATCCAACTCGCCAGGAATGTCGTCAAATATTACCGCAGAGATGTCAGGTTGGGTTAGGTTAGATTATATTACGTTATTGATGTATATAAAGGTCCCACGGAGACGTAGAGGCCAACTCGCCAGGAATGTTGTCAAATATTACAGCCGAGGTGATAGGTTGGGTTAGATTGTGTTATATTACGTTATTGACGTTCATAAAGGTCCCACGGAGTTGTAGAGGCCATCTCGCCAGGAATGTTGTCAAATATTATCGCCGAGATGATAGGTTGGGTTAGGTTAGGTTGTATTACGTTATTGATGTATATGAAGGTCCCACGTAGACGTAGAGGACAACACGCCAGGAATGCTGTCAAATATTATCGCCGAGATGATAGGTTGGGTTAGGTTAGGTTGTATTACGTTATTGACGTACATAAATATCCCACGGAGACGTAGAGGCCAGCACGCCAGGAATGCTGTCAAATACTACCGCCGAGATGTCAGGTTGGGTTAGGTTAGGTTACATTACGTTATTGATGTATACCAAGGTCCCACGTAGACGTAGAGGACAACTCGCCAGGAATGTTGTCAAATATTACCGCCGAGATGTCAGGTTGGGTTAGGTTAGGTTACATTACGTTACTGATGTATACGAAGGTCCCACGTAGACGAAGAGGACAACTCGCCAGGCATGTTGTCAAATATTACCGCTGATAAGATAGGTTTAGTTAGGTTAGGTTATATTACGTTATTGACGTACATAAAGATCCCACGGAGACGTCGAAGCCAGCTCGCCAGGAATGCTGTCAAATATTACCGCCGAGATGTCAGGTTGGGTTAGGTTAGGTTATATTACTTTATTGATGTATATAAAGGTCCCACGGAGATGTAGAGTCCAACTCGCCAGGAATGTCGTCAAATATTACCGCCGAGATGTCACGTTGGGTTAGGTTAGGTTATATTACGTTATTGATGTATACGAAGGTCCACGTAGACGTAGAGGACAACCCGACAGGAATGCTGTCAAATATTACCGCCGAGATGATAGGTTGGGTTAGGTTAGGTTGTATTACGTTATTGACGTACATAAAGGTCCCACGGAGATGTAGAGTCCAACTCGCCAGGAATGTCGTCAAATATTACCGCCGCGGTGATAGGTTGGGTTAGATTATGTTATATTACGTTATTGACGTACATAAAGGTCCCATGGAGTCGTAGAGGCCAGCTCGCCAGGAATGCTGTCAAATATTACCGCCGAGATGTCAGGTTGGGTTAGGTTAGTTTATATTACGTCATAGACGTATACAGTGTTCCCACCGAGAAGTAGGGGCCGACAAGCAAGGAATGCGGTTAAATGGTACCACGAGAGATTAGGTTGGGTTAGGTTAGGTTATATTAGGATACTGATGTATATAAAGGTCCCACGGACACGTAGACGCCAACTCGCAAGGAATGTTGTCAAATTTTACCGCCGAGGTGATAGGTTGGGTTAGGTTAGGTTACGTTACTTTATTAATGTATATAAAGGTCCCACGGAGACGTAGATTCCAACTCGCCAGGAATGTTGTCAAATATTACCGCCGCGGTGATAGGTTGGGTTAGATTATGTTATATTACGTTATTGACGTACATAAAGGTCCCATGGAGTCGTAGAGGCGAGCTCGCCAGGAATGCTGTCAAATATTACCGCCGAGATGTCAGGTTGGGTTAGGTTAGGTTATATTACGTTATTGATGTATATAAAGGTCCCACGGACACGTAGAAGCCAACTCGCAAGGAATGTTGTCAAATTTTACGACCGAGGTGATAGTTTGGGTTAGGTTAGGTTACATTACGTTATTGATGTATATAAAGGTCCCACGGAGACGCAGAGGCCAACTCGCCAGGAATGTTGACAAATATTATCGCCGAGATGATGGGTTGGGTTTGGTTAGGTTATATTAGGATACTGATGTATATAAAGGTCGCACGGACACGCAGAGACCAAGTCGCCAGGAATGTTGTCAAATATTACCGCCGAGATGTCAGGTTGGGTTAGGTTAGGTTATATTACGTTATTCATGTATATAAAGGTCCCACGGAGACGTAGAGGCCAACTCGCCAGGAATGTTGTCAAATATTACAGCCGAGATGTCAGGTCGGGTTAGGTTAGGTTATATTACGTTATTGATGTATATAAAGGTCCCACGGAGATGTAGAGTCCAACTCGCCAGGAATGTCGTCAAATATTACCGCCGAGATGTCAGGTTGGGTTAGGTTAGGTTATATTACGTTATTGATATATATGAAGGTCCCACGTAGACGTAGAGGACAACCCGCCAGGAATGCTGTCAAATATTATCGCCGAGATGATAGGTTGGGTTAGGTTAGGTTGTATTACGTTATTCACGTACATAAAGAGCCCACGGAGACGTAGAGGCCAGCACGACAGGAATGTTGTCAGATTTTACCGCCGAGATGATAGGTTGGGTTAGGTTAGGTTATATTACGTTGTTGATGTATATAAAGGTCCCACGGAGATGTAGAGTCCAACTCGCCAGGAATGTCGTCAAATATTACCGCCGAGATGTCAGGTTGGGTTAGGTTAGGTTATATTACGTTATTGATGTATATGAAGGTCCCACGTAGACGTAGAGGACAACCCGCCAGGAATGCTGTCAAATATTATCGCCAAGATGATAGGTTGGGTTAGGTTACGTTACATTACGTTATTAATGTATATAAAGGTCCCACGGAGACGTAGATTCCAACTCGCCAGGAATGTTGTCAAATATTACCGCCGCGGTGATAGGTTGGGTTAGATTATGTTATATTACGTTATTGACGTACATAAAGGTCCTATGGAGTCGTAGAGGCCAGCACGCCAGGAATGCTGTCAAATATTACCGCCGAGATGTCAGGTTGGGTTAGGTTAGTTTATATTACGTCACAGACGTATACAGTGTTCCCACCGAGAAGTAGGGGCCGACAAGCAAGGAATGCGGTTAAATGGTACCACGAGAGATTAGGTTGGGTTAGGTTAGGTTATATTAGGATACTGATGTATATAAAGGTCCCACGGACACGTAGAGGCCAACTCGCAAGGAATGTTGTCAAATTTTACCGCCGAGGTGATAGGTTGGGTTAGGTTAGGTTACATTACGTTATTGATGAATATAAAGGTCCCACGGAGACGCAGAGGCCAACTCGCCAGGAATGTTGTCAAATATTACCGCCGAGGTGATAGGTTGGGTTATATTATATTATATTACGTTATTGACGTACATAAAGGTCCCACGGAGTCGTAGAGGCCAGCTCGCCAGGAATGTTGTCAAATATTACCGCCGAGATGTCAGGTTGGGTTAGATTATGTTATATTACGTTATTGACGTTCATAAAGGTCCCACGGAGTTGTAGAGGCCAGCTCGCCAGGAATGTTGTCAAATATTACCGCCGAGATGATAGGTTGGGTTATATTATATTATATTACGTTATTGACGTACATAAAGGTCCCACGGAGTCGTAGAGGCCAGCTCGCCAGGAATGTTGTCAAATATTACCGCCGAGATGTCAGGTTGGGTTAGATTATGTTATATTACGTTATTGACGTTCATAAAGGTCCCACGGAGTTGTAGAGGCCAGCTCGCCAGGAATGTTGTCAAATATTACCGCCGAGATGATAGGTTGGGTTAGATTAGGTTATATTACTTTATTGATGTATATAAAGGTCCCTCGGACACGTCGAGGCCAAGTCGCCGGGAATGTTGTCAAATATTACCGCCGAGGTGATAGGTTGGGTTAGATTATGTTATATTACGTTATTGACGTACATAAAGGTCCCACGGAGTCGTAGAGGCCAGCTCGCCAGGAATGTTGTCAAATATTACCGCCGAGATGTCAGGTTGGGTTAGATTATGTTATATTACGTTATTGACGTTCATAAAGGTCCCACGGAGTTGTAGAGGCCAGCTCGCCAGGAATGTTGTCAAATATTATCGCCGAAATGATAGGTTGGGTTAGATTAGGTTATATTACGTTATTGATGTATATAAAGGTCCCACGGACACGTCGAAGCCAAGTCGCCGGGAATGTTGTCAAATATTACCGCCGATAAGTTAGGTTGGGTTAGGTTAGGTTGTATTACGTTATTGACGTACATAAAGATCCCACGGAGACGTAGAGGGCAGCACGCCAGGAATGCTGTCAAATATTACCGCCGAGATGTCAGGTTGGGTTAGGTTAGGCTATATTACGTTATTGATGTATATAAAGGTCCCACGGAGATGTAGAGTCCAACTCGCAGAGGAATATCGTCAAATATTACCGCCGAGATGTCAGGTTGGGTTAGGTTAGGTTATATTACGTCATAGACGTATACAGTGTTCCCACCGAGAAGTAGGGGCCGACAAGCAAGGAATGCGGTTAAATGGTACCACGAGAGATTAGGTTGGGTTAGGTTAGGTTATATTAGGATACTGATGTACATAAAGATCCCACGGAGACGTAGAGGGCAGCACGCCAGGAATGCTGTCAAATATTACCGCCGAGATGTCAGGTTGGGTTAGGTTAGGTTACATTACGTTATTGACGTACATAAAGATCCCACGGAGATGTAGAGTCCAACTCGGAAGGAATGTTGTCAAATTATACCGCCGAGATGTCAGGTTGGGTCAGGTTAGGTTATATTACGTCATAGACGTATACAGTGTTCCCACCGAGAAGTAGGGGCCGACAAGCAAGGAATGCGGTTAAATGGTACCACGAGAGATTAGGTTGGGTTAGGTTAGGTTATATTAGGATACTGATGTATATAAAGGTCCCACGGACACGTAGAGGCCAACTCGCAAGGAATGTTGTCAAATTTTACCGCCGAGGTGATAGGTTGGGTTAGGTTAGGTTACATTACGTTATTGATGAATATAAAGGTCCCACGGAGACGCAGAGGCCAACTCGCCAGGAATGTTGTCAAATATTACCGCCGAGGTGATAGGTTGGGTTATATTATATTATATTACGTTATTGACGTACATAAAGGTCCCACGGAGTCGTAGAGGCCAGCTCGCCAGGAATGTTGTCAAATATTACCGCCGAGATGTCAGGTTGGGTTAGATTATGTTATATTACGTTATTGACGTTCATAAAGGTCCCACGGAGTTGTAGAGGCCAGCTCGCCAGGAATGTTGTCAAATATTACCGCCGAGATGATAGGTTGGGTTAGATTAGGTTATATTACGTTATTGATGTATATAAAGGTCCCTCGGACACGTCGAGGCCAAGTCGCCGGGAATGTTGTCAAATATTACCGCCGAGGTGATAGGTTGGGTTAGATTATGTTATATTACGTTATTGACGTACATAAAGGTCCCACGGAGTCGTAGAGGCCAGCTCGCCAGGAATGTTGTCAAATATTACCGCCGAGATGTCAGGTTGGGTTAGATTATGTTATATTACGTTATTGACGTTCATAAAGGTCCCACGGAGTTGTAGAGGCCAGCTCGCCAGGAATGTTGTCAAATATTATCGCCGAAATGATAGGTTGGGTTAGATTAGGTTATATTACGTTATTGATGTATATAAAGGTCCCACGGACACGTCGAAGCCAAGTCGCCGGGAATGTTGTCAAATATTACCGCCGATAAGTTAGGTTGGGTTAGGTTAGGTTGTATTACGTTATTGACGTACATAAAGATCCCACGGAGACGTAGAGGGCAGCACGCCAGGAATGCTGTCAAATATTACCGCCGAGATGTCAGGTTGGGTTAGGTTAGGCTATATTACGTTATTGATGTATATAAAGGTCCCACGGAGATGTAGAGTCCAACTCGCCAGGAATATCGTCAAATATTACCGCCGAGATGTCAGGTTGGGTTAGGTTAGGTTATATTACGTCATAGACGTATACAGTGTTCCCACCGAGAAGTAGGGGCCGACAAGCAAGGAATGCGGTTAAATGGTACCACGAGAGATTAGGTTGGGTTAGGTTAGGTTATATTAGGATACTGATGTACATAAAGATCCCACGGAGACGTAGAGGGCAGCACGCCAGGAATGCTGTCAAATATTACCGCCGAGATGTCAGGTTGGGTTAGGTTAGGTTACATTACGTTATTGACGTACATAAAGATCCCACGGAGATGTAGAGTCCAACTCGGAAGGAATGTTGTCAAATTATACCGCCGAGATGTCAGGTTGGGTCAGGTTAGGTTATATTACGTCATAGACGTATACAGTGTTCCCACCGAGAAGTAGGGGCCGACAAGCAAGGAATGCGGTTAAATGGTACCACGAGAGATTAGGTTGGGTTAGGTTAGGTTATATTAGGATACTGATGTATATAAAGGTCCCACGGACACGTAGAGGCCAACTCGCAAGGAATGTTGTCAAATTTTACCGCCGAGGTGATAGGTTGGGTTAGGTTAGGTTACATTTCGTTATTGATGAATATAAAGGTCCCACAGAGACGCAGAGGCCAATTCGCCAGGAATGATGTCAAATATTACCGCCGAGGTGATAGGTTGGGTTATATTATATTATATTACGTTATTGACGTACATAAAGGTCCCACGGAGTCGTAGAGGCCAGCTCGCCAGGAATGTTGTCAAATATTACCGCCGAGATGTCAGGTTGGGTTAGATTATGTTATATTACGTTATTGACGTTCATAAAGGTCCCACGGAGTTGTAGAGGCCAGCTCGCCAGGAATGTTGTCAAATATTACCGCCGAGATGATAGGTTGGGTTAGATTAGGTTATATTACGTTATTGATGTATATAAAGGTCCCACGGACGCGTCGAGGCCAAGTCGCCGGGAATGTTGTCAAATATTACCGCCGAGGTGATAGGTTGGGTTATATTATGTTATATTACGTTCTTGACGTACATAAAGGTCCCACGGAGTCGTAGAGGCCAGCTCGCCAGGAATGTTGTCAAATATTACCGCCGAGATGTCAGGTTGGGTTAGATTATGTTATATTACGTTATTGACGTTCATAAAGGTCCCACGGAGTTGTAGAGGCCAGCTCGCCAGGAATGTTGTCAAATATTACCGCCGAGATGATAGGTTGGGTTAGATTAGGTTATATTACGTTATTGATGTATATAAAGGTCCCACGGACACGTCGAGGCCAAGTCGCCAGGAATGTTGTCAAATATTACAGCCGAGGTGATAGGTTGGGTTAGATTATGTTATATTACGTTATTGACGTTCATAAAGGTCCCACGGAGTTGTAGAGGCCAGCTCGCCAGGAATGTTGTCAAATATTATCGCCGAGATGATAGGTTGGGTTAGGTTAGGTTGTATTACGTTATTGACGTACATAAAGATCCCACGGAGACGTAGAGGGCAGCACGCCAGGAATGCTGTCAAATATTACCGCCGAGATGTCAGGTTGGGTTAGATTAGGTTATATTACGTTATTGATGTATATACAGGTCCCACGGACACGTCGAGGCCAAGTCGCCGGGAATGTTGTCAAATATTACCGCCGATAAGTTAGGTTTGGTTAGGTTAGGTTGTATTACGTTATTGACGTACATAAAGAGCCCACGGAGACGTAGAGGCCAGCACGCCAGGAATGCTGTCAATTATTACCGCCGAGATGTCAGGTTGGGTTAGGTTAGGTTATATTACGTTATTGATGTGTATGAATGTCCCAAGGAGACGTAGAATCCAACTCGCCAGGAATGTCGTCAAATACTACCGCCGAGATGTCAGGTTGGGTTAGGTTAGGTTATATTACGTTATTGATGTATACGAAGGTCCACGTAGACGTAAAGGACAACCCGCCAGGAAAGCTGTCGAATATTATCGCCGAGAGGATAGGTTGGGTTAGGTTAGGTTATATTACGCTATTGATGTATATAAAGGTACCACGGTGACGTAGAGTCCAACTCGCCAGGAATGTTGTCAGATTTTACCGCCGAGATGATAGGTTGGGTTAGGTTAGGTTATATTACGTTATTGATGTATATAAAGGTCCCACGGAGACGTAGCGGCCAACTCGCCAGGAATGTTGTCAAATATTACCGCCGAGATGTCAGGTTGGGTTAGGTTAGGTTACATTACGTTATTGATGAATATAAAGGTCCCACGGAGACGCAGAGGCCAACTCGCCAGGAATGTTGTCAAATATTACCGCCGAGGTGATAGGTTGGGTTATATTATATTATATTGCGTTATTGACGTACATAAAGATCCCACGGAGACGTAGAGGGCAGCACGCCAGGAATGCTGTCAAATATTACCGCCGAGATGTCAGGTTGGGTTAGATTAGGTTATATTACGATATTGATGTATATAAAGGACCCACGGAGATGTAGAGTCCAACTCGCCAGGAATGTCGTCAAATATTACCGCCGAGATGTCAGGTTGGGTCAGGTTAGGTTATATTACGTCATAGACGTATACAGTGTTCCCACCGAGAAGTAGGGGCCGACAAGCAAGGAATGCGGTTAAATGGTACCACGGGAGATTAGGTTGGGTTAGGTTAGGTTATATTAGGATACTGATGTACATAAAGATCCCACGGAGACGTAGAGGCCAGGACGCCAGGAATGCTGTCAAATATTACCGCCGAGATGTCAGGTTGGGTTAGGTTAGGTTATATTACGTTATTGATGTATATAAAGGTCCCACGGAGATGTAGAGTCCAACTCGCCAGGAATGTTGTCAAATATTACCGCCGATAAGTTAGGTTGGGTTAGGTTATGTTATATTACGTTATTGACGTACATAAAGATCCCACGGAGACGGAGAGGCCAGCACGCCAGGAATGCTGTCAAATATTTCCGCCGAGGTGTCAGGTTGGGTTAGGTTAGGTTATATTACGTTATTGATGTATATAAAGGTCCCACGGAGATGTAGAGTCCAACTCGCCAGGAATGTCGTCAAATATTACCGCCGAGATGTCAGGTTGGGTTAGGTTAGGTTATATTACGTCATAGACGTATACAGTGTTCCCACCGAGAAGTAGGGGCCGACAAGCAAGGAATGCGGTTAAATGGTACCACGGGAGATTAGGTTGGGTTAGGTTAGGTTATATTAGGATACTGATGTATATAAAGGTCCCACGGACACGTAGAGGCCAACTCGCAAGGAATGTTGTCAAATATTACCGCCGAGGTGATAGGTTGGGTTACATTATATTATATTACGTTATTGACGTACATAAAGGTCCCACGGAGTCGTAGAGGCCAGCTCGCCAGGAATGTTGGCAAATATTACCGCCGAGATGTCAGGTTGGGTTAGATTATGTTATATTACGTTATTGACATTCATAAAGGTCCCACGGAGTCGTAGAGGCCAGCTCGCCAGTAATGTTGTCAAATATTACCGCCGAGATGTCAGGTTGGGTTAGGTTAGGTTATATTACGTTATTGATGTATATAAATGTGCCGCGGAGATGTAGAATCCAACTCGCCAGGAATGTCGTCAAATATTACCGCAGAGATGTCAGGTTGGGTTAGGTTAGATTATATTACGTTATTGATGTATATAAAGGTCCCACGGAGACGTAGAGGCCAACTCGCCAGGAATGTTGTCCAATATTACAGCCGAGGTGATAGGTTGGGTTAGATTGTGTTATATTACGTTATTGACGTTCATAAAGGTCCCACGGAGTTGTAGAGGCCATCTCGCCAGGAATGTTGTCAAATATTATCGCCGAGATGATAGGTTGGGTTAGGTTAGGTTGTATTACGTTATTGATGTATATGAAGGTCCCACGTAGACGTAGAGGACAACACGCCAGGAATGCTGTCAAATATTATCGCCGAGATGATAGGTTGGGTTAGGTTAGGTTGTATTACGTTATTGACGTACATAAATATCCCACGGAGACGTAGAGGCCAGCACGCCAGGAATGCTGTCAAATACTACCGCCGAGATGTCAGGTTGGGTTAGGTTAGGTTACATTACGTTATTGATGTATACCAAGGTCCCACGTAGACGTAGAGGACAACTCGCCAGGAATGTTGTCAAATATTACCGCCGAGATGTCAGGTTGGGTTAGGTTAGGTTACATTACGTTACTGATGTATACGAAGGTCCCACGTAGACGAAGAGGACAACTCGCCAGGCATGTTGTCAAATATTACCGCTGATAAGTTAGGTTTAGTTAGGTTAGGTTATATTACGTTATTGACGTACATAAAGATCCCACGGAGACGTCGAAGCCAGCTCGCCAGGAATGCTGTCAAATATTACCGCCGAGATGTCAGGTTGGGTTAGGTTAGGTTATATTACTTTATTGATGTATATAAAGGTCCCACGGAGATGTAGAGTCCAACTCGCCAGGAATGTCGTCAAATATTACCGCCGAGATGTCACGTTGGGTTAGGTTAGGTTATATTACGTTATTGATGTATACGAAGGTCCACGTAGACGTAGAGGACAACCCGACAGGAATGCTGTCAAATATTACCGCCGAGATGATAGGTTGGGTTAGGTTAGGTTGTATTACGTTATTGACGTACATAAAGGTCCCACGGAGATGTAGAGTCCAACTCGCCAGGAATGTCGTCAAATATTACCGCCGCGGTGATAGGTTGGGTTAGATTATGTTATATTACGTTATTGACGTACATAAAGGTCCCATGGAGTCGTAGAGGCCAGCTCGCCAGGAATGCTGTCAAATATTACCGCCGAGATGTCAGGTTGGGTTAGGTTAGTTTATATTACGTCATAGACGTATACAGTGTTCCCACCGAGAAGTAGGGGCCGACAAGCAAGGAATGCGGTTAAATGGTACCACGAGAGATTAGGTTGGGTTAGGTTAGGTTATATTAGGATACTGATGTATATAAAGGTCCCACGGACACGTAGACGCCAACTCGCAAGGAATGTTGTCAAATTTTACCGCCGAGGTGATAGGTTGGGTTAGGTTAGGTTACATTACTTTATTAATGTATATAAAGGTCCCACGGAGACGTAGATTCCAACTCGCCAGGAATGTTGTCAAATATTACCGCCGCGGTGATAGGTTGGGTTAGATTATGTTATATTACGTTATTGACGTACATAAAGGTCCCATGGAGTCGTAGAGGCGAGCTCGCCAGGAATGCTGTCAAATATTACCGCCGAGATGTCAGGTTGGGTTAGGTTAGGTTATATTACGTTATTGATGTATATAAAGGTCCCACGGACACGTAGAAGCCAACTCGCAAGGAATGTTGTCAAATTTTACGACCGAGGTGATAGTTTGGGTTAGGTTAGGTTACATTACGTTATTGATGTATATAAAGGTCCCACGGAGACGCAGAGGCCAACTCGCCAGGAATGTTGACAAATATTATCGCCGAGATGATGGGTTGGGTTTGGTTAGGTTATATTAGGATACTGATGTATATAAAGGTCGCACGGACACGTAGAGACCAAGTCGCCAGGAATGTTGTCAAATATTACCGCCGAGATGTCAGGTTGGGTTAGGTTAGGTTATATTACGTTATTCATGTATATAAAGGTCCCACGGAGACGTAGAGGCCAACTCGCCAGGAATGTTGTCAAATATTACAGCCGAGATGTCAGGTCGGGTTAGGTTAGGTTATATTACGTTATTGATGTATATAAAGGTCCCACGGAGATGTAGAGTCCAACTCGCCAGGAATGTCGTCAAATATTACCGCCGAGATGTCAGGTTGGGTTAGGTTAGGTTATATTACGTTATTGATGTATATGAAGGTCCCACGTAGACGTAGAGGACAACCCGCCAGGAATGCTGTCAAATATTATCGCCGAGATGATAGGTTGGGTTAGGTTAGGTTGTATTACGTTATTCACGTACTTAAAGAGCCCACGGAGACGTAGAGGCCAGCACGACAGGAATGTTGTCAGATTTTACCGCCGAGATGATAGGTTGGGTTAGGTTAGGTTATATTACGTTGTTGATGTATATAAAGGTCCCACGGAGATGTAGAGTCCAACTCGCCAGGAATGTCGTCAAATATTACCGCCGAGATGTCAGGTTGGGTTAGGTTAGGTTATATTACGTTATTGATGTATATGAAGGTCCCACGTAGACGTAGAGGACAACCCGCCAGGAATGCTGTCAAATATTATCGCCAAGATGATATGTTGGGTTAGGTTACGTTACATTACGTTATTAATGTATATAAAGGTCCCACGGAGACGTAGATTCCAACTCGCCAGGAATGTTGTCAAATATTACCGCCGCGGTGATAGGTTGGGTTAGATTATGTTATATTACGTTATTGACGTACATAAAGGTCCTATGGAGTCGTAGAGGCCAGCACGCCAGGAATGCTGTCAAATATTACCGCCGAGATGTCAGGTTGGGTTAGGTTAGTTTATATTACGTCACAGACGTATACAGTGTTCCCACCGAGAAGTAGGGGCCGACAAGCAAGGAATGCGGTTAAATGGTACCACGAGAGATTAGGTTGGGTTAGGTTAGGTTATATTAGGATACTGATGTATATAAAGGTCCCACGGACACGTAGAGGCCAACTCGCAAGGAATGTTGTCAAATTTTACCGCCGAGGTGATAGGTTGGGTTAGGTTAGGTTACATTACGTTATTGATGAATATAAAGGTCCCACGGAGACGCAGAGGCCAACTCGCCAGGAATGTTGTCAAATATTACCGCCGAGGTGATAGGTTGGGTTATATTATATTATATTACGTTATTGACGTACATAAAGGTCCCACGGAGTCGTAGAGGCCAGCTCGCCAGGAATGTTGTCAAATATTACCGCCGAGATGTCAGGTTGGGTTAGATTATGTTATATTACGTTATTGACGTTCATAAAGGTCCCACGGAGTTGTAGAGGCCAGCTCGCCAGGAATGTTGTCAAATATTACCGCCGAGATGATAGGTTGGGTTAGATTAGGTTATATTACGTTATTGATGTATATAAAGGTCCCTCGGACACGTCGAGGCCAAGTCGCCGGGAATGTTGTCAAATATTACCGCCGAGGTGATAGGTTGGGTTAGATTATGTTATATTACGTTATTGACGTACATAAAGGTCCCACGGAGTCGTAGAGGCCAGCTCGCCAGGAATGTTGTCAAATATTACCGCCGAGATGTCAGGTTGGGTTAGATTATGTTATATTACGTTATTGACGTTCATAAAGGTCCCACGGAGTTGTAGAGGCCAGCTCGCCAGGAATGTTGTCAAATATTATCGCCGAAATGATAGGTTGGGTTAGATTAGGTTATATTACGTTATTGATGTATATAAAGGTCCCACGGACACGTCGAAGCCAAGTCGCCGGGAATGTTGTCAAATATTACCGCCGATAAGTTAGGTTGGGTTAGGTTAGGTTGTATTACGTTATTGACGTACATAAAGATCCCACGGAGACGTAGAGGGCAGCACGCCAGGAATGCTGTCAAATATTACCGCCGAGATGTCAGGTTGGGTTAGGTTAGGCTATATTACGTTATTGATGTATATAAAGGTCCCACGGAGATGTAGAGTCCAACTCGCCAGGAATATCGTCAAATATTACCGCCGAGATGTCAGGTTGGGTTAGGTTAGGTTATATTACGTCATAGACGTATACAGTGTTCCCACCGAGAAGTAGGGGCCGACATGCAAGGAATGCGGTTAAATGGTACCACGAGAGATTAGGTTGGGTTAGGTTAGGTTATATTAGGATACTGATGTACATAAAGATCCCACGGAGACGTAGAGGGCAGCACGCCAGGAATGCTGTCAAATATTACCGCCGAGATGTCAGGTTGGGTTAGGTTAGGTTATATTACGTTATTGATGTATATAAAGGTCCCACGGAGTTGTAGAGGCCATCTCGCCAGGAATGTTGTCAAATATTATCGCCGAGATGATAGGTTGGGTTAGGTTAGGTTATATTACGTTATTGATGTATACGAAGGTCCACGTAGACGTAGAGGACAACCCGACAGGAATGCTGTCAAATATTATCGCCGAGATGATAGGTTGGGTTAGGTTAGGTTGTATTACGTTATTGACGTACATAAAGAGCCCACGGAGACGTAGAGGCCAGCACGCCAGTAATGCTGTCAAATATTACCGCCGAGATGTCAGGTTGGGTTAGGTTAGGTTATATTACGTTATTGACGTACATAAAGGTCCCACGGAGTCGTAGAGGCCACCTCGCCAGGAATGTTGTCAGATTTTACCGCCGAGATGTCAGGTTGGGTTATGTTAGGTTATATTACGTTATTGATATATGAAGGTCCCACGGAGTCGTAGAATCCAACTCGCCTGGAATGTCCTCAAATATTAAGGCCGAGATGTCAGGTTGGGTTAGGTTAGGTTATATTACGTTATTGAGGTATATGAAGGTCCCACGTAGACGTAGAGGACAACCCGCCAGGAATGCTGTCCATATTATCGCCGAGATGATAGGTTGGGTTAGGTTAGGTTGTATTACGTTATTGACGTACATAAAGAGCCCACGGAGACGTAGAGGCCAGCACGCCAGGAATGTTATCAGATTTTACCGCCGAGATGATAGGTTGGGTTAGGTTAGGTTATATTACGTTATTGATGTATATAAAGGTCCCACGGAGACGTAGCGGCCAACTCACCAGGAATGTTGTCAAATATTACCGCCGAGATGTCAGGTTGGGTTAGGTTAGGTTACATTACGTTATTGACGTACATAAAGATCCCACGGAGACGTAGAGGCCAAGACGCCAGGAATGCTGTAAAATATTACCGCCGAGATGTCAGGTTGTGTTAGGTTAGGTTATATTACGTTATTGATGTATATAAAGGTCCCACGGAGATGTAGAGTCCAACTCGCTAGGAATGTCGTCAAATATTACCGCCGAGATGTCAGGTTGGGTTAGGTTAGGTTATATTACGTTATTGATGTATATGAAGGTCCCACGTAGGCGTAGAGGACAACCCGCCAGGAATGCTGTCAATATTATCGCCGAGATGTCAGGTTGGGTTAGGTTAGGTTATATTACGTTATTGACGTACATAAAGGTCCCACGGTGTCGTAGAGGCCACCTCGCCAGGAATGTTGTCAAATATTACCGCAGAGATGATAGGTTGGGTTAGATTAGGTTATATTACGTTATTGACGTACATAAATATCCCACGGAGACGTAGAGGCCAGCACGCCAGGAATGCTATCAAATACTACCGCCGAGATGTCAGGTTGGGTTAGGTTAGGTTACATTACGTTATTGATGTATACCAAGGTCCCACGTAGACGTAGAGGACAACTCGCCAGGAATGTTGTCAAATATTACCGCCGAGATGTCAGGTTGGGTTAGGTTAGGTTACATTACGTTACTGATGTATACGAAGGTCCCACGTAGACGAAGAGGACAACTCGCCAGGCATGTTGTCAAATATTACCGCCGATAAGTTAGGTTGTGTTAGGTTAGGTTATCTTACGTTATTGACGTACATAAAGATCCCACGGAGACGTAGAAGCCAGCTCGCCACGAATGCTGTCAAATATTACCGCCGAGATGTCAGGTTGGGTTAGGATAGGTTATATTACGTTATTGATGTATATAAAGGTCCCACGGAGATGTAGAGTCCAACTCGCCAGGAATGTCGTCAAATATTACCGCCGAGATGTCACGTTGGGTTAGGTTAGGTTATATTACGTTATTGATGTATACGAAGGTCCACGTAGACGTAGAGGACAACCCGACAGGAATGCTGTCACATATTATCGCCGAGATGATAGGTTGGGTTAGGTTAGGTTGTATTACGTTATTGACGTACATAAAGAGCCCACGGAGACGTAGAGGCCAGCACGCCAGGAATGCTGTCAAATATTACCGCCGAGATGTCAGGTTGGGTTAGGTTAGGTTATATTACGTTATTGACGTACATAAAGGTCCCACGGAGTCGTAGATGGCAGCTCGCCACGAATGCTGTCAAATATTACCGCCTAGATGTCAGGTTGGGTTAGGATAGGTTATATTACGTTATTGATGTATATAAAGGTCCCACGGAGATGTAGAGTCCAACTCGCCAGGAATGTCGTCAAATATTACCGCCGAGATGTCACGTTGGGTTAGGTTAGGTTATATTACGTTATTGATGTATACGAAGGTCCACGTAGACGTAGAGGACAACCCGACAGGAATGCTGTCACATATTATCGCCGAGATGATAGGTTGGGTTAGGTTAGGTTATATTACGTTATTGACGTACATAAAGGTTCCACGGAGTCGTAGAGGCCACCTCGCCAGGAATGTTGTCAGATTTTACCGCCGAGATGTCAGGTTGGGTTAGGTTAGGCTATATTACGTTATTGATATATGAAGGTCCCACGGAGTCGTAGAATCCAACTCGCCTGGATTGTCCTCAAATATTAAGGCCGAGATGTCAGGTTGGGTTAGGTTAGGTTATATTACGTTATTGATGTGTATGAATGTCCCACGTAGACGTAGAGGACAACTCGCCAGGAATGTTCTCTAATATTATCGCCGAGATGATAGGTTGGGTCAGGTTAGGTTATATTACGTTAATGATGTATATATGGGTACCACGGAGACGTAGAGTCCAACTCGCTAGGAATGTTGTCAAATATTACCGCCGAGGTGATAGGTTGGGTTAGATTATGTTATATTACGTTATTGACGTACATAAAGGTCCCACGGAGTCGTAGATGGCAGCTCGCCAGGAATGCTGTCAAATATTACCACCGAGTTGTCAGGTTGGATTAGGTTAGGTTATATTACGTTATTGATGTATATAAAGGAACCACGGTGACGTAGAGTCCAACTCGCTAGGAATGTCGTCAAATATTACCGCCGAGATGTCAGGTTGGGTTAGGTTAGGTTATAATACGTTATTGATGTAAATGAAGGTCCCACGTAGACGTAGAGGACAACCCGCCAGGAAAGCTGTCGAATATTATCGCCGAGATGATAGGTTGGGTTAGGTTAGGTTATATTACGCTATTGATGTATATAAAGGTACCACGGTGACGTAGAGTCCAACTCGCCAGGAATGTTGTCAGATTTTACCGCCGAGATGATAGGTTGGGTTAGGTTAGGTTATATTACGTTATTGATGTATATAAAGGTCCCACGGAGACGTAGAGGCCATCACGCCAGGAATGCTGTCAAATATTACCGCCGAGATGTCAGGTTGGGTTAGGTTAGGTTATATTACGTTATTGACGTACATAAAGATCCCACGGAGACGTAGAGGCCAGCACGCCAGGAATGCTGTCAAATATTTCCGCCGAGATGTCAGGTTGGGTTAGGTTAGGTTATATTACGTTATTGATGTATATAAAGGTCCCACGGAGATGTAGAGTCCAACTCGCCAGGAATGTCGTCAAATATTACCGCCGAGATGTCAGGTTGGGTTAGGTTAGGTTATATTACGTTATTGATGTATATGAAGGTCCACGTAGACGTAGAGGACAACCCGCCAGGAATGCTGTCAAATATAATCGGCGAGATGATAGGTTGGGTTAGGTTAGGTTATATTACGTTATTGATGTATATAAAGGAACCACGGTGACGTAGAGTCCAACGCGGAAGGAATGTTGTCAAATTATACCGTCGAGATGTCAGGTTGGGTTAGGTTAGGTTATATTACGTCATAGACGTATACAGTGTTCCCACCGAGAAGTAGGGGCCGACAAGCAAGGAATGCGGTTAAATGGTACCACGAGAGATTAGGTTGGGTTAGGTTAGGTTATATTAGGATACTGATGTATATAAAGGTCCCACGGAGACGTAGAATCCAACTCGCCAGGAATGTCGTCAAATACTACCGCCGAGATGTCAGGTTGGGTTAGGTTAGGTTATATTACGTTATTGATGTATATGAATGTCCCACGCAGACGTAGAGGAGAACTCCCCAGGAATGTTGACAAATATTATCGCCGAGATGATAGGTTGGGTTTGGTTAGGTTATATTGGGATACTGATGTATATAAAGGTCCCACGGACACGTAGAGGCCAAGTCGCCGGGAATGTTGTCAAATATTACCGCCGATAAGTTAGGTTGGGTTAGGTTAGGTTATATTACGTTATTGACGTACATAAAGATCCCACGGAGACGTAGAGGCCAGCACGCCAGGAATGCTGTCAAATATTACCGCCGAGATGTCAGGTTGGGTTAGGTTAGGTTACATTACGTTATTGATGTATACCAAGGTCCCACGTAGACGTAGATGACAACTCGCCAGGAATGTTGTCAAATATTACCGCCGATATGACAGGTTGCGTTATGTTAGGTTATATTACGTTATTGATGTATATAAAGGTCCCACGGAGACGTAGAATCCAACTCGCCAGGAATGTCGTCAAATATTACCCCCGAGATGTCAGGTCGGGTTAGGTTAGGTTATATTACGTTATTGATGTATATGAATGTCCCACGCAGACGTAGAGGAGAACTCGCCAGGAATGTTGACAAATATTATCGCCGAGATGATGGGTTGGGTTTGGCTAGGTTATATTAGGATCCTGATGTATATAAAGGTCGCACGGACACGTAGAGACCAAGTCGCCAGGAATGTTGTCAAATATTACCGCCGAGATGTCAGGTTGGATTAGGTTAGGTTATATTACGTTATTGATGTATATAAAGGTCCCACGGAGACGTAGAGGCCAAGTCGCCGGGAATGTTGTCAAATATTACCGCCGATAAATTAGGTTGGGTTAGGTTAGGTTATATTACGTTATTGACGTACATAAAGATCCCACGGAGACGTAGAGGCCAGCACGCCAGGAATGCTGTCAAATATTACCGCCGAGATGTCAGGTTGGGTTAGGTTAGGTTATATTGCGTTATTGACGTACATAAAGATCCCACGGAGACGTAGAGGCCAGCACGCCAGGAATGCTGTCAAATATTACCGCCGAGATGTCAGGTTGGGTTAGGTTAGCTTATATTACGTTATTGATGTATATGAAGGTCCACGTAGACGTAGAGGACAACCCGCCAGGAATGCTGTCAAATATAATCGGCGAGATGATAGGTTGGGTTAGGTTAGGTTATATTACGTTATTGATGTATATAAAGGAACCACGGTGACGTAGAGTCCAACGCGGAAGGAATGTTGTCAAATTATACCGCCGAGATGTCAGGTTGGGTTGGGTTAGGTTATATTACGTCATAGACGTATACAGTGTTCCCACCGAGAAGTAGGGGCCGACAAGCAAGGAATGCGGTTAAATGGTACCACGAGAGATTAGGTTGGGTTAGGTTAGGTTATATTAGGATACTGATGTATATAAAGGTCCCACGGACACGTAGAAGCCAACTCGCAAGGAATGTTGTCAAATTTTACGACCGAGGTGATAGGTTGGGTTAGGTTAGGTTACATTACGTTATTGATGTATATAAAGGTCCCACGGAGACGCAGAGGCCAACTCGCCAGGAATGTTGTCAAATATTACCGCCGAGGTGATAGGTTGGGTTAGATTATGTTATATTACGTTATTGACGTACATAAAGGTCCCACGAAGTCGTAGAGGCCAGCTCGCCAGGAATGTTGTCAAATATTACCGCCGAGATGATAGGTTGGGTTAGGTTAGGTTATATTACGTTATTGACGTACATAAAGATCCCACGGGACGTAGAGGCCAGCACGCCAGGAATGCTGTCAAATATTTCCGCCGAGATGTCAGGTTGGGTTAGGTTAGGTTATATTACGTTATTGATGTATATAAAGGTCCCACGCAGACGTAGAGGAAAACTCCCCAGGAATGTTGACAAATATTATCGCCGAGATGATAGGTTGGGTTTGGTTAGGTTATATTAGGATACTGATGTATATAAAGGTCCCACGGACACGTAGAGGCCAAATCGCCAGGAATGTTGTCAAATATTACCGCCGATAAGTTAGGTTGGGTTAGGTTAGGTTAAATTACGTTATTGATGGATATAAAGGTACCACGGTGACGCAGAGGCCAACTCGCCAGGAATGTTGTCAAATATTACCGCCGAGATGTCAGGTTGGGTTAGGTTGGTTATATTGCCTTATTCATGTATATGAAGGGCCCACGGAGACGCAGAGGCCAACTCGCCAGGAATGTTGTCAAATATTACCGCCGAGGTGATAGGTTGGGTTAGATTATGTTATATTACGTTATTGACGTACATAAAGGTCCCACGGAGTCGTAGAGGCCAGCTCGCCAGGAATGTTGTCAAATATTACCGCCGAGATGTCAGGTTGGGTTAGGTTAGGTTATATTACGTTATTGATGTATATAAGGGTCCCACGGACACGTAGAGGCCAAGTCGCCGGGAATGTTGTCAAATATTACCGCCGATAAGTTAGGTTGGGTTAGGTTAGGTTATATTACGTTATTGACGTACATAAAGATCCCACGGAGACGTAGAGGCCAGCACGCCAGGAATGCTGTCAAATATTACCGCCGAGATGTCAGGTTGGGTTAGGTTAGGTTACATTACGTTATTGATGTATACCAAGGTCCCACGTAGACGTAGATGACAACTCGCCAGGAATGTTGTCAAATATTACCGCCGATATGTCAGGTTGCGTTATGTTAGGTTATATTACGTTATTGATGTATATAAAGGTCCCACGGAGACGTAGAATCCAACTCGCCAGGAATGTCGTCAAATATTACCCCCGAGATGTCAGGTCGGGTTAGGTTAGGTTATATTACGTTATTGATGTATATGAATGTCCCACGCAGACGTAGAGGAGAACTCGCCAGGAATGTTGACAAATATTATCGCCGAGATGATGGGTTGGGTTTGGCTAGGTTATATTAGGATCCTGATGTATATAAAGGTCGCACGGACACGTAGAGACCAAGTCGCCAGGAATGTTGTCAAATATTACCGCCGAGATGTCAGGTTGGGTTAGGTTAGGTTATATTACGTTATTGATGTATATAAAGGTCCCACGGAGACGTAGAGGCCATGTCGCCGGGAATGTTGTCAAATATTACCGCCGATAAATTAGGTTGGGTTAGGTTAGGTTATATTACGTTATTGACGTACATAAAGATCCCACGGAGACGTAGAGGCCAGCACGCCAGGAATGCTGTCAAATATTACCGCCGAGATGTCAGGTTGGGTTAGGTTAGGTTATATTACGTTATTGACGTACATAAAGATCCCACGGAGACGTAGAGGCCAGCACGCCAGGAATGCTGTCAAATATTTCCGCCGAGATGTCAGGTTGGGTTAGGTTAGGTTATATTACGTTATTGATGTATATAAAGGTCCCACGGAGATGTAGAGTCCAACTCGCCAGGAATGTCGTCAAATATTACCGCCGAGATGTCAGGTAGGGTTAGGTTAGCTTATATTACGTTATTGATGTATATGAAGGTCCACGTAGACGTAGAGGACAACCCGCCAGGAATGCTGTCAAATATAATCGGCGAGATGATAGGTTGGGTTAGGTTAGGTTATATTACGTTATTGATGTATATAAAGGAACCACGGTGACGTAGAGTCCAACGCGGAAGGAATGTTGTCAAATTATACCGCCGAGATGTCAGGTTGGGTTGGGTTAGGTTATATTACGTCATAGACGTATACAGTGTTCCCACCGAGAAGTAGGGGCCGACAAGCAAGGAATGCGGTTAAATGGTACCACGAGAGATTAGGTTGGGTTAGGTTAGGTTATATTAGGATACTGATGTATATAAAGGTCCCACGGACACGTAGAAGCCAACTCGCAAGGAATGTTGTCAAATTTTACGATCGAGGTGATAGGTTGGGTTAGGTTAGGTTACATTACGTTATTGATGTATATAAAGTTCCCACGGAGACGCAGAGGCCAACTCGCCAGGAATGTTGTCAAATATTACCGCCGAGGTGATAGGTTGGGTTAGATTATGTTATATTACGTTATTGACGTACATAAAGGTCCCACGAAGTCGTAGAGGCCAGCTCGCCAGGAATGTTGTCAAATATTACCGCCGAGATGATAGGTTGGGCTAGGTTAGGTTATATTACGTTATTGACGTACATAAAGATCCCACGGAGACGTAGAGGCCAGCACGCCAGGAATGCTGTCAAATATTTCCGCCGAGATGTCAGGTTGGGTTAGGTTAGGTTATATTACGTTATTGATGTATATAAAGGTCCCACGGAGATGTAGAGTCCAACTCGCCAGGAATGTCGTCAAATATTACCGCCGAGATGTCAGGTTGGGTTAGGTTAGGTTATATTACGTTATTGATGTATATGAAGGTCCACGTAGACGTAGAGGACAACCCGCCAGGAATGCTGTCAAATATAATCGGCGAGATGATAGGTTGGGTTAGGTTAGGTTATATTACGTTATTGATGTATATAAAGGAACCACGGTGACGTAGAGTCCAACGCGGAAGGAATGTTGTCAAATTATACCGCCGAGATGTCAGGTTGGGTTGGGTTAGGTTATATTACGTCATAGACGTATACAGTGTTCCCACCGAGAAGTAGGGGCCGACAAGTAAGGAATGCGGTTAAATGGTACCACGAGAGATTAGGTTGGGTTAGGTTAGGTTATATTAGGATACTGATGTATATAAAGGTCCCACGGACACGTAGAAGCCAACTCGCAAGGAATGTTGTCAAATTTTACGACCGAGGTGATAGGTTGGGTTAGGTTAGGTTACATTACGTTATTGACGTACATAAAGGTCCCACGAAGTCGTAGAGGCCAGCTCGCCAGGAATGTTGTCAAATATTACCGCCGAGATGTCAGGTTGGGTTAGGTTAGGTTATATTACGTTATTGATGTATATGAATGTCCCACGCAGACGTAGAGGAGAACTCGCCAGGAATGTTGACAAATATTATCGCCGATATGATAGGTTGGGTTTGGTTAGGTTATATTAGGATACTAATGTATATAAAGGTGCCACGGACACGTAGAGGCCAAGTCGCCAGGACTGTTGTCAAATATTACCGCCGATAAGTTAGGTTGGTTTAGGTTAGGTTATATTACGTTATTGATGTATATAAAGGTCTCACGGAGACACAGAGGCCAACTCGCCAGGAATGTTGTCAAATATTACCGCCGACATGTCAGGTTGGGTTAGGTTAGGTTATGTTGCCTTATTCATGTATATGAAGGTCCCACGCAGACGTAGAGGAAAACTCCCCAGGAATGTTGACAAATATTATCGCCGAGATGATAGGTTGGGTTTGGTTAGGTTATATTAGGATACTGATGTATATAAAGGTCCCACGGACACGTAGAAGCCAGCTCGCCAGGAATGTTGTCAAATATTACCGCCGAGATGTCAGGTTGGGTTAGGTTGGTTATATTGCCTTATTCATGTATATGAAGGTCCCACGGAGACGCAGAGGCCAACTCGCCAGGAATGTTGTCAAATATTACCGCCGAGGTGATAGGTTGGGTTAGATTATGTTATATTACGTTATTGACGTACATAAAGGTCCCACGGAGTCGTAGAGGCCAGCTCGCCAGGAATGTTGTCAAATATTACCGCCGAGATGTCAGGTTGGGTTAGGTTAGGTTATATTACGTTATTGATGTATATAAAGGTCCCACGGACACGTAGAGGCCAAGTCGCCGGGAATGTTGTCAAATATTACCGCCGATAAGTTAGGTTGGGTTAGGTTAGGTTATATTACGTTATTGGCGTACATAAAGATCCCACGGAGACGTAGAGGCCAGCACGCCAGGAATGCTGTCAAATATTACCGCCGAGATGTCAGGTTGGGTTAGGTTAGGTTACATTACGTTATTGATGTATACCAAGGTCCCACGTAGACGTAGATGACAACTCGCCAGGAATGTTGTCAAATATTACCGCCGAGATGTCAGGTTGGGTTAGGTTAGGTTATATTACGTTATTGATGTATATAAAGTTCCCACGGAGACGTAGAATCCATCTCGCCAGGAATGTCGTCAAATACTACCGCCGAGATGTCAGGTTGGGTTAGGTTAGGTTATATTACGTTATTGATGTATATGAATGTCCCACGCAGACGTAGAGGAGAACTCGCCAGGAATGTTGACAAATATTATCGCCGATATGATGTGTTGGGTTTGGCTAGGTTATATTAGGATCCTGATGTATATAAAGGTCGCACGGACACGTAGAGACCAAGTCGCCAGGAATGTTGTCAAATATTACCGCCGAGGTGATAGGTTGGGTTAGATTATGTTATATTACGTTATTGACGTACATAAAGGTCCCACGGAGTCGTAGAGGCCAGCTCGCCAGGAATGTTGTCAAATATTACCGCCGAGATGTCAGGTTGGGTTAGGTTAGGTTATATTACGTTATTGATGTATATAAAGGTCCCACGGACACGTAGAGGCCAAGTCGCCGGGAATGTTGTCAAATATTACCGCCGATAAGTTAGGTTGGGTTAGGTTAGGTTATATTACGTTATTGACGTACATAAAGATCCCACGGAGACGTAGAGGCCAGCACGCCAGGAATGCTGTCAAATATTACCGCCGAGATGTCAGGTTGGGTTAGGTTAGGTTACATTACGTTATTGATGTATACCAAGGTCCCACGTTGACGTAGATGACAACTCGCCAGGAATGTTGTCAAATATTACCGCCCATATGACAGGTTGCGTTATGTTAGGTTATATTACGTTATTGATGTATATAAAGGTCCCACGGAGACGTAGAATCCAACTCGCCAGGAATGTCGTCAAATATTACCCCCGAGATGTCAGGTCGGGTTAGGTTAGATTATATTACGTTATTGATGTATATGAATGTCCCACGCAGACGTAGAGGAGAACTCGCCAGGAATGTTGACAAATATTATCGCCGAGATGATGGGTTGGGTTTGGCTAGGTTATATTAGGATCCTGATGTATATAAAGGTCGCACGGACACGTAGAGACCAAGTCGCCAGGAATGTTGTCAAATATTACCGCCGAGATGTCAGGTTGGGTTAGGTTAGGTTATATTACGTTATTGATGTATATAAAGGTCCCACGGAGACGTAGAGGCCAAGTCGCCGGGAATGTTGTCAAATATTACCGCCGATAAATTAGGTTGGGTTAGGTTAGGTTATATTACGTTATTGACGTACATAAAGATCCCACGGAGACGTAGAGGCCAGCACGCCAGGAATGCTGTCAAATATTACCGCCGAGATGTCAGGTTGGGTTAGGTTAGGTTATATTGCGTTATTGACGTACATAAAGATCCCACGGAGACGTAGAGGCCAGCACGCCAGGAATGCTGTCAAATATTACCGCCGAGATGTCAGGTTGGGTTAGGTTAGCTTATATTACGTTATTGATGTATATGAAGGTCCACGTAGACGTAGAGGACAACCCGCCAGGAATGCTGTCAAATATAATCGGCGAGATGATAGGTTGGGTTAGGTTAGGTTATATTACGTTATTGATGTATATAAAGGAACCACGGTGACGTAGAGTCCAACGCGGAAGGAATGTTGTCAAATTATACCGCCGAGATGTCAGGTTGGGTTGGGTTAGGTTATATTACGTCATAGACGTATACAGTGTTCCCACCGAGAAGTAGGGGCCGACAAGCAAGGAATGCGGTTAAATGGTACCACGAGAGATTAGGTTGGGTTAGGTTAGGTTATATTAGGATACTGATGTATATAAAGGTCCCACGGACACGTAGAAGCCAACTCGCAAGGAATGTTGTCAAATTTTACGATCGAGGTGATAGGTTGGGTTAGGTTAGGTTACATTACGTTATTGATGTATATAAAGGTCCCACGGAGACGCAGAGGCCAACTCGCCAGGAATGTTGTCAAATATTACCGCCGAGGTGATAGGTTGGGTTAGATTATGTTATATTACGTTATTGACGTACATAAAGGTCCCACGAAGTCGTAGAGGCCAGCTCGCCAGGAATGTTGTCAAATATTACCGCCGAGACGATAGGTTGGGTTAGGTTAGGTTATATTACGTTATTGACGTACATAAAGATCCCACGGAGACGTAGAGGCCAGCACGCCAGGAATGCTGTCAAATATTTCCGCCGAGATGTCAGGTTGGGTTAGGTTAGGTTATATTACGTTATTGATGTATATAAAGGTCCCACGCAGACGTAGAGGAAAACTCCCCAGGAATGTTGACAAATATTATCGCCGAGATGATAGGTTGGGTTTGGTTAGGTTATATTAGGATACTGATGTATATAAAGGTCCCACGGAGACATAGAGGCCAACTCGCCAGGAATGTTGTGAAATATTACCGCCGAGATGTCAGGTTGCGTTAGGTTAGGTTATATTGCCTTATTCATGTATATGAAGGTCCCACGTAGACGTAGAGTCCAACTCGCCAGGATTGTTGTCAAATTTTACCGCCGAGAGGTTAGGTTGGGATGGGTTAGGTTATATTACGTTATTGATGTGTATAAAGGCCGCACGGAGACGTAGTGTCCAACTTGCCAGGAATGTTGTCAAATATTACCGCCGAGATGATTGGTTGGGTCAGATTAGGTTATATTACGTTATTGATGTATATAAAGGTACCACGGTGACGCAGAGGCCAACTCGCCAGGAATGTTGTCAAATATTACCGCCGAGATGTCAGGTTGGGTTAGGTTAGGTTATATTACGTTATTGACGTACATAAAGATCCCACGGAGACGTAGAGGCCAGCACGCCAGGAATGCTGTCAAATATTACCGCCGAGATGTCAGGTTGGGTTAGGTTAGGTTATATTACGTTATTGACGTACATAAAGATCCCACGGAGACGTAGAGGCCAGCACGCCAGGAATGCTGTCAAATATTTCCGCCGAGATGTCAGGTTGGGTTAGGTTAGGTTATATTACGTTATTGATGTATATAAAGGTCCCACGGAGATGTAGAGTCCAACTCGCCAGGAATGTCGTCAAATATTACCGCCGAGATGTCAGGTTGGGTTAGGTTAGCTTATATTACGTTATTGATGTATATGAAGGTCCACGTAGACGTAGAGGACAACCCGCCAGGAATGCTGTCAAATATAATCGGCGAGATGATAGGTTGGGTTAGGTTAGGTTATATTACGTTATTGATGTATATAAAGGAACCACGGTGACGTAGAGTCCAACGCGGAAGGAATGTTGTCAAATTATACCGCCGAGATGTCAGGTTGGGTTGGGTTAGGTTATATTACGTCATAGACGTATACAGTGTTCCCACCGAGAAGTAGGGGCCGACAAGCAAGGAATGCGGTTAAATGGTACCACGAGAGATTAGGTTGGGTTAGGTTAGGTTATATTAGGATACTGATGTATATAAAGGTCCCACGGACACGTAGAAGCCAACTCGCAAGGAATGTTGTCAAATTTTACGATCGAGGTGATAGGTTGGGTTAGGTTAGGTTACATTACGTTATTGATGTATATAAAGTTCCCACGGAGACGCAGAGGCCAACTCGCCAGGAATGTTGTCAAATATTACCGCCGAGGTGATAGGTTGGGTTAGATTATGTTATATTACGTTATTGACGTACATAAAGGTCCCACGAAGTCGTAGAGGCCAGCTCGCCAGGAATGTTGTCAAATATTACCGCCGAGATGATAGGTTGGGTTAGGTTAGGTTATATTACGTTATTGACGTACATAAAGATCCCACGGAGACGTAGAGGCCAGCACGCCAGGAATGCTGTCAAATATTTCCGCCGAGATGTCAGGTTGGGTTAGGTTAGGTTATATTACGTTATTAATGTATATAAAGGTCCCACGGAGATGTAGAGTCCAACTCGCCAGGAATGTCGTCAAATATTACCGCCGAGATGTCAGGTTGGGTTAGGTTAGGTTATATTACGTTATTGATGTATATGAAGGTCCACGTAGACGTAGAGGACAACCCGCCAGGAATGCTGTCAAATATAATCGGCGAGATGATAGGTTGGGTTAGGTTAGGTTATATTACGTTATTGATGTATATAAAGGAACCACGGTGACGTAGAGTCCAACGCGGAAGGAATGTTGCCAAATTATACCGCCGAGATGTCAGGTTGGGTTGGGTTAGGTTATATTACGTCATAGACGTATACAGTGTTCCCACCGAGAAGTAGGGGCCGACAAGTAAGGAATGCGGTTAAATGGTACCACGAGAGATTAGGTTGGGTTAGGTTAGGTTATATTAGGATACTGATGTATATAAAGGTCCCACGGACACGTAGAAGCCAACTCGCAAGGAATGTTGTCAAATTTTACGACCGAGGTGATAGGTTGGGTTAGGTTAGGTTACATTACGTTATTGACGTACATAAAGGTCCCACGAAGTCGTAGAGGCCAGCTCGCCAGGAATGTTGTCAAATATTACCGCCGAGATGTCAGGTTGGGTTAGGTTAGGTTATATTACGTTATTGATGTATATGAATGTCCCACGCAGACGTAGAGGAGAACTCGCCAGGAATGTTGACAAATATTATCGCCGATATGATAGGTTGGGTTTGGTTAGGTTATATTAGGATACTAATGTATATAAAGGTGCCACGGACACGTAGAGGCCAAGTCGCCAGGACTGTTGTCAAATATTACCGCCGATAAGTTAGGTTGGTTTAGGTTAGGTTATATTACGTTATTGATGTATATAAAAGTCTCACGGAGACACAGAGGCCAACTCGCCAGGAATGTTGTCAAATATTACCGCCGACATGTCAGGTTGGGTTAGGTTAGGTTATGTTGCCTTATTCATGTATATGAAGGTCCCACGCAGACGTAGAGGAAAACTCCCCAGGAATGTTGACAAATATTATCGCCGAGATGATAGGTTGGGTTTGGTTAGGTTATATTAGGATACTGATGTATATAAAGGTCCCACGGACACGTAGAAGCCAGCTCGCCAGGAATGTTGTCAAATATTACCGCCGAGATGTCAGGTTGGATTAGGTTAGGTTATATTACGTTATTGATGTATATGAATGTCCCACGCAGACGTAGAGGAGAACTCGCCAGGAATGTTGACAAATATTATCGCCGAGATGATAGGTTGGGTGTGGTTAGGTTATATTAGGATACTGATGTATATAAAGGTCCCACGGACACGTAGAGTCCAAATCGCCAGGAATGTTGTCAAATATTACCGCCGATAAGTTAGGTTGGGTTAGGTTAGGTTAAATTACGTTATTGATGTATATAAAGGTCCCACGGAGACATAGAGGCCAACTCGCCAGGAATGTTGTGAAATATTACCGCCGAGATGTCAGGTTGCGTTAGGTTAGGTTATATTGCCTTATTCATGTATATGAAGGTCCCACGTAGACGTAGAGTCCAACTCGCCAGGATTGTTGTCAAATTTTACCGCCGAGAGGTTAGGTTGGGATGGGTTAGGTTATATTACGTTATTGATGTGTATAAAGGCCGCACGGAGACGTAGTGTCCAACTTGCCAGGAATGTTGTCAAATATTACCGCCGAGATGATTGGTTGGGTCAGATTAGGTTATATTACGTTATTGATGTATATAAAGGTACCACGGTGACGCAGAGGCCAACTCGCCAGGAATGTTGTCAAATATTACCTCCGAGATGTCAGGTTGGGTTAGGTTGGTTATATTGCCTTATTCATGTATATGAAGGTTCCACGGAGACGCAGAGGCCAACTCGCCAGGAATGTTGTCAAATATTACCGCCGAGGTGATAGGTTGGGTTAGATTATGTTATATTACGTTATTGACGTACATAAAGGTCCCACGGAGTCGTAGAGGCCAGCTCGCCAGGAATGTTGTCAAATATTACCGCCGAGATGTCAGGTTGGGTTAGGTTAGGTTATATTACGTTATTGATGTATATAAAGGTCCCACGGACACGTAGAGGCCAAGTCGCCGGGAATGTTGTCAAATATTACCGCCGATAAGTTAGGTTGGGTTAGGTTAGGTTATATTACGTTATTGGCGTACATAAAGATCCCACGGAGACGTAGAGGCCAGCACGCCAGGAATGCTGTCAAATATTACCGCCGAGATGTCAGGTTGGGTTAGGTTAGGTTACATTACGTTATTGATGTATACCAAGGTCCCACGTAGACGTAGATGACAACTCGCCAGGAATGTTGTCAAATATTACCGCCGAGATGTCAGGTTGGGTTAGGTTAGGTTATATTACGTTATTGATGTATATAAAGTTCCCACGGAGACGTAGAATCCAACTCGCCAGGAATGTCGTCAAATACTACCGCCGAGATGTCAGGTTGGGTTAGGTTAGGTTATATTACGTTATTGATGTATATGAATGTCCCACGCAGACGTAGAGGAGAACTCGCCAGGAATGTTGACAAATATTATCGCCGATATGATGTGTTGGGTTTGGCTAGGTTATATTAGGATCCTGATGTATATAAAGGTCGCACGGACACGTAGAGACCAAGTCGCCAGGAATGTTGTCAAATATTACCGCCGAGATGTCAGGTTGGGTTAGGTTAGGTTATATTACGTTATTGATGTATATAAAGGTCCCACGGAGACGTAGAGGCCAAGTCGCCGGGAATGTTGTCAAATATTACCGCCGATAAGTTAGGTTGGGTTAGGTTAGGTTATATTACGTTATTGACGTACATAAAGATCCCACGGAGACGTAGAGGCCAGCACGTCAGGAATGCTGTCAAATATTTCCGCCGAGATGTCAGGTTGGGTTAGGTTAGGTTATATTACGTTATTGATGTATATAAAGGTCCCACGGAGATGTAGAGTCCAACTCGCCAGGAATGTCGTCAAATATTACCGCCGAGATGTCAGGTTGGGTTAGGTTAGGTTATATTACGTTATTGATGTATATAAAGTTCCCACGGAGACGTAGAATCCAACTCGCCAGGAATGTCGTCAAATACTACCGCCGAGATGTCAGGTTGGGTTAGGTTAGGTTATATTACGTTATTGATGTATATGAATGTCCCACGCAGACGTAGAGGAGAACTCGCCCGGAATGTTGACAAATATTATCGCCGATATGATAGGTTGGGTTTGGTTAGGTTATATTAGGATACTAATGTATATAAAGGTGCCACGGACACGTAGAGGCCAAGTCGCCAGGACTGTTGTCAAATATTACCGCCGATAAGTTAGGTTGGTTTAGGTTAGGTTATATTACGTTATTGATGTATATAAAGGTCTCACGGAGACACAGAGGCCAACTCGCCAGGAATGTTGTCAAATATTACCGCCGACATGTCAGGTTGGGTTAGGTTAGGTTATGTTGCCTTATTCATGTATATGAAGGTCCCACGCAGACGTAGAGGAAAACTCCCCAGGAATGTTGACAAATATTATCGCCGAGATGATAGGTTGGGTTTGGTTAGGTTATATTAGGATACTGATGTATATAAAGGTCCCACGGACACGTAGAAGTCAGCTCGCCAGGAATGTTGTCAAATATTACCGCCGAGATGTCAGGTTGGATTAGGTTAGGTTATATTACGTTATTGATGTATATGAATGTCCCACGCAGACGTAGAGGAGAACTCGCCAGGAATGTTGACAAATATTATCGCCGAGATGATAGGTTGGGTGTGGTTAGGTTATATTAGGATACTGATGTATATAAAGGTCCCACGGACACGTAGAGGCCAAATCGCCAGGAATGTTGTCAAATATTACCGCCGATAAGTTAGGTTGCGTTAGGTTAGGTTAAATTACGTTATTGATGTATATAAAGGTCCCACGGAGACATAGAGGCCAACTCGCCAGGAGTGTTGTGAAATATTACCGCCGAGATGTCAGGTTGCATTAGGTTAGGTTATATTGCCTTATTCATGTATATGAAGGTCCCACGTAGACGTAGAGTCCAACTCGCCAGGATTGTTGTCAAATTTTACCGCCGAGAGGTTAGGTTGGGATGGGTTAGGTTATATTACGTTATTGATGTGTATAAAGGCCGCACGGAGACGTAGTGTCCAACTTGCCAGGAATGTTGTCAAATATTACCGCCGAGATGATTGGTTGGGTTAGATTAGATTATATTACGTT
Source organism: Xylocopa violacea (assembly GCA_963969225.1). Classification (NCBI taxonomy): domain Eukaryota; kingdom Metazoa; phylum Arthropoda; class Insecta; order Hymenoptera; family Apidae; genus Xylocopa; species Xylocopa violacea. The sequence continues at coordinate 139,365 of CAXAJV010000201.1, read as the reverse complement.
ATTGATGTATATAAAGGTACCACGGTGATGCAGAGGCCAGCACGCCAGGAATGCTGTCAAATATTTCCGCCGAGATGTCAGGTTGGGTTAGGTTAGGTTATATTACGTTATTGATGTATATAAAGGTCCCACGGAGATGTAGAGTCCAACTCGCCAGGAATGTCGTCAAATATTACCGCCGAGATGGTAGACTGGGTTAGGTTAGGTTACACTACGTTATTGATGTACATAAAGGTTCCACGAAGTCGTACAAGCCAGCTCGCCAGGAATGTTGTCAAATATTACCGCCGAGATGTCAGGTTGGGTTAGGTTAGGTTATAATACGCTATTGATGTATATGAATGTCCCACGCAGACGTAGAGGAGAACTCCCCAGGAATGCTGTCAAATATTATCGACGAGATGATAGGTTGGGTTAGGTTAGGTTATATTACGTTATTGATGTATATACAGGAACCACGGTGACGTAGAGTCCAACTCGCCAGGAATGTTGTCAAATTATACCGCCGAGATGTCGGGTTGGGTTAGGTTAGGTTATATTACGTCATAGACGTATACAGTGTTCCCACCGAGAAGTAGGGGCCGACAAGCAAGGAATGCGGTTAAATGGTACCACGAGAGGTTAGGTTGGGTTAGGATAGGTTATATTAGGATACCGATGTATATAAAGGTCCCACGGACACGTAGAAGCCAGCTCGCCAGGAATGTTGTCAAATATTACCGCCGAGACGTCAGGTTGGCTTAGGTTAGGTTATATTACGTTATTGATGTATACAAAGGTCCCACGTAGACGTAGAGGACAATTTGCCAGGCATGTTGTCAAATATTACCGCCGAGATGATTGGTTGGGTTAGATTAGGTTATATTACGTTATTGATGTATATAAAGGTACCACGGTGACGTAGAGGCCAACTCGCCAGGAATGTTGTCAAATATTACCGCCGAGATGTCAGGTTGGGTTAGGTTGGTTATATTGCCATATTCATGTATATGAAGGTCCCACGTAGACGTAGAGCCCAACTCGCCAGGATTGTTGTCAAATTTTACCGCCGAGAGGTTAGGTTGGGATGGGTTAGGTTATATTACGTTATTGATGTGTATAAAGGTCACACGGAGACGTAGTGTCCAACACGCCAGGAATGTTGTCAAATATTACCGCCGAGATGGTAGACTGGGTTAGGTTAGGTTACACTACGTTATTGATGTACATAAAGGTCCCACGAAGTCGTAGAAGCCAGTTCGCCAGGAATGTTGTCAAATATTACCGCCGAGATGTCAGGTTGGGTTAGGTTAGGTTATAATACGTTACTGATGTATATGATTGTCCCACGCAGACGTAGAGGAGTACTCCCCAGGAATGCTGTCAAATATTATCGACGAGATGATAGGTTGGGTTAGGTTAGGTTATAATACGTTATTGATGTATATACAGGAACCACGGTGACGTAGAGTCCAACTCGCCAGGAATGTTGTCAAATTATACCGCCGAGATGTCAGGTTGGGTTAGGTTAGGTTATATTACGTCATAGACGTATACAGTGTTCCCACCGAGAAGTAGGGGCCGACAAGCAAGGAATGCGGTTAAATGGTACCACGAGAGGTTAGGTTGGGTTAGGATAGGTTATATTAGGATACCGATGTATATAAAGGTCCCACGGACACGTAGAAGCCAGCTCGCCAGGAATGTTGTTAAATATTACCGCCGAGACTTCAGGTTGGGTTAGGTTAGGTTATATTACGTTATTGATGTATACAAAGGTCCCACGTAGACGTAGAGGACAATTTGCCAGGAATGTTGTCAAATATTACCGCCGAGATGATTGGTTGGGTTAGATTAGGTTATATTACGTTATTGATGTATATAAAGGTACCACGGTGACGTAGAGGCCAACTCGCCAGGAATGTTGTCAAATATTACCGCCGAGATGTCAGGTTGGGTTAGGTTGGTTATATTGCCATATTCATGTATATGAAGGTCCCACGTAGACGTAGAGCCAAACTCGCCAGGATTGTTGTCAAATTTTACCGCCGAGAGGTTAGGTTGGGATGGGTTAGGTTACATTACGTTATTGATGTGTATAAAGGTCACACGGAGACGTAGTGTCCAACACGCCAGAAATGTTGTCAAATATTACCGCCGAGATGGTAGACTGGGTTAGGTTAGGTTACACTACGTTATTGATGTACATAAAGGTCCCACGAAGTCGTAGAAGCCAGTTCGCCAGGAATGTTGTCAAATATTACCGCCGAGATGTCAGGTTGGGTTAGGTTAGGTTATAATACGTTATTGATGTATATGAATGTCCCACGCAGACGTAGAGGAGTACTCCCCAGGAATGCTGTCAAATATTATCGACGAGATGATAGGTTGGGTTAGGTTAGGTTATATTACGTTATTGATGTATATACAGGAACCACGGTGACGTAGAGTCCAACTCGCCAGGAATGTTGTCAAATTATACCGCCGAGATGTCAGGTTGGGTTAGGTTAGGTTATATTACGTCATAGACGTATACAGTGTTCCTACCGAGAAGTAGGGGCCGACAAGCAAGGAATGCGGTTAAATGGTACCACGAGAGGTTAGGTTGGGTTAGGATAGGTTATATTAGGATACCGATGTATATAAAGGTCCCACGGACACGTAGAAGCCAGCTCGCCAGGAATGTTGTCAAATATTACCGCCGAGACGTCAGGTTGGGTTAGGTTAGGTTATATTACGTTATTGATGTATACAAAGGTCCCACGTAGACGTAGAGGACAATTTGCCAGGAATGTTGTCAAATATTACCGCCGAGATGATTGGTTGGGTTAGATTAGGTTATATTACGTTATTGATGTATATAAAGGTACCACGGTGACGTAGAGGCCAACACGCCAGGAATGTTGTCAAATATTACCGCCGAGATGGTAGACTGGGTTAGGTTAGGTTACACTACGTTATTGATGTACATAAAGGTCCCACGAAGTCGTAGAAGCCAGTTCGCCAGGAATGTTGTCAAATATTACCGCCGAGATGTCAGGTTGGGTTAGGTTAGGTTATAATACGTTATTGATGTATATGAATGTCCCACGCATACGTAGAGGAGTACTCCCCAGGAATGCTGTCAAATATTATCGACGAGATGATAGGTTGGGTTAGGTTAGGTTATATTACGTTATTGATGTATATACAGGAACCACGGTGACGTAGAGTCCAACTCGCCAAGAATGTTGTCAAATTATACCGCCGAGATGTCAGGTTGGGTTAGGTTAGGTTATATTACGTCATAGACGTATACAGTGTTCCCACCGAGAAGTAGGGGCCGACAAGCAAGGAATGCGGTTAAATGGTACCACGAGAGGTTAGGTTGGGTTAGGATAGGTTATATTAGGATACCGATGTATATAAAGGTCCCACGGACACGTAGAAGCCAGCTCGCCAGGAATGTTGTCAAATATTACCGCCGAGACGTCAGGTTGGGTTAGGTTAGGTTATATTACGTTATTGATGTATACGAAGGTCCCACGTAGACGTAGAGGACAATTTGCCAGGAATGTTGTCAAATATTACCGCCGAGATGATTGGTTGGGTTAGATTAGGTTATATTACGTTATTGATGTATATAAAGGTACCACGGTGACGTAGAGGCCAACTCGCCAGGAATGTTGTCAAATATTACCGCCGAGATGTCAGGTTGGGTTAGGTTGGTTATATTGCCTTATTCATGTATATGAAGGTCCCACGTAGACGTAGAGCCCAACTCGCCAGGATTGTTGTCAAATTTTACCGCCGAGAAGTTAGGTTGGGATGGGTTAGGTTATATTACGTTATTGATGTGTATACAGGTCTCACGGAGACGTAGTGTCCAACTCGCCAGGAATGTTGTCAAATATTACCGCCGAGATGGTAGACTGGGTTAGGTTAGGTTACACTACGTTATTGATGTACATAAAGGTCCCACGAAGTCGTAGAAGCCAGTTCGCCAGGAATGTTGTCAAATATTACCGCCGAGATGTCAGGTTGGGTTAGGTTAGGTTATAATACGTTATTGATGTATATGAATGTCCCACGCAGACGTAGAGGAGTACTCCCCAGGAATGCTGTCAAATATTATCGACGAGATGATAGGTTGGGTTAGGTTAGGTTATATTACGTTATTGATGTATATACAGGAACCACGGTGACGTAGAGTCCAACTCGCCAGGAATGTTGTCAAATTATACCGCCGAGATGTCAGGTTGGGTTAGGTTAGGTTATATTACGTCATAGACGTATACAGTGTTCCCACCGAGAAGTAGGGGCCGACAAGCAAGGAATGCGGTTAAATGGTACCACGAGAGGTTAGGTTGGGTTAGGATAGGTTATATTAGGATACCGATGTATATAAAGGTCCCACGGATACGTAGAAGCCAGCTCGCCAGGAATGTTGTCAAATATTACCGCCGAGACGTCAGGTTGGGTTAGGTTAGGTTATATTACGTTATTGATGTATACAAAGGTCCCACGTAGACGTAGAGGACAATTTGCCAGGAATGTTGTCAAATATTACCGCCGAGATGATTGGTTGGGTTAGATTAGGTTATATTACTTTATTGATGTATATAAAGGTACCACGGTGACGTAGAGGCCAACACGCCAGGAATGTTGTCAAATATTACCGCCGAGATGGTAGAATGGGTTAGGTTAGGTTACACTACGTTATTGATGTACATAAAGGTCCCACGAAGTCGTAGAAGCCAGTTCGCCAGGAAGGTTGTCAAATATTACCGCCGAGATGTCAGGTTGGGTTAGGTTAGGTTATAATACGTTATTGATGTATATGAATGTCCCACGCATACGTAGAGGAGTACTCCCCAGGAATGCTGTCAAATATTATCGACGAGATGATAGGTTGGGTTAGGTTAGGTTATATTACGTTATTGATGTATATACAGGAACCACGGTGACGTAGAGTCCAACTCGCCAGGAATGTTGCCAAATTATACCGCCGAGATGTCAGGTTGGGTTAGGTTAGGTTATATTACGTCATAGACGTATACAGTGTTCCCACCGAGAAGTAGGGGCCGACAAGCAAGGAATGCGGTTAAATGGTACCACGAGAGGTTAGGTTGGGTTAGGATAGGTTATATTAGGATACCGATGTATATAAAGGTCCCACGGACACGTAGAAGCCAGCTCGCCAGGAATGTTGTCAAATATTACCGCCGAGACGTCAGGTTGGGTTAGGTTAGGTTATATTACGTTATTGATGTATACGAAGGTCCCACGTAGACGTAGAGGACAATTTGCCAGGAATGTTGTCAAATATTACCGCCGAGATGATTGGTTGGGTTAGATTAGGTTATATTACTTTATTGATGTATATAAAGGTACCACGGTGACGTAGAGGCCAACTCGCCAGGAATGTTGTCAAATATTACCGCCGAGATGTCAGGTTGGGTTAGGTTGGTTATATTGCCTTATTCATGTATATGAAGGTCCCACGTAGACGTAGAGCCCAACTCGCCAGGATTGTTGTCAAATTTTACCGCCGAGAAGTTAGGTTGGGATGGGTTAGGTTATATTACGTTATTGATGTGTATACAGGTCTCACGGAGACGTAGTGTCCAACTCGCCAGGAATGTTGTCAAATATTACCGCCGAGATGGTAGACTGGGTTAGGTTAGGTTACACTACGTTATTGATGTACATAAAGGTCCCACGAAGTCGTAGAAGCCAGCTCGCCAGGAATGTTGTCAAATATTACCGCCGAGGTGTCAGGTTGGGTTAGGTTAGGTTATAATACGTTATTGATGTATATGAATGTCCCACGCAGACGTAGAGGAGAACTCCCCAGGAATGCTGTCAAATATTATCGCCGAGGTGATAGGTTGGGTTAGGATAGTTTATATTACTTTATTGATGTATATGAATGTCCCACGCAGACGTAGAGGAGAACTCGCCAGGAATGTTGACAAATATTATCGCCGATATGATAGGTTGGGTTTGGTTAGGTTATATTAGGATACTAATGTATATAAAGGTGCCACGGACACGTAGAGGCCAAGTCGCCAGGACTGTTGTCAAATATTACCGCCGATAAGTTAGGTTGGTTTAGGTTAGGTTATATTACGTTATTGATGTATATAAAGGTCTAACGGAGACACAGAGGCCAACTCGCCAGGAATGTTGTCAAATATTACCGCCGACATGTCAGGTTGGGTTAGGTTAGGTTATGTTGCCTTATTCATGTATATGAAGGTCCCACGCAGACGTAGAGGAAAACTCCCCAGGAATGTTGACAAATATTATCGCCGAGATGATAGGTTGGGTTTGGTTAGGTTATATTAGGATACTGATGTATATAAAGGTCCCACGGACACGTAGAAGCCAGCTCGCCAGGAATGTTGTCAAATATTACCGCCGAGATGTCAGGTTGGGTTAGGTTAGGTTATAATACGTTATTGATGTATATGAATGTCCCACGCAGACGTAGAGGAGTACTCCCCAGGAATGCTGTCAAATATTATCGACGAGATGATAGGTTGGGTTAGGTTAGGTTATATTACGTTATTGATGTATATACAGGAACCACGGTGACGTAGAGTCCAACTCGCCAGGAATGTTGTCAAATTATACCGCCGAGATGTCAGGTTGGGTTAGGTTAGGTTATATTACGTCATAGACGTATACAGTGTTCCCACCGAGAAGTAGGGGCCGACAAGCAAGGAATGCGGTTAAATGGTACCACGAGAGGTTAGGTTGGGTTAGGATAGGTTATATTAGGATACCGATGTATATAAAGGTCCCACGGACACGTAGAAGCCAGCTCGCCAGGAATGTTGTCAAATATTACCGCCGAGACGTCAGGTTGGGTTAGGTTAGGTTATATTACGTTATTGATGTATACGAAGGTCCCACGTAGACGTAGAGGACAATTTGCCAGGAATGTTGTCAAATATTACCGCCGAGATGATTGGTTGGGTTAGATTAGGTTATATTACGTTATTGATGTATATAAAGGTACCACGGTGACGTAGATGCCAACTCGCCAGGAATGTTGTCAAATATTACCGCCGAGATGTCAGGTTGGGTTAGGTTGGTTATATTGCCTTATTCATGTATATGAAGGTCCCACGTAGACGTAGAGCCCAACTCGCCAGGATTGTTGTCAAATTTTACCGCCGAGAAGTTAGGTTGGGATGGGTTAGGTTATATTACGTTATTGATGTGTATACAGGTCTCACGGAGACGTAGTGTCCAACTCGCCAGGAATGTTGTCAAATATTACCGCCGAGATGGTAGACTGGGTTAGGTTAGGTTACACTACGTTATTGATGTACATAAAGGTCCCACGAAGTCGTAGAAGCCAGCTCGCCAGGAATGTTGTCAAATATTACCGCCGAGGTGTCAGGTTGGGTTAGGTTAGGTTATAATACGTTATTGATGTATATGAATGTCCCACGCAGACGTAGAGGAGAACTCCCCAGGAATGCTGTCAAATATTATCGCCGAGGTGATAGGTTGGGTTAGGATAGTTTACATTACTTTATTGATGTATATGAATGTCCCACGCAGACGTAGAGGAGAACTCGCCAGGAATGTTGACAAATATTATCGCCGATATGATAGGTTGGGTTTGGTTAGGTTATATTAGGATACTAATGTATATAAAGGTGCCACGGACACGTAGACGCCAAGTCGCCAGGACTGTTGTCAAATATTACCGCCGATAAGTTAGGTTGGTTTAGGTTAGGTTATATTACGTTATTGATGTATATAAAGGTCTCACGGAGACACAGAGGCCAACTCGCCAGGAATGTTGTCAAATATTACCGCCGACATGTCAGGTTGGGTTAGGTTAGGTTATGTTGCCTTATTCATGTATATGAAGGTCCCACGCAGACGTAGAGGAAAACTCCCCAGGAATGTTGACAAATATTATCGACGAGATGATAGGTTGGGTTTGGTTAGGTTATATTAGGATACTGATGTATATAAAGGTCCCACGGACACGTAGAAGCCAGCTCGCCAGGAATGTTGTCAAATATTACCGCCGAGATGTCAGGTTGGATTAGATTAGGTTATATTACGTTATTGATGTATATGAATGTCCCACGCAGACGTAGAGGAGAACTCGCCAGGAATGTTGACAAATATTATCGCCGAGATGATAGGTTGGGTGTGGTTAGGTTATATTAGGATACTGATGTATATAAAGGTCCCACGGACACGTAGAGGCCAAATCGCCAGGAATCTTGTCAAATATTACCGCCGATAAGTTAGGTTGGGTTAGGTTAGGTTAAATTACGTTATTGATGTATATAAAGGTCCCACGGAGACATAGAGGCCAACTCGCCAGGAATGTTGTGAAATATTACCGCCGAGATGTCAGGTTGCGTTAGGTTAGGTTATATTGCCTTATTCATGTATATGAAGGTCCCACGTAGACGTAGAGTCCAACTCGCCAGGATTGTTGTCAAATTTTACCGCCGAGAGGTTAGGTTGGGATGGGTTAGGTTATATTACGTTATTGATGTGTATAAAGGCCGCACGGAGACGTAGTGTCCAACTTGCCAGGAATGTTGTCAAATATTACCGCCGAGATGGTAGACTGGGTTAGGTTAGGTTACACTACGTTATTGATGTACATAAAGGTCCCACGAAGTCGGAGAAGCCAGCTCGCCAGGAATGTTGCCAAATAATACCGCCGAGATGTCAGGTTGGGTTAGGTTAGGTTATATTACGTTATTGATGTATACGAAGGTCCCACGTAGACGTAGAGGACAACTTGCCAGGAATGTTGTCAAATATTACCGCCGAGATGATTGGTTGGGTTAGATTAGGTTATATTACGTTAATGATGTATATAAAGGTACCACGGTGACGCAGAGGCCAAATCGCCAGGAATGTTGTCAAATATTACCGCCGAGATGTCAGGTTGGGTTAGGTTGGTTATATTGCCTTATTCATGTATATGAAGGACCCGCGTAGACGTAGAGTCCAACTCGCCAGGATTGTTGTCAAATTTTACCGCCGAGAGGTTAGGTTGGGATGGGTTAGGTTATATTACGTTATTGATGTGTATAAAGGTCACACGGAGACGTAGTGTCCAACACGCCAGGAATGTTGTCAAATATTACCGCCGAGATGGTAGACTGGGTTAGGTTAGGTTACACTACGTTATTGATGTACATAAAGGTTCCACGAAGTCGTACAAGCCAGCTCGCCAGGAATGTTGTCAAATATTACCGCCGAGATGTCAGGTTGGGTTAGGTTAGGTTATAATACGTTATTCATGTATATGAATGTCCCACGCAGACGTAGAGGAGAACTCCCCAGGAATGCTGTCAAATATTATCGACGAGATGATAGGTTGGGTTAGATTAGGTTATATTACGTTATTGATGTATATAAAGGTACCACGGTGACGTAGAGGCCAACTCGCCAGGAATGTTGTCAAATATTACCGCCGAGATGTCAGGTTGGGTTAGGTTGGTTATATTGCCTTATTCATGTATATGAAGGTCCCACGTAGACGTAGAGCCCAACTCGCCAGGATTGTTGTCAAATTTTACCGCCGAGAAGTTAGGTTGGGATGGGTTAGGTTATATTACGTTATTGATGTGTATACAGGTCTCACGGAGACGTAGTGTCCAACTCGCCAGGAATGTTGTCAAATATTACCGCCGAGATGGTAGACTGGGTTAGGTTAGGTTACACTACGTTATTGATGTACATAAAGGTCCCACGAAGTCGTAGAAGCCAGCTCGCCAGGAATGTTGTCAAATATTACCGCCGAGGTGTCAGGTTGGGTTAGGTTAGGTTATAATACGTTATTGATGTATATGAATGTCCCACGCAGACGTAGAGTAGAACTCCCCAGGAATGCTGTCAAATATTATCGCCGAGGTGATAGGTTGGGTTAGGATAGTTTATATTACTTTATTGATGTATATGAATGTCCCACGCAGACGTAGAGGAGAACTCGCCAGGAATGTTGACAAATATTATCGCCGATATGATAGGTTGGGTTTGGTTAGGTTATATTAGGATACTAATGTATATAAAGGTGCCACGGACACGTAGAGGCCAAGTCGCCAGGACTGTTGTCAAATATTACCGCCGATAAGTTAGGTTGGTTTAGGTTAGGTTATATTACGTTATTGATGTATATAAAGGTCTCACGGAGACACAGAGGCCAACTCGCCAGGAATGTTGTCAAATATTACCGCCGACATGTCAGGTTGGGTTAGGTTAGGTTATGTTGCCTTATTCATGTATATGAAGGTCCCACGCAGACGTAGAGGAAAACTCCCCAGGAATGTTGACAAATATTATCGCCGAGATGATAGGTTGGGTTTGGTTAGGTTATATTAGGATACTGATGTATATAAAGGTCCCACGGACACGTAGAAGCCAGCTCGCCAGGAATGTTGTCAAATATTACCGCCGAGATGTCAGGTTGGATTAGATTAGGTTATATTACGTTATTGATGTATATGAATGTCCCACGCAGACGTAGAGGAGAACTCGCCAGGAATGTTGACAAATATTATCGCCGAGATGATAGGTTGGTTGTGGTTAGGTTATATTAGGATACTGATGTATATAAAGGTCCCACGGACACGTAGAGGCCAAATCGCCAGGAATGTTGTCAAATATTACCGCCGATAAGTTAGGTTGGGTTAGGTTAGGTTAAATTACGTTATTGATGTATATAAAGGTCCCACGGAGACATAGAGGCCAACTCGCCAGGAATGTTGTGAAATATTACCGCCGAGATGTCAGGTTGCGTTAGGTTAGGTTATATTGCCTTATTCATGTATATGAAGGTCCCACGTAGACGTAGAGTCCAACTCGCCAGGATTGTTGTCAAATTTTACCGCCGAGAGGTTAGGTTGGGATGGGTTAGGTTATATTACGTTATTGATGTGTATAAAGGCCGCACGGAGACGTAGTGTCCAACTTGCCAGGAATGTTGTCAAATATTACCGCCGAGATGGTAGACTGAGTTAGGTTAGGTTACACTACGTTATTGATGTACATAAAGGTCCCACGAAGTCGGAGAAGCCAGCTCGCCAGGAATGTTGCCAAATAATACCGCCGAGATGTCAGGTTGGGTTAGGTTAGGTTATATTACGTTATTGATGTATACGATGGTCCCACGTAGACGTAGAGGACAACTTGCCAGGAATGTTGTCAAATATTACCGCCGAGATGATTGGTTGGGTTAGATTAGGTTATATTACGTTAATGATGTATATAAAGGTACCACGGTGACGCAGAGGCCAAATCGCCAGGAATGTTGTCAAATATTACCGCCGAGATGTCAGGTTGGGTTAGGTTGGTTATATTGCCTTATTCATGTATATGAAGGACCCGCGTAGACGTAGAGTCCAACTCGCCAGGATTGTTGTCAAATTTTACCGCCGAGAGGTTAGGTTGGGATGGGTTAGGTTATATTACGTTATTGATGTGTATAAAGGTCACACGGAGACGTAGTGTCCAACACGCCAGGAATGTTGTCAAATATTACCGCCGAGATGGTAGACTGGGTTAGGTTAGGTTACACTACGTTATTGATGTACATAAAGGTTCCACGAAGTCGTACAAGCCAGCTCGCCAGGAATGTTGTCAAATATTACCGCCGAGATGTCAGGTTGGGTTAGGTTAGGTTATAATACGTTATTGATGTATATGAATGTCCCACGCAGACGTAGAGGAGAACTCCCCAGGAATGCTGTCAAATATTATCGACGAGATGATAGGTTGGGTTAGGTTAGGTTATATTACGTTATTGATGTATATACAGGAACCACGGTGACGTAGAGTCCAACTCGCCAGGAATGTTGTCAAATTATACCGCCGAGATGTCAGGTTGGGTTAGGTTAGGTTATATTACGTCATAGACGTATACAGTGTTCCCACCGAGAAGTAGGGGCCGACAAGCAAGGAATGCGGTTAAATGGTACCACGAGAGGTTAGGTTGGGTTAGGATAGGTTATATTACGTTAATGATGTATGCAAAGGTCCCACGTAGACGTAGAGGACAATTTGCCAGGAATGTTGTCAAATATTACCGCCGAGATGATTGGTTGGGTTAGATTAGGTTATATTACGTTATTGATGTATATAAAGGTACCACGGTGACGTAGAGGCCAACTCGCCAGGAATGTTGTCAAATATTACCGCCGAGATGTCAGGTTGTGTTAGGTTGGTTATATTGCCTTATTCATGTATATGAAGGTCCCGCGTAGACGTAGAGCCCAACTCGCCAGGATTGTTGTCAAACTTTACCGCCGAGAGGTTAGGTTGGGATGGGTTAGGTTATATTACGTTATTGATGTGTATAAAGGTCACACGGAGACGTAGTGTCCAACACGCCAGGAATGTTGTCAAATATTACCGCCGAGATGGTAGACTGGGTTAGGTTAGGTTACACTACGTTATTGATGTACATAAAGGTTCCACGAAGTCGTACAAGCCAGCTCGCCAGGAATGTTGTCAAATATTACCGCCGAGATGTCAGGTTGGGTTAGGTTAGGTTATAATACGTTATTGATGTATATGAATGTCCCACGCAGACGTAGAGGAGAACTCCCCAGGAATGCTGTCAAATATTATCGACGAGATGATAGGTTGGGTTAGGTTAGGTTATATTACGTTATTGATGTATATACAGGAACCACGGTGACGTAGAGTCCAACTCGCCAGGAATGTTGTCAAATTATACCGCCGAGATATCAGGTTGGGTTAGGTTAGGTTATATTACGTCATAGACGTATACAGTGTTCCCACCGAGAAGTAGGGGCCGACAAGCAAGGAATGCGGTTAAATGGTACCACGAGAGGTTAGGTTGGGTTAGGATAGGTTATATTAGGATACCGATGTACATAAAGGTCCCACGGACACGTAGAAGCCAGCTCGCCAGGAATGTTGTCAAATATTACCGCCGAGACGTCAGGTTGGGTTAGGTTAGGTTATATTACGTTATTGATGTATACAAGGGTCCCACGTAGACGTAGAGGACAATTTGCCAGGAATGTTGTCAAATATTACCGCCGAGATGATTGGTTGGGTTAGATTAGGTTATATTACGTTATTGATGTATATAAAGGTACCACGGTGACGTAGAGGCCAACTCGCCAGGAATGTTGTCAAATATTACCGCCGAGATGTCAGGTTGGGTTAGGTTGGTTATATTGCCATATTCATGTATATGAAGGTCCCACGTAGACGTAGAGACCAACTCGCCAGGATTGTTGTCAAATTTTACCGCCGAGAGGTTAGGTTGGGATGGGTTAGGTTATATTACGTTATTGATGTGTATAAAGGTCACACGGAGAAGTAGTGTCCAACACGCCAGGAATGTTGTCAAATATTACCGCCGAGATGGTAGACTGGGTTAGGTTAGGTTACACTACGTTATTGATGTACATAAAGGTCCCACGAAGTCGTAGAAGCCAGTTCGCCAGGAATGTTGTCAAATATTACCGCCGAGATGTCAGGTTGGGTTCGGTTAGGTTATATTACGTTATTGATGTATATAAAGTTACCACGGTGACGTAGAGGCCAACTCGCCAGGAATGTTGTCAAATATTATCGCCGAGATGATGGGTTGGGTTTGGTTAGGTTATATTGCCTTATTCATGTATATGAAGGTCCCACGTAGACGTAGTGTCCAACTCGCCAGGAATGTTATCAAATATTACGGCCGAGATGGTAGACTGTGTTAGGTTAGGTTACACTACGTTATTGATGTACATAAAGGTCCCACGAAGTCGTAGAAGCCAGCTCGCCAGGAATGTTGTGAAATATTACCGCCGAGATGTCAGGTTGGGTTAGATTAGGTTATAATACGTTATTGATGTATATGAATGTCCCACGCAGACGTAGAGGAGAACTCGCCGAGAATGTTGACAAATATTATCGCCGAGATGATGGGTTGGGTTTGATTAGGTTATATTAGGATACTGATGTATATAAGGGTCCCACGGACACGTAGAGGCCAAGTCGCCAGGAATGTCGTCAAATTTTACCGCCGAGATGTCAGGTTGGGTTAGGTTAGGTTATATTACGTTATTGATATATATGAAGGTCCACGTAGACGTAGAGGACAACCCGCCAGGAATGCTGTCAAATAATATCGCCGAGATGATAGGTTGCGTTAGGTTAGGTTATATTACGTTATTGATGTATATAAAGGAACCACGGTGACGTAGAGTCCAACTCGCCAGGAATGTTGTCAAATATTACCGCCGAGATGATAGGTTGGGTTAGATTAGGTTATATTACGTTAATGATGTATATAAAGGTCCCACGAAGTCGTAGAGGAGAACTCCCCAGGAATGCTGTCAAATATTATCGCCGAGATGATAGGTCGGGTTAGGATAGTTTATATTACGTTATTGATGTATATGAATGTCCCACGCAGACGTAGAGGAGAACTCGCCAGGAATGTTGACAAATATTATCGCCGAGATGATAGGTTGGGTTTGGTTAGGTTATATTAGGATACTAATGTATATAAAGGTCCGACGGACACGTAGAGGCCAAGTCGCCAGGAATGTTGTCAAATATTACCGCCGAGATGTCAGGTTGGGTTAGGTTGGTTATATTGCCTTATTCATGTATATGAAGGACCCGCGTAGACGTAGAGTCCAACTCGCCAGGATTGTTGTCAAATTTTACCGCCGAGAGGTTAGGTTGGGATGGGTTAGGTTATATTACGTTATTGATGTGTATAAAGGTCACACGGAGACGTAGTGTCCAACACGCCAGGAATGTTGTCAAATATTACCGCCGAGATGGTAGACTGGGTTAGGTTAGGTTACACTACGTTATTGATGTACATAAAGGTTCCACGAAGTCGTACAAGCCAGCTCGCCAGGAATGTTGTCAAATATTACCGCCGAGATGTCAGGTTGGGTTAGGTTAGGTTATAATACGTTATTGATGTATATGAATGTCCCACGCAGACGTAGAGGAGAACTCCCCAGGAATGCTGTCAAATATTATCGACGAGATGATAGGTTGGGTTAGGTTAGGTTATATTACGTTATTGATGTATATACAGGAACCACGGTGACGTAGAGTCCAACTCGCCAGGAATGTTGTCAAATTATACCGCCGAGATGTCAGGTTGGGTTAGGTTAGGTTATATTACGTCATAGACGTATACAGTGTTCCCACCGAGAAGTAGGGGCCGACAAGCAAGGAATGCGGTTAAATGGTACCACGAGAGGTTAGGTTGGGTTAGGATAGGTTATATTACGTTAATGATGTATGCAAAGGTCCCACGTAGACGTAGAGGACAATTTGCCAGGAATGTTGTCAAATATTACCGCCGAGATGATTGGTTGGGTTAGATTAGGTTATATTACGTTATTGATGTATATAAAGGTACCACGGTGACGTAGAGGCCAACTCGCCAGGAATGTTGTCAAATATTACCGCCGAGATGTCAGGTCGTGTTAGGTTGGTTATATTGCCATATTCATGTATATGAAGGTCCCACGTAGACGTAGAGCCCAACTCGCCAGGATTGTTGTCAAATTTTACCGCCGAGAGGTTAGGTTGGGATGGGTTAGGTTATATTACGTTATTGATGTGTATAAAGGTCACACGGAGACGTAGTGTCCAACACGCCAGGAATGTTGTCAAATATTACCGCCGAGATGGTAGACTGGGTTAGGTTAGGTTACACTACGTTATTGATGTACATAAAGGTCCCACGAAGTCGTAGAAGCCAGTTCGCCAGGAATGTTGTCAAATATTACCGCCGAGATGTCAGGTTGGGTTAGGTTGGTTATATTGCCTTATTCATGTATATGAAGGACCCGCGTAGACGTAGAGTCCAACTCGCCAGGATTGTTGTCAAATTTTACCGCCGAGAGGTTAGGTTGGGATGGGTTAGGTTATATTACGTTATTGATGTGTATAAAGGTCACACGGAGACGTAGTGTCCAACACGCCAGGAATGTTGTCAAATATTACCGCCGAGATGGTAGACTGGGTTAGGTTAGGTTACACTACGTTATTGATGTACATAAAGGTTCCACGAAGTCGTACAAGCCAGCTCGCCAGGAATGTTGTCAAATATTACCGCCGAGATGTCAGGTTGGGTTAGGTTAGGTTATAATACGTTATTGATGTATATGAATGTCCCACGCAGACGTAGAGGAGAACTCCCCAGGAATGCTGTCAAATATTATCGACGAGATGATAGGTTGGGTTAGGTTAGGTTATATTACGTTATTGATGTATATACAGGAACCACGGTGACGTAGAGTCCAACTCGCCAGGAATGTTGTCAAATTATACCGCCGAGATGTCAGGTTGGGTTAGGTTAGGTTATATTACGTCATAGACGTATACAGTGTTCCCACCGAGAAGTAGGGGCCGACAAGCAAGGAATGCGGTTAAATGGTACCACGAGAGGTTAGGTTGGGTTAGGATAGGTTATATTACGTTAATGATGTATGCAAAGGTCCCACGTAGACGTAGAGGACAATTTGCCAGGAATGTTGTCAAATATTACCGCCGAGATGATTGGTTGGGTTAGATTAGGTTATATTACGTTATTGATGTATATAAAGGTACCACGGTGACGTAGAGGCCAACTCGCCAGGAATGTTGTCAAATATTACCGCCGAGATGTCAGGTCGTGTTAGGTTGGTTATATTGCCATATTCATGTATATGAAGGTCCCACGTAGACGTAGAGCCCAACTCGCCAGGATTGTTGTCAAATTTTACCGCCGAGAGGTTAGGTTGGGATGGGTTAGGTTATATTACGTTATTGATGTGTATAAAGGTCACACGGAGACGTAGTGTCCAACACGCCAGGAATGTTGTCAAATATTACCGCCGAGATGGTAGACTGGGTTAGGTTAGGTTACACTACGTTATTGATGTACGTAAAGGTCCCACGAAGTCGTAGAAGCCAGTTCGCCAGGAATGTTGTCAAATATTACCGCCGAGATGTCAGGTTGGGTTAGGTTAGGTTATAATACGTTATTGATGTATATGAATGTCCCACGCAGACGTAGAGGAGAACTCCCCAGGAATGCTGTCAAATATTATCGACGAGATGATAGGTTGGGTTAGGTTAGGTTATATTACGTTATTGATGTATATACAGGAACCACGGTGACGTAGAGTCCAACTCGCCAGGAATGTTGTCAAATTATACCGCCGAGATGTTAGGTTGGGTTAGGTTAGGTTATATTACGTCATAGACGTATACAGTGTTCCCACCGAGAAGTAGGGGCCGACAAGCAAGGAATGCGGTTAAATGGTACCACGAGAGGTTAGGTTGGGTTAGGATAGGTTATATTAGGATACCGATGTATATAAAGGTCCCACGGACACGTAGAAGCCAGCTCGCCAGGAATGTTGTCAAATATTACCGCCGAGACGTCAGGTTGGGTTAGGTTAGGTTATATTACGTTATTGATGTATACGAAGGTCCCACGTAGACGTAGAGGACAATTTGCCAGGAATGTTGTCAAATATTATCGCCGAGATGATTGGTTGGGTTAGATTAGGTTATATTACGTTATTGATGTATATAAAGGTACCACGGTGACGTAGAGGCCAACTCTCCAGGTATGTTGTCAAATATTACCGCCGAGATGTCAGGTTGGGTTAGGTGGGTTATATTGCCTTATTCATGTATATGAAGGTCCCACGTAGACGTAGAGCCCAACTCGCCAGGATTGTTGTCAAATTTTACCGCCGAGAACTTAGGTTGGGATGGGTTAGGTTATATTACGTTATTGATGTGTATACAGGTCTCACGGAGACGTAGTGTCCAACTCGCCAGGAATGTTGTCAAATATTACCGCCGAGATGGTAGACTGGGTTAGGTTAGGTTACACTACGTTATTGATGTACATAAAGGTCCCACGAATTCGTAGAAGCCAGCTCGCCAGGAATGTTGTCAAATATTACCGCCGAGGTGTCAGGTTGGGTTAGGTTAGGTTATAATACGTTATTGATGTATATGAATGTCCCACGCAGACGTAGAGGAGAACTCCCCAGGAATGCTGTCAAATATTATCGCCGAGGTGATAGGTTGGGTTAGGATAGTTTATATTACTTTATTGATGTATATGAATGTCCCACGCAGACGTAGAGGAGAACTCGCCAGGAATGTTGACAAATATTATCGCCGAGATGATAGGTTGTGTGTAGTTAGGTTATATTAGGATACTGATGTATATAAAGGTCCCACGGACACGTAGAGGCCAAGTCGCCAGGAATGTTGTCAGATTTTACCGCCGAGATGTCAGGTTGGGTTAGGTTAGGTTATATTACGCTATTGATGTATATGAAGGTCCTTAGTAGACGTAGAGGACAACCCGCCAGGAATGTTTGTCAAACATTATCGCCAAGATGATAGGTTGGGTTAGGTTAGGTTACATTACGTTATTGATGTATTAAAGGTGCCACGGAGACGTAGAATCCAACACGCCAGGAATGTCGTCAAATATTACCGCTGAGATGTCAGGTTGGGTTAGGATAGTTTATATTACGTTATTGATGTATATGAATGTCCCACGCAGACGTAGAGGAGAATTCGCCAGGAATGTTGACAAATATTATCGCCGAGATGATGGGTTGGGTTTGGTTAGGTTATATTGCCTTATTCATGTATATGAAGGTCCCACGTAGACGTAAAGTCCAACTCGCCAGGATTGTTGTCAAATTTTACCGCCGAGACGTTAGGTTGGGATGGGTTAGGTTACATTACGTTATTGATGTGTATAAAGGTCACACGGAGACGTAGTGTCCAACTCGCCAGGAATGTTATCAAATATTACCGCCGAGATGGTAGACTGTGTTAGGTTAGGTTACACTACGTTATTGATGTACATAAAGGTCCCACGAAGTCATAGAAGCCAGCTCGCCAGGAATGTTGTGAAATATTACCGCCGAGATGTCAGGTTGGGTTAGATTAGGATATAATACGTTATTGATGTATATGAATGTCCCACGCAGACGTAGAGGAGAACTCGCCGAGAATGTTGACAAATATTATCGCCGAGATGATGGGTTGGGTTTGGTTAGGTTATATTAGGATACTGATGTATATAAGGGTCCCACGGACACGTAGAGGCCAAGTCGCCAGGAATGTCGTCAAATTTTACCGCCGAGATGTCAGGTTGGGTTAGGTTAGGTTATATTACGTTATTGATATATATGAAGGTCCACGTAGACGTAGAGGACAATCCGCCAGGAATGCTGTCAAATAATATCGCCGAGATGATAGGTTGGGTTAGGTTAGGTTATATTACGTTATTGATGTATATAAAGGAACCACGGTGACGTAGAGTCCAACTCGCCAGGAATGTTGTCAAATATTACCGCCGAGATGATAGGTTGGGTTAGATTAGGTTATATTACGTTATTGACGTACATAAAGGTCCCACGGAGTCGTAGAGGCCACCTCGCCAGGAATGTTGTCAGATTTTACGGCCGAGATGTCAGGTTGGGTTAGGTTAGGTTATATTACGTTATTGATATATATGAAGGTCCACGTAGACGTAGAGGACAACCCGCCAGGAATGCTGTCAAATAATATCGCCGAGATGATAGGTTGGGTTAGGTTAGGTTATATTACGTTATTGATGTATATAAAGGAACGACGGTGACGTAGAGTCCAACTCGCCAGGAATGTTGTCAAATATTACCGCCGAGATGATAGGTTGGGTTAGATTAGGTTATATTACGTTATTGATGTATATGAAGGTCCCTAGTAGACGTAGAGGCCAACCCGCCAGGAATGTTGTCAAATATTACCGCCGAGATGTCAGGTTGGGTTAGGTTAGGTTATATTACGTTAATGATGTATATAAAGGTCCCACGAAGTCGTAGAAGCCAGCTCGCCAAGAATGTTGTCAAATATTACCGCCGAGATGTCAGGTTGGGTTAGGTTAGGTTATATTACGTTATTGATGTATATGAAGGTCCCGCGTAGACGTAGAGTCCAACTCGCCAGGATTGTTGTCAAATTTTACCGCCGAGATGATTGGTTGGGTTAGATTAGGTTATATTACGTTAATGATGTATATAAAGGTACCACGGTGACGCAGAGGCCAAATCGCCAGGAATGTTGTCAAATATTACCGCCGAGATGTCAGGTTGGGTTAGGTTGGTTATATTGCCTTATTCATGTATATGAAGGTCCCGCGTAGACGTAGAGCCCAACTCGCCAGGATTGTTGTCAAACTTTACCGCCGAGAGGTTAGGTTGGGATGGGTTAGGTTATATTACGTTATTGATGTGTATAAAGGTCACACGGAGACGTAGTGTCCAACACGCCAGGAATGTTGTCAAATATTACCGCCGAGATGGTAGACTGGGTTAGGTTAGGTTACACTACGTTATTGATGTACATAAAGATTCCACGAAGTCGTACAAGCCAGCTCGCCAGGAATGTTGTCAAATATTACCGCCGAGATGTCAGGTTGGGTTAGGTTAGGTTATAATACGTTATTGATGTATATGAATGTCCCACGCAGACGTAGAGGAGAACTCCCCAGGAATGCTGTCAAATATTATCGACGAGATGATAGGTTGGGTTAGGTTAGGTTATATTACGTTATTGATGTATATACAGGAACCACGGTGACGTAGAGTCCAACTCGCCAGGAATGTTGTCAAATTATACCGCCGAGATATCAGGTTGGGTTAGGTTAGGTTATATTACGTCATAGACGTATACAGTGTTCCCACCGAGAAGTAGGGGCCGACAAGCAAGGAATGCGGTTAAATGGTACCACGAGAGGTTAGGTTGGGTTAGGATAGGTTATATTAGGATACCGATGTACATAAAGGTCCCACGGACACGTAGAAGCCAGCTCGCCAGGAATGTTGTCAAATATTACCGCCGAGACGTCAGGTTGGGTTAGGTTAGGTTATATTACGTTATTGATGTATACAAGGGTCCCACGTAGACGTAGAGGACAATTTGCCAGGAATGTTGTCAAATATTACCGCCGAGATGATTGGTTGGGTTAGATTAGGTTATATTACGTTATTGATGTATATAAAGGTACCACGGTGACGTAGAGGCCAACTCGCCAGGAATGTTGTCAAATATTACCGCCGAGATGTCAGGTTGGGTTAGGTTGGTTATATTGCCATATTCATGTATATGAAGGTCCCACGTAAACGTAGAGACCAACTCGCCAGGATTGTTGTCAAATTTTACCGCCGAGAGGTTAGGTTGGGATGGGTTAGGTTATATTACGTTATTGATGTGTATAAAGGTCACACGGAGAAGTAGTGTCCAACACGCCAGGAATGTTGTCAAATATTACCGCCGAGATGGTAGACTGGGTTAGGTTAGGTTACACTACGTTATTGATGTACATAAAGGTCCCACGAAGTCGTAGAAGCCAGTTCGCCAGGAATGTTGTCAAATATTACCGCCGAGATGTCAGGTTGGGTTCGGTTAGGTTATATTACGTTATTGATGTATATAAAGTTACCACGGTGACGTAGAGGCCAACTCGCCAGGAATGTTGTCAAATATTATCGCCGAGATGATGGGTTGGGTTAGGTTGGTTATATTGCCTTATTCATGTATATGAAGGTCCCGCGTAGACGTAGAGCCCAACTCGCCAGGATTGTTGTCAAACTTTACCGCCGAGAGGTTAGGTTGGGATGGGTTAGGTTATATTACGTTATTGATGTGTATAAAGGTCACACGGAGACGTAGTGTCCAACACGCCAGGAATGTTGTCAAATATTACCGCCGAGATGGTAGACTGGGTTAGGTTAGGTTACACTACGTTATTGATGTACATAAAGGTTCCACGAAGTCGTACAAGCCAGCTCGCCAGGAATGTTGTCAAATATTACCGCCGAGATGTCAGGTTGGGTTAGGTTAGGTTATAATACGTTATTGATGTATATGAATGTCCCACGCAGACGTAGAGGAGAACTCCCCAGGAATGCTGTCAAATATTATCGACGAGATGATAGGTTGGGTTAGGTTAGGTTATATTACGTTATTGATGTATATACAGGAACCACGGTGACGTAGAGTCCAACTCGCCAGGAATGTTGTCAAATTATACCGCCGAGATATCAGGTTGGGTTAGGTTAGGTTATATTACGTCATAGACGTATACAGTGTTCCCACCGAGAAGTAGGGGCCGACAAGCAAGGAATGCGGTTAAATGGTACCACGAGAGGTTAGGTTGGGTTAGGATAGGTTATATTAGGATACCGATGTACATAAAGGTCCCACGGACACGTAGAAGCCAGCTCGCCAGGAATGTTGTCAAATATTACCGCCGAGACGTCAGGTTGGGTTAGGTTAGGTTATATTACGTTATTGATGTATACAAGGGTCCCACGTAGACGTAGAGGACAATTTGCCAGGAATGTTGTCAAATATTACCGCCGAGATGATTGGTTGGGTTAGATTAGGTTATATTACGTTATTGATGTATATAAAGGTACCACGGTGACGTAGAGGCCAACTCGCCAGGAATGTTGTCAAATATTACCGCCGAGATGTCAGGTTGGGTTAGGTTGGTTATATTGCCATATTCATGTATATGAAGGTCCCACGTAGACGTAGAGACCAACTCGCCAGGATTGTTGTCAAATTTTACCGCCGAGAGGTTAGGTTGGGATGGGTTAGGTTATATTACGTTATTGATGTGTATAAAGGTCACACGGAGAAGTAGTGTCCAACACGCCAGGAATGTTGTCAAATATTACCGCCGAGATGGTAGACTGGGTTAGGTTAGGTTACACTACGTTATTGATGTACATAAAGGTCCCACGAAGTCGTAGAAGCCAGTTCGCCAGGAATGTTGTCAAATATTACCGCCGAGATGTCAGGTTGGGTTCGGTTAGGTTATATTACGTTATTGATGTATATAAAGTTACCACGGTGACGTAGAGGCCAACTCGCCAGGAATGTTGTCAAATATTATCGCCGAGATGATGGGTTGGGTTTGGTTAGGTTATATTGCCTTATTCATGTATATGAAGGTCCCACGTAGACGTAGTGTCCAACTCGCCAGGAATGTTATCAAATATCACGGCCGAGATGGTAGACTGTGTTAGGTTAGGTTACACTACGTTATTGATGTACATAAAGGTCCCACGAAGTCGTAGAAGCCAGCTCGCCAGGAATGTTGTGAAATATTACCGCCGAGGTGTCAGGTTGGGTTAGGTTAGGTTATAATACGTTGTTGATGTATATGAATGTCCCACGCAGACGTAGAGGAGAACTCGCCAGGAATGTTGACAAATATTATCGCCGAGATGATAGGTTGTGTGTAGTTAGGTTATATTAGGATACTGATGTATATAAAGGTCCCACGGACACGTAGAGGCCAAGTCGCCAGGAATGTTGTCAGATTTTACCGCCGAGATGTCAGGTTGGGTTAGGTTAGGTTATATTACGCTATTGATGTATATGAAGGTCCTTAGTAGACGTAGAGGACAACCCGCCAGGAATGTTTGTCAAACATTATCGCCAAGATGATAGGTTGGGTTAGGTTAGGTTACATTACGTTATTGATGTATTAAAGGTGCCACGGAGACGTAGAATCCAACACGCCAGGAATGTCGTCAAATATTACCGCTGAGATGTCAGGTTGGGTTAGGATAGTTTATATTACGTTATTGATGTATATGAATGTCCCACGCAGACGTAGAGGAGAATTCGCCAGGAATGTTGACAAATATTATCGCCGAGATGATGGGTTGGGTTTGGTTAGGTTATATTGCCTTATTCATGTATATGAAGGTCCCACGTAGACGTAAAGTCCAACTCGCCAGGATTGTTGTCAAATTTTACCGCCGAGACGTTAGGTTGGGATGGGTTAGGTTACATTACGTTATTGATGTGTATAAAGGTCACACGGAGACGTAGTGTCCAACTCGCCAGGAATGTTATCAAATATTACCGCCGAGATGGTAGACTGTGTTAGGTTAGGTTACACTACGTTATTGATGTACATAAAGGTCCCACGAAGTCATAGAAGCCAGCTCGCCAGGAATGTTGTGAAATATTACCGCCGAGATGTCAGGTTGGGTTAGATTAGGATATAATACGTTATTGATGTATATGAATGTCCCACGCAGACGTAGAGGAGAACTCGCCGAGAATGTTGACAAATATTATCGCCGAGATGATGGGTTGGGTTTGGTTAGGTTATATTAGGATACTGATGTATATAAGGGTCCCACGGACACGTAGAGGCCAAGTCGCCAGGAATGTCGTCAAATTTTACCGCCGAGATGTCAGGTTGGGTTAGGTTAGGTTATATTACGTTATTGATATATATGAAGGACCACGTAGACGTAGAGGACAATTCGCCAGGAATGCTGTCAAATAATATCGCCGAGATGATAGGTTGGGTTAGGTTAGGTTATATTACGTTATTGATGTATATAAAGGAACCACGGTGACGTAGAGTCCAACTCGCCAGGAATGTTGTCAAATATTACCGCCGAGATGATAGGTTGGGTTAGATTAGGTTATATTACGTTATTGACGTACATAAAGGTCCCACGGAGTCGTAGAGGCCACCTCGCCAGGAATGTTGTCAGATTTTACGGCCGAGATGTCAGGTTGGGTTAGGTTAGGTTATATTACGTTATTGATATATATGAAGGTCCACGTAGACGTAGAGGACAACCCGCCAGGAATGCTGTCAAATAATATCGCCGAGATGATAGGTTGGGTTAGGTTAGGTTATATTACGTTATTGATGTATATAAAGGAACGACGGTGACGTAGAGTCCAACTCGCCAGGAATGTTGTCAAATATTACCGCCGAGATGATAGGTTGGGTTAGATTAGGTTATATTACGTTATTGATGTATATGAAGGTCCCTAGTAGACGTAGAGGCCAACCCGCCAGGAATGTTGTCAAATATTACCGCCGAGATGTCAGGTTGGGTTAGGTTAGGTTATATTACGTTAATGATGTATATAAAGGTCCCACGAAGTCGTAGAAGCCAGCTCGCCAAGAATGTTGTCAAATATTACCGCCGAGATGTCAGGTTGGGTTAGGTTAGGTTATATTACGTTATTGATGTATATGAAGGTCCCGCGTAGACGTAGAGTCCAACTCGCCAGGATTGTTGTCAAATTTTACCGCCGAGATGATTGGTTGGGTTAGATTAGGTTATATTACGTTAATGATGTATATAAAGGTACCACGGTGACGCAGAGGCCAAATCGCCAGGAATGTTGTCAAATATTACCGCCGAGATGTCAGGTTGGGTTAGGTTGGTTATATTGCCTTATTCATGTATATGAAGGTCCCGCGTAGACGTAGAGCCCAACTCGCCAGGATTGTTGTCAAACTTTACCGCCGAGAGGTTAGGTTGGGATGGGTTAGGTTATATTACGTTATTGATGTGTATAAAGGTCACACGGAGACGTAGTGTCCAACACGCCAGGAATGTTGTCAAATATTACCGCCGAGATGGTAGACTGGGTTAGGTTAGGTTACACTACGTTATTGATGTACATAAAGATTCCACGAAGTCGTACAAGCCAGCTCGCCAGGAATGTTGTCAAATATTACCGCCGAGATGTCAGGTTGGGTTAGGTTAGGTTATAATACGTTATTGATGTATATGAATGTCCCACGCAGACGTAGAGGAGAACTCCCCAGGAATGCTGTCAAATATTATCGACGAGATGATAGGTTGGGTTAGGTTAGGTTATATTACGTTATTGATGTATATACAGGAACCACGGTGACGTAGAGTCCAACTCGCCAGGAATGTTGTCAAATTATACCGCCGAGATATCAGGTTGGGTTAGGTTAGGTTATATTACGTCATAGACGTATACAGTGTTCCCACCGAGAAGTAGGGGCCGACAAGCAAGGAATGCGGTTAAATGGTACCACGAGAGGTTAGGTTGGGTTAGGATAGGTTATATTAGGATACCGATGTACATAAAGGTCCCACGGACACGTAGAAGCCAGCTCGCCAGGAATGTTGTCAAATATTACCGCCGAGACGTCAGGTTGGGTTAGGTTAGGTTATATTACGTTATTGATGTATACAAGGGTCCCACGTAGACGTAGAGGACAATTTGCCAGGAATGTTGTCAAATATTACCGCCGAGATGATTGGTTGGGTTAGATTAGGTTATATTACGTTATTGATGTATATAAAGGTACCACGGTGACGTAGAGGCCAACTCGCCAGGAATGTTGTCAAATATTACCGCCGAGATGTCAGGTTGGGTTAGGTTGGTTATATTGCCATATTCATGTATATGAAGGTCCCACGTAGACGTAGAGACCAACTCGCCAGGATTGTTGTCAAATTTTACCGCCGAGAGGTTAGGTTGGGATGGGTTAGGTTATATTACGTTATTGATGTGTATAAAGGTCACACGGAGAAGTAGTGTCCAACACGCCAGGAATGTTGTCAAATATTACCGCCGAGATGGTAGACTGGGTTAGGTTAGGTTACACTACGTTATTGATGTACATAAAGGTCCCACGAAGTCGTAGAAGCCAGTTCGCCAGGAATGTTGTCAAATATTACCGCCGAGATGTCAGGTTGGGTTCGGTTAGGTTATATTACGTTATTGATGTATATAAAGTTACCACGGTGACGTAGAGGCCAACTCGCCAGGAATGTTGTCAAATATTATCGCCGAGATGATGGGTTGGGTTAGGTTGGTTATATTGCCTTATTCATGTATATGAAGGTCCCGCGTAGACGTAGAGCCCAACTCGCCAGGATTGTTGTCAAACTTTACCGCCGAGAGGTTAGGTTGGGATGGGTTAGGTTATATTACGTTATTGATGTGTATAAAGGTCACACGGAGACGTAGTGTCCAACACGCCAGGAATGTTGTCAAATATTACCGCCGAGATGGTAGACTGGGTTAGGTTAGGTTACACTACGTTATTGATGTACATAAAGGTTCCACGAAGTCGTACAAGCCAGCTCGCCAGGAATGTTGTCAAATATTACCGCCGAGATGTCAGGTTGGGTTAGGTTAGGTTATAATACGTTATTGATGTATATGAATGTCCCACGCAGACGTAGAGGAGAACTCCCCAGGAATGCTGTCAAATATTATCGACGAGATGATAGGTTGGGTTAGGTTAGGTTATATTACGTTATTGATGTATATACAGGAACCACGGTGACGTAGAGTCCAACTCGCCAGGAATGTTGTCAAATTATACCGCCGAGATATCAGGTTGGGTTAGGTTAGGTTATATTACGTCATAGACGTATACAGTGTTCCCACCGAGAAGTAGGGGCCGACAAGCAAGGAATGCGGTTAAATGGTACCACGAGAGGTTAGGTTGGGTTAGGATAGGTTATATTAGGATACCGATGTACATAAAGGTCCCACGGACACGTAGAAGCCAGCTCGCCAGGAATGTAGTCAAATATTACCGCCGAGACGTCAGGTTGGGTTAGGTTAGGTTATATTACGTTATTGATGTATACAAGGGTCCCACGTAGACGTAGAGGACAATTTGCCAGGAATGTTGTCAAATATTACCGCCGAGATGATTGGTTGGGTTAGATTAGGTTATATTACGTTATTGATGTATATAAAGGTACCACGGTGACGTAGAGGCCAACTCGCCAGGAATGTTGTCAAATATTACCGCCGAGATGTCAGGTTGGGTTAGGTTGGTTATATTGCCATATTCATGTATATGAAGGTCCCACGTAGACGTAGAGACCAACTCGCCAGGATTGTTGTCAAATTTTACCGCCGAGAGGTTAGGTTGGGATGGGTTAGGTTATATTACGTTATTGATGTGTATAAAGGTCACACGGAGAAGTAGTGTCCAACACGCCAGGAATGTTGTCAAATATTACCGCCGAGATGGTAGACTGGGTTAGGTTAGGTTACACTACGTTATTGATGTACATAAAGGTCCCACGAAGTCGTAGAAGCCAGTTCGCCAGGAATGTTGTCAAATATTACCGCCGAGATGTCAGGTTGGGTTCGGTTAGGTTATATTACGTTATTGATGTATATAAAGTTACCACGGTGACGTAGAGGCCAACTCGCCAGGAATGTTGTCAAATATTATCGCCGAGATGATGGGTTGGGTTTGGTTAGGTTATATTGCCTTATTCATGTATATGAAGGTCCCACGTAGACGTAGTGTCCAACTCGCCAGGAATGTTATCAAATATCACGGCCGAGATGGTAGACTGTGTTAGGTTAGGTTACACTACGTTATTGATGTACATAAAGGTCCCACGAAGTCGTAGAAGCCAGCTCGCCAGGAATGTTGTGAAATATTACCGCCGAGATGTCAGGTTGGGTTAGATTAGGTTATAATACGTTATTGATGTATATGAAAGTCCCACGCAGACGTAGAGGAGAACTCGCCGAGAATGTTGACAAATATTATCGCCGAGATGATGGGTTGGGTTTGATTAGGTTATATTAGGATACTGATGTATATAAGGGTCCCACGGACACGTAGAGGCCAAGTCGCCAGGAATGTCGTCAAATTTTACCGCCGAGATGTCAGGTTGGGTTAGGTTAGGTTATATTACGTTATTGATATATATGAAGGTCCACGTAGACGTAGAGGACAACCCGCCAGGAATGCTGTCAAATAATATCGCCGAGATGATAGGTTGCGTTAGGTTAGGTTATATTACGTTATTGATGTATATAAAGGAACCACGGTGACGTAGAGTCCAACTCGCCAGGAATGTTGTCAAATATTACCGCCGAGATGATAGGTTGGGTTAGATTAGGTTATATTACGTTAATGATGTATATAAAGGTCCCACGAAGTCGTAGAGGAGAACTCCCCAGGAATGCTGTCAAATATTATCGCCGAGATGATAGGTCGGGTTAGGATAGTTTATATTACGTTATTGATGTATATGAATGTCCCACGCAGACGTAGAGGAGAACTCGCCAGGAATGTTGACAAATATTATCGCCGAGATGATAGGTTGGGTTTGGTTAGGTTATATTAGGATACTAATGTATATAAAGGTCCGACGGACACGTAGAGGCCAAGTCGCCAGGAATGTTGTCAAATATTACCGCCGATATGTTAGGTTGGGTTAGGTTAGGTTATATTACGTTATTGATGTATATCAAGGTCCCACGTAGATGTAGAGGACAACCCGCCAGGAATGCTGCCAAATATTATCGGCGAGATGATAGGTTGGGTTAGGTTAGGTTATATTACGTTATTGATGTATATAAAGGTCCCACGGAGACATAGAGGCCAACTCGCCAGGAATATTGTCAAATATTACCGCCGAGATGTCAGGTTGGGTTAGGTTAGGTTATATTGCCTTATTCATGTATATGAAGGTCCCACGTAGACGTAGAGTCCAACTCGCCAGGATTGTTGTCAAATTTTACCGCCGAGACGTTAAGTTGGGATGGGTTAGGTTATATTACTTTATTGATGTGTATAAAGGTCACACGGAGACGTAGTGTCCAACTCGCCAGGAATGTTATCAAATATTACCGCCGAGATGGTAGACTGTGTTAGGTTAGGTTACACTACGTTATTGATGTACACAAAGGTCCCACAAAGTCGTAGAAGCCAGCTCGCCAGGAATGTTGTCAAATATTACCGCCGAGATGTCAGGTTGGGTTAGATTATGTTATAATACGTTATCGATGTATATGAATGTCCCACGCAGACGTAGAGGAGAACTCGCCGAGAATGTTGACAAATATTATCGCCGAGATGATAGGTTGGGTTACGTTAGGTTTTATTACGTTATTGATGTATATATGGGAACCACGGGGACGTAGAGTCCAACTCGCCAGGAATGTTGTTAAATGTTACCGCCGAGGTGATAGGTTGGGTTAGATTATGTTATATTACGTTATTGACGTACAGAAAGGTCCCACGGAGTCGTAGAGGGCAGCTCGCCAGGAATGCTGTCAAATATTACCGTTGAGTTGTCAGGTTGGGTTAGGTTAGGTTATATTACGTTATTGATGTATATCAAGGTCCCACGTAGACGTAGAGGACAACCCGCCAGGAATGCAGTCAAATATAATCGGCAAGATGATAGGTTGGGTTAGGATAGGTTATATTACGTTATTGATGTATATAAAGGTACCACGGTGACGTAGAGTCCAACTCGCCAGGAATGTTGTCAGATTTTACCGCCGAGATGATAGGTTGGGTTAGGTTTGGTTATATTACGTTATTGATGTATATGAAGGTCCCTAGTAGACGTAGAGCCCAACCCGCCAGGAATGTTGTCAAATATTACCGCCGAGATGTCAGGTTGGGTAAGGTTAGGTTATATTACGTTATTGATGTATACGAAGGTCCCACGGAGACGTAGAGGCCAGCACGCCAGGAATGCTGTCAAATATTACCGCCGAGATGTCAGGTTGGGATAGGTTAGGCTATATTACGTTATTGATGTATATAAAGGTCTCACGGAGACTTAGAATCCAACACGCCAGGATTGTCGTCAAATATTACCGCTGAGATGTCAGGTTGGGTTAGGTTAGGTTATATTACGTTATTGATACATATGCGTGTCCCACGTAGACGTAGAGGAGAACTCGCCAGGAATGTTGACAAATATTATTGCCGAGATGATGGGTTGGGTTTGGTTAGGTTATATTAGGATACTGATGTATATAAAGGTCGCACGGACACGTAGAGGCCAAGTCGCCAGGAATGTTGTCAAATATTACCGCCGATAAGTTAGGTTGGGTTAGGTTAGGTTATATAAGGATACTGATGTATATAAAGGACCCACGGACACGTAGAGGCCAAGTCGCCAGGAATGTTGTCAAATATTATCGCCGAGATGATAGGTTGGGTTAGGTTAGGTTATATTACGTTATTGATGTATATAAAGGTACCACGGAGACGTAAAGGCCAACTCGCCAGCAATGTTGTCAAATATTTCCGCCGATAAGTTAGGTTGGGTTAGGTTAGGTTATATTACGCTATTGATGTATATGATGGTCCTTAGTAGACGTAGAGAACAACCCGCCAGTAATGTTTGTCAAACATTATCGCCGAGATGATAGGTTGGGTTAGGTTAGGTGACATTACGTTATTGACGAATATGAAGGTCCCACGTAGACGTAGAGGACAACTCGCCAGGAATGATGTCAAATATTATCGCCGAGATGATAGATTGGGTTAGGTTAGGTTATATTAGGTTATTGATGTATATAAAGGTCCCACGGAGATGTAGAGGCCAACTCGCCAGGAATGTTGTCAAATATTACCGCCGAGATGATAGGTTGGGTTAGATTAGGTTATATTACGTTATTGATATATATAAAGGTACCACGGTGACGTAGAGTCCAACTCGCCAGGAATGTTGTCAGATTTTACCGCCGAGATGATAGGTTGGGTTAGGTTTGGTTATATTACGTTATTGATGTATATGAAGGTCCCTAGTAGACGTAGAGGCCAACCCGCCAGGAATGTTGTCAAATATTACCGCCGAGATGTCAGGTTGGGTTAGGTTATGTTATATTACGTTATTGATGTATACGAAGGTCCCAAGTAGACGTAGAGGACAACTTGCCAGGAATGTTGTCAAATATTACCGCCGAGATGATAGGTTGGGTTAGATTAGGTTATATTACGTTATTGATGTATATAAAGGTCCCACGGAGACATAGAGGCCAACTCGCCAGGAGTTTTGTCAAATATTACAGCCGAGATGTCAGGTTGGGCTAGGTTAGGTTATATTACGTTATTGATGTATATAAAGGTCCCACGGAGACATAGAGGCCAACTCGCCAGGAATGTTGTCAAATATTACCGCCGAGATGATAGGTTGGGTTAGATTAGGTTATATTACGTTATTGACGTACATAAAGGTCCCACGGAGTCGTAGAGGCCACCTCGCCAGGAATGTTGTCAGATTTTACCGACGAGATGTCAGGTTGGGTTAGATTATGTTATATTACGTTATTGACGTACATAAAGGTCCCACGGAGTCGTAGAGGCCAACCCGCCAGGAATGTTGTCAAATATTACCGCCGAGATGTCAGGTTGGGTTAGGTTAGGTTATATTATGTTATTGATGTATACAAAGGTCCCAAGCAGACGTAGAGGACAACTTGCCAGGAATGTTGTCAAACTATACCGCCGAGATGTCAGGTTGGGTTAGGTTATATTATATTACGTCATAGACGTATACAGTGTTCCCACCGAGAAGTAGGGGACGACGAGCAAGGAATGCGGTTAAATGGTACAACGAGAGATTAGGTTGGGTTAGGTTAGGTTATATTAGGATACTGATGTATATAAAGGTCCCATGGACACTTAGAGGCCAACTCGCAAGAAATGTTGTCAAATTTCCCCCCCGAGGTGATAGGTTGGGTTAGCTTAGGTTACATTACGTTATTGATGTATACGAAGGTCCCACGTAGACGAAGAGTACAACTCGCCAGGAATGTTGTCAAATATTACTGCCGAGATGTCAGGTTGGGTTAGGTTAGGTTATATTACGTTATTGATGTACATAAAGGTCCCACGAAGTCGTAGAAGCCAGCTCGCCAAGAATGTTGTCAAATATTACCGCCGATATGTCAGGTTGGGTTAGGTTAGGTTATATTACGTTATTGATGTATATGAATGTCCCACGCAGACGTAGAATCCAACTCGCTAGGAATGTCGTCAAATACTACCGCCGAGATGTCAGGTTGGGTTAGGTTAGGTTATATTACGTTATTGATGTATATGAATGTCCCACGCAGACGTAGAGGAGAACTCGCCAGGAATGTTGACAAATATTATCGCCGAGATGATAGGTTGGGTTGGGTTAGGTTATATTACGTTATTGATGTATATAAAGGTACCACGTTGACGTAGAGTCCAACTCGCCAGGAATGTTGTCAGATTTTACCGCCGAGATGATAGGTTGAGTTAGGTTTGGTTATATTATGTTATTGATGTATATGAAGGTCCCTAGTAGACGTAGAGCCCAACCCGCCAGGAATGTTGTCAAATATTACCGGCGAGATGATAGGTTGGGTTAGATTAGGTTATATTACGTTATTGATGTATATAAATGAACCACGGTGACGTAGAGGAGAACTCGCCAGGAATGTTGACAAATATTATCGCCGAGATGATAGGTTGGGTTTGGTTAGGTTATATTACGTTATTGATGTATATAAAGGTCCCACGGAGACATAGAGGCCAACTCTCCAGGAATGTTGTCAAATATAATCGGCGAGATGATAGGTCGGGTTAGGTTAGGTTATATTACGTTATTGATATATATAAAGGTACCACGGTGACGTAGAGTCCAACTCGCCAGGAATGTTGTCAGATTTTACCGCCGAGATGATAGGTTGGATTAGGTTTGGTTATATTACGTTATTGATGTATATGAAGGTCCCTAGTAGACGTAGAGGACAACTCGCCAGGAATGATGTCAAATATTATCGCCTAGATGATAGATTGGGTTAGGTTAGGTTATATTAGGTTATTGATGTATATAAAGGTCCCACGGAGATGTAGAGGCCAACTCGCCAGGAATGTTGTCAAATATTACCGCCGAGATGTCAGGTTGGGTTAGGTTAGGTAATATTACGTTATTGATGTATATCAAGGTCCCACGTAGACGTAGAGGACAACCCGCCAGGAATGCAGTCAAATATAATCGGCAAGATGATACGTTGGGTTAGGATAGGTTATATTACGTTATTGATGTATATAAAGGTACCACGTTGACGTAGAGTCCAACTCGCCAGGAATGTTGTCAGATTTTACCGCCGAGATGATAGGTTGGGTTAGGTTTGGTTATATTATGTTATTGATGTATATGAAGGTCCCTAGTAGACGTAGAGCCCAACCCGCCAGGAATGTTGTCAAATATTACCGCCGAGATGTCAGGTTGGGTAAGGTTAGGTTATATTACGTTATTGATGTATACGAAGGTCCCACGGAGACGTAGAGGCCAGCACGCCAGGAATGCTGTCAAATATTACCGCCGAGATGTCAGGTTGGGATAGGTTAGGTTATATTACGTTATTGATGTATATAAAGGTCCCAAGCAGATGTAGAGTCCAACTCGCCAGGAATGTCTTCAAATATTACCGCCGAAATGTCAGGTTGGGTTAGGTTAGGTTATATTACCTTATTCATGTATATGAAGGTCCCACGTAGACGTAGAGTCCAACTCGCCAGGATTTTTGTCAAATTATACCGCCGAGATGTCATGTTGGGTTAGGTTAGGTTATATTACGTCATAGACGTATACGGTGTTCCCACCGAGAAGTAGGGTCCGACAAGCAAGGAATGTGGTTAAATGGTACCACGACAGATTAGGTTGGGTTAGGTTAGGTTATATTACGTTATTGATGTATATAAAGGTCCCACGGAGACGTAGAATCCAACACGCCAGGATTGTCGTCAAATATTACCGCTGAGATGTCAGGTTGGGTTAGGTTAGGTTATATTACGTTATTGATGCATATGAATGTCCCACGTAGACGTAGAGGAGAACTCGCCAGGAATGTTGACAAATATTATTGCCGAGATGATGGGTTGGGTTTGGTTAGGTTATATTAGGATACTGATGTATATAAAGGTCGCACGGACACGTAGAGGCCAAGTCGCCAGGAATGTTGTCAAATATTATCGCCGAGATGATAGGTTGGGTTAGGTTAGGTTATATTAGGTTATTGATGTATATAAAGGTCCCACGGAGATGTAGAGGCCAACTCGCCAGGAATGTTGTCAAATATTACCGCCGAGATGTCAGGTTGGGTTAGGTTAGGTTATATTACCTTATTCATGTATATGAAGGCCCCACGTAGACGTAGAGTTCAACTCGCCAGGATTGTTGTCAAATTTTACCGCCGAGAGGTTAGGTTGGGATGGGTTAGATTATATTACGTTATTGATGTGTATAAAGGTCACACGGTGACGTAGTGTCCAACTCGCCAGGAATGTTGTCAAATATTACAGCCGAGATGGTAGACTGGGTTAGGTTAGGTTACACTACGTTATTGATGTACATAAATGTCCCACGAAGTCGTAGACGCCAGCTCGCCAGGAATGTTGTCAAATATTACCGCCGAGATGTCAGGATGGGTTAGGTAAGGTTATATTACGTTATTGATGTATATAAAAGTCTAACGGAGACGTAGAAGCCAACTTGCCAGGAATGTTGTCAAATTTTTCCGCCGATCAGATAGGTAGGGTTAGGTTAGGTTATATTACGCTATTGATGTATATAAAGGTCCTCAGTAGACGTAGAGGACAACTCGCCAGGAATGATGTCAAATATTATCGCCGAGATGATAGGTTGGGTTAGGTTAGTTTATATTAGGTTATTGATGTATATAAAGGTCGCACGGATACGTAGAGGCCAACTCTCCAGGAATGTTGTCAAATTATACCGCCGAGATGTCAGGTTGGGTTAGGTTAGGTTATATTACGTTATTGATGTATACAGTGTTCCCACCGAGAAGTAGGGGCCGACAAGCAAGGAATGCGGTTAAATGGTACCACGAGAGGTTAGGTTGGGTTAGGATAGGTTATAGTAGGATACCGATGTATATAAAGGTCCCACGGACACGTAGAAGCCAGCTCGCCAGGAATGTTGTCAAATATTACCGCCGAGATGTCAGGTTGGGTTAGGTTAGGTTATATTACGTTATTGATGTATACGAAGGTTCCACGTAGACGTAGCGGACAATTTGCCAGGAATGTTGTCAAATATTACCGCCGAGATGTCAGGTTGGGTTAGGTTAGGTTATATTACGTTATTGATGTATATAAAGGTCCCACGAAGTCGTAGAAGCCAGCTCGCCAGGAATGTTGCCAAATATTACCGCCGAGATGTCAGGTTGGGTTAGGTTAGGTTATACTACGTTATTGATGTATATAAAGGTCCCACGGAGAGGTAGAATCCAACTCGCCAGGAATGTCGTCAAATACTACCGCCGAGATGTCAGGTTGGGTTAGGTTAGGTTATATTACGTTATTGATGTATATGAAGGTCCCGCGTAGACGTAGAGTCCAACTCGCCAGGATTGTTGTCAAATTTTACCGCCGAGATGATTGGTTGGGTTAGATTAGGTTATATTACGTTAATGATGTATATAAAGGTACCACGGTGACGCAGAGGCCAAATCGCCAGGAATGTTGTCAAATATTACCGCCGAGATGTCAGGTTGGGTTAGGTTGGTTATATTGCCTTATTCATGTATATGAAGGTCCCGCGTAGACGTAGAGCCCAACTCGCCAGGATTGTTGTCAAATTTTACCGCCGAGAGGTTAGGTTGGGATGGGTTAGGTTATATTACGTTATTGATGTGTATAAAGGTCACACGGAGACGTAGTGTCCAACACGCCAGGAATGTTGTCAAATATTACCGCCGAGATGGTAGACTGGGTTAGGTTAGGTTACACTACGTTATTGATGTACATAAAGGTTCCACGAAGTCGTACAAGCCAGCTCGCCAGGAATGTTGTCAAATATTACCGCTGAGATGTCAGGTTGGGTTAGGTTAGGTTATAATACGTTATTGATGTATATAAATGTCCCACGCAGACGTAGAGGAGAACTCCCCAGGAATGCTGTCAAATATTATCGACGAGATGATAGGTTGGGTTAGGTTAGGTTATATTACGTTATTGATGTATATACAGGAACCACGGTGACGTAGAGTCCAACTCGCCAGGAATGTTGTCAAATTATACCGCCGAGATATCAGGTTGGGTTAGGTTAGGTTATATTACGTCATAGACGTATACAGTGTTCCCACCGAGAAGTAGGGGCCGACAAGCAAGGAATGCGGTTAAATGGTACCACGAGAGGTTAGGTTGGGTTAGGATAGGTTATATTAGGATACCGATGTATATAAAGGTCCCACGGACACGTAGAAGCCAGCTCGCCAGGAATGTTGTCAAATATTACCGCCGAGATGTCAGGATGGGTTAGGTAAGGTTATATTACGTTATTGATGTATATAAAAGTCTAACGGAGACGTAGAAGCCAACTTGCCAGGAATGTTGTCAAATTTTTCCGCCGATCAGATAGGTAGGGTTAGGTTAGGTTATATTACGCTATTGATGTATATAAAGGTCCTTAGTAGACGTAGAGGACAACTCGCCAGGAATGATGTCAAATATTATCGCCGAGATGATAGGTTGGGTTAGGTTAGTTTATATTAGGTTATTGATGTATATAAAGGTCGCACGGATACGTAGAGGCCAACTCTCCAGGAATGTTGTCAAATTATACCGCCGAGATGTCAGGTTGGGTTAGGTTAGGTTATATTACGTTATTGATGTATACAGTGTTCCCACCGAGAAGTAGGGGCCGACAAGCAAGGAATGCGGTTAAATGGTACCACGAGAGGTTAGGTTGGGTTAGGATAGGTTATAGTAGGATACCGATGTATATAAAGGTCCCACGGACACGTAGAAGCCAGCTCGCCAGGAATGTTGTCAAATATTACCGCCGAGATGTCAGGTTGGGTTAGGTTAGGTTATATTACGTTATTGATGTATACGAAGGTTCCACGTAGACGTAGAGGACAATTTGCCAGGAATGTTGTCAAATATTACCGCCGAGATGTCAGGTTGTGTTAGGTTCGGTTATATTACGTTATTGATGTATATAAAGGTCCCACGAAGTCGTAGAAGCCAGCTCGCCAGGAATGTTGCCAAATATTACCGCCGAGATGTCAGGTTGGGTTAGGTTAGGTTATACTACGTTATTGATGTATATAAAGGTCCCACGGAGAGGTAGAATCCAACTCGCCAGGAATGTCGTCAAATACTACCGCCGAGATGTCAGGTTGGGTTAGGTTAGGTTATATTACGTTATTGATGTATATGAAGGTCCCGCGTAGACGTAGAGTCCAACTCGCCAGGATTGTTGTCAAATTTTACCGCCGAGATGATTGGTTGGGTTAGATTAGGTTATATTACGTTAATGATGTATATAAAGGTACCACGGTGACGCAGAGGCCAAATCGCCAGGAATGTTGTCAAATATTACCGCCGAGATGTCAGGTTGGGTTAGGTTGGTTATATTGCCTTATTCATGTATATGAAGGTCCCGCGTAGACGTAGAGCCCAACTCGCCAGGATTGTTGTCAAATTTTACCGCCGAGAGGTTAGGTTGGGATGGGTTAGGTTATATTACGTTATTGATGTGTATAAAGGTCACACGGAGACGTAGTGTCCAACACGCCAGGAATGTTGTCAAATATTACCGCCGAGATGGTAGACTGGGTTAGGTTAGGTTACACTACGTTATTGATGTACATAAAGGTTCCACGAAGTCGTACAAGCCAGCTCGCCAGGAATGTTGTCAAATATTACCGCTGAGATGTCAGGTTGGGTTAGGTTAGGTTATAATACGTTATTGATGTATATGAATGTCCCACGCAGACGTAGAGGAGAACTCCCCAGGAATGCTGTCAAATATTATCGACGAGATGATAGGTTGGGTTAGGTTAGGTTATATTACGTTATTGATGTATATACAGGAACCACGATGACGTAGAGTCCAACTCGCCAGGAATGTTGTCAAATTATACCGCCGAGATATCAGGTTGGGTTAGGTTAGGTTATATTACGTCATAGACGTATACAGTGTTCCCACCGAGAAGTAGGGGCCGACAAGCAAGGAATGCGGTTAAATGGTACCACGAGAGGTTAGGTTGGGTTAGGATAGGTTATATTAGGATACCGATGTATATAAAGGTCCCACGGACACGTAGAAGCCAGCTCGCCAGGAATGTTGTCAAATATTACCGCCGAGACGTCAGGTTGGGTTAGGTTGGGTTATATTACGTTATTGATGTATACAAGGGTCCCACGTAGACGTAGAGGACAATTTGCCAGGAATGTTGTCAAATATTACCGCCGAGATGATTGGTTGGGTTAGATTAGGTTATATTACGTTATTGATGTATATAAAGGTACCACGGTGACGTAGAGGCCAACTCGCCAGGAATGTTGTCAAATATTACCGCCGAGATGTCAGGTTGGGTTAGGTTGGTTATATTGCCATATTCATGTATATGAAGGTCCCACGTAGACGTAGAGACCAACTCGCCAGGATTGTTGTCAAATTTTACCGCCGAGAGGTTAGGTTGGGATGGGTTAGGTTATATTACGTTATTGATGTGTATAAAGGTCACACGGAGAAGTAGTGTCCAACACGCCAGGAATGTTGTCAAATATTACCGCCGAGATGGTAGACTGGGTTAGGTTAGGTTACACTACGTTATTGATGTACATAAAGGTCCCACGAAGTCGTAGAAGCCAGTTCGCCAGGAATGTTGTCAAATATTACCGCCGAGATGTCAGGTTGGGTTCGGTTAGGTTATAATACGTTATTGATGTATATGAATGTCCCACGCAGACGCAGAGGAGAACTCCCCAGGAATGCTGTCAAATATTATCGACGAGACGATAGGTTGGGTTAGGTTAGGTTATATTACGTTATTGATGTATATACAGGAACCACGGTGACGTAGAGTCCAACTCGCCAGGAATGTTGTCAAATTATACCGCCGAGATGTCAGGTTGGGTTAGGTTAGGTTATATTACGTCATAGACGTATACAGTGTTCCCACCGAGAAGTAGGGGCCGACAAGCAAGGAATGCGGTTAAATGGTACCACGAGAGGTTAGGTTGGGTTAGGATAGGTTATATTAGGATACCGATGTATATAAAGGTCCCACGGACACGTAGAAGCCAGCTCGCCAGGAATGTTGTCAAATATTACCGCCGAGACGTCAGGTTGGGTTAGGTTAGGTTATATTACGTTATTGATGTATACGAAGGTCCCACGTAGACGTAGAGGACAATTTGCCAGGAATGTTGTCAAATATTACCGCCGAGATGATTGGTTGGGTTAGATTAGGTTATATTACGTTATTGATGTATATGAATGTCCCACGCAGACGTAGAGGAGAACTCGCCGAGAATGTTGACAAATATTATCGCCGAGATGATGGGTTGGGTTTGGTTAGGTTATATTAGGATACTGATATATATAAGGGTCCCACGGACACGTAGAGGCCAAGTCGCCAGGAATGTCGTCAAATTTTACCGCCGAGATGTCAGGTTGGGTTAGGTTAGGTTATATTACGTTATTGATATATATGAAGGTCCACGTAGACGTAGAGGACAACCCGCCAGGAATGTTGTCAAATATTACCGCCGAGATGATTGGTTGGGTTAGATTAGGTTATATTACGTTATTGATGTATATAAAGGTACCACGGTGACGTAGAGGCCAACTCGCCAGGAATGTTGTCAAATATTACCGCCGAGATGTCAGGTTGGGTTAGGTTGGTTATATTGCCATATTCATGTATATGAAGGTCCCACGTAGACGTAGAGACCAACTCGCCAGGATTGTTGTCAAATTTTACCGCCGAGAGGTTAGGTTGGGATGGGTTAGGTTATATTACGTTATTGATGTGTATAAAGGTCACACGGAGAAGTAGTGTCCAACACGCCAGGAATGTTGTCAAATATTACCGCCGAGATGGTAGACTGGGTTAGGTTAGGTTACACTACGTTATTGATGTACATAAAGGTCCCACGAAGTCGTAGAAGCCAGTTCGCCAGGAATGTTGTCAAATATTACCGCCGAGATGTCAGGTTGGGTTCGGTTAGGTTATAATACGTTATTGATGTATATGAATGTCCCACGCAGACGCAGAGGAGAACTCCCCAGGAATGCTGTCAAATATTATCGACGAGACGATAGGTTGGGTTAGGTTAGGTTATATTACGTTATTGATGTATATACAGGAACCACGGTGACGTAGAGTCCAACTCGCCAGGAATGTTGTCAAATTATACCGCCGAGATGTCAGGTTGGGTTAGGTTAGGTTATATTACGTCATAGACGTATACAGTGTTCCCACCGAGAAGTAGGGGCCGACAAGCAAGGAATGCGGTTAAATGGTACCACGAGAGGTTAGGTTGGGTTAGGATAGGTTATATTAGGATACCGATGTATATAAAGGTCCCACGGACACGTAGAAGCCAGCTCGCCAGGAATGTTGTCAAATATTACCGCCGAGACGTCAGGTTGGGTTAGGTTAGGTTATATTACGTTATTGATGTATACGAAGGTCCCACGTAGACGTAGAGGACAATTTGCCAGGAATGTTGTCAAATATTACCGCCGAGATGATTGGTTGGGTTAGATTAGGTTATATTACGTTATTGATGTATATAAAGTTACCACGGTGACGTAGAGGCCAACTCGCCAGGAATGTTGTCAAATATTATCGCCGAGATGATGGGTTGGGTTTGGTTAGGTTATATTGCCTTATTCATGTATATGAAGGTCCCACGTAGACGTAAAGTCCAACTCGCCAGGATTGTTGTCAAATTTTACCGCCGAGACGTTAGGTTGGGATGGGTTAGGTTATATTACGTCATAGACGTATACAGTGTTCCCACCGAGAAGTAGGGGCCGACAAGCAAGGAATGCGGTTAAATGGTACCACGAGAGGTTAGGTTGGGTTAGGATAGGTTATAGTAGGATACCGATGTATATAAAGGTCCCACGGACACGTAGAAGCCAGCTCGCCAGGAATGTTGTCAAATATTACCGCCGAGATGTCAGGTTGGGTTAGGTTAGGTTATATTACGTTATTGATGTATACGAAGGTTCCACGTAGACGTAGAGGACAATTTGCCAGGAATGTTGTCAAATATTACCGCCGAGATGTCAGGTTGGGTTAGGTTAGGTTATATTACGTTATTGATGTATATGAAGGTCCCACGGAGACGTAGAGGCCAATTCGCCAGGAATGTTGTCAACTATTACCGCCGAGATGTTAGGTTGGGTTAGGTTAGGTTATATTACGTTATTGATGTATATAAAGGTCTCACGGAAACGTAGAGGCCAACAAGCCAGGAATGTGGTTAAACGTTACCTCCGAGACGTTACTTTGGGTTAGGTTAGGTTATA
Organism: Xylocopa violacea; assembly: GCA_963969225.1. Taxonomy (NCBI): domain Eukaryota; kingdom Metazoa; phylum Arthropoda; class Insecta; order Hymenoptera; family Apidae; genus Xylocopa; species Xylocopa violacea. The sequence goes on along the minus strand of CAXAJV010000201.1, from coordinate 97,465 downwards.
TTACGTTATTGATGTATATGAAGGTCCCACGGAGACGCAGAGGCCAACTCGCCAGGAATGTTGTCAAATATTAGTAACGAGATGATAGGTTGGGTTTGGTTAGGTTATATTAGGATACTAATGTATATAAAGGTCCCACGGACACGTAGAGGCCAAGTCGCCAGGAATGTTGTCAAATATTACCGCCGATAAGTTAGGTTGGGTTAGGTTAGGTTATATAAGGATACTGATGTATATAAAGGACCCACGGACACGTAGAGGCCAAGTCGCCAGGAATGTTGTCAAATATTATCGCCGAGATGATAGGTTGGGTTAGGTTAGGTTATATTACGTTATTGATGTATATAAAGGTACCACGGAGACGTAAAGGCCAACTCGCCAGGAATGTTGTCAAATATTTCCGCCGATAAGTTAGGTTGGGTTAGGTTAGGTTATATTACGCTATTGATGTATATGAAGGTCCTTAGTAGACGTAGAGAACAACCCGCCAGGAATGTTTGTCAAACATTATCGCCGAGATGATAGGTTGGGTTAGGTTAGGTGACATTACGTTATTGACGTATATGAAGGTCCCACGTAGACGTAGAGGACAACTCGCCAGGAATGATGTCAAATATTATCGCCGAGATGATAGATTGGGTTAGGTTAGGTTATATTAGGTTATTGATGTATATAAAGGTCCCACGGAGATGTAGAGGCCAACTCGCCAGGAATGTTGTCAAATATTACCGCCGACATGTCAGGTTGGGTTAGGTTAGGTTACATTACGTTATTGATGTATACGAAGGTCCCACGTAGACGTAGAGGACAACTCGCCAGGAATGTTGTCAAATATTACCGCCGAGATGATAGGTTGGGTTAGATTAGGTTATATTACGTTATTGATATATATAAAGGTACCACGGTGACGTAGAGTCCAACTCGCCAGGAATGTTGTCAGATTTTACCGCCGAGATGATAGGTTGGGTTAGGTTTGGTTATATTACGTTATTGATGTATATGAAGGTCCCTAGTAGACGTAGAGGCCAACCCGCCAGGAATGTTGTCAAATATTACCGCCGAGATGTCAGGTTGGGTTAGCTTATGTTATATTACGTTATTGATGTATACGAAGGTCCCAAGTAGACGTAGAGGACAACTTGCCAGGAATGTTGTCAAGTATTACCGCCGAGATGATAGGTTGGGTTAGATTAGGTTATATTACGTTATTGATGTATATAAAGGTCCCACGGAGACATAGAGGCCAACTCGCCAGGAGTGTTGTCAAATATTACAGCCGAGATGTCAGGTTGGGCTAGGTTAGGTTATATTACGTTATTGATATATATGAAGGTCCACGTAGACGTAGAGGACAACCCGCCAGGAATGTTGTCAAATATTACCGCCGAGATGATAGGTTGGGTTAGATTAGGTTATATTACGTTATTGATGTATATAAAGGTCCCACGGAGACATAGAGGCCAACTCGCCAGGAATGTTGTCAAATATTACCGCCGAGATGATAGGTTGGGTTAGATTAGGTTATATTACGTTATTGACGTACATAAAGGTCCCACGGAGTCGTAGAGGCCACCTCGCCAGGAATGTTGTCAGATTTTACCGACGAGATGTCAGGTTGGGTTAGATTATGTTATATTACGTTATTGACGTACATAAAGGTCCCACGGAGTCGTAGAGGCCAACCCGCCAGGAATGTTGTCAAATATTACCGCCGAGATGTCAGGTTGGGTTAGGTTAGGTTATATTATGTTATTGATGTATACAAAGGTCCCAAGCAGACGTAGAGGACAACTTGCCAGGAATGTTGTCAAATATTACCGCCGAGATGATAGGTTGGGTTAGATTATGTTATATTACGTTATTGACGTACATAAAGGTCCCACGGAGTCGTAGAGTCCAACTCGCCAGGAATGTTGTCAAACTATACCGCCGAGATGTCAGGTTGGGTTAGGTTATATTATATTACGTCATAGACGTATACAGTGTTCCCACCGAGAAGTAGGGGACGACGAGCAAGGAATGCGGTTAAATGGTACAACGAGAGATTAGGTTGGGTTAGGTTAGGTTATATTAGGATACTGATGTATATAAAGGTCCCACGGACACGTAGAGGCCAACTCGCAAGAAATGTTGTCAAATTTCCCCCCCGAGGTGATAGGTTGGGTTAGCTTAGGTTACATTACGTTATTGATGTATACGAAGGTCCCACGTAGACGGAGAGTACAACTTGCCAGGAATGTTGTCAAATATTACTGCCGAGATGTCAGGTTGGGTTAGGTTAGGTTATATTACGTTATTGATGTACATAAAGGTCCCACGAAGTCGTAGAAGCCAGCTCGCCAAGAATGTTGTCAAATATTACCGCCGAGATGTCAGGTTGGGTTAGGTTAGTTTATATTACGTTATTGATGTATATGAATGTCCCTCGCAGACGTAGAATCCAACTCGCTAGGAATGTCGTCAAATACTACCGCCGAGATGTCAGGTTGGGTTAGGTTAGGTTATATTACGTTATTGATGTATATGAATGTCCCACGCAGACGTAGATGAGAACTCGCCAGGAATGTTGACAAATATTATCGCCGAGATGATAGGTTGGGTTGGGTTAGGTTATATTACGTTATTGATGTATATAAAGGTCCCACGGAGACATAGAGGCCAACTCTCCAGGAATGTCGTCAAATACTACCGCCGAGATGTCAGGTTGGGTTAGGTTAGGTAATATTACGTTATTGATGTATATCAAGGTCCCACGTAGACGTAGAGGACAACGCGCCAGGAATGCAGTCAAATATAATCGGCAAGATGATAGGTTGGGTTAGGATAGGTTATATTACGTTATTGATGTATATAAAGGTACCACGTTGACGTAGAGTCCAACTCGCCAGGAATGTTGTCAGATTTTACCGCCGAGATGATAGGTTGTGTTAGGTTTGGTTATATTATGTTATTGATGTATATGAAGGTCCCTAGTAGACGTAGAGCCCAACCCGCCAGGAATGTTGTCAAATATTACCGGCGAGATGACAGGTTGGGTTAGATTAGGTTATATTACGTTATTGATGTATATAAATGAACCACGGTGACGTAGAGTCCAACTCGCCAGGAATGTTGTCAAACTATACCGCCGAGATGTCAGGTTGGGTTAGGTTAGGTTATATTACGTCATAGACGTATACAGTGTTCCCACCGAGAAGTAGGGGACGACGAGCAAGGAATGCGGTTAAATGGTACCACGAGAGATTAGGTTGGGTTAGGTTAGGTTATATTAGGATACTGATGTATATAGAGGTCCCACGGACACGTAGAGGCCAACTCGCAAGAAATGTTGTCAAATTTTACCCCCGAGGTGATATGTTGGGTTAGCTTAGGTTACATTACGTTATTGATGTATACGAAGGTCCCACGTAGACGGAGAGTACAACTCGCCAGGAATGTTGTCAAATATTACTGCCGAGATGTCAGGTTGGGTTAGGTTATGTTATATTACGTTATTGATGTATATAAAGGTCCCACGAAGTCGTAGAAGCCAGCTCGCCAAGAATGTTGTGAAATATTACCGCCGAGATGTCAGGTTGGGTTAGGTTAGGTTATATTACGTTATTGATGTATATGAAGGTCCCTAGTAGACGTAGAGGACAACTCGCCAGGAATGATGTCAAATATTATCGCCGAGATGATAGATTGGGTTAGGTTAGGTTATATTAGGTTATTGATGTATATAAAGGTCCCACGGAGATGTAGAGGCCAACTCGCCAGGAATGTTGTCAAATAATACCGCCGAGATGTCAGGTTGGGTTAGGTTAGGTAATATTACGTTATTGATGTATATCAAGGTCCCACGTAGACGTAGAGGACAACCCGCCAGGAATGCAGTCAAATATAATCGGCAAGATGATAGGTTGGGTTAGGATAGGTTATATTACGTTATTGATGTATATAAAGGTACCACGTTGACGTAGAGTCCAACTCGCCAGGAATGTTGTCAGATTTTACCGCCGAGATGATAGGTTGGGTTAGGTTTGGTTATATTATGTTATTGATGTATATGAAGGTCCCTAGTAGACGTAGAGCCCAACCCGCCAGGAATGTTGTCAAATATTACCGCCGAGATGTCAGGTTGGGTAAGGTTAGGTTATATTACGTTATTGTGATATACGAAGGTCCCACGGAGACGTAGAGGCCAGCACGCCAGGAATGCTGTCAAATATTACCGCCGAGATGTCAGGTTGGGATAGGTTAGGTTATATTACGTTATTGATGTATATAAAGGTCCCAAGCAGATGTAGAGTCCAACTCGCCAGGAATGTCGTCAAATATTACCGCCGAGATGTCAGGTTGGGTTAGGTTAGGTTATATTACCTTATTCATGTATATGAAGGTCCCACGTAGACGTAGCGTCCAACTCGCCAGGATTTTTGTCAAATTTTACCGCCGAGAGGTTAGGTTGGGATGGGTTAGGTTATATTACGTTATTGATGTGTATAAGGGTCACACGGAGACGTAGTGTCTAACTCGACGGGAATGTTTTCAAATATTACCGCCGAGATGGCAGACTGGGTTAGGTTATGTTACACTACATTATTGATGTACATAAAGGTCCCACGAAGTCGTAGACGCCAGCTCGCCAGGAATGTTGTCAAATTATACCGCCGAGATGTCATGTTGGGTTAGGTTAGGTTATATTACGTCATAGACGTATACGGTGTTCCCACCGAGAAGTAGAGTCCGACAAGCAAGGAATGTGGTTAAATGGTACCACGACAGATTAGGTTGGGTTAGGTTAGGTTATATTACGTTATTGATGTATATAAAGGTCCCACGGAGACGTAGAATCCAACACGCCAGGATTGTCGTCAAATATTACCGCTGAGATGTCAGGTTGGGTTAGGTTAGGTTATATTACGTTATTGATGCATATGAATGTCCCACGTAGACGTAGAGGAGAACTCGCCAGGAATGTTGACAAATATTATTGCCGAGATGATGGGTTGGGTTTGGTTAGGTTATATTAGGATACTGATGTATATAAAGGTCGCACGGACACGTAGAGGCCAAGTCGCCAGGAATGTTGTCAAATATTACCGCCGATAAGTTAGGTTGGGTTAGGTTAGGTTATATAAGGATACTGATGTATATAAAGGACCCACGGACACGTAGAGGCCAAGTCGCCAGGAATGTTGTCAAATATTATCGCCGAGATGATAGGTTGGGTTAGGTTAGGTTATATTACGTTATTGATGTATATAAAGGTACCACGGAGACGTAAAGGCCAACTCGCCAGGAATGTTGTCAAATATTTCCGCCGATAAGTTAGGTTGGGTTAGGTTAGGTTATATTACGCTATTGATGTATATGAAGGTCCTTAGTAGACGTAGAGAACAACCCGCCAGGAATGTTTGTCAAACATTATCGCCGAGATGATAGGTTGGGTTAGGTTAGGTGACATTACGTTATTGACGTATATGAAGGTCCCACGTAGACGTAGAGGACAACCCGCCAGGAATGCTGCCAGATATAATTAGCGAGATGATAGTTTGGGTTAGGTTAGGTTATATTACGTTATTGATGTATATAAAGGTACCACGGTGACGTAGAGTACAACTCGCCAGGAGTGTTGTCAGATTTTACCGCCGAGATGATAGGTTGCGTTAGGTTTGGTTATATTACGTTATTGATGTATATAAAGGTCCCACGGAGACATAGAGGCCAACTCGCCAGGAGTGTTGTCAAATATTACCGCCGAGATGTCAGGTTGGGTTAGGTTAGGTTATATTACGTTATTGATGTATATAAAGGTCCCACGGAGACATAGAGGCCAACTCGCCAGGAATGTTGTCAAATATTATCGCCGAGATGATAGGTTGGGTTAGATTAGGTTATATTACGTTATTGACGTACATAAAGGTCCCACGGAGTCGTAGAGGCCACCTCGCCAGGAATGTTGTCAGATTTTACCGCCGAGATGTCAGGTTGGGTTAGATTATGTTATATTACGTTATTGACGAACATAAAGGTCCCACGGAGTCGTACAGGGCAGCTCGCCAGGAATGTTGTCAGATTTTACCGCCGAGATGTCAGGTTGGGTTAGATTAGGTTATATTACATTATTGATGTATATAAAGGTCCCACGGAGACGTAGAATCCAACTCGCCAGGAATGTCCTCAAATAATAAGGCCGAGATGTCAGGTTGGGATAGGTTAGGTTATATTACGTTATTGATGTATATGAATGTCCCGCGTAGACGTGGAGGACAACTCGCCAGGAATGTTGTTAAAATTACCGCCGAGGTGATAGTTTGGGTTATATTATGTTATATTACGTTATTGACGTACATTAAGGTCCCACGGAGTCGTAGAGGGCAGCTCGCCAGGAATGCTGTCAAATATTACCGCCGAGTTGTCAGGTTGGGTTAGGTTAGGTTATATTACGTTATTGATGTATATAAAGGTCCCACGGAGACGTAGAATCCAACTCGCAAGGAATGTCGTCAAATACTACCGCCGAGATGTTAGGTTGGATTACGTTAGGTTATATTACGTTATTGATGTATATGAATGTCCCACGCAGACGTAGAGGAGAACTCGCCAGGAATGTTGACAAATATTATCGCCGAGATGATAGGTTGGGTTTGGTTAGGTTATATTAGGATACTGATGTATATAAAGGTCCCACGGACACGTAGAGGCCAAGTCGCCAGGAATGTTGTCAAATATTACCGCCGATAAGTTAGGTTGGGTTAGGTTAGGTTACATTACGTTATTGATGTATATAAAGGTCCCACGGAGACGTAGAATCCAACACGCCAGGAATGTCGTCAAATATTACCGCTGACATGTCAGATTGGGTTAGGTTAGGTTATAATACGTTATTGATGTATATGAATGTCCCACGCAGACGTAGAGGAGAACTCGCCGGGAATGTTGACAAATATTATCGCCGAGATGATGGGTTGGGTTTGGTTAGGTTATATTAGGATACTGATGTATATAAGGGTCCCACGGGCACGTAGAGGCCAAGTCGCCAGGAATGTCGTCAAATATTACCGCCGAGATGTCAGGTTGGGTTAGGTTAGGTTATATTACGTTATTGATATATATGAAGGTCCACGTAGACGTAAAGGACAACCCGCCAGGAATGCTGTCAAATAATATCGCCGAGATGATAGGTTGGGTTAGCTTAGGTTATATTACTTTATTGATGTATATAAAGGAACCACGGTGACGTAGAGTCCAACTCGCCAGGAATGTTGTCAAATATTACCGCCGAGATGATAGGTTGGGTTAGATTAGGTTATATGACGTTATTGACGTACATAAATGTCCCAAGGAGTCGTAGAGGCCACCTCGCCAGGAATGTTGTCAGATTTTACCGCCGAGATGTGAGGTTGGGTTAGATTATGTTATATTACGTTATTGACGTACATAAAGGTCCCACGGAGACGTAGAATCCAACTCGCCAGGAATGTCCTCAAATATTAAGGCCGAGATGTCAGGTTGGGTTACGTTAGGTTATATTACGTTATTGATGTATATGAATGTCCCACGTAGACGTAGAGTACAACTCGCCAGGAATGTTCTCAAATATTATCACCGAGATGATAGGTTGGGTTAGGTTAGGTTATATTACGTTATTTATGTATATATGGGTACCACGGAGACGTAGAGTCCAGCTCGCCAGGAATCTTGTCAAATATTACCGCCGAGGTGATAGGTTGGGTTAGATTATGTTATATTACGTTATTGACGTACATAAAGGTCCCACGGAGTCGTAGAGGGCAGCTCGCCAGGAATGTTGTCAGATTTTACCGCCGAGATGTCAGGTTGGGTTAGGTTAGGTTATATTACGTTATTGATGTATTAAAGGTGCCACGGAGACGTAGAATCCAACTCGCAAGGAATGTCGTCAAATACTACCGCCGAGATGTCAGGTTGGATTAGGTTAGGTTATATTACATTATTGATGTATATGAGTGTCCCACGCAGACGTAGAGGAGAACTCGCCAGGAATGTTAACAAATATTATCGCCGAGATGATAGGTTGGGTTTGGTTAGGTTATATTAGGATACTGATGTATATAAAGGTCCCACGGACACGTAGAGGCCAAGTCGCCAGGAATGTTGTCAAATATTACCGCCGATAAGTTAGGTTGGGTTAGGTTAGGTTACATTACGTTATTGATGTATATAAAGGTCCCACGGAGATGTAGAGTCCAACTCGCCAGGAATGTCGTCAAATATTACCGCCGAGATGTCAGGTTGGGTTAGGTTAGGTTATATTACGTTATTGATGTATATCAAGGTCCCACGTAGACGTAGAGGACAACCCGCCAGGAATGCTGTCAAATATAATCGGCGAGATGATAGGTTGGGTTAGGATAGGTTATATTACGTTATTGATGTATATAAAGGTACCACGGTGACGTAGAGTCCAACTCGCCAGGAATGTTGTCAGATTTTACCGCCGAGATAACAGGTTGGGTTAGGTTTGGTTATATTACGTTATTGATGTATATGAAGGTCCCTAGTAGACGTAGAGGCCAACCCGCCAGGAATGTTGTCAAATATTACCGCCGAGATGTCAGGTTGGGTTAGGTTAAGTTATATTACGTTATTGATGTATACGAAGGTCCCACGTAGACGTAGAGTACAACTCGCCAGGAATGTTGTCAAATATTACCGCCGAGACGATAGTCTGGGTTAGATTACGTTATATTACGTTATTGATATATATAAATGTCCCACGGAGACGTAGAATCCAACTCGCCAGGAATGTCCTCAAATATTAAGGCCGAGATGTCAGGATGGGATAGGTTAGGTTATATTACGTTATTGATGTATATGAATGTCCCGCGTAGACGTAGAGGACAACTCGCCAGGAATGTTCTCAAATATTATCGCCGAGATGATAGGTTGGGTTAGGTTAGGTTATATTACGTTATTGATGCATATATGGGTACCACGGAGACGTAGAGTCCAACTCGCCAGGAATGTTGTCAAATATTACAGCCGAGATGTCAGGTTGGGTTAGGTTAGGTTATATTACGTTATTGATGCATATGAATGTCCCACGTAGACGTAGAGGAGAACTCGCCAGGAATGTTGACAAATATTATTGCCGAGATGATGGGTTGGGTTTGGTTAGGTTATATAAGGATACTGATGTACATAAAGGTCCCACGGAGTCGCAGAGGGCAGCTCGCCAGGAATGCTGTCAAATAATACCACCGAGATGTCAGGTTGGGTTAGGTTAGGTTATATCACGTTATTGATGTATATAAAGGTCCCACGAAGTCGTAGAAGCCAGCTCGCCAGGAATGTTGTCAAATATTACCGCCGAGATGTCAGGTTGGGTTAGGTTAGGTTATATTACGTTACTGATGTATATAAAGGTCCCACGGAGACGTAGAATCCAACTCGCTAGGAATGTTGTCAGATTTTACCGCCGAGATGATAGGTTGGGTTAGGTTTGGTTATGTTACGTTATTGATGTATATGAAGGTCCCTAGTAGACGTAGAGCCCAACCCGCCAGGAATGTTGTCAAATATTACCGCCGAGATGTCAGGTTGGGTAAGGTTAGGTTATATTACGTTATTGTGATATACGAAGGTCCCACGGAGACGTAGAGGCCAGCACGCCAGGAATGCTGTCAAATATTACCGCCGAGATGTCAGGGTGGGATATGTTAGGTTATATTACGTTATTGATGTATATAAAGGTCCCAAGCAGATGTAGAGTCCAACTCGCCAGGAATGTCGTCAAATATTACCGCCGAGATGTCAGGTTGGGTTAGGTTAGGTTATATTACCTGATTCATGTATATGAAGGTCCCACGTAGACGTAGAGTCCAACTCGCCAGGATTTTTGTCAAATTTTACCGCCGATGGGTTAGGTTGGGATGGGTTAGGTTATATTACGTTATTGATGTGTATAAGGGTCACACGGAGACGTAGTGTCCAACTCGACGGGAATGTTTTCAAATATTACCGCCGAGATGGCAGACTGGGTTAGGTTATGTTACACTACATTATTGATGTACATAAAGGTCCCACGAAGTCGTAGACGCCAGCTCGCCAGGAATGTTGTCAAATTATACCGCCGAGATGTCATGTTGGGTTAGGTTAGGTTATATTACGTCATAGACGTATACGGTGTTCCCACCGAGAAGTAGAGTCCGACAAGCAAGGAATGTGGTTAAATGGTACCACGACAGATTAGGTTGGGTTAGGTTAGGTTATATTACGTTATTGATGTATATAAAGGTCCCACGGAGACGTAGAATCCAACACGCCAGGATTGTCGTCAAATATTACCGCTGAGATGTCAGGTTGGGTTAGGTTAGGTTATATTACGTTATTGATGCATATGAATGTCCCACGTAGACGTAGAGGAGAACTCGCCAGGAATGTTGACAAATATTATTGCCGAGATGATGGGTTGGGTTTGGTTAGGTTATATAAGGATACTGATGTATATAAAGGTCGCACGGACACGTAGAGGCCAAGTCGCCAGGAATGTTGTCAAATATTACCGCCGATAAGTTAGGTTGGGTTAGGTTAGGTTATATAAGGATACTGATGTATATAAAGGACCCACGGACACGTAGAGGCCAAGTCGCCAGGAATGTTGTCAAATATTATCGCCGAGATGATAGGTTGGGTTAGGTTAGGTTATATTACGTTATTGATGTATATAAAGGTACCACGGAGACGTAAAGGCCAACTCGCCAGGAATGTTGTCAAATATTTCCGCCGATAAGTTAGGTTGGGTTAGGTTAGGTTATATTACGCTATTGATGTATATGAAGGTCCTTAGTAGACGTAGAGAACAACCCGCCAGGAATGTTTGTCAAACATTATCGCCGAGATGATAGGTTGGGTTAGGTTAGGTGACATTACGTTATTGACGTATATGAAGGTCCCACGTAGACGTAGAGGACAACCCGCCAGGAATGCTGCCAAATATAATTAGCGAGATGATAGTTTGGGTTAGGTTAGGTTATATTACGTTATTGATGTATATAAAGGTACCACGGTGACGTAGAGTACAACTCGCCAGGAGTGTTGTCAGATTTTACCGCCGAGATGATAGGTTGCGTTAGGTTTGGTTATATTACGTTATTGATGTATATAAAGGTCCCACGGAGACATAGAGGCCAACTCGCCAGGAGTGTTGTCAAATATTACCGCCGAGATGTCAGGTTGGGTTAGGTTAGGTTATATTACGTTATTGATGTATATAAAGGTCCCACGGAGACATAGAGGCCAACTCGCCAGGAATGTTGTCAAATATTATCGCCGAGATGATAGGTTGGGTTAGATTAGGTTATATTACGTTATTGACGTACATAAAGGTCCCACGGAGTCGTAGAGGCCACCTCGCCAGGAATGTTGTCAGATTTTACCGCCGAGATGTCAGGTTGGGTTAGATTATGTTATATTACGTTATTGACGAACATAAAGGTCCCACGGAGTCGTACAGGGCAGCTCGCCAGGAATGTTGTCAGATTTTACCGCCGAGATGTCAGGTTGGGTTAGATTAGGTTATATTACATTATTGATGTATATAAAGGTCCCACGGAGACGTAGAATCCAACTCGCCAGGAATGTCCTCAAATATTAAGGCCGAGATGTCAGGTTGGGATAGGTTAGGTTATATTACGTTATTGATGTATATGAATGTCCCGCGTAGACGTAGAGGACAACTCGCCAGGAATGTTGTTAAAATTACCGCCGAGGTGATAGTTTGGGTTATATTATGTTATATTACGTTATTGACGTACATTAAGGTCCCACGGAGTCGTAGAGGGCAGCTCGCCAGGAATGCTGTCAAATATTACCGCCGAGTTGTCAGGTTGGATTAGGTTAGGTTATATTACGATATTGATGTATATAAAGGTCCCACAGAGACGTAGAATCCAACTCGCAAGGAATGTCGTCAAATACTACCGCCGAGATGTTAGGTTGGATTACGTTAGGTTATATTACGTTATTGATGTATATGAATGTCCCACGCAGACGTAGAGGAGAACTCGCCAGGAATGTTGACAAATATTATCGCCGAGATGATAGGTTGGGTTTGGTTAGGCTATATTAGGATACTGATGTATATAAAGGTCCCACGGACACGTAGAGGCCAAGTCGCCAGGAATGTTGTCAAATATTACCGCCGATAAGTTAGGTTGGGTTAGGTTAGGTTACATTACGTTATTGATGTATATAAAGGTCCCACGGAGACGTAGAATCCAACACGCCAGGAATGTCGTCAAATATTACCGCTGACATGTCAGATTGGGTTAGGTTAGGTTATAATACGTTATTGATGTATATGAATGTCCCACGCAGACGTAGAGGAGAACTCGCCGGGAATGTTGACAAATATTATCGCCGAGATGATGGGTTGGGTTTGGTTAGGTTATATTAGGATACTGATGTATATAAGGGTCCCACGGACACGTAGAGGCCAAGTCGCCAGGAATGTCGTCAAATATTACCGCCGAGATGTCAGGTTGGGTTAGGTTAGGTTATATTACGTTATTGATATATATCAAGGTCCACGTAGACGTAAAGGACAACCCGCCAGGAATGCTGTCAAATAATATCGCCGAGATGATAGGTTGGGTTACGTTAGGTTATATTACGTTATTGATGTATATGAATGTCCCACGTAGACGTAGAGTACAACTCGCCAGGAATGTTCTCAAATATTATCACCGAGATGATAGGTTGGGTTAGGTTAGGTTATATTACGTTATTTATGTATATATGTGTACCACGGAGACGTAGAGTCCAGCTCGCCAGGAATCTTGTCAAATATTACCGCCGAGGTGATAGGTTGGGTTAGATTATGTTATATTACGTTATTGACGTACATAAAGGTCCCACGGAGTCGTAGAGGGCAGCTCGCCAGGAATGTTGTCAGATTTTACCGCCGAGATGTCAGGTTGGGTTAGGTTAGGTTATATTACGTTATTGATGTATTAAAGGTGCCACGGAGACGTAGAATCCAACTCGCAAGGAATGTCGTCAAATACTACCGCCGAGATGTCAGGTTGGATTAGGTTAGGTTATATTACGTTATTGATGTATATGAGTGTCCCACGCAGACGTAGAGGAGAACTCGCCAGGAATGTTAACAAATATCGCCGAGATGATAGGTTGGGTTTGGTTAGGTTATATTAGGATACTGATGTATATAAAGGTCCCACGGACACGTAGAGGCCAAGTCGCCAGGAATGTTGTCAAATATTACCGCCGATAAGTTAGGTTGGGTTAGGTTAGGTTACATTACGTTATTGATGTATATAAAGGTCCCACGGAGATGTAGAGTCCAACTCGCCAGGAATGTCGTCAAATATTACCGCCGAGATGTCAGGTTGGGTTAGGTTAGGTTATATTACGTTATTGATGTATATCAAGGTCCCACGTAGACGTAGAGGACAACCCGCCAGGAATGCTGTCAAATATAATCGGCGAGATGATAGGTTGGGTTAGGATAGGTTATATTACGTTATTAATGTATATAAAGGTACCACGGTGACGTAGAGGCCAACTGGCAAGAAATGTTGTCAAATTTTACCGCCGAGGTGATAGGTTGGGTTAGGTTAGGTTACATTACGTTATTGATGTATACGAAGGTCCCACGTAGACGTAGAGTACAACTCGCCAGGAATGTTGTCAAATATTACCGCCGAGACGATAGTCTGGGTTAGATTACGTTATATTACGTTATTGATATATATAAATGTCCCACGGAGACGTAGAATCCAACTCGCCAGGAATGTCCTCAAATATTAAGGCCGAGATGTCAGGATGGGATAGGTTAGGTTATATTACGTTATTGATGTATATGAATGTCCCGCGTAGACGTAGAGGACAACTCGCCAGGAATGTTCTCAAATATTATCGCCGAGATGATAGGTTGGGTTAGGTTAGGTTATATTACGTTATTGATGCATATATGGGTACCACGGAGACGTAGAGTCCAACTCGCCAGGAATGTTGTCAAATATTACAGCCGAGATGGTAGACTGGGTTAGGTTAGGTTACACTACGTTATTGATGTACATAAATGTCCCACGAAGTCGTAGACGCCAGCTCGCCCGGAATGTTGTCAAATTTTACCGCCGATAAGATAGGTAGGGTTAGGTTAGGTTATATTACGCTATTGATGTATATGAAGGTCCTTAGTAGACGTAGAGGACAACTCGCCAGGAATGTTGTCAAATTATACCGCCGAGATGTCAGGTTGGGTTAGGTTAGGTTATATTACGTTATTGATGTATACAGTGTTCCCACCGAGAAGTAGGGGCCGACAGGCAAGGAATGTGGTTAAACGATACCACGAGAGATTAGGTTGGGTAAGGTTAGGTTATATTAGGATACTGATGTATACAATGGTCCCACGGACACGTAGGTGCAAACTCGCCAGGAATGTTGACAAATATACCGCCGATAAGATAGGTTGGGTTAGGTTAGGTTATATTACGTTATTGATGTATATAAAGGACCCACGGAGACGTAGAGGCCTGCTCGTCAGGAATACTGTCAAATATTACCGCCCAGATGATAGGTTGGGTTAGATTAGGTTATATTACGTTATTGATGTATATAAAGGTCGCACGGAGACATAGAAGCCAACTCGCCAGGAATGTTGTCAAATATTACCGCCGAGATGTCAGGTTGGGTTAGTTTAGGTTATATTACCTTATTCATGTATATGAAGGCCCCACGTAGACGTAGAGTTCAACTCGCCAGGATTGTTGTCAAATTTTACCGCCGAGAGGTTAGGTTGGGATGGGTTAGGTTATATTACGTTATTGATGTGTATAAAGGTCACACGGTGACGTAGTGCCCAACTCGCCAGGAATGTTGTCAAATATTACAGCCGAGATGGTAGACTGGGTTAGGTTAGGTTACACTACGTTATTGATGTACATAAATGTCCCACGAAGTCGTAGACGCCAGCTCGCCAGGAATGTTGTCAAATATTACCGCCGAGATGTCAGGTTGGGTTAGGTTAGGTTATATTACGTTATTGATGTATATAAAGGTCTAACGGAGACGTAGAGGCCAACTTGCCAGGAATGTTGTCAAATTTTTCCGCCGATAAGATAGGTAGGGTTAGGTTAGGTTATATTACGCTATTGATGTATATGAAGGTCCTTAGTAGACGTAGAGGACAACTCGCCAGGAATGATGTCAAATATTACCGCCGAGATGATAGGTTGGGTTAGGTTACGTTATATTAGGTTATTGATGTATATAAAGGTCGCACGGATACGTAGAGGCCAACTCGCCAGGAATGTTGTCCAATTATACCGTCGAGATGTCAGGTTGGGTTAGGTTAGGTTATATTACGTCATAGACGTATACAGTGTTCCCACAGAGAAGTAGGGGCCGACAGGCAAGGAATGTGGTTAAATGATACCACGAGAGATTAGGTTGGGTTAGGTTAGGTTATATTACGTTATTGATCTATATAAAGGTCGCACGGAGACCTAGAATCCAACACGCCAGGAATGTTGTCAAATATTACCGCCGAGATGTCAGGTTGGGTTAGGTTAGGTTATATTACGTTATTGATGCATATGAATGTCCCACGTAGACGTAGAGGACAACTCGCCAGGAATGTTGTCAAATATTACCGCCGAGACGATGGTCTGGGTTAGATTACGTTATATTATGTTATTGATATATATAAATGTCCCACGGAGACGTAGAATCCAACTCGCCAGGAATGTCCTCAAATATTAAGGCCGAGATGTCAGGATGGGATAGGTTAGGTTATATTACGTTATTGATGTATATGAATGTCCCGCGTAGACGTAGAGGACAACTCGCCAGGAATGTTCTCAAATATTATCGCCGAGATGATAGGTTGGGTTAGGTTAGGTTATATTACGTTATTGATGCATATATGGGTACCACGGAGACGTAGAGTCCAACTCGCCAGGAATGTTGTCAAATATTACAGCCGAGATGGTAGACTGGGTTAGGTTAGGTTACACTACGTTATTGATGTACATAAATGTCCCACGAAGTCGTAGACGCCAGCTCGCCCGGAATGTTGTCAAATTTTACCGCCGATAAGATAGGTAGGGTTAGGTTAGGTTATATTACGCTATTGATGTATATGAAGGTCCTTAGTAGACGTAGAGGACAACTCGCCAGGAATGTTGTCAAATTATACCGCCGAGATGTCAGGTTGGGTTAGGTTAGGTTATATTACGTTATTGATGTATACAGTGTTCCCACCGAGAAGTAGGGGCCGACAGGCAAGGAATGTGGTTAAACGATACCACGAGAGATTAGGTTGGGTAAGGTTAGGTTATATTAGGATACTGATGTATACAATGGTCCCACGGACACGTAGGTGCAAACTCGCCAGGAATGTTGACAAATATACCGCCGATAAGATAGGTTGGGTTAGGTTAGGTTATATTACGTTATTGATGTATATAAAGGACCCACGGAGACGTAGAGGCCTGCTCGTCAGGAATACTGTCAAATATTACCGCCCAGATGATAGGTTGGGTTAGTTTAGGTTATATTACGTTATTGATGTATATAAAGGTCGCACGGAGACATAGAAGCCAACTCGCCGGGAATGTTGTCAAATATTACCGCCGAGATGTCAGGTTGGGTTAGTTTAGGTTATATTACCTTATTCATGTATATGAAGGCCCCACGTAGACGTAGAGTTCAACTCGCCAGGATTGTTGTCAAATTTTACCGCCGAGAGGTTAGGTTGGGATGGGTTAGGTTATATTACGTTATTGATGTGTATAAAGGTCACACGGTGACGTAGTGCCCAACTCGCCAGGAATGTTGTCAAATATTACAGCCGAGATGGTAGACTGGGTTAGGTTAGGTTACACTACGTTATTGATGTACATAAATGTCCCACGAAGTCGTAGACGCCAGCTCGCCAGGAATGTTGTCAAATATTTCCGCCGAGATGTCAGGTTGGGTTAGGTTAGGTTATATTACGTTATTGATGTATATAAAGGTCTAACGGAGACGTGGAGGCCAACTTGCCAGGAATGTTGTCAAATTTTTCCGCCGATAAGATAGGTAGGGTTAGGTTAGGTTATATTACGCTATTGATGTATATGAAGGTCCTTAGTAGACGTAGAGGACAACTCGCCAGGAATGATGTCAAATATTACCGCCGAGATGATAGGTTGGGTTAGGTTACGTTATATTAGGTTATTGATGTATATAAAGGTCGCACGGATACGTAGAGGCCAACTCGCCAGGAATGTTGTCCAATTATACCGTCGAGATGTCAGGTTGGGTTAGGTTAGGTTATATTACGTCATAGACGTATACAGTGTTCCCACAGAGAAGTAGGGGCCGACAGGCAAGGAATGTGGTTAAATGATACCACGAGAGATTAGGTTGGGTTAGGTTAGGTTATATTACGTTATTGATCTATATAAAGGTCGCACGGAGACCTAGAATCCAACACGCCAGGAATGTTGTCAAATATTACCGCCGAGATGTCAGGTTGGGTTAGGTTAGGTTATATTACGTTATTGATGCATATGAATGTCCCACGTAGACGTAGAGGACAACTCGCCAGGAATGTTCTCAAATATTATCGCCGAGATGATATGTTGGGTTAGGTTAGGCTATATTACGTTATTGATGTATATATGGGTACCACGGAGACGTAGAATCCAACTCGCCAGGAATGTTGTCAAATATTACCGCCGAGGTGATAGGTTGGGTTAGATTATGTTATATTACGTTATTGACGTACATAAAGGTCCCACGGAGTCGCACAGGGCAGCTCGCCAGGAATGCTGTCAAATAATACCGCCGAGTTGTCAGGTTGGTTTAGGTTAGGTTATATTACGTTATTGATGTATATAAAGGTCCCACGGAGACGTAGAATCCAACTCGCCAGGAATGTCGTCAAATATTACCGCCGAGATTTCAGGTTGGGTTAGGTTAGGTTATATTACGTTATTGATGTATTCAGTGTTCCCACCGAGAAGTAGGGGCCGACAGGCAAGGAATGTGGTTAAATGATACCACGAGAGATTAGGTTGGGTTAGGTTAGGTCAAATTAGGATACTGATGTATACAAAGGTCCCACGGACACGTAGATGCAAACTCGCCAGGAATGTTGTCAAATATACCGCCGATAAGATAGGTTGGGTTAGGTTAGGTTATATTACGTTATTGAAGTACATAAAGATCCCACGGAGACGTAGAGGCCTGCTCGTCAGGAATACTGTCAAATATTACCGCCGAGATGTCAGGTTGGGTTAGGTTAGGTTATATTACGTTATTGATGTATATAAAGGTCGCACGGAGACGTAGAATCCAACACGCCAGGATTGTCGTCAAATATTACCGCCGAGATGTCAGGTTGGGGTAGGTTATGTTATATTACGTTATTGATGTATATAAAGGTCCCACGGAGATGTAGAGTCCAACTCGCCAGGAATGTCGTCAAATATTACCGCCGAGATGTCAGGTTGGGTTAGGTTAGGTTATATTAGGTTATTGATGTATATAAAGGTCCCACGGAGACGTAGAGGCCAACTCGCCAGGAATGTTGTCAAATATTACCGCCGAGATGTCAGGTTGTGTTAGGTTAGGTTACATTACGTTATTGATGTATACGAAGGTCCCACGTAGACGTAGAGGACAAATCGACAGGAATGTTGTAAAATATTACCGCCGAGATGATAGGTTGGGTTAGATTAGGTTATATTACGTTATTGATGTATATAAAGGTCCCACGTAGACATAGAGGCCAACTCGCCAGAAATGTTGTCAAATATTACCGCCGAGATGTCAGGTGGGGTTAGGTTAGGTTATATTACCTTATTCATGTATATGAAGGTCCCACGTAGACGTAGAGTCGAACTCGCCAGGATTGTTGTCAAATTTTACCGCCGGGAGGTTAGCTTGGGATGGGTTAGGTTATATTACGTTATTGATGTGTATAAAGGTCACACGGAGACGTAGTGTCCAACTCGCCAGGAATGTTGTCAAATATTACCGCCGAGATGTCAGGTTGGGGTAGGTTATGTTATATTACGTTATTGATGTATATAAAGGTTCCACGGAGATGTAGAGTCCAACTCGTCAGGAATGTCGTCAAATATAACCGCCGAGATGTCAGGTTGGGTTAGGTTAGGTTATATTACGTTATTGATGTATATAAAGGTCCCACGGAGACGTAGAGGCCAACTCGAAAGGAATGTTCTGAAATATTACCGCCGAGATGATAGGTTGGGTTAGATTAGGTTATATTACGTTATTGACGTACATAAAGTTCCCACGGAGTCGTAGAGGCCACCTCGCCAGGAATGTTGTCAGATTTTACCGCCGAGATGTCAGGTTGGGTTAGGTTAGGTTATATTACGTTATTGATGTATATAAAGGTCCCACGGAGACGTAGAATCCAACTCGCCAGGAATGTCGTCAAATATTACCGCCGATAAGTTAGGTTGGGTTAGGTTAGGTTATATTACGTTGCTGACGTACATAAAGATCCCACGGAGACGTAGATGCCAGCTCGTCAGGAATACTGTCAAATATTACCGCCGAGATGTCAGGTTGGGTTAGGTTATGTTATATTACGTTATTGATCTATATAAAGGTCGCACGGAGACCTAGAATCCAACACGCCAGGATTGTCGTCACATATTACCGCCGAGATGTCAGGTTGGGTTAGGTTAGGTTATATTTCATTATTGATGCATATGAATGTCCCACGTAGACGTAGAGGACAACTCGCCAGGAATGTTCTCAAATATTATCCCCGAGATGATATGTTGGGTTAGGTTAGGCTATATTACGTTATTGATGTATATATGGGTACCACGGATACGTAGAATCCAACTCGCCAGGAATGTTGTCAAATTTTACCGCCGAGGTGATAGGTTGGGTTAGATTATGTTATATTACGTTATTGACGTACATAAAGGTCCCACGAAGTCGTAGACGCCAGGTCGCCAGGAATATCGTCAAATATTACCGCCGAGATGTCAGGTTGGTTTAGGTTAGGTTATATTACGTTATTGATGTGTATAAAGGTCACACGGTGACGTAGTGCCCAACTCGCCAGGAATGTTGTCAAATATTACAGCCGAGATGGTAGACTGGGTTAGGTTAGGTTACACTACGTTATTGATGTACATAAATGTCCCACGAAGTCGTAGACGCCAGCTCGCCAGGAATGTTGTCAAATATTACCGCCGAGATGTCAGGTTGGGTTAGGTTAGGTTATATTACGTTATTGATGTATATAAAGGTCTAACGGAGACGTAGAGGCCAACTTGCCAGGAATGTTGTCAAATTTTTCCGCCGATAAGATAGGTAGGGTTAGGTTAGGTTATATTACGCTATTGATGTATATGAAGGTCCTTAGTAGACGTAGAGGACAACTCGCCAGGAATGATGTCAAATATTACCGCCGAGATGATAGGATGGGTTAGGTTACGTT
This sequence comes from Xylocopa violacea, assembly GCA_963969225.1. NCBI lineage: Eukaryota > Metazoa > Arthropoda > Insecta > Hymenoptera > Apidae > Xylocopa > Xylocopa violacea. Next base: position 76,995 of record CAXAJV010000201.1, on the reverse strand, counting down.
ATATTAGGTTATTGATGTATATAAAGGTCGCACGGATACGTAGAGGCCAACTCGCCAGGAATGTTGTCCAATTATACCGTCGAGATGTCAGGTTGGGTTAGGTTAGGTTATATTACGTCATAGACGTATACAGTGTTCCCACAGAGAAGTAGGGGCCGACAGGCAAGGAATGTGGTTAAATGATACCACGAGAGATTAGGTTGGGTTAGGTTAGGTTATATTACGTTATTGATCTATATAAAGGTCGCACGGAGACCTAGAATCCAACACGCCAGGAATGTTGTCAAATATTACCGCCGAGATGTCAGGTTGGGTTAGGTTAGGTTATATTACGTTATTGATGCATATGAATGTCCCACGTAGACGTAGAGGACAACTCGCCAGGAATGTTCTCAAATATTATCGCCGAGATGATATGTTGGGTTAGGTTAGGCTATATTACGTTATTGATGTATATATGGGTACCACGGAGACGTAGAATCCAACTCGCCAGGAATGTTGTCAAATATTACCGCCGAGGTGATAGGTTGGGTTAGATTATGTTATATTACGTTATTGACGTACATAAAGGTCCCACGGAGTCGCACAGGGCAGCTCGCCAGGAATGCTGTCAAATAATACCGCCGAGTTGTCAGGTTGGTTTAGGTTAGGTTATATTACGTTATTGATGTATATAAAGGTCCCACGGAGACGTAGAATCCAACTCGCCAGGAATGTCGTCAAATATTACCGCCGAGATTTCAGGTTGGGTTAGGTTAGGTTATATTACGTTATTGATGTATTCAGTGTTCCCACCGAGAAGTAGGGGCCGACAGGCAAGGAATGTGGTTAAATGATACCACGAGAGATTAGGTTGGGTTAGGTTAGGTCATATTAGGATACTGATGTATACAAAGGTCCCACGGACACGTAGATGCAAACTCGCCAGGAATGTTGTCAAATATACCGCCGATAAGATAGGTTGGGTTAGGTTAGGTTATATTACGTTATTGATGTATATAAAGGTCCCACGGACACGTAGAGGCCAAGTCGCCAGGAATGTCGTCAAATATTACCGCCGAGATGTCAGGTTGCGTTAGGTTAGGTTATATTACGTTATTGATGTATATGAATGTCCCACGCAGACGTAGAGGAGAACTCGCCAGGAATGTTGACAAATATTATCGCCGAGATGATAGGTTGGGTTTGGTCAGGTTATATTAGGATACTGACGTATATAAAGGTCCCACGGACACGTAGATGCAAACTCGCCAGGAATGTTGTCAAATATACCGCCGATAAGATAGGTTGGGTTAGGTTAGGTTATATTACGTTATTGATGTATATAAAGGTCCCACGGACACGTAGAGGCCAAGTCGCCAGGAATGTCGTCAAATATTACCGCCGAGATGTCAGGTTGCGTTAGGTTAGGTTATATTACGTTATTGATGTATATGAATGTCCCACGCAGACGTAGAGGAGAACTCGCCAGGAATGTTGACAAATATTATCGCCGAGATGATAGGTTGGGTTTGGTCAGGTTATATTAGGATACTGACGTATATAAAGGTCCCACGGACACGTAGAGGCCAACTCGCCAGGAATGTTGTCAAATATTACCGTCGAGATGTCAGGTTGGGTTAGGTTAGGTTATATTACGTTATTGATGTATATAAAGGTCGCACGGAGACGTAGAATCCAACACGCCAGGATTGTCGTCAAATATTACCGCTGAGATGTCAGGTTGTGTTAGGTTAGGTTATATTACGTTATTGATGCATATGAATGTCCCACGTAGACGTAGAGGACAACTCGCCAGGAATGTTCTCAAATATTATCGCCGAGATGATATGTTGGGTTAGGTTAGGCTATATTACGTTATTGATGTATATATGGTTACCACGGAGACGTAGAATCCAACTCGCCAGGAATGTTGTCAAATATTACCGCCGAGGTGATAGGTTGGGTTAGATTATGTTATATTACGTTATTGACGTACATAAAGGTCCCACGGAGTCGTAGAGGGCAGCTCGCCAGGAATGCTGTCAAATCTTACCGCCGATAAGTAAGGTTGGGTTAGGTTAGGTTATATTACGTTATTGACGTACATAAAGATCCCACGGAGACGTAGAGGCCAGCACGCCAGGAATGCTGTCAAATATTACCGCCGAGATGTCAGGTTGGGGTAGGTTATGTTATATTACGTTATTGATGTATATAAAGGTCCCACGGAGATGTAGAGTCCAACTCGCCAGGAATGTCGTCAAATATTACCGCCGAGATGTCAGGTTGGGTTAGGTTAGGTTATATTAGGTTATTGATGTATATAAAGGTCCCACGGAGACGTAGAGGCCAACTCGCCAGGAATGTTGTCAAATATTACCGCCGAGATGTCAGGTTGTGTTAGGTTAGGTTACATTACGTTATTGATGTATACGAAGGTCCCACGTAGACGTAGAGGACAAATCGACAGGAATGTTGTAAAATATTACCGCCGAGATGATAGGTTGGGTTAGATTAGGTTATATTACGTTATTGATGTATATAAAGGTCCCACGGAGACATAGAGGCCAACTCGCCAGAAATGTTGTCAAATATTACCGCCGAGATGTCAGGTGGGGTTAGGTTAGGTTATATTACCTTATTCATGTATATGAAGGTCCCACGTAGACGTAGAGTCGAACTCGCCAGGATTGTTGTCAAATTTTACCGCCGGGAGGTTAGCTTGGGATGGGTTAGGTTATATTACGTTATTGATGTGTATAAAGGTCACACGGAGACGTAGTGTCCAACTCGCCAGGAATGTTGTCAAATATTACCGCCGAGATGTCAGGTTGGGGTAGGTTAGGTTATATTACGTTATTGATGTATATAAAGGTTCCACGGAGATGTAGAGTCCAACTCGTCAGGAATGTCGTCAAATATAACCGCCGAGATGTCAGGTTGGGTTAGGTTAGGTTACATTACGTTATTGATGTATACGAAGGTCCCACGTAGACGTAGAGGACAAATCGACAGGAATGTTGTAAAATATTACCGCCGAGATGATAGGTTGGGTTAGATTAGGTTATATTACGTTATTGATGTATATAAAGGTCCCACGGAGACATAGAGGCCAACTCGCCAGAAATGTTGTCAAATATTACCGCCGAGATGTCAGGTGGGGTTAGGTTAGGTTATATTACCTTATTCATGTATATGAAGGTCCCACGTAGACGTAGAGTCGAACTCGCCAGGATTGTTGTCAAATTTTACCGCCGGGAGGTTAGCTTGGGATGGGTTAGGTTATATTACGTTATTGATGTGTATAAAGGTCACACGGAGACGTAGTGTCCAACTCGCCAGGAATGTTGTCAAATATTACCGCCGAGATGTCAGGTTGGGGTAGGTTAGGTTATATTACGTTATTGATGTATATAAAGGTCCCACGGAGACGTAGAATCCAACTCGCCAGGAATGTCGTCAAATATTACCGCCGAGATGTCAGGTTGGGTTAGGTTAGGTTATATTACGTTATTGAAGTATATGAATGTCCGACGCAGACGTAGAGGAGAAATCCCCAGGAATGTTGACAAATATTATCGCCGAGATGATAGGTTGGGTTTGGTTAGGTTATATTAGGATACTGATGTATATAAAGGTCCCACGGACACGTAGACGCCAAGTCGCCAGGAATGTTGTCAAATATTACCGCCGATAAGTTAGGTTGGGTTAGGTTAGGTTATATTACGTTGCTGACGTACATAAAGATCCCACGGAGACGTAGATGCCAGCTCGTCAGGAATACTGTCAAATATTACCGCCGAGATGTCAGGTTGGGTTAGGTTATGTTATATTACGTTATTGATCTATATAAAGGTCGCACGGAGACCTAGAATCCAACACGCCAGGATTGTCGTCACATATTACCGCCGAGATGTCAGGTTGGGTTAGGTTAGGTTATATTTCATTATTGATGCATATGAATGTCCCACGTAGACGTAGAGGACAACTTGCCAGGAATGTTCTCAAATATTATCGCCGAGATGATAGGTTGGGTTAGGTTAGGCTATATTACGTTATTGATGTATATATGGGTACCACGGAGACGTAGAATCCAACTCGCCAGGAATGTTGTCAAATATTACCGCCGAGGTGATAGGTTGGGTTAGATTATGTTATATTACGTTATTGACGTACATAAAGGTCCCACGGAGTCGCAGAGGGCAGCTCGCCAGGAATGCTGTCAAATAATACCGCCGAGTTGTCAGGTTGGTTTAGGTTAGGTTATATTACGTTATTGATGTATATAAAGGTCCCACGGAGACGTAGAATCCAACTCGCCAGGAATGTCGTCAAATATTACCGCCGAGATGTCAGGTTGGGTTAGGTTAGGTTATATTACGTTATTGATGTATTCAGTGTTCCCACCGAGAAGTAGGGGCCGACAGGCAAGGAATGTGGTTAAATGATACCACGAGAGATTAGGTTGGGTTAGGTTAGGTCAAATTAGGATACTGATGTATACAAAGGTCCCACGGACACGTAGATGCAAACTCGCCAGGAATGTTGTCAAATATACCGCCGATAAGATAGGTTGGGTTAGGTTAGGTTATATTACGTTATTGATGTATATAAAGGTCCCACGGACACGTAGAGGCCAAGTCGCCAGGAATGTCGTCAAATATTACCGCCGAGATGTCAGGTTGCGTTAGGTTAGGTTATATTACGTTATTGATGTATATGAATGTCCCACGCAGACGTAGAGGAGAACTCGCCAGGAATGTTGACAAATATTATCGCCGAGATGATAGGTTGGGTTTAGTCAGGTTATATTAGGATGCTGACGTATATAAAGGTCCCACGGACACGTAGAGGCCAACTCGCCAGGAATGTGGTCAAATATTACCGCCTAGATGATAGGCTGGGTTAGATTAGGTTATATGACGTTATTGACGTACATAAAGGTCCCACGGAGTCGTAGAGGCCACCTCGCCAGGAATGTTGTCAGATTTTACCGCCGAGATGTCAGGTTGGGTTAGGTTAGGTTATATTACGTTATTGATGTATATAAAGGTCCCACGGAGACGTAGAATCCACGTCGCCAGGAATGTCGTCAAATATTACCGCCGAGATGTCAGGTTGGGTTAGGTTAGGTTATATTACGTTATTGATGTATATGAATGTCCCACGCAGACGTAGGGGAGAACTCGCGAGGAATGTTGACAAATATTATCGCCGAGATGATAGGTTGGGTTTGGTTAGGTTATATTAGGATATTGATGTATATAAAGGTCCCACGGACACGTAGAGGCCAAGTCGCCAGGAATGTCCTCAAATATTACCGCCGAGATGTCAGGTTGCGTTAGGTTAGGTTATATTACGTTATTGATGTATATGAATGTCCCACGCAGACGTAGAGGAGAACTCGCCAGGAATGTTGACAAATATTATCGCCGAGATGATAGGTTGGGTTTGGTTAGGTTATATTAGGATACTGATGTATATAAAGGTCCCACGGAGACGTAGAGGCCAACTCGCCACGAATGTTGTCAAATATTACCGCCGAGATGTCACGTTGGGTTAGGTTAGGTTACATTACGTTATTGACGTACACGAAGGTCCCACGTAGACGTAGAGGACAACTCGCCAGGAATGTTGTCAAATATTACCGCCGAGATGATAGGTTGGGTTAGGTTAGGTTATATTAGGTTATTGATGTATATAAAGGTCGCACGGATACGTAGAGTCCAACTCGCCAGGAATGTTGTCAAATTATACCGCCGAGATGTCAGGTTGGGTTAGGTTTGGTTATATTACGTCATAGACGTATACAGTGTTCCCACCGAGAAGTAGGGGCCGACAGGCAAGGAATGTGGTTAAATGATACCACGAGAGATTAGGTTGGGATAGGTTAGGTTATATTAGGATACTTATGTATACAAAGGTCCCACGCACACGTAGATGCAAACTCGCCAGGAATGTTGTCAAATATACAGCCGATAAGATAGGTTGGGTTAGGTTAGGTTATTTTACGTTATTGATGTATATAAAGGTCCCACGGAGACGTAGAGGCCAACTCGCCAGGAATGTTGTCAAATATTACAGCCGAGCTGTCAGGTTGGGTTAGGTTAGGTTATATTACGTTATTGATGTATATGAATGTCCCACGCAGACGTAGAGGAGAACTCACCAGGAATGTTGACAAATATTATCGCCGAGATGATAGGTTGGGTTTGGTTAGGTTATATTAGGATACTGATGTATATAAAGGTCCCACGGACACGTAGACGCCAAGTCGCCAGGAATGTTGTCAAATATTACCGCCGATAAGTTAGGTTGGGTTAGGTTAGGTTATATTACCTTACTGACGTACATAAAGATCCCACGGAGACGTAGAGGCCAGCACGCCAGGAATGCTGTCAAATATTACCGCCGAGATGTCAGGTTGGGATAGGTTATGTTATATTACGTTATTGATGTATATAAAGGTCCCACGGAGATGTAGAGTCCAACTCGCCAGGAATGTCGTCAAATATTACCGCCGAGATGTCAGGTTGGGTTAGGTTAGGTTATATCAGGTTATTGATGTATATAAAGGTCCCACGGAGACGTAGAGGCCAACTCGCCAGGAATGTTGTCAAATATTACCGCCGAGATGTGAGGTTGGGTTAGGTTAGGTTACATTACGTTATTGATGTATACGAAGGTCCCACGTAGACGTAGAGTCCAACTCGCCAGGAATGTCGTCAAATATTACCGCCGAGATGTCAGGTTGGGTTAGGTTAGGTTATATTACGTTATTGATGTATATAAAGAGCCCACGGAGACGTAGAATCCAACTCGCCAGGAATGTCGTCAAATATTACCGCCGAGATGTCAGGTTGGGTTAGGTTAGGTTATATTACGTTATTGAAGTATATGAATGTCCGACGCAGACGTAGAGGAGAAATCCCCAGGAATGTTGACAAATATTATCGCCGAGATGTCAGGTTGGGTTAGGTTAGGTTATATTACGTCATAGACGTATACGGTGTTCCCACCGAGAAGTAGGGTCCGACAAGCAAGGAATGTGGTTAAATGGTACCACGAGAGATTAGGTTGGGTTAGGTTAGGTTATATTACGTTATTGATGTATATAAAGGTCCCACGGAGACGTAGAATCCAACACGCCAGGATTGTCGTCAAATATTACCGCTGACATGTCAGGTTGTGTTAGGTTAGGTTATATTACATTATTGATGTATATGAATGTTCCACGCAGACGTAGGGGAGAACTCCCCAGGAATGTTGACAAATATTATAGCCGAGATGATAAGTTGGGTTTGGTTAGGTTATATTAGGATACTGATGTATATAAAGGTCCCACGGACACGTAGAGGCCAAGTCGCCAGGAATGTTGTCAAATATTACCGCCGATAAGTTAGGTTGGGTTAGGTTAGGTTATATTACGTTATTGAAGTACATAAAGATCCCACGGAGACGTAGAGGCCTGCTCGTCAGGAATACTGTCAAATATTACCGCCGAGATGTCAGGTTGGGTTAGGTTAGGTTATATTACGTTATTGATGTATATAAAGGTCGCACGGAGACGTAGAATCCAACACGCCAGGATTGTCGTCAAATATTACCGCCGAGATGTCAGGTTGGGTTAGGTTAGGTTATATTAGGTTATTGATGTATATAAAGGTCCCACGGAGACGTAGAGGCCAACTCGCCAGGAATGTTGTCAAATATTACCGCCGAGATGTGAGGTTGGGTTAGGTTAGGTTACATTACGTTATTGATGTATACGAAGGTCCCACGTAGACGTAGAGTCCAACTCGCCAGGAATGTCGTCAAATATTACCGCCGAGATGTCAGGTTGGGTTAGGTTAGGTTATATTACGTTATTGATGTATATAAAGGTCCCACGGAGACGTAGAATCCAACTCGCCAGGAATGTCGTCAAATATTACCGCCGAGATGTCAGGTTGGGTTAGGTTAGGTTATATTAGGTTATTGATGTATATAAAGGTCCCAGGGAGACGTAGAGGCCAACTCGCCAGGAATGTTGTCAAATATTACCGCCGAGATGTGAGGTTGGGTTAGGTTAGGTTACATTACGTTATTGATGTATACGAAGGTCCCACGTAGACGTAGAGTCCAACTCGCCAGGAATGTCGTCAAATATTACCGCCGAGATGTCAGGTTGGGTTAGGTTAGGTTATATTACGTTATTGATGTATATAAAGGTCCCACGGAGACGTAGAATCCAACTCGCCAGGAATGTCGTCAAATATTACCGCCGAGATGTCAGGTTGGGTTAGGTTAGGTTATATTACGTTATTGAAGTATATGAATGTCCGACGCAGACGTAGAGGAGAAATCCCCAGGAATGATGACAAATATTATCGCCGAGATGTCAGGTTGGGTTAGGTTAGGTTATATTACGTCATAGACGTATACGGTGTTCCCACCGAGAAGTAGGGTCCGACAAGCAAGGAATGTGGTTAAATGGTACCACGAGAGATTAGGTTGGGTTAGGTTAGGTTATATTACGTTATTGATGTATATAAAGGTCCCACGGAGACGTAGAATCCAACACGCCAGGGTTGTCGTCAAATATTACCGCTGACATGTCAGGTTGTGTTAGGTTAGGTTATATTACATTATTGATGTATATGAATGTTCCACGCAGACGTAGGGGAGAACTCCCCAGGAAAGTTGACAAATATTATAGCCGAGATGATAATTTGGGTTTGGTTAGGTTATATTAGAATACTGATGTATATAAAGGTCCCACGGACACGTAGAGGCCAAGTCGCCAGGAATGTTGTCAAATATTACCGCCGATAAGTTAGGTTGGGTTAGGTTAGGTTATATTACGTTATTGAAGTACATAAACATCCCACGGAGACGTAGAGGCCTGCTCGTCAGGAATACTGTCAAATATTACCGCCGAGATGTCAGGTTGGGTTAGGTTAGGTTATATTACGTTATTGATGTATATAAAGGTCGCACGGAGACGTAGAATCCAACACGCCAGGATTGTCGTCAAATATTACCGCTGAGATGTCAGGTTGTGTTAGGTTAGGTTATATTACGTTATTGATGCATATGAATGTCCCACGTAGACGTAGAGGACAACTCGCCAGGAATGTTCTCAAATATTATCGCCGAGATGATATGTTGGGTTAGGTTAGGCTATATTACGTTATTGATGTATATATGGTTACCACGGAGACGTAGAATCCAACTCGCCAGGAATGTTGTCAAATATTACCGCCGAGGTGATAGGTTGGGTTAGATTATGTTATATTACGTTATTGACGTACATAAAGGTCCCACGGAGTCGTAGAGGGCAGCTCGCCAGGAATGCTGTCAAATCTTACCGCCGATAAGTAAGGTTGGGTTAGGTTAGGTTATATTACGTTACTGACGTACATAAAGATCCCACGGAGTCGTAGAGGCCACCTCGCCAGGAATGTTGTCAGATTTTACCGCCGAGATGTCAGGTTGGGTTAGGTTAGGTTATATTACGTTATTGATGTATATAAAGGTCCCACGGAGACGTAGAGGCCAACTCGCCAGGAATGTTGTCAAATATTACCGCCGAGATGTCAGGTTGTGTTAGGTTAGGTTACATTACGTTATTGATGTATACGAAGGTCCCACGTAGACGTAGAGGACAAATCGACAGGAATGTTGTAAAATATTACCGCCGAGATGATAGGTTGGGTTAGATTAGGTTATATTACGTTATTGATGTGTATAAAGGTCCCACGGAGACATAGAGGCCAACTCGCCAGAAATGTTGTCAAATATTACCGCCGAGATGTCAGGTGGGGTTAGGTTAGGTTATATTACCTTATTCATGTATATGAAGGTCCCACGTAGACGTAGAGTCCAACTCGCCAGGATTGTTGTCAAATTTTACCGCCGACAGGTTAGCTTGGGATGGGTTAGGTTATATTACGTTATTGATGTGTATAAAGGTCACACGGAGACGTAGTGCCCAACTCGCCAGGAATGTTGTCAAATATTACCCCCGAGATGTCAGGTTGGGGTAGGTTAGGTTATATTACGTTATTGACGTACATAAAGTTCCCACGGAGTCGTAGAGGCCACCTCGCCAGGAATGTTGTCAAATATTACCGCCGATAAGTTAGGTTGGGTTAGGTTAGGTTATATTACGTTACTGACGTACATAAAGATCCCACGGAGTCGTAGAGGCCACCTCGCCAGGAATGTTGTCAGATTTTACCGCCGAGATGTCAGGTTGGGTTAGGTTAGGTTATATTACGTTATTGATGTATATAAAGGTCCCACGGAGACGTAGAATCCACCTCGCCAGGAATGTCGTCAAATATTACCGCCGAGATGTCAGGTTGGGTTAGGTTATGTTATATTACGTTATTGATGTATATGAATGTCCCACGCAGACGTAGAGGAGAACTCGCGAGGAATGTTGACAAATATTATCGCCGAGATGATAGGTTGGGTTTGGTTAGGTTATATTAGGATATTGATGTATATAAAGGTCCCACGGACACGTAGAGGCCAAGTCGCCAGGAATGTCGTCAAATATTACCGCCGAGATGTCAGGTTGCGTTAGGTTAGGTTATATTACGTTATTGATGTATATGAATGTCCCACGCAGACGTAGAGGAGAACTCGCCAGGAATGTTGTCAAATATTACCGCCGAGATGATAGGTTGGGTTAGGTAAGGTTATATTAGGTTATTGATGTATATAAAGGTCGCACGGATACGTAGAGTCCAACTCGACAGGAATGTTGTCAAATTATACCGCCGAGATGTCAGGTTGGGTTAGGTTTGGTTATATTACGTCATAGACGTATACAGTGTTCCCACCGAGAAGTAGGGTCCGACAAGCAAGGAATGTGGTTAAATGGTACCACGAGAGATTAGGTTGGGTTAGGTTAGGTTATATTACGTTATTGATGTATATAAAGGTCCCACGGAGACGTAGAATCCACCTCGCCAGGAATGTCGTCAAATATTACCGCCGAGATGTCAGGTTGGGTTAGGTTATGTTATATTACGTTATTGATGTATATGAATGTCCCACGCAGACGTAGAGGAGAACTCGCGAGGAATGTTGACAAATATTATCGCCGAGATGATAGGTTGGGTTTGGTTAGGTTATATTAGGATATTGATGTATATAAAGGTCCCACGGACACGTAGAGGCCAAGTCGCCAGGAATGTCGTCAAATATTACCGCCGAGATGTCAGGTTGCGTTAGGTTAGGTTATATTACGTTATTGATGTATATGAATGTCCCACGCAGACGTAGAGGAGAACTCGCCAGGAATGTTGTCAAATATTACCGCCGAGATGATAGGTTGGGTTAGGTAAGGTTATATTAGGTTATTGATGTATATAAAGGTCGCACGGATACGTAGAGTCCAACTCGACAGGAATGTTGTCAAATTATACCGCCGAGATGTCAGGTTGGGTTAGGTTTGGTTATATTACGTCATAGACGTATACAGTGTTCCCACCGAGAAGTAGGGTCCGACAAGCAAGGAATGTGGTTAAATGGTACCACGAGAGATTAGGTTGGGTTAGGTTAGGTTATATTACGTTATTGATGTATATAAAGGTCCCACGGAGACGTAGAATCCAACACGCCAGGGTTGTCGTCAAATATTACCGCTGACATGTCAGGTTGTGTTAGGTTAGGTTATATTACATTATTGATGTATATGAATGTTCCACGCAGACGTAGGGGAGAACTCCCCAGGAATGTTGACAAATATTATAGCTGAGATGATAATTTGGGTTTGGTTAGGTTATATTAGAATACTGATGTATATAAAGGTCCCACGGACACGTAGAGGCCAAGTCGCCAGGAATGTTGTCAAATATTACCGCCGATAAGTTAGGTTGGGTTAGGTTAGGTTATATTACGTTATTGAAGTACATAAAGATCCCACGGAGACGTAGAGACCTGCTCGTCAGGAATACTGTCAAATATTACCGCCGAGATGTCAGGTTGGGTTAGGTTAGGTTATATTACGTTATTGATGTATATAAAGGTCGCACGGAGACGTAGAATCCAACACGCCAGGATTGTCGTCAAATATTACCGCTGAGATGTCAGGTTGTGTTAGGTTAGGTTATATTACGTTATTGATGCATATGAATGTCCCACGTAGACGTAGAGGACAACTCGCCAGGAATGTTCTCAAATATTATCGCCGAGATGATATGTTGGGTTAGGTTAGGCTATATTACGTTATTGATGTATATATGGTTACCACGGAGACGTAGAATCCAACTCGCCAGGAATGTTGTCAAATATTACCGCCGAGGTGATAGGTTGGGTTAGATTATGATATATTACGTTATTGACGTACATAAAGGTCCCACGGAGTCGTAGAGGGCAGCTCGCCAGGAATGCTGTCAAATCTTACCGCCCATAAGAAAGGTTGGGTTAGGTTAGGTTATATTACGTTATTGATGTATATAAAGGTCCCACGGAGATGTAGAGTCCAACTCGCCAGGAATGTCGTCAAATATTACCGCCGAGATGTCAGGTTGGGTTAGGTTAGGTTATATTAGGTTATTGATGTATATAAAGGTCCCACGGAGACGTAGAGGCCAACTCGCCAGGAATGTTGTCAAATATTACCGCCGAGATGTCAGGTTGTGTTAGGTTAGGTTACATTACGTTATTGATGTATACGAAGGTCCCACGTAGACGTAGAGGACAAATCGACAGGAATGTTGTAAAATATTACCGCCGAGATGATAGGTTGGGTTAGATTAGGTTATATTACGTTATTGATGTATATAAAGGTCCCACGGAGACATAGAGGCCAACTCGCCAGAAATGTTGTCAAATATTACCGCCGAGATGTCAGGTGGGGTTAGGTTAGGTTATATTACCTTATTCATGTATATGAAGGTCCCACGTAGACGTAGAGTCCAACTCGCCAGGATTGTTGTCAAATTTTACCGCCGACAGGTTAGCTTGGGATGGGTTAGGTTATATTACGTTATTGATGTGTATAAAGGTCACACGGAGACGTAGTGCCCAACTCGCCAGGAATGTTGTCAAATATTACCGCCGAGATGTCAGGTTGGGGTAGGTTAGGTTATATTACGTTATTGACGTACATAAAGTTCCCACGGAGTCGTAGAGGCCACCTCGCCAGGAATGTTGTCAAATATTACCGCCGATAAGTTAGGTTGGGTTAGGTTAGGTTATATTACGTTACTGACGTACATAAAGATCCCACGGAGTCGTAGAATCCACCTCGCCAGGAATGTCGTCAAATATTACCGCCGAGATGTCAGGTTGGGTTAGGTTATGTTATATTACGTTATTGATGTATATGAATGTCCCACGCAGACGTAGAGGAGAACTAGCGAGGAATGTTGACAAATATTATCGCCGAGATGATAGGTTGGGTTTGGTTAGGTTATATTAGGATATTGATGTATATAAAGGTCCCACGGACACGTAGAGGCCAAGTCGCCAGGACTGTCGTCAAATATTACCGCCGAGATGTCAGGTTGCGTTAGGTTAGGTTATATTACGTTATTGATGTATATGAATGTCCCACGCAGACGTAGAGGAGAACTCGCCAGGAATGTTGACAAATATTATCGCCGAGATGTCAGGTTGGGTTAGGTTAAGTTATATTACGTTATTGATGTATATGAATGTCCCACGCAGACGTAGAGGAGAACTCGCGAGGAATGTTGACAAATATTATCGCCGAGATGATAGGTTGGGTTTGGTTAGGTTATATTAGGATATTGATGTATGTAAAGGTCCCACGGACACGTAGAGGCCAAGTCGCCAGGAATGTCGTCAAATATTACCGCCGAGATGTCAGGTTGCGTTAGGTTAGGTTATATTACGTTGTTGTCAAATATTACCGCCGAGATGTCACGTTGGGTTAGGTTAGGTTACATTACGTTATTGACGTACACGAAGGTCCCACCTAGACGTAGAGGACAACTCGCCAGGAATGTTGTCAAATATTACCGCCGAGATGATAGGTTGGGTTAGGTAAGGTTATATTAGGTTATTGATGTATATAAAGGTCGCACGGATACGTAGAGTCCAACTCGCCAGGAATATTGTCAAATTATACCGCCGAGATGTCAGGTTGGGTTAGGTTTGGTTATATTACGTCATAGACGTATACAGTGTTCCCACCGAGAAGTAGGGGCCGACAGGCAAGGAATGTGGTTAAATGATACCACGAGAGATTAGGTTGGGATAGGTTAGGTTATATTAGGATACTTATGTATACAAAGGTCCCACGCACACGTAGATGCAAACTCGCCAGGAATGTTGTCAAATATTACAGCCGAGCTGTCAGGTTGGGTTAGGTTAGGTTATATTACGTTATTGATGTATATGAATGTCCCACGCAGACGTAGAGGAGAACTCACCAGGAATGTTGACAAATATTATCGCCGAGATGATAGGTTGGGTTTGGTTAGGTTATATTAGGATACTTAGTATAGTATATTAGGATACTGATGTATATAAAGGTCCCACGAACACGTAGAGGCCACCTCGCCAGGAATGTCGTCAAATATTACCGCCGAGATGTCAGGTTGGGTTAGGTTAGGTTATATTACGTTATTGAAGTATATGAATGTCCGACGCAGACGTAGAGGAGAAATCCCCAGGAATGTTGACAAATATTATCGCCGAAATGTCACGTTGGGTTAGGTTAGGTTACATTACGTTATTGATGTATACGAAGGTCCCACGTAGACGTAGAGGACAACTCGCCAGGAATGTTGTCAAATATTACAGCCGAGCTGTCAGGTTGGATTAGCTTAGGTTATATTACGTTATTGATGTATATAAAGGTCTAACGGAGACGTAGAGGCCAACTTGCCAGGAATGTTGTCAAATTTTACCGCCGATAAGATAGGTAGGGTTAGGATAGGTTATATTACGCTATTGATGTATATGAAGGTCCTTAGTAGACGTAGAGGACAACTCTCCAGGAATGATGTCAAATATTATCGCCGAGATGATAGGTTGGGTTAGGTTAGGTTATATTAGGTTATTGATGTATATAAATGTCGCACGGTGACGTAGACTCCAAGTCGCCAGGAATGTTGTCAAATATTACCGCCGAGGTGATAGGTTGGGTTAGATTATGTTATATTACGTTATTGACGTACATAAAGGTCCCACGGAGTCGTAGAGGGCAGCTCGCCAGGAATGCTGTCAAATCTTACCGCCGATAAGTAAGGTTGGGTTAGGTTAGGTTATATTACGTTATTGACGTACATAAAGATCCCACGGAGACGTAGAGGCCAGCACGCCAGGAATGCTGTCAAATATTACCGCCGAGGTGTCAGGTTGGGGTAGGTTATGTTATATTACGTTATTGATGTATATAAAGGTCCCACGGAGATGTAGAGTCCAACTCGCCAGGAATGTCGTCAAATATTACCGCCGAGATGTCAGGTTGGGTTAGGTTAGGTTATATTAGGTTATTGATGTATATAAAGGTCCCACGGAGACGTAGAGGCCAACTCGCCAGGAATGTTGTCAAATATTACCGCCGAGATGTCAGGTTGTGTTAGGTTAGGTTACATTACGTTATTGATGTATACGAAGGTCCCACGTAGACGTAGAGGACAAATCGACAGGAATGTTGTAAAATATTACCGCCGAGATGATAGGTTGGGTTAGATTAGGTTATATTACGTTATTGATGTATATAAAGGTCCCACGGAGACATAGAGGCCAACTCGCCAGAAATGTTGTCAAATATTACCGCCGAGATGTCAGGTGGGGTTAGGTTAGGTTATATTACCTTATTCATGTATATGAAGGTCCCACGTAGACGTAGAGTCGAACTCGCCAGGATTGTTGTCAAATTTTACCGCCGGGAGGTTAGCTTGGGATGGGTTAGGTTATATTACGTTATTGATGTGTATAAAGGTCACACGGAGACGTAGTGTCCAACTCGCCAGGAATGTTGTCAAATATTACCGCCGAGATGTCAGGATGGGTTAGGTTAGATTATATTACGTTATTGATGTATGTAAAGGTCTAACGGAGACGTAGAGGCAACTTGCCAGGAATGTTGTCAAATTTTACCGCCGATAAGATAGGTAGGGTTAGGTTAGGTTATTTTACGCTATTGATGTATATGAAGGTCCTTAGTAGACGTAGAGGACAACTCGCCAGGAATGATGTCAAATATTATCGCCGAGATGACAGGTTGGGTTAGGTTAGGTTATATTAGGTTATTGATGTATATAAAGGTCGCACGGATACGTAGAGGCCAACTCTCCAGGAATGTTGTCAAATTATACCGCCGAGATGTCAGGTTGGGTTAGGTTAGGTTATATTACGTTATTGATGTATACAGTGTTCCCACCGAGAAGTAGGGGCCGACAGGCAAGGAATGTGGTTAAATGATACCACGAGAGATTAGGTTGGGTAAGGTTAGGTTATATTAGGATACTGATGTATACAATGGTCCCACGGACACGTAGGTGCAAACTCGCCAGGTATGTTGACAAATATACCGCCGATAAGATAGGTTGGGTTAGGTTAGGTTATATTACGTTATTGATGTATATAAAGGACCCACGGAGACGTAGAGGCCTGCTCGTCAGGAATACTGTCAAATATTACCGCCCAGATGATAGGTTGGGTTAGATTAGGTTATATTACGTTATTGATGTATATAAAGGTCGCACGGAGACATAGAGGCCAACTCGCCAGGAATGTTATCAAATATTACCGCCGAGATGCCAGGTTGGGTTAGGTCAGGTTATATTACGTTATTGATGCATATGAATTTCCCACGCAGACGTAGAGGAGAACTCGCCAGGAATGTTGACAAATATTATCCCCGAGATGTCAGGTTGGGTTAGGTTAGGTTATATTACGTTATTGATGTATATAAAGGTACCACGGTGACGTAGAGTCCAACTCGCCAGGAATGTTGTCAGATTTTACCGCCGAGATGATAGGTTGTGTTAGGTTTGGTTATATTACGTTATTGATGTATATGAAGGTCCCTAGTAGACGTAGAGGGCAACTCGCGAGGAATGTTGTCAAATATTACAGCCGAGATGTCAGGTTGGGTTAGGTTAGGTTATATTAGGATACTGATGTATATAAAGGTCCCACGTAGACGTAGAGGACAACCCGCCAGGAATGCTGCCAAATATAATCGGCGAGATGATAGGTTGGGTTAGGTTAGGTTATATTACGTTATTGATGTGTATAAAGGTCACACGGAAACGTAGTGTCCAACTCGCCAGGAATGTTGTCAAATATGACAGCCGAGATGGTAGACTGGGTTAGGTTAGGTTACACTACGTTATTGATGTTCATAAAGGTCCCACGAAGTCGTAGACGCTAGCTCGCCAGGAATGTTGTCAAATATTACAGCCGAGCTGTCAGGTTGGATTAGCTTAGGTTATATTACGTTATTGATGTATATAAAGGTCTAACGG
Organism: Xylocopa violacea; assembly: GCA_963969225.1. Classification (NCBI taxonomy): domain Eukaryota; kingdom Metazoa; phylum Arthropoda; class Insecta; order Hymenoptera; family Apidae; genus Xylocopa; species Xylocopa violacea. The sequence continues at coordinate 59,566 of CAXAJV010000201.1, read as the reverse complement.
AGACGTAGAGGCCAACTTGCCAGGAATGTTGTCAAATTTTACCGCCGATAAGATAGGTAGGGTTAGGATAGGTTATATTACGCTATTGATGTATATGAAGGTCCTTAGTAGACGTAGAGGACAACTCTCCAGGAATGATGTCAAATATTATCGCCGAGATGATAGGTTGGGTTAGGTTAGGTTATATTAGGTTATTGATGTATATAAATGTCGCACGGTGACGTAGACTCCAAGTCGCCAGGAATGTTGTCAAATATTACCGCCGAGGTGATAGGTTGGGTTAGATTATGTTATATTACGTTATTGACGTACATAAAGGTCCCACGGAGTCGTAGAGGGCAGCTCGCCAGGAATGCTGTCAAATCTTACCGCCGATAAGTAAGGTTGGGTTAGGTTAGGTTATATTACGTTATTGACGTACATAAAGATCCCACGGAGACGTAGAGGCCAGCACGCCAGGAATGCTGTCAAATATTACCGCCGAGGTGTCAGGTTGGGGTAGGTTATGTTATATTACGTTATTGATGTATATAAAGGTCCCACGGAGATGTAGAGTCCAACTCGCCAGGAATGTCGTCAAATATTACCGCCGAGATGTCAGGTTGGGTTAGGTTAGGTTATATTAGGTTATTGATGTATATAAAGGTCCCACGGAGACGTAGAGGCCAACTCGCCAGGAATGTTGTCAAATATTACCGCCGAGATGTCAGGTGGGGTTAGGTTAGGTTATATTACCTTATTCATGTATATGAAGGTCCCACGTAGACGTAGAGTCGAACTCGCCAGGATTGTTGTCAAATTTTACCGCCGGGAGGTTAGCTTGGGATGGGTTAGGTTATATTACGTTATTGATGTGTATAAAGGTCACACGGAGACGTAGTGTCCAACTCGCCAGGAATGTTGTCAAATATTACCGCCGAGATGTCAGGATGGGTTAGGTTAGATTATATTACGTTATTGATGTATGTAAAGGTCTAACGGAGACGTAGAGGCAACTTGCCAGGAATGTTGTCAAATTTTACCGCCGATAAGATAGGTAGGGTTAGGTTAGGTTATTTTACGCTATTGATGTATATGAAGGTCCTTAGTAGACGTAGAGGACAACTCGCCAGGAATGATGTCAAATATTATCGCCGAGATGATAGGTTGGGTTAGGTTAGGTTATATTAGGTTATTGATGTATATAAAGGTCGCACGGATACGTAGAGGCCAACTCTCCAGGAATGTTGTCAAATTATACCGCCGAGATGTCAGGTTGGGTTAGGTTAGGTTATATTACGTTATTGATGTATACAGTGTTCCCACCGAGAAGTAGGGGCCGACAGGCAAGGAATGTGGTTAAATGATACCACGAGAGATTAGGTTGGGTAAGGTTAGGTTATATTAGGATACTGATGTATACAATGGTCCCACGGACACGTAGGTGCAAACTCGCCAGGTATGTTGACAAATATACCGCCGATAAGATAGGTTGGGTTAGGTTAGGTTATATTACGTTATTGATGTATATAAAGGACCCACGGAGACGTAGAGGCCTGCTCGTCAGGAATACTGTCAAATATTACCGCCCAGATGATAGGTTGGGTTAGATTAGGTTATATTACGTTATTGATGTATATAAAGGTCGCACGGAGACATAGAGGCCAACTCGCCAGGAATGTTGTCAAATATTACCGCCGAGATGTCAGGTTGGGTTAGTTTAGGTTATATTACCTTATTCATGTATATGAAGGCCCCACGTAGACGTAGAGTTCAACTCGCCAGGATTATTGTCAAATTTTACCGCCGAGAGGTTAGGTTGGGATGGGTTAGGTTATATTACGTTATTGATGTGTATAAAGGTCACACGGTGACGTAGTGCCCAACTCGCCAGGAATGTTGTCAAATATTACAGCCGAGATGGTACACTGGGTTAGGTTAGGTTACACTACGTTATTGATGTACATAAATGTCCCACGAAGTCGTAGACGCCAGCTCGCCAGGAATGTTGTCAAATATTACCGCCGAGATGTCAGGTTGGGTTAGGTTAGGTTATATTACGTTATTGATGTATATAAAGGTCTAACGGAGACGTAGAGGCCAACCTGCCAGGAATGTTGTCAAATTTTTCCGCCGATAAGATAGGTAGGGTTAGGTTAGGTTATATTACGCTATTGATGTATATGAAGGTCCTTAGTAGACGTAGAGGACAACTCGCCAGGAATGATGTCAAATATTACCGCCGAGATGATAGGTTGGGTTAGGTTAGGTTATATTAGGTTATTGATGTATATAAAGGTCGCACGGATACGTAGAGGCCAACTCGCCAGGAATTTGTCAAATTATACCGTCGAGATGTCAGGTTGGGTTAGGTTAGGTTATATTACGTCATAGACGTATACAGGGTTCCCACAGAGAAGTAGGGGCCGACAGGCAAGGAATGTGGTTAAATGATACCACGAGAGATTAGGTTGGGTTAGGTTAGGTTATATTACGTTATTGATCTATATAAAGGTCGCACGGAGACCTAGAATCCAACACGCCAGGATTGTCGTCACATATTACCGCCGAGATGTCAGGTTGGGTTAGGTTAGGTTATATTACGTTATTGATGCATATGAATGTCCCACGTAGACGTAGAGGACAACTCGCCAGGAATGTTCTCAAATATTATCGCCGAAATGATATGTTGGGTTAGGTTAGGCTATATTACGTTATTGATGTATATATGGGTACCACGGAGACGTAGAATCCAACTCGCCAGGAATGTTGTCAAATATTACCGCCGAGGTGATAGGTTGGGTTAGATTATGTTATATTACGTTATTGACGTACATAAAGGTCCCACGGAGTCGCAGAGGGCAGCTCGCCAGGAATGCTGTCAAATAATACCGCCGAGTTGTCAGGTTGGTTTAGGTTAGGTTATATTACGTTATTGATGTATATAAAGGTCCCACGGAGACGTAGAATCCAACTCGCCAGGAATGTCGTCAAATATTACCGCCGAGATGTCAGGTTGGGTTAGGTTAGGTTATATTACGTTATTGATGTATTCAGTGTTCCCACCGAGAAGTAGGGGCCGACAGGCAAGGAATGTGGTTAAATGATACCACGAGAGATTAGGTTGGGTTAGGTTAGGTCAAATTAGGATACTGATGTATACAAAGGTCCCACGGACACGTAGATGCAAACTCGCCAGGAATGTTGTCAAATATACCGCCGATAAGATAAGTTGGGTTAGGTTAGGTTATATTACGTTATTGATGTATATAAAGGTCCCACGGACACGTAGAGGCCAAGTCGCCAGGAATGTCGTCAAATATTACCGCCGAGATGTCAGGTTGCGTTAGGTTAGGTTATATTACGTTATTGATGTATATGAATGTCCCACGCAGACGTAGAGGAGAACTCGCCAGGAATGTTGACAAATATTATCGCCGAGATGATAGGTTGGGTTTAGTCAGGTTATATTAGGATGCTGACGTATATAAAGGTCCCACGGACACGTAGAGGCCAACTCGCCAGGAATGTGGTCAAATATTACCGCCGAGATGATAGGCTGGGTTAGATTAGGTTATATGACGTTATTGACGTACATAAAGGTCCCACGGAGTCGTAGAGGCCACCTCGCCAGGAATGTTGTCAGATTTTACCGCCGAGATGTCAGGTTGGGTTAGGTTAGGTTATATTACGTTATTGATGTATATAAAGGTCCCACGGAGACGTAGAATCCACCTCGCCAGGAATGTCGTCAAATATTACCGCCGAGATGTCAGGTTGGGTTAGGTTAGGTTATATTACGTTATTGATGTATATGAATGTCCCACGCAGACGTAGGGGAGAACTCGCGAGGAATGTTGACAAATATTATCGCCGAGATGATAGGTTGGGTTTGGTTAGGTTATATTAGGATATTGATGTATATAAAGGTCCTACGGACACGTAGAGGCCAAGTCGCCAGGAATGTCCTCAAATATTACCGCCGAGATGTCAGGTTGCGTTAGGTTAGGTTATATTACGTTATTGATGTATATGAATGTCCCACGCAGACGTAGAGGAGAACTCGCCAGGAATGTTGACAAATATTATCGCCGAGATGATAGGTTGGGTTTGGTTAGGTTATATTAGGATACTGATGTATATAAAGGTCCCACGGAGACGTAGAGGCCAACTCGCCACGAATGTTGTCAAATATTACCGCCGAGATGTCACGTTGGGTTAGGTTAGGTTACATTACGTTATTGACGTACACGAAGGTCCCACGTAGACGTAGAGGACAACTCGCCAGGAATGTTGTCAAATTATACCGCCGAGATGTCAGGTTGGGTTAGGTTTGGTTATATTACGTCATAGACGTATACAGTGTTCCCACCGAGAAGTAGGGGCCGACAGGCAAGGAATGTGGTTAAATGATACCACGAGAGATTAGGTTGGGATAGGTTAGGTTATATTAGGATACTTATGTATACAAAGGTCCCACGCACACGTAGATGCAAACTCGCCAGGAATGTTGTCAAATATTACAGCCGAGCTGTCAGGTTGGGTTAGGTTAGGTTATATTACGTTATTGATGTATATGAATGTCCCACGCAGACGTAGAGGAGAACTCCCCAGGAATGTTGACAAATATTATCGCCGAGATGATAGGTTGGGTTTGGTTAGGTTATATTAGGATACTGATGTATATAAAGGTCCCACGGACACGTAGACGCCAAGTCGCCAGGAATGTTGTCAAATATTACCGCCGATAAGTTAGGTTGGGTTAGGTTAGGTTATATTACCTTACTGACGTACATAAAGATCCCACGGAGACGTAGAGGCCAGCACGCCAGGAATGCTGTCAAATATTACCGCCGAGATGTCAGGTTGGGATAGGTTATGTTATATTACGTTATTGATGTATATAAAGGTCCCACGGAGATGTAGAGTCCAACTCGCCAGGAATGTCGTCAAATATTACCGCCGAGATGTCAGGTTGGGTTAGGTTAGGTTATATCAGGTTATTGATGTATATAAAGGTCCCACGGAGACGTAGAGGCCAACTCGCCAGGAATGTTGTCAAATATTACCGCCGAGATGTGAGGTTGGGTTAGGTTAGGTTACATTACGTTATTGATGTATACGAAGGTCCCACGTAGACGTAGAGTCCAACTCGCCAGGAATGTCGTCAAATATTACCGCCGAGATGTCAGGTTGGGTTAGGTTAGGTTATATTACGTTATTGAAGTATATGAATGTCCGACGCAGACGTAGAGGAGAAATCCCCAGGAATGTTGACAAATATTATCGCCGAGATGTCAGGTTGGGTTAGGTTAGGTTATATTACGTCATAGACGTATACGGTGTTCCCACCGAGAAGTAGGGTCCGACAAGCAAGGAATGTGGTTAAATGGTACCACGAGAGATTAGGTTGGGTTAGGTTAGGTTATATTACGTTATTGATGTATATAAAGGTCCCACGGAGACGTAGAATCCAACACGCCAGGATTGTCGTCAAATATTACCGCTGACATGTCAGGTTGTGTTAGGTTAGGTTATATTACATTATTGATGTATATGAATGTTCCACGCAGACGTAGGGGAGAACTCCCCAGGAATGTTGACAAATATTATAGCCGAGATGATAAGTTGGGTTTGGTTAGGTTATATTAGGATACTGATGTATATAAAGGTCCCACGGACACGTAGAGGCCAAGTCGCCAGGAATGTTGTCAAATATTACCGCCGATAAGTTAGGTTGGGTTAGGTTAGGTTATATTACGTTATTGAAGTACATAAAGATCCCACGGAGACGTAGAGGCCTGCTCGTCAGGAATACTGTCAAATATTACCGCCGAGATGTCAGGTTGGGTTAGGTTAGGTTATATTACGTTATTGATGTATATAAAGGTCGCACGGAGACGTAGAATCCAACACGCCAGGATTGTCGTCAAATATTACCGCCGAGATGTCAGGTTGGGTTAGGTTAGGTTATATTAGGTTATTGATGTATATAAAGGTCCCACGGAGACGTAGAGGCCAACTCGCCAGGAATGTTGTCAAATATTACCGCCGAGATGTGAGGTTGGGTTAGGTTAGGTTACATTACGTTATTGATGTATACGAAGGTCCCACGTAGACGTAGAGTCCAACTCGCCAGGAATGTCGTCAAATATTACCGCCGAGATGTCAGGTTGGGTTAGGTTAGGTTATATTACGTTATTGATGTATATAAAGGTCCCACGGAGACGTAGAATCCAACTCGCCAGGAATGTCGTCAAATATTACCGCCGAGATGTCAGGTTGGGTTAGGTTAGGTTATATTAGGTTATTGATGTATATAAAGGTCCCAGGGAGACGTAGAGGCCAACTCGCCAGGAATGTTGTCAAATATTACCGCCGAGATGTGAGGTTGGGTTAGGTTAGGTTACATTACGTTATTGATGTATACGAAGGTCCCACGTAGACGTAGAGTCCAACTCGCCAGGAATGTCGTCAAATATTACCGCCGAGATGTCAGGTTGTGTTAGGTTAGGTTATATTACGTTATTTATGTATATAAAGGTCCCACGGAGACGTAGAATCCAACTCGCCAGGAATGTCGTCAAATATTACCGCCGAGATGTCAGGTTGGGTTAGGTTAGGTTATATTACGTTATTGAAGTATATGAATGTCCGACGCAGACGTAGAGGAGAAATCCCCAGGAATGTTGACAAATATTATCGCCGAGATGTCAGGTTGGGTTAGGTTAGGTTATATTACGTCATAGACGTATACGGTGTTCCCACCGAGAAGTAGGGTCCGACAAGCAAGGAATGTGGTTAAATGGTACCACGAGAGATTAGGTTGGGTTAGGTTAGGTTATATTACGTTATTGATGTATATAAAGGTCCCACGGAGACGTAGAATCCAACACGCCAGGGTTGTCGTCAAATATTACCGCTGACATGTCAGGTTGTGTTAGGTTAGGTTATATTACATTATTGATGTATATGAATGTTCCACGCAGACGTAGGGGAGAACTCCCCAGGAATGTTGACAAATATTATAGCCGAGATGATAATTTGGGTTTGGTTAGGTTATATTAGAATACTGATGTATATAAAGGTCCCACGGACACGTAGAGGCCAAGTCGCCAGGAATGTTGTCAAATATTACCGCCGAGATGATAGGTTGGGTTAGGTTAGGTTATATTAGGTTATTGATGTATATAAAGGTCGCACGGATACGTAGAGTCCAACTCGCCAGGAATGTTGTCAAATTATACCGCCGAGATGTCAGGTTGGGTTAGGTTTGGTTATATTACGTCATAGACGTATACAGTGTTCCCACCGAGAAGTAGGGGCCGACAGGCAAGGAATGTGGTTAAATGATACCACGAGAGATTAGGTTGGGATAGGTTAGGTTATATTAGGATACTTATGTATACAAAGGTCCCACGCACACGTAGATGCAAACTCGCCAGGAATGTTGTCAAATATACAGCCGATAAGATAGGTTGGGTTAGGTTAGGTTATTTTACGTTATTGATGTATATAAAGGTCCCACGGAGACGTAGAGGCCAACTCGCCAGGAATGTTGTCAAATATTACAGCCGAGCTGTCAGGTTGGGTTAGGTTAGGTTATATTACGTTATTGATGTATATGAATGTCCCACGCAGACGTAGAGGAGAACTCACCAGGAATGTTGACAAATATTATCGCCGAGATGATAGGTTGGGTTTGGTTAGGTTATATTAGGATACTGATGTATATAAAGGTCCCACGGACACGTAGACGCCAAGTCGCCAGGAATGTTGTCAAATATTACCGCCGATAAGTTAGGTTGGGTTAGGTTAGGTTATATTACCTTACTGACGTACATAAAGATCCCACGGAGACGTAGAGGCCAGCACGCCAGGAATGCTGTCAAATATTACCGCCGAGATGTCAGGTTGGGATAGGTTATGTTATATTACGTTATTGATGTATATAAAGGTCCCACGGAGATGTAGAGTCCAACTCGCCAGGAATGTCGTCAAATATTACCGCCGAGATGTCAGGTTGGGTTAGGTTAGGTTATATCAGGTTATTGATGTATATAAAGGTCCCACGGAGACGTAGAGGCCAACTCGCCAGGAATGTTGTCAAATATTACCGCCGAGATGTGAGGTTGGGTTAGGTTAGGTTACATTACGTTATTGATGTATACGAAGGTCCCACGTAGACGTAGAGTCCAACTCGCCAGGAATGTCGTCAAATATTACCGCCGAGATGTCAGGTTGGGTTAGGTTAGGTTATATTACGTTATTGAAGTATATGAATGTCCGACGCAGACGTAGAGGAGAAATCCCCAGGAATGTTGACAAATATTATCGCCGAGATGTCAGGTTGGGTTAGGTTAGGTTATATTACGTCATAGACGTATACGGTGTTCCCACCGAGAAGTAGGGTCCGACAAGCAAGGAATGTGGTTAAATGGTACCACGAGAGATTAGGTTGGGTTAGGTTAGGTTATATTACGTTATTGATGTATATAAAGGTCCCACGGAGACGTAGAATCCAACACGCCAGGGTTGTCGTCAAATATTACCGCTGACATGTCAGGTTGTGTTAGGTTAGGTTATATTACATTATTGATGTATATGAATGTTCCACGCAGACGTAGGGGAGAACTCCCCAGGAATGTTGACAAATATTATAGCCGAGATGATAATTTGGGTTTGGTTAGGTTATATTAGAATACTGATGTATATAAAGGTCCCACGGACACGTAGAGGCCAAGTCGCCAGGAATGTTGTCAAATATTACCGCCGAGATGATAGGTTGGGTTAGGTTAGGTTATATTAGGTTATTGATGTATATAAAGGTCGCACGGATACGTAGAGTCCAACTCGCCAGGAATGTTGTCAAATTATACCGCCGAGATGTCAGGTTGGGTTAGGTTTGGTTATATTACGTCATAGACGTATACAGTGTTCCCACCGAGAAGTAGGGGCCGACAGGCAAGGAATGTGGTTAAATGATACCACGAGAGATTAGGTTGGGATAGGTTAGGTTATATTAGGATACTTATGTATACAAAGGTCCCACGCACACGTAGATGCAAACTCGCCAGGAATGTTGTCAAATATACAGCCGATAAGATAGGTTGGGTTAGGTTAGGTTATTTTACGTTATTGATGTATATAAAGGTCCCACGGAGACGTAGAGGCCAACTCGCCAGGAATGTTGTCAAATATTACAGCCGAGCTGTCAGGTTGGGTTAGGTTAGGTTATATTACGTTATTGATGTATATGAATGTCCCACGCAGACGTAGAGGAGAACTCACCAGGAATGTTGACAAATATTATCGCCGAGATGATAGGTTGGGTTTGGTTAGGTTATATTAGGATACTGATGTATATAAAGGTCCCACGGACACGTAGACGCCAAGTCGCCAGGAATGTTGTCAAATATTACCGCCGATAAGTTAGGTTGGGTTAGGTTAGGTTATATTACCTTACTGACGTACATAAAGATCCCACGGAGACGTAGAGGCCAGCACGCCAGGAATGCTGTCAAATATTACCGCCGAGATGTCAGGTTGGGATAGGTTATGTTATATTACGTTATTGATGTATATAAAGGTCCCACGGAGATGTAGAGTCCAACTCGCCAGGAATGTCGTCAAATATTACCGCCGAGATGTCAGGTTGGGTTAGGTTAGGTTATATCAGGTTATTGATGTATATAAAGGTCCCACGGAGACGTAGAGGCCAACTCGCCAGGAATGTTGTCAAATATTACCGCCGAGATGTGAGGTTGGGTTAGGTTAGGTTACATTACGTTATTGATGTATACGAAGGTCCCACGTAGACGTAGAGTCCAACTCGCCAGGAATGTCGTCAAATATTACCGCCGAGATGTCAGGTTGGGTTAGGTTAGGTTATATTACGTTATTGAAGTATATGAATGTCCGACGCAGACGTAGAGGAGAAATCCCCAGGAATGTTGACAAATATTATCGCCGAGATGTCAGGTTGGGTTAGGTTAGGTTATATTACGTCATAGACGTATACGGTGTTCCCACCGAGAAGTAGGGTCCGACAAGCAAGGAATGTGGTTAAATGGTACCACGAGAGATTAGGTTGGGTTAGGTTAGGTTATATTACGTTATTGATGTATATAAAGGTCCCACGGAGACGTAGAATCCAACACGCCAGGATTGTCGTCAAATATTACCGCTGACATGTCAGGTTGTGTTAGGTTAGGTTATATTACATTATTGATGTATATGAATGTTCCACGCAGACGTAGGGGAGAACTCCCCAGGAATGTTGACAAATATTATAGCCGAGATGATAAGTTGGGTTTGGTTAGGTTATATTAGGATACTGATGTATATAAAGGTCCCACGGACACGTAGAGGCCAAGTCGCCCGGAATGTTGTCAAATATTACCGCCGATAAGTTAGGTTGGGTTAGGTTAGGTTATATTACGTTATTGAAGTACATAAAGATCCCACGGAGACGTAGAGGCCTGCTCGTCAGGAATACTGTCAAATATTACCGCCGAGATGTCAGGTTGGGTTAGGTTAGGTTATATTACGTTATTGATGTATATAAAGGTCGCACGGAGACGTAGAATCCAACACGCCAGGATTGTCGTCAAATATTACCGCCGAGATGTCAGGTTGGGTTAGGTTAGGTTATATTAGGTTATTGATGTATATAAAGGTCCCACGGAGACGTAGAGGCCAACTCGCCAGGAATGTTGTCAAATATTACCGCCGAGATGTGAGGTTGGGTTAGGTTAGGTTACATTACGTTATTGATGTATACGAAGGTCCCACGTAGACGTAGAGTCCAACTCGCCAGGAATGTCGTCAAATATTACCGCCGAGATGTCAGGTTGGGTTAGGTTAGGTTATATTACGTTATTGATGTATATAAAGGTCCCACGGAGACGTAGAATCCAACTCGCCAGGAATGTCGTCAAATATTACCGCCGAGATGTCAGGTTGGGTTAGGTTAGGTTATATTAGGTTATTGATGTATATAAAGGTCCCAGGGAGACGTAGAGGCCAACTCGCCAGGAATGTTGTCAAATATTACCGCCGAGATGTGAGGTTGGGTTAGGTTAGGTTACATTACGTTATTGATGTATACGAAGGTCCCACGTAGACGTAGAGTCCAACTCGCCAGGAATGTCGTCAAATATTACCGCCGAGATGTCAGGTTGGGTTAGGTTAGGTTATATTACGTTATTTATGTATATAAAGGTCCCACGGAGACGTAGTATCCAACTCGCCAGGAATGTCGTCAAATATTACCGCCGAGATGTCAGGTTGGGTTAGGTTAGGTTATATTACGTTATTGAAGTATATGAATGTCCGACGCAGACGTAGAGGAGAAATCCCCAGGAATGTTGACAAATATTATCGCCGAGATGTCAGGTTGGGTTAGGTTAGGTTATATTACGTCATAGACGTATACGGTGTTCCCACCGAGAAGTAGGGTCCGACAAGCAAGGAATGTGGTTAAATGGTACCACGAGAGATTAGGTTGGGTTAGGTTAGGTTATATTACGTTATTGGTGTATATAAAGGTCCCACGGAGACGTAGAATCCAACACGCCAGGGTTGTCGTCAAATATTACCGCTGACATGTCAGGTTGTGTTAGGTTAGGTTATATTACATTATTGATGTATATGAATGTTCCACGCAGACGTAGGGGAGAACTCCCCAGGAATGTTGACAAATATTATAGCCGAGATGATAATTTGGGTTTGGTTAGGTTATATTAGAATACTGATGTATATAAAGGTCCCACGGACACGTAGAGGCCAAGTCGCCAGGAATGTTGTCAAATATTACCGCCGATAAGTTAGGTTGGGTTAGGTTAGGTTATATTACGTTATTGAAGTACATAAACATCCCACGGAGACGTAGAGGCCTGCTCGTCAGGAATACTGTCAAATATTACCGCCGAGATGTCAGGTTGGGTTAGGTTAGGTTATATTACGTTATTGATGTATATAAAGGTCGCACGGAGACGTAGAATCCAACACGCCAGGATTGTCGTCAAATATTACCGCTGAGATGTCAGGTTGTGTTAGGTTAGGTTATATTACGTTATTGATGCATATGAATGTCCCACGTAGACGTAGAGGACAACTCGCCAGGAATGTTCTCAAATATTATCGCCGAGATGATATGTTGGGTTAGGTTAGGCTATATTACGTTATTGATGTATATATGGTTACAACGGAGACGTAGAATCCAACTCGCCAGGAATGTTGTCAAATATTACCGCCGAGGTGATAGGTTGGGTTAGATTATGATATATTACGTTATTGACGTACATAAAGGTCCCACGGAGTCGTAGAGGGCAGCTCGCCAGGAATGCTGTCAAATCTTACCGCCGATAAGTAAGGTTGGGTTAGGTTAGGTTATATTACGTTATTGACGTACATAAAGAACCCACGGAGACGTAGAGGCCAGCACGCCAGGAATGCTGTCAAATATTACCGCCGAGACGTCAGGTTGGGGTAGGTTATGTTATATTACGTTATTGATGTATATAAAGGTCCCACGGAGATGTAGAGTCCAACTCGCCAGGAATGTCGTCAAATATTACCGCCGAGATGTCAGGTTGGGTTAGGTTAGGTTATATTAGGTTATTGATGTATATAAAGGTCCCACGGAGACGTAGAGGCCAACTCGCCAGGAATGTTGTCAAATATTACCGCCGAGATGTCAGGTTGTGTTAGGTTAGGTTACATTACGTTATTGATGTATACGAAGGTCCCACGTAGACGTAGAGGACAAATCGACAGGAATGTTGTAAAATATTACCGCCGAGATGATAGGTTGGGTTAGATTAGGTTATATTACGTTATTGATGTATATAAAGGTCCCACGGAGACATAGAGGCCAACTCGCCAGAAATGTTGTCAAATATTACCGCCGAGATGTCAGGTGGGGTTAGGTTAGGTTATATTACCTTATTCATGTATATGAAGGTCCCACGTAGACGTAGAGTCCAACTCGCCAGGATTGTTGTCAAATTTTACCGCCGACAGGTTAGCTTGGGATGGGTTAGGTTATATTACGTTATTGATGTGTATAAAGGTCACACGGAGACGTAGTGCCCAACTCGCCAGGAATGTTGTCAAATATTACCGCCGAGATGTCAGGTTGGGGTAGGTTAGGTTATATTACGTTATTGACGTACATAAAGTTCCCACGGAGTCGTAGAGGCCACCTCGCCAGGAATGTTGTCAAATATTACCGCCGATAAGTTAGGTTGGGTTAGGTTAGGTTATATTACGTTACTGACGTACATAAAGATCCCACGGAGTCGTAGAATCCACCTCGCCAGGAATGTCGTCAAATATTACCGCCGAGATGTCAGGTTGGGTTAGGTTATGTTATATTACGTTATTGATGTATATGAATGTCCCACGCAGACGTAGAGGAGAACTCGCGAGGAATGTTGACAAATATTATCACCGAGATGATAGGTTGGGTTTGGTTAGGTTATATTAGGATATTGATGTATATAAAGGTCCCACGGACACGTAGAGGCCAAGTCGCCAGGAATGTCGTCAAATATTACCGCCGAGATGTCAGGTTGCGTTAGGTTAGGTTATATTACGTTATTGATGTATATGAATGTCCCACGCAGACGTAGAGGAGAACTCGCCAGGAATGTTGACAAATATTATCGCCGAGATGATAGGTTGCATTTGGTTAGGTTATATTAGGATATTGATGTATATAAAGGTCCCACGGAGACGTAGAGGCCAACTCGCCACGAATGTTGTCAAATATTACCGCCGAGATGTCACGTTGGGTTAGGTTAGGTTACATTACGTTATTGACGTACACGAAGGTCCCACGTAGACGTAGAGGACAACTCGCCAGGAATGTTGTCAAATATTACCGCCGAGATGATAGGTTGGGTTAGGTAAGGTTATATTAGGTTATTGATGTATATAAAGGTCGCACGGATACGTAGAGTCCAACTCGCCAGGAATGTTGTCAAATTATACCGCCGAGATGTCAGGTTGGGTTAGGTTTGGTTATATTACGTCATAGACGTATACAGTGTTCCCACCGAGAAGTAGGGGCCGACAGGCAAGGAATGTGGTTAAATGATACCACGAGAGATTAGGTTGGGATAGATTAGGTTATATTACGTTATTGATGTATATAAAGGTCGCACGGAGACGTAGAATCCAACACGCCAGGATTGTCGTCAAATATACAGCCGATAAGATAGGTTGGGTTAGGTTAGGTTATTTTACGTTATTGATGTATATAAAGGTCCCACGGAGACGTAGAGGCCAACTCGCCAGGAATGTTGTCAAATATTACAGCCGAGCTGTCAGGTTGGGTTAGGTTAGGTTATATTACGTTATTGATGTATATAAAGGTCCCACGGAGACGTAGAATCCAACTCGCCAGGAATGTCGTCAAATATTACCGCCGAGATGTCAGGTTGGGTTAGGTTAGGTTATATTACGTTATTGATGTATTCAGTGTTCCCACCGAGAAGTAGGGGCCGACAGGCAAGGAATGTGGTTAAATGGTACCACGAGAGATTAGGTTGGGTTAGGTTAGGTTATATTACGTTATTGATGTATATAAAGGTCCCACGGAGACGTAGAATCCAACACGCCAGGGTTGTCGTCAAATATTACCGCTGACATGTCAGGTTGTGTTAGGTTAGGTTATATTACATTATTGATGTATATGAATGTTCCACGCAGACGTAGGGGAGAACTCCCCAGGAATGTTGACAAATATTATAGCCGAGATGATAATTTGGGTTTGGTTAGGTTATATTAGAATACTGATGTATATAAAGGTCCCACGGACACGTAGAGGCCAAGTCGCCAGGAATGTTGTCAAATATTACCGCCGATAAGTTAGGTTGGGTTAGGTTAGGTTATATTACGTTATTGAAGTACATAAAGATCCCACGGAGACGTAGAGGCCTGCTCGTCAGGAATACTGTCAAATATTACCGCCGAGATGTCAGGTTGGGTTAGGTTAGGTTATATTACGTTATTGATGTATATAAAGGTCGCACGGAGACGTAGAATCCAACACGCCAGGATTGTCGTCAAATATTACCGCTGAGATGTCAGGTTGTGTTAGGTTAGGTTATATTACGTTATTGATGCATATGAACGTCCCACGTAGACGTAGAGGACAACTCGCCAGGAATGTTCTCAAATATTATCGCCGAGATGATATGTTGGGTTAGGTTAGGCTATATTACGTTATTGATGTATATATGGTTACCACGGAGACGTAGAATCCAACTCGCCAGGAATGTTGTCAAATATTACCGCCGAGGTGATAGGTTGGGTTAGATTATGATATATTACGTTATTGACGTACATAAAGGTCCCACGGAGTCGTAGAGGGCAGCTCGCCAGGAATGCTGTCAAATCTTACCGCCGATAAGTAAGGTTGGGTTAGGTTAGGTTATATTACGTTATTGACGTACATAAAGAACCCACGGAGACGTAGAGGCCAGCACGCCAGGAATGCTGTCAAATATTACCGCCGAGATGTCAGGTTGGGGTAGGTTATGTTATATTACGTTATTGATGTATATAAAGGTCCCACGGAGATGTAGAGTCCAACTCGCCAGGAATGTCGTCAAATATTACCGCCGAGATGTCAGGTTGGGTTAGGTTAGGTTATATTAGGTTATTGATGTATATAAAGGTCCCACGGAGACGTAGAGGCCAACGCGCCAGGAATGTTGTCAAATATTACCGCCGAGATGTCAGGTTGTGTTAGGTTAGGTTACATTACGTTATTGATGTATACGAAGGTCCCACGTAGACGTAGAGGACAAATCGACAGGAATGTTGTAAAATATTACCGCCGAGATGATAGGTTGGGTTAGATTAGGTTATATTACGTTATTGATGTATATAAAGGTCCCACGGAGACATAGAGGCCAACTCGCCAGAAATGTTGTCAAATATTACCGCCGAGATGTCAGGTGGGGTTAGGTTAGGTTATATTACCTTATTCATGTATATGAAGGTCCCACGTAGACGTAGAGTCCAACTCGCCAGGATTGTTGTCAAATTTTACCGCCGACAGGTTAGCTTGGGATGGGTTAGGTTATATTACGTTATTGATGTGTATAAAGGTCACACGGAGACGTAGTGCCCAACTCGCCAGGAATGTTGTCAAATATTACCGCCGAGATGTCAGGTTGGGGTAGGTTAGGTTATATTACGTTATTGACGTACATAAAGTTCCCACGGAGTCGTAGAGGCCACCTCGCCAGGAATGTTGTCAAATATTACCGCCGATAAGTTAGGTTGGGTTAGGTTAGGTTATATTACGTTACTGACGTACATAAAGATCCCACGGAGTCGTAGAGGCCACCTCGCCAGGAATGTTGTCAGATTTTACCGCCGAGATGTCAGGTTGGGTTAGGTTAGGTTATATTACGTTATTGATGTATATAAAGGTCCCACGGAGACGTAGAATCCACCTCGCCAGGAATGTCGTCAAATATTACCGCCGAGATGTCAGGTTGGGTTAGGTTATGTTATATTACGTTATTGATGTATATGAATGTCCCACGCAGACGTAGAGGAGAACTCGCGAGGAATGTTGACAAATATTATCACCGAGATGATAGGTTGGGTTTGGTTAGGTTATATTAGGATATTGATGTATATAAAGGTCCCACGGACACGTAGAGGCCAAGTCGCCAGGAATGTCGTCAAATATTACCGCCGAGATGTCAGGTTGCGTTAGGTTAGGTTATATTACGTTATTGATGTATATGAATGTCCCACGCAGACGTAGAGGAGAACTCGCCAGGAATGTTGACAAATATTATCGCCGAGATGATAGGTTGCATTTGGTTAGGTTATATTAGGATATTGATGTATATAAAGGTCCCACGGAGACGTAGAGGCCAACTCGCCACGAATGTTGTCAAATATTACCGCCGAGATGTCACGTTGGGTTAGGTTAGGTTACATTACGTTATTGACGTACACGAAGGTCCCACGTAGACGTAGAGGACAACTCGCCAGGAATGTTGTCAAATATTACCGCCGAGATGATAGGTTGGGTTAGGTAAGGTTATATTAGGTTATTGATGTATATAAAGGTCGCACGGATACGTAGAGTCCAACTCGCCAGGAATGTTGTCAAATTATACCGCCGAGATGTCAGGTTGGGTTAGGTTTGGTTATATTACGTCATAGACGTATACAGTGTTCCCACCGAGAAGTAGGGGCCGACAGGCAAGGAATGTGGTTAAATGATACCACGAGAGATTAGGTTGGGATAGATTAGGTTATATTAGGATACTTATGTATACAAAGGTCCCACGCACACGTAGATGCAAACTCGCCAGGAATGTTGTCAAATATACAGCCGATAAGATAGGTTGGGTTAGGTTAGGTTATTTTACGTTATTGATGTATATAAAGGTCCCACGGAGACGTAGAGGCCAACTCGCCAGGAATGTTGTCAAATATTACAGCCGAGCTGTCAGGTTGGGTTAGGTTAGGTTATATTACGTTATTGATGTATATAAAGGTCCCACGGAGACGTAGAATCCAACTCGCCAGGAATGTCGTCAAATATTACCGCCGAGATGTCAGGTTGGGTTAGGTTAGGTTATATTACGTTATTGATGTATTCAGTGTTCCCACCGAGAAGTAGGGGCCGACAGGCAAGGAATGTGGTTAAATGGTACCACGAGAGATTAGGTTGGGTTAGGTTAGGTTATATTACGTTATTGATGTATATAAAGGTCCCACGGAGACGTAGAATCCAACACGCCAGGGTTGTCGTCAAATATTACCGCTGACATGTCAGGTTGTGTTAGGTTAGGTTATATTACATTATTGATGTATATGAATGTTCCACGCAGACGTAGGGGAGAACTCCCCAGGAATGTTGGCAAATATTATAGCCGAGATGATAATTTGGGTTTGGTTAGGTTATATTAGAATACTGATGTATATAAAGGTCCCACGGACACGTAGAGGCCAAGTCGCCAGGAATGTTGTCAAATATTACCGCCCATAAGTTAGGTTGGGTTAGGTTAGGTTATATTACGTTATTGAAGTACATAAAGATCCCACGGAGACGTAGAGGCCTGCTCGTCAGGAATACTGTCAAATATTACCGCCGAGATGTCAGGTTGGGTTAGGTTAGGTTATATTACGTTATTGATGTATATAAAGGTCGCACGGAGACGTAGAATCCAACACGCCAGGATTGTCGTCAAATATTACCGCTGAGATGTCAGGTTGTGTTAGGTTAGGTTATATTACGTTATTGATGCATATGAACGTCCCACGTAGACGTAGAGGACAACTCGCCAGGAATGTTCTCAAATATTATCGCCGAGATGATATGTTGGGTTAGGTTAGGCTATATTACGTTATTGATGTATATATGGTTACCACGGAGACGTAGAATCCAACTCGCCAGGAATGTTGTCAAATATTACCGCCGAGGTGATAGGTTGGGTTAGATTATGATATATTACGTTATTGACGTACATAAAGGTCCCACGGAGTCGTAGAGGGCAGCTCGCCAGGAATGCTGTCAAATCTTACCGCCGATAAGTAAGGTTGGGTTAGGTTAGGTTATATTACGTTATTGACGTACATAAAGAACCCACGGAGACGTAGAGGCCAGCACGCCAGGTATGCTGTCAAATATTACCGCCGAGATGTCAGGTTGGGGTAGGTTATGTTATATTACGTTATTGATGTATATAAAGGTCCCACGGAGATGTAGAGTCCAACTCGCCAGGAATGTCGTCAAATATTACCGCCGAGATGTCAGGTTGGGTTAGGTTAGGTTATATTAGGTTATTGATGTATATAAAGGTCCCACGGAGACGTAGAGGCCAACGCGCCAGGAATGTTGTCAAATATTACCGCCGAGATGTCAGGTTGTGTTAGGTTAGGTTACATTACGTTATTGATGTATACGAAGGTCCCACGTAGACGTAGAGGACAAATCGACAGGAATGTTGTAAAATATTACCGCCGAGATGATAGGTTGGGTTAGATTAGGTTATATTACGTTATTGATGTATATAAAGGTCCCACGGAGACATAGAGGCCAACTCGCCAGAAATGTTGTCAAATATTACCGCCGAGATGTCAGGTGGGGTTAGGTTAGGTTATATTACCTTATTCATGTATATGAAGGTCCCACGTAGACGTAGAGTCCAACTCGCCAGGATTGTTGTCAAATTTTACCGCCGACAGGTTAGCTTGGAATGGGTTAGGTTATATTACGTTATTGATGTGTATAAAGGTCACACGGAGACGTAGTGCCCAACTCGCCAGGAATGTTGTCAAATATTACCGCCGAGATGTCAGGTTGGGGTAGGTTAGGTTATATTACGTTATTGATGTATTCAGTGTTCCCACCGAGAAGTAGGGGCCGACAGGCAAGGAATGTGGTTAAATGGTACCACGAGAGATTAGGTTGGGTTAGGTTAGGTTATATTACGTTATTGATGTATATAAAGGTCCCACGGAGACGTAGAATCCAACACGCCAGGGTTGTCGTCAAATATTACCGCTGACATGTCAGGTTGTGTTAGGTTAGGTTATATTACATTATTGATGTATATGAATGTTCCACGCAGACGTAGGGGAGAACTCCCCAGGAATGTTGACAAATATTATAGCCGAGATGATAATTTGGGTTTGGTTAGGTTATATTAGAATACTGATGTATATAAAGGTCCCACGGACACGTAGAGGCCAAGTCGCCAGGAATGTTGTCAAATATTACCGCCGATAAGTTAGGTTGGGTTAGGTTAGGTTATATTACGTTATTGAAGTACATAAAGATCCCACGGAGACGTAGAGGCCTGCTCGTCAGGAATACTGTCAAATATTACCGCCGAGATGTCAGGTTGGGTTAGGTTAGGTTATATTACGTTATTGATGTATATAAAGGACGCACGGAGACGTAGAATCCAACACGCCAGGATTGTCGTCAAATATTACCGCTGAGATGTCAGGTTGTGTTAGGTTAGGTTATATTACGTTATTGATGCATATGAACGTCCCACGTAGACGTAGAGGACAACTCGCCAGGAATGTTCTCAAATATTATCGCCGAGATGATATGTTGGGTTAGGTTAGGCTATATTACGTTATTGATGTATATATGGTTACCACGGAGACGTAGAATCCAACTCGCCAGGAATGTTGTCAAATATTACCGCCGAGGTGATAGGTTGGGTTAGATTATGATATATTACGTTATTGACGTACATAAAGGTCCCACGGAGTCGTAGAGGGCAGCTCGCCAGGAATGCTGTCAAATCTTACCGCCGATAAGTAAGGTTGGGTTAGGTTAGGTTATATTACGTTATTGACGTACATAAAGAACCCACGGAGACGTAGAGGCCAGCACGCCAGGAATGCTGTCAAATATTACCGCCGAGATGTCAGGTTGGGGTAGGTTATGTTATATTACGTTATTGATGTATATAAAGGTCCCACGGAGATGTAGAGTCCAACTCGCCAGGAATGTCGTCAAATATTACCGCCGAGATGTCAGGTTGGGTTAGGTTAGGTTATATTAGGTTATTGATGTATATAAAGGTCCCACGGAGACGTAGAGGCCAACGCGCCAGGAATGTTGTCAAATATTACCGCCGAGATGTCAGGTTGTGTTAGGTTAGGTTACATTACGTTATTGATGTATACGAAGGTCCCACGTAGACGTAGAGGACAAATCGACAGGAATGTTGTAAAATATTACCGCCGAGATGATAGGTTGGGTTAGATTAGGTTATATTACGTTATTGATGTATATAAAGGTCCCACGGAGACATAGAGGCCAACTCGCCAGAAATGTTGTCAAATATTACCGCCGAGATGTCAGGTGGGGTTAGGTTAGGTTATATTACCTTATTCATGTATATGAAGGTCCCACGTAGACGTAGAGTCCAACTCGCCAGGATTGTTGTCAAATTTTACCGCCGACAGGTTAGCTTGGAATGGGTTAGGTTATATTACGTTATTGATGTGTATAAAGGTCACACGGAGACGTAGTGCCCAACTCGCCAGGAATGTTGTCAAATATTACCGCCGAGATGTCAGGTTGGGGTAGGTTAGGTTATATTACGTTATTGACGTACATAAAGTTCCCACGGAGTCGTAGAGGCCACCTCGCCAGGAATGTTGTCAAATATTACCGCCGATAAGTTAGGTTGGGTTAGGTTAGGTTATATTACGTTACTGACGTACATAAAGATCCCACGGAGTCGTAGAATCCACCTCGCCAGGAATGTCGTCAAATATTACCGCCGAGATGTCAGGTTGGGTTAGGTTATGTTATATTACGTTATTGATGTATATGAATGTCCCACGCAGACGTAGAGGAGAACTCGCGAGGAATGTTGACAAATATTATCACCGAGATGATAGGTTGGGTTTGGTTAGGTTATATTAGGATATTGATGTATATAAAGGTCCCACGGACACGTAGAGGCCAAGTCGCCAGGAATGTCGTCAAATATTACCGCCGAGATGTCAGGTTGCGTTAGGTTAGGTTATATTACGTTATTGATGTATATGAATGTCCCACGCAGACGTAGAGGAGAACTCGCCAGGAATGTTGACAAATATTATCGCCGAGATGATAGGTTGCATTTGGTTAGGTTATATTAGGATATTGATGTATATAAAGGTCCCACGGAGACGTAGAGGCCAACTCGCCACGAATGTTGTCAAATATTACCGCCGAGATGTCACGTTGGGTTAGGTTAGGTTACATTACGTTATTGACGTACACGAAGGTCCCACGTAGACGTAGAGGACAACTCGCCAGGAATGTTGTCAAATATTACCGCCGAGATGATAGGTTGGGTTAGGTAAGGTTATATTAGGTTATTGATGTATATAAAGGTCGCACGGATACGTAGAGTCCAACTCGCCAGGAATGTTGTCAAATTATACCGCCGAGATGTCAGGTTGGGTTAGGTTTGGTTATATTACGTCATAGACGTATACAGTGTTCCCACCGAGAAGTAGGGGCCGACAGGCAAGGAATGTGGTTAAATGATACCACGAGAGATTAGGTTGGGATAGATTAGGTTATATTAGGATACTTATGTATACAAAGGTCCCACGCACACGTAGATGCAAACTCGCCAGGAATGTTGTCAAATATACAGCCGATAAGATAGGTTGGGTTAGGTTAGGTTATTTTACGTTATTGATGTATATAAAGGTCCCACGGAGACGTAGAGGCCAACTCGCCAGGAATGTTGTCAAATATTACAGCCGAGCTGTCAGGTTGGGTTAGGTTAGGTTATATTACGTTATTGATGTATATAAAGGTCCCACGGAGACGTAGAATCCAACTCGCCAGGAATGTCGTCAAATATTACCGCCGAGATGTCAGGTTGGGTTAGGTTAGGTTATATTACGTTATTGATGTATTCAGTGTTCCCACCGAGAAGTAGGGGCCGACAGGCAAGGAATGTGGTTAAATGATACCACGAGAGATTAGGTTGGGTTAGGTTAGGTCAAATTAGGATACTGATGTATACAAAGGTCCCACGGACACGTAGATGCAAACTCGCCAGGAATGTTGTCAAATATACCGCCGATAAGATAGGTTGGGTTAGGTTATATTACGTTATTGATGTATATAAAGGTCCCACGGACACGTAGAGGCCAAGTCGCCAGGACTGTCGTCAAATATTACCGCCGAGATGTCAGGTTGCGTTAGGTTAGGTTATATTACGTTATTGATGTATATGAATGTCCCACGCAGACGTAGAGGAGAACTCGCCAGGAATGTTGACAAATATTATCGCCGAGATGTCAGGTTGGGTTAGGTTAGGTTATATTACGTTATTGATGTATATGGATGTCCCACGCAGACGTAGAGGAGAACTCGCGAGGAATGTTGACAAATATTATCGCCGATATGATAGGTTGGGTTTGGTTAGGTTATATTAGGATATTGATGTATGTAAAGGTCCCACGGACACGTAGAGGCCAAGTCGCCAGGAATGTCGTCAAATATTACCGCCGAGATGTCAGGTTGCGTTAGGTTAGGTTATATTACGTTGTTGTCAAATATTACCGCCGAGATGTCACGTTGGGTTAGGTTAGGTTACATTACGTTATTGACGTACACGAAGGTCCCACCTAGACGTAGAGGACAACTCGCCAGGAATGTTGTCAAATATTACCGCCGAGATGATAGGTTGGGTTAGGTAAGGTTATATTAGGTTATTGATGTATATAAAGGTCGCACGGATACGTAGAGTCCAACTCGCCAGGAATGTTGTCAAATTATACCGCCGAGATGTCAGGTTGGGTTAGGTTTGGTTATATTACGTCATAGACGTATACAGTGTTCCCACCGAGAAGTAGGGGCCGACAGGCAATGAATGTGGTTAAATGATACCACGAGAGATTAGGTTGGGATAGGTTAGGTTATATTAGGATACTTATGTATACAAAGGTCCCACGCACACGTAGATGCAAACTCGCCAGGAATGTTGTCAAATATTACAGCCGAGCTGTCAGGTTGGGTTAGGTTAGGTTATATTACGTTATTGATGTATATGAATGTCCCACGCAGACGTAGAGGAGAACTCACCAGGAATGTTGACAAATATTATCGCCGAGATGATAGGTTGGGTTTGGTTAGGTTATATTAGGATACTTAGTATAGTATATTAGGATACTGATGTATATAAAGGTCCCACGAACACGTAGAGGCCACCTCGCCAGGAATGTCGTCAAATATTACCGCCGAGATGTCAGGTTGGGTTAGGTTAGGTTATATTACGTTATTGAAGTATATGAATGTCCGACGCAGACGTAGAGGAGAAATCCCCAGGAATGTTGACAAATATTATCGCCGAAATGTCACGTTGGGTTAGGTTAGGTTACATTACGTTATTGATGTATACGAAGGTCCCACGTAGACGTAGAGGACAACTCGCCAGGAATGTTGTCAAATATTACCGCCGAGATGATAGGTTGGGTTAGATTTGGTTATATTACGTTATTGATGTATATAAAGGTCCCACGGAGACATAGACGCCTACTCGCCAGGAATGTTGTCAAATATTACCGCCGAGATGTCAGGTTGGGTTAGGTTAGGTTATATTACCTTAGTCATGTATATGAAGGTCCCACGTAGACGTAGAGTCCAACTCACCAGGATTGTTGTCAAATTTTAGCGCCGAGAGGTTAGGTTGGGATGGGTTAGGTTATATTACGTTATTGATGTGTATAAATGTCACACGGAGACGTAGTTTCCAACTCGCCAGGAATGTTGTCAAATATTACCGCCGAGATGTCAGGTTGGGTTAGGTTAGGTTATATTACGTTGTTGATGTATATAAAGGTCCCACGGACAGGTAGACGCCAAGTCGCCAGGAATGTTGACAAATATTACCGCCGAGAGGTTAGGTTGGGATGGGTTAGGTTATATTACGTTATTGATGTGTATAAAGGTCGCACGGAGACGTAGTTTCCAACTCGCCAGGAATGTTATCAAATATTACCGCCGAGGTGATAGGTTGGGTTATATTATGTTATATTACGTTATTGACGTACATAAAGGTCTCACGGAGTCGTAGAGGGCAGCTCGCCAGGAATGCTGTCAAATATTACCGCCGAGATGCCAGGTTGGGTTAGGTTAGGTTATATTACGTTATTGATGCATATGAATTTCCCACGCAGACGTAGAGGAGAACTCGCCAGGAATGTTGACAAATATTATCCCCGAGATGTCAGGTTGGGTTAGGTTAGGTTATATTACGTTATTGATGTATATAAAGGTACCACGGTGACGTAGAGTCCAACTCGCCAGGAATGTTGTCAGATTTTACCGCCGAGATGACAGGTTGTGTTAGGTTTGGTTATATTACGTTATTGATGTATATGAAGGTCCCTAGTAGACGTAGAGGGCAACTCGCGAGGAATGTTGTCAAATATTACAGCCGAGATGTCAGGTTGGGTTAGGTTAGGTTATATTAGGATACTGATGTATATAAAGGTCCCACGTAGACGTAGAGGACAACCCGCCAGGAATGCTGCCAAATATAATCGGCGAGATGATAGGTTGGGTTAGGTTAGGTTATATTACGTTATTGATGTGTATAAAGGTCACACGGAAACGTAGTGTCCAACTCGCCAGGAATGTTGTCAAATATGACAGCCGAGATGGTAGACTGGGTTAGGTTAGGTTACACTACGTTATTGATGTTCATAAAGGTCCCACGAAGTCGTAGACGCTAGCTCGCCAGGAATGTTGTCAAATATTACAGCCGAGCTGTCAGGTTGGGTTAGGTTAGGTTATATTACGTTATTGATGTATATAAAGGTCGCACGGAGACGTAGAATCCAACACGCCAGGTTTGTCGTCAAATATTACCGCTGAGATGTCAGGTTGTGTTAGGTTAGGTTATATTACGTTATTGATGCATATGAATGTCCCACGTAGACGTAGAGGACAACTCGCCAGGAATGTTCTCAAATATTATCGCCGAGATGATATGTTGGGTTAGGTTAGGCTATATTACGTTATTGATGTATATATGGTTACCACGGAGACGTAGAGGCCAGCACGCCAGGAATGCTGTCAAATATTACCGCCGAGATGTCAGGTTGGGGTAGGTTATGTTATATTACGTTATTGATGTATATAAAGGTCCCACGGAGATGTAGAGTCCAACTCGCCAGGAATGTCGTCAAATATTACCGCCGAGATGTCAGGTTGGGTTAGGTTAGGTTATATTAGGTTATTGATGTATATAAAGGTCCCACGGAGACGTAGAGGCCAACTCGCCAGGAATGTTGTCAAATATTACCGCCGAGATGTCAGGTTGTGTTAGGTTAGGTTACATTACGTTATTGATGTATACGAAGGTCCCACGTAGACGTAGAGGACAAATCGACAGGAATGTTGTAAAATATTACCGCCGAGATGATAGGTTGGGTTAGATTAGGTTATATTACGTTATTGATGTATATAAAGGTCCCACGGAGACATAGAGGCCAACTCGCCAGAAATGTTGTCAAATATTACCGCCGAGATGTCAGGTGGGGTTAGGTTAGGTTATATTACCTTATTCATGTATATGAAGGTCCCACGTAGACGTAGAGTCGAACTCGCCAGGATTGTTGTCAAATTTTACCGCCGGGAGGTTAGCTTGGGATGGGTTAGGTTATATTACGTTATTGATGTGTATAAAGGTCACACGGAGACGTAGTGTCCAACTCGCCAGGAATGTTGTCAAATATTACCGCCGAGATGTCAGGTTGGGGTAGGTTAGGTTATATTACGTTATTGATGTATATAAAGGTTCCACGGAGATGTAGAGTCCAACTCGTCAGGAATGTCGTCAAATATAACCGCCGAGATGTCAGGTTGGGTTAGGTTAGGTTATATTACGTTATTGATGTATATAAAGGTCCCACGGAGACGTAGAGGCCAACTCGAAAGGAATGTTCTGAAATATTACCGCCGAGATGATAGGTTGGGTTAGATTAGGTTATATTACGTTATTGACGTACATAAAGTTCCCACGGAGTCGTAGAGGCCACCTCGCCAGGAATGTTGTCAGATTTTACCGCCGAGATGTCAGGTTGAGTTAGGTTAGGTTATATTACGTTATTGATGTATATAAAGGTCCCACGGAGACGTAGAATCCAACTCGCCAGGAATGTCGTCAAATATTACCGCCGAGATGTCAGGTTGGGTTAGGTTAGGTTATATTACGTTATTGAAGTATATGAATGTCCGACGCAGACGTAGAGGAGAAATCCCCAGGAATGTTGACAAATATTATCGCCGAGATGATAGGTTGGGTTTGGTTAGGTTATATTAGGATACTGATGTATATAAAGGTCCCACGGACACGTAGACGCCAAGTCGCCAGGAATGTTGTCAAATATTACCGCCGATAAGTTAGGTTGGGTTAGGTTAGGTTATATTACGTTGCTGACGTACATAAAGATCCCACGGAGACGTAGATGCCAGCTCGTCAGGAATACTGTCAAATATTAAAGCCGAGATGTCAGGTTGGGTTAGGTTATGTTATATTACGTTATTGATCTATATAAAGGTCGCACGGAGACTAAAATCCAACACGCCAGGATTGTCGTCACATATTACCGCCGAGATGTCAGGTTGGGTTAGGTTAGGTTATATTTCATTATTGATGCATATGAATGTCCCACGTAGACGTAGAGGACAACTCGCCAGGAATGTTCTCAAATATTATCGCCGAGATGATATGTTGGGTTAGGTTAGGCTATATTACGTTATTGATGTATATATGGGTACCACGGATACGTAGAATCCAACTCGCCAGGAATGTTGTCAAATATTACCGCCGAGGTGATAGGTTGGGTTAGATTATGTTATATTACGTTATTGACGTACATAAAGGTCCCACGAAGTCGTAGACGCCAGGTCGCCAGGAATATCGTCAAATATTACCGCCGAGATGTCAGGTTGGTTTAGGTTAGGTTCTATTAGGTTATTGATGTATATAAAGTTCCCACGGAGACGTAGAGGCCAACTCGCCAGGAATGTTGTCAAATATTACCGCCGAGATGTGAGGTTGGGTTAGGTTAGGTTACATTACGTTATTGATGTATACGAAGGTCCCACGTAGACGTAGAGGACAAATCGACAGGAATGTTGTAAAATATTACCGCCGAGATGATAGGTTGGGTTAGATTAGGTTATATTACGTTATTGATGTATATAAATGTCCCACGGAGACATAGAGGCCAACTCGCCAGAAATGTTGTCAAATATTACCGCCGAGATGTCAGGTTGGGTTAGGTTAGGTTATATTACCTTATTCATGTATATGAAGGTCCCACGTAGACGTAGAGTCCAACTCGCCAGGATTGTTGTCAAATTTTACCGCCCAGAGGTTAGGTTGGGCTGGGTTAGGTTATATTACGTTATTGATGTATACGAAGGTCCCACGTAGACGTAGAGTACAACTCGCCAGGAATGTTGTCAAATATTACCGCCGAGACGATAGTCTGGGTTAGATTACGTTATATTACGTTATTGATATATATAAATGTCCCACGGAGACGTAGAATCCAACTCGCCAGGAATGTCCTCAAATATTAAGGCCGAGATGTCAGGATGGGATAGGTTAGGTTATATTACGTTATTGATGTATATGAATGTCCCGCGTAGACGTAGAGGACAACTCGCCAGGAACGTTCTCAAATATTATCGCCGAGATGATAGGTTGGGTTAGGTTAGGTTATATTACGTTATTGATGCATATATGGGTACCACGGAGACGTAGAGTCCAACTCGCCAGGAATGTTGTCAAATATTACAGCCGAGATGGTAGACTGGGTTAGGTTAGGTTACACTACGTTATTGATGTACATAAATGTCCCACGAAGTCGTAGACGCCAGCTCGCCAGGAATGTTGTCAAATATTACCGCCGAGATGTCAGGATGGGTTAGGTTAGATTATATTACGTTATTGATGTATGTAAAGGTCTAACGGAGACGTAGAGGCAACTTGCCAGGAATGTTGTCAAATTTTACCGCCGATAAGATAGGTAGGGTTAGGTTAGGTTATTTTACGCTATTGATGTATATGAAAGTCCTTAGTAGACGTAGAGGACAACTCGCCAGGAATGATGTCAAATATTATCGCCGAGATGATAGGTTGGGTTAGGTTAGGTTATATTAGGTTATTGATGTATATAAAGGTCGCACGGATACGTAGAGGCCAACTCTCCAGGAATGTTGTCAAATTATACCGCCGAGATGTCAGGTTGGGTTAGGTTAGGTTATATTACGTTATTGATGTATACAGTGTTCCCACCGAGAAGTAGGGGCCGACAGGCAAGGAATGTGGTTAAATGATACCACGAGAGATTAGGTTGGGTAAGGTTAGGTTATATTAGGATACTGATGTATACAATGGTCCCACGGACACGTAGGTGCAAACTCGCCAGGTATGTTGACAAATATACCGCCGATAAGATAGGTTGGGTTAGGTTAGGTTATATTACGTTATTGATGTATACAAAGGACCCACGGAGACGTAGAGGCCTGCTCGTCAGGAATACTGTCAAATATTACCGCCCAGATGATAGGTTGGGTTAGATTAGGTTATATTACGTTATTGATCTATATAAAGGTCGCACGGAGACCTAGAATCCAACACGCCAGGATTGTCGTCACATATTACCGCCGAGATGTCAGGTTGGGTTAGGTTAGGTTATATTACGTTATTGATGCATATGAATGTCCCACGTAGACGTAGAGGACAACTCGCCAGGAATGTTCTCAAATATTATCGCCGAAATGATATGTTGGGTTAGGTTAGGCTATATTACGTTATTGATGTATATATGGGTACCACGGAGACGTAGAATCCAACTCGCCAGGAATGTTGTCAAATATTACCGCCGAGGTGATAGGTTGGGTTAGATTATGTTATATTACGTTATTGACGTACATAAAGGTCCCACGGAGTCGCAGAGGGCAGCTCGCCAGGAATGCTGTCAAATAATACCGCCGAGTTGTCAGGTTGGTTTAGGTTAGGTTATATTACGTTATTGATGTATATAAAGGTCCCACGGAGACGTAGAATCCAACTCGCCAGGAATGTCGTCAAATATTACCGCCGAGATGTCAGGTTGGGTTAGGTTAGGTTATATTACGTTATTGATGTATTCAGTGTTCCCACCGAGAAGTAGGGGCCGACAGGCAAGGAATGTGGTTAAATGATACCACGAGAGATTAGGTTGGGTTAGGTTAGGTCAAATTAGGATACTGATGTATACAAAGGTCCCACGGACACGTAGATGCAAACTCGCCAGGAATGTTGTCAAATATACCGCCGATAAGATAGGTTGGGTTAGGTTAGGTTATATTACGTTATTGATGTATATAAAGGTCCCACGGACACGTAGAGGCCAAGTCGCCAGGAATGTCGTCAAATATTACCGCCGAGATGTCAGGTTGGGTTAGGTTAGGTTATATTACGTTATTGATGTATATAAAGAGCCCACGGAGACGTAGAATCCAACTCGCCAGGAATGTCGTCAAATATTACCGCCGAGATGTCAGGTTGGGTTAGGTTAGGTTATATTACGTTATTGAAGTATATGAATGTCCGACGCAGACGTAGAGGAGAAATCCCCAGGAATGTTGACAAATATTATCGCCGAGATGTCAGGTTGGGTTAGGTTAGGTTATATTACGTCATAGACGTATACGGTGTTCCCACCGAGAAGTAGGGTCCGACAAGCAAGGAATGTGGTTAAATGGTACCACGAGAGATTAGGTTGGGTTAGGTTAGGTTATATTACGTTATTGATGTATATAAAGGTCCCACGGAGACGTAGAATCCAACACGCCAGGATTGTCGTCAAATATTACCGCTGACATGTCAGGTTGTGTTAGGTTAGGTTATATTACATTATTGATGTATATGAATGTTCCACGCAGACGTAGGGGAGAACTCCCCAGGAATGTTGACAAATATTATAGCCGAGATGATAAGTTGGGTTTGGTTAGGTTATATTAGGATACTGATGTATATAAAGGTCCCACGGACACGTAGAGGCCAAGTCGCCAGGAATGTTGTCAAATATTACCGCCGATAAGTTAGGTTGGGTTAGGTTAGGTTATATTACGTTATTGAAGTACATAAAGATCCCACGGAGACGTAGAGGCCTGCTCGTCAGGAATACTGTCAAATATTACCGCCGAGATGTCAGGTTGGGTTATGTTAGGTTATATTACGTTATTGATGTATATAAAGGTCGCACGGAGACGTAGAATCCAACACGCCAGGATTGTCGTCAAATATTACCGCCGAGATGTCAGGTTGGGTTAGGTTAGGTTATATTAGGTTATTGATGTATATAAAGGTCTCACGGAGACGTAGAGGCCAACTCGCCAGGAATGTTGTCAAATATTACCGCCGAGATGTGAGGTTGGGTTAGGTTAGGTTACATTACGTTATTGATGTATACGAAGGTCCCACGTAGACGTAGAGTCCAACTCGCCAGGAATGTCGTCAAATATTACCGCCGAGATGTCAGGTTGGGTTAGGTTAGGTTATATTACGTTATTGATGTATATAAAGGTCCCACGGAGACGTAGAATCCAACTCGCCAGGAATGTCGTCAAATATTACCGCCGAGATGTCAGGTTGGGTTAGGTTAGGTTATATTAGGTTATTGATGTATATAAAGGTCCCAGGGAGACGTAGAGGCCAACTCGCCAGGAATGTTGTCAAATATTACCGCCGAGATGTGAGGTTGGGTTAGGTTAGGTTACATTACGTTATTGATGTATACGAAGGTCCCACGTAGATGTAGAGTCCAACTCGCCAGGAATGTCGTCAAATATTACCGCCGAGATGTCAGGTTGGGTTAGGTTAGGTTATATTACGTTATTGATGTATATAAAGGTCCCACGGAGACGTAGAATCCAACTCGCCAGGAATGTCGTCAAATATTACCGCCGAGATGTCAGGTTGGGTTAGGTTAGGTTATATTACGTTATTGAAGTATATGAATGTCCGACGCAGACGTAGAGGAGAAATCCCCAGGAATGTTGACAAATATTATCGCCGAGATGTCAGGTTGGGTTAGGTTAGGTTATATTACGTCATAGACGTATACGGTGTTCCCACCGAGAAGTAGGGTCCGACAAGCAAGGAATGTGGTTAAATGGTACCACGAGAGATTAGGTTGGGTTAGGTTAGGTTATATTACGTTATTGATGTATATAAAGGTCCCACGGAGACGTAGAATCCAACACGCCAGGGTTGTCGTCAAATATTACCGCTGACATGTCAGGTTGTGTTAGGTTAGGTTATATTACATTATTGATGTATATGAATGTTCCACGCAGACGTAGGGGAGAACTCCCCAGAAATGTTGACAAATATTATAGCCGAGATGATAATTTGGGTTTGGTTAGGTTATATTAGAATACTGATGTATATAAAGGTCCCACGGACACGTAGAGGCCAAGTCGCCAGGAATGTTGTCAAATATTACCGCCGATATGTTAGGTTGGGTTAGGTTAGGTTATATTACGTTATTGAAGTACATAAACATCCCACGGAGACGTAGAGGCCTGCTCGTCAGGAATACTGTCAAATATTACCGCCGAGATGTCAGGTTGGGTTAGGTTAGGTTATATTACGTTATTGATGTATATAAAGGTCGCACGGAGACGTAGAATCCAACACGCCAGGATTGTCGTCAAATATTACCGCTGAGATGTCAGGTTGTGTTAGGTTAGGTTATATTACGTTATTGATGCATATGAATGTCCCACGTAGACGTAGAGGACAACTCGCCAGGAATGTTCTCAAATATTATCGCCGAGATGATATGTTGGGTTAGGTTAGGCTATATTACGTTATTGATGTATATATGGTTACCACGGAGACGTAGAATCCAACTCGCCAGGAATGTTGTCAAATATTACCGCCGAGGTGATAGGTTGGGTTAGATTATGTTATATTACGTTATTGACGTACATAAAGGTCCCACGGAGTCGTAGAGGGCAGCTCGCCAGGAATGCTGTCAAATCTTACCGCCGATAAGTAAGGTTGGGTTAGGTTAGGTTATATTACGTTATTGACGTACATAAAGAACCCACGGAGACGTAGAGGCCAGCACGCCAGGAATGCTGTCAAATATTACCGCCGAGATGTCAGGTTGGGGTAGGTTATGTTATATTACGTTATTGATGTATATAAAGGTCCCACGGAGATGTAGAGTCCAACTCGCCAGGAATGTCGTCAAATATTACCGCCGAGATGTCAGGTTGGGTTAGGTTAGGTTATATTAGGTTATTGATGTATATAAAGGTCCCACGGAGACGTAGAGGCCAACTCGCCAGGAATGTTGTCAAATATTACCGCCAAGATGTCAGGTTGTGTTAGGTTAGGTTACATTACGTTATTGATGTATACGAAGGTCCCACGTAGACGTAGAGGACAAATCGACAGGAATGTTGTAAAATATTACCGCCGAGATGATAGGTTGGGTTGGATTAGGTTATATTACGTTATTGATGTATATAAAGGTCCCACGGAGACATAGAGGCCAACTCGCCAGAAATGTTGTCAAATATTACCGCCGAGATGTCAGGTGGGGTTAGGTTAGGTTATATTACCTTATTCATGTATATGAAGGTCCCACGTAGACGTAGAGTCCAACTCGCCAGGATTGTTGTCAAATTTTACCGCCGACAGGTTAGCTTGGGATGGGTTAGGTTATATTACGTTATCGATGTGTATAAAGGTCACACGGAGACGTAGTGCCCAACTCGCCAGGAATGTTGTCAAATATTACCGCCGAGATGTCAGGTTGGGGTAGGTTAGGTTATATTACGTTATTGACGTACATAAAGTTCCCACGGAGTCGTAGAGGCCACCTCGCCAGGAATGTTGTCAAATATTACCGCCGATAAGTTAGGTTGGGTTAGGTTAGGTTATATTACGTTACTGACGTACATAAAGATCCCACGGAGTCGTAGAGGCCACCTCGCCAGGAATGTTGTCAGATTTTACCGCCGAGATGTCAGGTTGGGTTAGGTTAGGTTATATTACGTTATTGATGTATATAAAGGTCCCACGGAGACGTAGAATCCACCTCGCCAGGAATGTCGTCAAATATTACCGCCGAGATGTCAGGTTGGGTTAGGTTATGTTATATTACGTTATTGATGTATATGAATGTCCCACGCAGACGTAGAGGAGAACTCGCGAGGAATGTTGACAAATATTATCGCCGAGATGATAGGTTGGGTTTGGTTAGGTTATATTAGGATATTGATGTATATAAAGGTCCCACGGACACGTAGAGGCCAAGTCGCCAGGAATGTCGTCAAATATTACCGCCGAGATGTCAGGTTGCGTTAGGTTAGGTTATATTACGTTATTGATGTATATGAATGTCCCACGCAGACGTAGAGGAGAACTCGCCAGGAATGTTGTCAAATATTACCGCCGAGATGATAGGTTGGGTTAGGTAAGGTTATATTAGGTTATTGATGTATATAAAGGTCGCACGGATACGTAGAGTCCAACTCGCCAGGAATGTTATCAAATTATACCGCCGAGATGTCAGGTTGGGTTAGGTTTGGTTATATTACGTCATAGACGTATACAGTGTTCCCACCGAGAAGTAGGGTCCGACAAGCAAGGAATGTGGTTAAATGGTACCACGAGAGATTAGGTTGGGTTAGGTTAGGTTATATTACGTTATTGATGTATATAAAGGTCCCACGGAGACGTAGAATCCAACACGCCAGGGTTGTCGTCAAATATTACCGCTGACATGTCAGGTTGTGTTAGGTTAGGTTATATTACATTATTGATGTATATGAATGTTCCACGCAGACGTAGGGGAGAACTCCCCAGGAATGTTGACAAATATTATAGCCGAGATGATAATTTGGGTTTGGTTAGGTTATATTAGAATACTGATGTATATAAAGGTCCCACGGACACGTAGAGGCCAAGTCGCCAGGAATGTTGTCAAATATTACCGCCGATAAGTTAGGTTGGGTTAGGTTAGGTTATATTACGTTATTGAAGTACATAAAGATCCCACGGAGACGTAGAGGCCTGCTCGTCAGGAATACTGTCAAATATTACCGCCGAGATGTCAGGTTGGGTTAGGTTAGGTTATATTACGTTATTGATGTATATAAAGGTCGCACGGAGACGTAGAATCCAACACGCCAGGATTGTCGTCAAATATTACCGCTGAGATGTCAGGTTGTGTTAGGTTAGGTTATATTACGTTATTGATGCATATGAATGTCCCACGTAGACGTAGAGGACAACTCGCCAGGAATGTTCTCAAATATTATCGCCGAGATGATATGTTGGGTTAGGTTAGGCTATATTACGTTATTGATGTATATATGGTTACCACGGAGACGTAGAATCCAACTCGCCAGGAATGTTGTCAAATATTACCGCCGAGGTGATAGGTTGGGTTAGATTATGATATATTACGTTATTGACGTACATAAAGGTCCCACGGAGTCGTAGAGGGCAGCTCGCCAGGAATGCTGTCAAATCTTACCGCCGATAAGTAAGGTTGGGTTAGGTTAGGTTATATTACGTTATTGACGTACATAAAGAACCCACGGAGACGTAGAGGCCAGCACGCCAGGAATGCTGTCAAATATTACCGCCGAGATGTCAGGTTGGGGTAGGTTATGTTATATTACGTTATTGATGTATATAAAGGTCCCACGGAGATGTAGAGTCCAACTCGCCAGGAATGTCGTCAAATATTACCGCCGAGATGTCAGGTTGGGTTAGGTTAGGTTATATTAGGTTATTGATGTATATAAAGGTCCCACGGAGACGTAGAGGCCAACTCGCCAGGAATGTTGTCAAATATTACCGCCGAGATGTCAGGTTGTGTTAGGTTAGGTTATATTACGTTATTGATGTATATGAATGTCCCACGCAGACGTAGAGGAGAACTCGCCAGGAATGTTGACAAATATTATCGCCGAGATGTCAGGTTGGGTTAGGTTAGGTTACATTACGTTATTGATGTATACGAAGGTCCCACGTAGACGTAGAGGACAACTCGCCAGGAATGTTGTCAAATATTACCGCCGAGATGATAGGTTGGGTTAGATTTGGTTATATTACGTTATTGATGTATATAAAGGTCCCACGGAGACATAGACGCCTACTCGCCAGGAATGTTGTCAAATATTACCGCCGAGATGTCAGGTTGGGTTAGGTTAGGTTATATTACCTTATTCATGTATATGAAGGTCCCACGTAGACGTAGAGTCCAACTCACCAGGATTTTTGTCAAATTTTAGCGCCGAGAGGTTAGGTTGGGATGGGTTAGGTTATATTACGTTATTGATGTGTATAAATGTCACACGGAGACGTAGTTTCCAACTCGCCAGGAATGTTGTCAAATATTACCGCCGAGATGTCAGGTTGGGTTAGGTTAGGTTATATTACGTTGTTGATGTATATAAAGGTCCCACGGACAGGTAGACGCCAAGTCGCCAGGAATGTTGTCAAATATTACCGCCGAGAGGTTAGGTTGGGATGGGTTAGGTTATATTACGTTATTGATGTGTATAAAGGTCGCACGGAGACGTAGTTTCCAACTCGCCAGGAATGTTATCAAATATTACCGCCGAGGTGATAGGTTGGGTTATATTATGTTATATTACGTTATTGACGTACATAAAGGTCTCACGGAGTCGTAGAGGGCAGCTCGCCAGGAATGCTGTCAAATATTACCGCCGAGATGCCAGGTTGGGTTAGGTTAGGTTATATTACGTTATTGATGCATATGAATTTCCCACGCAGACGTAGAGGAGAACTCGCCAGGAATGTTGACAAATATTATCCCCGAGATGTCAGGTTGGGTTAGGTTAGGTTATATTACGTTATTGATGTATATAAAGGTACCACGGTGACGTAGAGTCCAACTCGCCAGGAATGTTGTCAGATTTTACCGCCGAGATGATAGGTTGTGTTAGGTTTGGTTATATTACGTTATTGATGTATATGAAGGTCCCTAGTAGACGTAGAGGGCAACTCGCGAGGAATGTTGTCAAATATTACAGCCGAGATGTCAGGTTGGGTTAGGTTAGGTTATATTAGGATACTGATGTATATAAAGGTCCCACGTAGACGTAGAGGACAACCCGCCAGGAATGCTGCCAAATATAATCGGCGAGATGATAGGTTGGGTTAGGTTAGGTTATATTACGTTATTGATGTGTATAAAGGTCACACGGAAACGTAGTGTCCAACTCGCCAGGAATGTTGTCAAATATGACAGCCGAGATGGTAGACTGGGTTAGGTTAGGTTACACTACGTTATTGATGTTCATAAAGGTCCCACGAAGTCGTAGACGCTAGCTCGCCAGGAATGTTGTCAAATATTACAGCCGAGCTGTCAGGTTGGGTTAGGTTAGATTATATTACGTTATTGATGTATATAAAGGTCTAACGGAGACGTAGAGGCCAACTTGCCAGGAATGTTGTCAAATTTTACCGCCGATAAGATAGGTAGGGTTAGGATAGGTTATATTACGCTATTGATGTATATGAAGGTCCTTAGTAGACGTAGAGGACAACTCTCCATGAATGATGTCAAATATTATCGCCGAGATGATAGGTTGGGTTAGGTTAGGTTATATTAGGTTATTGATGTATATAAATGTCGCACGGTGACGTAGACTCCAAGTCGCCAGGAATGTTGTCAAATATTACCGCCGATAAGTTAGGTTGGGTTAGGTTAGGTTATATTACGTTATTAACGTACATAAACATCCCTAGGAAGCGTAGAGGCCAGCTCGTCAGAAATACTGTCAAATATTACCGCCGAGGTGTCAGGTTGGGTTAGGTTAGGTTATATTACGTTATTGATGTATATAAAGGTCGCACGGAGACGTAGAATCCAACACGCCAGGATTGTCTTCAAATATTACCGCTGAGATGTCAGGTTGGGTTAGGTTAGGTTATATTACGTTATTGATGCATCTGAATGTCCCACGTAAACGTAGAGGACAACTCGCCAGGAATGTTCTCAAATATTATCGCCGAGATGACATGTTGGGTTAGGTTAGGCTATATTATGTTATTGATGTATATATGGGTACCACGGAGACGTAGAATCCAACTCGCCAGGAATGTTGTCAAATATTACCGCCGAGGTGACAGGTTGGGTTAGATTAGGTTATATTACGTTATTGACGTACATAAAGGTCCCACGGAGTCGTAGAGGCCACCTCGCCAGGAATGTTGTCAAATATTACCGCCGAGATATCAGGTTGGGTTAGGTTAGGTTACATTACGTTATTGATGTATACGAAGGTCCCACGTAGACGTAGAGGACAACTCGCCAGGAATGTTGTCAAATATTACCGCCGAGATGATAGGTTGGGTTAGATTAGGTTATATTACGTTATTGATGTATATAAAGGTCCCACGGAGACATAGAGGCCTACTCGCCAGGAATGCTGTCAAATATTACCGCCGAGATGTCAGGTTGGGTTAGGTTAGGTTATACTACCTTATTCATGTATATGAATGTCCCACGTAGACGTAGAGGACAACTTGCCAGGAATATTGTCAAATATTATCGCCGAGATGATAGGTTGGGTTAGGTTAGGTTATATTACGTTATTGATGTATATAAAGGTACCACGGTGACGTAGAGTCCACCTCGCCAGGAATGTTGTCAGATTTTACCGCCGAGATGATAGGTTGGGTTAGGTTTGGTTATATTACGTTATTGATTTATATAAAGGTCCCACGGAGACATAGAGGCCAACTCGCCAGGAATGTTGTCAAATATTACCGCCGAAATGTCAGGTTGGGTCAGGTTAGGTTGCATTACGTTATTGATGTATACGAAGGTCCCACGTAGACGTAGAGGACAACTCGCCAGGAATGTTGTCAAATATTACCGCCGAGATGATAGGTTGGGTTAGATTAGGTTATATTACGTTATTGATGTATATAAAGGTCCCACGGAGACATAGAGACCAACTCGCCAGGAATGTTGTCAAATATTACCGCCGAGATGTCAGGTTGGGTTAGGTTAGGTTATATTACGTTGTTGATGTATATAAAGGTCCCACGGACAGGTAGACGCCAAGTCGCCAGGAATGTTGTCAAATATTACCGCCGAGAGGTTAGGTTGGGATGGGTTAGGTTATATTACGTTATTGATGTGTATAAAGGTCGCACGGAGACGTAGTTTCCAACTCGCCAGGAATGTTATCAAATATTACCGCCGAGGTGATAGG
Organism: Xylocopa violacea; assembly: GCA_963969225.1. Taxonomy (NCBI): domain Eukaryota; kingdom Metazoa; phylum Arthropoda; class Insecta; order Hymenoptera; family Apidae; genus Xylocopa; species Xylocopa violacea. The sequence goes on along the minus strand of CAXAJV010000201.1, from coordinate 20,778 downwards.
TTGGGTTATATTATGTTATATTACGTTATTGACGTACATAAAGGTCTCACGGAGTCGTAGAGGGCAGCTCGCCAGGAATGCTGTCAAATATTACCGCCGAGATGCCAGGTTGGGTTAGGTTAGGTTATATTACGTTATTGATGCATATGAATTTCCCACGCAGACGTAGAGGAGAACTCGCCAGGAATGTTGACAAATATTATCCCCGAGGTGTCAGGTTGGGTTAGGTTAGGTTATATTACGTTATTGATGTATATAAAGGTACCACGGTGACGTAGAGTCCAACTCGCCAGGAATGTTGTCAGATTTTACCGCCGAGATGATAGGTTGGGTTAGGTTTGGTTATATTACGTTATTGATGTATATGAAGGTCCCTAGTAGACGTAGAGGGCAACTCGCGAGGAATGTTGTCAAATATTACAGCCGAGATGTCAGGTTGGGTTAGGTTAGGTTATATTAGGATACTGATGTATATAAAGGTCCCACGTAGACGTAGAGGACAACCCGCCAGGAATGCTGCCAAATATAATCGGCGAGATGATAGGTTGGGTTAGGTTAGGTTATATTACGTTATTGATGTGTATAAAGGTCACACGGAAACGTAGTGTCCAACTCGCCAGGAATGTTGTCAAATATGACAGCCGAGATGGTAGACTGGGTTAGGTTAGGTTACACTACGTTATTGATGTTCATAAAGGTCCCACGAAGTCGTAGACGCTAGCTCGCCAGGAATGTTGTCAAATATTACAGCCGAGCTGTCAGGTTGGGTTAGGTTAGGTTATATTACGTTATTGATGTATATAAAGGTCTAACGGAGACGTAGAGGCCAACTTGCCAGGAATGTTGTCAAATTTTACCGCCGATAAGATAGGTAGGGTTAGGATAGGTTATATTACGCTATTGATGTATATGAAGGTCCTTAGTAGACGTAGAGGACAACTCTCCAGGAATGATGTCAAATATTATCGCCGAGATGATAGGTTGGGTTAGGTTAGGTTATATTAGGTTATTGATGTATATAAATGTCGCACGGTGACGTAGACTCCAAGTCGCCAGGAATGTTGTCAAATATTACCGCCGATAAGTTAGGTTGGGTTAGGTTAGGTTATATTACGTTATTGACGTACATAAACATCCCACGGAAACGTAGAGGCCAGCTCGTCAGAAATACTGTCAAATATTACCGCCGAGGTGTCAGGTTGGGTTAGGTTAGGTTATATTACGTTATTGATGTATATAAAGGTCGCACGGAGACGTAGAATCCAACACGCCAGGACTGTCTTCAAATATTACCGCTGAGATGTCAGGTTGGGTTAGGTTAGGTTATATTACGTTATTGATGCATCTGAATGTCCCACGTAAACGTAGAGGACAACTCGCCAGGAATGTTCTCAGATATTATCGCCGAGATGATATGTTGGGTTAGGTTAGGCTATATTATGTTATTGATATATATATGGGTACCACGGAGACGTAGAATCCAACTCGCCAGGAATGTTGTCAAATATTACCGCCGAGGTGACAGGTTGGGTTAGATTAGGTTATATTACGTTATTGACGTACATAAAGGTCCCACGGAGTCGTAGAGGCCACCTCGCCAGGAATGTTGTCAACTATTACCGCCGAGATATCACGTTGGGTTAGGTTAGGTTACATTACGTTATTGATGTATACGAAGGTCCCACGTAGACGTAGAGGACAACTCGCCAGGAATGTTGTCAAATATTACCGCCGAGATGATAGGTTGGGTTAGATTTGGTTATATTACGTTATTGATGTATATAAAGGTCCCACGGAGACATAGACGCCTACTCGCCAGGAATGTTGTCAAATATTACCGCCGAGATGTCAGGTTGGGTTAGGTTAGGTTATATTACCTTATTCATGTATATGAAGGTCCCACGTAGACGTAGAGTCCAACTCACCAGGATTGTTGTCAAATTTTAGCGCCGAGAGGTTAGGTTGGGATGGGTTAGGTTATATTACGTTATTGATGTGTATAAATGTCACACGGAGACGTAGTTTCCAACTCGCCAGGAATGTTGTCAAATATTACCGCCGAGATGTCAGGTTGGGTTAGGTTAGGTTATATTACGTTGTTGATGTATATAAAGGTCCCACGGACAGGTAGACGCCAAGTCGCCAGGAATGTTGTCAAATATTACCGCCGAGAGGTTAGGTTGGGATGGGTTAGGTTATATTACGTTATTGATGTGTATAAAGGTCGCACGGAGACGTAGTTTCCAACTCGCCAGGAATGTTATCAAATATTACCGCCGAGGTGATAGGTTGGGTTATATTATGTTATATTACGTTATTGACGTACATAAAGGTCTCACGGAGTCGTAGAGGGCAGCTCGCCAGGAATGCTGTCAAATATTACCGCCGAGATGCCAGGTTGGGTTAGGTTAGGTTATATTACGTTATTGATGCATATGAATTTCCCACGCAGACGTAGAGGAGAACTCGCCAGGAATGTTGACAAATATTATCCCCGAGATGTCAGGTTGGGTTAGGTTAGGTTATATTACGTTATTGATGTATATAAAGGTACCACGGTGACGTAGAGTCCAACTCGCCAGGAATGTTGTCAGATTTTACCGCCGAGATGATAGGTTGGGTTAGGTTTGGTTATATTACGTTATTGATGTATATGAAGGTCCCTAGTAGACGTAGAGGGCAACTCGCGAGGAATGTTGTCAAATATTACAGCCGAGATGTCAGGTTGGGTTAGGTTAGGTTATATTAGGATACTGATGTATATAAAGGTCCCACGTAGACGTAGAGGACAACCCGCCAGGAATGCTGCCAAATATAATCGGCGAGATGATAGGTTGGGTTAGGTTAGGTTATATTACGTTATTGATGTGTATAAAGGTCACACGGAAACGTAGTGTCCAACTCGCCAGGAATGTTGTCAAATATGACAGCCGAGATGGTAGACTGGGTTAGGTTAGGTTACACTACGTTATTGATGTTCATAAAGGTCCCACGAAGTCATAGACGCTAGCTCGCCAGGAATGTTGTCAAATATTACAGCCGAGCTGTCAGGTTGGGTTAGGTTAGGTTATATTACGTTATTGATGTATATAAAGGTCTAACGGAGACGTAGAGGCCAACTTGCCAGGAATGTTGTCAAATTTTACCGCCGATAAGATAGGTAGGGTTAGGATAGGTTATATTACGCTATTGATGTATATGAAGGTCCTTAGTAGACGTAGAGGACAACTCTCCAGGAATGATGTCAAATATTATCGCCGAGATGATAGGTTGGGTTAGGTTAGGTTATATTAGGTTATTGATGTATATAAATGTCGCACGGTGACGTAGACTCCAAGTCGCCAGGAATGTTGTCAAATATTACCGGCGATAAGTTAGGTTGGGTTAGGTCAGGTTATATTACGTTATTAACGTACATAAACATCCCTAGGAAACGTAGAGGCCAGCTCGTCAGAAATACTGTCAAATATTACCGCCGAGGTGTCAGGTTGGGTTAGGTTAGGTTATATTACGTTATTGATGTATATAAAGGTCGCACGGAGACGTAGAATCCAACACGCCAGGATTGTCTTCAAATATTACCGCTGAGATGTCAGGTTGGGTTAGGTTAGGTTATATTACGTTATTGATGCATCTGAATGTCCCACGTAAACGTAGAGGACAACTCGCCAGGAATGTTCTCAAATATTATCGCCGAGATGACATGTTGGGTTAGGTTAGGCTATATTATGTTATTGATGTATATATGGGTACCACGGAGACGTAGAATCCAACTCGCCAGGAATGTTGTCAAATATTACCGCCGAGGTGACAGGTTGGGTTAGATTAGGTTATATTACGTTATTGACGTACATAAAGGTCCCACGGAGTCGTAGAGGCCACCTCGCCAGGAATGTTGTCAAATATTACCGCCGAGATATCAGGTTGGGTTAGGTTAGGTTACATTACGTTATTGATGTATACGAAGGTCCCACGTAGACGTAGAGGACAACTCGCCAGGAATGTTGTCAAATATTACCGCCGAGATGATAGGTTGGGTTAGATTAGGTTATATTACGTTATTGATGTATATAAAGGTCCCACGGAGACATAGAGGCCTACTCGCCAGGAATGCTGTCAAATATTACCGCCGAGATGTCAGGTTGGGTTAGGTTAGGTTATACTACCTTATTCATGTATATGAATGTCCCACGTAGACGTAGAGGACAACTCGCCAGGAATATTGTCAAATATTATCGCCGAGATGATAGGTTGGGTTAGGTTAGGTTATATTACGTTATTGATGTATATAAAGGTACCACGGTGACGTAGAGTCCAACTCGCCAGGAATGTTGTCAGATTTTACCGCCGAGATGATAGGTTGGGTTAGGTTTGGTTATATTACGTTATTGATGTATATGAAGGTCCCTAGTAGACGTAGAGGGCAACTCGCGAGGAATGTTGTCAAATATTACAGCCGAGATGTCAGGTTGGGTTAGGTTAGGTTATATTACGTTACTGATGTTTACGAAGGTCCCACGTAGACGTAGAGGACAACTCGCCAGGAATGTTGTCAAATATTACCGCCGAGATGATAGGTTGGGTTAGATTAGGTTATATTACGTTATTGATGTATATAAAGGTCCCACGGAGACATAGAGGCCAACTCGCCAGGAATGTTGTCAAATATTACCGCCGAAATGTCAGGTTGGGTCAGGTTAGGTTACATTACGTTATTGATGTATACGAAGGTCCCACGTAGACGTAGAGGACAACTCGCCAGGAATGTTGTCAAATATTACCGCCGAGATGATAGGTTGGGTTAGATTAGGTTATATTACGTTATTGATATATATAAAGGTCCCACGGAAACATAGAGGCCAACTCGCCAGGAATGTTGTAAAATGTTACCCCCGAAATGTCAGGTTGGGTCAGGTTAGGTTACATCACGTTATTGATGTATACGAAGGTCCCACGTAGACGTAGAGGACAACTCGCCAGGAATGTTGTCAAATATTACCGCCGAGATGATAGATTGGGTTAGATTAGGTTATATTACGATATTGATTTATATAAAGGTCCCACGGAGACATAGAGGCCAACTCGCCAGGAATGTTGTCAAATATTACCGCCGAAATGTCAGGTTGGGTCAGGTTAGGTTACATTACGTTATTGATGTATACGAAGGTCCCACGTAGACGTAGAGGACAACTCGCCAGGAATGTTGTCAAATATTACCGCCGAGATGATAGGTTGGGTTAGATTAGGTTATATTACGTTATTGATGTATATAAAGGTCCCACGGAGACATAGAGACCAACTCGCCAGGAATGTTGTCAAATATTACCGCCGAGATGTCAGGTTGGGTTAGGTTAGGTTATATTACCTTATTCATATATATGAAGGTCCCACGTAGACGTAGAGTCCAACTCGCCAGGATTGTTGTCAAATATTACCGCCGAGATGTCAGGTTGGGTTAGGTTAGGTTATATTACCTTATTCATATATATGAAGGTTCCACGTAGACGTAGAGTCCAACTCGCCAGGATTGTTGTCAAATTTTACCGCCGAGAGGTTAGGTTGGGATGGGTTAGGTTATATTACGTTATTGATGTGTATAAAGGTCGCACGGAGACGTAGTTTCCAACTCGCCAGGAATGTTATCAAATATTACCGCCGAGGTGATAGGTTGGGTTATATTATGTTATATTACGTTACTGACGTACATAAAGGTCCCACGGAGTCGTAGAGGGCAGCTCGCCAGGAATGCTGTCAAATATTACCGCCGAGATGCCAGGTTGGGTTAGGTTAGGTTATATTACGTTATTGATGCATATGAATTTCCCACGCAGACGTAGAGGAGAACTCGCCAGGAATGTTGACAAATATTATCCCCGAGATGTCAGGTTGGGTTAGGTTAGGTTATATTAAGTTATTGATGTATATGAAGGTCCCTAGTAGACGTAGAGGACAACTCGCCAGGAATGATGTCAAATATTATCGCCGAGATGATAGGTTGCGTTAGGTTAGGTTATATTAGGTTATTGATGTATATAAAGGTCCCACGGAGACATAGAGGCCAACTCGCCAGGAATGTTGTAAAATATTACCGCCGAAATGGTAGACTGGGTTAGGTTAGGTTGCACTACGTTATTGATGTACATAAAGGTCCCACGCAGTCGTAGACGCCAGCTCGCCAGGAATGTTGTCAAATATTACCGCCGAGATGTCAGGTTGGGCTAGATTAGGTTATATTACGTTATTGATGTATACGAAGGTCCCACGTAGACGTAGAGTCCAACTCACCAGGATTGTTGTCAAATTTTAGCGCCGAGAGGTTAGGTTGGGATGGGTTAGGTTATATTACGTTATTGATGTGTATAAATGTCACACGGAGACGTAGTTTCCAACTCGCCAGGAATGTTGTCAAATATTACCGCCGAGATGTCAGGTTGGGTTAGGTTAGGTTATATTACGTTGTTGATGTATATAAAGGTCCCACGGACAGGTAGACGCCAAGTCGCCAGGAATGTTGTCAAATATTACCGCCGAGAGGTTAGGTTGGGATGGGTTAGGTTATATTACGTTATTGATGTGTATAAAGGTCGCACGGAGACGTAGTTTCCAACTCGCCAGGAATGTTATCAAATATTACCGCCGAGGTGATAGGTTGGGTTATATTATGTTATATTACGTTATTGACGTACATAAAGGTCTCACGGAGTCGTAGAGGGCAGCTCGCCAGGAATGCTGTCAAATATTACCGCCGAGATGCCAGGTTGGGTTAGGTTAGGTTATATTACGTTATTGATGCATATGAATTTCCCACGCAGACGTAGAGGAGAACTCGCCAGGAATGTTGACAAATATTATCCCCGAGGTGTCAGGTTGGGTTAGGTTAGGTTATATTACGTTATTGATGTATATAAAGGGACCACGGTGACGTAGAGTCCAACTCGCCAGGAATGTTGTCAGATTTTACCGCCGAGATGATAGGTTGGGTTAGGTTTGGTTATATTACGTTATTGATGTATATGAAGGTCCCTAGTAGACGTAGAGGGCAACTCGCGAGGAATGTTGTCAAATATTACAGCCGAGATGTCAGGTTGGGTTAGGTTAGGTTATATTAGGATACTGATGTATATAAAGGTCCCACGTAGACGTAGAGGACAACCCGCCAGGAATGCTGCCAAATATAATCGGCGAGATGATAGGTTGGGTTAGGTTAGGTTATATTACGTTATTGATGTGTATAAAGGTCACACGGAAACGTAGTGTCCAACTCGCCAGGAATGTTGTCAAATATGACAGCCGAGATGGTAGACTGGGTTAGGTTAGGTTACATTACGTTATTGATGTTCATAAAGGTCCCACGAAGTCGTAGACGCTAGCTCGCCAGGAATGTTGTCAAATATTACAGCCGAGCTGTCAGGTTGGGTTAGGTTAGGTTATATTACGTTATTGATGTATATAAAGGTCTAACGGAGACGTAGAGGCCAACTTGCCAGGAATGTTGTCAAATTTTACCGCCGATAAGATAGGTAGGGTTAGGATAGGTTATATTACGCTATTGATGTATATGAAGGTCCTTAGTAGACGTAGAGGAAAACTCTCCAGGAATGATGTCAAATATTATCGCCGAGATGATAGGTTGGGTTAGGTTAGGTTATATTAGGTTATTGATGTATATAAATGTCGCACGGTGACGTAGACTCCAAGTCGCCAGGAATGTTGTCAAATATTACCGCCGATAAGTTAGGTTGGGTTAGGTTAGGTTATATTACGTTATTGACGTACATAAACATCCCACGGAAACGTAGAGTCCAGCTCGTCAGAAATACTGTCAAATATTACCGCCGAGGTGTCAGGTTGGGTTAGGTTAGGTTATATTACGTTATTGATGTATATAAAGGTCGCACGGAGACGTAGAATCCAACACGCCAGGACTGTCTTCAAATATTACCGCTGAGATGTCAGGTTGGGTTAGGTTAGGTTATATTACGTTATTGATGCATCTGAATGTCCCACGTAAACGTAGAGGACAACTCGCCAGGAATGTTCTCAAATATTATCGCCGAGATGATATGTTGGGTTAGGTTAGGCTATATTATGTTATTGATATATATATGGGTACCACGGAGACGTAGAATCCAACTCGCCAGGAATGTTGTCAAATATTACCGCCGAGGTGACAGGTTGGGTTAGATTAGGTTATATTACGTTATTGACGTACATAAAGGTCCCACGGAGTCGTAGAGGCCACCTCGCCAGGAATGTTGTCAAATATTACCGCCGAGATATCAGGTTGGGTTAGGTTAGGTTACATTACGTTATTGATGTATACGAAGGTCCCACGTAGACGTAGAGGACAACTCGCCAGGAATGTTGTCAAATATTACCGCCGAGATGATAGGTTGGGTTAGATTAGGTTATATTACGTTATTGATGTATATAAAGGTCCCACGGAGACATAGAGACCAACTCGCCAGGAATGTTGTCAAATATTACCGCCGAGATGTCAGGTTGGGTTAGGTTAGGTTATATTACCTTATTCATATATATGAAGGTCCCACGTAGACGTAGAGTCCAACTCGCCAGGATTGTTGTCAAATATTACCGCCGAGATGTCAGGTTGGGTTAGGTTAGGTTATATTACCTTATTCATATATATGAAGGTTCCACGTAGACGTAGAGTCCAACTCGCCAGGATTGTTGTCAAATTTTACCGCCGAGAGGTTAGGTTGGGATGGGTTAGGTTATATTACGTTATTGATGTGTATAAAGGTCGCACGGAGACGTAGTTTCCAACTCGCCAGGAATGTTATCAAATATTACCGCCGAGGTGATAGGTTGGGTTATATTATGTTATATTACGTTACTGACGTACATAAAGGTCCCACGGAGTCGTAGAGGGCAGCTCGCCAGGAATGCTGTCAAATATTACCGCCGAGATGCCAGGTTGGGTTAGGTTAGGTTATATTACGTTATTGATGCATATGAATTTCCCACGCAGACGTAGAGGAGAACTCGCCAGGAATGTTGACAAATATTATCCCCGAGATGTCAGGTTGGGTTAGGTTAGGTTATATTAAGTTATTGATGTATATGAAGGTCCCTAGTAGACGTAGAGGACAACTCGCCAGGAATGATGTCAAATATTATCGCCGAGATGATAGGTTGCGTTAGGTTAGGTTATATTAGGTTATTGATGTATATAAAGGTCCCACGGAGACATAGAGGCCAACTCGCCAGGAATGTTGTAAAATATTACCGCCGAAATGGTAGACTGGGTTAGGTTAGGTTGCACTACGTTATTGATGTACATAAAGGTCCCACGCAGTCGTAGACGCCAGCTCGCCAGGAATGTTGTCAAATATTACCGCCGAGATGTCAGGTTGGGCTAGATTAGGTTATATTACGTTATTGATGTATACGAAGGTCCCACGTAGACGTAGAGTCCAACTCACCAGGATTGTTGTCAAATTTTAGCGCCGAGAGGTTAGGTTGGGATGGGTTAGGTTATATTACGTTATTGATGTGTATAAATGTCACACGGAGACGTAGTTTCCAACTCGCCAGGAATGTTGTCAAATATTACCGCCGAGATGTCAGGTTGGGTTAGGTTAGGTTATATTACGTTGTTGATGTATATAAAGGTCCCACGGACAGGTAGACGCCAAGTCGCCAGGAATGTTGTCAAATATTACCGCCGAGAGGTTAGGTTGGGATGGGTTAGGTTATATTACGTTATTGATGTGTATAAAGGTCGCACGGAGACGTAGTTTCCAACTCGCCAGGAATGTTATCAAATATTACCGCCGAGGTGATAGGTTGGGTTATATTATGTTATATTACGTTATTGACGTACATAAAGGTCTCACGGAGTCGTAGAGGGCAGCTCGCCAGGAATGCTGTCAAATATTACCGCCGAGATGCCAGGTTGGGTTAGGTTAGGTTATATTACGTTATTGATGCATATGAATTTCCCACGCAGACGTAGAGGAGAACTCGCCAGGAATGTTGACAAATATTATCCCCGAGGTGTCAGGTTGGGTTAGGTTAGGTTATATTACGTTATTGATGTATATAAAGGGACCACGGTGACGTAGAGTCCAACTCGCCAGGAATGTTGTCAGATTTTACCGCCGAGATGATAGGTTGGGTTAGGTTTGGTTATATTACGTTATTGATGTATATGAAGGTCCCTAGTAGACGTAGAGGGCAACTCGCGAGGAATGTTGTCAAATATTACAGCCGAGATGTCAGGTTGGGTTAGGTTAGGTTATATTAGGATACTGATGTATATAAAGGTCCCACGTAGACGTAGAGGACAACCCGCCAGGAATGCTGCCAAATATAATCGGCGAGATGATAGGTTGGGTTAGGTTAGGTTATATTACGTTATTGATGTGTATAAAGGTCACACGGAAACGTAGTGTCCAACTCGCCAGGAATGTTGTCAAATATGACAGCCGAGATGGTAGACTGGGTTAGGTTAGGTTACATTACGTTATTGATGTTCATAAAGGTCCCACGAAGTCGTAGACGCTAGCTCGCCAGGAATGTTGTCAAATATTACAGCCGAGCTGTCAGGTTGGGTTAGGTTAGGTTATATTACGTTATTGATGTATATAAAGGTCTAACGGAGACGTAGAGGCCAACTTGCCAGGAATGTTGTCAAATTTTACCGCCGATAAGATAGGTAGGGTTAGGATAGGTTATATTACGCTATTGATGTATATGAAGGTCCTTAGTAGACGTAGAGGAAAACTCTCCAGGAATGATGTCAAATATTATCGCCGAGATGATAGGTTGGGTTAGGTTAGGTTATATTAGGTTATTGATGTATATAAATGTCGCACGGTGACGTAGACTCCAAGTCGCCAGGAATGTTGTCAAATATTACCGCCGATAAGTTAGGTTGGGTTAGGTTAGGTTATATTACGTTATTGACGTACATAAACATCCCACGGAAACGTAGAGTCCAGCTCGTCAGAAATACTGTCAAATATTACCGCCGAGGTGTCAGGTTGGGTTAGGTTAGGTTATATTACGTTATTGATGTATATAAAGGTCGCACGGAGACGTAGAATCCAACACGCCAGGACTGTCTTCAAATATTACCGCTGAGATGTCAGGTTGGGTTAGGTTAGGTTATATTACGTTATTGATGCATCTGAATGTCCCACGTAAACGTAGAGGACAACTCGCCAGGAATGTTCTCAAATATTATCGCCGAGATGATATGTTGGGTTAGGTTAGGCTATATTATGTTATTGATATATATATGGGTACCACGGAGACGTAGAATCCAACTCGCCAGGAATGTTGTCAAATATTACCGCCGAGGTGACAGGTTGGGTTAGATTAGGTTATATTACGTTATTGACGTACATAAAGGTCCCACGGAGTCGTAGAGGCCACCTCGCCAGGAATGTTGTCAAATATTACCGCCGAGATATCAGGTTGGGTTAGGTTAGGTTACATTACGTTATTGATGTATACGAAGGTCCCACGTAGACGTAGAGGACAACTCGCCAGGAATGTTGTCAAACATTACCGCCGAGATGATAGGTTGGGTTAGATTAGGTTATATTACGTTATTGATGTATATAAAGATCCCACGGAGACATAGAGGCCTACTCGCCAGGAATGCTGTCAAATATTACCGCCGAGATGTCAGGTTGGGTTAGGTTAGGTTATATTACCTTATTCATGTATATGAATGTCCCACGTAGACGTAGAGGACAACTCGCCAGGAATATTGTCAAATATTATCGCCGAGATGATAGGTTGGGTTAGGTTAGGTTATATTACGTTGTTGATGTATATAAAGGTTTAACGTAGACGTAGAGGCCAACTTGCCAGGAATGTTGTCAAATTTTACCGCCGATAAGATAGGTTGGGTTAGGTTAGGTTATATTAAGTTATTGATGTATATAAAGGTCCCAAGGAGACGTAGAATCCAACACGCCAGGATTGTCGTCAAATATTACCGCTGAGATGTCAGGTTGGGTTAGATTAGGTTATATTACGTTATTGATGCATATCGAGGTCCCACAGAGACGTAGAGGACAACTCGCCAGGAATGTTGTCAAATATTACCGCCGAAATGTCAGGTTGGGTCAGGTTATGTTACACCGCGTTATTGATGTATACGAAGGTCCCGCGTAGACGTAGAGGACAACTCGCCAGGAATGTTGTCAAATATTACCGCCGAGATGATAGGTTGGGTTAGATTAGGTTATATTACGTTATTGATGTATATAAAGGTCCCACGGAAACATAGAGGCCAACTCGCCAGGAATGTTGTAAAATGTTACCGCCGAAATGTCAGGTTGGGTCAGGTTAGGTTACATCACGTTATTGATGTATACGATGGTCCCACGTAGACGTAGAGGACAACTCGCCAGGAATGTTGTCAAATATTACCGACGAGATGATAGGTTGGGTTAGATTAGGTTATATTACGTTATTGATGTATATAAAGGTCCCACGGAGACATAGAGACCAACTCGCCAGGAATGTTGTCAAATATTACCGCCGAGATGTCAGGTTGGGTTAGGTTAGGTTATATTACCTTATTCATATATATGAAGGTCCCACGTAGACGTAGAGTCCAACTCGCCAGGATTGTTGTCAAATATTACCGCCGAGATGTCAGGTTGGGTTAGGTTAGGTTATATTACCTTATTCATATATATGAAGGTCCCACGTAGACGTAGAGTCCAACTCGCCAGGATTGTTGTCAAATTTTACCGCCGAGAGGTTAGGTTGGGATGGGTTAGTTTATATTACGTTATTGATGTGTATAAAGGTCGCACGGAGACGTAGTTTCCAACTCGCCAGGAATGTTATCAAATATTACCGCCGAGGTGATAGGTTGGGTTATATTATGTTATATTACGTTATTGACGTACATAAAGGTCCCACGGAGTCGTAGAGGGCAGCTCGCCAGGAATGCTGTCAAATATTACCGCCGAGATGCCAGGTTGGGTTAGGTTAGGTTATATTACGTTATTGATGCATATGAACTTCCCACGCAGACGTAGAGGAGAACTCGCCAGGAATGTTGACAAATATTATCCCCGAGATGTCAGGTTGGGTTAGGTTAGGTTATATTACGTTATTGATGTATATGAAGGTCCCTAGTAGACGTAGAGGACAACTCGCCAGGAATGATGTCAAATATTACCGCCGAGGTGATAGGTTGGGTTTTATTATGTTATATTACGTTATTGACGTACATAAAGGTCCCACGGAGTCGTAGAGGGCAGCTCGCCAGGAATGCTGTCAAATATTACCGCCGAGATGCCAGGTTGGGTTAGGTTAGTTTATATTACGTTATTGATGCATATGAATTTCCCACGCAGACGTAGAGGAGAACTCGCCAGGAATGTTGACAAATATTATCCCCGAGATGTCAGGTTGGGTTAGGTTAGGTTATATTACGTTATTGATGTATATGAAGGTCCCTAGTAGACGTAGAGTACAACTCGCCTGGAATGATGTCAAATATTATCGCCGAGATGATAGGTTGCGTTAGGTTAGGTTGTATTAGGTTATTGATGTATATAAAGGTCCCACGGAGACGTAGTTTCCAACTCGCCAGGAATGTTATCAAATATTACCGCCGAGGTGATAGGTTGGGTTATATTATGTAATATTACGTTACTGACGTACATAAAGGTCCCACGGAGTCGTAGAGGGCAGCTCGCCAGGAATGCTGTCAAATATTACCGCCGAGATGCCAGGTTGGGTTAGGTTAGGTTATATTACGTTATTGATGCATATGAATTTCCCACGCAGACGTAGAGGAGAACTCGCCAGGAATGTTGACAAATATTATCCCCGAGGTGTCAGGTTGGGTTAGGTTAGGTTATATTACGTTATTGATGTATATAAAGGTACCACGGTGACGTAGAGTCCAACTCGCCAGGAATGTTGTCAGATTTTACCGCCGAGATGATAGGTTGGGTTAGGTTAGGTTATATTACGTTATTGATGTATATGAAGGTCCCTAGTAGACGTAGAGGACAACTCGCCAGGAATGATGTCAAATATTACCGCCGAGGTGATAGGTTGGGTTTTATTATGTTATATTACGTTATTGACGTACATAAAGGTCCCACGGAGTCGTAGAGGGCAGCTCGCCAGGAATGCTGTCAAATATTACCGCCGAGATGCCAGGTTGGGTTAGGTTAGTTTATATTACGTTATTGATGCATATGAATTTCCCACGCAGACGTAGAGGAGAACTCGCCAGGAATGTTGACAAATATTATCCCCGAGATGTCAGGTTGGGTTAGGTTAGGTTATATTACGTTATTGATGTATATGAAGGTCCCTAGTAGACGTAGAGTACAACTCGCCTGGAATGATGTCAAATATTATCGCCGAGATGATAGGTTGCGTTAGGTTAGGTTGTATTAGGTTATTGATGTATATAAAGGTCCCACGGAGACGTAGTTTCCAACTCGCCAGGAATGTTATCAAATATTACCGCCGAGGTGATAGGTTGGGTTATATTATGTAATATTACGTTACTGACGTACATAAAGGTCCCACGGAGTCGTAGAGGGCAGCTCGCCAGGAATGCTGTCAAATATTACCGCCGAGATGCCAGGTTGGGTTAGGTTAGGTTATATTACGTTATTGATGCATATGAATTTCCCACGCAGACGTAGAGGAGAACTCGCCAGGAATGTTGACAAATATTATCCCCGAGGTGTCAGGTTGGGTTAGGTTAGGTTATATTACGTTATTGATGTATATAAAGGTACCACGGTGACGTAGAGTCCAACTCGCCAGGAATGTTGTCAGATTTTACCGCCGAGATGATAGGTTGGGTTAGGTTTGGTTATATTACGTTATTGATGTATATGAAGGTCCCTAGTAGACGTAGAGGGCAACTCGCGAGGAATGTTGTCAAATATTACAGCCGAGATGTCAGGTTGGGTTAGGTTAGGTTATATTAGGATACTGATGTATATAAAGGTCCCACGTAGACGTAGAGGACAACCCGCCAGGAATGCTGCCAAATATAATCGGCGAGATGATAGGTTGGGTTAGGTTAGGTTATATTACGTTATTGATGTGTATAAAGGTCACACGGAAACGTAGTGTCCAACTCGCCAGGAATGTTGTCAAATATGACAGCCGAGATGGTAGACTGGGTTAGGTTAGGTTACACTACGTTATTGATGTTCATAAAGGTCCCACGAAGTCGTAGACGCTAGCTCGCCAGGAATGTTGTCAAATATTACAGCCGAGCTGTCAGGTTGGGTTAGGTTAGGTTATATTACGTTATTGATGTATATAAAGGTCTAACGGAGACGTAGAGGCCAACTTGCCAGGAATGTTGTCAAATTTTACCGCCGATAAGATAGGTAGGGTTAGGATAGGTTATATTACGCTATTGATGTATATGAAGGTCCTTAGTAGACGTAGAGGAAAACTCTCCAGGAATGATGTCAAATATTATCGCCGAGATGTCAGGTTGGGTTAGGTTAGGTTATATTACCTTATTCATGTATATGAATGTCCCACGTAGACGTAGAGGACAACTCGCCAGGAATATTGTCAAATATTATCGCCGAGATGATAGGTTGGGTTAGGTTAGGTTATATTACGTTGTTGATGTATATAAAGGTTTAACGTAGACGTAGAGGCCAACTTGCCAGGAATGTTGTCAAATTTTACCGCCGATAAGATAGGTTGGGTTAGGTTAGGTTATATTAAGTTATTGATGTATATAAAGGTCCCAAGGAGACGTAGAATCCAACACGCCAGGATTGTCGTCAAATATTACCGCTGAGATGTCAGGTTGGGTTAGGTTAGGTTATATTACGTTATTGATGCATATCGAGGTCCCACAGAGACGTAGAGGACAACTCGCCAGGAATGTTGTCAAATATTACCGCCGAAATGTCAGGTTGGGTCAGGTTATGTTACACCGCGTTATTGATGTATACGAAGGTCCCGCGTAGACGTAGAGGACAACTCGCCAGGAATGTTGTCAAATATTACCGCCGAGATGATAGGTTGGGTTAGATTAGGTTATATTACGTTATTGATGTATATAAAGGTCCCACGGAAACATAGAGGCCAACTCGCCAGGAATGTTGTAAAATGTTACCGCCGAAATGTCAGGTTGGGTCAGGTTAGGTTACATCACGTTATTGATGTATACGATGGTCCCACGTAGACGTAGAGGACAACTCGCCAGGAATGTTGTCAAATATTACCGACGAGATGATAGGTTGGGTTAGATTAGGTTATATTACGTTATTGATGTATATAAAGGTCCCACGGAGACATAGAGACCAACTCGCCAGGAATGTTGTCAAATATTACCGCCGAGATGTCAGGTTGGGTTAGGTTAGGTTATATTACCTTATTCATATATATGAAGGTCCCACGTAGACGTAGAGTCCAACTCGCCAGGATTGTTGTCAAATATTACCGCCGAGATGTCAGGTTGGGTTAGGTTAGGTTATATTACCTTATTCATATATATGAAGGTCCCACGTAGACGTAGAGTCCAACTCGCCAGGATTGTTGTCAAATTTTACCGCCGAGAGGTTAGGTTGGGATGGGTTAGTTTATATTACGTTATTGATGTGTATAAAGGTCGCACGGCGACGTAGTTTCCAACTCGCCAGGAATGTTATCAAATATTACCGCCGAGGTGATAGGTTGGGTTATATTATGTTATATTACGTTATTGACGTACATAAAGGTCCCACGGAGTCGTAGAGGGCAGCTCGCCAGGAATGCTGTCAAATATTACCGCCGAGATGCCAGGTTGGGTTAGGTTAGTTTATATTACGTTATTGATGCATATGAATTTCCCACGCAGACGTAGAGGAGAACTCGCCAGGAATGTTGACAAATATTATCCCCGAGATGTCAGGTTGGGTTAGGTTAGGTTATATTACGTTATTGATGTATATGAAGGTCCCTAGTAGACGTAGAGTACAACTCGCCTGGAATGATGTCAAATATTATCGCCGAGATGATAGGTTGCGTTAGGTTAGGTTGTATTAGGTTATTGATGTATATAAAGGTCCCACGGAGACGTAGTTTCCAACTCGCCAGGAATGTTATCAAATATTACCGCCGAGGTGATAGGTTGGGTTATATTATGTTATATTACGTTACTGACGTACATAAAGGTCCCACGGAGTCGTAGAGGGCAGCTCGCCAGGAATGCTGTCAAATATTACCGCCGAGATGCCAGGTTGGGTTAGGTTAGCTTATATTACGTTATTGATGCATATGAATTTCCCACGCAGACGTAGAGGAGAACTCGCCAGGAATGTTGACAAATATTATCCCCGAGATGTCAGGTTGGGTTAGGTTAGGTTATATTACGTTATTGATGTATATGAAGGTCCCTAGTAGACGTAGAGGACAACTCGCCAGGAATGATGTCAAATATTATCGCCGAGATGATAGGTTGCGTTAGGTTAGGTTATATTAGGTTATTGATGTATATAAAGGTCCCACGGAGACATAGAGGCCAACTCGCCAGGAATGTTGTAAAATATTACCGCCGAGATGGTAGACTGGGTTAGGTTAGGTTGCACTACGTTATTGATGTACATAAAGGTCCCACGCAGTCGTAGACGCCAGCTCGCCAGGAATGTTGTCAAATATTACCGCCGAGATGTCAGGTTGGGTTAGGTTAGGTTATATTACGTTGTTGATGTATATAAAGGTTTAACGTAGACGTAGAGGCCAACTTGCCAGGAATGTTGTCAAATTTTACCGCCGATAAGATAGGTTGGGTTAGGTTAGGTTATATTAAGTTATTGATGTATATAAAGGTCCCAAGGAGACGTAGAATCCAACACGCCAGGATTGCCGTCAAATATTACCGCTGAGATGTCAGGTTGGGTTAGGTTAGGTTATATTACGTTATTGATGCATATCGAGGTCCCACAGAGACGTAGAGGACAACTCGCCAGGAATGTTGTCAAATATTACCGCCGAAATGTCAGGTTGGGTCAGGTTATGTTACATCGCGTTATTGATGTATACGAAGGTCCCGCGTAGACGTAGAGGACAACTCGCCAGGAATGTTGTCAAGTATTACCGCCGAGATGATAGATTAGGTTAGATTAGGTTATATTACGTTATTGATGTATATAAAGGTCCCACGGAGACATAGAGACCAACTCGCCAGGAATGTTGTCAAATATTACCGCCGAGATGTCAGGTTGGGTTAGGTTAGGTTATATTACCTTATTCATATATATGAAGGTCCCACGTAGACGTAGAGTCCAACTCGCCAGGATTGTTGTCAAATATTACCGCCGAGATGTCAGGTTGGGTTAGGTTAGGTTATATTACCTTATTCATATATATGAAGGTCCCACGTAGACGTAGAGGACAACTCGCCAGGAATGTTGTCAAATTTTACCGCCGAGAGGTTAGGTTGGGATGGGTTAGGTTATATTACGTTATTGATGTGTATAAAGATCGCACGGAGACGTAGTTTCCAACTTGCCAGGAATGTTGTCAAATATTACCGCCGAGGTGACAGGTTGGGTTAGATTAGGTTATATTACGTTATTGACGTACATAAAGGTCCCACGGAGTCGTAGAGGCCACCTCGCCAGGAATGTTGTCAAATATTACCGCCGAGATATCAGGTTGGGTTAGGTTAGGTTACATTACGTTATTAATGTATACGAAGGTCCCACGTAGACGTAGAGGACAACTCGCCAGGAATGTTGTCAAACATTACCGCCGAGATGATAGGTTGGGTTAGATTAGGTTATATTACGTTATTGATGTATATAAAGATCCCACGGAGACATAGAGGCCTACTCGCCAGGAATGCTGTCAAATATTACCGCCGAGATGTCAGGTTGGGTTAGGTTAGGTTATATTACCTTATTCATGTATATGAATGTCCCACGTAGACGTAGAGGACAACTCGCCAGGAATATTGTCAAATATTATCGCCGAGATGATAGATTGGGTTAGGTTAGGTTATATTACGTTGTTGATGTATATAAAGGTTTAACGTAGACGTAGAGGCCAACTTGCCAGGAATGTTGTCATATTTTACCGCCGATAAGATAGGTTGGGTTAGGTTAGGTTATATTAAGTTATTGATGTATATAAAGGTCCCAAGGAGACGTAGAATCCAACACGCCAGGATTGTCGTCAAATATTACCGCTGAGATGTCAGGTTGGGTTAGGTTAGGTTATATTACGTTATTGATGCATATCGAGGTCCCACAGAGACGTAGACGCCAGCTCGCCAGGAATGTTGTCAAATATTACCGCCGAAATGTCAGGTTGGGTCAGGTTATGTTACATCGCGTTATTGATGTATACGAAGGTCCCGCGTAGACGTAGAGGACGACTCGCCAGGAATGATGTCAAATATTATCGCCGAGATGATAGGTTGCGTTAGGTTAGGTTGTATTAGGTTATTGATGTATATAAAGGTCCCACGGAGACGTAGATTCCAACTCGCCAGGAATGTTATCAAATATTACCGCCGAGGTGATAGGTTGGGTTATATTATGTTATATTACGTTACTGACGTACATAAAGGTCCCACGGAGTCGTAGAGGGCAGCTCGCCAGGAATGCTGTCAAATATTACCGCCGAGATGCCAGGTTGGGTTAGGTTAGGTTATATTACGTTATTGATGCATATGAATTTCCCACGCAGACGTAGAGGAGAACTCGCCAGGAATGTTGACAAATATTATCCCCGAGATGTCAGGTTGGGTTAGGTTAGGTTATATTACGTTATTGATGTATATGAAGGTCCCTAGTAGACGTAGAGGACAACTCGCCAGGAATGATGTCAAATATTATCGCCGAGATGATAGGTTGCGTTAGGTTAGGTTATATTAGGTTATTGATGTATATAAAGGTCCCACGGAGACATAGAGGCCAACTCGCCAGGAATGTTGTAAAATATTACCGCCGAGATGGTAGACTGGGTTAGGTTAGGTTGCACTACGTTATTGATGTACATAAAGGTCCCACGCAGTCGTAGACGCCAGCTCGCCAGGAATGTTGTCAAATATTACCGCCGAGATGTCAGGTTGGGTTAGGTTAGGTTATATTACGTTGTTGATGTATATAAAGGTTTAACGTAGACGTAGAGGCCAACTTGCCAGGAATGTTGTCAAATTTTACCGCCGATAAGATAGGTTGGGTTAGGTTAGGTTATATTAAGTTATTGATGTATATAAAGGTCCCAAGGAGACGTAGAATCCAACACGCCAGGATTGCCGTCAAATATTACCGCTGAGATGTCAGGTTGGGTTAGGTTAGGTTATATTACGTTATTGATGCATATCGAGGTCCCACAGAGACGTAGAGGACAACTCGCCAGGAATGTTGTCAAATATTACCGCCGAAATGTCAGGTTGGGTCAGGTTATGTTACATCGCGTTATTGATGTATACGAAGGTCCCGCGTAGACGTAGAGGACAACTCGCCAGGAATGTTGTCAAGTATTACCGCCGAGATGATAGATTAGGTTAGATTAGGTTATATTACGTTATTGATGTATATAAAGGTCCCACGGAGACATAGAGACCAACTCGCCAGGAATGTTGTCAAATATTACCGCCGAGATGTCAGGTTGGGTTAGGTTAGGTTATATTACCTTATTCATATATATGAAGGTCCCACGTAGACGTAGAGTCCAACTCGCCAGGATTGTTGTCAAATATTACCGCCGAGATGTCAGGTTGGGTTAGGTTAGGTTATATTACCTTATTCATATATATGAAGGTCCCACGTAGACGTAGAGGACAAC